>CM048592.1:28610272-30014439 GCA_026413675.1 Populus pruinosa | reverse complement strand
TTGTTCATAGAGACACTCCTTAAAACAAGGCAAGATTCGACAGTTATTGGTTGAGTGTTTATTTGTTTCACATATTTGACACACAATGTTTTCAACAAATTTTAATTGAGCACTCTTTTTCAATTCTAGTGCCTCGACTTTTCTAGCTAAAGATGCAAACTTGGCTTGAAGGTTATGATCTTTCCTAAGGTTGTACATACCTCCACTAGATGTATGAGGTTGAGTTTTACCCGGTGCCTCATAAGTACCTACGATGTCCTAATTTTAAGCATTTTCAACTAACAAGTCTAAGTACTTCATTGCTTCATTAGGGTCTTTATCTTCAAAAGTTTCATTGCACATCAATTCAACAATTTGCCTATCTCTAGGTGTTAACCCTTCATAAAAATATGAAAGCAATCTTCATGTTTCAAAACCATGATAAGGGCAAGTACTAAGCAAGTCTCAATACCTATCCTAACATTGGTAAAATGTTTCTCCTGGTTTTTGAGTGAAAGTAATGATTTGTCTTTTGAAAGAGTTTGTCCTGTGAGATGGGAAAAACTTCTTTAAAAACTATTGTTGCATTTCATCTCAAGCACGAATGGATCCTAGTCTCAAATTTTATAGCCATGTTTTAGCTTTATCTTTTTATGAAAAAGGAAAAAGCTTTAATTTGATGGTGTTCATGCTACAATTTGAATCATTATATGTGTTGCAGAACTCCTCAAATTCCCTTAAATGCAAGAATGGATTTTCCAATTCTAAACCATGAAAAGAAGGTAAAAGTTGAATAATATCTGGCTTAAAATTAAAATGAGATGCATGAAGAGGAAAAACTATGCATGATGATGCACTTGTTCTTGTGGGATTCATGTGGTCTCTAAATGTTCTAACACGGTTATTCTTATTATTCTCATTATGAAGTAATTGATTATCTTCTTCGACCATATTTTCTGAAAATGATAAGGATACCCTATAAAATCTACCACTTGGTGTACGTGACCACACTCTCATGCACGTGTAGGAATAGAATAAAAGAAAAAAGAAAACAAAAGAAGAAGAAACAAGAGACAAGAAATAAAGTTATATACAAGAAAAATGAAAAGAGAATAAAATAAATACTATAATTTGTACAAGAAGTTACCTCCTCGGCAACAACGCCAAACACTTGACACGACCAAAAGATTGATGTCTTCTCCCAAGTGTAAGAGTGTCAAAGTAATAAATAACTCAGCAAGATCGAGGTCGAACCACATGGAGGTTAATTGTATAAATTGTAAACAACAACAACAATAACAACAAAAAAAATAGTAGTGGTGGTAGTAGTAGTAATAATAATAATAATAAATAGGAAGAAGAAGAAGAAGTTGATGAGAACTTTGGGATGAAAGATTAACGTAAGAATTAAACAATAATAATAACAAATGTCAAGGTTAGAGAATCCACTAATGGTATGTCAAACAAGTATAGTATAAACTCTTATTATTCAATTGGAAACCACGCACAAAGGAGGTTTCAATCAAATTATAGATTGTTAACATGATTACATTAGTCATCTTATTCGATTAATGCTAATACTTGTAAATCTTGTCAAGTATTCATGATTATAACTTATGTTAACAACAAATCAAGTTTCTTTCATAACTTAAGTGTTGGTTATACCATACAATATGCGTTATAAAAGTGTCAAACATTTGTTATACCAAGTGTTAGACAACATAAATCAAAATTAGTCATTTAACAAGCAAAGTATTAAAGAGTGAACGAGATAGCAAATACAAAACATGTTAGTATCAAACATTAAAGTCCATATTAAGTTTGCATTATACTTATTCTTACACCATTAGTGTAACCTTTTCACCTTGACATAATAAACTTAGCTAAACATAATGAAAGTAAGAAAAATAAATAAATAAAATAAGAACATAAATAAGATAAAAGTTAACTAGGTAAAGGAAAAGAAATGAAAGGCATAAACTTGATATTAATGAAAGCAAAGCATAAACATTACAAAAAATACAAAGAGAGAAAGCAAGAGCATGATCTTGATCTGGAAACTAAAATGCCTAAATGCATGGAAAATGCCTCCTTTTATAGGCTAAAATTGGGAACTAATGATTCGATGACTAATTGATGAGTGGGTGATCAACTCTTGACTTAGTGACAATCTTTATCTTCTCTTGTCTGCCCAAAACGTCATTGATAACGTCAAAATTGGATCCACTTGAAAACATGAAAGTTGTAGGAAATTATCTCAGCTTTCTTGTGTAAAACATTTAAGTCATTTGGACTTCTAAAACTCTAGATATGGGTCAAACATTGAACAGTGCTTGGGCTGGAAGACAAATTCAAACTTCTTTGTTGTTACTATAATTTGGACTTGAAAATAGCCTTTTTAAGTCTTAGGCTCTACATAAAAGTTGTAGACCTTTGTCTTACCTTTCCATTCGTATAAAGTAGACCTAAATCTAAGATCTATAGCTCTAGATATGACCTAATTACCAAATAGTGTCCCAGTTTGGATTGCACAGACATCCCTTTTCTGAGTTTGACCATCTCTTTATCCTTTCAATTTTAGTTCTTAAATTCATCAATCAATCCTTTTATTTATGTGATAGGCCTGCATTTAAAATGAATATTTATCACAAATTAAAGGTATCTTATATTATTAGATATATTATTATAAAACATGCTTTAGTTAAGGAGTTATTGATACTTTAAATGCAAAATGATGATATAAAGCCTTGATAAAAAATGCACTTTTAAGTACAAATCATTAGTATATATGTGGTATAATCAGAGGGGAAATAAAAGATTTTTATCTCTCAATAAAAGTATATTCTGGACCTCTTAAAGAAAACAAAAATGGTAGACTGTAAACCATGTGAGACACCTAATGACCTAAAGCACAGACTTGGTAATGATGAGGAAGGATTCACAACTGACAAAGGACAATACTAGAAGCTAATTGGTAAGCTGATCTACTTAGCTCACACTCGTCCAGACATTGCGTATGTAGTGAGTGTGATGAGCCACTTCATACATAACCCAAAAGACTCATGCTTACAAGTAGTTTATAGACTTCCTAGATACTTAGAGTCTACCCTTGAAAACGGAATATTTTATAAAAAAAAAATATGACAATCTGAAACTTGAATGTTGCACAAATGCTGATTATACTAGTGTCTTAATAGATAGAAGATCAACATCAGGTTATTGCATTATACTAGGAGTAAATCTTGTGACACAGAAAAGCAAAAAATAGAATGTTGTTTCAAGATTAAGTGCAAAAGCATAATTCATATAAATGGCACTTGGATTTATGAGTTACTATGAATAAAGATTATCCTAGAATATTTAATAATCAAATGGAAAGAGCGAATGAAATTGTACTGTGACAATAAATCTATCATTGGAATAACACATAATCTAATGCAATATGGTAGAACTAAACATGTGAAAGTAGACAAACACTTCATCAAAGAAAAAATAAAGAGTGGATTGATTTGCATACCTTATGTGCCTATTGGAAACAACTTGCTAATATACTTACTAAAAGTATGTAGAATCCTTAGTTTAAAATTATATTAGACAAGCTGGGAATGAAAGACCTCTTCCATCTAGCTAGAGGGGGATGTTGAAAATGCTGAAGTAATTAAGATAGATTTGAATATAATATTAACCTAATTTATGGGAAATGAAAATAGAAAATCAAAATTTTTTTCTATAAATCATGTTCAAATAAAAACATCTATTTATGCATAGTTAATAGTCTTTCTAATATAGATTTATAAATGTTGTATATATTCAAGAATATATTCTAAAATAAAATAAGAAGTCAGAATTTAAGAATTCTCTACAATAGGAGTTCAATTTCCTGAAGAGATTCAGCTAGCAAAATTCTAGAATGGCCAATTAATGAATTACTAACTGGATCTCGGGAGCAAGATGTCCACAACCTTAACATGTGTCCATCGAGTAGAAAATTCAATAGCATAATAGTTAACACATCATACAACAAGCATATTGCTTTAATGAGGGGTAGCAAGTGCATTATTCAATATGATCACTATTCAAACAAATGTCATGTTTATAAAATCTAGTCCCGATAAAAGGGAGAATGAATGGATTATTGCAACCAAAAGCAAGCGTTTAGAGGGAAATGATAAAATTTTAGTTCATGTAAAAGGCACCCTAGGCACATTATAGGGTCAGCTTATAAGATTCCAATGAAGTTACTGGGTTCTTACTAGTAAAAGTTGTGCAATTATTGTTGTTTGTTGTTACCTCACGTTTTATGTTTGCTTTAATAATGTGCCCTCTCCTAGATAGGAAAAACCAATCATAACCCTATACTTATTGTTTGATTTACCAAGATAAAAGTTTTAAGAACTAATCGAGGAATATCAATGTAGAATTGAAAAGAAAACTTAATTATGAGAATTTATTTTCTTGTTTTTGGATCAATTACTTCAGTACTATTTTAATTACTATAATCAAAATGTTATTCCACAGTACGAACATCTTTATAGATCTTGTAAAAATAATACAAAAAGCCAAGATGGGAGAAGAGAAAGAGAGAATTACGTTCTTTTAACAATGAAAAGTTTACTTTTCATATGGGTTATGTCTCTATTTATATAAGTAGAGGAAGCAGATATTTCTTTTAGTAACTTCTCTAAAAACTTGGACTAGGTTTATTTCTTATGAGTGAATTAGGCCTAACCCAATAATTAACATCTCTCACTCATCAGTGAAGGACTAAATCTATCTAATACATTATATTTTAAACTTACATAAGAATTTCATACTTGACGAATAAATATGCAACCTGAAACACACAATGAAAGGAGCTTTTATATGTAAACCTAATACAGACTATATAGGAGACATCAACCTCATAATTAATTTTTTCTTAAAGTGTACTAATATACACCAAGTATTTTTAAATACACATAACTTAATATAATTCAATCTCTCAAGAATTTTATGCTTAATTCATCCTTAAAATTACAAGTATTTTAAATCATATCAAAATTATTTAAGTAATATGATCTTGATCTGTGAATACAAGCAACAAGTGTAGAACTCAAATTACTTTTTCTTTCGCACTCGTATCAATTAGATCTGAATTAACTCATTTTTCTAAAAGTATTCTTTTAAGTTAAATAATTCCATGATCATTAGATATACTTCTAAAATAGCGATTACTTATACATCACCTCATGATATATTCAAAATTTACAAATGATAAGATTTTGAGATCTTAGATATGATCTCCAGGACTCACATAATAAATAAACAGGGATCCATTTTTTTCCTGTAATAGTCATTAGCACATATAGTGTGAAGTACATGTTATAGTAGAGAATACTTTTTTCTTTTCTAGAGATTAAAAATGTATGTTGTTACTCTCCTTGTTAGAAGAAATACACCACATAAGTCTTAGTTTTGTTGTCAGAAAACATAAACTTCAAATAAAAAAATTCTCACTTATTCATTGTCATTAATGGCATGTGAATAATTTCATACTAGGCTTCAATCATAATAGACATATAAATGGTGGGAATTCATTCATGTTGATTCTTTTATTTAAGAACCTCATCTTGGTCTCAAAAAAATGTGATATTTTAATCATTATTTTAAGTTAAAATTGCTCTCATTGTGCCCAAGTCACTTAATAAGCATTAAAACTCACCTTACAAATGCTAGAAGTGATTGCTTATGTGAGTGAGTCAATCTAAGTATATTGATATACTTTAATAAATTGTTTAATAATGAATAAAATGATATTCAAATGGCATTTATTCATTATACAATCACTATAAGCTTTCGTATGATCTTTAAAACTAGTTATATTACTAATTACATTTTATATAAGCCAAAGGATCTCACATGTCTAACAAATGCATCCCTTGTTATTGATTTTGTAAGTGGATCTACCATAGAAATTGTAGAAAAGTGTTTTAAAATCATGTCATGTTCAGTAATTACTTCTTAATATAGTAATATCTCATCTTGATGTGTTTGGTCTTTTCATAATATTTTAGATGTTTGACCATAGCTACTACAGTAGTGTTATCACAATAAATTGTCATTGGATCTAATACTGATTTAATAGTTTTCAAATGATACAAGAAACTTTTTAACTAAACAGCATCTTGTGTTGTTGTAGAACAAGCAACATACTCAACCTCTATGATAGATAAGGCTATATAAGATTATTTCTTACTCCTCTATAGTATTGCACTGTCATTAAACAAGAAAGCATATCCTGAAGTTGATATAGATTGGTCAATATCTCCTTTCTAATCAACATCAAAGTAACCAATCAATCATAATTTTTTCTATTCTTAGTAACATATCATGTAATTTGAAGATCCTTTTAGATATCATAAAACCTTTTTTATTGTCATCTAGTATTTCTTATTAGAGTTTGATTGATATCATCTAACAATCCAATAGCATAACATATATCGGGATATGTGCACATCATTGCATACATCAAACTACTGATGATACTAGCATAAAGTACTTTGGACACTTTCTCTTTTTCTTTTAAAGTTTTGAGACACATAAAAGCTCAAACTTCTATCAACAAGGATGTCCATTGATTTTTGATTTTGCATGTGATAGTGCTCTAACATCTTTTTAATATAAGTCTCTTGAGTTAAACCCAAAATCCTTTTAGTGTGATCTCTTATGATTTTCATACCAAAAACATAGCTGGCCTCACCCATGTCTTTCATTTCAAAGTTTGATGATAACCATTTTTTAATAGTATCAATTATCTCTTTGTTATTTTCAGCTATTAAAATGTTGTCAACATATAAGAACAATATTATAAAACTATGTTAGAACTTCTTAAATACACACAATGATCTTCTTCCAGTATTATAAAATTATCCTTAAAAATAGCTTGATAAAATTTGACGTTTCAATGTCTAAAAGCTTGCTTAAGATCATATATGGATCTTTTAAGCTTGCAAACTTTATGCTCTTGTCTTTTGTATTGAATCCTAAAGGTTGATCCATATAGATTTTCTCATTTAGTTCTTCATTAAGAAATGCAGTTCCAATGTCTATTTGGTATAACTCTAGGTTTATATGTGCAACTGTAGCTAAAATGAGATGAATTAAAGTACTCCTCACAACTACTTAGAATGCATCTTCATAATCAATTCCATCTTCTTGAGTGTAGCTTTTTGATACTAATCGAGTTTTATAACATTTTATTGATCCATCCATTTTACATTTAATTTTAAGAATCTATTTATTTCTAATGGATCTTAGTCTTAACAATAAATTAACAAAATCCCAAACTTAATTAATTTTCATCGACTCTATTTTTTCTTCCATAACTTCAAATCATACTCTTACTTTAGGACCAGATAGAGCATGACTGAATATTTTTTGCTTTTCGTCGTTTTGTGGAGCAATTATGAATGTTTCCCTCTCAATCTCAAATCGACAACATGGAATTGATTCACTTATGCTTTTATAAGGTTGAGATTGCTCATGATCTTACTCTATGAGAGTAGGAATAGATAAAATATCACTCTCACTGTTTCTATGAAGATTAAAAGTTTCTTCTAAGGCTTGTTGTGCTGTAATCTAGACTTTTCATTTTATATAGTTGAAAATTTTTATCAACCTCATATGTTGTTAGGAAGGTCTTTTATAAAAATACAACACCATGCAATTCAATCTTCCTCACACTTCTATTAAATTTTTCACTAATAAATGCAAATCCTTTAGAATGTTCAGAATATCATATACAGATATACTTCCTTCCCCTAGGACCAAGTTTTCCACATTCATGAGAAGTATTGTGAATATAAATTGCATACCCTCATGGATGTCAATAACCTAGATTAGGTTTGACATCATTTCATATTTCATATGGGGTGGATGACATAAATTTAGAGGGCACACAATTAAGTATGTAAACAACACTTAACAATGCTTCTCTCCAGAAGAAAATTGTTAAGTTAGCTTGCATCATCATTAACTTAATCATGTCAAATAGGGTTTCATTCCCCCTTTCTGCTACACCATTTTGTTGTGGAGTATAAGAAATAGTTAGATATCTAGTTATAACTTTTTTATCACAAAAATCTTGAAATTATTCAAACTTTATTCATGTCCTCAATCAATTCTTGAAGCTTTGATCTTGGTGTTTGGTTTATTCTCCACCAGATTAGTATAACAAATGAAGCAATCCAATGCTTCAGACTTATATGAGATCAAATAAACATGATCAAACTGTGTAAAATTATCTATAAATATAATGAAATAATTTATTCTATGTCTTATCCTCACATTCATTAAGTCATAAATGTTTAAATGAATAGAC
Organism: Populus pruinosa; assembly: GCA_026413675.1. Lineage (NCBI taxonomy): Eukaryota > Viridiplantae > Streptophyta > Magnoliopsida > Malpighiales > Salicaceae > Populus > Populus pruinosa. The sequence goes on along the minus strand of CM048592.1, from coordinate 30,006,101 downwards.
TGTAATGGACTACTAGCTTTTTTTAGCTTTGTCAAATGGTAATCTACTTGCTTTTTCAATAAGGCAATGCTTACATATAGACAATTCCTCTATAGTAAGTGATCCTAAAATACCAGCTCTTACTAATTTAAATAATCGATCTTGCCTAATGTGTCCTACTCTAGCATGCCAAGTTATGATATTATTATCATTAATAGAGTTGGAATTTTGAACAACATAAATTAAAGCATCATAATTAATAGATACATTAACGATGTCTAACACTATAAAACTAATTAATACAAAACCATAACCATAAAAACTATTATCTAGATATATTTTTACACAACAACCAACAAACATAATATTAAAGCCTAATTGGAGTAAAGTAAGAATAGACACAAGATTCTGTCAAACTTTTAAAGCATATAGTATATCATAAAGATAAATTATGTAACCACCCCGCAAATCTAGTTTGCAGATACTGATCTCAATTATTCCTCATATATATGTATCTACTTCACTTTGAAATTTGATGAAATTCCACAAATGTTTTTTGATCCCTTGCTATATAAGCGATTGCTTCTAAGTCTTTAGTTTAGAAAGGAACAGATTCGGCAAGCATTAAACAACTGGTAACATATAAGTTAAAAATTACTTTTGGCTCAGTGCAACCATGAGAAAAGTGATAAAATTACCACAATTGAAATAATTTATATTATTGTCTTTTTTACTGTCGTGTTTCTCACACTTACGCTTGTGTCTATTAATAATTTCTTTTATTCATCTCTTGTCATATTTAGGACACTTATTACCCTTTTTATAATTAGAGTCATATACTCTATGCATCTGAGTCTCAGATATAAAAGCCTCATTATTAGGCTTCTTAGCATGAAATTGATCTTCTTCAAGCTTGACATGATGAGCAACATCATCAAATTTTATCATTATGGGTAAGGTTAACATGTATAGGTTTCTCATTGTTTGGCAAAAAGCGAATAACTGCTTGGAGTTTTTATTCATCAGTCATCTCATGTCCAACACCTCTTAATTCACTAATCATATTAGACATAACTATAAGATGTTGCCTCATCATCAGATTTTGATGCTTCATATAACCATCTAATTTAAGGGTAAACTAGAGAAGTCTAATAGTGGAGGTTCCTCTATACTGAATCTTCACTGTATACCAAACAGATTGAGCTAAACAATGTCTTTCAAAACATAACATTATATCATTTCTCATGCTACTCAACATCAAAATGCAAACTTCATGATCCTTGTGTTTATAGGTTTTAAATGTTTCCATATCAAGCTTGTGTTAAACAGTGCTTCTTTGCTCAGGTTCAACCATTGGTTATGTGATTATTCCTAATATTTTTTGCTTTTACAGGAGATACTCAATCTTATGATGCCAACATCATAATTATTTTCACTTAGTTTATTCTCATGGTTCAAATCAGCAATAATACTCTTAGATGCAATCATATTAAGTGTTATTGACACCAATTACAAATATTGATATCTACTATAATTTAAATGACATGTATTTCCACTCCATTTTAAATTAAATAATAATGTCTAGTGCTTAGCCTCTCTTCCTTCCATTTTGCCCCCTTACTCAGCTCATTATTCTGCCTTTGATTTTTTATTGCAACCAAGAATGTTAAACACTTAATCAATTTCTATTTGTATGGTCTAATTATTATTGAAAATTTAAATGAATGCAAAATTATAGTTATTAGTGTTAACTCAAAACTCTTACTGATCAAGTTGCAGATATTATCATATACATGCATATAATATAATTAAAACTTAAATTATATAAAATATGCAATTTAAAATAAACAACCAATTATCCTTAAAAAACTGAAATAAATAAAAAATATAATTTTAATAATAATAAATTTCAGAATTGTTTTATATTGTAGGTATATAAGTGGGGTCTCTAATTACGTTATCTACTTCATCAAAGTCATCTCCTCTAAGTTCATTCTATTCAAACCATGGAATGAATCTAGCAGTAGTATCCAAACTATTTGCATTTCTTCCAATGCATCGTATATCATTTTCAATAGATTGACGTTCCCTCTTAAATAGCATTTCATCAATAAAATTGTTGAAATCTAAGGATTACAGCATATATTTCAATTATAGTCGCATTGAAATCCATTTTTCAAGTAGAAAATTGAGAGCGATTAACATTTGATGTTTTATGTAGAAGTCGTAAACATCACTCATAGCTAGTCTACTAATTCAATTATACAAATAATCAATGTGCTCTTGAATTTTATGAATAAGATTAATGTCATAACCCAATAAATAATCAATTTGATGTTGTTTATCTACTACAACAAAATATTCTAAAAGCACATAAATATTATAATCAATATTTAATTAAGGTATGTATCATCTTTTTTGTTAAAACAATTGACACATAAATTAAACAATTTATTTTAACTAAGAATATATTGATACCACACTTAAACAATTTATATTAACAATGAATTAATATTAATTGTCTTATTTATTTTTTATTTTATTTTTTTCCAATCGCCCAATGGCAGTTACACATGTCTTAAATTAAGATGTGTTCTTTTAGGGTTTTTTTTTTCTCAATTGCCAAATGGCAATTTCCAATTAACTACTAGAATTATTGAAAATGAAAATGGTAGTTTTCAATCTCCTTTCCGATTACCAATTCACATGATTAATTGGTAGTTTTTTTTATTGACAAATAACAATTATACAACTATCATTTATTTTGCAGAATAGTCTTTATAATTAATGATAAAAAAGATAAAATCATAACTAAATTACTTCATTAAAGTTTTGAAAATCCAAAGCTCTATGGAAGCATTCTTTCAATAAAAAATTTACATCTAACGTTTATATAATAATTGATGTGCTACATTAAAAAAAAATATTAAAATCATAGCTTTGCTGCTAATGTAAAATTGAAAGGAAAACTTGCTTGTAAAAATTTTCTTTTTTATTTCTAAATCAATTATTTTAGTGTCACTTTAATTACTAGAACCAAAATGATATCCCACAATATGAATGTCTTTATAGATCTTGTCAAAATAATACAAAGAGTTAAGATAGGATAATAGAAAGAGAGAATTATGTTTTTTCAACAATGAAAACTTCACTTTTCATATAGGTTATGTCTTTATTTATATAGGAAGAGAAAGCGGTTAAGTAACTTCTCTAAATACGTGAACCAGACTCATTCTTAATGGACAGAACAGACCTAACCCAATAACCAACATTTTATAAAGGCAATTTACCTTTGTTGAAAGAATGCCTTAAAAGCTGCAGAAGATCAGGAGGGTTGTTAAGGAGATGATTAGGTAAAAGATTTCTACTTAAAGATCAAGTCCTTAAGAAATAAGTTCTGTTATTATTTTCTCACTTTGTTATTAAAAGTTTCTTATGTAATCAGCAAATTTAATTGTCTTTTTGTTATAAAAAAACTCAATTTAAGAGAGTTACCAAATCAATAAAATTCAATCTTCCACATAACTTGTCTTTCTTTACGTTTTGTTCTACACAATCTATTATAGGATTTAACAAATTGATATCTAGGCTTAAATCATCTTGAGGGACTTGTGAGTTGAGAGAACTCAAAAACACAAACCAAACCATAAATACAAAACCAAGAAGAACATCAAAGTAATGGAAATTGATTCAACCATCTCGTATGGTACACCATCAATGTTTGATGGTGATAACTATGAAGCCTCAACCATTAGAATGATGATTTATATTGAAGCATTGGATTGTTGGGAGGTTGTAGAAGAAAATTATGTTGTTCTTGATTTATGTTCAATAATAGCACAGCTAATAATTCACAAGGAAAAGAAGATAAGGAAGTCCAAAGCTAAAGTCCACTTATATGTTGATGTGTCAAATACAATATTCACAAGAATCATGAATTTAGAGTTTGCTGACTAATTTGAAGTTTGCTCAGGATATATAGAACTATCTTAAAAAGAAATACCAGAACAATGTACTCAACTTAATCAAAGAATTTGAAATGTAAAAAAATAAAAAAGATAGAAAGCTTCAAAAACTATTCTAACAAGTTACTAAAAATAATAAACAAGGTGAGATTGCTTGGAAAGGAATTTTATAATGACTGAATTGTGCAAACAATATTGGTAACCATACCTGAAAAATATAAGTCTAAGATTTCTTCATTAGAAGAATCAAAAGACTTAATCCATATATCCATTAGAGAATTAGTAAATGCATTACAAGCATAGAAACAAAGAAGATTGATGAGATACGAGGAATTTGTGCAAAGGGCTTAATGCTAAGGAGAAAGAAAGGACAAGAGATTCAATAAGAAAAAAAAGGTTTAAAATGACAAAAACAAGGTGGAATGATATCCATTAAGGGTGATTATTTTCAGTTTTTATATATAAAAAAAAAAGTAACCAAACTTGTTCAAACCGAACGGTTTCAGTTCGATTTGGTTATTTTAGAGAAAAAAACTAGTTCAAACTAGTTTAGCTTGATTTGGTCGAGTTTAACTCGGTTTTTTTCCAGTTTGGGTTCGATTCAGTTTATTTTTCTGATTTCAAGCTTATAAAATCGAATTAATTAGTTTTTTTTTAATTCGAATTGGTTTAATCAATTTTTTTTATGGTTCGATTTTTTCAATTATTTTTTTCTAGTTTTCTAGGTTTAATCAGTTTTTTGTTTTTTTTGTTCACCGCTAATATTCATCATGTCCTTACAATAAAAAAACAATCACTAGTAGATAAAATATTAGTAGAGACCAGATATTAAATGCAAGAAATGTGGTTAAACTAGACACATGGAGAGAATATGCAAATCACAACAACATGAAGAAAAAGCAAATCCTATTGTTGAAATACATGAAGAACCTGTTTGGCAGTGTTGTCGTGGTTACTTTTAAAATAACTTTTCGTACTGAAATGCATGCCATTAATATTTTTTTTTATTTTTTAAAAATTATTTTTAACATCAACATATTAAAATGATTCAAAATATACAAAACATATTAAATTTTAATAAAATAAACAAAATAAAATTTTAATTTTTTGAAAACACAAAAAGGTAGCAGCTATTTCTTGCAACATGCTTTGCAATATGCAACAATTCAAGTGATTCTTGATATTGATGGAGGTTGCACAAACTATATAGCAAATAATCAAGAGTTTTTCAAGAACTTTGCAAAACTACTATTTTCAAGGTAAAAGTTGGGAATAGTGATTATATTTTAGTCAAAGGCAAATAAATTGTTGTCATAGACAGCTTATTAAGTTTGAAATACATTTCAAAGGTTTCATAGTCGTACTTGAAGACAAATTGTGCTTGATATGGAGAACAAGGCAACAATGTATTCAAGGTGAAAATGAGAGCAAAAGGTCTTGCTCTGAACCTTATGGAGTAGATTGCTTTTGCCATAAATACAGGCAATGAAGAATTGTGGCGTAGAAGGCTTGGGTATTTTCATCATACTGGACCGATGTGCATGCAGAGACAATCTTGTGAGAGTTGTTCCATAGCTGGAGAATAGATTAACAAATTGTGCAGCTTGTCAATTTAAAAACCAGGCTAGAAACGTTTTCCTCAAAGTGTATGGAGAGCAACATATAAACTTCAATTGGTGTACATAGATGTTGGAGGTCCTCAAGAACAGCTTCACTAAATGGTAGTAGATACAACATAATCTTTATAGATGATTATTCCTCCCCTCTATGAGAAACATTTACAGCAACAACAATCTCCAAATCTGGAGTATTGATAACTTGCTTCTCAATAACTTTTTCAGCTCCAGCATTTTCCCAATCCTCAGCAATCACTATACTGCTATTGCTTTCCCATGTCTTGAAAGTTGTGTCTGGACCAGGCTGCCAAACGATTTCTCCTGCGCTTCGTTTTAGAATAAACCTGTATTGCATCGTCAAATTGACGCGTACATCCTGCCAGAATCCAGATTCTGTATCGTATATCTTATCGAATACCACTTTAGTAGCTTTTTTTATAGTTCCTTCTTACCAGCTCAACACTCCATGTGTGGCCTTCTGACCAGTTGAGTGGTATGGCACTTGATGGATCCCACAGACCAACCATTCGATCTTCCCCAACTAGGAGAAATTGCTCATTGAACACACACTCCTTCTGCAACTGGAACTTCCGGTGCTGGGAAGCAGAGAAGCTACAATCATTGTTCTGAAATCACAGCAAGCACGAACTTGGATCGAAGAATATATATAACACAGTATAACTTATTTTTTGGTTCCGGAAACTGCAGTGTCGAAGCCATTCAAGACCTATTTGAAAATTTAAATCAATCAATATGAAACTTTTTGAATGAACTCAATTAAGCTCCTAAGCTATGATAAAAAGAACTTCAGCAGAAAACAAGAATTCCAGCCTTATCTTGATCTTATACTACTGCATTGTTGGACCACGGATACCACTTGGGAACGTAGAATTTAGTTCACCTTCTTTGTTTGATAATCACAATTATGACTTTCAAGTTCTTCACATCAGCTAATTCTTCTATAAGACAATAGCGAGTACTCTTCGTTAACATTGAATCTGTGAGTATCTTTAGAGGGAAAACGGACTAAGAGATCCTGTCATGTTTCCACTTGATAATTTATAATCCAGGAAACGGAAGTAATCCATGATTAACTATAGATTTTTGTGCATTCATGCATGCTCATATATGAAAGTTATGAGTTTTTTTTCTTATCACATACATGAATTCTGTTTATTGTTCAAAGAAAAAAATGATATAAATACACAATAAAACGAAAATAAAAGAAATAAGGTACCTCTGCATCAGGTGCAGGGTGAGATTTCACGACCAACAATGGAGCATCTCTGCGTCGAAACAAAATCAAATGATTAAAATTTAGTCTCTTTAGATTTGGAGACGGAGAAAAACCAAAATCGGATAGACAAAGCAGAGCTGATCTTGATGGTGAGTTTTTTATTGTTTTTTGTAAAGACCTTGGTGGACAAGCTAGTTAAAGTCTCCATTGCTAACACAAGCTTGGGTCTTGTTGAACTAGAAGAGACGTTTAGTATCTGTAAAGAGCGCGGAGGCTGTATTATGTTCAATTTGGGAAGGCTGAGGAATGAGAAGGTTGCGGATCGAACATCAAGTGGTGGGTTTTTGACACGTGGCATATCAAGCAGAGCTTGTTGGTTTGATTTTCTGTTAATCATAACGGACTTGAGAGTTTTAAGGATCTTTACCAGGATTTTTAGCTTGATCTTTCCTTGTTTTGGTGCTCGGTCAAGAATCTTAGGGTTCAGATATGACAAAAAAAAAAATCTTCAATTGCTGGCTAGTAGGGGTTTATGTTTTTTCCTAGGGTAATTTTTTGAGACATATCGTCCATTACTAAGAAACCTTGAATGTGGATAGACGGCACTTCATCTATCAGGTCAATCTCGTTTCATGTTGCTGGATACTGGGTTCTCTTTAAAACGTCAACTATTTTCAACAGTATATCTAAGTAAGTAATGCAGTTTAGTTACCGAACCTTCCAACTGCATTGAGCTTCCTAATGGGAGCTTTGAGATGTGGCTGTACTTGGAAAGGCAAACGTGATCAAGAAATTCGAACTCCCTTAAAAGAATCTGGAGGCAAAAACAATCATTTAGCTTTTGGCAACAATCTAGCTTGCTAACACCTTAAAGCCTTAATGAATCAGCAAAAATGCAAGTCAAGTTGCAAATGCTTGCTTTTGTATGGCTGTGGCAGAGTCCTCAACCCAGGACATCCAGCGATGGAATGTCAGAATGGCTAAGGCAGAACAAGCGCTTTCAAACAAAAGATCCACAACTTGTGCGTGGAGCTAGTGTAGAAGAGGACTAAATTACCGGCAGAAACCCAAGCCTATCAAGTCCAAAGTTGAATCAAGCAATGCCAGTTGGAAAAATGACGCAGCAAGTTTGTTGCATTCAGTCAGGTAACAGGCTTACTGGGACTGAAACTGATTTCAATCGACTAGCAAAACTGCCTTGCTTGAAAGTTGAGGTTGTTCTTGCTGCTACGATCTGAGCTAGGACATCAAAGTTTACGGGTAGATGATGAGTTCAACTGGATTAAAGCATATGTTTTCAATATCAGATTTTTTTCACATAAAGCTTCGTATATTAAATCAACACAGTTTCCTAAACCCTTTTCAGGAATCTAAACTCCCACCAGATCCTCATGACAACTACATAAAGAATTTCAATGATTTAACAGAATAAGTAAAATAATGTACTTGAGTGTTCAACTGCATTTTGAAGAACTAAGAAGTTCATCATCAGTCTGCATAATCTGACCTATTTGTCCAGAAAAAAGTTGTCAGGAACCAAACTCCAATCTCTAGTAATGTATTTCAATTTCTTCCAATTTTAAACAAAAATCTCACCAAAGCCCTACAGTCTTGATGTGCATAATAATATACCATGAATTCTAAACAAATCCCTTCACAAAATCACCCACCAAAGAATAGCACCGGCATCATTAACTAACTAGAAACGCAGGCTCTTTTTAATGAATTAACAGAGAACACAGGCACTCATTCTCAAGTAAACAAATAAATTTAAGAAAAAAATCAACAAGATCCAAATCCCAGTAGTTCTTTTTTGACTGAATTTCTAACACTCATGAAATCACCTATGCACTCAATAATCACAATCAAACAACGAAGTTGAGTCACAAAATAAGTATCCAAATTCAATTGCAAGAAAATTAAAGGAAACACCACAATCAATCATGCAAACCCTTCAAATTAAACTATAGAAATACCCCAAGATTTATCATTACATACACAACAGTAGGAACAACAAAAACAAACATGGTACTAAGTTTAGCTAACTAATTTTTTTTTATTTGATACAACAAAAACAAAGTAATCAGCAGCGAGTGCTGTCGTAATCAACAACCTCAGAATCAGTAACAGACCGAGATTGTTGAACAATTGACCTCCCAATCGAATTGATCCACTCTTCTTTTTCTTTCTCCGAATCTGCTATAAAAAACATTGTGTCTTGGCTCGTCGAAAGCTCAAATGCATAAGGTTTGTTAAGCACATCTTCTGCACCTTTCACGGTCAAGCACTTGCCCACGGGGATCGCCCCACGGGGAATTGACCCCCGTGTCACGTTTCGATCCTTGAACCACACAAGTTTCCCCTGTTTGAGAACGAACCAGCGGCGTCGCCAGGTTTTTATGTAGTCTCCTTGCTTTGTTAGCCAGCCTGAACGTTCTGGGTCTGACCAGAAGTCGACGTTTCTGTAGTCCTCCGGGTTGGGGTCTTGACCCGTTAAGGATCGCAAGATGGACTCCATTTTTTTTTTTTTCCTTTTCTGGGATTGGAGGTGACAGGATCGAAGAGAGAAGAGAAAAACAGGGGAAGGAGAGACGCGATTCTGTTTAATTTTGTTCAACTCTGTCGTCGAGGGTTAAAACGAGGTCGTTTATAGATTTCTCCCTTCTTTAAATTCAAATTGCATCCAAAGAGATTTTCATCTTCACTAATTCTACAAATTAGTCCACTTTTTTTATGCTTTCGCAATTTCATTTGCTACGTTCGAATTCGAAAAACTTAGTTTGTTTTTAGTACGGTGATGTAGATTTTTTAAAAAAAATTGATAATATATTAAATATTTTTATATAAACCTATCAAAATTATTGGAAAATATTAAAAAATATTATTTCAAGCCAAATACATTTTTGAAATGCAACCTAATATAGTTTCAAATACAAAAACAAACAATAGTTTAGTTTTTTATTTTTGTTTTAAGACAGAAAACATAAAAGATTTCTATTTTAAAAATATATAAATTTATTTTAAAACTTTCTCAAAAATAAATTTATTTTTATGTTTCTATCTTTCTATTTTTTTTATTCCTCTTTTGTTTTGGTACACAAACAAAATTACGTGATATGAAATAAAATTGTGAGAAGCAACAATACTATCACTTTGCTTTCGAGTTGCAGCCTTTACCATGGAGCAAGATATATTTTTTGCTTCAAGTTCCTTGACCCTTTTTCATGGTGAAATGAATTCACAGATCAAAGTTTAATTCTCCGAAAGATATTCAAGAAACCATAGCTTTGATGACCGAAGAACACCATACTTCTCTTTAGCATCAAGCATCTTCTTCCATTAAACTTCAGTGAAATGGTCTTAGATCATTGATCAGTTTTTACAACATTTTGAAGACGTTACAGTTTTCACAACTTTTAAGCTTCTTCGTTATTTCAGCAACATAGTTTCCTTAGCAAAAGGCCTGTTGGAGTTCTAATTCAGTGGGTTGACGGCTCCCATCTGCTGCAAAAGTTCCAGCACCATAAGAAGATCCACCTTTCACTTCATTCATCTCAAACATGCCACTGCCGAAGGTGTAACTCAGAGGAAAAAATAGCATACCATCATGATGTGTTAACTGCGTTATGGCTGTAAATATGCAAACAGGAGATGAACAAACGATTAAGTGACCATTGGCATTTTACAGAAAGTGGGGAGATCATAGGACATTGTATATGCACACATGCGATAAAGAAAAAAAAAACAGTAGCTAATGATATAAATTATTAAAAGACGCCACGGTTTTGCCCTAAATCTGATTATTCATCGATGATGACGGGATTAGCACTGCAAGATGAATCATACAAGCAAAGAAAACTATTGAACTTTCAAATTTCTTTTCCCTTCATTCCATTCATGCAGTTTTGTCTATAACCTTGGCAGCATTTCTTTGTGCGGGGCTCAATTGGAATGGTGTCTTTTCCTCTTTTTTCATGGTTGAGTGGAAAAGCTGCTCTTAGAGTGAGATGAATAAACTAATCTCTTGATGACATGAAGAGAAAAGGTCTGTCCTACTTCTCTTGAGCTTACCCTGCTGCAATGCGTGGGGTAGCATAATACTGGTTGCCTCCAAAAGCTTAGACTAGTTAAAATTTATAAAGATAAAAAAAAAAAAAAAAGGTTCTGAGAGTAGAGATTGAAGAATGAATCAACTCACGCAGTAAGTTCCTGGCCTCCTCCATAGAAACCAGTAGTCCAGAAGATTCTAGCAGGTTTCCCAGCTAGAGCTTGTGTTTCCAATATCTCATGGGTTGCATCAAAGAAGGCTTTGAATTAGGATGCCATCACACCAAAAAGAGAAGGAAAACCAAGGAGAAACCATCAGCCTCCAAAAGTTGTTCTGGAAGAATAACGGGTACGTCATCTGCTTTAGGATTGGCCTTCGCCTTGTGCAATATCGAGTTGGTCAGGTACCTTCTCCATGCCACCAGGTGAAATTTGTTAAGCATCTTATGTGTCTAATCATCAACCTCTGCCACATTCACTCGCACACACAGCGCCCAAGAATTTTAAGACTGCTTCCTCTTGTTCACAAGTTTGAATTCCCCTCTAGTGTTGCCTCAACACCCTGAAATGCATTAGCCCTTTGCTGGATTTCTCATGCCACAATCTCTACATGTCCATGTAAGGAGTAATACCTGGAACAAATGGCGAACTTAATATCCAAATTCATAATAACTTGTGTGCAGGAAGGGAGGGATAGATTCTTACACTTTGTGGTGCCCATAGCTAAATTCTTGTTGAAGAGTATAACCCTAATTTACCAGTTACTTGAGCTTGTATGCTACTAACACCGCCCACTCCCCTGGATAAATGCAACGCATATTAAGTAAAACGTTAACAAGTTGAAATATGTCATGTGGCAACTAACGACAATAAAATGCCTCGTGAATTGCATGAAATTCTACTTGTTATTGAATGGAAGAGGTGAAATTGGGACTCGAGTCTATCTACAATTCATCAACATATTTGGCTTGTGCTAGCTCCCATCACTCAACAATACCAAAAATCATACACTGTCATCTACATATAACCTTCATTCTTTCACTCTCAGCTAAATTCAACGAAATCAGAACACATCTGGCTATTCCAATTCACACCAAAGAACCGATTCTATGGCTGGCATACAAGAAGAGTCCAGTCCTTACAAGTGGTTGTTGAAGTCAATAGCTCTTAAAGAACGATATAAACACACCAGCCATTAAAAATACGGTGAGGGGGGCCTAAAAAGAACGGTTTCAAAAAATCAATTCGAGAGCCAGGGTTACAAGTCAATCCTGTTTGTCAGCAACCAGGCCATCGAATACCGATAGGGTTACTCAAATCGGTTGGACAACAGACCCCAGAATCTAGTTCTTTTTTCTGTCAAGATGGAACCAGTAATTACTGTACTTGCAACCCCCCACTGAGACTACACCCCACCAGGCAATAAGCATTTATCTTCATAAATGAAACATTGGAAAGCACAGAGTTGGATTCTATTTTTTCACGCAGAGAAAAAAATAGAAAAAGGTCGCTCATTATATACAGTAAAGGATTGATAAGATCCTAGCAACCAGGTGACAAATAAATAAGACTGTAATCTAATTTGTGCATAATTCATAGTCACGGAAAAGGCATTTCATCGGAGATAAAGAGGATGCAGGCAAGAACTGAAGTTCGATAAAATTAAATTGCAGCTACGTAAAACATATACTATATAAAAGCAAAGGGAAAGTAAAAGAGATGAGATATACTAAACCTTAGAAAGAAGAAGCAGTAGCAATTGCCATGAAAATTCAGAGAGGCAGAAATAGAGGAGTGGCAGTGATGAATGGAACACGTTAATTAAGAAGCCCTTTGATAGGTAGCTGTTACTATATTTGATGCTCGCGCAGGGCAGTTTTTTTTTCACGTTAAAAAAAGAATATTAGGATTTTAAAAAAAAATTGAAACCCGAGTTTATGGTTGAATTGGTAAATAATACGAAGAAAAAATAAAAAATTAAAGAAATAAAAAATTGTCTGAAATTATTTAAATCATCAAATAATTAAATATTAAAAATAAAATTATAAAAAATAAAAAAACATGCTTATAATTATAATAATTTTCTAAAAAAACTAAAAAAAATAAATGATAAAATTTAAATAAATCAATTTTTAAAAAATCCAAAAATAAATTTATATTAACCCTTAAAACTAATAATTCTAATTATAAATTCGACTAACCCTATAAAAACCAAGTTATTGAAAAAAACAAGAAAAAAATCAACTTAAAAAAAGAAATTAAACAAATCCGATGAAATCTTTGAAACTTAATCTAACTTCTAAAAATCACAATCTTAAACTCGGGTTTATCAAGAAATCACAATCTTAGACTCGGGTTCATCAATTAGCTTAATTATTATCATAACCACACAGAATCCAATGCTGTCCCTCCTATTCAAGATTTCTATTGGCTGTCTTAAAAGGGAACTTGGATTGTGCTATGAGAATACCAATATATCATTCCTTAATCTCCCAATTCTGTCCTTATCCTAACCATTAAACTGCGAAGGCGCGCTAATTGCTTCCGTTGTATGCTTAAGGCGTCCCATTGGCATTTTATTTCCATTACAATTAACGCCAGAAATATATTCAGTTGCCATGTCATCTGCAAGGGATTTATTTAGATGCAGGGGCGGAAATTTTAGCCCTAAAACCTTGAATAGCTTAATTATACCCTAAAGATTGTGTTTAATTTATCTGAAATACATGTTTTGCACCGCGGACAAAAAAATAAAGAAGAAGCTTTTCCCTTCGTTATTGCAGGGGGGGCCAGAATCAAAATCTTTCTACTAACTTCATGAAATGTAATACAGCTATTGTAAAAGCAGTGACTTAATTTGCATACTACTATAAATCTGTACTGAATGAGTCCTTTTCCTGTCGATATTTCTGTAAATGGCAACTCTCATTTGGGTTGAAAATAAAACGGTTTACGCAATCCAGGTCTGCTCTCTCTTTAGCTTTTTGCATGTCTCCATCATGCGTTCACCTTAACATGTGAGAATGCTCAGCGATAGGCTTGCCAGGAGATTTGCTGTGGCAATGACATCTGATTCTGAAAGAAAAACTACACGATGAAAACTTACACAAACAATGAACTACAAAATCACGTTCGCAAAATCAACAGCTACAAACCTTGGAATAGGTGGAGTGCTATGATAGATAGCGACCAAATATGAAGTTGAGGAGAGAGAGAGAAAATCCTTGTACTCGTCAGTTATTTGCATCACTGAAGGCAATTCCGAAAGACTCGGACTCCCTGACCAAACACACATGCTAAGATGATAAGAATCCAATTGAAGATTAGGGGGAGCATAAGCAAATAAAAACAAATAGCTTCTCTTTTTGAATCCATACCTGCAATGCAAATGTGATGTCTGCTTCATCTACTTTTAAGGTTACTCTCTTTAATTTATCATCACGAGACTGCCCTAGTTTAAGAAGCCCCTGCACAATGTTCTCAATATCATGCCATTGTTGGTGAATCTCGTTATTCAGTAAAAATGATGTGCTTTAGTTCCCGTCTGCTATTCACACTTTTATATGAGCATATGTATTGATTTTGCTTCACGGAAATAAAATACTCTGGAATGAACTAAAACTGGACACGCGTTTTTCTCTGTACCTGGTCAGCTAGAACTCTGCACATGCTCAAGAATTCCAGAATCCCAACCGGTGGTATGATCGTTGATTTGCAGATCTCCATGTAAGATTTGTTTAGCTGTATCCATGTGACAAATTCAATACTAGTGACAACAGCTAGATGTTCCTTAATCATTATTTTAAGTAAAGAAAGCACACCTCTCCTACTGTAGTATCCTTCTTTCCTCCACGGAAAAACTTCACAGCAGCGCACAGTATCATCTGCAGTTTATATGTCATTAAACACTGGAATCTTGACACTTGAACAATAGAACAGGTCCCCCAAAGAAATGAGGAAATCTAAATGGGTTGCATTTTTTATACGAGAATCAAAAGGAACTACACTGTACAAAAGCGGGTAAAGAATCATCATGTTAAATTCATAAATATCATGCAAGTAATATTTGCAAATCAATAATTACAAAGTTACTGGCCCAAACTTACTTGTTGATGCTGAGGGAGGGACTGTATGGTGTCCACTGTTGGTGACCTAAAAGCTTTTGATAAAGCAACAGCCATATGATCAATCCTCACCTATAATAAGTTCAGGGAGACATTTAGCATGAAAAATATTTTAAGATAGTAGTTTCTTGATTTAATTTGGAACTATCAAGTCAATAGCATGATTAGACTGGAAAAGAACACAACAGTCTTTTACATAGTGAAATGCAAGAGTATTGGCAATATGAGGTGGCCTTGCAATAAGTTAATAGCATGATGTATGAAAATTGATGCTTGTAAATTAATAATTCGAAATGATAACAAGCACTTACGATGTCATTTTCATGTGTTTTAATACAAGCTGGAGCTGTCTTTTGTTGAGACAATTCTTCATCAGAAGTTAGAATGCTCGTAGATTCTCTCAGTTCTGCTTCTAGAATCTCAATTGCACTCCTGAAAAAAATAATTAAAAAAAGTTATACACACTGCCACTGAAAAAGCCCCGACTGGGAAAAGCTGGCAAATGCCACTGCAAAAAACCAGCCTCTGTCATTTGCATGCATCAGAAATTTGAATTAGGGTAAGCCTTATGCCGTGACATATAAATGCAAAAGAAGACTATTAAATGAATAGATAAAAGAGAGAAAACAATGACCTGCAAACACAAAGGGCTTTACGCATGTCTCCAGATGCAGCTGCTACTTTCTGTTAGAAGTCAAGAAAGGCTATTGATCAATTGTATAAAAGCAAACCAATTCATCAAAAGTGCACCCAAAAAAAAGGGACTTACTCTGGCACAGAGTTCCATTGCTTGTGGGTGAAAAACTGTGTGTGGCACTGCCTGTTGATGCAGAGCAACAGTTATTACATGTCAGCAATGTATCCATATAATTTCAAAAACCATAAATTTCACAGGTATTGTTGTGAGTTACACAAAGCAGACTCATGCATATAGGAAAAGTGAAATACAAGGATGTAAATTACCAGTAGCCTCTCCTGAAGTATTCTGAGGATTTGATCCTTAGAATAGGCCCTGAAAGTTATAACCATAGGTTTGCCTGCCACAGGAAAGAATGCACATTTGAACCCACCAGTAAGTACCAAACCCAAATTCATGCTTAGGAAGTGACAAGTGAGTGAACAGAACAACAATCATTGCTGAAATGCAAAATGCTAATAACTTAATTTCATGACATTGAATCAAGGACAAGCATCTGCACGAGGATGTAGAAAAATTTCATCAACTTGAAGAATGCAACCAATGAACTCACAATTCAATGACTTCAGTCTCGGAAGAAAGCGATCTGCTAGGTCTATGGCATTTGCTACTCCTGCAAAAGCAAAGGTTAAAGAGTTAATTCTGGTTTGAATGTGGTAAGAAGACTTAAAACCCAAAAGACCAAGTGAAGAACCATTAGATAAGTAATTTGTGACGAATATTACCTATCAATATGCATCTAGAAAATGGGAAAGTTGTAAGCATGAAAAGATCATAGAGAACAGCACGGTCCTTGGTTATTAAATAATCCAACTCATCAGCAATTATAAGCCTGCAACAGGTGAAGTTTAGTCATGTATAATCCACGAAATTATGCATCAAAACGCATTAATTCGAATGCATGCATCATGACTCATTTTACATGTCCATGAGGATAACTGAGACCATTATATTCTGTACGTTTGACAGTGAATTGCACTGCCCCATTTAATTGAGAAAAAGACGACAATTTATTAGCCTGTGTTGATGACATGATTCTTACATCATTTTGGAGCCCATTGACTTTTGTTGCTGCGAATACAAGTTCTGGAGATGTTGTAGAGGTGAGGTAGATCCATTGATTTTCTTCCCCGGCTGGTTTTGCTCCATCACCTGAGAAGACAAAACAGCTAATAAGCAAACATTGTAGCATCTATATGCTATATACTGCATTCAGTGGAAAGAACTGTCTGTCCATACCTTCTTGAAGATTTCAGATGTTTTTGTTAATGAAGTGCAATTCATGGTCAGTACATCCGGAGGCTGAAACCCAGCCTGATAGGATAATAACTTGATGAGCATTGACAATTAGGAAAAAGCAAACGCACAGCAACAAGCTAAAAATAAGAAAATCATGGGGAGCGCACATTATAAGGAGATTGATTACTATAATTCAGTTATTGAGTTCAAGAAAATATGTGACCTAAGTTCTTCCACTCGTTCATTTCTACAAACAATAGACTGGCGTAAAAAGCACCGTAATTCATTGGTGTATGAAGGTAAAGGCAAGGAAAGACCACAGCACAAAGGGGGGGTTACAAGCACCCATGTTGTTTTCTTGTGTCAATATACAGAAAATCAACCGTGACTCAATAAATTCACAGCATCTATTCAAAAGAAACCTAATCATTTATTCTAAAAACAATAAATTCAGTTTTACTTACCTCTTTTGCCCAATCAACTAAACACTGCTTCACTTTGTCCATCGACAATGATTTTCCAGTCCCCGGGCACCCACACACATACAAACTCCCAGCCTTTTCCTGCTCTATACACGCCTTACAGAAATCAAAGACCCTTTTCTGCTCATTTTCACGGCACACAGCACTAGATGGTGCTGTCGACACATGCAATACCTCCTTGACAACGCTTACTTGCTTTACATCTACAATTAAACCACAACAAAATTAAGCTCAACTAAACATGAATTCAAATATATTGTCCAAAGGCGGGTAATTAATCAAGCAAAAACCTCTTGGATTCCAATTTGGTTTCTCGCTGAGATTATTTGACAAGTTTTTCTTCACAGGCGATTTGCATTTCTTTTCTAGTTTCTCAATTCCCTGAAAATTAGCAAATTATCAAACACTTTAACCACTTACAAACAAAAACAGAAAACGCATATAACAATTCGTTAACGGTGAAATTAAGATCTATAATAATCAATCAAAAGCTCACATTAGTAGGAGTGTTAGGGCTCGAATCGACGCATCGGCGAGGCGATTTCCGCTTCAAAGGAGAAGAAATCGGACTCTCGTGCATCACTAGATCTGCATTAGATCTTAACCTCCGTTTCTGAGGAGTAGTTTCACCGTTGGATCGAGAGATCTCGTCCGATTTGATGGCCATGATTGAAGAGCTGCAGCCTGCGATTGACGGCATCGGTAACTGAATTGAAGTGCTTCTTAGGATTTAGAGATACTAAAAAATAATTTTACGAGGAGAAAGTGGGGCGTTGATGGATAAATAGAAGGCAGTGGAGGGTTTTTGGCGAAATTCTTTTCGCGCGAAATTTAACCGTAACAATTCGTCTCCCGCGCAGTTATAAGTGGTCTTCTTTTTTTGAAGTCTTGAGTGGTCTTCTTTTTGGGCTGGATTCAGTCCATCTAAATCATTTACTCGCACCACCTCACCCAGGCCTGGACAAACAGCCCCTCCAAGGATCCATGTTGTTTATTCAATTCGCTTAATCTTTATATATATATATATATAAAGTGACGAAATTTCAGTGCCTCTGCTTATTTATATTTTTCAACAGAAGTGTCTCTTTTTTTAATTTTTCTATTTTATTTTTTGTACTCCCATTACTTCTTTATTTATTTAAGTATCGCTACTTTTATTTTTTAATTGATGTTTGTATCTATATTTTTCACCGTTAGATGTCTGTTTTTAATGACATGCATGATTAAAGGGTATGTATCATCCTTGTTATGGAATTCATCGTTCATTAAATCTTAAATAAAAGAAAACCAAATTTTAAAAATAAAAAGAAAAGGATAGAAAAATGATTATTTTTTCTTCATAAAACAATAGCGGAGTTAGGAATTTTAGTTTGGGAATGTCAAATTAGATAAAAGATTTTAGAGGGAGGGCCAAAATTTAAAATTTCCTATTTTTAAAGGTAAAAATCCAATTTATTGAAGAAAAATCTGGAGAAAATAATATTCTTGCCGGACCCTGCCCCTGCCAGCCCCTGTAATTCCGTCCATGTTAATGGCCGCGGCTCTTGAACGGTGTTGGTGGTGCGTGGAATATCACTCCATGGCCAAGGCACAATCAACGGTGGTCCCCCTTGCAACGACATGGACGGCGAAAACGATCGCTTGCATGTCCAAAAGTTATCCTCTCTGGGATATTTTTATTGATCACACACAAATCCAGTCTTGAAGATAGCATGTCGTGGATAAATTAGAGGGAAGGTATTTAGTAATTTGGAGTGGAGATAGAAACAAAAATTGTTGAGAGGGAAGGATCGATGGAGCATTGGGTGGGAGAGGAAGAGGGAGGAGTAGATTAAGCGATAAGGGGATTGGCGTGGGATTGGCGTTTACATGTCACTGTCCGATCCTTGTGCCCCATGTGAAACAGAGGCCTTCTCGACGTTTTCCTTCTGTTGGATATTTTCTCATAGTGCCAACAACAGGGTCTCGACGGAATCATCGATCTCTTCTTCCCTGTCTTACACGTTTGAAGCGTAGAAAATTCAAAGTACTGAACACGAGAATTTCGAACATGTTGCTTGCTTTCAAATCTTCCACATCAAAACCTTGTTTATACAGGGCACATGAACGCTATTATAAAAAATAAATAAAAAAATCCAAAATCTCATCCTCATACCGCAAAGGGCCATTGTCTGTATCTAGATAAACACTAGTTATTTAACATGAAATTCGCACCGGGTTGCATAATTTCTTTTTGTGAAAAAAGTAAGCATACAGGTACTCCAGATACTTTCTAATATAAAAATTATTATTAATGTATAACAATAAAATGATAAAAAAAAAATTTAAATTTTTTATAATACATATAATAATCTGAACTGAGTCTATTGTACCCAAGATTAATTATAAAGGAATCAAATCTCTTGTACCTTGGCACCTGTTTAAAACCGTATAGAGATTTGTTCAACCTGCAAACCAAGTTCTTCTTACTTGTTTCAGCAAAACTCTTTGGTTGGAGCATATAAATTTCTTCTTCAAGTTTTCTATGAAGAAATGCAGTTTTCACATCTAACTACTTAGAAAAGATTAAATATAGCACACATTGTCAAGACTACTCTAATTGTCGTAAGTCGTACCACCGGAAAAAATATCTCATTGAAATTTATTTCTTCTTTCTAAGCCTATCTTTTCACCATCAATTTTGCACGATACCGCTGCACTTGATATTGTTATCACGTTTTATCTTATAAACTCATTTGTTGTCTATAGTTTTTCTTCCTTGTGGTAGTGTAACAAGATCTCAAATATTATTCTTATGTAGAACTTCAATGTCCTCTTGTATTTCTGTCATCTATATAGATATATCTGTATTTTTGATATCCTCATAGAAAGTTGATGGCTCTCCAAATCAAAAGGACCTATATATGTATATGATGAAATACTAAAAAATTAAAGTAGTTTAAGAATAAGGTTAATGTGGAAGATATATATAAGCTATATATGCTGTTAATAATCATAATCCTTTTTTGTTGTTTAAATTCCTAACAAAAAGGAAAGAGGGTTAATATATGATGTTAAATATACTAAAGTGTCATTTCTTGATGCCATGGAACCGCTGTTTGAAGCACAGAAATATGGAAAATTAAGGATATAGTGTGGTGCTGAGCCCTCTAATCCAACCCTGCAATAACTTAGGGCTCATTTCCGTACAGATGACAATTAAGGATATAGTCGGAGATTGACTGGATTCCTCGGTCCAGCTTGCTATTTGTTCCACTGGCTAGGGTGGATTGTTTCTTGCTGGCCCATTTCCTGCAATTCCGAAATAACTAGTATGATCACTAATCCTATCCATTCTTTTTTCCTGTTCTGTACGTGCTCCAATACCACGTGCATGTTACTAATGTGTGTGCAACACGTTGGTGGAAGAGAAGAGGCATATGAAGTTGTCCCGAATGCATCTAGCTAAATATCTACTGCTTGACCCCTTTCGTCCCCTTCTGCTTTTTATGCATCTCAAATTTACAGCAAGGCTTGAATCCATGCCTGCTATGAATCAGCAGATAATGAGGACGCAGACAAGAAGAGGAAAATGACTTCTTGCTGTACTTCGATGGTTTTAAATTTAAATACTCTCGAGAGACAAGGTATGCGCAGGCAGGTAAGAGAGTTTGCTGATGCTCCAGACCCATTAAACCAGAGTAATAAAATCTGTTGACAGACTCTCTTCCATGGGCCGATCTGGTAAGCTATCGTGTGGCAGATGATAGTCGCACCCCACTTATAAACCGTTCTTGCCAGTTTCCCTTTGTGTGTGTGTGTGTGTGTGTTTGGTTATTTCCCTCTTGACTGTCTCATCAATAAGCATCTGCGATGGTTTTGAATTGGCCTTTTCTCTTTGCAAACTCTTTTTTGTCTCGACCTATCATCGCACAGTCGGGGTGCGCTTCACTGTTCCTTGCGAAAGGATAATTCATCACGCGTAACGTCTTTCAACAAATAATTTTGAGGTTCAATATGTATGGAATTTACTGGAGGAAGGAGACTTGAGGGCAGGTGAGACGTGACAGTAGTTTCTTTTCTAAATGGATTTTTAGAACATAAATAAATTTTTCATGGCCTTTTCCATTTGAATGTGAACGAGATTCACGTTCTAATTTGTTTTTAGTTTTTACGGGTGAAAAGTAGTTGATGTCATCGTTCTCGGGCTATATATAATTTTTTTTTAATGCTATATATAATTTTTTTTATTTATATGAAGTGCTCGGGTCAGATTGTGCGTATCATGATTAATTTCCATGGCCCATTGAATACCTTGTAAACCCAGTAGGCATGTAAGGCACCGCGGGGGTGACAGACGTGCACGCCAAGGCTCGAACCCAGGTGCAGTAAAAGAAAATAAGCATCTTCCACTCCTAGACCAAACCCTGAAATACTATATATAATTTAATGTTACGAGTAGATGGCAAGTCCGTGCGTAGCTGAGATCTTGTGATATATCCGTGTATTGCTACAGGTTTATAGAAAAAAAAACATAAAAAAAAATTATAAGAAAAATGTACTTCATAATAAAAAAAAAAACTAAAGTCGGTTTAATATAAAAAAAAATTAATTTTAAAAAAATCATAGAAAAAAATGCTGAAAAAAAAACCAAAAAACAATAACCATAATATATTCACAGTGTTTTGTAAAAACAATTATAGTTGTAATTGTTAACCATCTTAATATTAAAAAAATAAAATAGACAAAAGATCATTTTAGAAAAAATCATAATAAAAAAAATAAAAATTATGTAGAGAAATACTATAGCAACTCATATTATTTAAAAAAATTATAAAAATAAATTATCAACTAACTTAATATTTAAAAAAATAAAATCAATAGAGAAAATTTAAAAAATATAAAAAAACATTATAGCAAGACAAAAATCATATAGAAAAATACTTCATCAATCCATAGTGTTTAAAAAAAACTACAAAGTTAAATTCTCAACTATCTCAATATGAAAAAAAAAATTGAAAAGAATTATTTTGGAAAAAAACAAAAAACAATATCATGTAGAGAAACACTATAGCAATCCACAATATTTTTTTTAAAAAAAAAAGTTAAACTCTCAATCAATTCAATATTAAAAAAAATTGACAAAGACAATTCTAAAAATAAAAACATAAAAAAATTAAAAAAAAACTAAAGAAAACAATTTTGAAAAAAAAATGAAAAAAAAACATGTGGAAAAAGCTAAAGTTAAATTCTCAAGCAATTCAATATTAAAAAAATAAAATAAAATATTTAAAAAAATATATAAAAAAAACACTATAGCAAAACAAAAACTATATACAAAAACACTATAGCAATTTACAGTGTTTTAAAGAAAAACTATCAAACTAAATTCTCAACCAGCTTTATATGAGAAAAATAAAATTGATAAAAACCATTTTTTTAAAAAAAGAAAAAAATTATAAGAATAAAGAAAAAAACTATGCGGAGAAATATTATAGCAATCCATAATATTTTTTAAACAAAATTATAAAACTAAATTCTCAACCAGTTCAATGTTAAAAAAATAAAATCAAAACTTATTATTTTAGAAAAGAAGACAATCCTATGAGAAAAATAAAAACAAAAAAAAATATGTGAGAAAAGCTATAGTGTTTTCCCCATATTACTTAATAATTTTGTCTATAGTTGAAAAACAATCTCAAAGTTACTTGGTTCAATGATACAAGATTTTATAGGTATATTTTTATACATGTTTACTAAGAAAATATTGAATAAAAATATATATATAAGAATAATTTTTTTAAAATTCCCGAGTGCAATAGGCTGGCACACACCCTCATGAATATATTTCAGTTGAGACACATTAGGTCTAGCCAAAACCAAACTCAAAAACTGATTAGATCTAACGTAAGTCATACATGGGCGTGGTTGGACTTGATAATATGTAAGGCCCAAGCACATAGGATCTGGCCAATATCAAACCCAAAAGTTACCGAGTCTGACCAGTGTTAGACTCATATATTGTTGGGTCCAGTGCTAATATATTGTTGGGTCCAGTGCTAACCAGACCCAATTATCATTTGGTCTAGTGCTTTCGAAGCCTCGTGCTCAACCCTAATAGATGGCATCGGGCCTCAATTCAAACTAGATCTAGCATCTGCTGGGCCAACAAAATGAGTTTGATGCGTGTTTTTTAAAAATATCAAGCCTAGGTATTTTTTTCATTATAGTCTAAGTATGGCTAGATTCACTACACTTACAAACTCAAACATAATACTCAAATCTAATATCATCAATTTTATAGAATTTTATATAAAATATTAGATGATTTATTTCTTAATAAATAGATTTAATTAAATAAATCTACACTCTATTAATATCATTAGGTGTTTGAAAGTCTTTTATGACTCGTCATATTTTTATTTTCTAGCTAGATAAAATAAGTGGGATACAGCTTGCAATATAATTTAAGATATTATAAAAATTAAATTACAATCTAGTCCTCTTCTCCATAAAAAAATAAAATTCATTAATTATAATTATATGACGAGATCTTTGGAACAAAAATTTACAACCTTTATTTTTTATTGTGTATGTATATATTTAGAGCATATTTTTTAAAATATTATTATATTATTTATTTTTAAAAAAATTATTTAAATACTAAAGAGTCTTTATTTTTATTAAAAGATTCTTTTTATAAATATTAGCTACAGGACAATTTAATATGTAAAATATAAGTTATTAACTATCATGATTAAAAAAAACGAGGTTATTAAGATAAGAAAAGATTAGTCCTAATGAATTGTTTTCGTTGGATATGCCAGACAAGTCATGAATAATGCGATCCTTATCGATCCATGTTGGGATTATGAACATTAGCTTCAAAGAATTCACTCCCACCTCGGTATATAGTTTAATGTTGGACAAGGACATAGCTCTCCACTTTCAGAATATTTGACAAGATTTTTCTTCGACGTGGCATCCTGTTAGAAAAGAAAATAAGACGTGGAGAACAATGACCGGATTTTTTTTCGGTGAAAGGACAGTCAATAGGAGTTTATCACAAACCTTGACCTGGATCTTGGAGAATGACACTGCCCTTGTTAAATCAAAACAGGATCCATCGTGCGCTTTGCTGAAAAAATCTGGAATTCTGAGAGGTTGCCAGCCTGTCTATAGATTCTGCGCTCTTGTGGGCGCCCACTAGCCCTAGATAATTAAATAATTTACGTGGATTGGAATATTTGTCCTTTTTCCCATAAGTGTCATATTTGCATCGAACCATGCCTTTTGGGGTCAATTGACATTACACTCTGCTGCACCCGAAACTGTGCACGGGGCCGAATGAGGGCTAGCAAGTCTCCATACTCGACTGTCAAGGGTCGGCACCGTGCCTTGATAAGATTTGAATACAACTAGCCTTATAACCCACGTTTTCTCGCGATCACACACACATGAAAAAATTAAAACAGAAACTGGAAAGTCTACATAATTATTTAACTGGAAAAATCAATAATTATTTATATAAATAAAAAAATTATTAACAATATCAAAAAAATAAACTGTAAAAAATAAAATATTCATTTGATTATATTTATTAAAATTATTTTTTATGTTATTTATTATTTATTTATTTAAATTAAACGATAGATATAAATAAAATTGACCGAATAAACTCATATCATAAAAAATACTACACAAGGTCGAATGCATCAACAAAATATTAGGAATAAACACCCGGCGATATGATGAAAAGATATAAAAAAAAATCTTGAGAGAACTCAATAGCAAACTCAAGTCTATAAATCAAACACATAATCTAAAACATGAAATTGAGATGAGTTCATAAATAGAAAATAAACAAATATATACAAAACAAATATTTGATAAAAAAATCAAAGTTGACCCGAGCTAGTCTTTTATATCTATAACATAGGTCACGAGACCGAGATGGTTACATTAAAAGCAAACCCATAAAAAATAAGAAGCAAGATTCTTAATCAAATAAACATTGAATAGTGAAAATGAGGAGGGAAAAGTGATTAAAACACAATGCAAAACAAAATAGTTAAACATTAAAAAGAATTGGGATAGGATTTGGCATAAAAATGAAATAAAATTAAATGTTTTGGAATGGAATTGAAAAAAAAACAATTAAGAAAATCATTATAAAAAATAGCAATTAAAAGAATTGCGATCAAATTTGACATAAAAATTAAATGAAATTAAATGCTAACGGATAAAATTAAAAAAAAAAACTAATCAATCAAGAACATGATTCAAAATCAAACAAATAGAAATTACAAGAACAAAAATCAAATTTAATAAAAAAATATTAACAAAATCAAACCACCAAAAATGAAATAAAAAATAAAATCTAGTTAAAGATAATCAGTGTAAATAAAACAATTATAATTATTAGAAGAATGATTGAATCAAAAGCAAAAAAAATAAATTGAAGGGCAAATATAACTTACACAAAACAATTATAATTATTAGAGGAATGATTGAATCAAAAGCAAAAAAAAATAAATTGAAGGGCAAATATAACTCTTTACATAACCAACATGCAATTCAAGAAAGAAAGAGAAGAAAAATAAAGAAACACAAATTGACGCCAAACCAGTCACCATACACACACTGTCTAGTAAGGAAGATGATGCTGAAATGAATCCAATAATACAATGGAATTACAATTCAAATTACCAAAGTTAGTTGCACACACTGTCCAAAGATGGTAAAGTAATTGATGTGCTAACGCATGCAACTTTTTCTTTTAATTTTTTATCTATACAAAAACAAAAATGCCCTTGATACTAATTAATAATAACAAAAAAATCACTAGAAAATTACAATCAAGCCCCTAAAGTCAAGGCTAAAAAATCTTAACGACAAGGGTGATGGATAATCAAATTATTCATTAATTTGTAAAAAAATGAAAATGCTCATAGAACTAAATAACAATAAAAAATATATATATTATGAGATTACAATAAGCTTCTAAAGCCAATGCTAACAAATTTTAATAGTAAAGATAACAAAATAATTCAACTACTCATTAAAAAATCAAAATTATTATAAGGCCCCTACATCTAAGGTCTATATTGTTAACTTTTAAGGGCAACATGGTAATTGTATCATTAAAAAATTAAAAAGATATTGTTGATCTCGAAAAAATAAAAAATAACAAATTAAATTTGTACATGTATCATTCTACTCTAAAAAAAACCTTCATAAATAAAAAAAAATAAAGGTTAAAATTATAATTTAACTATAACCCAAGACATGTTTTAATGTAGATTAGGTTACACTGAAACACTAATACAATTTTGTTGTTTTAGTTAGTGTTAGGAGAGAACTCATTGGAATCAATATTTTTTAATTAAGATTAGTAGTTTACCTCCATTTCTTTCATGTAAAATAAATTATTTCATAAATTATTCAAAAAAACATATTTTATTTTTCATTTTTTGTTTATATTAATAAAAATTACTTGAAAATAATTATTTGGTGTTTGATACATGTATGAAAAGTATATATTCAAAAGAAAAGGATAAAAATTAAATGATGGTGGAGTCCATGGTTTATGGTCTTGTAAAACATTCTCATGTTTTATTAACTAGTCTTTTTTCTTACAAATCTTATAAATTTAAATTGTTTATTTAGGTTTATATAAATCAAAGAAATTGTTTGCATCGAAAAAAATAAATGACCTAGTATTTGTAATGTGCAATCTGAAATTAAATAATAACCAAGTCAAAAAGTAAGTTGATGATTTTGGTGTAGAAGATAATTTTTTATCTAATAATGATTGGATAACCAATAAAAAAAATTTAAAAATTGATTTGCTTAATACTATTTACAGTGCAACACAAAGAAAAAATGATAAAAAAATGAAAGTGACGAAGAAAAAATTTCTAATGATACTAAAATGGAGAGTTATGGTATTGAAGATGATTTAAAAATTCAAATTGAAGAGACTTTAAAGAATTTAAGGAGTTTTGAGTTAAATAACATTGATAATATTGGTGTTGTTATTAATAGTAACATTAATAATATTCTTGATATTAGTGATATTGATGAATATCTAAGAAATAATAAGAAAAATAAAAAAAATCAAGATAATTTTAGTTTATATTATATACTAGCAAATTATTTATTTTAATTTTGTTAATTATTAGTTAATTAAATTATATATAAATTTTTATTTAAAATATATATTTTAAGAGGTTTGAAGTATATATAAATTTTTATTTAAAATATAAATTTTTTCAATATATTTTAAATTTTATGATTTTTTTATTCGAGTATATTATTATACCGAGTTAAAAATACGTTTTTAACATCGTTGGCCTGTCCCATCCCTTCGCGGAAGACTACTGTGGAAAATTACATCACTCGGTACCCCTCGTCTGTACAGATTCCTGTCAGGCTCTCTTTAGTCTACATCACCGTTGATTTTCCAGACAGGTTAATTTCGCTTTATTAACTTTTTAGGTGAAGCTTGCTTACAGTTTAAGGGGGGAGAAAGCAACACTGACACGTGTCAATAAAGCAAGTCAAAGAGGCTGTTTGTTATTGCTTACTAGCTGTGTTTTTAAAAACTATAAATTGTTGAGTGTTTTTAAATTATTTGTTTGATGTAACGAGGTTAAAAAATTAAAATTTATTTTTGATATATTTTTAAATAAAAATATTTTTAAAAACAATTACTCCTGTAATATTAAATATTATCGATCAACCCACGATTTTAAAACCATGAAAAGTCGGTGTGAGCATGCGGCGCAATTTAAGACCGGCGAAGATGAGATCCAAATCGTCCGGGAAACTAGCCGTTTAGGACTCGAAAATCAGGTTCCTCGTCCTGGTTCTTACCTTGCATGGTGGCAGCTGACCCGGATCCAGTTAAAAGTCACAAACAATAACTGAAACCAGACCCGCTTAATTAATAATCCGACTGGCTACCCACATTCCCTGTTTTTTACGCGGAGTTGTGATTCGGTTTTTTCTCTTATAACCGGCTCAAACAGAACCGGCTACAGTCTCGGAGATTTTTTTAATAAGAAGAGAGAGCGAAGTGTGGGCAGTATATATAAGAGAAAGGATGACCTCTCCTTTCCTCCTTCCTGACAAGTGATGTTACGGCTCGTACTTCCCGTTTCAGCTTCTCCCCGGATTTCTTCTCCGGGTTACCAACAGAGATTCTGCTCATCAAATCCATTGTAAGTTCTTGCAAAATATCTCTCTTGAACTTGCCATCGTCTCTTGGATCTCACTTCCATTTTGTCGTTGCTTTTCGTGCCGTTTGGCAGCTTTTTTGAATTCCGTTTTCCGATCCGGTTTGCATGGAAAGTAATGATTGGTTGCCGCGATTCACACTTTTATATGTATTTTTTTTTTTGCCATTTTGACTGATTTATTTTGTACTCCTTGTTTATTTCCAGGTTCGGGTGAATTAAAAAGAGGGAGAAAGAAAGCAGACTTTAACCAGCTGCTGTAGCAGAAGATCCACGGGGATTGGATTTCTTCTATTTTTCTAAGCTTCTTTTTAGCCTTTCTCAGACAAAGAAAGAAAATAAAATGGGAGTGAAAGTTGCTACGACGACTTTTTTTCATTGGTCGCAGCCAATTGTTCATCATTCACCATCTTCCTCTCAAGCACTAGCCCCCGCAGTTGCATCTCCATCTTCAAAACGACAGCGTGGTTTCGATGGAGCTGGAGGTGGAATGCTCGTATGTAGATACGTACAGAGACTAAGCCGACAGGCTCTGTTTGGAAGTCCATTCACAACAAAGTTACAGAGAGCTCGTTCTTGCGGGTCTCAGAAACCAAGAGGTCAGACTACAATAAGAGCTAGCAGTGCTAGCTTGGATGCCTTTTCTGACGAAGAATTTTCCAAGAAAATACAAGAATTGGCTCGCAGATTCCGGCTTTCTGACGATGATGACGATAGCGGTGACGCGGTAGATTCGGAATCAGAGATTCTTTCTGATTCTGAAGACAACCTTGGCGGTATTAATGGCGGGGACATTTATAATAACTGTAGCAGTGATGATTCTTCAAATTTAGTGCAGGATAAAAGGCAGTTTCCTTTGGATTCGTCAGTGAAGCCTCAATGGCCAGAAATCCGGCAAGAACCACCGGATTGGTCAGGGAGGGATGATATAATTCCAGCAAGTATCGAACGGAAGGCGAATAGTGTTGATATTCCGCTTTCGCTTCGAATGATAAAGAGAAAGATGCAATGGCAAGAAGGGTTTAGAGAAGCAGGGGAATCTGCTTATTGTTCAGTGAAGAAGGCGTTTTCTTCTATGGTGTTCATAATTCGAGAACTTCATAGTCATAGTTTGCAAATGAGAGAGTTTCTATTCACTGAAGATTTACAAGGGATTCTTGCTGGTGTACAACAAGAAATGCATGCTTCTTTCGTTTGGTTGTTTCAGCAAGTGTTTTCGCGTACACCTACACTTATGGTGTATGTGATGATTCTCCTTGCAAACTTTACTGTACATTCCATGGCCAATAACACAGCAATTGCAGCTCCACCGAATACAGGGTCTTACGCAGCCACAACAGAAAGTGTATCTGTTGTTGAAAATCTAGACCAGAAGAATCAGAAGTTTTATTCTTCATCCGTAAAGACGTTTTCGGTACCATCTTCAAGTGGTAAAGCAACTTCAATTGGGGGCAATAATGGCGGTGGTGGAAAGGTCCGGCCAGTCGCCAGTGGCACTGAAGGCGATGGATCGTTCGACCAGTCGAGCCAATTTAGAACAATAGTCCCTGATGGGGCTTCTCAGCTGTCATCTTTAGGGACATCAAGAGAGGCAGAGTCGGTATCAGAGCAAGTGAGTGGAGCAGAGGAGTTGAGTCTATGGAATTCAATTATAGATGAAGCTTCAAAAATACAGTCTTCATTGAGAGATGTATCTCTTGATCATGAGACCACACATAGATTTGTTTCGCCTATTAGCGCGAAGATTGAGGCAGATGATTATGAAGATTATTTTAGAACAGATTTACTATATCAAACTGGATTGTCTCAAGACCCTAACAATCCTCTCCTCCTTGCCAATTATGCTCAATTCCTCTACATGGTTGCCCACGATTACGACAGGTAAAAATCTACACTATCTCTGCCTTCTATTTCTTAATTATTGTTAATAATAACTACCAAGATTCTAGGTGCCATGTTCACGTATTAAGCACAAATCTGTCAAGTTAGATGAGATTTCAACAAGTTGGGCACTCGGTTTGTCGTGAGAGAAAATCATGTCAAGCACCGAGTCAGAATATCTCCTAGGTTTATTCGCCAACGTTTTTCATAACTATGTATGGCTGCTTTAGATTTTGACTTGTCGTTTTGTAACCTTTCCTGTTCGGTTTTGTTTCTGAATCCTGATAGGGTAATGTGTAGTGTGGTTTCCTTTCATGCCAAACATCATCTTCAACTTGCGTAGAGCTTAGTCTGTTGACTGCCATTTTTGCTGTTTATATAAATATTTATGAGCTTGATCTTTTGTTAAGTTAGACCTTTTACACTATCGAGTGAAGAAATTGGTTGACTAATAACTAACCCTTTTCCTTACGTGTGAATTAACAGAGCAGAGGATTACTTCAAGAGAGCTATAGGGGTGGAGCCACCAGATGCAGAGGCATATAGCAAGTATGCAAGCTTTCTATGGCATGTGAAAAAGGACTTGTGGGCAGCCGAGGAGACTTTCTTGGAAGCCATTTCTGCTGACCCTACAAGCTCTTATTATGCTGCTAATTATGCTCATTTTCTCTGGAACACTGGTGGTGAGGACACGTGTTTCCCTCTTGGCTCCCCAGATAATGCCCGAGAGGTCTAAAAGGTTAAACAAGGGGAAAAAAATCAATCGAAGAGATTAAAATCCCCTTCGTTTCCACTTCTTGACGTAATAAAAAGTTGCATAGTGATAATGTTGACAACCGTATCTGCCAGAAATAGAAAGAAAAGAAAATGAGATTTTTTCTTTAGGGAATCTTTCGGAGTACACGTGTTTCGGTGGTGCGTGTGGGTGGCGGGCCGGTGGTGTTTGGAAGATGGGATTCACGTGACCTTTGGGAGGATTAATCGGCAATTTGCACTCGCACATGGCAGCAGCAGCCGAGGGCAATTGAAGGAGGGGGTAGTTCCGGCATTTAGTTTTGCACAGTTGAAGAAAGTGTAATTATTCCATCTTCAATAATCAGTGTATGCCATTTTTAATTTCGATACTGTAATTAAGGTGATGAACATCAATATAAATAAGTTTCTCAATTCCCCTTGTGCGATGTTGACGCCACAGTTCTTCTTCATATGCAGTGCCATGAGATGCCGTCTAGAAATTTGTTCTCGCCGTCTAGTTTCTTATATGAACTACTTGGTTATAACTTAGTGCTTGCACATCCAAAATCGCCGTAAAATTAATCTGCATGAAGATCAAGGACTGTATGAACTTCTTGCTCAGGCAGCTTATTATATGATGTGGTTTCCATACATGATCAAGGACTAACGTATTGATCAAAGGCAACAGCGGTGCTTAAACGGGGCAAAATGCAAATCCACTCTCCTATTCGGAGGTGAATTAGAACCCTTGTCGCATAATGATTTTTTCTTGCAGTGTTTACAGAGCATGGATGCTGACTTCTGTTTCGTGCAAGAATGTGCAGTAACAGGAGAAAGGTGACTGCAGATGGCTTTCATGCATCGGTGACGACGGCATATTTATTCTCTACCTAAGCTTTCAGTTGATGGATCCCGTCAAGCATATCAACCCAACGGAGTAAGTGCAGCAGGAATTATACATGAAAGCACATGCAAATGTTGAAATAATGTTGTTTAAATTATTGCTGGCAATTTGTAATGTTGTTCTTGTCGTAGCTTATTTATTAATATTGTATTTTAATTTGTTATTCCTAGCAGAAGCTATACCGCTGCAATTCACAGCTCTTTTGGACTCACCTTCGATGCCCACATCAAATGGGAAATTTGATTGAACAAGAGCAATAGTCAAACTTCAAAATCAAACATACCGAATGCAATGGATATAATGGGTCCTTGGGATTGAAATAGTCCGAACACAAAGTGTCAGCTTTTCACGTGAAGTGATGAACTACTCTTATCTCTTCTCATCTACAATGTTGAAGTCCAAGGGCTCAAAAGATATTCTTTCATATGTTTTCATGATAAATCAAGAATAACTCCTTTTTTTCTTCTTTACATTTTAGATCTCAATTAGATAGCTTGCGGCCTGGCTTAAATGTTTTCTTTTTAAAAAAACCCTAAGATGATGTAAGCATTAAAAGCTAAAAACATTAGAGACTTCAATGAGTAATTTGATGAAGTTTAATAATTTTAACCGATTTAAATAATATAAATAAAAAATTACAATGATAATAAATGAATTGTTAAGAAAACTAACAATGAAAAAAAAACAACAACCAAGTCCACCACAGTTGATATGTTAAATCCATAGCCTGATTATGATATAGGGTAATCTCATCAAAAGTTAATTGGATAAAATCATGGAATTTGATTATAAAACAATCTAATATTTAAGGCTGAAATAGAAAAAAAACAAGAAAATAAAATTTTGTTAACCTGAATTAACTTGCAAAACACATGAAAAGAAAAACAAAAAAAAAAAGAAAGCATGAAAGCTAAATTTTAATAAATCAACTATTAATTGAAAAAACAATTAAAAAAATCCAAAAAAAACAAAAATCAACTGGAATCCAACCATTAATCTAACAACTATATGCGCGGTGCTATTACAAAGAACATGGTGAAAGGATTCCAACTCCTCCTTGGAAGGTGGTGGTTTGATAGTAGATGATGCACGCGAGATGATGCACGCGAGAGTAATCAAATACCAACCAACTTTTTGTAAATTAATATTTAAATTATTCAAAAAATCAAATCACCTTTGACTTAGTATGTTAATTACAAAAAAAAAAACCAACTTGATAAAAAAATACCCTGTATTGCAAGATTTAGAATTTTTGTCTCAGAGGCTAAAAAAATCTTATAAGCATGTTAATCACATTTTATAGTTACTATAAGCACAAGACATGTTGTTTATTTTGAATGATAGTCAACTTATCATTCATAGATCAACTCAAATTGATTAATTCATTAGTTCTCATCGATTGAAACTGAGTTTGATTGGGTTTTATTGTATAAACAATCTAATTAGATAATGAAATTAGCTTAATAGCTAGTAGACAATTCATTGTTTACAAACCGATTTAAATTAATTGAATTATTAAATTTGACCGATCTAATTAGAGTTAAGAGAACTACACAATTTTAGTGAGATTTATTTATTCCTTAAGAAAGTGTTTGGTAGAGTGGCAGTAATTGTTTTAAAATGCTTTTTGCTTGAAAATATATTAAAATAATATTTTTTTATTTATGTTTTAAAAGTTATTTTTTAATATTAATATATTAAAATAATATTAAAATATAAAAAAATTCAAATTTCAGCAAGACATAGGTTAAACCACCTAGCCAAACATCCCTTAATGAGTTTCTTTTCATTAGTTGATTAAAAATCTTTCTTTATAAATTTTAAATATTTAATCCTCGCATCCATGGCACATTATCATGTTTTTCCTTATGTTCTATCTTTATCAAAAACTTGTGGTACATTGTGATTATAAACTTTGAAAATATTCACAATACTTGCAAATACCGTCTTTTAGATGAAGGTGTTATGATTATACAAGTATATCATGAAGTGCTCTAAATCCCCCCATTCTTTTTTCTAGAAAGAATCATAGCAAAGACAAAACCGAGATTAAGGTGCTTGAAGATTAGTCTAATGCAGTCACAGCCCATGGGCTAAAACGAAAGCTCGCGAAATGGGAATGTCCTTCCCCTGGGAGTCTTAAGCGGCCTGCTTGTAGATGATAGAATGGACCCTTGCTGAAGTTCAGCTTCTCCGTATAAAAAAGATTATCGTAATAATTATTTTTCTAAAATATTTTTATTTTAAAAATATATTAAAATAATTTCAAACCCGTTTCCAAACATCCTCTTCGTACTCTTTCTCTCTTTGGCAAATAGAACTCATCTGATAGGGTGGCCTATCGGCACAGAAGTGAAATACCAAGATTAATACACCAACTGTTATCGATCGCTGAATCTCAAAAATTGAAAAGAACAGTAATTATATTCTAAAACTGTTGTAATAGACTCGTTAAGACGACAAGAGCAAACAGCCTCAGTGTTTAATTAGTTACACAGACAATAGACCTAATCAGCAGTATTAATCCTCGTCATTACTTTGTACCTGGGAATTCAATGACTTAATTGAGAATTAATAACTAATCAATCGGGAGCCATTAGCCAACCAGGCAATTGAATTCCAAGGCTTGGAATTCTGCAAAACCCGTCACCCCTAATAAGTAGTATTAACTCTCCGAAAAGATTTACATGGACACCTTGTTATTACCATGTCCGAATCCCCAAATTAAATATTGGCGGTTATAAATGGCAGTGGGCTTGCATAAAACTGATATCATGCATCACACAGCAAGATTGTCTTTTCAAGATTGGTGCCAAGATGCATACGTAATTGACCCTCCCCTCCCCTCATAGATAACTTTCCATTATTTGCGATTTATTAGGAAATGATTAGTTAATTGTAAGTTTAATAACGAACCCTCTAATCTCTCTCCCTGCTTCTGTCCAGGTGAGGAAGCTCAGGAGTTATATTCAGCTCTAATTCTCATCCATCAGATCAGTACGTGATCAACGGTTCTTAGGCCACATGGCATGTCACAGGGCTTAGTATAAGCAAAATGACCACCTTTTGTTATGTGGTTTTCTTACAAGTAGACAAGTAAAGACCTCCTAAACCACCACTCCATAAGGCAAGCTCGTTTCTACGCCTAAAATCTTCTCACCTCTTCTTCTCAACTGATCAAGCTCCTTTGATGGAAGAAGGGGGAGGCGTTGGTGGCCGTCTTGGCAATCGAGATTTGCAAAACAATCGTCCCAACATCTATCCACCATTAACAGCCATAGATAGATTTTTATTTGGTCAGAGCCATTTCACACCCCACCAAAATATTCAAAACAATGATAAAAACAAAGAAACCACTGTTTCAAACAACGGGTCGTGTGTTTTTTATCCGCCTAGTGGTGCAATTGGTGCTGTTCCATGGCAGAGCATTCAAGAGACAAGCTTTGTTGATGGTGCAATTGGTGTTGGTGGAGATGACCTTCATTGGACATACGAGGGAAACCCTAATGGGGGTTTGAATGGAAAAGTGAGCGTTTCAGGGAAAAGTTCTAAAGGGATAGGAAAGAAAACCAAGAAAGGATCCTGTGCACCTTTGATCAAGGGGCAATGGACAGAAGAAGAAGATAGGTGATCAAAGAGACTTTGCTTGACATGTTTTTGAATGTTTCTTCTCCTTTTTTTCCTCTTATGTTACTGTTTAAATATGGTTTTAGTGAAACATTATGTTTTGTTTTGAAATGAAGGAAGCTAATTAGGTTGGTGAAGCAATTCGGAGTGAGGAAATGGGCTCAAATCGCTGAAAAGCTGGATGGTAGAGCTGGAAAGCAGTGTCGTGAGAGATGGCACAATCATTTAAGGCCTGATATCAAGGTTTCTTCTCCTTTCACTTCCTCTAGGGTTCGTCAATTTAGTTTTATCTTCTGTTCATGTTGTGATGATCTCTAAAATAACAGGTAAGACATTTTAGATCTTCTCATCTTTTCTGAGGATTTATTTTTATGAGAAGCTGTGATGGGGGTATCTAGTAACAATCTTCGACTTAGATTCTCAGATTCTTCCTTCTCAATTTTCGGAAGTTCCCCTAGAACTAAATATTGGCTAGATTCTCATCAAAGCTTGATAATGGTGTTGACAAGACAACCCAGATCACAGCCTTATCCGATTTGCCTTGCGATATATTCCTATTTTCCTTCGAAATTATTGCCGTGGCTAACATATAATAGAAAGCATAAATGTTGTTTGGTTACCTGTAAATTAATATTACAAGTTTATTTTATGAGAAAATATACATGCGAGGCGCGCTCGCCAATTTAATTTATTGCAGTGAAGAAACAAAGCGAGAAGGGACCTGAATCCTTTTCTTCTTAGGGTGGTGGGGGCATCTAAAAGTAACACTGGAACACAGTTATTGATGATAAGACAACAGATTCATTCAGCTCTTACTATGGTGATTCTCTTAAAATGTATAATAATTAGAAATGATTTTCAACATTTTTATTTTTTCAGCTGCAACTTATCAGGTCAGCTTTTCAATACCAAAACACTTGCGTTTCTATTGAACATGTCCTGACACCTCATGGCAAATAAAACCTTTAGACTCGTGCATATCTTAATTTATCAATGGTACCGATGATGATATGGGAAATTTCCCATGCCAATGATATGAGTTGAAGATTTTCAAGGATCTATGATCAGAAAAAAACTAGTTTCTTATTTTTCTTGAGAATCTACAAGAAAATATGTTAGTCCCTTATCTGCTAAGCGCAAGCAATTTTCCAGTTGTCTACCCAAAAGAAACCGATGATTTTCAGTTCTACCACACGTACATATACGACAACATCACATATATATAAATTTTAGAAGCGAACAACTTTGATATTTCTTCAATCTGATGTCAAATGTGTTTGTTAATTTATATTTCAAGGCAATTTCTCGGATCAGTTCATATTTGTAAGGTATTGTTTTGCATCTTCTTCACATTTCTTGTTTTCTTTTGAGTGTCCAGTATCATGTGATGAGGTTCTTTCTCTCCAAAAAGCATTATCATTGACAAAAAAGGCATAAACTTTAATCATTCCATTGAAAACTTTTTATTGCCTTTCTTGTAACAACCCTTTATTTGTTCTCTAATGTTATCTTGTATTGTCTTATGGTATTTAATTACTATTAAAAGAATATGGCAATTCTTGTGTTTTCGACGGTTTGCTGCAGAAGGATAGCTGGAGTGAAGAAGAGGAGAGGATATTGGTGGGAGCTCATACTAAAGTTGGAAACCGATGGGCGGAGATTGCAAAGCTTATTCCAGGAAGAACAGAAAATGCTATAAAAAATCATTGGAATGCTACAAAAAGAAGGCAAAATTCAAGGAGAAAGCACAAGCAAAAAGAAAGCCAAAGTGGGAAAACTCAATCCTCGATACTTCAAGACTACATTCGAAGCAAGAACCTTAAGAATGCTTCAACTTCCACCCAGAGCACAACCACTACTACCAAAACCCCATCAAGCTCCATATCTGAAGAACCATCGAGCCAAAACAACTATTTTCTCCCTGAATTATCAGAATCAAACACTGATGACTCTCCATCATTACTTGCGCAAGCATGTAATGATGACGAACTTTTGTTCATCCAAAATTTCTTTGCCAACAAATCCAAAGACCCATCAACAGATAAAGCTGATATAGAGAATCCAATAATGCAAGTCAACAGCTTTAATGAGGATCCTTTCAATGATTCCTTGTCCTTGGATTCTTGGGGTTCATATCAAAACAATGGAGGTCAGCAGCTCAATGATGGAAATGAAAATGGCTTTGTTTCTTCTAGTCTGAATCCGAAGTTGCGCACTAATGGTTTCCAAGCAGCGGAAGATCATACACCTACTTATAACCACCTCCATTCTGATCTCTATCTTTCGTATCTACTGAATGGAGCAAGTAGCGCCCCATGCTCGTCTTCTACTGAATACGGATGCAACAGCATGGACCTGGACTTGGAGATGGATCAAACTGATTCTCTCAATGGAAAGAAGGAGATGGATTTGATAGAGATGCTTTGTTCTTCTCAATTCTCTCAGGGTAGTAACAAAAAGCTGGTATAACTAACATGCGGCTTTGCATTTGGCTTAAATAATCGTCGTAGTTCTCCTTGTTTTTTTGTTTTTTAAGGATATTAACATGATCGACTGTTTTAAGTGTTTATAAAGAACTATATATCCTAGTCCATTACCTGTGATTATTAATGGCGCAATCTAGGCATGCAAGTGAGACACAAAAGAAACAATCAATGACAGGTGGGGAGCGTTTCTTGATGTATTGTAATGGTTTGTGTTGCGGGCAGGTGGTGCCTCCTTTCAGCTTTATATATATATATATATATATATATGGGAGAAGACTGCGATCATTTTCATGACTGTTCCTTTTGTTTCTGTTTCGTCGTTTTCCTTCATTTTTGCTTAACAACTTCTGAGTCTTTGCCAGGTTTGTTGACGGTAGTTTTGGTTGCTAATGGACAAGATTTTTCATGTATAAATTAATATATACAGATCCAAACAAGGTTGAATGTGATCCACTGCGTTTCTTTTGGCGGAAAAGAGGGAAGATTATTAAAGCGAGTGGAGAGATAAAGATCAGGAAGAAAGGGACCGAGGTATCCATCTTTTTGCATCTTTACATTTTGTAATCTATCTGAACTAGTTTTGGCTGTTCATATTAGCATACAATTTCGGCTTTTAGGTTGTTATATTAATAGCCTTACCTAGCAAGAAAGCTTCTTTCTGTTAGAAGACACTCCCTAGTAATAAAACTCAGATCGGTTCAGCAATTGACTCACTCATTAAATTCATTATAAAACCTGATCAAAATCTTATGAATCTAAATAAAATAAATCCAAAAAACCTATCAAAATAGACCAAAAAAATTACTTCAAAATATATTTTAAAAAACACCACTTAGACTAGTGCTGGACATCCCATCTCTAGTAAGCCAAAACCCAATACTCGTTAGGGGCTTCATATAGATTTTCTAAGATTTCATGTTGATTCAATACATATTATTAATTTTAATAAAATATAATTTAAAATATTACAAAAATAAAGTATACTTTAGCCTTTTCTTTATGTAAAATAAAATTTCTGAGTCACAAATATACTATGAATTTTTTAAATTAAAAGTTTATAATCTCTTCATTCTCGATATTTTTAACATATATATTTTCAGATTTTATTTTTTTAAAATATCATTGTATTTTCTCTCTCTATAAAATTATTGACTTTACCATCATAAAATCTCCATGTCCATTAAATAAAACCTTTTACTAAGAGTAAGTAAAAAAAATAAAAATTTGATTAAATCGAGAAAACCAATTTTGATTTTTTTAAAAAAAATTAGTTTGGTTATTTTTAGGTAAAAAACAAACTAAATTGAAAATAATTATTCCTATTTTTTACAAGTATTAGCTACAAGTCACTTAATGTACCAGACATCATCTATTATTATTATAGTTGCTCGTCACTTACCTGACCGAACATCACTTACTACCATTTACTAGCTCTTTAAGCTTTTTATATCAAGTTATTAGATATTTTAACTATAAAAAATAAATTAGATTATTTGAACTAAGAGATCAATCAATTATCTAAAACATTTTGAATTTTAAAACTCATTAAAATTTATTAATAGATTTTTTTTCCTACTAGAAATTTGATTTTTTAAAAAACAATTTAGGATAATTCCAAATTGGATTTTATAACTATAGTTTTATCGAATCACCACTATTTTCTACTCTAATGAAAAATTTACTGGTAAGTTAGTGTAAGAAAACCCAGTGAACTGGCTTTGCTCTGCTTATGCAATCCAGGTAAAATTCATCAATTTTACTCAGATCAACGACGGTCGATGTGTTTGCCCTCTCCCTTGTTTTTTTGAAAAATCGAATATCGACCAGAAAACCTCTCCATACTTTATCGTTATCGTTACTTTTTGTCTAAGAAAAACAGGAAACAGGAAGATTAGTAGCCATTTTTTATTGGCACCGTCAAAAATTAAAGACAACAAATCACCATCAAAGAGACCTGGAAGGAGATTAGTCAGATGCCTTCCATATGAACTGCCTCCAAGCTCAACACGAAAGGACGTTTTCTTTTCCCAGGTTCCTGCAGATTTTTGGCAGAAAAATTATATTGAATAATGAGATTAAAGAAAACATTCAGCATTTTTGTTTCTTTAGATAATCAAAAAGGACGCAGGGACCTTCCCTGTATACGACAACTAACCTCCTCCCTTATGAATGAGCAACCAGAATATTTAGGGTTATTCAGGCTTGTGATTTTCAAAGCAGCTAATTGCTTTCCAAACCCCGTAATTAATCTTTGTTGCTCTTGAAATTAGTAAAACTACTGTTCTTTTAGAAAACCACGTACCCCACTCGGAAAGCTTCTGCCTCTTCCAATCCAGTGGTAGCACTCAGAAGGTGAAACCAGATTTTGTTTCTGAATCATCATACCGCAGCTTTCTTACTATTAATAAATTGCTGAACAAAATTAACAAAAATCTGATTCTGGGATCAGGACATTTTAGCCCTAGGAAAGAATATTCTAGCAAATTAAACTGCGAGAAACGTGCATAAAACTTCCATGGAATTGAAATGAATAGAATCAATCGCATAAAATTAATATATAGAGGTATATTGTCTGAAGAGAATTGACTATACCGAGCAGTATACTTGAACAAATTGGTAGCTTGTTTGATTGCGTTTCGGAAATGTTTTTTTTTTAAGAATATTTTTTTTTATTTTAAATTAATATTTTTTAATATTTTCATTTTAATATGTTTATATTAAAAATATTTTTTTAAAAAAATAAATATATAGTATTTTAATATATTTTAATTAAAAATCACTTTTTAAAACATTAGATAGAGTCTCAACAGGTATGAGATCTTGTTAAGGGAACCGAGTAGATTGTACAATCGGAGACAGAGCGTGATGATGTTCCAAATTACAGGATACTTATGTGGTTATTTAATTTGTGGGTATTGATTAATTAAGATGTTTAGGTAAATATTTTTCTTTTCCTAGTAAAGTTTTAAATAAAGTTATAACTAGAAGAAATTCTAAAAATAAATGATATTTATTTTTTCATTTTAAGATAATTAATATTAAAAAATATACATAACCTCTTAAGAAATAACTTTTTTTTAAATTGTTTAGGAGATATTTATACCCTTTAAACTTTGTTATTTTTAAAAATAAAAATAAAAATTCTATTATTTTTTATAACATTAATGAAAAATAAATATTCTTTATATATTTTTAACAAAATGACAAATATAGTAGGTTTGATTCAAACATGTTACACTTTCAATTTAAAAATTTATTCATGACTTAGCATATTATTTTTGAATCCATATATATTAGGTTAAGTATCTTGTCCTGTTTATATTATTTGTCCTGTTTATATTATTTTAGGTTCAATTAATAATTAAACTCGAATATATTAAATTTCACACTTTGTTAAACCATAATATCAACCTCCATTTGAATATAAGTAAGTTGGATTTAATATTTTACTAGATTCATATTTATTTAGGTTTAATTTATAATTTTTTTTTAATATAATAGAAATACAATATTTTTGATTTTTTAACACATAGGATTAAAAAAAAATTGTTTTGATTTTTCATACGTGAAATAGTTAAGATATGGCTTAAATTGAATAAAGAAATTCTTGTGAAAAGGAAAAGAAAGCAATTGTCTTAATTTAAAGGAATTTTCTTCCAGATAGTTTTGGTTCTGTAAAAACCTCCATTTTAAGTTTATATATATAATGTATACTGCAAGTGAGGAAGTCAACTCATTATTTGTAGAGCCCAGCAGCTAAATTATTGTTGTATAGGCTATGAAGAAAAAAAATACTGTGGTATCTTTTCTTTTTTTAATATAATCGGGTTTTGAGTAGTGAGGTGTTTGTGAATGGGAAAAGTATTATTAAAAAATTAAAAATTAAAAATTTATTTTGTTTTAAATTAATGTTTTTAAATTATGTTAATACATTAATATAAAAAAATATTTAAAAAATAAAAAAAATACTATTATAATATTTTTTTCAAATATAAACCAGTTTAAAAAATAATCTGCAAACACCCTATAATCAAACTCAACCATTATTGCTCTGGAAGAGGAATGGGACACCTTTAATCCTCACCCATTCCAGCAAGAAAAAAAAAAAGAAGCAAACAGAGCACGTAATTATTTGCAAGTGAGGGGCCAGTTTGATGTAGGAATCCACTGGCCACTGAAAACAAAAAATTAACCAGAATCAACTGCAGTATAGTGGTCGAATACATTACGATTATTAATCAGAAAAAAAATGGCAGTCCAGCAATAAACATGCCATGTAACTACTACAGACAACCACTTATTGCTGTCTTCAATACTCAAGTCACAATTAGGGTCCACTCCTCTCTGCTGTAGCTCTAAAACACATATATACAAAAATGAAGCAGATAACATACCTACCACGCAAGCATGGTCGAATGGTTGGATTGATTACAGGGTTTTTTTAGTGTCTCTGTGTTTTTGGGAGTGGAAGATTTGAGAAAGAAGAGACCTTGAATGAACAGAAGCAGGAAGTTAGGGGACTACTCTGCAGACTTGTTTTCGAATTTCCTTTAGCTTTTTGCGCGGAAAATCTGGCTTGCTTCTTGGCACGGAAATGGAGGTTTTGCATTTGATGGGTATTCGATCGATTTCTATGATTTTACAGCAACATGGCCTTCATGACTTGATTGAGGGCACATCAAGCAACTCTCCACCAAGCTCAGCCCAGCCTTGTCGTTCGTTGAATGACTATTTAGTTTGCCTGTTTCCCGCCAGATAAGGGGTGGGCTGGATAAGGGGGAATTCCATATGGGCCCGGAGCATAGTCATGAGTGGGCCAGATCAATAAAACAGCGCACTCAACTGTGTATTTACAATTGCTTCTTCTTCTTCTTTTCTTTTTAATGTATTAAAATATTATTTTTATTTTTGATATTAACATACTAAAATTATTAAAATAAAATATTAAAAAAATAATTTTTAAAACATTTGAAAAGCTGATGAATAGGAAGAGTGTGGGTTAGTAATGAAGCAACATGTATTCTCAGGATTAGTAAATAAATCACGAGTGATAGATAAGAAGCCGAGTCGAAGGGCTGAGATTATATAAAATATTAAGGAAAAAAAACATGAAGTCTTTTCTTAAAGGATTTAGAATTTCCGAGAGATTTAATTTTTTAGGTGTAGAAAATGATCAAGTATAATAATCCCTTTACCGTTAATGTAAATTAAAAAAAGCTGTGAAGGCAACCAGTACATGGCTTGTTGAATAATTTATAACCGGTTTGTAACTGTTAGTAGATTTAGGCTTTATTTAATATCATATATATTAATAATAGTATAAATTAATTTTAAAAATTTTATTTAATAATTTAAGTTTTTAGATTGAAATAATTATTTAATATAGTATCAAAACTAATGATTAAATAATCACGAGTTCGACTCTCATTATTTGTATTTATTTAATAAAAATTAAGCATAAAATAATACAAGTATATATAAGTTTTAACCCCGAAGAATTTTTATTTAAAAAGATATATTAGAAAATAATATAAATCATATTCAGTATTTCATTTAATAACTTATGTTAAGTTGAGATAGTTATTTGACACGATAAAAATTATTTTTAAAAAATTTATTTTTAATATAATAATGTCAAAATAATTTTAAATAAAAAAATTATTTAAAAAAAATACTTTTTCATAGTGAAATAAATAAGGAATTAGCGTGTAAGTTCTAAATGGCATAGGAGATATTAATTTATTATTAGAGAATGGATCGAAACTGCATTTCTTATAAGTTAAAAATATTTTTATTTAAAATTAATTTTTTTACGTTATTAGATTATTTTTACATACTAATATTATAAATAATTTTTTAATATATTTCTTAATAAAAAATACATTACACCTCATTCACCATAATCTCAATTTCCTAATGAATTCTATTACTGAAACATGGTGGGAAAACCACATCAAGCAGCACCGACACCGCATTGTTAGATTGAACAAGAACACCTTTTTCTTTTTTCTTGTCAGGACAATTCCAAATCATATCAATAATTGACTTAATGAAGTACAAAATTAATAATGCTAAAAACTCACAAATTAACACACCAAGTTGTTTGTTGTCCATGTGAAACGTTATTTACATGACG
The DNA here is from genome assembly GCA_026413675.1 of Populus pruinosa. Taxonomy (NCBI): domain Eukaryota; kingdom Viridiplantae; phylum Streptophyta; class Magnoliopsida; order Malpighiales; family Salicaceae; genus Populus; species Populus pruinosa. The sequence goes on along the minus strand of CM048592.1, from coordinate 29,961,727 downwards.
TTTATGCTGCCTCTTACGTGACAGTAGCTATTTCCGTGGGGGGTTTTAGCCAGGGGCCAAGCAAGAAAAAAAATAAATTAAGGGGCTAAATTTAAAAAAATTATTTTTAAAAAATTAAAATTTTAATTATTTCATATAAAAAAGTGGCTGGGAAAAATTTCCATGCCTCCGCCACTTGTTATCGCCCTTGATAATAATTAAGAGTGTAATAGTAATAATAAATCAGAAGCAAATCAGGAGAAATTAATCCGCAACTAAACATTATACAGCATCTACTCTCTGGGGTAATGGGGTCGAGACCAACTGACCATGTTTTGGTCACATTCACGGATGAAGTAAGAAGGTAAAATCAAAAGCCATGATCACCACCACACATCACACATGAAAAATCCATCAAAATTAAAAACACAAGCAGAAGGGATCATACGCTATTACCATGATCACACTCACACAGTATATACAATAACAAAGCAGGGAAGCACAGCCCTCGGATTAAACACCAACAGCTCCTCCTCGTCCAACCTCGTGTGGATCCCACTGCCCCCTCTTCCCAGGACAGAATCAGAACCCCTATCCTGCTTGTCTATATCCCCCTCCAGATCACACCCGATCCGACCCGCCACGACCCGGCAAACTAGCATAGCCCGTTTCACGTTCATGAACTTGAACTCCTCTTCAATCTCCTCAGGGAACGCCATGTGTGCTCTCCAGCTAGTAGACAGTGTAGAAATTCCATCCATCTTTGGTGAGAAACCAGACTTGATTATCCCACAAACACTGCAATATTGCTGGTTACAAATACTAGAATCCCCGTTCAGTCCTAAATCACACATAAAAGTTGAGCAGTAAAACCTCAAGAGCTCATTACCATCAGCAATGCACCTCTCATCTCGTCTCTTGATAGGACTGTTTCTCGCTGCTTTAGCTTTGACAAACTCTCTGTACTCCTCAAATCTTGACAATATCTTTGGACTATTATGGATCTTCAAAATCCTACGGATTTCTGGGCTCTTGTCTTTGCAAGACCATCCAGTTTTAAATATGATATCGACTATATTCTTGCCTGAATCACCGTCTAGAAGCTGTGTGACAGCATGCTTGACAGCTTGATGCTGTTCAAGAAGCTGAGGTTTCTGGAAAACTTCACCGCAAACTGAACATGGAAAAATATCATTTCTCAAAGGAAAGAATTGGTGATCTGTTGAGATATCGGATTCTTCGCAGGACCCAGTTGACTTTTTCCTTGGTGGAAGTTCGGGCAAGTGAGTTTGATCAGGTAGGATCATGGAGACAATGGATTGTTGTGATGATCTTGCTGAGGTTAGAATCGGAGCTGCAGGTTGAGTTTGGGTTTTGGACGTTTTACCAGAGAAAATGCTTTTGAGGTAGGACCAAGAGGAAGAGAGAGCTTTGTGGGGTTTTAGGCGAGAATGAGAAGAAGAAATGGGAGCAAGAGGAGATACTTTCTTGCGTTTCTTGGTTGGCTGGCGATCATCTAATTTGGCTTTGAAAATAAAGCAACCAAGATGGAGAAGAAGGATAAAGAAAGAGAGGAATTTGTTGAAGACTGAACCTGTATTGGCTGCCATTGTTCAATTTTGGAATCAGCTTGAGCTCTGGCAATTCTTCAGGACATCGGCATTCCTGTCCGAGAGAGGGGGGGGGGTCATGTGAGAAGGAATGATGGAAGAAGCAAGGGAGAAAGTATAGCAAAGGAAAGAAAGAATGACTGTAGAGGAAGCTGACATTAAGGGTGGGGGCATGGAAGAATAAAGTTAAGAGTAGGTGGAACGCAACTTCATGGCATATATTGTCATATTTATTTTCTTTCATGTGTGGGGCACAGCTTGATAATTTAGTTTTTTAGATGATAATGGGGATTAAAGCAGAAAATATCATTACAGCTGAGTTCAGTTGAAATAATTTTTTATCGAAAAGTAACTCCCAATAATTCCAAGAAAAATGTTAATCTTATCCAAGCTTTCTTCCCATATATATATATATATATATATATATATATATTAATGTTTTGCACTCTATTTAGGGTGTTTATCAGCTGCCAAAATACCATTTTTTACAGTTGAATTACTTTTTATATTTTTTATTTAACATAATGTATCAAAAATAAATTTTAAAATTATTTTAAACATTTCCAAATAAAAAACATTTTAAAACCCAATCACACCACCCAAAGAATTCATTCACCAAATATGTACGGGATAATATGTATGGGATGGGATGGGGTGGGATGGCATGGGATGGCATGGCATTAGTTCTTATCAACATCATCCTCAAGAACAATTTCCAGCATTGCAAGTTGCCTGGATAATTAAGGTTGATATGGCTGTATGCGAGAGGCATAGACATTGAGACCTTGTTTTCTCTCGGGATCGGTGAGGAGATAGGGCAAATTATATCGAATAATGGAGCATTAGTGAAATTATTAAGAGGATGCAAGAAAGGCGGGCTTGGCATGTGGAGTCCTCTAATGCTGATGGTGCACCCGCAACTCTGCAAATACTGATATATGGTATCTTATTATTGTTATCGGAGGCGCAATTCAAACTCCTAGCTAGATAAGAGATGAACGTGGCTATCTCCACACGTGCAGGGGTTCCTCGTTAAGCAGACAAACTTATCTTGTTTGTACATTTTCTTTCTGCCTCTTACAGATCGTAACAACATGAATTTGAGTGCCTGATTCCTCACAATTTGTTTATGAACACAGATACTGCCTATCTTCCCCTTCTCTCAAGGAGAATCCAATGCATATAGTTCTGCATATAGCATATATATGACCACGTAACACATGATCTCTTGCAGATGCTCAGCCTTTAGTTACAATTTTTCACAATAGCAGCAGTGACCAAATATCAAATGAAGAATCTTAAGAAAAGTAATCTTGTGAAAGTTTTTTCGAGTCATTTACAGAAAATCCATATTCGAGAAAGTTATTTTAATTAGTGGCCCTCAATGTGTGAGCAACTTTGTCTTGAAACCTCCTCTTGCATTGTTGAATCATACCCAGAAACAGTTGAAAGAACTAGTGTGATGAGGTAAGAGGATAGAGGAGAGGTAATCAGGTTAACTTTTCTGCATGAGCTAACGCAAAGAAAGCAACCGTGATTAGCTTGATATAACGTTGCACTAGCACTAGATATTCAGCTAACACAAAGTCGTCAAAGAGGCAGGTAATTCCAAGTAAATTGAATCCAAAGTATGTTATAATTTGCTGAATTTGTCAGCTGAACCATGACAACAACTTGGTATTGATTTGCTTCCATGGTCAATCGGGCAGGTACATTATCTTTCAAAATCACAACAGAAACCAACCCAGCTAGTTGACGGGTCGTTTTCGGTTTAACACAAATATCGAAGTTGGTGCTGGATAGCCATTCTTACGTCTTTCCTGCAGAAGGCAGTAACAATGGTGTTTTTTCTTATTATTATTAATGTTGTTTTATTTTGCTTCCTTCCCCTCAACTCGCGATATATTGGAAGGCAAAGCCAAGATTTTATGTGGGCCACATGTTAGGACTGTCTTGCTTTTAATGTGGGCCACTACTATCTTTTTATTCGGCCGATAAATATTCTCCTGATCCCTCCGTGTCTCACGTTTATTAACAGTGTCTTTGTTTGTGCGGTAATAAAATTGCTTTTAAAACTTTTTTATTTTATTTTAAGATTTTTTTTATATTTTTTAATAAAAATATTTTAAAACATAATAAATACTATATTATCCAACACTACTCGTACCATGGAGTGGATATGAACAAAATTATCATCTTCTTCTTCTTTTTTTTTCTTGAATGGGTAAAATCCAGAGACATGTCCTACTAGCAAAGAAATTTGAAGCAGAGTGATTGCACTTAAATATTTGTGCTTGTTTAATAACATAAGTATATGATTATTTTTTAAAGTATTTTTTATATTAAAATAATATTATTTTTATTTTGAAAAATTTATTTTTAAGATCAACATATTAAAATAATTTAAAATATATAAAAAATTAATTTTTAATAAAAAATTAATTTTTTAGAAAAATAATTTACATGTCTTTTCTAAACATTCTCTAAATAACATTCTCTAATTTCAAGTGGGGTAATTGCTCTTGCACGTTGCATATTAAGTATTATTTAAGAATATAGTAATGATTATTTTTTAAAATATGTTTTATATTAAAATGTATAAAAATAAAAATTTTATATATTTTAATATACTGGAAAGCTTTGGGTGGGAGCTGAAAACTCTATACAATATTGGAAAAAAAAAGTATTAAAACATACTCAAAATTATAGTTGACAGAGCAGTCAAATTTAAGAGTATGGTGGAAACATGTATCAATTTGATTATCATCATGCATTGTCGAAATAAAAAAGCTTTTGTGTCAAACACATTATCCTAAAACCCTTCACAAAAATCATCGCGTGTGATAGATAACTTCATTACCATCGTTGTCAGGTTTCCTAGACTAAATGCTGGGTTGTGACACGACATTAGTCCTTGATATCATTATGTTTCTTCTTGCCTGATTACAACTGAAAGAGGATCATAAGCAGCTGGCGGTGACAAATAGCTATCATCGAGACCAAGACTCTCAAGTGAGTTCGGAACGAACTTTATGCCGCTGACACCATCGATAACCTTTTGATAAATGTCGCCTTAAACTAGCTTATTGGCTAGCAAATCAAATGATTCTACTTAGGTAATATGAAAATATGATTAGTTTTTAAAATAATTTAATTTGAAGATATATTAAAATAATATTTTTTATTTTTCAAAAATTATTCTTAATATTCGTATGTTAAAATGATAAAAACATAAAAAATAATTCTAAATAAAAAATTGACTATAACATTTTGTTGACTCAACAGTTCAACAGCATCTACAGCATGATGATACCCCCACAGGAAAAGTGATTAAAGTTGACTTTGAACACTTTGTTGACTCAACTAATAATAATAATAATAATTAAAAAAAACAAAGCCTTGGTTCGTAGTTCCTTACTCTTTACTTCTCCTCCCCGCTGTCTCATGAAAGAAAGATGCCGACATTGTTTTAGAATAATAACTAAACAGGGTTGATGGGTGACCATTTTAATTTAATTTAAGATAAAAATATATGTTAAAAATCCCAGTGCTATCGTCTGGGCTCCACACACCCATGCTCTTATTCTTACAACACACACCCTAGCCGGCAAAATGATGTGGACAAAGCGCGGGTCGATCTTATCCGATAAGATGCTTGCTTATGGTTTACAAAATGTTTCCTTTCAAAGTCCTGTTTAAAAATTAGATTCTCAATTATATTTCACAAAGCGTTCGAGTTCTCTCTTGTTCTTGATTGCCGATTGTCAAATTTAAGTTGTTAATAAATAATTTATATTATTTTTAAATATTTTTTAAAATTTGAAATTTACATAAATTAACACTACTTTAAATTTAATTTTTATTAAAAAAATAAAAATAGTAAAATTTAAATCCACAGCTACTTAATTATAATATTAAATGATATATTTAAATACAGAATTCAAATTATTAAATAAAATTTCAAAATAAAATTTATTACATGCACACGCTTCTCCTCGTTGGTTAATCGCCACCTAAAATCACCAAATGTGTCCCTTGTCCTTTCATATTTTTGGCCCAAATTCCGATCCTTTTCCTAATCTTTAGCAATCAATTTTACTCAAGTTGATAAGCGGGCACCCACCTGCGTGTCAAAATTAATGAATAATCTTTATTGTACTGTGTTATTTGCACAACTGTTTCGAAACGGGATGCCCTTCATTTTTTTGCTCTAGATCATACTGCAGGTATCACTACATTTGCATTAAAAGCAAATATTCTTGTTGCTTTAAATATATCACAAACATATCACTTACGCTTGCTTTGAATTTCATGAATATATTTATGTATACAAGTTTTATGTTTGTGATATCAAAACATTATAAATAGGACTACTTTTTATCTCCATAAATCATATATGAGATGAAACGAATAAAAATAATATTTTTAAAAACAATATTTTTAAGATCCTATAACAAAAAAAATAAAATATTTATAACTAATATAATTTTTTTGATCTTCAATAATTAAACATGCCTGTATGCTATCAAATGTTCTTATCAATATTTTATTACTATAGATATAAAAAGTAAAGAGTTGGTGGTAAAATTTTTTGTTCTTGTAAAATAGTTTTTTTTTATAAGGTTTAAAGATCTTTTAATGATTAAATTAATGAATTTATAATAAAAAATTATACTAAATAAAAGGAAGTTAAAGATCCTTTGATCATTATATCAATGAATTTACAATAAGAAATTGTACTAAATGAAGGGAAGAGCATTAAATTCTATAAACAATAACACTAGCTCTTAATTTTTGTGCAATAAATACTTTTAGAATATACAATAAGAGAATAAATCCTTTTATTTGGGTGGTTTGTGTTGCAACTCATTTTGGACCCCTCTATAAAAATAAAAATAAATAATAAATAATTAAAAAAAAAGAAGAAGAAAAGATCAGAATAGTATCGTTTTGAACAACACTATTCTTCTTTCTACTTTCCCTGGACATGTAGCAGGGAAGAAAGAAAAAGTTTGTTTTCTTTCTTAATTTTGCTGCATCTCTCTCTTGCCACATGCTTTGCCAAAACTGAGGGAGCCACGCCTCGCCACGCCTCGCCAGGCCGCCCACTAGTCGACCACCCGCCACATTCCTTGCAAAAACCAAGGGAGCTGTGCCCATTGGCTTACCAACCGCCGCATGCCCTGCTTCCCAAGCACAACAGTAAAGAGCCCTGTTCCTTGGCTTTATAAATAGCACCTAAAAACACAAAAGAGAGGGAAGGAGGAGGAAAAGCTTTTGAAAAATCAAATGAGAGAGAGAAGTATGAATGAAAGAAGTTTGAAAGAGAGAACATAGAGAAGAGAAGGAAATGATTTTTAATACATAGCACCTATAATCATATATGAGATGAAAAGAATAAAAATAATATCTTTAAAAGCAATACTTTGAAGACCCTATAACAAATTTTTTTTTAACTAATATAACTTTTGATGATCTTCAAAAATTAAACATGCTCATATATGATCAAATGTTAGTATCAATATTTTATTACTATAGACACAGAAAGTAAAGGGTTGGTGGTAAAAATTTTAATTCTTGTAAAATAGTTTTTTTATAGGGTTTAAAGATCCTTTAATAATTAAATCAATAAATTTACAGTAAGAAATTATACTAAATGAAGGAAAAAGCATTAAACTCTATAAACAACAACACTTGCTCTTAATTTTTGTGTAATAAATGCTTTTAGAATATAAGATAAGAGCATAAGTATCATATATCCTTTTATTTGGATGGTTTATGTTAAAAAATAATCTCAACTTAATAACTTAAGTTGTTAGATGATGTCATAAGATGTAATTTATATTATTTTCTAACATGTTTTTTCAAGTGAAAATCCTTTTGGCTTGAAACATGCATAGGTCTATATTACCTTATACTTAATTTTATCAAGTAAATAAAGATGGTGGGATCCGAACTAGTGATTGTTTTGTCATCAAAGTTTTGATACCATGTCAAAAATTCATCTCAATTTAATAGCTTAAACTATTAGGTGAAATTTCAAGATATGATTTATATTATTTTTTAATAGTTTTGAGGACATTTATAATCTTTGTACTTTGAGCTTTGTTGTTTTGATTAAAAAGTTGGAAGTCTTTTCTTCTTAAATATCTTAGTAAGGAAATAGTTCATTGTATCAATACTAATGCTCATAAAAATATCTTTTTACACAACATTAATATTAAAGAGAATTACCCTTACATATCATTGTTATTGATAAATATACAATAAAGCTATAAATAACTTTTATATCTTATTTCATACACAACATTTAATGTTAATGGGAACAATCATATCCTAGCATTAATGTTAATTGAACTATGGTCGGCTCTTAGAGAACTTTTATATACATAGGGGTGTAGGAGAATGATTATTCTAGGGTCTGACATCATGTTAGATCCACATACACCTAGATCTAGTGTGAACTTGAGGGATTTAGGTATGATATCTTATTAGACTCGTATGTTAGGAATCCTATTAGCTATATAATAGGAATGGATAACTTGTATACATGAGTTCCCTACTATAATACCAAGATCCCGTTTGTTTACTAGAAAATAGTTCCATTCAGGAAAGTGAAATTTGAAAAAGTAAATTATTTTTTGATATTTAGTAGTGTAATGAAAAATATGTTGGAAAACACTTTTCAGTATTTGATTATATCATGGAAAATGAGCTAGAAAATAACTTATTAATATGTCATTTTTTTTCAAGTTTATTAAAATAATGAGAAACAAAACTTATAAATTAAAAAATTAAATGAAAATGAAATTAAAAAAAATATAATTTCATAAATTATCTCAAATAAAATAAATAATAATAAATATCAAATCTAACAAATAAAAAAAATTAAAGATTAAGAAATTAAAATAATAATAATTATCATTTTATAATTATTTCAAATAAAATAAGTAACAATCAAAAGAAAGAGGCCTAAATTTGATAGATAAAAAAATTTAAATAAAAAATAATAAGAGAAAAGCAAATAATAATTATAAAAATGAGGACTAAATTTAATTTAAAAATTAAATTCTAATGGATGAAATTGAAAAAATAATATATATATATATAGCAATTTTTTAGAATCAGATTTGATATAATTAACAAATAATATGATATTTTTAAATTTTTCACAACTTCTGAAAAGTGTTTTTTGTCAAAATAAAAAGAAAATCCTTTGATAAAACCAAGCTAAATTTTTCTTTGATTGAAAAATATTTTTCATTGACAAAAGTTTCTAATAATAAATAAACACAAAAAAATTTAAAAAATAATTTTTAGAAAACCATTTTTTGGCAAACAAATAAGGCCTAAATCTATAGGATAATGACTGATGAGGAAGTGTCTGATTCCCAGTAGATGAGAATGACTGTACATACTCTTGTATAAATACAAATATGTAATCAATAATAAGATTCATTCTAGTAAATTCTATTCATCTCTCATTGATTTATATAATATCAGAGCTGGACTAAAATCTTTACCAATCTTTCATCTTTTTTATTTCATTCTTTATCATTAGCATCTCAATCAATCTTCTATCCTCTTAAACCCAGAAAACAAAAAACCTTCAGAGCATGGATTTTACAAAAGCAAATATCTTAAACCCTTACTTTACTTATAATTCGAATTATCCTGGACAAATTTAATTTCAAAGCCCTTAAATGAAGAAAATTAATCTACGTGAAAAAGAGAAACGAAATTGGCTTTGAACTCTAAAAATAAAATAGGCTTTGTCAATGGCTTGATCAGAGCTCCCTCAGAAGACACTGACCCTATAGAACATATAGTTTGGTCTTGGTGCAATGATATAATTCATTCTTAGATTATCAACACCCTTAGTCTAGAAATCTCAGATAGTATGATATATTATTCAACAACCCATGAAGTTTAGGAAGATTTTCATGAGTGATTCTCTCAAAGCAATGCGCTTCGCATCTTTAAAATTAAGTAAGACATTGTTTGTCTTTGAAAAGAGCAACTTTTAGTTTCTACATATTATGCAAAATTAAAGGGGTAATGGAATGAACTAGCTTTCTACAGTGGATTAAATGAATCTTATAGTGTCAGTCACAGATAAATCCTCTTGATGACTCTTTTTTTTTCAGTGTGTCAAACATATTCCTCCATCTCATAAGAAGAAAAATAGTGTCTCCTTAGCTCAATATATATAGGAAGTAATTATTCCAGTGGTAATGCTATTATAGCAGTCCGTAATAGCAATAACAGATCAATTGAATATTTTGGTATATGATTGAGGCGATTAGAATGCTTCAACCACTTATATAAGCCATAAAGATTCAAATTATAAGAGAAATTAGCAAGGAATTTCACCAGAGGATGACGACTTCAACATGACAGATGATGCGTTGCCTTTCGCAGAGGATGTCCATATTGTTCACGTTACAAAGAAGCAGGTCATTGGGTATAAACATGTTATTAATTACATGGGTATCAAGTGAGTCATCCAAAGACAAATTATGGGTTAGGCTCAAAGTGTTTCAATGATGACAAACACATAACTAATCATATGTCCACATCCATCTCGCATAAAAATGAATAACAAGTTATCAGTATTTCATAGAATCAATTAAAATATCTTGTCACTCCTAAAGAATAAAACTGAAAGTTCTGGCCCTTATGCGAATACCGTAACTAAATCAGGTTTGTCTAAAGTTACTTCTCGCAACTGGATCATTAATAGCGGCATAATAGATCATATCTCTTCTAAATTATTCTCTGAGAAACACACCAAATGTTCATTACCACCAGTACTAATGCCTAGTAGAGAAAAGGCTAACATTGTGGTAAATGGATCTTTACCCGTTAATTCTCTCTATTATTTACACAATGTGTTGTGTGTATCTATATTTAAAATACCTTAATTGCTAAGTATTTTTTTTTCTTATTAGTGTTTGTTGCAGGAATTGACCACGAGGAAGATGATTGGTTTGGATAAACAACATAATAGACTTTAATATTTAGTTGCTCTCGCAACAAAGCAACATATATCTAAACAAACCTCCACCATCAATCAACGAGCCTATAATCTCACCATCTCATCCACCAACCTTTGGCATAATCCTTTAGGCTATTTATCACCTTTTTGTTTGCACTTCATCACCTAAAATTTTTAAAAATTTTCCATTCAGTTGAATAATACTTGCCATGTATGTCCTTTGGTAAAACAGAGTCATCTTCCTTTCTATCCTAGTATAATTTCTTTTACAAAACTTTTTATGTTAATTCATTGTGATATTTAGGATCCTTATTGACACCCTTCCCTTTATGGTGCTCTTTTTTTTTTTTCTCATTATTGCTAATGACTTTTCACATTTCACATGGATTTTCTTTATGAAACATAAAAGTGAGACGCAATCAATTCTAAAAATTTTTCTTAATTATGTTTTCACTTAATTTGAAGCTTGTATTAAATTTTTTTTGAACTGATAATAGGGGAGAATTTATATCACTTCACTCCTTTTTTTATAAAAATGGTATCCTTTCCCAATGTTCTTGTATTTACACTCCTCAATAAGATGGGGTTATCGAATGCAATCATCATCACATCTTACAAGTAGCTTGCGCTTTAGATTTTAAGCTTACCTCCTAACCTAATTTTAGGGGGAATGTGCCCTTACTGTTTTTCACATCATCAATCATGTTTTTTCTCTTGTCCTTTCTTTCAAAATCCCTTTTGAACTTCTTTGTTTAAAACCACCTTCCTTTTCTCTTCTTCATGTCTTTGATTGTTTGACTTATACTACCAATGTCATTATTACTCATAAATTTGCTCCTCGTTCCATCTATTTTATTTTTCTTTGGTATCCTCCCATTCAAAAAGCTTATAAATTGTTTGATTTATCAACTAAAAAGATTTTTATGAGCTGTGATGTCATATTTCATGAAAATTTTTCCCTTATGCACGTAACTATCCCCTCCTTCCTCTCCACCTTACAATCCTTGACCCATTCCTCTAATCCATACTGATACCACCTCATTTCCTTTTTCCTCATCCTCTTCACCATAATCAACCTTGCCTACTTGAATTCCTCTTTTGGCCACACAATCTTCCCCACCTCCAACCACTCTTTGCACTTACTCACGCCGGCCCAAACCTATTAACCTTGCCCTAAACAACCATTCTCATCAGATTAATTGCTCCAACAAACCTTTCATCACCATTTCGGGTATGACACCTTCTAGTACTTCACCCTTTTTGGAACCAAGTTTAATTGAGCCAACCCCTCTTTTTTTAGACATCAACCCACTAATCACACTTGCACCCACCCCACTTCGTCGATCCAGCCGCCACATTGGCCCCCCAATCAAACTCTGTGACTATACTTGCTCTAATGTTTACGCCTACCTATCATCCTCTTCCCTACCAGGTCCAAACAAAGGTACTCGCTATCTATTATCCAATTATGTTTTCTATCGTAGATATACATCTCTATATCATTCATTTATTGCTCATATCAACCATACTGCAGAACCTAAATCTTATTTAAAAGCAGCTTCTCATCCCGAATGGCAGGCTACTATGCTTTTTGGACTCCAAGCTCTTCAGCACAATGGTACTTGGTCACTCACTTTTCTCCTACAGGGCAAAACTTTGATTGGTTTTCAGTGGGTATACAAAGTCAAACATTGGTCTGATGACTTTGTGGAGAGATTCAAAGCACGTTTGGTTGCTAAGGGTTTCACCCAACTTGAGGGAATTAATTATCAGGACATATTCTCCCTGACAACCAAAATTATTTTTGTTTGTTTCTTGTTTGCTTTGGTTGCAACTCGCGGTTAGACCCTTCATCAATTGGATGTCTACAATGCTTTTTTTTATGGTGATCTCTTAAAGAAGATTTATATGTCTTCGCTGTCAGGGCTTCATTAACAAGGGTAGGAAGGCTTAGTGTGCCATCTTCAGAAGTCCTTATACAGGCTAAAATAAGCATCACGCTAGTGGTTCGCCAAGTTCTTTGAAGCCATTTGCTTTACTAGATTCAAATAATCTCAAGCCGACCACTTTTTATTCACTAAAAAATAAGATAAGTCAATCACTACCCTTTTAATATGTGTTGTGTTGATGACATTTTAATTACTGAAAATGATCCTAACAATATCGTTCTGACAAAGAAATTTTTGCATAGTCATTTCCACTTTAAAGATCTAGGCCCCTTAAAATACTTCTTCGGTATATAGCGCTCAACTTCTAAGAATAGAATTTTCATTTCTCAATGTAAATATACATTGGAAATTATTGAGGATGTAGGATTGTTAGGTGCAACCCCTAGTGATACACTTATGGAACGTGGTTCAAAATTATTAGACAAGTGCGACTTGCTCAAAGATTCGGGTTGTTTTAGGAGATTGGTTGGTATATTGATTTATTTGACTGTTTCAATACTAGATATCACTGATATTGTACATGTCTTGAGCATATTTATACACCAACCCAGAAGCTTTATATGAAAGCCGTTATTCGAGTTGTTCGATATTTGAAAGGGGTACCTGGTCAAGGATTGTTCTTTCCTTCACACACCAATTACATATTATAAGCCTATTTGGACTCAGAATAGACAGGTTGCCCATCGACTTCAAGGTCTACCATAGGTTATTGTGTGTTTCTTGGATTCTCATTGATATCCTAGAGATCAAAATGATAGAAAACAATCTCACTCTCCTCTGCAGAGGTAAAATATCGTGCAATAACGGAAGAGTTGACATGGCTCTGATGTTTGTTGAAGGATTTGAGCCTTTTACATCATGAATTAGCTTAGCTATATTGTGATAACAAGGTTGCATTACATATTGCAGCCAACCCATTTTTTCATGAGCGCACTTAACATATTGAAATGGACTGCCATTATATCAAAGACAAAATCCAAGATGATTTTGTGATAATAAGACATGTTCATTCTAAACATCAATTGGCAGATATTTTTACCAAGCCCTTAGAAAAAGATATCTTCATCCCTATGATTCACAAGTTACGAGTGTCAGACATCCACTCTCCAACTTGAGAAGGAGTGTTAGGAATTCTGTTAGCTATATATTATAAATGGATAACTTGTATATATGAGTTTCCTATTTGTAATACTAAGTCTATAAGATAATAACTTGTGAGGAAGTGTTTGATTCCTAGTAGATAAAAATGACTGTACATACTCTTGTATAAATATACAGATGCAATTAATAATAAGATTCATTCCAACAAATTCTATTCTTCTCTTAGTGATTTACATCATAAGCATTTAGGCTTAGCATATAGCCGAGTATAAAAAGGTTAAGTTTGATATCTTGACAGACTCATAATCATTTGAGTTTAATATATAGCCAAGCTTAAAAGAGAGTTGAGTCTAAGATTTTATCAGATTCATAAATGTTTTGACTTAACATGTAGTTAAATGTCATTGAATTTAGAGGTGTTGGGTTAAAAAAAACTAAACCATTAAGTTTAATATTCTATCATATATATGTTATACTATTGTCTTGTTTTTTCCACCATTCTATTCATGAGCTTTATTAAACTAATAAGTTGTGTATAAAATATTTCAATCCTTCAGCTTTGAACTGACTTATTTGTGTAGAGTTTGAAGCTGAGTGAAACAACTAATGGTTGAGCTACTGTATCATAAAAGGATAAGTCCTTGAAAACATTTTCCCTGTGTCTAGTAAAAAAAATATAAATAACATTTTTCCTTTTGTAAGCTTTAATTAATTAGCAGCGAGGGGAAGCACCCTGCCCACAGTAAACGACTCTAGCATTTGAAGTTTGGACCCAAGTTTAAGCCCATCATTGATGTTAGATTGGTTTCTAACTTTCTACTGACCGAAGCCCGTCGAAATCAAAACTAAGCAAATCACTAATAGGCCTACACATGATTGTTAGCTCAGCCCACAAAATAACCCAACGACCAGCTGTATTGTTCTCTGTGAGTTAAAACTCCCCGCCCTTTCATCACCCAATCCCCTCCAATCACACAGCACCACATGTGAAAACATTCACCAATCCCGATAAATATCCCTCCCTCCAAAACTCAAAATATCCTGCTCTCCTTCCCCATCTGAAATGTGGTGAAGGAGCACTAACAATCTCACTTCCTCACGGCAGCAGCAGCAGCAGCACCACCACCACCACCACCACCACCAGCGCCATGAACACTACTAGAGCTCTTCTCTACTCTTTCACCGACCGTCCTTTGCGCCCTCTAAAATCTCTTCCCGATATCTCGTGCCCTAAAAGACCTAGAGAGGCGCTTAATTTCCGAGTCCGGTTACGAACTGATCAAAGGTGCTCTATCTTTCGGGTCTCGGTGAGGAAGACGGGGAAGGTGTATGCTGATGTTAAGTCGGATAGGTATGAGATCTTGAAGTCAGTTCCGGAATCGGTGAAGTTGGAAGAGGCTGCTTTGGACGATGCCGTTCTGGATAGTACGGTTCCGTGGTGGGAAGAGTTCCCTAAACGATGGGTCATTGTGATTCTCTGTTTCTCGGCTTTTCTTCTTTGCAATATGGATAGAGTACGTTGTTGTCATTCCTTTCGTCTCTTTCATATCTGCTTTGATTTTCCTTTACATTTTAAATTATCATAAAGAGGAGAGAACAGTACTCTTAACTCTGACTATGGAGAAAAATTAGAATTCTTGAAGTTCATAATTTGTTTTTTAATTTTTCTGGAGTAATTAAGAAGTAAATTATGAGCAGATGCTGTTAATCAGGTAAATATGAGCATTGCAATACTACCAATGTCAGCTGAGTACAATTGGAACCCAGCCACAGTCGGTTTGATTCAGTCTTCTTTTTTCTGGGGCTACCTACTTACTCAGGTAACTTTAACAAGCTCTCTCTCTAGATTACTATACATTTTCTTACTAATAATTTTATTTTATATTTTTGTTATGATTGATAGATTGCTGGTGGCATTTGGGCTGACACAGTGGGCGGGAAGAGGGTTTTGGGATTTGGCGTCATTTGGTGGTCCATTGCCACGGCTCTTACTCCTGTTGCTGCTAAAGCTGGATTGCCCTTCCTACTCGTTGTTCGCGCGTTCATGGGGATTGGCGAGGTAAGTTGTTTAGCTAAACTATTGATTGACAAACAAGCGTTTTTGTCAAATTCTACAGTGGATGTTTGTTAATTTAGTTTGGTGCTGTTTCAGGGGGTTGCGATGCCTGCCATGAATACCATTCTGTCCAAATGGGTTCCTGTATCAGAGAGGAGTAGGTCATTAGCGTTTGTGTATAGTGGGATGTACCTTGGATCAGTCACTGGCCTCGCCTTTTCACCATTCTTAATACATCAGTTTGGATGGCCATCGGTCTTTTACTCCTTTGGTTCTCTAGGAACAGTTTGGTTTGCTGCATGGCTCAGTAAGGTAAAAAATGCTGGTTGTACTTTGTAGACTATCATTATTTTCATTTAGCATGTTTCTTTTCAACTTTTGGACGGAGATGGTAGATTCAAATTCCATTCCTATTACAAGAAGCTTCTTGGTATTAAGAAGTTTGACATCCTACATGATTAAAATTTTGTTTAGCCTTTCATCTTTCTGTCCATGAAAATTATAATTTTTTATTTAAATTTTGCTTTTAATTAAGGGTTCTCTTCCCCTATAAGAAAATGTGTCACCTTTCAAGATGTTCATTCTTCATTCTTTATACCTACAGGCACACAGTTCACCTCTTGATGATCCTCAGCTACGGCCTGAAGAAAAGAAGTTGATTTTTGTGAACAGTTCTTCCAAGGAACCTGTTAAATCGATTCCTTGGGGACTGATCTTGTCGAAAGCCCCTGTATGGGCTCTGATTGTTTCCCACTTCTGTCACAACTGGGGTACATTTATTCTTCTTACATGGATGCCAACATATTATAACCAAGTAAGTCTTTCTTTCCAACATGAACTTGAATGATCTGGGTCTGTTGTATCATTTAAAATATATCTTATATGATATCTTGTGAATTTTCAGAGTTAAAACTCTTCGTGTGACATTTGGACTGCATTCTTGTTGTGCATGAGTAGCGGTCAGTAATTTTATCTTAGCTTGCTAATGGGTAGAGAAGTCAACTTAGAAACCATTAGCTACAAATAATGTACTGTCAAGATCTTCATAAATTGAAAAGTGGCGAGAATCAATGGGAAACCTTGTATCACTTGCATGAAAAGAGAAACTTGTTGGTGTTGTGACTTGCTACTATTGGATGGCTAACCTTGAAACTACTATGTCAAGTGAATCATTTGATATGAGGCCACCCTTTAATGTTGTGGATTGGCTTAGGATTTTAGAAACCTTGTTGATGTTATCTTCTCACATTGTAAAATGTGAGGTACAGGTAGGAATTGAACCATAAAAAGGTACTTGTTATAAGATACACCTTTCATTTTCAGTTCAATCAATCTTGTACCTTAACCTCCATCTTGTCAAATTCTGCTAACGATACATTGAAACATGGAAGTACATGCTACTGTCTCTTTGACTTACAGTTTTGCTATTATCTTGCTGACAAATTGTAGAAGACACTTGCAGCCTTGCAATTACATTGCTTACAAAAGCTACCATTCTATTGTTAAAACCGCTGAGCCAATTTCCTTCTGGCCATACAGGTCTTGAAGTTCAATCTTACAGAATCTGGGCTTTTCTGTGTCTTACCCTGGCTTACAATGGCATTTTCTGCAAATTTGGGAGGGTGGATTGCAGATACTCTTGTAAGCAAAGGTTTATCTGTAACAACGGTCCGTAAGGTATCACTAAAGGCGATGCTAAATTCACCAGTCCCTTTCTCTCTCTCTCTCTTTCTTGTCATCTTGGCTTTATTTGCTTCTAAGCACTGTTAATTTCATGTGTTTTCTTTGTTCATTAATGCACTTTGCCCTCCTTGGCAGATCATGCAATCAGTTGGCTTTCTTGGCCCTGCCTTCTTCCTAACTCAGCTGAGCCACATTGATTCTCCTGCAATGGCTGTTCTGTGCATGGCATGCAGCCAGGTTTGCTTCTTACATTAAGACATGAACAACTAATGTAGTTCTTGCATCTACTATTCGACTTTTTCAAATTTAAGTAGAAATAGACAGTATATGCATTAACGTCCAAAGAGGTTGCCTTGTTTATCATCTGTATATTTTATCTGTCTGCTCTTTTATTTGTCTTGTAAGAACTATTTATGTGACCATGCATGGAGTTCAGTTGTCCTGACTGAGAGAAATTTCAGTTTAGAGTTTTATTATTTTTCCTTTTTCTTTTTTTGCTTGAGTGAAATGAGAACATTTTTTTTTTGAAATTCTCTGCTCTTAAACTAACTGCTTCTTTTTCTTCAACAGGGAACCGACGCATTTTCCCAGTCTGGTCTATATTCAAACCATCAAGATATTGCTCCTCGATATTCTGTGAGTATCAATCCTTCTAATGCTGTTGTCTGTTGATGTCCTAAATTTGCCTTGTTTAGTGGTGGGGGCCATTAATTGTGTTTTAATTGCTGTCATGAATCATCTACCATGAGGCGCCTTTTTAGGGGTCTGGAAAATTTGATGTTGCATAGCTGTTGTGCTGTCATTGCTTCTATTTCCTCGGGATGATAACTTAATTGTTCCTATTTTTTATTTCTAATTATCATCCAGGGAGTGTTGCTTGGTCTATCCAATACAGCTGGAGTATTGGCAGGGGTCTTTGGAACTGCATCAACTGGTTACATCTTGCAACATGGTAAGAACTCATCCTTGGCATTTATGTTGCTGGTAAGACAATTAAATCATTAATATCTGCTATACTATATTTGAAGAAAAGCAATTAAAAGGTAGAAATTTTCTACAAAGCCAAAGTTGTCCAAGTCACTCCTAGCTTAGTCATTCTGGTCTTGGATTTGGATTGATTTTATTTAAGCTTGAGGTTTTTGTTCAAATTACCCTTGGTATGGTCTTGAAGGCAGTTATTTCTAACTGTGGATTAGAATCAAGTCCTAGTTTTCAAGAGGAAAATTTGGGTGAAAACCTAGATTTTTCAAATTGGAGGTCTCGTATTCAGATTCTTTAATAGGCTAGAGGATGAAGAGGGGTTGCCTTCCATTGTCTAGTGTAAGGTTCAACAAACCATATAAAGCTAAAGGAGAAAAAAGGACTGTCTCCATTTTGTGATGGGGGAACTAACAGTTTTACTTATGCCGCTACTAATGTGGTAACCTGTAATAAGGTGAAATGTTTTCTATTTAGTGACATATATGGCAGGTTCACTCTTTCGAATTCAGATTCTTTCATGTTCCTTTCTCTCATGTTCTGTCATGTTTATTAAATCTAAACAATCAAATTCATATGAATGGGCATGATTATAGCATATTTAAAGATGAAAAAAAATTAAACTACCTCCTATTTTTTTTTTAAATCCCATTTAATCTAGATAATTAGGCAATGTGACTGTTCATGTTCCCTTCAGAACATGAGAGGACTCAAGACCCACTCTTGAGGACCATTTAATGACTGTCATCCCTAGCATTACTCGCCATAAAATGTAGCCTATTTTATGCTGGAGTTGCGTCCTTGGAGTACAGTTATTTGGGCATTAAGGTTCAATCCCTCTAGTTGTAAATTGTGATGTATTTATTCAATCTCTAAAATAGAGTGCCAAAATGTTAGAAGCTAGAAGTAAGGCTTCCATTAAATTTTCTGATGAGAGAACTTCTGTGAACAGGGCCCTCATTTTATGAATGCAGAAAAAAAGAATAGAGAAATGGCCCTGCTGCCCTGCTGGATTCTTATTGCCTTAGTTAACAGTTGCCTTTGAATTCAAGCTCTTGTCTGCTTTAGAAACTTAGATTTACGCCAGCCACTTCCTGTGTGGCTCACTCACCACATTTATTGAAATTTAACACTGAATTTTACACCATCTGATTCTTGTGCATTTCTTCTCTCCCTCGTTGCCATCGCAGGTTCTTGGGATGATGTTTTCAAGGTTTCAGTTGGGCTCTACTTGGTTGGTACAGTGGTCTGGAACCTCTTTTCAACTGGTGAGAAAATATTGGATTAACTTTCATGGAAGCCAACATAGGTGATGGCTCAAGACCAGTGATTCCCGAACCAATGCAGAAGGCTCAGATGATTGAATGGTAAAAGGTGAAATTGTGAACGAGATTAAATTGAAGAACAACTAGACAAATCTCACACGGGATTATTGAGCTTGAGGAACTGGCAAAAGATTTTGAATGCCAAATATAGCTCAAGTTCAGAGTTGCATGCATGTCTGGTGCCAAATATAGCTCAAGTTTAGAGTTGCATGCATGTTTGGGGCTCTAGCACAAATGAAACAGTTGCATGCATCTCAATGAAGAATGTACCTGTAAAGTATCTCCGACCCTGCTTGTAAATGTTTCATTCAATACCTAATGAATCAGTTTTGTATTTGCAGTATGATTCTTCATTTCTTTTTTTGTCCTATAGTTATATTATTTAATTAAGTAAAATTTCATTAGGGCTTTCTTTTCCTGTTTATAAATATTTTGGCATCATCTACATTTGTGATTTGTGACAGTGCACACAAAACTCTCATTGCAGTAGGGTAGGAAATTTCACGCAGATTCTTAAGCGTTATATGTTGAAGCAAGCAAGATTTAGTAATAGTAATTAAAGCGTATAATTTTTCTTCTATTCACGTAATTAATTATTTGAAAGCAACATCCGCTGGTATGGAATATACAACATTACATGACAATTACTCCTAATTTTGAATGGCTTGTACAGCCTCCTCCAATCCAGATGCAGCTGTATGTAGATTGAACCCATCAATGAACAAGGAATTTAAAGACGAAAACTAAAAACAATTTAAAATGACCCTTTAACAGAATTATGGGCAGTAAAGCCCCAATGATTGTGACTGAATGACTGCATCGGCCCTGTCTCCTGTAAAAGCCAAGCAATGCAAAGTTGAGCGACTCCAGAAATCTGATGATGTGGAAACCATTCCTATGCAAGATTACGAGGATGCAAGAATACACGAAGCCCATTCTTCATGAACAATGTAAGAGACATCTTCTGCTCTATGCAGTGGCCGGGAACCAGTGACAATCGGTAGCGCAACAGCACGGCAGAAGCCACTGACTTCATTTGCAAGTAAGCCAAGTCCTTCCCTAGGCAAGTCCTGGGTCCAGCATTAAAGGCCACAAACTTGTAGCAGTCTTTAGGTGCTTCAAATCTGTCCTCTTCTGGTGATAGCCATCGCTCTGGTTTAAATTCCTGGCAGTCCTCGCCCCATATGCTCTTCATCCTCCCCACAGAATAAATAGAATATGTAACAGTGGAACCAGCTGGTACACATGTACCGTCAGGCAAAACATCGTCCGCTACCACGTATTTGAAATCTTGTGGTACTGACGGGTATAAACGCAGTGTTTCAGCTAATGCTGCTTTGAGATAAACCAATTTATCAGCTTCATCAAAGTCTAAAGGCTCACCAAGCCATTTCTGGTGATCATTTCCACGTGTTTCTGTGAGTATAGTTGATATTTCCTTGATTATCTTTGCTTCGACTTCAGGATGGTTCATCACTAGCCAGAAGAACCAGCTAAGAGCAACAGATGAGGTGTCACGGCCGGCGAGGACGAAGTTGAGAGCAATTCGTTGCAGAACAGATATTGGGAAGTGGTTGCCGTCAACGTCTCTCTTCTTCATGAACCGCGATAACAAATCATCTGATGGGTTTTCTTTGCGTGCTGCAATGGCATCATCCATGTACGTTTCCACAACTTCGAGGCTCCTCTTTAATCTCTTCTCTGCCCCAATCCCTAAGAGCTTCTCCACCCTCCATAAGAAACCAGGGTAAAGAAGCCTCTGAAGAGTAGCTTCAGTGGCCGTGTCAAAGGCAATAGAAAATGGATTATCTGACATTTCTGGAGAGAGAGTTACTGGATCTTTGCCAAATGTGAGTCCACATATGTTATCGAAGGTTAAGCGAAGCAACAAGTCTTGCAAGTCCACAGAAAGCTTCTCTGTAGCTGCCTTGTCCAAAATGTTCCATAGACGATTCTTGATTGTCTGGTTCACCCACCGAGCCATGGCCTGCCGTAAAGTCCGAGTAGTGAACTCGAGAGCTGCGGTTTTGCGTTGTATGAGCCACGTTTCTCCATCAGTGTTAAAGATCCCTTGGCCTAAAAGATCGTGAAAGGCAGTTTGCCAATCGGGTCCTTTGGGATAATTATCAAACCGGGTTCGAAGAATATGTTCCATGTTTTTGGGGTGGCAGGTGACAGTGTAGAACCCTTGTTTGCGAGCAAAGAAAGGAAGTGCTATCGTGCACGTTTGGTAGGTTCCGGCACCACCAGTTGCACGGAGGTTACCAGCAATCCAGTCATGGATTCTTCTCCGGTTCATGAAGAGATATGGAAGGCTACCCACTAGAGGCCATACTCTTGGGCCAGTAAGTTTACGAGATAGGAGATAGAACCATAGGAGATAAGCCGAAGCAGGAGCTGCTAGGGTGAAGAACAAAGGCAAGGTCTCCATCTCGAGGTTGGTGTATTGTATTTGTGAAAGGGGCTGCAGCGGACACTGGATGATGAGAGGGATGGTATGAAGAGGTGTTACATATATTGGTTGGCATATAAAGAAAGTTTTAGGAGCAGTTGTTAGGAAAAAAATGTGCATTTACGCAGAGGTCGTTGCTGGGTTGATAGGAACTGTACGAGAGAATGCACACGAAAACCATGCAATGCAAACAAATTTTAATTTTACTGCTACTATTTCTAGTCATCCGAGCAGGTGCAATTTTCCAAATGCGTAGACATTGGCTAAAAGCGTTGGTGCCTGGAAACTGACTCCAACAAGTTTCTAATCCAGCTAAATGTGGATTGCTTGAATAATTTTATCAAATTGTTGACGACTTTTTGATCTTGATAATATTTTATCAAGAAAGACAGAACAAGCACATACGCTCTCAGAATGACAGTCTCTTCTCTGAGAAAATGATGGTTTTTCTTTGACAGATGAGACAATAATTACTTATCTCTTTTGAAATACATTGTTATGCTATTGAATATTCGGAATTGGTGGTGGTTTTTTTAAAAAAATATTTTTTTATTTATTTTATTTGTTCTTGATACTAGCATATTATGAAAATGATTTAAAAATATAAAAACATAAAATTAATTTAAACAAGAAAAAAATATTTTAAAAATAAAAACAAATGGGTTCTAATCAAGCGCACAAGTCGTTGCTCAGAATTGATTTTCACAAGAATCCACATGATTGCTCTTTGAGTACAGAAATTAATTTGCTATATTTGCTTGTTCCAAAATATATGAGTCAATGAACTTAATTTGTTATACATCGATACAAAGGGTATGCAAAATGTTGGGGTTTGCATGTTCATTGTTTTCTTAAAAAGACAATTTAGCTATCATTGAATGAGAAGTTTCATGCCACTTGTTCTCTTGGAAAATATTTATAAATAATCGATTTAAAGGATATGTAAAATGTTTTTTTTATTATCATATTATTTTTGGTGTGTTAATATTAAAAATAAATTTAAAAAAAATAAAAAAACTATTATTTTAATATATTTTCAAACAAAAAAACTACCTTAAAAATAAATACCGCTTCAACAAAAATAAAATCAAGGATGCAATATATGAAAAAAAGAAAAGAAAACAGGAGTCCAAAACCGCACTTAAAATCTATATTATGATTGTTAATTTCGAAGACACGCTAACCATTCCCTTCTTTAGCTAGTAAGACTAACCCTAATTAGAAACTCGAGTGTCATCTTCTTGGCTTTCCCATGCCAATAATTAGTCGACCGTACGTGTGTGTTCTAGAAAGAGAGTCGTTAGAGACGGTTGACCCGCAACGAGAAAAATGGGCTTCTCTCTAAAATCAGTAAAAAAGACGCGAGGAAAAACAAGAGCTGAGACATGCAAGGAAGTTGATTCGACTCTCGGGTGCAGTAGTCCCGAGAGGACGAAACGTCGAGAGAGAGAAATTTAAGGGCCCAAAAGTTTCCTGTTGCCTTTTCTTAGGGAAAACTAACACCAACTCTTTGAATATTAGCAGACGTCCAACCCTTACGCACAAACCAAATCGACCGTTTGCAGAAAGACAAATTGTTTGGTGCACACAATGCTACCTTTAATTGTTCGCACTCTACTGCTATTTCCACAACAATCTCAACCATTCTGTGGACGCGCACTGCCAACGCAAGCGACTTGGCTATATAACTTGGAAAGAAGTGGGAAAATGGCGTTTCCTTGCTAAAGTAGCTTAAGGGTCATCGTCAAGTACTTTTCCATTGCCTAAAAACTAGTCAGGGAAGACGATGATGAATTCCAACTGGCTAGGCAGCCAGCCATATCTTAGTTCATGCAGTTAATTGGATTTCAAGCGATTGACCTGGAAATCAAACTGTATTCAAATTTATATATAATACAAGACAAACCGAAGGAGAAAAGGGGGTAATATTTATTTACTCGAGCTGTCGCTGCATCTGTCTAGTTCTCAACGATTTGGGGTTGGTTCGGGAAAGCAGAACGACCCTAAAAGTGATAGCAAAAAAAATTGAAGGCAGCCGAAGTAGTATACTAGTCTGTGTATGTTGCTTGAGTTTATTACAAGGCCAGAGTCAGAGTTAGATCACCCACTTACAAGTACAGTACTTTTTGGCACTGCATAATATGGGCTATATATGGTGTAGATAGAAAACAATGGGTTTTACAACAACTTTGAACCATCTCAACTCATAATGAATCAACAGCTCATGAATATATTGACATGTGATGCTTTGCACTTTCACTCATCGGCAATTATTTCGCGAGAAAGTGGATTTCAAGCATCTAACATGCATATTTATCAATATTTTTTATTTTTATATAACAAATTCTTCCACCCTCTAAATTCAAACCATGAAAAAGAACCTATTAACTTGAGATATTTGATTAATCACATGCTTATATGCGGGTTAAAAAATAAAAAGAGATAGAATTTAATTGTATTATTATTACTTGACTATTTACTTGTGGCTCCAAGGATATGACTTGTCGAATTGTTTTTTATCTTCTTGAATGTCTTCTTCGGCACATATTAAATCGAGTAATAATTCCTTTCTTTCTTGAACTGAACAGGTATTGCCCTAGATATTCTTGCTTCCTTTTATTTTGTTTCCATTACATCTGGGGATTCTATTGTTTATTTATTTATTTCACAATCAGGCCCTAGGCCCAAAAAAAATAGCTGACTAAAACACTCCGACAAGACCTGTTCCTGGTTTTGGTAGTGATTAGGCTCAATTTTAATATGTTCGAGCTTTGTGGCTAAGATCCATCTATCTGCTCTAATAACAGACCTTTGATATTTTCTTTTTGGGCCCTTTGTTGATTTTTCCCTCCAGACAAGAACAAGATGTTATCCCTCGGGCTTACGCAGCCTACCCTCTCACATTACTATAATTGTAACATTTGTTATTCGGTTTTAGGTCATGGGTTCTTGGATTTATCTTCAAACAATATTATATATATTATTTTTTAAAATAAAAAAATATTGTTTAGATAAAAAAACTGAAACATTTTCTTGAAAAAAAACTAAAAATTATGTGGAATTAACTTTACTTTATTAAACAAATTGCTAGGTTAATAATTGATTCAAAAAATAAACTTGATTCAAGTGAGGTACTCGTTCAACTTGTCTAATCTGCAAGGTTCAATAAGTATGCATGTTAGTACTATTTATTTTTTAAAAACAATTTGATATAATTTTTATGATTACTTTATTTAAAAAGATTTTTGTAATCAAGATTTGCTTATGTAGTAAAATAATTTTTAAATAATTGGTTTTTCTTACTGCCACTAATTAGCTGAGTTCACATAACACTTGTAAGCATTTAATATTAATTCTCCCGATCCTTAATTCCCTAGTAGATGAAATCAAACAAAATGTCAAAGTAGGCCATATTAAAAGGTCTTAAATTATTGATTGCTTTGAGTTTTTTTTTATTACTTCAAATTAAATCCTATTCAAAATGTAATTCTTAATTCTAACTTGGTTTTCTGTTTTTTCTTTTGTTTTTATAGATGCAGACTTACTAAATATCATTCTCTAGCCAAATAAGTGCATTTTGTTTGCCTATAACTGTCTGAAAAAAAAAAAACTAGTTTCAAACAAATCCACATCTGAAGGCAACTATGCAGATATTTGGATGCTCTAATTTACAAAAACAAGTCTTCATTATAATAGAAGAAAGTTAAAATCAAGATTATTAACCTAACCGAAACCGACTCTTATTATGGATACACGGTTTTATCTATATAAATTTATTTAAAAAAATATTATTTTAATTTTTTAAATAAAAAGATTAAAAAAAATTTGATGTGGTAAAAAAATCATTGGTTCATCAGATTTAATAGAATCAACTCTAATTTATTTTTTTAAACTCAGCCTAAGCAACGTTCTAAACGGACCCGGCAAGCCAGGTCAGATAATACGGGTTAAAACCATACACATAGATTGGACAGGGATAGGCCACTGATGATGAATCTTAAGGTAATGCAGAAACCAAATTATCATCAAATTGCATGGGTTATCATGCTGCCACGTGTGAAATCTCTATCCATATCTCCTATTTTTCTCATCTTTCATTTTTTTCCACCCGTGAGAAGAAAATCGAGAGCCAATAGAAAAGGGTTGAAGATAAGCCACTTGTGGAGAGCTCGCGCTCCAAACGCTTCCCACAACCCTCAAAGTCCCATCCAACGGCTAAAAATACACGTTCCCAGTAGCCAAGAAAAATATACCACCATAGCCATATAAACAGCTTGGTTCCACTACTATCTTTGCTTCCACATTTTTTTCAGAAATCAAAGCAAACAAGGGGTGCTAGAAGATAAGAAGATGGCTTCTCTTCCCATCGCCTTCGCTGTTCCTTCTGTTAGAGTGTATGCAGCCACAGCAGCTAAAGGAGCAGGGGGCAGCAAAGAGGAGAAAGGGCTTCTTGACTGGATTATTGGGAGTTTGCAAAAGGAAGACCAGTTCTATGAGACTGACCCCATCCTCAAGAAAGTGGAGGGGAAGAACAGTGGTGGCACCGCCAGTGGACGCAAGAACTCTGTTGCTGTCCCCCAGAAGAAGAAGACCGGAGGCTTTGGTGGCCTGTTTGCCAAGAATGATTAAGTTTGTCTGTTAAACTTTATCTGTGTGCATTTGATGATTCTTGAACTCTAAGTTGTATGTTTCTATCTCTTGAACACTACTTACTTTTTTTGGTTTCTTTTCTTCCATGTCTAAGGATCATGAATTCATTTCAAGTCACTTAACAAGACCTTTGAAAAATATATGTAATAATTATTAGGCTAATGCCCCAGAAAATCCAATGAACACCAATTACTTAAATAGAGATAGCAGCATCCCAGGACATCCAGGATTTCAGTACATTCTAGCCCGTAAAGGATAAGTTTTCAAATCACCACATATGTATCAGGACCGGGTAAAGGACTTAAAATGATTGGAGAAATCATGTATGTTTTTCGGCTTTTCACCTTTGACATATGCATGCTACGTTTAATTATATGATAGTATATTTATATAAATATATATTTATTATTAATAAAAATTTAGTTTATTTTTAGTAGTTATATAATACTATATGAATGAATTAAGAGGATAAATAAAATTTATGAAACAAAAATGTTTTGTA
The DNA here is from genome assembly GCA_026413675.1 of Populus pruinosa. Classification (NCBI taxonomy): domain Eukaryota; kingdom Viridiplantae; phylum Streptophyta; class Magnoliopsida; order Malpighiales; family Salicaceae; genus Populus; species Populus pruinosa. The sequence goes on along the minus strand of CM048592.1, from coordinate 29,934,444 downwards.
AAAAAAATTATAAAGTTGTTATTATTATTAGATTTTTATTGTATTAAAATATTGTTTCTAAAATATTTATCGTTGATACTCTCTTAAATATTGAATATTTATTAGAACTGAAAAGACTAGTATATATTGTGTTATTTTTTTCTATAAAATAAAATAATTGTATTCTCCTAAATTGTGGTATAAAAGAAATCTATAACTAGTATATAGATACTTGTTATAAGATATGTATATCAAACTGAACCACATGAAAATTTGATATGGAGAATCATTTATATTTATGGAAAGGCTCACGTGATAGTTGTATATGTGATTTTTAGACTTGAAATTACTAAATCATTTTATATATAAAATATTATGTTTTAATTCTCTTACATGTTATTTTAATGGAGATAAAAAAAGATAGATATTGAGTATATTATGAGCTATATAAAGGTACTTCAGTGATTAAGAAAAAATTCATTACCTTAGATGAATTAAAAAATATATTTTATATATTCTTAAATAATATTAAATGAGAAATTATTGACAAGAGTGAAATGAGATTTCAAAAGAGTTTCAAATTTTATTTAAGCTGTTAATGATTATCAGGTAGAGAACAAACATAACAAATATACCCAATACTTCAATGTTAAATCAAAACATTATTGATAAAAAGTTATTAATTATACTAAGAAATTGGTTACCTAAAGATTAACTTAAAATACTAATAATTTTTCTAATATTTGAGAGATTATGACATATTACTAGATGATACATCTGATCTTTAACTATAAATTAATCAATTGTTTGATTGATAATAAATTAAATTATTTAATTATAATTATAATTTATGTTTAAAGTAGCTTATTAAGAACCTAATGGAGCACCGTATATTAAAAATCATTAGTTAAAAATTAAACTAGGGTAATATAATTAAGTATGACTTGATTAAAATATAATCAATACATGATTATATTTCTAAACCTAGAAAAATCAAGTAAGTATTTAATTGAGTTATTTCTAAAATTATTCTAAATTAATATGTAGATATTATTTAGGATGAAAATTGATATTTTGCTAATTTATAAAATTTTTCAGGTTTTTTATAAATAATAAGTTATGCTTTTTATTTTTTATAGGTTGTCCGTTAGCAACAAAACTACGTAAACACAAAATCAAAGCTAGCACTTTAGATATAGCAATCTGTCTCTCTTAAATAGAGATTTAAGCAATGTTTTATTGGTGATTCACATGAATTACTGTTAGAGATCAGATAATTGGACGACTTATGATTTGCGATAACCTAAAAAAATCAAGTAAGGACTTGATTAAGTAACTTTTTAAAATTATTATAAATTAATATATAGATATTATTTAAGAAAAAAATTGATATTTTATCAATTTATAAGATTTTTTAGAATATTTTTTTATAAATAGTAAGTTACGCATCGTATTTTTTATAGGTTGTTTGTTGAATAAGAAAACTATGTAAACATAAAATAAAAACTAATATTTTAGACATAGCAACCTTCTCTTTTAAATATAAATTTATGAGATTTCTTACTAGTATTTCATGTAAATTAATGTTAGAAAATAGATATTTAAACAATTTATGATTTGTAACAATCTAATATTTAAATAATTATTGAAAATTGAAAAAAAAATTTAAGTAATAATTTTTAAATAATTCTAAATTCATGTTACAAGATCATTAAAACTTACAAATAATTTTATTTAATGTTTTATACTAATTGTATAATATTCAAGAAACTCATCAATACGTGCAATGTTTGGTAAGGAATTGTTGACGGTTTGGAGAGGCATAAGCAGAGGGGTGGGCACTGCAGTGAAGGGTATGCTCGAACCCACGACCAAAATATATCCATCCCCGAACTCTCTACCCCCACAATCGCAGAACAACGGTGCCCCTAGCATAGCAGCACGTGTACACCTTTTTTTTTCCACCGATCCAGCGTCGAAGAAGCTAGCACCACACGCCACTTGCGTCTTACCCAGATAGATCATATATCTATTTGAAAGTATATTTTTTAAAAACTTTTATTTAAAATAATTTTTTTATTTTTTAAAAATTATTTTTTATATTAATATATAAAAATACTAAAAAAATTAAATTTAAAATAAAAAATAAAAAAAATTAAATTTTTAAAAAATATTTTTTGAAACAGAAAAATAAAAAGAATCTGCTTATCAATCTGAATAATAAAAGCAAAGTGACCACAAACAACTGCATCATCACTTTCATTGCAGTTAGGCACAGCGATTGCCATTACATTAATTTCAGGGGAGACTGCAAAACTATCGTATTTTGCTTGAGATAATCTTCAAAACTGGTCACCGTGGGAGTTTCTGCTGCCATGCCAGAGGAGACATGGGGCATTTTTTGGTTGCGCTCTAGATTCTAGATTGACAGCTTTAATTAGACAGAGATCGGCAGAATACTGAATCGAGCTTTTCCAAATCCTTTTCATTTATCTGTTGCTGATCAGCATGGACTGGTTCTTGCTGCAGCTTTTTTTTTTTTTTTTTTTTGAGGTTTGTTTTCCCCTAATGTTGGTAGGGATAAAGATGTTGATTAGACTAGACAAAAGAGGTGGTGAGTACCATGTGGTTTTCCATTTTAAAGTTTGCTCATTGCTGGTAAGGTTTTGGATATTCATAGAACAAGAGGGGTTCCTAACAGTAAAATTTAAAAGATAAAAGTATATCATAATATTTAATCTAGCAAGCATATCTAATTATATTTACTAGATTTTTTTTATTAAAATATTTTTTTATTCAAGCAAATAATAATAAAAATAGAAACATAAATTAAATTTATTAAATAAAATAAAATATAAAAAAAACATTATGTAAGTTTGAACTTATTAGAAATATTATCTGTAAAAATAATTTTTTTATTAAAAAAATAAAATTTATATATAAAAAAGATAAAAAAATTATAGATGAATAAAAAAAACTCTTCAAAATTTAAATCCATAACTAAAAAAATAATCTTCATTTAAAAAAGGTTCTTTAAACAAAATAAGAGACAAAGGGGGTATTAATATAAATATTAAAAAATTAGAGGAAAATTATATATAAAAAAATATTAATCTAAAAAAATAATTAAAAAATAAAATCAAACACTATTTAATTTAGTAAGGTAGGCCAACCTGCCTAACTCATTTTAATAAGGTCCACGTGTAGGCTTTTTTTATTGTAATTGGGTAGATTTTTTTAAATAAAAAAATAGATAGCATGTCATCTAATTTGTTCACATTCCAGATGCTTAAAAATTAGACTTAAATTTTTTTACTTAAAAATTTATTTTTCAATTTATTTTTTATTTAAAATATTTTAGGAGCCATTATAAACATATTCGCTAACTCAAAAAACCATATAGAAAACCAAACACCAAACCAAGTTTAGGAGTATTTTTATATGAATTTAAAGATAAAAAAACTTAGTGTGAACTCCCCCTAGTTAAATAGAACTATTTAACAAAAAATATCAATTATTTTACAGATCTAAATATGTGTTAACACATGTTTTTTTTTTTAGAATCTGATGATTTATCTTTTTTCTTTTTCAAACAATAACTAAAAAATAATAAAAATAATTTTTTGAATAAAAATTAAATTTAAAAGAAATTGGGGCATCAACCTCATATAATTTATATTATTTTTAAAGTTAAAAAATCAAAATATATTTTTATGAAAACTTTTGATACATCATTGATATTGAAAGCTTTTTTCATTTCAGTCTTAAATTCCATCATTAACTAAAAAATTAAAAGCAATTGGCATTAAAATTAAAATTAAATCAACTAAAATAAAACTCTGATGTCTAAAATAAATTGTCAGAAAATAAATAAGAAAGCAAATAATGTCATCCACCATGACTTGTGTGTACATGAACCTTAACAATTCTAACAGTAAAAGCCCCACGCGTTTTTAGATTATAGGGAATCTTTTTGTCAATGTTGAAGTTAAATGCGCAGTCCTTTTTGCGCATCATCCCCGGATGTGCTGTGGTAGCAGAGAAGCCCGAAGGCTATTGCCATCTCATTCCGCTCATTGCTCCAGTCCACGAACACAGTTTTGTGCACATCCATATGAGAACCTTTTCTTTCTTGAAGGATGAAATGATTCATTCCGATCAAGCACCACACTTTTGCTAAAGGCCAATTCTCTAGCTGCTAAAAACAGACTCTAGCAATGACTGACCAAATAAAAAGAAGGGTAATTTGGATCAACAAAGCTAGTTGAACAATCCACTTTCTTGAAAGCTCAGTATCTGCAGATTTGGCTGAGTTAATTCATGCCTGCCACTTGATAATCTTGCTCTAACTTCTGCAGTAATGGTAATAGCTTGGACCAAACTAGAAAAACAGAGATGATCTACAGGACAGCCTATAATTCCTCTCTTCCATATGCAATATACAGATGAACACTAATGCAAGTCGGCGGTTGAAAGAGTGTTTCCGCTGGTTGGCATTAGCTCAATCAAACCCAGCATTCCAATCACCAACTGCTCTTTCAACAGAGAACCTTCCTTTTCTGGTTATACAAACTGTCTATTGGTTCAGCTACATCGCCTTAGGATGACAAATAAAAAAAAGTAGGACAGTAATTACAGCAACGAGCTGCATATTTTGATCAATCACTCGCACATGATCAACTGTACTTCCAGGGAAATGCATGAATACTCGAACCATGTCAAATTTCTTTGCCTCTCTACCGTAATACTGATTACCTGACCTTATGGTAACAATCTGCTTGTCCAATGGATCGATAAAATTGGTTTCTCCGTTGATGCCTCGTTAAATGGAGAGCGTAAATTATGCAGCCAGTCAGGATTGATATTAGTAGCATTTGTGAACTGAGACTCTTGCAGGATTTCCTTCATAGCATAGTTAAATGGAGTTTACATTGTTTATTCTCTCTTCTCATTTTCGTAAAGGGCGTACAACAAAAGTTTAATGGTCATGTAGTTGACTGTAACAATAATTTAACAAGGATTTGCAGTAACGGAATTTGACCTAGACAAAGAAGCAGAGTTGATGAACTCAATGCAATCTTCTATGGCTTCAGCTCTATGAGCATCAATGGGTGCTACAGATGGTCTTGATCTTCCTGAAGAAGAAACTCCAGGTGAAGGCCGCCTCTCCAAACGCAGAGCTTTGGCTACCTTCCCACCGAGATGCTTGAGAAATACCGCTGGTGACATTATTGATCTCTTCAGGAGCCTGAATCCACAACTTCGACCAAGCCGTCTATTCCCAGAAACTCTGTTACCAGAGTTTCGCCTGATGGATATTGCGTTCTGGTTGATACCAGTAGGTTTGTATTTCACTTGATTAATCCTTGCTGACATGTTCACAGCTAGTCTCTTCATGGGACAGGGAGGATGGTTGGAAGATGCATCAAAAACTTTGTGAAAGCTTAATGTGCTCTCTGGATTGGAAATAGTAGACAGTTATTAAATGTAGAAAAGGAAGATAAAAGAGTGAAGGAATGACAAAAAGAAAAGAAAAGAACTCTAGAACAGTATGAAAAAGGTGAAAGGTCCGAGCCTTTCAAGGGTAGGAAAAGATATGGTTGAGAAAGGAAGGCATGATTGCTTGTGCATTCTTACTTCAATCACAAGAAATTGAATGTGAAAGGAACCTGGCAAAGCATTCAAATAATCGGGACTCTTGACTCATTCTTGCAAGTTCCGTTCCAAGGCACCAGTCCAGACTGCACAGTCGTGAGGACTACTGCTGTGAAATGCAAGCAGAAAGACACTGAAATGAAACAGTACACAGCAAGGTGATTGCTTTAAAATCATTAAGGACGCCAGCACCTGTCCTCTAAATAATAGTAGGTAGGTATGTCAGTTTCTCTCTGTTCATTTCTGCACAGGAAGAAAATAGGGACACACATTCTAAATGAGTAAGCAATAATGTAGATTTGAATCTCTTCATGGAAGGCATGTGAATCTAGCGACAGAAAAAGCAAGATACTCTTCTGCAACATTACAAATATAAGATAGGTAAGTAATGGGGGCAATGAAATCTTGTTAAATGAAATATAGACAATGATATCCAAAGTTTAGGCGTGAATATAGAAAGTACCATCAAGAAAAGTGTGACGAACTAAATAATATTCACGGAGTAGGGCCATCTGAGCCATTGTCTTTAAAGAAGAGTTGAAAGACAACACTGCTATGCCAGAATATCATCAATTTTCCTAGCTTTTTCTGGGAGGGCTTACTCTCGATCAGAGTGTCTGTACTATAAGGTCTCAGTTACTGATGTAACCAGGCCGAAAATAAAAATAAAGATTAAGGTAAAAAGTTAGAGGAAGACTATCATAAGTTACTGCCATGCTTATATATATCATGCAAATAACTTATCAAATATATTTGTAAATCAATGAGATAAAGTTAAATTCAAAAAAAAAAATCTGATCACCTAATTTAGTTTAACAATAAAAATAATAATTTTCAATCCAACATTTAAATTTAGCTTAAAATTCTATGATATTAGATCTAAGTTACTAATATAATCGGTTGATAAAGTTAAATTCAAAAAAAAAATCTGATTACCTAATTTAGTTTAATAATAAAAATAATAATTTTTAATCCAACATTTAAATGTAGCTTAAATTTCTATGCTATTAAATCTAAGTTACTAATATAATTGGATCAAAAATAAAAATAAAAAATAAATATACAAGCAGTTAGAAAAAAATTGTTATAAGTTACTGTCATACTTATATACATTTATTATCAATAAATCATGCAAATAAATTATCAAATATATTCATAAATCAATAAAATAGAGTTAAATCAAAAAAAATATGATCATCTAATTTAGTTTGACAATAAAAATCAAAACTTTCAATCCAACATTTGAATTTAGCTCAAATTTCTCATCATCCCCTTCTAGAAACCCTTAAATGAAACAATATTAAATACATTATTTAAGTCTCTTTTGTTATTAATTTTTTTTATTTAAAAATTTTGATTTTCTTTTCTTATTAAAATTAATTTTTTGATCTGTTGAAAAAATTATAAATATTCTAGAGAAACTGAACATATCAACTTTTCAAAAAAAAAAATTCAAATTAAGGTTTTTGATGTGCTAACCCTAATATGTCAAATTTTTTCTTTTTTATTGTTATCTTTTTTGTTTTTGTATTATATGGTTTAATTTTTTACTCTCCAAGGGTTGTTCTAGATAAAGTAGTCTTTTAGTAAATTTTGCTTGGTGGGATCATCTTGAATGTATAATTTAAAAACTTTTGACTTGAGACACTTTTTTAATACAATATTTTTTTTATATCCTGGATGATTGTTAAGCTTAGCTTAACAAGGAATAAAGAAACAAAAAGAAACAGAGAGAAGAACAAGAATTTAAGGGAGAAATGATTTTTTTTTAGATTAATATAAATGTTCGGGTCAGCTTGCGTATATCACGACTAATCTCATGAGCTTGTAAGTTAACGACTATGTAAGCCTCTAGTGATTATCATATAAACAACTAAAGACTCGAACATGAGACCACAAAGAAAGAATGATTTTGTTATTACTTTTCATTACCCATATATAAACTCTTTATCCTTATATACCTTTCAACATGCATTACAGGTTTATTTTAACTACTAACTAACTCCAATCGATTCCTAACGACTTCCCCACGTGCCTTGTGTTTACCCACCATTAACCCCCTAAGGATAAGGATAACTATCTCAATTACATACTATTTCTTAATTGTAATAACACTCCTCCCTTGAATGCATTCTTATCTACAAGAATGCTCAGTTATATCTGTCATGAGTAGTGTACGACATTTTAGGAACTGTTTTTAGAGATCTTTTTAGGTTGTGTCTTCTAAATAGAGATTGGACCACTAAACTAATATTGTGGTTGCTGTTTTATTACCCTTCTTCATCAGTTTCCTATCCAATATAGCTATAGGCATGATCTGTATCTGCCCCTTCTTTTTTAATACTGGCAACCTAGAAGACATGATTGTTGCATCTCCAATCTTTTTTTTTTCTTTAAAGTAAAGATATATGGAACATTGGATGTTTCAAGCTTCCTTCTAGTAGCTTCAACTTATAGGCCATAATTTCAATCCTCTTGTTGATTTGATAAAGGTCGTAATACCCAGGATTGAGCTTAAGGTTCTTCCTTAATGCAATAATGTTTTGACTACATGGTTGCAGCTTCAGAAAAACCCAGTCACCCTCTGAAAATTCCCTTTTAGATCGATTCTTGTCAGTTAGTTGCTTCATTTCGTGTCTTGCCATTTCCAACTGCTTCTTCAATGTGTGATCCATGTTTACCCTTCTCTATAACACCTCCTCCATCATAGCTATTGGAGTATGTTTTTGCACTAACCACTCCCTCTATGGATGGGTATAACCATAGAGAACTTCAAAGGGACTCATGCTTAAAATTGAATAATAGTTGGAATTACAACACCACTACACTAAGTTTTTCTACTATTTAATTGTCTAGAGAATACTTCTTCAACCAATTCAATTACAACATTATATTATATCTGTCTAATTTCAACATTTTCAAGTTGGCCTTAAATTCATAGCTCTGCATAAACTAAGTAAATCCAAGACTATACATATCATATAGCATGAGTGGTTTTACTTGTATTAGCATTTAACTCTGTAATTGTGCTTCCATCTATGAAGTTGAAGTTACGGGTGCTTTCAGTATCTATTAAAATTACAAGGTCCTTTCCTTGACAATTTTCATTAATCTTAATAGTATTGTAGGTATCATTTTTCTGTTAAGGCATTTAGTGACAGCCTAAATCCATCTATCTGATTCGTCTCCTTGTGTTCATCGTAGACTGTGCCTTCTAGTTCCTTGTTTCTTTCGTCCTCCTCTGCCTTTATCCTTTCTATCATATGTAAGCCCTTAGCACTGCATTTATTTCCAAGTATGTATTTGTCACCACACTTAAAAAGCACTGCCCTAGTTTTTTTCTCTGTTTAAGCTATCCAAATGAGGCTTCACTCCTTCAATCCAATTTGGACCAAAAACTGTGGATGGAACACGACTTATTACTCTTCCACCATTGAATATAGTGTTACTAGGTTGTATTGATCTGGTCCTCTTAATTAATGCATTATTAAGACTTCTCCTGCCATCTGGCTTGTTCAAATGCAATTAACACCTTTAAAGGTTTCAAGATCTTTAATATCAATTTGATATCATCCTTCAACCCACTAATAAAGCTAGAGACATAATAGGATTCTGCCAAGAATGGATTACGAACACTCATCAATGATCTTAGTTCTTCAAATTGTTTGATATAGTCATTCACACTTCTATCTTAGATCAGTTTGCTGAATTCTTTTACGATGTCTTCTTTATTGCCAAACCATCCACAAAGAGTATGGAAGATTCCTCCCAGTCAATCCATAAATCATTCTCTTGTACTAGTCCTTCGAACCACACATCAATCTTACTCTTCAAGAAATATGAGACCACTTTTACCTGTTGGTGCGCAGGTAGCAAGTTGATCTTAAAATATTTCCTACATTTTTGTAACCACCTTCGAGGATTCTCTCCCTTGAATGTTGGCAACTCTACCCTTGGCAATGGTATGCTGCATCCAATCTTAAGAGGTTCTTGCCTTATCATTTGATCACTTCTGAACTGATTCTTATGTCTCGATGCTATTCTTTCAGCTAAGGCAGGCATTCCTGTGTCCTTATCATATTCTGAAGCAGTTAAAATACCTCGTGAACTGGTTCCAATTTCCTTTCTCGCTGGTTGGGAAGCAATGAAGTGTTGGAACTGTGAGGATATTGATTCCATATGTAGAACCAGCTTATCAATCTTGGTGCCTTGCTCCAGCCAACGTTCTTTACTTTCAGCCATAGATTCTTGCCATTTTAGGTGATGGCTTTGAGTTTATTACCGTTCGCCATAACTCTGATTGTTAAGCTTAGCTTAACAAGAAATGAAGAAATAGAAAGAAACAGAGAAAAGAACAAAGATTTAAGGGACAAATTATTCTGTTATTACTTTTCAGAACCCATATGTAAACTCTCTATCCTTATATACCCCTCAACATGCATTATAGGCTTATTCTAACTACTAACTAACTCCAACTGATTCCTAACAATTTCCTCACGTGCCTTGCGCCTGCCCACCATTAACTGTCTAAGGATAACCATCTCAGTTGCACACTATTTCTTAGTTGTAACAATGTCGTTCTTCATTTTGTGACCAATAAAAAAAGGCTATGACAATCTGCTAAAATGATATGAACCTGGATGAAGTTCAGGATACAAAACGCCTAAACTTCCAAACTCGAACCATCAAGAAAGAGAACCCTTCATGTAGGTTGAGACAAAAAAGGGTAAGAATACATACTAGAAGAAAGAGTTAACATGACAAATAACGCATTAAGATCAATGCATGAAATTTTGCAGTGACATCCATACATGTACTTTTCTTATCCAAATAGAAAAACATTAACTGTGAAGTTAGATTAACTAGCTATTCTCCAGCCACTACTTTGATTAGATCTTGCTTATGCAACTGGTTATTTTATTCAAAGAAAAATGTCCCTGACAATTTCCTAGATTGAGGCCATGAGCACAAACATGTTTAGCACCACAGAGAAGAGAAATTAGATTTTTTGTAGAAACATAAACACACTAAAGCATATTTCAACTGCAATTCCATCTAAGCAAACTAAATGAAAATCAACTGATATGATTGTACAAAAAAGCTTCTACACAAAAACATATAAAAAACAAGGAGTACAAATGAGTACAAATGGCATGACTAACAACAGTTTGAATTGATTGTATTTCAGGCATAAATTACATGGGGTTAAAGACACCACAGAACTAACCAGAAAAGTTTCGCAAGCAGCAGAGTCAGATCTGCAACAGTGACAGCTTCCAAAATATGTTATTTGATTCAACCCCAAATCATTTGAAACCAAAGCACAGAGACTGCTAAAATCAGAAACATGATCTTCGCACCAAGCTGCCAAACAGAATTCAGTTCTGAAAAGACAATAACATTTGAACTCCAGACCATGGAATGCATGCCTCTAATTGCTGGCATTTAAGCTAACACATGCAAAGAAAACATCAAATAAACCAAATACACAGGATGCAAGTGTAACATTATCCACCCTATTCAACATCGTATGGTTCATCAGCAACTCACCTCTTAAGAAAATTTGATACCACATAAACTGCTTAGCAACTCCCATAGATTCCCCAAGAAATAACAAGAGGCAATATGAAAAAAACACACATAAATCAACATACAATTACTCTGTGTGATTACAAGAGAACTGGTATACAATTATAGACATATTATAGACATTCGAAGTTTCTACTTCTACCCCAACCCAAAACTTAAAAGAAACGAAAGATTCACTCTTTCTTGTTCATGACAAGCAAAACCTCTCCACCATTACTTAGAACATAATCCAAATATCCCCTAACCTCTCGAGTACCTTCAAAGGGCATAGGCTTAGGAAGATCACTATCCAAGTTATACCAAACCCCACCAATCTTTCTCATGGTAATCCAATGCCTACCCTTCCAAAGCAATGCATACCGTCTAGCTGGAACATTGAGGACAATACCAAACAAACTATCATCAGCCCCATCAAGATCAATAGTGGAAGCTGCATTCCGCCGGTCATGCCAGACAACAGTCTTGTCTTTCTCTTCAAGAGCGGCAATTAAAACATTAATGTCGTAATTTCCAGTAAAAGCATTATGGTGAGGCTTGAAGACTATAGACAACGGTGTCCAAGTCTTTTTGCTGGGATCATCAAGAACAAGTTTCCCAGAAATTTCATTCAATCCCGCTCGAGTAAATGCCTCCTGTTGCTGAAAAATTAAAGAAAAGAAAAAAAGAAATCTCGATATCATCAATTTCTAAGGCTTTATCACTAACCAAATAGCACTACTTCCAGAGTAAATGGATGAACAGAAAAACGTTATAATTTTTTATTTTATTTTAAATTCTAAGCAATAAATTGTCGGAATATTGCTGTTTTATATTAAATAAAAAAAACCAGCAAAATTGAATCTTCTAAACTAAGGAAAAAAAAATTTGCATCATGTTTGGGAATCTTATAGTAATTGCTGAGAGAGAACAGGGGTGGGTGATTTGTATTTTTGAGTACCTGGAAGAGATTGTTGAGGGCATGTAAGAGGCAAAATTGCAATTTCTGCTTCTCGTGATAGATTTCGGTGTTCTCGCTATCCATATCTCTTCTTCCACAGACTGAATTGCAAGATGATCAATTTCGATTTGGTGGTCTTGATCTCCTAGGGTTTTAGTTACAGTCTCACTATTTGGCTCTATTTGGGGGGAAAGGGTAGCGTCACGGCAGTCTCGGAATAGAGTTCCGTGATCGTTAAAACAACCTGGCGCGTTTCCGTTTGTGCTCTGACGACGTTTTAAAATAAGAATTAAAATTAAAAATACTTGTTTTATTATAACTGTGTTTATTTTTTAGAAAATAATTTTTTAAATTTTATTATATTTATTTATTATTAAAAAAGTTGGTAAAAAAAATTTTCAATAAAAAAATTAGTTTAGTTTTTTAAAAAATATTTTTTATTTTAAATGAAAAATACCTTTTGAAAATTTTAAAAAAAAAAATTAAAATATCATATTATTTGATGATTATATCAAATTTGGTCCTCAAGTTTTTAATTTTTATTTATACTTTATTTTTAATATTTATTTTTGAATTCTATTTTTTAAAATTTAATTTTTATATTAACTTTGTTTTTTATTTTTATAATTGTTATTTGCTTTTTCCTTATCATTTTTTAATTAAAATTTTTTATTTATCAAATTTGGTCCTTATTTTTTTATTGTTACTTATTTTATTTTCAATAATTTATAAAATATTAATTATTATTATTTTAATTTCTTTATCTTTTAATTTTTTTTATTTGATCTCTATTATTTTGATTATTATTTATTTTATTTGAGATAATTTATGAAATTATATTTTTTTAAATTTTTAATTTGTAAAATTTATTTCTCATTATTTTAATAAACTTAAAAAAAATAAAACATTAATAAGTTATTTTTCAGCTTATTTTTCATGACAATAGGCATTGGAAAGTGTTTTTCAATTTATTTTTCATTATATTACCAAACATAGAAAAATAATTTATTTTTCTAAAATTCACTTTTTCATAATTGACTTTAAAAAAATCACTTTCCAACAAACAAATAGGGCCTATATATGCTATTATATTCACCTGCGCTCCGCTACAAGTTATACTATTTTTTTCTAAATTTGAAAAAAATTATTATAAGTATGAACCATTTTTTGAAAATGTCATTAAATCCAATCAAGCAGTTTAATTTTAAAACCTGTCAACTCAATTCTTTGTATAACTTGAGTTTTGAATTAAACCACGTGAGAGTTGATTTAAAGTGAATTATTTAATTTAATAGATTCAAAGACAATTTAAATGATCGATAAAAACATAACATAACTTTAAAAAAAATTAAGAAAACAAGTTTTTTATATATATTAAGACGATGTCAAATTGGATCAACTTTGCCCCCTATAACCTAGGTCATAAATTTTAATGAGTTTAATAATTTTATTTTAAAAAAATTATTTTTATTTAATTTTATGATAACATTAGATGCTTTCAAAATCGAACATCAACTCTAAAAAAAACATTTATTTAAAATTATAATAACCTTATAAAAAATAAAAAAAATAAATCATAAATTCTATTTATCAACCAATCCACTATTGAAGAAGAGTAAGATAAAAAAACAATTAGAAAAATTAAAAAACAAAAAAATATCAGATTTGATGGGTAAACATGACTACTTAAAAAAATTTTAAGAAACAAGTTTTTTATATATATTAAGATAATGTCAAATTGTATTAACTTCGGTCCCCCTACAACCTAGGTCATAGATTTTAATGAGTTTAATAACTTTATTTTAATAAAAATTATTTTTATTTAATTTTACGATAACATTAGATACTTTTAAAATCGAACATCAACTCTAAAAAAATATTTATTTAAAATTCTGATATCCCTATAAAAAATAAAAATAAATAAATTATGAATTCTATTTATCAACTAATCCACTATCAAAGAAGAGTAAATAAAAAAATAATTAGAAAAAGTAAAGGATAAAAAAATATAAAAAAATATCAGATTTGCTAGATAAACTTGCTTAATCCGTGAATTGAGTAACCCAGGTCAACACGTCAAACTCGCAAATCAAGTAATGGACTTCATTAAAATTAATAACTTGTTTTTTTTTTTAATTATTATTTATTTTAACTATATGATAAAAAAATAGACGATCATAAAATAAAACATCAAACTAAGACTATGACTTTGTTTTAAGACAATAATAATTTTATAGATAATAAAACAAAACTAATTATAAAACTTAATTTTTATTCAATTTAATATTAAAAGATAAAATTAATAAAATTATCATAATCATCAACATGCCTATAAACTTTCTTAAAAAACTTACATTATAGATTATTATTGTAATTCACAAAGTTAATAAGTAATCCTTGATAGTAATAAGTGTAAAAGAAAAAACAATTCACACATCTTTTAACTTTAAATTTAATATATTATTTTCTTTCTATTTTCACCCGAATTTTCCCTATTCTTTTAAATATTCACTTATTCACTTTTTAATTTTAATTTTATCATTTTCTATGAAAAATTATTGCACTCAAACTATAACCATAGTTTTAAAACATAATCTTGATATCCATCTAGACCAACTCAGAATCCCAAATCAAAAAAGTCAATTTAAAAAAAAAATATTTTATAAGTCTAAGAAATTTAATGACAAAATACATGCACAAATATAAATACAATCTTCTTACAACTTATAGTCCACTCATATCTATTATAGGCTTTTTATAGGGCTAGTAAATTCAAAGCAAAACTTCAGTCCATTCATATTAATGCCCACTTATATCTATTTATATATAAAGAGTATTTACTTCAATGGCAGGGCTAGGGATTTATTTTTGCAGCAGCTCTTCTTCTACTTAACTTTCAAAATCCTTTTCCCTGTCTGGGACACTGTTCTTTTTATTCTCACTCCCACCAATTCTCAATCTTCTTACATGATACTTTGCTGCTTTTGAATATGTGACTTTAAGGTTTGTTTTGAATCTTTTTCTAGTATTTTAATGTTTGTTTTTATAACAATAACTATGTTTTGTACCTCTGAAAAAGTTGTTGATAAAAAATTTTGAAACAAATTATTTTCTTTAACATGAGCTCAAAATTTTGTGTATCCAAAAATATATATATTTTTTTAAATTTAATATGATTGGTTTTGACTAGATTGAATATCAAGTCATCAGATTTTTTAAGTTATGCAATAATTTTTATTCAATTTGACTTAATGTTTTTTTTTATTCAACTTGACTCATATCTACATTTTTCAAGTTATGCAATAATTTTTATTCAATTTGACTTAATGTTTTTTTTTATTCAACTTGACTCAATTTAGATATGACTATAATATGTACGTGAATAGTTAAAACCATGTTTTTTTAAAAAAATTTAAAAAAATTTATTTTTTATATTTTTAAATTATTTTGAAGTGTTAATTTTAAAAATAATGTTTTTTTAAAAAATATTATTTAAATATATTTTTAAATAAAAAATATTTTAAAAATATTTTAAATTATAACAGCTACTACAAATTCTAGAAAGACAGTTGAATTGTAATGAGCTTTAGAACCATGTAACTGGTGAGAGAATTCCTCTTTCCTTTCGCTGTTTAATTTCAAATAAAAATGCTTTAGAATATATATATATATATATATATATATATATATATATATATTTACCAATGAAATGAACCCGTGTTACAATATTTAAATATTCTGTCAATGAAAAAGAAGATGTCTCAGTTGGAAAATGATTGAATAAAAAAATTAAGATAATGAACCATTAGTTTGAGTAAAGCAGAAACAAAGACCACTACACGTGTCGCTGGTGGCATATTGTTATAAAGGGTACTCGGATTATTTAAATTCGGAAGCGATGAAAGGAGAATAAGACCTTCACCTCCTGCAATGTACTTGGATTCGTTGCTAGTACTCTTTGCGCGCTGAGAGTTTGGTGCCATCATTTCCCTCAAAGACTAGAAGGCCCCTAGAAATAGTGAATCGATTGCTCAAGTGACAACAGAATTTCTTCTTCGGTCCTTCAATTGGGAAATGCTATCTCTTCACAGCAAAATCCTTTCCTTCTTACATTTTAATCCACTAAATCATTTCAATTAATTGCCTCTCGATGGTTCCTCCGCTGGAAAATCGACAATCAATCACGGCCCCTTTATCAGGCAACGGGGGCAGACTACTTCCTACATGGGTTTTTTTGGATGATGAAAACAGGAATATGAAGGAAGCTACAAGATAGAGTTTTCGATATGCTACAGAAAATATAAAACCACCAAAACGTGGAGCCTTGTTCTATTCTGAAAGGAGAGGACGAGGAGTTGAAGAAAGAAAGGGAAAGTTTTGCCATTTGTGCATAGCAATTTAGCCTTCATAACTTGACTGGATTTCACTCGTAGGATTTTACCAAGCTCTTCTGAAAGTATACATCCCATGCTTGAGATTATTACTCCGTATCCTGAATTTCTTAAATGCAGTCTCCTACAGAAACAGCATTTAGCAATCCATTGGCAGCTATATTTCGGTTAGGGGTGAGAAAAAAACCGAAAAATCGATTAAACCAAGAAAAACAGAAAAAAATAATTGAAAAAACTGAACCGAAAAAAAAACCGATTAAACTGATTAAAATTTTGAAAAAATCAGCCGGTTCGGTTCGATTTCGGTTTTATAACCGAAAAACCAAACTGAACCGAAACCGAAAAAAACCGAGCCAAACCAGAAAAACCGAGCCAAAACCAAGCCAAACCGAGAAAAACCGAGCCAAAACCAAGAAAAACCGAGCCAAACCGTAAAAACCAAGCCAAACTGATTTGAATCGGTTTTTCCCCTAAAAAACCGAACCGAACCAAAACCAGTCGGTTTGACCCGGTTTCGGTTCAGTTTCGGGGTTTTTTTCAAAAATTTTTTTTTTCAGTTTGGTTATTTTTTTTTTATAAAAACCGAACCGAACCGAAAATGATCACCCCTAATTTCGGTAATTTAAGAGGCAAAAAATATATATAGCTAAAATCATCTCATGCCAATGACTCTAAGCTGCTCTGCTGACCCTTACCTGATCAATGAAAAACACCATGACTCGCAAGTTAAAACCAACATTTCCCACACCTATTACCAGTAGGCAACCAAAATCATGATTTTGCATTCCAATTTGATAAAGCCAAAATTTTGCTTCAATAGTACTTCTAATATCCTTTCATCGACATTATTCCTGAAATCCACCCAGTCTTGGCCCCAACATCTTCAATTCCCTAAGTCACATTTACCCATGACCACTCGCAATTCTCCATCTCCTCACAGATAATCTCTTACATACCTCAAATTCAGAAGCAAGAAAATTCACTAAATCACCTTGGTAAACACTCTCTCACAAAATCTACCTGACAACTCCATAAAATAAAAGATTTAAAGCAATAGGAGTAAAACGATGGGTGCAAGCCTGCAGACCACAGAGTGTCACTCATTGCCAATTCACAAGAAACCATCTTTTTTCTATAGCAGACATGGTTGAACTTGTCGATTTCCTTAAGAACAAACTGTTGATCGCAGATCACAAAGCCATGTTATTTTCTACACACATGTAGTGCAACATTTGTAGTTCCACACCTATAAGTTTCTGATAGTGGCACACTATATGCAAAACAAACTTGACCCATGGAAGCACAAGCACATCTACCCATTGTCATTCAATGTAATCTACATTCCCAACAAGCTCAACACACCAGCAGCCATCTCACAAGAAAACGTCTTAAAACCAAGATACCACAAAGGAAGAAATCGTGAGCCAAACACTGACAATAGAATACTTAATGAGCAAATATTATCTTAGATTCCCCCGCCATACTTTAATCATTCACTACCCATACTCAAGTTGTTTTATACCATAATTAACAACCAATGGAGCACCCAAGTACAAGCTCTTTATGCAAATTAAACATAACAAAGAGCGGCCCTAAAACTCAATTTGGCGCCGAACATCATAACAGAAATAAAAGAAACAGGCACACAACAAAAGAAATAATCAAAACACAACAGGAAACTGAGGGCAGCATCCAGTGGTTATCGTCATTAGTCGCATATATACAAAAGTACATTCATCAATCAAGGCCACAATGCAAGCATAAATAACTTAAATATACCTTCACTCTCTCAATCATCTCAATTCTTTTAATACTCACGACGGTAGCTGCTGTGACTCTCTTTATCAGCAGCAACTTTATCTTTCTCATAGTGACTCCCTTCCTCCAAATTTAACCCTCCGATTGCCCCACTGATCTCGGGCTCACTACCTTTCCCATATGAATAATCGACGGGAGCCGATGGTCCACTTGGCACTCCATAATTGGATGTCTTTTGCAACAACACCAGCTGTGGTGGCTTGTGATCGTAGGGCGATGGTTGGCAAGATAGATCAACGGGGGCAGAAGGCCCACCCGGGAAACTGTTATTGGATGCTCGATTGTACAGAGGTCGAGATGGTAGGGAAGGTTGTGAAGGATTGCAAGCAGGGTAGTAACCGTACTGATCGGTGTAGCCGTATGGAGAGGGAGAGCATTCCCTGTAGTCACGTGCGGGAGGTTGAACAGGGGCAGGGTTGTAATAATGGCTATAATTAGGGGCAGTATGGTAATCCTGCACAGGAGGAGGCAAAGGCCGTTCTTTCACCTCCAGTTTCACCAGGACTTTACCCTGTGGACGGCCAGAGGGACGTGAAAGCTTGAGCGTGCGGACCGAGTAGGACGTTGTCTCGCCCGAGTCGAGGAGCTGACTCAGTGGAAATTTCACGGTGCCTACAAGAGGTTTGGGGGTTTCGGATGGCTTGGAGTGGAAGACGTCGAGAGTGAGGACTGAATCTTGGCCAATTATGGGGATAGTAAATCGTTCGTTCCAGACGGGGCGCGTTGAGAGTGAGTCGTCGGCATGAGTTGCGAGTCGGTGGTCCGAGTTGTCGAGATAGAAGGTGGCGTAGGGTTTCAGATCGCCGTTTCGCCAATTGACGTTTTTGAGGTGTTTAGCAGAGATTATTGTGATCTCGAGATGGAGAGGCTTTGGGGAAGCCATGAGATTTTTCTTTCCTGGTGGTGGTTTGCACGTGCGCTCAAGGTTCAGGATGAGAACGCGACGACAAGCATAAAGAAAAGGAAGAATTTGATGGCGCGAAAAAATAAAAAGAAGAACAACTATATATCGTGTATTTGTATGCAGGTCCACTCAACTAAATCGAATCCTAAAGTATCCAACATTATGCAATCTTACCCTCCTATCGTTAACTTAAAATGCCATTAAAAAAGGATTATTTAATATTTATCTTTTGACGCGGGTTTTTTTCCATTTAAATATTATTAAGTTGATATTTATTTTAAATTAACTCTTATAAGAGAAATAAAATTATATTATAAATGTTCATTATAGGGTTGTTTTTTTATATAAAATCTAATTAAGCTTAATTTGTTAATAATTTGTTAAAGAAATAATTAAAAGATTTGCTATTCAAATATCCTTGAACGATTAAGATTAAGATCAAATATCACAAATTTGATAAAAAAAAACTTTCAATTTATATAAAAATTCATTTACGATGAATCCTGAGGATCTTGCTAGGATTAGGTGCAAGAGGGTGTTGATTTTTGTGGCCGGCAAAGATGATTTGAAGGTATTTACTATAGGAGGGTTCTTATGGAAAAATATTTGTTTTGTGAGTTATATTTATTTCTATCTATTTTTTTTAAACTCATTTAGTAAATCAGATACTATGCTTGATAATATTGTTTTTTATTTAATTTAAGAATTATCAATCTTATTATTTCTTATTTAGTTATGATTATTTGGCTTTATTTAATATTTTTTATATGGTACCATTTAGTGTTTTCATCGAACGGTTGAAGGGAAGTGCTGGAACTGTGGAGCATGAAAGTGGAGACTAGTCAATTCTCAACTCAATTGATTTGGCAAAGTAACCTCGAAAGAATATTTTCAATTTTTATCCCAAATGCATTCGATAAATAAAAGATATGGAACATCGATAAAAGAAAAAAATTCAAAATTTTTTTAATTTAAAAATATATTATTATTAAAATTATTTTTTAATATCAATATCAATATATTAAAAATAAAAAAATATTAATTAAATTTAAGTTTTTTCAAAACACTTTTAATCATCAAAACAAGTATAAAAAATGATCAAACTAACCAACCTTGTTTAAGAGTTTTTTCCTTTCCTTTCTTTTTTCTCTACTGATGATATGATTAGCGTTAATAAAACGTGATTGCGATATGATTAGCGTCTAATGATAATGTCAGCATAGAGAAATATACTTCGTAAGAAAATAAATAATAATATGAAAATTCAACTGGATGTAATATCTATTTCTATAAAAAAATCAAAATTAAGGAAATGATTGACAATATCAAATTTCACATGATTTTAAAATCTATCATTACTTTATTTTTTATGTTAATTTCAGAGATATTTTATTTATTTATATTAAATACCCTCAAGCTTTATATTTAGAAGAAAAGAAAGAAGGGTTAAATTAGACATTCCAAAATATTATTGAGCGGGGATAACAATGGGGCCATCCAATAATATTTCACGGAACTAGGGTAAATACAATTCAACCGGGCTGCTTGTTATTCTTTCCAAGAGGCTAATAATTTAGAGACTGTTTAGGACACAGCGTTCCCAAAGTATTTTTTTTTAAAAAAATAATTTTTTTATATATTTTATGTTATTTTTATATACTGATTTTAAAAATAATTTTTTTAAAAAAAATATTATTTTAATACATTTTAACACAAAAAACAATTTAAAAAAATAATACAACTATATTTCTAATCCACACTTCGAAGAAGCCCTTAACAGACAAAAAATAAATAAATCAAGTAGGCATTAAAGGGGGGAAAGAACAAAACATTTTTCTATGAGAAGAGAAAGTGTTCCGTGCTAAGAGGGCAATAATTAATGATAAAATGACAGTTCAATTATTTATCAAATCTACTCTACATTTTCATAGCAATGATATTTGAGTAACCTTCAAGGATCTTGTAGTGGAAGCTTAAGCAATTTATTACTTTTTATATTAATGGTTGACGATTGAAGACAGCTACCGTTGGTAACATCTGAGCCATCAAGGTGGTTAGCTTGGGCTTGACGATGAATCTGCACACATGGATCAGCTAGCCCGAGCCATGGAAGGAAGGTGTGCCTACCTGTGCAAGAAAATAAAATGGAAAAGAAAATGCACACTCCCTACGCAGGCATTATCCTGTTCAGGTTCAAAGGGACTTTCTCAGCCTGGCAGCTGCCTCCTCCAGCCAGATGGCCAGTGTTAAAGCAGGGCACAGGCACCCCTGGTGCTTTCTTTCGTTAACAAAATTGCAAAAGATAAACTTTTATGGAAAATATAGCGACTGCATTTTATTACTGCAACAGAGACATGGAGCACAACAAACATAAATGACCCCAAGCTAATAAACACACTGAACCATCAACTTACCCACTTATTAAAAGCTAAGACCAAATATTGCTGTTCTTGACAAGCAAGGATGCATCAGGCCTGCAAGGCTGTTTACAGAAACTCCCCATGCGCATGTTTCCTGCAAGAAAATCCCACAAACTTCCTAGTGAAAAAGGTTTGCATTTTCTATGTATTAGCAGTGATGAGCAAAGGACTAGGTTATTATTGACAGGATATGCATTAGCAGCACAAATATGAACAATATTCGAACACAATATATTTGGTGCAACCAAAGCCCTTCGATTAGTAGCATTCATGACCATTTACTGCAAATGGAAAGTGCACGTAGATCATAAGTTGGCCACATACTCAGCATTTATTGCCAGCATTTGCCTCAGGGGAGTCATTTCTCCATGGTTAGAGGGTTCGTTACAGTATTAACAAGAAGCACTTCGTATACTTTGATGCTCTTTCTAGTATTTGCACAAAAGCTTACCTTCATCTCTCAGAGGAACTGATGTATTTTGCTGGCAGATAAATTTCTCCACCAACTTCACCATGTTGTTCTCCACTTATAGTTTTCCTAGCAGCCAGGAACTCGGCACTCATGGCATCCATCCCATGTTGCACAGCTTCTTCCGCACTACCATAACCATGCTCCTCTGCATACTTTCGAATATCCTCTGTTATCTTCATAGAGCAGAATTTAGGCCCGCACATGGAGCAAAAATGTGCCACTTTTGCGCCTTCTGATGGGAGGGTTTCATCATGGAAGGACATGGCTGTCATGGGGTCCAATGACAGAGCAAACTGGTCCGTCCATCGGAACTCAAATCTTGCCTTACTTAAAGCATCATCCCAGGCTTGCGCATGAGGGTGACCTTTTGCCAAATCAGCAGCATGAGCAGATATCTTGTACGCTATAACTCCAGCCTTCACATCATCTCTGTTTGGCAGTCCAAGGTGCTCCTTTGGTGTGACATAACAGAGAAGTGCAGTGCCAAGAGCCCCAATATTGGCAGCGCCAATAGCAGAGGTGATGTGGTCATATCCAGGAGCAATGTCAGTTGTTAGAGGTCCAAGAGTATAGAAAGGAGCTTCATTGCACCACTCTAGCTGTTTTTGCATGTTCTCAGGAATCTTGTGCATGGGAACATGTCCAGGCCCTTCATTCATAACCTAGAAAAGTACATGAACATGTAGGTCACAGATTAAAACCAAAAAGAAAGCAGTTAATCTTTCAGAAAGAAGCATGGCTGGAAAAAAGTTAAATGCTCTGCTAATTAAAACATAATCTTGGGCATCCATCTGTGTCGTCTCTGGTTTGTTGGTTCAATGCATTAAAGCCACTAATATTTACACCATGCACACAAAAAGATTTGAAAACCAAATAGTGTCATTTAAACAGTAAACATGAAGTGAATACTTCCAAAAAAATACTCCTTGTTGCATAGCTCTTGCATGAAGCTTAGAAGTTCTAAAATATATACTGATAAATGATTACCTGTACATCCTTTTCCCATGCCCGACGAGTCAGTTCCCCTTGAGTTAAAAGCTCTGCAAATTGAGCAGTGTCATTGGCATCATATATGGACCCAGGCCTCAGTCCATCACCAATTGACAGGGCCACATCATATTGATTGCATATATCAAGGATGTCATCCCAATGCTCGTATGCAAAGTTCTCCTTGTGATAAGCTAAGCACCACTTTGCATGGATTGATCCTCCTCGCGAAACAATTCCTGTCATGCGCTTTGCAGTTAAAGGGATGTACCGCAGCAGAACCCCAGCATGAATTGTGAAATAATCCACACCCTGCTCGGCTTGTTCAATCAGGGTGTCTCTGAAGACTTCCCAACTAAGATTTTCAGCAATTCCATTTACTTTCTCAAGTGCTTGATAGATAGGCACAGTACCCACTGGCACAGCAGAGTTACGTAAGATCCACTCCCGGGTCTCGTGAATGTGGCGACCAGTGGAAAGATCCATAACAGTATCAGCACCCCACATAGTCGCCCATTGAACCTTATAAACTTCTTCCTCGATAGAGCTCGCAACAGCAGAATTTCCAATATTTGCATTAACTTTAACCAAAAAATTTCTTCCAACGATCATCGGCTCCAGCTCTAAATGCTTCTTGTTGGAAGGGATAATAGCCCTCCCACGAGCAACCTCTGACCTCACAAACTCCGGGTCAAGCTTTTCACGAGCAGAACAATACAGCATCTCCTCAGTTATAATTCCCTGCTTCGCATAGTACATCTGAGTGTACCTTGGTGTTCCTAACTTCTCCCTCCTGTCAACCCATTCTTTACGCAGCTTAGGAAGTCCTGAAGACACAACACCGTTCATTTACAGTAGCAAATTAATTTCATGATACAAGTCCGTCTTTCTTAGCCCACAAAAACTACCATGACATGACACTCAAGAAAAAGAAAGCTGACAGTAGAAAACAGCATAACCCAAGCATCAGTTAAAAAAAAAAAAACAGTCTAGACGGACAAATCCCCCGAAGTGTACAAAAATTTCAGAATCCCCTTATTATTTGAAGCTTTTAAAATAAGTTCTAATGTAATGGCCATCCCCAAATAAAAATGCAAAATCTTGGCCCTCCCGATAATTTGTTAAGTAGTAACAAAAGTCAGTTAATTGTTAATGCAAGGGTAAGGAAGGTGATGAAACGAAAATTAAAAGATAGACAAGACAAGACAAGCTGCATACCTACGCGGGGACTGATGTTTTGAGGCCCACTGGTATCGTAGTTATCAAAACTTGGTTCATCGCCGGACAAGTGGACTCGCCGGAACGGGACTTTGAGGAGATGACCAGATTCTTCATGTTTAACTTCCCTGCAAACCGGATCAAATAAGTGGACGGACCCAGTTGACAAAACCTGTTCTTACGATGAGCGCAGATTGAATAAGGAAATCAATAAAAAAGAAAGGGGGAAGGAAGGAGAAGACCTGTATTCTTTAGTGCTCTTTGGAAAACATTGTTCAAAAGAGGGAAGAGGAAGAAAATCAGGAGAAGAAGGATCGACAGTGTTCTTCTTTTGCTTAGTTGCTGGTGGTGGATCGAATGTTAAAGTAGCTCTGGCTCCCGACGCCAGAGAGCGAAAATCCTTCTTGCATGCTGCTGCTGCTGATGCACTCGAAAATCCAGGTGTTAAAAAGGCAGTGGTAATGCCATTCTTGGTTACAGCTGAGGATGTCAAAATAGCAGCAGCTTGGACAGATGCCATGGAGAGAAAAGATCACAAATGAAGCCGAACCCGTCGAAGACTGGACTGGAGAAGTAGGCAGGCAGGCTTATCTGTTGATGTGCTGTATGAGTGAGTGAGGGAGAGGTGCCGATAGAAGCTGAGTTGGCGCCTGGCAGTTGGAACTCCCGCTGGCTTTGGTACTTTTACTTTTTGTTCGTCTCGATTGATGGTGCTTCTTTATAGACTTCAAGAGTTTCTTTTTTAAAAAAAATATATTTTTTATTTTAAAAATTTATTTTTAATATTATTATATTAAAAAAAATAAAAAATAAAAATCTTTAGAAATTAAATATCTCTCTCTGTACGTGTGTATGAGGACTCGGGCGGTTACCTTACCTGATAAATCACAGGCAAGGAGTGATGAATTAAAGAGGAGTTCATAAAAAGTTAACTCTTGCTGACGTGGAATATACAGGTCTCACACCTTAAGTGGCATTAAATATCTCTCGAAAGACTTGGTCCAAGTACAGTCACGTGCTGATCACACGAGGAGGACTGGAATGGACTGGAGTGGCACTAGAATATTTGAGAGGAGCAGGAAGCCGACAAAATTTATGGAGGTGGTTGCGGATTTTTTGCCAAATTAAGTGATTTGGAATGGTGATGGTGAACGGAAAATAAAAAGGGGTGCCCAAAAAAGGGGATTTGAATGCGTAGTTAAACAGTCATGGTTTTTTTCTGCTAAATATATCCGTCTATTTCTTCAGTAGTTACGAGAGTTGTTAAAAAAAAATAAAAGAATCAACACTATTCATGTAATAGTTTTTTTTCATTTATTTTTTTATAATTTTTTATAATTCATTTTCATCTTTCACATTAAATTTATTGAAAACTTTATAATTTTCTTAAATTATTTTAATAAGTTTATCTTAATTTCATAATTTAGATTACAGATTTGACAGATTGACTCAAGTTTTTTTTTTTCAATTGATATTTTTTATAAAATTTTATTTTTTAATATTGAGTGAATTGAAAATTAAATTTTATAATTTATTTTGATTTTTTATAAGATTATTTTTGTTTTATGATTCTAGTAATGAGTTTATTAAAGAATCATCTCAACATAATAGCTTGAACAATTAGATAAGATCTCGAAATATAATTTATATTATTCTCTAATACTCCTCTTAACTAAAAGCTCTTTCCAACTGTTTTTAATAAAAAGAAGGTCAGCCTAGCTAAGCAAGCTCATTCTTTAATAATGAGTTGATTAAGAATTAAATTTTATAATTTATTTTGATTTTTTTATAAGATTATTCTTATCTTATAATTCCAATCACGAGTTTATTAAAGAACCATCTCAACCGAATAGCTTGAGCAATTAGGTAACGTCTCATATTATTCTTAACATCCCTTTTAAGTGAAATTTTTTTGAACTTGAAACTTACACATGCTCACTTTACATTATACTTATTTTTTATCAAATAAACGAAAATGATGAGATTTAAAGTTGTGACCACTTAATCATTTTTTTATGTTCTTTTTTTAACTATTTTTTTCATTTTTTTTTCACTACTTGGTTGATTAAGAATTAAGTTTTATAATTTATTTTAATTTTATTTATATTAGATTATTTCAGTCTATGATCCGAGATGCAAGTTTGATACAAGTTATTTTTTCTGATAATTTTTTTATTGATTTTTTTCTACCAAAATTAGGTTTTATAATTTATTTTGATTTATTTCATAGGGTTATCATGATCAGACATATAAATTGACAGATTAACCCAAATTGATCAAATCTCTTTTATATATATATATATATATATATATATATATATATATATATATATATATATATATATATATATATATATATATATCATCTTAAATATTTATTTTGCAACAAATTTTACTTTTATTGATCATTTCGGTTATCTTTAGACTTGTCAAATTAATCAAAGTTATATCGGATCAACCTTTATATAGTTTTAAAATTTTTTATATTAGAAAAAATATTAATAATACCTAAATATTTTTTTATGTTAACATTTTTTTATTAATGTAGCCCTAACCAACAAAAAAAAAATTCAATAAAACAATGTTTTGATAAATTTTCTCCTAACTCAAAAAACCATTTACCTAGGATTTAAGGGTAGAATGATTTTTCTACTAGAGTACAATGTCATTTTTAAATTTTTTAAGAGTATATTAATTTTTTTAATTTTTTTTACAATAGTTAAATTTCTTAAATATCATAGGAGCAAAGAAAATGACGATTCAAACTAGGAGCTTTTATGTCTTTTTATTCATTTTTTTTCTATTGAAGTTAAGTTATTTAATTAGTCATGGATTCAAAATTAACAAAATTATTCTCTAGGGAAAAAGTTTATATCTTTTCATCATTTTTTGTTAATACTAAGTTAGCACATGGGTATTCTTGTAATTTATGAATATTTAATATTAAAAAAGAACTTCATTGATGCATGTTACATATATGCCAATAAATGAACCCATATGTATTTTGAGCACCGTGTACAGGTCATTCAATCACTAAACACTAATATTTTTAATAATATTTAAAAGGTTTTGATTTTTTTTTTCATTTTCTCCCTCTATCCATCTTAAATTTTGTGGCACCCTCTTCAAAATTTCAAACCACCCCTTTTTATTTTTATTTTTTTAATATTTGATCATTATTATTTTGATTAATATTTTTTTGAATAATATATAAAATTAATATTTTTAATTTCATGTATTTTTATTTTTTATTTTTCAAATTATATTCTATTCTTTTGATTATTATCTGTTTTGTGTGAGATTCTTTTTTAATTTCTTTTTTACAATTTCATCATTATTGAATTTTTTTACCTATCAAATATGTTGTTTATTATTTTGACTGTTATTTTTATTTACTCTGACAAGTTTTTCAAATGAATATTTTTTTTATAATTTCATCTTTCAATATTAACTTGGTTGAGAATCATATTTCTTAATTGAACTTAAGTTTAAAATTTAATGGGTTGTGAGTTTTAAAGAATATATTAGGTTTAAAGGTTTGCATCGGTTTTGCATTTTTTTCATCTTTTTGCATTTATTCAATTGGAAACTTGGTTTTATTTTTTTATTTGTTTTTTGTAATTTTTTTTGTCTTAAAAATAACTCTCGTTATCTCTAATACTTTTATTTTTTTATTAAATTTTTTTGGATAATTATTTAAATTTATATTTTTCTTCAGAATCCATCTCTTGATAGTTGGAATAAATTTTGTGAAATACTTTATAAAATTAAAATTAAAATTTCTTTTCAATTACATCCCTTTTGATTTTTTTAATGTTTCAAATTTAGTCCTTATCCATTGATTGCTATTTCTTTTATTTGTGATAATTTTTTTTATAAAAAAATTCATCCTTGTCAAGGTTTTTTTTCTTATCAAATTTGATCCCCATATTGTTTTTATTGCTTCAACAAATTTTTTAAATTAATATATTTTTTAAATTTTATTATTCAATATTAGATGAATAGAAAGTTGAGCTTACTGATTGATCATGGTTCTATGATCTCATGGGCTTTGGGTTTCAAGAATTAATCCAGATATGAAAAGTATAACCTAATTTGTTTGTTTTTCTATTCCTTTACTTAGATTATATTTTTTAAGTTCATCATTTAATATTTATTTAATTGGATACTAAATTCTATTATTTTTATTTAATTTATTTCTATAAAGTTGTTCATTAATTTTAAAAATAACTAGAGTTTTTTTATATATTATTCTTTATTGAATATATTTTGGCTAATAAACATTATATTGGTTGAAAATTAAGTTTTTTTATTCAATCTAAATCTAGAATTTAATGGGTTCTAAATTTAAAATCATAGCCCAAGGTTTAAAAAATTCACTCGTATTTGTGTGCATTTTTTAAAATTTATTTTTTATATAATTTTTTATTTATAATTTATATCATTAGTTACGTTTTATTTTTTTCTTTATTTACATTCTATATAATATTTTATAAATTTTTAAAACTACCCGAGTTATCTTATATTTTTTATTTGTTATTTTTTATAAGTTTCATATTCTTTTTTCTTTCTTGGGCAGGTCTATTTCCCAAGTCTGATTATTTTTTTTCAAGATCTCCTAAAGCTTTGATGATATCCAAAAGTAAAGATGTAGGGTTATTTGTATTTGAACGACTCCAAGTTTGATTCGTCAACCGAAAACACACGCATATCAGATGACTTATTGCATAATTATTTTAGTTATATTATTTCCTTAACTAGCTTTACTTAATTAGTCAAGTTATTTTTTATAAAACAAATAATAACAATTTCATCATACTATTTTTATTTTATTTTTTGTAAAGTATCATAATGTTTTTATAATTTTTTATTCGAAAAGTTATAGTAGCTATTCGAGAACGGTAATTCAAGGAATAAATTTTTTAGCATTTTTTTTTCTCCCATAATTATCAATGAGTTAAACTAGTAGATAAAATATAGAAATATACTTAACTTCTAAGAGTTGCTCCAAATTCCGAAACACAATGAGAACTAGAAACTCTGAATTATTAAAACCATGATAAGCTCCACTTCATTTTTCGTGGTAATGAATGGCAGGAAATTGTGGCTACACACCTCCCGGTTAAACTCTTAACCCAAGCCAAGGCTATATTTTCGTGAAGAGGCAGCCAGCGACGTGTGGTCCTCAAGGCCCCTGGATTTTTCCTGCAGGAAGAGACGGAAGATGAGTCATTTCCCGAAAGCGACGCTGATATTTTAGACTCGGGAAAAATATCAATGCGATGAATCGCCATCGCTCTGCATGACAGATCATCAAGTGCAGATATATCTAGGAACCACTTGACTAGTCGTCTCGTACTTCCCTTCGCTCCTCTTTCACTGGCTGGCTGATAAACCACTCCGATTTATAGCTACGGATAGTATTTTTTTTATTTAAAGACATTTTTTTTTGAAATTTATTTTAATTTTTATTATTAATACATTAAAATACTTAAAAAAATATTAATTGCATGTTTTTTCATGACAGAAACATTTTAAAAATGTATAAAATAAATAAATAAAAACATACACTGTAAAAGAGACTTAAACGAGCTTCCAGGCTCATAAACATTGAAATTTTCATCCAGTTAACTCGTCGAGAATCTATTATAGTTTCTCATCCAATGGTTCTCCAGTTAAATGTCTTTCCCTGCTTATCATTCCCCGTACACACTAGATTTGCTAGACTGCAGATCACCTTCGTCACAAATTTACCTGACCAATCGAGTTCCTCTCTACAGTGAAACAGAAAGCATAGAGCATCACTTCAGTATGGGTACCATCCTCACATCCCAGGGTCCTAGACAGCGAGGTTCCACCCGAGATTTAGACGCAATAGTACGTAAGAAAGAAATGACATGGTATAATTCCTGTGAGAAAAACAGTGCACAGCGTTTTTCAGACCTTTACCAGACCAGCTTGTGTGGGACTGTTATTATGTATATATTTTCACTGAATAAACATGTATACAACTGAAAATAATAATAATAAAAAAGATACAATTGCCATAGACCTGAAACTGTACCACCTGAAATAATTGCCGATGGACACTGGATTTCAAAACCAACTAGTAGTGTACAAGGGGGGTAATGTCAAGATGGTGAGAGACTTGACTAGGCTCCGGCAGCGACAGCAGCAGATCTGCAGCTTTCCATCATTCCTTCTGGCCTTGGACCAGTAAATATTACAATGACGCCAAAAATTTACCTCACTGAAATATACAATGCTGTAGGGGTGAGCTCAAAGATCATGCCACTAAGTTCATCAATATTACAATGACTGGAGGCGCTACAGGCTAGCTCCATCTTTTGTCTGATAATGAAGAGCTGAGAGCACAATCATTGTTCATTAGGAGCCTGCTTGCAGCGGGAGAAGAGATTCTTGCTTGCCTTCGACAAAGAGCACAAGCTCTTTTGGAGCAACTACCAACTTCAACCACTCTTGCAGCTCTTTGCCTTCTACTTTCTCTTTCTCTGACCAAGCCGTTGAAAAAGAGTAAATGTCAGAACATTATGGAAATTACAGGTGGTAACTCTTCGAAACATAACAAACACTGAATTTACAGCAACCCAGTATCATAAAAAATTCAATATGCAAACCCAGAATCTAACCTACCATCAACTTCTGTGGGCTGGGCACCCTGGATGGCATCTGACAACAAATACAAACACTATGTATCTCATGCAATGCATTGCGGAAAGGCATATGCCATACCAGCTAAGCAGTTTCACAGTTTTAAGATCAACCATAGTCAATGGTATTGGCATATCAAAAGGACTGCTAGAAAGAATTTGTGTCAATTAATGGACTCCAACTTGGCAATGCATCAATAACGTAATGCACCAAACACTACGGTACTGAATTTAGCTAGTGTCAAATATTACCTTCCAGATGGGCACCAAGTCCCTCCAAGACAGTTGGATTAGCACGCACAACAGAAAGTGCTACATCAAGGGCAGATAGCAGCAATGCTCTCACCTCTCCTTGAACAAGATCAACAAGATGCCCCTGTGGCAATCAATTTCATGTCAGTTTTTAACCATACTACATGAGATGAAGGAAGCGAACTTTAAATAACACCGCACCTGATCCCTTCCCCATGGAGCAGCTCCAGAGTCATCCATCCCTCCTCCAGAAAGTGTTGCTAAAGACACAGGACCTATGGTCTGATTAAGACCATATTCAGCTACTGCCTTGTATGCAATATCAGTAGCCCGCCGAATATCATCCAGGGCACCTGTTGAGACACGACCTGAATACACAACTTCTTCTGCTGCCCGTCCTCCGAGAAGAGTAACCAAGCGGCCGCGCAACTCATCAATGAAGAGCAAATATCTATCCTCGTTTGTTGGTGGTATATAAGTAAAGCCCAATGCCCCTCCTGACCTTGGTAATATGCTCAACTTCTAATGATATGCAAAGAAATAATTGTTACTGTCTATTCTATATACCATTCAGAAAATTATAAGTGGTCTAAATATGATGTCTCATTTCTGACTTTATGTAAGTTCGTATGCCCATGAAAATCCAGGCAGTAGTTCTAATAAAAAAGAATCCACTAATTTTGATATCAGTAGTGTTAAAAGTATTTACTTCCATCGGTTTTTCTTCCTAGAAGTCCAGAAAAAAAGTCTCTCATTTGATTGTTCAATTCAATGACTACTTTAGAATAAAGTATATAAACAGCTGATAGGATTAGGATAATCCCAGGATTCCATATATAAAAAATTTCTCCATGAAAGTCTCTATTCCAGCCCAATTGGAAAATCAGACATGAGAAAATAGAAAATGCAGTGAGCAATCAATGATAACAATGCTTTTGAGCTCAAGTAATCTCCTCGAGCACATGACAATATGACACAGTATGGACATGCCATTAAGGGTGGCATAATTCCCGTGGATGCAGCCTCACTAATGACAAACAAACTTACACCAATCAGTAAAAGTGTTCCTGTGATGTTTACCTCAACACGTGGCTGTCCAGTAAGGATATTAGCAACAGCAGTACCTACTACTGCATGACCGGCTTCATGGTGTGCAACCACAGCCTTCTCACTTCCTTGCAACCTGGCAGTCTTCTTCTCAATGCCCTATGAAAACAAATGATTGGTTCAGTTCTTTCATTATACTCAAGGTTTACAAACTCCCTTTTCAATTATAACTGAATTTTATTGGCCATTAAGGAGGGAGGGAAGGGAGGACATTTGGTAACTTAGGCACAAAGTCACCACAACCATGAAAGCACAAAATGTGCACTGAATAGATAAGAGCATGGTATGATTAAAGCTTGCAAAACAGAGGAACTAGGAGTAATACAAAGACAAGCAAGTGCACTGGAAAATGCTCTCTGAGCTTGTGGAAGACAACATTATATACAGGCCCAAAGCACTTGAAGATACAGATAAAAGCAGCAAAAATCAGAATCCAATTGTTGCAGGACAAAGGGCCTTTAACATTTCCAAATTAACTGTAGGGCCTCTAGGGACCTTCTCCAGTCTTGTTGAATTAGCACGGAGTCCTATTTTATATATACTTAGCTAAGCATGTTGGTTGTTTATTTTTGTTGAAGTTTTCTTAAATTTTATAGGTCATGAGTACTTTGAAAATTATGTCCACA
This sequence comes from Populus pruinosa, assembly GCA_026413675.1. NCBI lineage: Eukaryota > Viridiplantae > Streptophyta > Magnoliopsida > Malpighiales > Salicaceae > Populus > Populus pruinosa. The sequence goes on along the minus strand of CM048592.1, from coordinate 29,901,418 downwards.
GCTATCAGCTGGGTTATTTTTTATTGGGTCTTAGATAAGGTCTGCTGATGTAAGTAGGTCTTATTAAATATCCTGCACGGTTTCATTTCCCACTTTAGGGGAGTCTTACATGCATGGTTACAAGAAATCCCAAAATCCATATAGTTATGTAATTTTTTTTCAATGCCAGGATAGTTCTGCAGAAATTTCAAGTGCTTAACTGCAACCCTGCTTCCATATGTAATGCCTATGGGACCTTGGTTGCGATGCTTTGAGAAAATCCAAAAGTGCAGCATAGAATCTTGTATCCTTTGATATTGTAAGCATCATGTATCATATTAAATTGCTCCATCAAAACCCAAGAAAACTTCCTTTAGTAAAACCCTAATTCATCTATCAATCTTTCAATGCAGAACAGACAGCAAATCTTGATTTTTTCTTGTTGAATTAATATCAGCTTTTACCTCATTAAAACCAAGTGTGAACACATATAAACACAGTGGCCATTGAAAGACAAGGCAAAATTCACTCAAAAACTTTCTGCAGATGTCCTACATGTATTTTTGGGAGTTTTAAATAACTGTCATAAGTCACCAAAAGGAACTAAATCATGAGAGATGTTAAATCATTATATCAATTGTCAATGTCTTGTCAACAGATAAAAATGTCTAAACTATAAATCAAATTAGGAAAGTAGCACCAGAGAAAACAAGAGATCATAAAAAGAGGAGATTTCCAGCAGTCACAACACCTTCCTGCAACTCTCACATGCATACACAGAGAGAAAGAGAGAGAGAGAGAGAGAGAGAGAGAGAGAGAGAGAGAGAGAGATACCGCTATTGCTCGCTCCACTGCCTGAATGAAATCAAGTTTCTCCACCACTACTTTGTTTTTCCTTCCAGCCAACAAAGCAGCTTCATTTACCAGATTTGCAAGATCTGCCCTGCACGAAGTAAGAATTAAAAGGTCAATCGTGCTAACTTAGCCAAAAATGAAACACAAAATCTAAAATTAGTCGTGGGAGGAAATACCCAGTAAAACCAGTAGTCATAGAGGCAATATCACTGAGGTCAACATCCTCTCCTAAAGGTAGTTCTTTCTTGGAAACATGTACTTTTAAAATGGCTTCTCTTCCATTTCTATCAGGTGTTTCCACCTAAAGACAGAGATGAGACAAATAGTGGTGACATCTGTTATTGTTGAACTATAAAATGTGTGCCAAGATGTAAGTGAATCAGTGTACCAACCATAACCACACGATCAAATCTTCCTGGTCGGCGGAGTGCAGGGTCTAACACATCAGAGCGATTTGTTGCACCAAGAACAATCACAGCAGAATTGCTATCAAACCCATCCATCTCCTGCGATGCATTTCGAACATTTCAACTTCCACAGTGACATGGCCAGGAACATTTCAGAATAATAATACTTTCAAGAAAGAAGCATACAGTGAGCAACTGATTCAAAGTCTGCTCCCTTTCATCATTACTAACAATGCGGAATTTTCCATCACGACTTTTTGCCACAGCATCTATCTGCATATGGAAAAATGTCCCATCATTAAAACATCCTTGGTTTTTAAGATATAATTTCCCAACACGATAGAAATTCCCATAATCTTACCTCATCAATAAATATTATGGATGGTGCCTCCTTCTTTGCCCGGGCAAAGAGATCTCTCACACGGGAGGCACCCATGCCAACATACAACTCTACGAATTCACTTGCGGAACAACTTATAAAGGGAACTTCAGCTTCTCCAGCAACAGCCTTTGCCAGAAGTGTCTTACCAGTCCCAGGAAGGCCCACCTGTAACATAGACAAAAATAATTCTCACTGAACTTACAAAAAAATTGAACCATAGAATAAATCATTGCAGCCTCTTATATTTATTTTCTTGGATCAGGCAAGTAATCAAACGATTTTTCAGCAAAGACATGCATGCTGGTAGTGGATGAGGAACTGGAGAACGAACAAAATTAGAGAGACCCAGAGCGCGAGAGTGATAAAATACAGCATTTATATTTAAAAGAAAAGAAACACAGCTATATACAGCAGCTAGAGAGATCAACAATTTTCCATTTTTTGGGTTCACAGTTTACTTTCTCATATTATCTTTGTCAATTGTCCAATCTTGTGAACATTGAAAAGGACAATGAGATGATTGGTGGAGTGATGTGCATGCAGTTTATTTTAACTGAGGCCAGCAAAGTTGAAATGTGCAATTAATTAGAGGTGATTTTTGCAGGAGATTGGAGGAACAGTCAGCTTGTTGCCATGCAATAAACTTCCATCTTATGTTTTTCTTTCTTCACTCACCAGAAGAACACCTCGAGGAGGACGAGCACCAAGTCTGATATACCTGTCTGGATTCCTGAGAAATTCCTGTACAGTAAACATCAGCCTGTAAAGATCATTTTACTGAATTAGCAGAGACGATTTAGAACACTGAGCAAGACATGATGGTCCATTGGACTAATGAAGAGGTCCAATATAACACACCACAATTTCTTCTAGCTCTTCCTTAGCTTCATCAATACCAGCTACATCAGCAAAAGTTATTGTTTCACCTTGCTCGGAAACTTTTGAACCTCCGGAGCCCCCAGACTTGCGGTTCCTAATCTGACCAGCTTTATGCTGCACAACTTTGCATAGATCCACTCAAAATCTTGCTACATTGCATAAGGTTCAAGACAATTGAAAAGGTAGGATGAAAGTTAGCACCTGAGAGAAGGTAACAGGGAAACGGTGCAGAAGCCCCACAAGCACAGCTGCATAGAACAAAGCTATCTGAAAGGAACAGAAGAAAGAAAGAGATATTAATCTCCATCTAGTGAAACATCTCTTAAAGTCCAATATCTAGAATTTCATGATTGCGATTACCCCATGCCATATCTTGTAGCATTCTTCTCTTCATTTTCCTCTAATAACAGTTAAGTTTCATCCAAAGAATAAAAATAAAAAAAAGTTATATCACATGCACCATCCATTTTGAGCAGACAAGGGCTAGTGACCTATGATCAGCATAAATGAGGTAGATGACAAGAACAGCATAGGAGAAAATGTAAAATCAAAGGACGAAAAGTGTGATCGATCGTGAACAATGGGGCAATTAGCTAAAAATTGGTGCTAATTCTCTATGAGAGTTATCAAATTGCCAGTAATAATGAAAACTCTGTTAAAACTATAATTTAATATGTTGGATTCAATCTAGGATTCATAATCAATAACTTCACAATACATATGCATATCAGTATCTGGTAGGAAAACAAAACCTCGGACAACGAAATTTTGAGGATAAAAAAAGATTCTCTCAATCAGATTGTAAACGTCCAATCCCTAATGAATGGATGTTTGCTTCATATTTTCAACATCAATGCTAGTCTACTCTAGCAATGTACTTAAAAACCAAACTAAATGCAACACATAAACTTGCAACAGTTATATCATCAAACTCAACCGGAAAACTTAAACAGGAAATTAAAAAAACAGTATATTTACACCAATTCCTCCTAATTAACTTCCAATCAAAACTCACCAATGCCGAATTCAAAAATCCACCGGACCTCTTATCAGGCGAACCAAACTCCACCTGGTACTCCAGCATCTTCTCATAAGGAGTCTTAATATCAGTAGGTCTCGTCGTAGTATACACAATCCTTTTTGTCGTAGGCGTCACACTCCTTAACAAAGACTCCGAATCTTGAAACTTGCCACTAACCACTTCACTACTACCACTACCACCGCCACTCTTTTGACTACTAATTCCCTCGTTTTTTAACTTAAACATTATATGAACGCCATCAACCTCCACTTTCTGCACTTGATTACTGCTAATTTTACTCAAAAACTCACTATAGGGCACGCTGACAAAGGTAGCGGGTTGCGTCGGCTCCGACCCGGGCAAAGCAATTCCGGGTCGGAGCAACCGCATAACGAACATAAGAATCCCTAATTGCAAAAGAAAGACACCAATTTCTTGCGCTTGAATTAAAGGTTGCCATTTCCAATTCTGCTTCTTGGAAAACCACCATTCGCTTTTCCCTCGCTTCTCTCTCTTCTGCTTGGACCCCGAATTAGACGACGAAGATGGCGCTGACGGAGGATTTTTTGGTGGTTCGGTTTCGGTGTTTGTTTTCTCGGTGGAATCGCTTTCTTGACATTTAGCTAAGATTTTATAGTCTCTGATTTTGGTGTTGGATAAAAAACTGAAGGATTTGGGATTAATTGAAGGAAAAGAGAGGCAATTGTTATTAATATTTGGGGCAAAACGGTGGTGGAGAACCCTAGAAGATTGGAGTCGAATTGAATGAAATTTAGTTAGAGGAGGAGGAATAGTAGGCGAGATGTGCGTTATTGGTCTTAGAGTTTCGAGCATCGGTGACATGCTTTGTTATATAAATTTTTATTTTTGAAACCCTAAACCCTTAACATGATAGATTAAGAAAACACTCAATCAGATAGACATCCGTGTTTATTATGGGGACGTGTTTGTTGGCCGGAGAGAAAAAACAGTTTTTCCTGCTATGGAGGAGATATTGCAGGCAAGGGAAGATCACTGTTGAATATTATGTATTAATAATTTCCCTCGTGCAATCATGATTGGTATGGATAATTACAAATCAGCCATTTGATAAATTCAGTCCCCGACTTTTGATGTATTGCTAAGTTCTTCACAAACTTTCTTTGGCTTAACATTGTTATCCCTGTATGTCAATTTTCATTACCAAAAAATTAGAATTTATAAAATCAAACTCTATAAAAAAATTTATTATAATATTATATTTCAAGAAATGATTAAGGAAAGTCATGAATTGAAATTGGTTTTTTTAGTTAAAAAAATAAAATGTATATAGTTTTTATTGATAGAAACACATTTATTGTATTCAATATATTTAAGTATGATGATAACTAAATTTGATATGCATGTATAGATTTCTCTCTCAACATAACTACCTTTTGAATTTACAAAATTACTCTATTAAGACACATTTTTAAACAATAGAAAAATAATAATATATTATCTTTCTTTGTTTTATTTATTTTTATCAATTTAATAATGTCATAATCACACTATATTTAATTATTTTTCTTTCCCATTTAAAATATATTATTAATAATTTCAACTCTAATACAACAATATTATTTGTCACAAACATTATAACATAATATTATATCACTTTGTAAAAAGTGATATTAATATATCTATTTTTATAGAATAAAAACTAACAAGCAACAAAAAAATAAACTTGCTATGTTTAGAGAAATATGAGCAAAAATATTAGAAATATGTTGAAAATTTAAAGTCTACCTAGATATATATTGGTTTATGGGTTTGTGTTATGTTGTTGCGCAAATAAAAAAAAACCTAAAAAAATATTTAATATATAAAAACTAATTGATATTGTTATTAAATTCAATTCAACATGTTAATTTTAAAACTTTCCGGCTCAACTCATTATATATTTCAGGTTTAAAATTAAATTATATAAGAATTGTCTTGATGTGACAAGTTTATTTAGCAAATTCAAAAGTAATTCAGATAATTGATAAAATATTTAATTTGATTTTTTTAAAAAAAGTCAAGATAATTTTTAAAATATCAAGATATTAACATATTAGATCAACTTAGGTTCTAGAACGTAATTTGTCAAATTTACAACAATGGTAATGTACTCCAATGAGTTGAAAAATATTATTTTTTTTTAAATTATTTTTACTTAATAATATAATAACAAAATACATGCTAATAAAATCAAGTACAAATAAAACATCATAATATTTTTTTTAAAATTATAATAATTTTATAAAAAATAAATTAAAATAATTTATGAAGATAAATTTAAATTTAAGCAAATAATAAAATTAAAAATTAAAAAAAATGATGAAAATAAAAGAAAAAAAAATGAAATGCCAGAAAAAAGATGAAAGAAAAGACCACTTCTTTTACCGAACGCGAAGGAGGTGAGTTGGCGCAACTTTGTTAGATCTATTAAAAAAGTAATGTTTGGGGACTGATTTGTAGTTATTCCAAACATCTATAGAGAGACACTGGATAGAAGAATGGGGAAAGATTAGCTGCGGTGATATCCATATGTGGTTGTCTTGTCTGAGGTTGTGAGCAGGTGAGCACGTGTGAAGAAGAATTGCGGGTGATGGAGAATGGCGCGAGAGACACACCACTCGCTCAGGCAACAAGAGCCACACTCTTTGATTTTTCAGTGGAGGTGGAATGATTGGACTCGGTTTTGTGGCTTCTGAGCGCCTGAAATTAAGCCTATTTTTGGCCATATTCGGCCCCTGATTTGGTCATTTACGACCGCTAGCCGCAGAGGAAGGAGGGGAAACAAGAACTGCCAGACACGACGAGAACCACCCATGAATTTCTCACTCCAATTTTTATCTTTGATATTCAAATGCTATCTCGAGTTTTTGAAAAATAATTCATTAATTAGTTTAATTAAACTGTACATATTCTGTGTTTTATAAAAGCAAATCTACTAGGAGAGTATGATAATGAGGGGCAGGTGCCTTTATATATATATATATATATATATATATATATATATATATTATTTAAGGATAAGGGTGAGGCACATTTCAATTCAATTGGAGTCTTATCTTTCTTCTTATCTTTCAATTTAATATACATATTTTATCTTTTGTTTTTCCTCGGTGACGTTGTTTTATTCTCAAATTTTATTCATACTTATAAATTAATCTACTAAATTAATAAATCCTATTAAAATTAAAATTTTCATTGATTATTATCGTGATTTTTAATTAATATACTAGGTTGAATAATCTCATTAAAATTTAATTTGAATGCAACAAATTATTTTTATTGATAGGTATAATAATTATTTGAAATTAAAAGAACTAATATTGAGAATAAAATTACACCAACAAATAAGTTATTTTGATTTGTAGAAAATATATTTTTTTAAATATTTTAATAGGTTACACTGTTTCTAACACCGTAACCTGTAGTTCTTTTTTCAAAAACTTTATGAACCGTGCACCCTCTCCAAAGGTTCTGGAGAACGTGTTATTTTGAGAAAATACTCATAATAAAAAACCCTCGTTCTCCACTAGCGCCTAGACATGCTAGGAAATAAAAATTATAACAACTCTAATAAAATAATAAAGAAATACCTAAAACAGAAAGCGAGTTAGATATATTTTTCTATTTATCGCTTCTTTTTTTTTTTAAATTATCATCTTGATTTTAAGAATATTTTAATCTTTTTAAATTATTTATTAATCATTTAAAGATTGTATAAGGATATATATTTTTTTAAAGTGATACTTTTATCCTTTCTAAATAATAATAATGTTGATTTTGAGGTTATTTTGATTTTTTACATGATTTATCAATTATTTAACGATTGTACGAGGATGTGTGAGGATGTGTGTGTATATATATAAAACTTAATTACTATTTATATGTATATCTTTTCCATAATTTTTTAACTGTAAAAAAACTTAATTACTATTGATTTTTTAAAAATTGAAGACGGCTAGCAAAGGGTATTCTAGATTTTTTGTTTTTATTAGAACAATAAAAAGTTAAATTTTCCCTTGCAGTTAGGGGTGATAAAAAAATCGAAAAACCGATTAAACAGAGAAAACTGAAAAAAAAAATTGAAAAAACCGAACCGAAAAAAAAACCGATTAAACTGATTAAAATTTTGAAAAAACCAGCCGGTTCGGTTCGGTTTTATAACCAAAAAACTAAAAAACCGAGTCGAACCGAACCAAAACCGGAAAAAAACCAAGCCAAAATCGGAAAAACCGAGAAAACCGAGCCAAACCTGAAAAACTGAGTCAAACCGATTTGAACCGGTTTTTCCCTTAAAAAACCGAACCGAAACCGGTTGGTTTGACCCAGTTTCGGTTTTTTTTAAAAAAAAAATTTTCCGGTTTGATTATCTTTTTTGATAAAAACCAAACCGAACTGAAAATTAACACCCCTACTTACAATTAATGAGAGATTGACCTCAGGCCTTGAGTTTTTTGATATTCTCAAATAGGTTTTGCAAATCTCAAAAATATATAAGGTAATTTGAAATTTTTTTTTTAGATATAATTTTTTTAATCAATAAAACTATTAATGCATTTCAGTGTATGAATTGCAAATCTTAATAACCAAATAAACCTTTCCATTAAATGGAGGGTAATCTGGTACAAGGTATATTGTTGACAGTATGACAAGGTATATTGTTGATAGTACGACAGCTTCTCACTAATTGATTTTTTTTTCCTCTCTTTCTTAATAAAGAAAAGTTTTTATTTTTTTTGTTTGTTATTTGAATCTTAGTTTTTATTGTTTTTCTTCCAATTTAATCCTTATATTTATAATTTTTTTAGTAATTTTTCTATGTTTTTTTTGTTTTAATTTAACTCTCTAATCAAAAAATTATTCTTGCACTGTATTTTTTCATTTTTTTTAGTTATTATTTTTTATTTTAAATTTTTATGTAATTTTTTTTAAATTTTATTATTCAAAGTTTAGTATGTCGAGAATTCAACTTTTTAATTTTTGTATTTATAATGTCTCTAGTATAATGATTTATGTCGTGAATTTAAAAAGTTATTCATGATTTATCTTTTAAACTCATTTTCAGATCGACCCGAGGCAAGTCTAGAACCACAAATCATGTGAGTTGACCTAGGTCAGGTTGGTTGATTGGAATGTAGGTTAACTCTATTTTTTGTTTGGATCATACCGAGTTAATCCTTCTTTTTATTTTTATTAGAATATGGCCTGATTGAGGCTTCAAATCACTTGAATTAGGAGTTGAATTGCCAAGTCGAGATTGTTATTTTTTTTATTTTAAATTTTTTTGTTTTATTAATTTTTTTCTAATTATATCTTTCAATATTTGATTTGTTAAGGATTTAATTTTTTTTATTTTTTAATGTATGGTGGTTCAATTCTAATGACCTGTGTCACAATTATTTATCACATACTTATCAAATCACACTTGGGGATAAACCTAGAGTAAGTTTCAAGCCCTTAATTAAGTGATCTGATCCAAGTCAATCATTTTTTATTTTATAAATATGTAAAAATGATATTGTTTCTTTTTCAAAAAGAAAAAGGTCTGATTAGATTTTTCTAAGGTTATATAATTAGTCAAAATTATAACCCGAGTTATTAGATTTTTATTCTTTTTTAAATATAGTTGTGGTGTCTAAACATTTTATAAAAAAAATAGTGCGAATCTGTAATATAGAGCAAGCCATTATCTAGTATACAACTAAACCTAAAAAATTAGTATCTTTGGAACCATAAAAATTTATTATTTAATCAATAAATAAATAATTTATACATTAATTAACAAAAAAAATTTATCAAGATATTCTTTTTTTTTTCAAAACATTAAACTTAATATGTTTATTGTATATTATAATTACAGGAATATTACCTAATTATCGAATTATAAATTACGATATTCTATGTATTTGTTCAATCAAAATAAGTTTATAAATTAGTCTTATCATATAAAAGTAATGTATACATGCATTTTTTTTTTATAACAAACTAAAATTACATTAAATATATATTTAATTAATAAACGTCATACATATTAAGTCAAGCAAAAACATATATAGAAGAACATGCAATATATCTAATATTTACTATATTGAATTCCAATTCATAATCAATTAAAAATATTATGTAATTTATTAAATATTAATTCATTTACACAATTTCCAAAATATATCTAATATTATGCAATATATCTAATATTTACTATATTGAATTCCAATTCATAATCAATTAAAAATATTATGTAATTTATTAAATATTAATTCATTTACACAATTTCCAAAATAAACAGAAGTGAATTTCGAATTTCCAAAATAAAAGGATCTCTCAGAGCTCACAACCAACCAAATATGTCTAAAAATGAACAAATAAAAGTTTTTTCTTGGCTGTTATTCTTGGATACAGCTGACCTCTCTTTGTCAAGCCCCGATTTTTTTAGGATCATAAGATTGACTTGAATCCTTCATTTTGTTTTGGTAGCCATCGATATCTGGTTGATCCTACTGTACTTGAAATGGTGATCAGTTAATATCTAATATTCTTAAAAGTCTGAAAGCTTCCATTAATTAGAGGCAGCTTGTGAATTGCACATTCAAATTAATTTCAATCTCTTTGATTCCTTGTAGGTAGTTTTGGGATAAAAATGGATGCAAAGGAATTTCAAGCTTTCATGTGGAGAGTTGTTAAATTTTCCATAAATACCTGTACTGCACTGGCACAAAAATATCCCTTTGCTTCAGGTGTTTTGTTATCGTTGCTGATTTTATACCTGTTTCTTCCTTCAGTATTCTTTTTCTTGATTTACTCTCTACCATTTCTTGGCTGCACTGCTGTTTTTATCCATTATTATTTGAATACACAACGTCCCAAAATCCAACATGGGCATGAGAGGAAGGAACATGGGATCTCTTCTGTTGAATCTCGGAGACTGTTGCAGAGAAATGTCAACAAGAACAATGACGAATCGGATGCACATGTTGTTAAAGAGGAAAAGGATATGGTTTCCCCCATGATTTCAAATGATGAATTGATTGGCAGAATTGCCTCGGCCGAAGAAAAACCAAAAATAATCACGGAGGAGAAAGAAAGCCGAGCTTTGAATAGCGGAGAAAGTTCCTCTCACAATGTGTCCGTCGGTGAGAATATTTCAGAACTCGGCCAGGCGCCAAATCCTGATGCTGTCTCATGTTATGGCTTTAATGAGCAGCCTACAAAACTTCAAGTTGGTGGCGAGGTGGAGTTGGAGAGCTCAAGCTCCGAAGCAGATGATGAAGAAGAAGAAGAAGAATCAGAAAAGGGTAGGGAAAACGCCGTACAATGGACCGAGTATGATCAAAAGAATGTCATGGATCTTGGGAATTCTGAGATAGAAAGAAATAGGAGGCTGGAGATCCTAATTGCAAGACGCAAAGCAAGAAAGCCGTTCAAAATGAATAGTATTGCCGGTTCAGGTCCAAGGCATCCTGTTATGGTTGCCAGAAGCAACACCTTCCACGTTTCTAAGAGTTCAGATGACCAAATACCCGGTTCGGCCCCTTCCATTCTGTTACCAACCAAAAATCCATTTGACCTTCCATACGACCCACATGAAGAAAAGCCTAATCTAATGGCTGACAGTTTCCACGAAGAATTTATGGCAGATCACCAGAAAGAGTTTCCCTTCTGCAGGCATGAGAGTTTCTCTTTGGGAAATTGTTTCCAGGATAACAGGCAAGGTCAACACGAGGGCCGGGGATATTCTATGCAATCAGGTAAGACAAACCCCGGTTTTACATTCTTCAGCAACCAAGAAGAATATGCTACAAACTTCTGCTACTAAGGCTGAATCAATAACCTTTTTATGCAGGCAAGGGAAATCATGATCGGCTGGTTGATCATTTGTTATTCCAGGGTGGTGAAACCTTGCGCCGTAACTTAAGTGTTACTGATCTTGTGACAGAAGAACCCCAATCTTCCAACCAGGCAGCTAACAAACAGGAATGGGATAGAGAAGTTGGAACCACCAGGATCGAACTTATAGGTGAGAAGATAGAGCAATCTCATTACAAGGATCCAAGTTTAGGTAATGGAAGTGATATTCAAATGGAAAAAGATGCGGATGCGATCAAGCACAAGAAAATTTTGTCAAACCCATCTTCTGCAGAAGACATTCTTAATGCTAAGACAGCTGAAAATTCAGAAAGTATACAACCGACAACGTTCAAATTTCCCGAGGTGTTTTATGATCGGGCATCGAACTCTCTCCCTTGTCCAGTTCCTAAGGCTAGAGTTGTAGCTGAACCTTCATATGATTCCAGTCCTTCTGCAATTGACAGCACGAGAATGGAGGAACATTTCTTTTACAAGCTCAAGCCTGGGCATACCCCTAACCACTCCATAGCTTCTGACATGCAAGTGGAGGTCTCAGAAATTGGTTCACCCCCTCTGATTGAAGATGGAACTGCTTCATCCAATGATGACGAGTCCTTGATTTATGATGGGGATAGCGAGAAGGAATTCACTTCTGGGAGTGAAGAACTGTGGGGTGCTTCACCACTTGCACCAAAAGTTCAAGAACATGGAAAGGCACCTGGACAAATATACGAGGAAGGGGAAGAGGGTATGACAGAAGTAGAGTTCTCAAGGGTCTGGGACGAAGCCGAGACTCCAATTTCATCATCAATGTGGCCGTCATCATCTTCAAGAGCTGAAATATCTCAAGAGGATCAAGCCCATTCAATGAAAATTGATCCTAAACTATCTAATCATGTCAAGGACGAAGTTGATGAAGTAAGGGAGCAGAGGCCTTCTAATGCTTCTGATGTGGACGAAGTTGAAGAAGTAAGGGAGGAGAGGCCTTCTAATTCTTCTGATGTAGTTCTACCTGAACATTCCCTGGAAGGAACGCGATTGATGGAGGGTTCAATGTCTCACTCGCCTTCTGAAGTGTACTTTCCGGAACCGCAGGTCAGTTAATAATTTTAATGATACAATAGTGTTATGGTTATGGTTTGTGAATGAACTTGGATTAAATTACAATTTTTTATTTATATGTGCACGCTAATCTTCTGACAGCTTTTAGTGAAGAAACAAATCTATAACTGATACTCTGGTAAACAATTTATTGTTGTGCTTATTGTCTATCCAATTTACAGCCTTAGTGCATCAATTCTTCAACGTTCTTTCAGCATATTAGAACATATTAGTTTTTATATGCCAATTCATCTTTCTCTAAATAAAGAAAATAATTAGAAAAAGGCTGTTGGACTCATCTTTGCTACTCCGTAAATAAAACAGGAATCACTGAGTGCTTCTGGGAATTTTGCGGAAGAGAAGACAACGAAGTGCGATGCAAATGAAACAGTCACATACGATGATAGGGAATATTTGAAATCAAATGAAAACAGACATGTTGAAGCTGAAAATTCCATTATGCAAGAAGTTTTAGGCAATCTATCAGAACCAGCTGAGGGAAATAATTCAACATCAAATAGCAATATCAAGATCGAATCATTGTTTAACTCTGAGAAGTATGTAGAGGGCATATGTGACGAAACTTACAACGTAAATGATTCAACGTTCCTCATAAGTGATCACTTAGAAGACTCGAAATCAAATGAAGAAAGAGATAGTGGAGCTGAAAGAGTCATGCAAGCTGTCATAGGTGATTTGTCACAATCAGCTGTGGAAAGTAATTCAGAATCTAGCGATCATATAGAGAGTAAATCATTGAATTCTCCAGAGAAGTCTAGAGAGGAGGCAAACATCAACAATGTGAATGACCCACCAGTTCAAATTAAGGATCGTGTTGAAGACTTCAAAGATGTCGACCGAGATTCTGAAAGGCCGACAGAAGATTTAGACATTCAGAGCATTTTAATGCCAGTCGAGGCTGAAGACAACCCGACATCAACTCAAGGCAGTAAAGAAGATCAAAGTGCAATAGAAGTTGGAGTTTCTGCGGTAAACCAACCTTTTATTGATCCAACTACATCATCCACCCTGCCAGAATTTGTGGCTGAACATGTTTCTAACAATTCAAGTTTATCCTCGTCTCCAAAGTCTGTTTTAGCATACAGGATCCCAGCAGATATGGGTTCTTCATCAGATTTCAGTCAACTGGTGGCCATTAATATGGAGGAAAATTTACTTATGACCGCAACTCAGGATACCAGTCTTGCGGTAAATGATTCAATAGATCACCCATCTATTGATAGAAAATCTGAAAAATCTGAGGTCAGTGATACTTTAGAAGCAGAAACAAAGTAAGGTTTTATTTTTATGAAGGGAATCCAGTAAAATTGCTTTCACGTATATTTATTTTTTCACATATCATCTTCTACTACTTGCTACTGTGATTGAGTCCTTGTAACTTTAAATGATCCATTCTCCTCTCTCGCATGCATACATACAACAATTGTTTTGACATTAATATAGAGGCAGAAAGGCCTTTTTTAGCAAGATATCTGAACTAGATGCATCATTATTGAGCAGGAACCATATGACACTCAAGGGAAGTGTACTGAAGTAGCCATTGACATGGAGAACATGAATGGATCGGTGCTTGATGATGAGAAACTCCAGGAGAATTTAAAATCTAGGAAAAACTTAGAATACGAATCAGAAACATTGTTCAGTAACGAGGCTTCTGTAGAGCTGTCAAAACCACTTGAAGAACCCCAAACTGCTGATCATCTTGAAGGTGTATCTGCAAGACTTGTGGACAATGAAGCAAGCATTAACGTATCAAAACCAGACGAGGAGCATGTCAGTTCAAAAGTTCCTGGAGTTATAGTAGAAAAGGAGGTAGTAACATGTCATAAGATTATTAAGTTCCTTATATTGTTCTGCTTATCATTGCACTTGTTTCATTGAACAGGAGTCAACAAATCCTCCAAGAGATGTTGCAGGAGAAGTTAATCACATCAGTGATGTTAGTGATCCATCAATAAATAAGAACGACGATTTGGAGAAGTTGAAGTCTTTTGAAGGCAGTGAAGGTGAACCTCAATTTTCGACTGGACATGAGATATTTGTGGAAACACTAAAACCAGCCAATATTACTTCCCTAGAAGGCCATGAGTATAGTCATGGAGTGTTAACTGAAAATGAAACAATTGTCTCATCATCTCAAGCAATCGAGGAAGTTGATAATTCAAGAACCAACAAGGAAACTGATGAGTTTGGAACACAAATAGCAGACGAGGAAATTGAAGACTTGTTAAAGCCAGGAGAGGCTATTGTCTCCTCGGAAACCGCTAAGGATGTCCAAGGTGACCCTAAAGACTTAATTGATCAAAGGGCTGTCCTTAACCCATCAACACCAGCTGTTGATGACGACAACATCTTAGTGACTACTGAAGCGAAGGTAATACGATGCTTTTAAATAGTGTTTTTCCTTGTAACTCGTTCTACTGCTAAAACGAGTGCTTGAGGGTGGGGATGGAGGCGGCTTAGATTCTGAAGCTGCCATGAAATGGAACTCCGATTGTAAAGATTGGCATTTCTTTTCCTTTTCCTCTTATTCTTGAAATTAAATAGGTCATGGATTTTGGTGCACTGTCATTTTCCTGTCTCTTGAAAATAAGTTACTCTGTATTGCTTTCTCAGGTATTGAATACTAGCAACTCCTTTCCAGCAAGTTCATTCCAGTATTATTATTTGCTTAGAATTCTTTTTCGAAAGATTTATGTTTCTTTTGGCAAATTCTTGCCTTTATTGTACAAAGACATCAAGAAATGCAAGTATACTAAAATTCTCTACTTATTTCCCTGTGAAATTGACCAGGACTTTATATTACTCATTTGCAGGACTCTACAGCTGACACTATTCATAATGTGAACGAATCAGAGATGAGTGAATTTATCAGCAACGAGAAGTTCAAGCATGTACAAGACAGCGAAGACGAGTCTCAAAGATTAGATAGACAAGAGGATATCATGGAACCACTTAAAGCAGTGGAGGTTACAAACTCAGAATCCATCAGAGATATTGAAGGTGAATCAAAAAAATTGGCCGACGATGAAGCTAATGTCACCATCCCATCGCAGCCAGAAGAGGAAATTAATAGTTCAGATGACAGAGAAAAAACCGAGGAAACCGGAAAGTCAATTGTTCTGGAGAATGGTACGGACATATCCGAGGCAAGCAGGGGTAACGATATTGCAAGGGCCGTTGAAGATAACAAAGATAACTCTGAAGACAAAACTGAGATCAATGGATAGAATCACCAATCATAGAAGCCCTGAAACACAAGAGCAAGTGACGGCTATACGGAGTCAGCTTGAGGTAGTATGTATAATGGAAAATATTACACCTATCTCTCCAGAAGCAGGTTGTGTTTTTATTTTATTTTTTTCCTGTAAAAATTTACACCGAAGAAGTTAAAATGTCATTAGTTGTCGAGCCAATCCGACAACAACTGACAGGGTCGAAACGTTAGTGTATCTCATTCTCCTCAATGTTGCCGATTTTCCATTGTTACTCTTTGTAAAGTAAATAGAAAGTTTTTCTGTGAATCAGATCACGTCTCAACTTTTTTCCTGCAGACACAGATGATACATATTTATGCATGCATATTTGAGCATGTATCTTCCTATCGTTCTAAATATACCTTCTTTGTTTTTTTTAATTTGATTTACAAAACATTAGTCCTAATCTAGTGTTGGAAAGATTGTAGAGGGCTTCTCTAAATTGTTTCTGGTACCTATCTTCGTAAGATACATCAAAGATTTTTCTGGAAGAAAGGTCTAAAGGGTATTGAGCAATCTTTATGTTGGGTTTGGAACCTTCTTTTGAGTGAATACAAATTTTATTTCACAAAATATAATGGATAAGGAATTTTTATTAAGGGTTGCATGAACAAAATAAATCAGAGATGATAATGAGCCAAATCAAAGTTATCCATTAAGATAATTTCTTTTATTTGAGTCCTAGATGCTGGAGCTTGAGTGAGAGATTTGAGGAATTAGTTAAAAATTCAAACTTTTCTTATCTTACACTACATAAATAATAACAATTAACTAATTCAAAATAACTTAAAAAAAAATATTATTCAAATATTATCCTTAATCTTTTTTTTTTTAATTTTGATTTGGATCTTAAACCTAAATTTGTGCTGGTAATATAGTCATTCTATCAAGTTTGATAGCAAATGCTTTTCTTTTATGTGATCACTTGATCAAGAGTGTTGATAGAAGGATAAAAAATTAAACTGAAGGACTACATTGCTGGTCAAAACATAGGATTATGACCTAAATCAAAAGGAAAAAAAAAGGAAAGAATCAATCTACTCTTGACCGAGATTTCAGGATGATAATCTTCATTCAATGCAACCTTACAATTCATAGCTGACATCCCAGCTGAAAAACTCATAACAAAAGTGACTAACTAAACTCACATTCATGGCTGGTTTATCCATGGCTGAATCAGGTGGTGGCCGAGACTTGCCTTCCAAGCTTACATGGCAGGTCTTCATTTGCTGCATCATTGCAGCCTCCGGTGGTCTCATGTTTGGTTATGATATTGGCATTTCCGGTACGACTCATTTTCCGTGTTTCGTTATATTTGAGATTTAAGCATTAAAATTTGTAGCATTATAAATCTTCATGTTGTTGTTTTTATATATGTTTTTGTAGGAGGAGTGACGTCAATGGATGATTTCTTGGAGAAGTTCTTTCCGGCTGTTTATCTCAAGAAGCACGAGGCAAGAGAGGATAACTACTGCAAATATGATAACCAATTTCTTCAGCTCTTTACATCTTCACTCTACCTTGCAGCTATTGTTTCTAGTTTTATAGCCTCTTTCTTTTGCAAGAAATTCGGCCGAAAACCCACTATTCAAGCCGCTTCCATCTTCTTTCTTGCTGGAGCCGTTTTAAACGCTGTTTCAGTGAAACTTGGCATGCTGATTGCTGGAAGGATTTGTCTAGGTGTTGGAGTTGGATTTGGCAACCAGGTATGCAGTTCAATCCGTAAATCAACTAGCTTTCCATTTTTCCAGATTCGTTCTTCATTCTCTTTTCAATTTATGTACTATTTGCTGCTTTCTATTAGTTCTTACACAGAGAGGGTGAATGCAGGCGGTGCCTTTGTTCATATCAGAAATCGCACCAGCAAAATATAGAGGAGGCCTCAACATTTGTTTTCAGTTTCTAATCACAATAGGCATTCTGATAGCAAATCTGATCAATTATGCTACTTCAAAAGTGCATCCTTATGGCTGGAGAATTTCCCTAGGGTGCGCTGCAGTGCCTGCTATAATTCTCGCCATTGGATCTCTTGTAATCGTGGAAACCCCCGCGAGCCTTTTAGAGCGGGGAAAGAATGAAGAAGCTCTGCGTGTTTTAAGGAAGATTAGAGGCGTTGACAATGTAGACAAAGAATATGCAGAGATTTTGAATGCTATTGAATTGGCCAAACAAGTCAAACACCCTTTCAGAAATCTCATGAGTCGGTCTAATAGGCCTCAACTTATTTGCGGCACAGTTCTTCAATTCTTCCAGCAGTTCACTGGAATCAATGTTGTGATGTTCTATGCCCCAGTGCTGTTTCAGACTATGGGTTATGGCAGTGATGGGTCACTGCTATCAGCTGTAGTCACTGACTTGGTCAACGCAGTATCCACGTTGGTTGCAGTGTTTCTTGTTGATATTATTGGAAGAAGGGTATTGCTCATAGAAGCTTGTCTTCAGATGCTTGTTGCCCAGGTAAGCAAAATAGACACTTGACAATATTGCTGATCTTCATCTGCATTGTCTAGTTATTTCTGACTGTGGTCGTTGTTTCTTTTCTTTTGTATGCAGTCCATAATGGGAAGGATTCTTGCTGTGCATTTGAAATCTGCCAATATCATGCCGAAAGGTTCGGCAAAGCTTGTGGTCATCTTGGTCTGTGTATTTGTGTCTGGTTTCGCGTGGTCATGGGGTCCTTTGGGCTGGTTGATTCCCAGCGAAATCTTCCCTCTGGAAACAAGAAGTGCTGGTTTCTTCTTCGCTGTTAGCATGAACATGTTTTGTACCTTCCTCGTTGCTCAAGCATTCCTCACCATGCTATGCCACATGCGATCTGGGATTTTCTTCTTCTTCGCCGCCTGGATTGTTGTCATGGGTATTTTTGCTATTTTCTTTCTTCCTGAGACGAAGGGGATCCCAATTGACGAAATGAATGAAAGGGTATGGAAGAAGCATTGGTTCTGGAAGAGGTACCATAAGGATTCTGATATTAACAAGAGAAGCCAGGAAATTCAAGATAAATCAGAGGAAGAATCACTAGAATAAAATGCGTTGTTTAAATTAATCGTTATATTATCATCATTTTCCTTTGATCTTGTCTCTTTTTTAGGACAATTAATAAGTTTATTGGTTTCCAGTGTTTTCTTCTTCTTGTTTGCCGTAGAGGCATTTGGTAAAATTATAAATAAAATATTTTAAAATATTTAAGAAATATTTTAAAATATTTAAGAAATATTTTAAAATATTTAAGAAATATTTTTATTTTTATTTTTATGTATATCTAATATGAGCAATTTTTATTTGTATTTAAAATTTTTTATTAAATAAAGACAATTTTT
Source organism: Populus pruinosa (assembly GCA_026413675.1). Classification (NCBI taxonomy): domain Eukaryota; kingdom Viridiplantae; phylum Streptophyta; class Magnoliopsida; order Malpighiales; family Salicaceae; genus Populus; species Populus pruinosa. The sequence continues at coordinate 29,882,333 of CM048592.1, read as the reverse complement.
ATTTTATAAAATGAAAAGTATTTTTTTTATTAAATGTGAGCTTGGGCTATTGCCCAAGTTGTAGAAATAAAGATAATTTTTATTTTATAAAATGAGGAGTATTTTTTTTATTAAATGTGAGCTTGGGCTAATGCCCAAGTTGTAGATATAGAGCTCTGCTGTCTGTCATAGATCATCGAAACAATTTCATACACCAATTACCCCTCTGAAATTGGGCCTTTTGTTCAGGGCTCCAAATGGGCCTATGCTGCTGTTTGGATCATTTGCTGGATCTTGACAGATTCACGCTGTTGCCATCAGTGGTAAATTTCCATAATTCAACAATTGTAGGTTTATTATAGATTGTGCTATTCAAGTGCTCCCAGAGCCACCCATCATAAACTTGATTTTGACATCAAATGTGGAACAATGGTATATGATCCCTTTTCAGTGCATGGGAATTGAATCTAATTTTTATGTTTAATTTGACATCAAATCTAATGATGCCATCAAAGAAGCAGTGGGAGAGGAAACCAAAGTGATTTATGAGAAAAATCCGTCACCAGCCATACTAGCTGGCCAAGATCTTTTTTATGCCATTGCAACTGTAGGTGAAGCTCCTTATGCAGAGTTCAGTGGTGGCAATTCAGAGCCTGTGATCCCCTCCACTGGAGCTGATACAATAAGCTTGGTCGCTGATGATATAAATCCCCACGTTGGTTGTTCTGGTATCTGGAAGACCTTTGGTTATAGAACCATGGCTCTTGGAAAAGATAGATGGTTTAATTGCTGCTTGGTTGCCTGGAACTGAAGGATGAATTTAGCGGAGAACTGCCAGTGACATGTTTTAGAAAGGTTGAGCGATTGCCGACGAATTCCAGAGATATTTCATATGAACCTCAATCTTGATTCGGCATTGCGCTAACATGCAAGGTGGACAGTTCTTTTGACTGAATAAATTGGAAGATAAGATACGCCTAAGGTCCAATATTTTGAGCCTAAAAAGGCAGCAAACAGGGGATCTATCATCAAATGCCTTAAACCAGGATGCAAATTCTCGGTGGCCCACGTTCGTATTTTCTCCAAGTGGTTCCACCGTCTCGATAAACAAGAGTGAAAGATATTAGAGATGACAATAACAGAGTGAAAATCTCTGTCAAGAAAAGAGAAGGGAGCTCAGAAGACTATGAATTGCAGCATCAGATTCGCAACCAAAGCAATCTATCATGGTATATTCCTTTTATTCAACCATTTGCTTTTGTCCCATATGCCTCTAATTGTGGTATTGGGGTGGGAATCAGGCATTAATGCTAAGGGTATAATGCATCTTCTGCTTTCCTTCTTTTCACTAATGTGTCAAATAAGTCCTCGATAAGTAATCTATTCGCCCGTCTTTCATTGATGTTATGGATATGATGCATCTCTGGGGACTGGATAAGCTGTGTGGGAATCAAAATTACTTCAGCTGGTAACCTCACGAACCTTTTCAACATGTAGCTACGTGGAATTAAGACAAAACTTACTTCTTATGTGAGAACTTGATTTCTTGATTAATTATTTCAATACTGTTTTAATTATTAGAATCAAAATGATATTCTACATGAGAATATCTTTGTAAATTTTATCAAGTTGATATAAAGAATCCAAAATAAAAGAAGAAAAAGAAAGAACCATATTCTTTCAACAATGAAAACTACTATTTCATATAAATCATGTTCATAGAAAAAACTATTATTTTTTTTAGTATTTCTTTTAAATATTTGGATCATGCTCATTACTCATGGACATATTAGATCAAACCAAGTAACCAACAAGCCAGAAAACTAGAGCTGCATTTATATCCGAAAGATTATAAAGTATATTTCAACTAAAACCATTGGAGGAATAAGAATATAGTCGAGAAAACAGAGAGCAAGTAGATAACCGAAAGTTGTAAATAAATGACATAATTTTTGTGGTTGCAAGTGGTAACTTGTGGCCAGTTAATGTCTTTGATTGGAAGACGAATAAAGTGAATGGAGGTGCTTTCATATGCAAGTTGCAGAGGGGTTTCTCCTCCTCTAGAAAAAGCAGAGTGGCTATTTTTTAGAAAAAAGCCAACAGGACTGGCCATTTTGCTACCAACAATGAAACTGTAACCCATGAGCTCATGGAATTCTATCAGGTTACCTGCATCTGCTGTCTTGTATTGGATGGATTGGATTGAATAACAGCAGCTGTATGCGAGGTATATGGATGGTTACCAGGCTCTCATTATGTTTCCTCCATTAAAGCAAAATCAAATGCCAATCGCAGTGCCAAAAATGTAAAAGTAGCAACGCTTGGTTTTAGCAACAGTCATTCTGACGCTTGAAAGTTGAGATGTGCTCAAGGGTTTTTTTTTTAATATAAAAACATTTAAGCATTATTAATATATTTTTAATAAAAAAAATTAATTATAAATTTAAAATTTTATATATATTAGACATCATTTTAAAATAATAATAAGATAATATATTAGATGATATTTTTTAAAAATATTAAAATAGTAACATATTATATTGATTTGGGTTAATTTATTAAGTATGCAACCCAGTTTATGATATAATAATAATACAATAAAAAATAAATAAAAATAAATTATAAAATTTAATTTTTAATTAATCTAATATTAAATGATAAAATTAAAAAAATATATTAAATAAAAAAAAACAAAAATTACTCGCGTTAACCCACGACTCAGGTCATGTAATCAAATAAATCCATAAGAAAATATATGAAGCCCAATAATTTGTAACGAATCCAATGTCAAATAATGAAATAAAAAAAATAATTAAAAAAATAAAATAATCAAGATCAACTCGAGCTAACTTCTTTAAACCTGTGATATGAGTTATAAAACCAAGATAATTTTATAAAAAAAATAAGAAATTAATTAAAAATCATTAAACTTCATTTCCAATAGATGCAATATTGAATGTTGAAATTGATAACAACAACTAAATCCATGAGATTGGGGTCACTTTAAAGAAAGAAAAATAAAAAAATCATGAAACCATATTCCCAAACAACCTAATATTAAATGATAAAATTAATAAAAAAAATTGAGTTATTGAGAATGAAATTGAAAAGAAAAGGAGGACTCAAAAAACTAAATCAAGTTAATCTGGGTCAACCTACCAAACCCATAACTCGAATCATAAAATTGAAATAACCTCATAGAAAGTAAATTATTCAATAAAAAAAGGACAAAAAATAAATATGGTTAACTTAAGTCAATCTATTAAACCCACGACTCAGATCATAAGATCAGGATAACCATATAGTAAGCAAAAAAAAACATTATAAATTTTAATTTTTAACTAATTCAATATTGAAGGATGAAATTAAAAAAAAATCAATTAGAAAAAAATAACTCGAGTCAATCCAAGTTAATCAATTAAACTCGTGATTTAGATTATAATATCAAAATAAATTTATAAAAAAAAAATGTAGCCCCCTCCTAATAGATATAATAGTAAAAGTTAAAATTAAGAAGAAATAAATTCACAAGACAGATATATAACTCAATAAAAAAAATTAAAAATGATTGTAAAGAATAATTTTCAAAACAATCTAATAAATATATAATAATGAAATTAAATAAAAAAAATTAGGTTGCTAAAAAATAAAACTAAAAAAACTAAAAAACTAAATAAATAAATAGTATTTCATGTGTGCCATTTTTTGAGTCATATTTAAAACAGGTCAGAGTTCATGTTTTCGCTTGCCAACTAAAGAAAGTAAAGGGAAAAAAAAAACCCTATGGAACACATGAAATAAATTGCTGTCAAGCAAAATTAAGTTGAAATGAAACTTTAAACTCAATAAATGAACAATACTTTTCCATTTGCATCTCAACTGAACTTTTGGATGATAGTTATAGCTCATCAATCATCACTGCTATGATGATTAACTCAACACAAGGAAATGGATGATGAAATCAAAGCCATTACCATCTTAATGAAAAGAAAACATTTTGCCTCTGTGGCATGATAAATCATTAATTCAACACCATGATTGATTCACTAGAAGATTATCTGCGTGCCGAGAGAGAGAGAGAGAAAGGGATGCATAACCTACCATGATCGTTGAACAAAAGGAGTTACTTCACTGAGATTTTATTGCAGAAGCAGTCATCAATCATCATAACCAGGTTGTCTCATTTGGCAGTAGTCAATAACTGGTTCAGTTTAAGCAATCAATTAGCAACAAGTTTCTTTTTTTTCACGGAGTGAAGGATACTTACCGTGTGATTTTTAGTGTGCTCTGATAGCATGTAATTTTAATATTAGTACAGCATTAAAAAACATTAATTTGATGTTATTTTTAAGTACAATATATTTTTAAAACACATGAAAAAACAAAAATGCAGAAGCTGCTACAATTTGAGACCCTCAAAGGTAAAATGAAAATTCCCCCACCAAAAGGGAATCTCTGTGTCCACTTGAAGTGTATAAAATGATCAACTAGACAGATTAAGAAAACATAAAGAAAAGAAGTAACCTTTCCACATTGTGAAAGCTAGATATTGTGTCTCCTTAGGTGGGGTTCATAACCCAAGCTTCTGATTAACACTGAAATCATCATGATGTTTTATTTAGTTGGATGAACCGTACAATCAGGATCCCAAAACAGTGATGCTTTCATGAAATTACAACATTCTTCGGCAAGTGCAGTAGCCCTGCCAGCAAGCATTTGCAATCAAATCTAGTGCGCGAGGTAACATCTTAAGATAAGCTAGCTCAATAAGCGAGTTCGGAGCGAAGGATGTACGGATTACTTTATTAATCAAGGACAGAGGTAATCTGGCCCGAATCTTACTTGGTACTCTGGTATCGTAATTTAAGCAATAATCTATAGACCAGAGAAGGATCTTCTTCTATTAAAGAGAATCTTTCGAGAAAGATCTGTAATGGAGAAAGATCACTTGAGGAAAAATTAAAGGACCGAGGAAAAAGAGAAGGGAATTGACACAGGATGTTTCAGTAAGTGGAATGGGGAGTCAGCTTCGACTACGGTTTGAAAGGTCAAGCTCGGTCAAAAAGACCGTTCTTTCTGTACAATGAATGGCTAGTGAAACGAGCTGAGGGGGTTTACAGGAAAAGTAGGTAGCTTGAGACCACAGGAGTCCAGCGTGAAGTGCTCTGTGACTCGGCCAGTATGATGTAAGGCATTCAAATTAATTGTTTGGCATTCCATTGTTCTTAACTGTGGAGTGAGTTTGGACTTCCTGGGCAGTTGTGAAGCGCCTTATAGGTTCGCAAGCCATACGTGATGCTACCAAGCAAGAGGCAGTAGTTTCTCGAATTCATGTACAGCTGCAAATTCTGCAAGCCATACGTGATGCTACCAAGCAAGAGGCTAAAATGGTGATCTACTATTGAGCTAAAAGAATGGAGAAAATGAGAACAAAATACTGAAAAGCTCAAAGACCCTCCTGCCTGTTGAATTCAAGTTAAGATTTGTTTGTTTTGAGTGAAATATTTTATAAATAAATGTTGAAATGAGTAATGATAAAAAAAAAAATAATATTGTGATAGTATAATAATTATGATGTGATATGATCATTGAGTGGTGGTGTTAGTTGTGGTGGTGTGAGGGAGAAGTGGTGGAGGCAATTGTGAAAGTGGTGGTGAAGTGATAGGGTGGTAGTGGCGATACATGAAGATGACGGTGAGGTAATAGTGATAACTGAGATAATTGGAAAATAATATCAGAAGGAGATTAAATTATGTGTGTATTACAGTCCATAAAATATAATATTTTATAAAACAGAATGTTTTGCAATAAACGAGTTAAATTTGAAAATGATGTTAATTAATTTTTATATAAAATGTTTTACAGAAAATAAATGAAGGATAAAAAGAAAAAAACGTTTTATGATGCAAAATATACTACTCAAAACAAAATCAAACACCGTTTTAATTGCTGATCTTTTCACGGACACAAACATTACACATGTCATGACCTTTTTCCGTACATCAACAAGTATACAAGCAGGTCTAACAGGCAAAGCTTTCAGCTTATATATTGAAGATGCTCATATAATGGAGGTTCCTTTATTACATTCTCTCCACCTTAGCATGGAAACCCGAGTGTTTGCTTATTGGTCTGTGCAAATCTCTCCCAGCACGCATTTATTCTTATCTTGGAGGAACCATCTTTAAGGTATCAACTCTCAAGTAAAGGGGGGCAGGCGCGCAACTAGCAAGTCTAACGCCCACTTCAAGATAGGTTCCTACACTCTTCTGAAACAAGATCCATAGAACAAATTCCCCATGCCCATCTGCATGAGGTCACCACTCCCTGCATTGCAGAGCGGGTGCTCTTAAAAACAAGGATAATCAGCCTCAGTTTTGCAATCCGGATATTGAATTCAAGCAGAACAGAATCCTGTCCCCTCCAAGTTCACGTCCTATTGACTAGACTTCTTGATGGCATGTACACAAAAGACCAGAGGAAAGAAAAAGAAAAGACAGAAAATAAGGCACAAACACAACTGTACTGCTGAAAAGAAGCCATGGAGCCATGAGCCATGGATTAAAAAAGAAACAACATACTCTCATCCATGGGGGTAGTGGTGCCCTGATGGCATCTGAAAACCCATGGCTTGCTGTCTAATGTACGAGTCATGAACAGCTCCTCTATGCAGATTTTGGCCTTGCATTTTAAGGCCATATGAGCTAATCCCATAAGGAGCAGACATGAAAATATTTGCATTTGTTGAATTAAAAGCTAAGGTTCCTCCACCGTTGGGTTGATTCCATTGAAAATGTGTTCTAGGCATGGCAGCAGAATTGGGCTGCTGAGAAATCGCCCCAGGTTGATCAGGTGAAGGTCTTTTATTGTCCGGTGATGGAGTTCTCGCGTCGTTGAGATTGACAGTTGTTATATCATGAATACTGGCTCTCCTCTTATCTTTCCCTCCTGAAAGCTGCCTGATAAAATACTTCTGCGCATGACTAGCCACCTGAGTCGGCGTTCTACTGATAACAAAATTGCGAGATATGTTTCTCCAGTCCCCCTTGCCATACTTTTTCAAGCCCATCAGAAACAGCCTGCGGTAGTTCAATTGTTAGGTACACTGATTTGTGCTTGGAAGAACAAGCCATTACAAATACCGTAACTCCAAAACAGTAACTTAAAACATGTAAGGGGAACTGGCAACCACAAGTCGTAAAGTACAACTCTGATAAAGATGTATCCACAGAATGAATTTCAAGATTCTACTACAGTCATGCTCTCCTCTAGATTAGATTCTTTCACAGCTTATATTCTCAACCACCACCTATTCAAGTAATATGGCTTACTACCATATTACATTCAATTCACTGCCCTTGAAAATACAATGAAAAAAATGAAGGATTTTCACATTAATTCCATTTTAAGCAGAAAACTGACCAATGATATGAACACACAAATACATACACGTGAATGTATGGAAACTTACTTGTGCTCTTCCTCTGTCCATGGAACACCTTTCTTTCTCTCCTGATCAGCAGGTCGACCTGTTGAAGATCTCTTTCCACCAAGGCCATAAGATTGTTTAAACCCATCATAGCCATTGCCATCAACCCAATCCAATGTGAATGGAGAGGTGCTATATCCAGGAATTGGAATCAGCCCTGCCTCTATGTAGCTAACATCAAGTTCTAATTCCTTGTACTGCTTTATCACATCCCCTACTGTCTTCCCTGGAATCATAGCTGCCACCTTGTGCCATCTATCAGGAGTGTCCTCGTCATAAACTGCAAGAGCATTCTCAAACGCCTTGTTCTCTGCTGGAGTCCATTTTGTGTTCTTGCTTTCTTCTAGTAGCCAATTCGTGCTCGAAAGATACGATGCGGGAGATAGAATTCCCATTTCCCACTTCATTGTATCAGAAATAAGTTAACATGCCAGTGAATTCAAACAAATTCACAGTTGCTTGATTAAAGAAATTGGCTAGAGAAGTTGGATTTATGAAGGAGAGGAGAAACAGAGGGGGAGAACCCAGTAGAGGAAATGCAGAGAGGTGGAAGTTTCACCACAGAAATATCAGTGTTAGATCAAGAAGCATTTGCAAGGAATCAGAATAGCTTTTTATGTTTAGTCAAGCCACTCAGGAATCTGCAAAGGAACAAACTTGTTTTCAAATAAAAACAAAAGCTAAGAAAATTTGGCACAAGCAGTCTAAAAATAAAACACCAAGCTAATTAAACCCTAAAACCACCCGTGAGATCTGAACTTGGCTCTAAAAACTTTCTAGAGAAGCAAACATATGAAGCACCGAAAAACAATATAACCTGAAAAAAAAAAAAAGGACAAGAATTCCAAAAGAGGAAAGCTTGTAAGTGAAAACAGCTTCAATGAATTTGACAACCCCAAAAAGGGAAAGACAGAAAGAAAGAAACTTGGAGATGGGTAATAAAACAGGTTGAGATTTCAGAAGTTATCTGGATTCGGGGCAGTGAAAACAAAAAATAAAAGCTGGGAAAAGATCTTTTGTTTCCTCCTTTTCCTTGAGGTCCGAGCGACAGAGAAAAGAGAAGAAGAAAAAGAAAAAGTGGGTAGAGTGACGCCAATGAGTAGAAGCGAACAAAAACAGCAGCAGTAATATAAAGCACAAAAGCAAGGTATCACCTTAGCTAGCTTCAAGGAATGAATCTGAGTTTTAGTTCTTATTTTCTTATGAGGCTATAATCTTGAGGCAGAATGACAGGGAGCAGCTGGGATTGGAAGTGGTGAATTGTTATTGGCTGGAATGGGGTCTGCGGATCCTGCAACTTAATGAATTTTTTTCCTTCTAATTGGCAGTTTATCTGTTATTATTATTATTATTATTATTTTCTATGAAGGTGTTTGGTGTCTTTTGCAATTTTCCTTTTCGGGTTTTGTTTCTTAAATTTTTGAAAACATTTTTTTTATTTTGTTTTTTTCAACCTAAAAACAACAACGACTAGCAAACTAGGCGGAAGAATAATATAATTTAATAAATGTTACGATATTGGGAATACTGATATTTTAAAAAATATTAAAATAAATAAATATAAGTTTTTTAAATAAAAAATAAAATCCATAGATTCTGATATTTTGATATTACTGAAAATATCTTGATAAAATAAATACAAAAATTTGAACAAATATTACCAACTATAATCACCACACGCAACCATATAATTGAATATTTATATTATTTTTAATTTTTTTAATTTGAAAAACAACTTTTAAAAAATAAAGAATAGTAGTAAATTATCAAAAGAGATGAATAAATATTGTTTTCAAAAAAAATTAATGTGATCAATAGAAATTTTGAAAATAGTTATAGTAATCTTAAACAGACTTTTTCAAAATTCAAGTTTTCATAATTTGGCTTCTCATGTCATGGAAAATGGGTCAACAAATACACATCAATCCACTAATTTAAGCTGTGAATTTCCTAGAGGGAAATATATATATATATATATATATATATATATATATATATATATATCACATGTTTACCTACAGAAAATTAACTCATAATCAAGCGATATACCTTAACAGTATTTTCTTCTTTCTTTTTACTCCGTATCTTGTTCTTGCTAAGCGGTAGCCGCCAAAATCACATTGGGCAACTTGGTGATGTGGGCCCACACGTGCTTCCAACACCTATTGGTCACCTCCCCCATAGTTGACCATTGTTATGATTCCAAGCGTGTATCTTTTTGATGCTAAGAAGATATTTTTAAAAGAATTTTAATTTTTTTTATTTAAAATCAAATTTTTAAATTGTTTGGATGGATTGATCTTAAAAATAAATTTAAAAGATAAAAATAATATTATTTATATATATTTATATAAAAAATATTTTAAAAACTAGTGTTATTTTTATATTTTTATGGTGTAGTTATTGTTATTTTTTAAAATATTTTTTATTTATAAAAATATATTAATAATATTTTTTTATTTTTTAAAATTATTTTTAAAATCAGTACATTAAAATTATTTGAAAATATAAAAAATATATTAATTTAAAATAAAAAAATTTAATTTTTTTAAAAGTGATTTTAAAACACAGCACATAAAGAAGTTGGTCCTAGCATGAGCACCCTTGATCTTAACATTTGGCATTAGCTTATTGGCTGTGACTGAGTAATTAATATTATTATCCAATCAGCTAGAAGCCAGAGAAAGAGTTAAGCCAATGATCTGGATCCACGTAACCCGTTAAATATGTGATAATGAGATCCGAGTATAGGGCGTCCAGCCAACCACTCCCTCTTTTCACGATGTTTTTTAGTGGGATTGAGCAGGAGAATATTACAATTCCCCACTCTTAATCTAAGCGCGTGTTAATCTAGCACACCAACCAAAAGCATCGGACTGAAGTGCAAGATCTCTTTTGTTTTTTTTGTTTTTTTCTCAAAGTAAGGTTTTAGTTTAATGATAAGAGGGATTTGTTTTCTTTTTTATATTTAGGTTTGAGTTTTATTATATATATTTGTTATTTTCATGATATTTTATCTATTCATTAGACTTGTAAAATATTCAGTGAATCATAATAATTAGTCGTGATATATATAAACTGATCCAAATACCCCATATAAATCAAAAAAAAATTATTTTGATTTTACAGTTGCCTATCTTTATGTCTGCTTTCTATAAATTAAGTTTTATAGTATTGGCAAATGATTCACGCAGGGGCTATAAGGTTAATAAAAAAATTAATTTATAAGTTCGAATTCCACTAATCAATAAAAATTAGTGGCCTGCCACTCACCGATTCACTGTTTATACGGTGATCAGTTAAGCTAAAACGATTTTTTTTTCTTTTTTATTGGTTCATTTTTTTAATTTTTAATTTTAATATTTTTATAATTTATTTTAGTATCTTGCATAAGATATGTTGATAAAACATATTGGTGTTCTAGTTTTTTTAATAAAAAAAATATTTTAATTTTTTAAAATTTAAATTACAGTTTCTACTAAACATTTGAGTTGGTTTTGGACCCTTACCCCGTCAAAAATATATTATTATAATTATTATATATTTTAATTTTAAAATTAGATAAATAATGAGTTAATATGAAAGGTTTTAAAGCTGATCCTTTATTCTTGATTTAATAAAAATATTAAATATTCTTCTATAATTATTTAAAAGAATTACATTAATATTATTTTTTTCCCCTCAATGACACTGGATTGTGCTAATTTAATTCCTGGTATGTGAAATTTATTAATATTTTGTACTAATATATTTAAGGTTGCTGTCCCTTGATGTTGCTTGAAGAAATAACTATTTTTTTAGTTGAGATTGATTCAATATTTACATAATTATGGATCCTATTATAAATCATGATATGTTTACATGTATTGTATAATGTAAGATTGTTTAAAGTTCAGTTTCCATGAGATTTCTGAGATGAAGAGTGAATAATTTTATTTCAACTTTACAGACTCCTTTTCATTTTTGCATTCACTTTCATGAAAGTTAAGATACATCATGTCTAAGAATATAAAATGTTTCACATACATCAAAGAGAGTTAATTTAAATAATATTAAAAAAATCTGTATAAGTTATTTCAGATATGTTGTTAAATTATAAATATATATAAAAAATAATTATTAAATAAATTCAAATACAAAAATCTGAATATTATACAAAATTTATTATTGAAAAAAATATCATATCAATTGAATAAAAATTCATCAAATTTTTATTCCATGTTTTCTCAAACTGAAAGCTATTGGCTTTGCATATATATATGATTGATATTACTGATATTAAGAAGCAGCTATGGTTATTTTCTCTTTATATCTTTTTTTTTTTGAATTTGAGATTTTTAGTCTGTTTTGCTAAGCGGTTCAACATGTTTTTTTATTAAATTTAAAAAATTTAATTTAATTTTTTTTATATTTTTTAGATTGTTTAAGATGTTGGTATAAAAAATATTATTTTAATATAATTTAAAGAAAAACACACTTAAAAAGCAATAATCCATCATATTTTCATTTATCTTTTTAATATGAGTTTTGTATTATGGTACATGATATTTTGTAAGACTATTTTTACTTAAAATACATTAAAATTTATTTTTAATTTTTTTAATATTAAAATATTAAAATCATAAAAAGCAATAAAAAATATTAATTTAATATTTTTTAAATCAAATAAACTTAAATAAAAAACTATTTACTCAAAAAAATTTCAGGGGAGTTTGTGAATGTGACAATGGTTTATTTTTAAAGTATTTTTTTATAAATTTATTAAAAAATTTTATTTTATAAAATTTATTTTTATATTAATATATTAAAATAATTTAAAAATAAAAAAAATAAATCTAAATAAAATTTAATTTTTTTAAAAGATACTTTTCAAAAACTTGCCTTTAAACAATGCTACCGAGCTGTCCTCTTCTGATGTGACCAACTGCTCCACTGTTTTTGTCGCCTACTCCCTCTCTCTCTCTCTTATTGGAATTCTACCCGTCAAAATTATATATAAAACAAACAGAAAAAGAATTTTTTTAAAAAAAAAGGAAAAAACAATATATCCTGCAACCGCCCCTGACAGTCTTAGTCACGGCATCTTGAAGCTGCAACTCATAAGCAATCTTAGGTGTCTTTCATTCATTTCCACATGTATGGAGCCCAGAGTTGAGTGCTTAGTCCGCTTGAAGTGGACCCGAAGCTAGGCCCAGACGAATATAGACTTACGAGCTTCATTAAAAAGTTTAACTAATTAAAAAAAAAAAAACTAAAAGAGAACCAAAAAAAAATATTGTTCCCCATCAGTTAATTTTATGGTGTTCGGTGAATAACTAATAGCATTTTATTACTTATTTTTTGAGCTTAATTTAGAGAAAATTAGATATAATTAGAAGATATAAATTTAAGGTAAAGATATTTTTATCATTTTTAATGGGTTATGAGTTTAATATTTTCTTTATTCTTTGTCTGTCTTTTTCTTCAAGGATATTACTAATTACTCTCTTATTAATATATTTCTTTTTTCATTTAGACACAATTCATTGTCGACAAGAATAATATTTTCTCTTTCTTAGCCTTTTACAAAAAAAAAATCTTACCCCATTGTTTAGGGGTAATATATTCTTGGCATTAGGACAATTTCGGTATTTTAAAATTCATTGAAGACAAGATCGGTGTTTTGTGTTTTAATTGTATAGTAAATTTACGCCACTATCCTTACAAGAAGTAATTTTTTTGGCTTTTACCGAGGGTTACTTTCATATTTTCATAGAAAAACAAATAATATAACTTATCTACCCTTGGGATGAAAAAAATCTTATTGAAGATGGGTCCTTTCTGTAATTTTAAATTTTGTTACATGGTAAAAAGTTTTTGGCGCCCTTGATATCAAATAATTTAACCATTAGGTTAAAAGGTATTTTTATCATTTTATTACTTTGTTTTGTAATTAATGAGTTGGGTTTAAGTATTTTAATAAATAAATAAAATTGAAAAATACATTGATGCGTATGGTCTAAGCGTCAGTGTATCAGTCATTTTATTGTTTTAGGACAACATTTGTGACTAATTCAAGTGTATTCTTCGTAAAAAAAGCAGCATGTGTATAGATAACTATTAAACTTTCATTTCCTTTTAATTTAGTCTATCTTCTTTTGTTGTTGTTTGTATTATCTTATTTAATTTATGAAATTAGAATTTAATTTCAATCTTATCCTCATTCAAGTTTTTTTTGTTTGATTTGGTTTCTATTTTAAAAAAATTGATTTTTTTTTAAATATTTTGACTTGTGATAGTTACATATTAAAATATTAAAATTTACAGGGTCTTCAACGTCCGTGTATGTCAATTTATACTACTATTTAATTTTTCTTTCGTTGTTTTTCTTGTTAATAAATATATTTGATAAAATGCCTATAAGTTAACCATTTTGAATAATTTCACCGAAATATTTTTAAGTTTTTTTCTATACATTTAAATTCACATGCAACTAAATAATGCAATGTAATTTTCTAGTAACTTCACCGTCCACATCCACTAAAAATTATATTCCAACCTTCACGTGGCTAATGTGGAAGTAATAGCTGAGGTATTCAAAGCAAACGCTGAGATTTATCAATTAAATTGTTTATTAATATTTATACTCTAAGTCCATCAATAAAATTTTTATCAACGATCTTATAGATGCAAATAATTTTTTGAAAGAATTTTTATTGATGATTTATGGTTTATAAATAAATCTACTAATAATAATATATGTTAATAGATTTACTAGCACAAAAACAAGTTAAATTTTTTTCACTTGTGTCATCCCATTAGTATTTCAATTGATGAATATAATATATCATCAATAGAAAAAATACATGTAATTCTATTAGTAATTTTGTTTTCCACCATTAGTATTTTACTCAGTGAATTTGACATATAACTAACAAAACAACCATATACAATTTTGTTAGTAATTAAATAATAACAAAGATATTTTTAGCAATTATTTTACAACTCTCTAGATTATATGGGCAAACTTAATCCATCGATAACACCATCAATAATAATTTTAAAATAAATTAATATAAAAATTAAATATTTATTATAAATTTAAACATTTATAAATTCAAATATAATTAATTTAGAATAGAAACATTAAAAAAGGAGTAAATAAGTCTTCATTGGAATCGTAAGGCCAATAAAAAAAAAACACATATACCACCTATTTATAATTTTGTCTTCATGATCAATTGATAGAGTTTGAATATCTTAGCACTGAGTTGTGCCTAATTAGCATTAAGATGGGCCGATTGAACTTGCTCTTGTTGGTTTAGAATCATCTCGAATTCTAGAGTTGGAGTACTCAAAACTGATTTTGAGCATCTAACAGTTAAAACACTATAAGTTATCTATAACACCTCAACTGTAGTATGAGAGAGATTGTACACCCAATTTATATCGAATTCATTAAACAATTTTATCTTCAATCACAAATCTAGATCAAGATCCAGATAGGTTAAAAGATTATATTTGTATTTTTCATTCAACCAGGTGTTATATTTTTAGAAAAAAAAAAGTTAGAAAATTCAAAAAAATAATAACTTAAAAAGAAAATATTGAAAACCAACATACCATAAAATATTGAACTCAGTTATCAACGAGTTGCTGCATTTTTTTTAGTGATTATCACTCTGCACATGCATCCAAAAACAGTAGCCTGCAACAGAAAATTATTGTTAGTTAAATATATTTATCAAAAAATAAAAAAATCGATATAATAAAAGAAGAATCTTACCATCTACTTCGCCTGTGAAACAAATGGAACGAAACTGTTAGTATAAGTGGTAACAAAACTGTGAACATGACGGTTTTGATTTTCTACGCTGGATTGTAACTGTCACATTAAATGCTCGAACATCACTTGCTAAATATGTCCCGCCCATACAACATCCGAAATGTAGGACAATCTAAAATCCTTCCATATCATCATGTCCTTCTAGCCTAAAAGCTCTTCTTGTTTTGTATATTTTTTTGGAATTCTTTTGCGCCTCACAACAAAAATCACACAACCTAACCTATATGGTATAAATGAATTATCTATTAGTAAATGAAAACTAAAAATGTAAAAATAAATGATTTCAATCTTACCTATCTTACCTAACCGTAGCGTGATTTTCCAAACACTCATTGCAATAGCATTATCAGCTCTATCATATTCAAAATTTTCCTTGCAGTTAACATTTATAAAAGATAATTTTCATTAATATTAATAAACTAACTGAATTAACATAATAAAAAAATAGCTAAGTCAATATTAACCTTAAACCTTTTGAATCTTGTATCAATCAAAGGTTTTTATTTAGGGTGTTTGGAAACTAACTCCATTGAAACAAATAAAATTTTCATCAACAATTTCATTGCTAATATTATAGTTCTAACAGTCTTTATGTTTATAAACCTGAAATTACATTTGTCTATTGAAATTATTTTTTTTTTAAATTATTAACATGTGGTTGTGATGGGAAACAAACATGCATTGAAAAGTTATTTTTACGCTAAGCCTATATAGAATATTGATGTAACATGTATTAATTAATTATATAAACTAAATAATATTGATTTAACTCAAGCTTATTCAATCTATTTTAATAGTACTCTTAATTTACTAGCAATTACCTACATAAATTCACATTTCTATACATTCAATGAAAATTTCAGCATAATAATAAAAATGGCAAAATCTAAAACAAATATGTTAAATAAGTCATTATTCATTTTATTATAAAACACTTAAGTCATAAATTCAAAATAAATCTCCTCAATTTACAAACAAATATAATTTTATAAAATTTCAAACAAACCATAGCATTCACAAATCATCTATAGCATGCACAAATCATACATTCACATAAGAAATTTTTATAGGATAAAACTATAAAACAAGTAAACACTCAAACAAAATACACATATGCAATAAAAATTAACATTTTAAAATTAAGTTCAATTAAAAAATGAGTATTTTTGCTTACTAAAAGCATGAAATCCTGAATTAAATGCAAATAAAAAAAGGATGCTAAAAATCAGAGTGTTAAGGTGACCAGATTTGTAGCAAGAGACTGATTTATGAAAAACATCGAATGAGAGGTGTATTGTTTGTTGCAGACAAAAATGAAACAAGAAGAAGAAATGGATAGGGGGAAATGGATGGGGCCAAGAAAAGAATTGCTCACTAAGTTATAAATTAAATATTATAAATGGATTTAACAATAAAATTCACCGACAAAATCAACCCATAGGTAATTTTATTTGTAAAAATAACATGTTATTGTATTTTTTAATTTTTTTTCATTGTATTTTTTCTGTATTTATCAATGACATATTCATATTAGTGTTTCCAAATGAATACAATAAGAGAATAGTCTATCAATAAAGTTCATCCCAATCTATCGATTAAAAAATCAAATAAGTGTTTCCATTTGTATTTGTTAATATTTCTTTTTATTTATGTCTTAGGTTTTCTTTGTAACATCCTTAGTAATATAAGTCCTATATTAATCGCAGCTGATGTAAAAAGAAATGCATGTGTATATAATATATGTCGTGAATTTTGCTTGATATACACTTTTTTTAAGTTAGATTTTCGATGATCCACTGTGCATATGTATTATTCAGTTACTCAAAGCACTTTTTAAAAATTATGTTAATTTATTTATAGCTAAGTAAAATTTAAGTCTGGAGTTAATGAGGTTGCTCATACTATGAAAAAACTCTTTCAAGGTTTCGAGGGTTGAGAGGATAGTGGAGCTGGGTTTGAGCTGCAGCTACGAGACTTGCAAACCAAGTCTTTTTTTTCTTTTTTATGGTTTGGGATCTTTCAATGCCTAAGTCAATTTAAACAAGAGAGAAAGATCGATCTTGTAAGATATTAAGTCAATTTAAACGAAAAATCAATAGAAGAAAACAACTTTTGCAACAGTCTATCCAAAAACTTTGAAACCTCCATCTCCATGGTGTGAGAAAAAACTGCGGAGATTGTTTTTCAAAATTGCAACATGCAGTAGAGGGAGTTAAGATCACAACAAAAACATTTGTTAAGAAACGGTGTATGGTTGCATGATGTTGCCAAAATGCTGGACGATCAATGATCCTGCAACGAAGAAATCGCATCAGCATTTGTCCAGAAACAACAACAATTTGAACACGAAGGGGCTAACTTGAGAAGAGAACAAAAGGAAACATAAAGCTAAGGAGGGAAAAGAATTCCTTGAACAAACCTTGAAGAAAGGTGGTGAAAGTGGCCAGAAAGATCTATTGCACGTCCCTTGACTCAGTTATGCACTGAAAAAGGCATAAAAAACATGCAAAATCATAAAGCTATAACATAACATGGGCTGCATACATGTTGGAATGAGGAAACAATTATTATAAAGAAAGTTAAATGATATGGGGATTTTATTGTAGTTCTAGACAAGGATAATCGCAGATTGTGACAATAAAATTTAATGAATATGTTATGTAATTAAAAGGATCATTAGAGGTCCTGTAGTATTTTTATATTGTAATTTTTTATTGTATAATTAAAATGTTATTAGCACATGTTTCACGTGCCCCAACAAGTGAATAGTATCTATACTATTAAGGAGATGGTCGAGACACTTTTTGATGGTTAAATCTAGTCATCTGCTATACAACTAGGTATATAAATATATTTTCTTTTATATGATATGACGTGTGTAGATATATCATAGTTGTATTGCCGCTAGTGATCAATTGTTTGTGTTTTTTTTTTTTAACAACTAAAATGTATAATTATTATATATTTATTTGTTGTTTACGTGGGTATGACATGGGTTATCAGAGACTCGAACACTTTGAGTTTAACAAACACGTTAGTCCCAAAACTTTTAAATTTAGCATGATTGTCAAGCTCAAGATATTTTGATCTGACATGTTTACTAAATCTAAAAATCTTGAATTTAGCATCATTATTTGACTAATTTTTTTGGGTTTAGCATAATTGTTAGAATTAAGACTTCTAGTCTAATATGATTGTCAAGCTCAAGATATTTTAATATGACATGTTTATTAAATATAAAAATCTTGAATTTAGCATTATTATTTGACTAATTTTTTTTTGGATTTAGCATAATTGTTAGAATTAAGACTTCTAATCTAATATAAATATACGTTTTAATACGTTTAAAATATTTTTATATATTTAATATTTAAAAAAAAAAAAAATTTGACGTGCCGTGGAGGACTAGATGCTAAAAACAAAGCAAAGAATAAGAAGGGGCCTACGAACGTGCTGCTAGTATAGAAGAATAAAATTGCAATTTGAAGAAACTGTTTTACAGAGAAAGAGGTTATTGACTAAAAGTAGACTACCTAACAAAGTCCAAAAACATAGAATCAGAGAGCGACACATAAATGAATATCATTATCAGCAAAGAAGAAAATCCACCAGCTTCATGAAAACAGACAAATTTTGAAACCAAAAGACACATAACAAAAGTCTCCAAAAAAATTGATAGATTAATAGAAAAAGAAGGGGAAAGCAAAGCAAAGGACTTCGATTCAACAGAGCAGAAAAACCTCTAGAAACTCATGGGAAACAAAATAAAAATACAGCAAGCAAAGAGAGACAACATAATTCCGTCGACAATTTGGCTTATATACGCATTAAATAAATAATACTTGTCTATTTATGCTTCTATCATTTGCTTCTCAACCGTACCACGCAATGCTAAAGTCTCCACTTTGATGGGGCGAGGAGCACCCGCACCCATCCAATGAGCTCGACTTACCACTTGTTCCTCTATGCTAATAGAATTTCAACAGAGATGAATTTTTATTTTGTTTGAGAAGAAGACAAAACAGAAGGAGACAAAGGGAGGCGTGTCAAGCATTATGTTCAACAAAAACCATTAATTTTCCAAATAGCAACATGGGATTGTGGCAGAAATGAGTCCTTTTGTTATTTCTTTTATTTTTTTTTGGCCATCACTAGAGATTCAACAAATGAACTTTGAAGTTTGATCTATAATTAATTACTATTACAACCATGCTATGATTTTAGCTTGAAAATGAAAGCAAAAATTGAAGACAGATAACAAAACATTGAACCAGGTACCACACATGAATACTATCTGGTTAACAATCTTGAAATCATGATGCAAGATACCTATTTGTAAGAACAGAAGAGAGAAATGATGAACAACTTGGGATTTGAACAAAAAAACATAACCTTTTGTCCCAGATTAGCTCCATTAAGAATACGTGAGTTAAAAACTCAAATCGAGACCCAAGCAATACTGCCATCTATTAATAGATTTATACATGCTGGAAGTAACTTGTCTTCTTCTATTGTCATTAATTCAAGTCCTAACATGCATGTTTGTCATCTTCACAATGCCTTATATATTTATTGAGTTTGCAGGATATTCAATAAGTCGTGATGCGCGCAAACTAAATTGAATACCTCACATAAATAAAAAAACAAAACAAAAAATACAAAAATAAAAAAAAAAACAAACTAACTCCAATGCCTTGTTGATCTGAGGCACTAAACTATACATTCCACACTTGAGTGTCCTTGTCAATGGACCAACTACTCTCTCAACTGACCTCCTGCAATGTTTTCAGCTCCTGTACAATAATGTGAGATAAGTCTATGCCATCATTATTTGACTAGATAAAAAAAAAAACTCGATTTTGTAGTTTTACAATTGTGTATGTATCACAAAAGGAATTGTTTTCAATATAACCATTTTTCATTACCAAAAACACCAAGCAATAGTACACTATACAATGCAACAGTTTTAATTATATACCAAACAATTTGGAGCTTTAAAAACAACCTAGGAATGCATTAAAAATATAATTTGATTTTAAAAAATAATTTAAGATAATATTTTTTATATTAAGATAATAATATATTAAATCAATTTAAGTTTTACGGTTTAACTCGTTAAATTTAAGATTTAAATGATAGAATCAACTAGATTTAATTTTTTTAATTATTTTTTAATTATATAATAACTAAAATAAATATTTATAAAATTGAGTACAAATCAAATATCAAGATATTTATTAATTTAAGAACTTAGTTTTTTTAAAATTATTTTTACTTAATTATACGATAATAAAAATATTTATAAAATTGAGTATAAATCAAATATTAAGATATTTTTTTGATATCATAATAACTTTATAAAAAATAAATTAACAATAATATTGAGAAAAGAATGAAACAATGAAAGAAAAGAGAGAGAGAAGCCACCTCTTTCATTTTTCACCACAACGCCGACTCTTTTAGATATAGTAGATAATTTCTATGAGCTTGTTTGATGGTCGGTTGCTATCGTCGTTCTTTGTGAGTTTTTCCCTTTTGAAGAAAGAATAAACAAAATTTAATGGGTGTGGTAAAATTATTATAAAAAAAATCAAAACCTATTAATTTTTTAAAATATTATTTTAATATTTTAAAATGTAGCTAACTTGCATAACCTTGCCAAACCCTTAATATTTATAATTAAGATATTGATTAGTTATAATTTTAAAAGATATAGTTTAATTAGTCATATTCTAAATTTATTTTTAAAAATTATCAGTTCGAGTTTCATAAACTTCAAAGTCATTAAAAATTTATATAATTATTAGTTTTAAAATCTATAAGATTAATTGAAATACAAATAAATTGATCTGAATGCTCATATAAATCTAAAAAAAAAATATATTAGTTGATCATGAAACTAAAAAATATAATAAAAAGATGAGATATCATTGGATACCCTATAAACACTAGTTCAAAAGCTATGGATTTATCTTGTGTAAATATGCATTGTTCATTTTCTTATGTATTATTATGGATGGATTATTTAAAGTTTTTTATTTTTTAATTTGATTTTTAAATTTTTATTTTTAGTAATTTAATTCTAATTCAAAACTAATTGATTTTGATTTCTCAGTAGGTTTGAAAAAAAAAGTTTAAATGAAAAAAACACCAAACATAGTTGGTATACCATTAGTTTTTTTAAAAAATACATTCTGGTCCTTAAATTTCAAAAAAAAATTCAAATTCAATTTTGATACAAAAATTTATTTTTTTGTTAGTTTTTAGTTCCTAGTTGAGAGGTTAGAGAGAGATAGCTGAATTTCAACAATAAAAAAACATGTTGTTGATATCGATTTAAGCCACCAAAATAAACAATATTTGTATAAAATAGCTTTATTTGATGATAGGAGCTCATATTAGATTTTTTTTTTTTTACTTTTAAAGTTTATGAAAAAACAAATCTAATCTCGGGTTGATTTTGATTTTCAGGATAGTATTTTGGGTTTTTTTAAGCTATTGATAGGTTTATCACAGCTTCTAAAATGTTTTATAGGCTTTTGCGGTCAAAACTAGGTTGAAAATAGATTTTTGTGTCAAAAAACTAAAATCTTAATTTTTCAACTATAACGATGGTCGAAATCTGAGCAAATCAAACAATGTGTTGTTTAATTTTCTATTTCTATTATAATTTGCTTAAATAAAAAATTATTTTAATAAAAAAATTAGTAAATATAATCAAATAAATATCTTGTCTTTCAAGATTATTAAATATTTTGATTTATACATATTTTTAGATTTTTTAAGTTTTATTTTTAAATATCATTAATGATTATTTATTTATTTATTAGTACACATGCTTCTTGATTTATTTAATTACTTATATTTGTACAAAAAAATATTTAAATTTAATTTTTTTAAACTACACTGCAAAAACCTACATATATATATATATATATATTTCATAAAAAGATAAAAATATCTAAACCCTGACAGCACGCGGGGTACGTTACTAGTGACAACTATCTTTGGTTTCCAATTTTATATGAGTGGAAATATATTACTTAGAAAAATGCATAATAATTCCTGGAAAGGGAGCGATAGCTTGCCGACTCGTACGATAAGTTTATGCAAGTCAAATGAAGTGTACATTAGGAGAGTGTTACTATACGTGGAATACACTCTGTACTTCCCAAGCGTTGGAAACAAACTTGGATACATCTTTTGTTAATGCTCACAATCATTTATTTTTAGAACACGCCTTCGAGAATTTATTTAAAAAAAAAAAGATATGAAAACTGCTGCTTTTGTCACATATCTCCAGACTCCATGTATTCATGTTGGTATGGGGAAGTGCATCGTGCTTGCACATTAGGGCTAATAACATGAGGAGAAAAAATTATTTAAAAAGTAATTCCCGGCTTTTTAATAATAAATATACAATTGATTTTTTCTAATATCTAATATCAATTTCGAAGCTGTTGGTTCGTTGGTCCTCTATAATGTTTTTATATCCTCTCTTGTGTTGCTCCACATGACTATATTGTCTTATTTGTCTCCTCCCGCCCCCTATTTTGTATTTTCTTATTAACGGAGACAAGAAAAAAGAAAAAGAAAATGAAATCGAAGCAGTGGAAGAAAAACAAATATCTTCAATCTCGAAAAAGTGAGATTAATATATTGGTCTCCTAATTAATTTAGTTAGGAAAAGCGTATTCATATTTGAAAAATATTATTTTCTCTCTTATTTATCCTTTTTAGTCGTTTCATTTTCACATTCACGCCTCATGAGGGTTCTTTTTTTCATTACGCAAGTACCATATTCCTTCTTGCAATATGACTCACTTCATAGAGAATAAATATATATATATATATATATGCTATCTTCGGGCTTTTTGGGCATTGATTTTTTTTTTTTTAATTTTGGGGTGTTCGAATGGTGACCACACTTGAAAACATTTATGACAATGTCCTAATAATCAAAGAAGTTTGGCACCTCAACCAAATTGTTTCCATTAAAGGAAAGATTCATTTTGTGTTCTTTCATAAATGTCAAAAAGTTTGAGCCAAAGTGAGCGAGATCTGAGGCGTGCACACCACAACAACTATTTCATAATGCGTTTGCACAAGTTTCTACTAAAAAAAAAATCGATGTCTTTATATTAGTGATGATGATGCACAACGGGGTATGTGGATACTTCAACACATTCAAGTAAATTGTTGGTTATTTGGTAGGCCTTCTTATATTAGAAATGACTTTGGTCTAAATATTTAAAAGAATTATTTAAAAAAAACTTTTTTTATCTATTTATATATATATATATATATAAATGAATATAACACATATGAAGATGAGTTTTATTTTGAAAAAAATAGTTTTTTTTTTCTCTTCATCCATCTTTGATGTTTAGAATTAATTTAACAACATTTACAAAAAATATTTATATTGTGAAATATTATTTTAGTTTTAGTAATTAAAATGATATTGAAGTAATTAACTTAGGAATACAAAAGCAAATTCTCACATCACTAATAAGTTTCCTTCAAATCTACATAAATAAATTTGTTATTATTATTATTAATAAATACTATATTAAATGAGCTTTGTTTTTCTATTTTTTTTTAATTTAATCCTTTAAAATTTGATTGATTGGAAATTAAATTTTTTTTTATTTTTTTATATTGTTATCATGATTTTATGACCTGAGTTGTGGGTTAGGTAGTTGATTTGAGTTTTTTTTTTCAATCATTAAATATCATGTTGATTAAGAATTAGACTTCATAATTTATTTTGGATTGCATTCTATGAGGCTATCATAGTCTCATGACTCGAACGGTTCTTTATATTCTTTTTTATATATATAATTTTACCCTTCAATATTGGATTGAGTGAAAATTAAATTTCATAATTTATTTTGATTTGCTTTATGTAAGGTTATCCTAGTCTTATTAATCATATTTGACATGTTAAACCGAGTTAACTTGATTTATTTTTTTAGTTAAATTTTGTTTTAAACTCTGTCATTCAATTATTGGGTTGATTAAGAATTGAGTTTAATAATTTTTCTATTTGTTTTTTATTTGGTTATCATGATTTCATGATTTAGATAGCAAATTTGACAAATTAACCTGAGTTGATTCAAGTCCATTTAATATATTATCATTTCAATATTTAAAAAAAGATGTTGTTTTAATTTTTTTAAATTAAGTTGTGTTTTTATCGGTCATTTGAGTTGTCTTTATATTTGTAAAGTATATCATATTATATAAAATCAATCCTCATATAATTTAATTTTAATTTTTTTAGTTAAAAAACATGTTAATAACATGTTAATATTTTTTTTAATTTTTTTTTATCCAACACCGCAGCATAGAAATGATATAAAGAGTTCTAAAATGCCTAGACTGTAAGAATGCTGGACTCAATTGCTGAATTGACAAAGAGAAGTTAAAAATGATTGGTTTGGTAAACATGTGTGGTCTGGTTAGCTAAGGCAATTACTACCCACCCCACGATCAGCTGCAGTGACCTTAGCTGGCGGTGCTTTATTGCAAATCTTGCTTAAGGAAGACATTCAGACAGATGTTTCCTCAGATGTCGAGGCAGAGCCTGATTCATGGTTGGCAGGTCACTGCAATAATTAGGAGACCACCAGCACACTAGCATGCCTCCCGCTTGACTAGAAGATTTGTTGTCGTTGTTAGATGTTAACCTAATCTTGTTAAGACATCATCAAACCACCTCAAATTAAACCCTCTGAAAAAGATTATCTTTTTTCTACATACATAGTTTTTATTCTTCATTTTGGATGAGAAAAAGAAAAATTGAATTTCATTCTCTGTACATACACGAGGCTTAGGAGTTAGGATAGCCCGCTTAGAGCATCCATACATTCATGCTCTCTGTTAGGGCTCCTTCACTACAATTATAGCTTGCAAATATGGTTTTCTTCTCGTAGTACCCATGCTTTTTAAAAGAATCTTCACTCTAGCTTTGTAATCAGTGCTCCCTACATGTAGCGAGCACTATAGCACTTCTCAATTGGCGAGGAGGAAAAAGAAAGTGAGTTAGTTGCGGGAAAAATAAAAGGTTGGGTCTGGATCTTGGTCTCTGGAGATGGAGAATCCGCTAGAATTAGGTCTTGATCCTCTCTTTATTAGGAGATCCTGGTGTTGGAGAATCCATTATTTTATCAGGATTTACAACAAAAAAATGATTATGGCTAGGTTTTGGGACACTGCTGGCCAAGAAATGTATAATCTTTTTTATCTCTAAATCATGAATCTTTCTAGTTTTCTAACATGTGTTCTGTCTTGTTTTGTAAAATTTGCATTTGGGGTCTTTTAGATCTATATATGCCTTCAGTTCTCCGAAGAATTTTTGGTGAGAATATTAGAGATTTTTTTTAATGATTTTGTTGATAATAGCTTTGAATGTAGATGTGATTATTAAGCTAAAGAAACAATCAAAAGGTACTATGCTTGCTGCAATAATAGCTTAATGTTATTAAATAATTATTTTAATTTAAAAATTTAAGTTGTTAGTTAAAGTTATAAGATATGATTTAAATTAATTTTTAATATATCTCTTTAAATAAAAGTTTTATAAATTTAAAACTTGTATAGTTTTATATTACCTTATACTTGATGTTTTTATCAAATAAATAAAGATGATGATACTCGAACTCATAACTATTTAGTCATCATGACTTTAATACCATACCACATAACTATCTTAAACCAAAAACTTAATTTATTAGATAAAATCACAAGTTACAAATTATATTATTCTCTAACATTTGTTTTAATTTCTGCTTATTGTGCTAGATTTTGTCAACATATTTTCTTTTAACTACCTTATATGCTCAAACAATTTTGGAAAGTGACAATATTTGCTAGGTTTCATTAGTTTTTGTTTGTGCTATTCTATAGTTTTCAAAATTCTATTTTGTTATCACAAAAAAAAATTAATTATTTTAATTTCTTTTCGAATACTCAGTTCATTAAGGCTATTTTTTTGCTTTGGTAAATTAAAAAAAAATACAGGAAGTTGATTTTAGCATGGAATGGTTATCAATGTCTTCATAAATTTGAAGTGTATGTCTATATATATACATTGGATTTGTGGAGCCGTGACATAAAATGTTTTTTATCAAGAAAATAAAATATTCATGTGATGTAAGTATGTTTTAAATTTTTTTTAAGAGAATATGACTTCGGTCATAAACTTTACCAAGAAAAAAATTGATATACGGACCAACCTAAAGAGAAAAAAGAAACTTATGAAACTATAAAAAATAAAAGTCAAAAAATCATATTGAAGGAATATAAAAAAAACACAAAGCTTAATCACTATATGTATATAAATGTTAAATAATAAAATTAAAAAAAATATCAACTTAAAAAAAGAGACGAAAGCCAAAACAAACTCACAACTCATTAAAACCTAGACCTAGGCTTAACTAAAAAGAACAGTAATGAAAAAGAGCTAATAAAACTAGGGTCATTTTCCAAATAATTGAAAATCCTAAAGAAATAAAATAAATAAAAGTAAATTTAAAAATTTATCTCTATTACAAAAAACAATAACAATAAAAAAATAGAAACTAAATTTGAAAGATTTAAAAAATAAAAGGGGACAAGATAGAAGAAGAATTCTAATATAATAAATTTTTTAAAAAATCATTTCAAATATTGAATGATAGAATCATAAAAAAAATATCAATTTAAAAAATTAACAAAAAATCCCAGAAGGAATGATAAATAAATAAATAAAAACATGAGATAATTGTGTAATTTTCAAAACCAACAAAAACTTTGACAAAACACATGTTGAAAAAAAATAAAGTTAATATCCAATTAAATAAATATTAAATGATGAAATGAGAAAAAAATAATTTAAAACAAAGGAAAATAAAAAATTAAAAAAACTCTAATGAACCTTTTAAACTTGGTCAATTTTTTAAAACTTGCAACCCATAAAATCCTAAATCTAGGTTTAATGAAGAAGTTTTATTTTCAAGCAATTTTAAAATCCTCACCAAAGCAAAAAATAAATAATTAAAAAAATAAAAATCAAATTTGATAAGAAAAATAAGGATGAAATTATCACATAAAATTAATTTAAAAAATAATCTCACAAAATAAATAGCAATCAATAAGGACTAAATTTGAAGGATGAAAATAAGTTAAGGAGGATGAAAGTGACAATCTATCCTAATTTTATAAATTATTTAAGATAAAAATTTATAATAAAAAAGAAACCAAGTCTAAAGAAATAATAAATTAAAGGGTTGTTTTAGAATTTTTAAGAGTTTAACATGAAAATGAAAATCTAGGAGAAGAGTAAGAGAAGAGGGGAGAAAATAGAAAATTTTGAAACACACATTACATGAAGAGGGCGTTATAAGGATTTTGACACAATCGATGAAGACAATGTTTGGTAGTTATATGACCCCCACATGTCACTCACTTTCTAGTATATATGTGACATAAGTCAACGAGCTTTTCTTAATATATAATATTTATTAAAGTAAAATAATGCTCATAAGCTAACTTGTTATTATCAAAAAAAAAAATAGTTAAAAGATCAAAAAGATCCTCAACAAAGTTTATTTGATTTTAACTTCAAAAGCAATGAATTATTTATATTATTTTGAAAAAATTGAAAAAATAATCTAATTTTCATTCTATAGTTAAATTAGTACTTTTACTATAGAATTAAAATAAAATAATTAATTTAACCCTATATAATTTTTAAAGGACAATTATATCATAATAAAAAAACCCAAAGCCTTTTTCAAAAATTTGATGGTTCAAAAGCAATTTTATTATTATATTATTACAATTATATTATTGCAATGAATAATGTTTTATTCATACAACTACAATATTGTTTCTTTTCCCTTTAGGATTGTGTGTGTGATATTGTATTAAAAAAAATTAAAGGTTTCATAATTATATATGTGTAATATAAATATATTTTTCAAGATAGGTTTAAATAATTTTTGAGATAATTTTAACAATATTTATAACATATATAATACTCATCATGTAAGGTAATTATCCAAATAATAATCATTCCTTAGGTTAGGTTGGTATGGATCAAGTTCAGATTAAATTATCATTCATGTTATTTTTTTATATATTATAAATTAAAAATAATTAGCAATTTAAAACTTACTAATATATATAACTCTAATTATAAAACTTAAAATATTTTGACAAGTCAATCTCTATGACCTAGTCAATTTAGAATTTAGATTGATTTGAATTGAAAAAAATAAAATAAAAAATTTACTAGTCATACCTAATAAAAAACTTAATAAAAAACTTAAGTTAACCTATAATTTAAAGTAAAACTTATTAATTTTTTTAAATTATTTTTCTCAAAACTTCATTGTTATTGTGTAATTATTATTTTTTTAAGTAGATTTAAGTTGATTTTTTTTTTTTGTCAAAAACTCATATTTTACTCTACATCAAATGAGTTTTATAGGTATGCACGCAAATAATTTCTTATTTCTCTAATTACTCCTGCATAATATAATCCGTTTTAAATAAATATAATGTACTTTTTTAAGTTACGAAATCAACGACATGCTGAATAAGAGAGAAGGTGTCCTAGTATTTTGAATCATTTTAATCATAATTATCGTCAGGCCAGTAGATGAACGTAGAACCAAGTGATTTAGAGTCCTGGCTAAGCCTGTTTTATTAAAATTTCAGGTTCATAATTGATCTAGAAAAAAATTAATCAATTTGTCACATTAACTTGAAATTTAAATGACTCAACAAAATTTGATAAAAAAAATAATTTTAATATATATTTTTTAACTATATATTCTTATTTTTATATATTTTTCAGTTGTTTAGTAACTCATTTCAAAATTCATTATATAAATATATGAAAAATATTTTATTTTTTTAATATAGAATTTAAATTTTTTTATATATATATTTTATGTTTAAAAAAAATTATATTTGTTAATATATAATAAAAAAATTTAAAATGTTCTTTTAAATTTCATTATATATAACATATATAATTTATATTTATATGGATTGCTTTTTATTTTTTTATATAAAATTTAAAATATTTTTTTACAACACTGGAATCATGGTCTTGAGGCCTCGAATCCAAACGAATCCAAACATAATTAGGAACTCTCGTCGGTCTCGTCGCTTATGATTCACGAAATTAGAACAGACACCTAAGTGGTCTCTGGCCAGAAATGGATCTTCCAGAAATTTTTTAGCCCATGATATGTTCTTTCGAGATTTGGTCCAATACATAATTATTGCAGCTATTTTATAAACTAAGTGATTCGTAATTTCTCAAGTATATAAATAAAATAAAAAACACATAATTGTGTTTCGTGCTTTGAGTTCTGATGAGAGAACTTAAATGGCAAGTATCTGATGAGAGAACTTAAATGGCAAGTATGAAATATATATTGGAAGTTTGTGGCTGCCATGAAAAAATCCATTTAAAACATATAAAGAGTTTTCAATATCCTTCATACCCTTTGAATTAATTACAGCATGTTCCATAATTACATCGCTGAATATACGAAATTTCAGAAGAAACTTGCAGTGAAAAACAAACCTCCAAAAAAAAAAAAAGAGGAAAATTTCTGTGTGAATATATTTAAAATTGATAATCAACAAATCATTTTAACCTTGCTCGAAAGAACTCGTGCTTATTAGTTCTAAACCGCCCAATAGTCTCTCCCCTTGATCCCTTCCTTTCTTCATCTGCTCAATCTGATCTGCAATTATCCTCTCCTGTCTTTACAGAAGAAAGCCATTGCGTCACTTTCTCTAGCACTTTGGTAGATCCGGAGGAGGAGGTAAAACAGATTCATTAGGGCCTTTGCCATTGTCTACAACAAATGCCATCTTAAGTCCCCATGTTGTATGGACTTCTAAATGGCAATGCATGAACCAAACCCCTACATTAATTCAAGAAAGAACATGTTTAAGAAGGGAAGCAAAGGGGGAACACTAATTAATTAAAAATAGGAATGTTTAATTACCTGGATTATCCGCTATGAACCTTATAGCAGTCCATCCACCAGCTGGGACTCCAATTGTGTTCCTCTCCACTGGGTCAACAAGATTGAATTTCTTTGGGTCCCTCTTTGGATTGAAATTACCTATTCCCCTCCCAACTTCGAAGAAATTGAAGCCATGCAGATGGATAGGGTGGTTTTCAGGAGTAAGCATTCCTGTATCTTGCAGCACTAGTTGGACAGTAGAGTTGTAAGCAAGTCTGTAAAGTTTTGTTCCATTCACTGTTTGGAAGTTTGTTGGTTGTGTGCCTGTATAGTTGAATGGTGTGGGCGGGTTGCCTGGGAAGTCATCTGTGAAAACACCTTTGATGTTGAAGAAATGAGCTTGAAGGAGAGCAATTGTTGGCATGACAAATGTAACGTTATTGAAATCTGCCACAACTCGGCTCCCATTGACACAAGTAGCACAAGGATTGACACCGAGGCCAACGGTAAAAAAGAGAGAGTGATCGATTTTTAACGGGACTCGAGCAGGATATTTTATCGAATTCAAGCTACGTAGAGCATCTGTAAAGTTTGTTGCTACTGGGGTGGCATTTTGGGCTGGAGGGACGGTGAGGGTAGTGGCGCTACTAGCAACGGTGCCAGAGTAATGTAACGTGGCTGTGGCCGTCACGTTATCAACCGCAATGGGTGCGTCCATGAAGGGTGAGGCAGCAACCAAGTACCTGCCAGAACCACGGTTTGCCGTCACAAGAACGTTAGTGGTTTGGCCTGGGGCTATGACAATGGTGTCGATTTTGAAGGGTTTAACGTATGTGGCATCAACCTCTACAACAGTGAGTTGATGGCCAGCAATCTTAAAGAAGAGCTCTTCATTTAGTGCAGCGTTGATAATCCGAAGCAGGTAAGTCTTTCCGGGCTGTACTGGTAAATTATATCCCCCTGCAATGGATAGAATGATCTAGAAAGTTAGCAAATTCAACATATTAGCTAGCTGTTGTTTTGAATATGAGTAACTTGTTTCTCTGTGCTAGCTAGTGTTTAATTTACCCTGTGAAGAGCAGGCTGAGACAGGTCCTGGATGACCATTGATCGTGTGAGCATCTGAGACATTAGGTGCCATTCCAGAACTCATTGCCTCGTTGATCACAGCTTCAACATCTGATTTCCACCATTCACCTACAATTGGAAAAATTGGGTTTGCTTATTGACTAACGATTATTGTATCCCAACAATTGTATACTTACTTAATGTATGTTTTACTTTGCTTTACAAGGAATGTTCACAATTATTAATTTCTTGAAGGCATATACGAGACTTTTTAAAGGCCTTAAGGTGAACTAGGCTCACCTAATACAATGACTTCTTCCCTGTGTGGTGTAGGAAATGGGTAAGGAACACCTCGCTTGGGCAAGATGACAATAGCACCATGGACAGTGGCCCTGAGCCAGAGGATATGTGCATGCCAGAATAGGGTGCCCCTTTGACCAGTAATTGTGAAATTGTACACGAAGCTCTGTCTTGGCTGAATAGGACACTGCGTTATGTATGCTGGGCCATCGGCCCAACCGGTCCGCAGCTGTCTGATTCCATGCCTGATCACAATGGTGAAGACAGCGATACTCATCAAGGCCGAAAAATGGATAATGGCATGAAAGGCAGTAAAATCGGTAATCAACAGCACACTCACCAATGGATGCTGACATTGTATTTGACGTGGTTGACCACCTTCACCAGCACTGTGTCACCTTCCCTGGCAACTAAAGTGGGCCCAGGGAACCTTCCATTGACAGTGACAATGGGCTTTTCTGAACACAGTCTCGTGGTATTTTTCATCACCACCTGCATGGAAATTAAACAACCGTGAGATAAACCAAGAAGATACGCCAACTGGAGTTGTCTAATGGTTTTAAGTTTGAGTAATGTAGTTATGAATATAATGATTATTTAAGCTTATATAATTATTAATTTTAGATTTATAAAATTAGCTGTAAACTAGCTCTAGTATCCATATTAATAAAAAAAATACGCCAACAATTTTAAAGCTTAACTGTAGTTCTACAGTAATATGACACGTGCATGAAATAAAAAATTAGAGTTTTTGAAAATAGTTTAAAATTATGGAGAAAACTTTCTTATATATAAAATTCAAATAAGTCAAAAAAGTGTTCTAAAAACAATTTATAAATTTTTTTTAATAGGTTTTAATTTGATCTATGCTGAATAGAAAAGGAAGGAAAAACAAAGAAAGACGTTTGAAAATAACTAGAAAATAAAAAAAATTGCAAAACAATATATTCTGTGTTTAATTTGACCATAAACTCGTTACAATTAGCTAATTTACATTTATAGAAACAGGTTAGTTGAATATGTTGGCCAAATTTTAATGATTCAATGCTCAAATCAAATGTTATGTCATTTCAATATATATATATATATAGACACACCTCGTTTGATTGATAAATTTGTCCATTTTTAATAAACAGGAGAGATCTAGAAATAGTGATCACAATTCATATGTGTGCATCGTTTTCTAGTTTTCAAACTTCAAGTCTTTAAGATTTTATCGCATCATTCGCCAGCTGCATTAATATTATAGCCAAGGAAAGAAAACTGAAGCTAAATATAGCATGATTAAGATGAATATAATGTGATTAAGATGTATCAACCATAAGTATAGTAACTAACATTGAGAAACCAGCTAATCTTCTGCCATGCATAGACAGCTCAAAATTGCTTGCACTGGTGAAATTAATTACGTAATCGTTGATCTTAATCTTCTAATTTGGATCATCAATGTAGAGTCACTTCACCAAGTAATCGTATTATTTTAAATTACTATATATTGTAACTATCATAACTTGAAGGTGAAGCTCATGCAGAGCTTCCTGGTCAGCCAGAAACACTCAAAACAAGAACAAAGGGAAATGAATTAATGATCTCATTTACGAGTACTAGCAATAGCTAGCTTCATTAGAATTTGAGATTTGACAAAAAAGAGCCAGAGGTATACATTGCATTTTCATGTATATATTTTCATATTGGGTATTAGGACGTGTCCATATATATAATATAGTATTGTAACCTTCAAGAGAAGGCATATGCTTGGGAGTTCTGAAGAA
Source organism: Populus pruinosa (assembly GCA_026413675.1). Lineage (NCBI taxonomy): Eukaryota > Viridiplantae > Streptophyta > Magnoliopsida > Malpighiales > Salicaceae > Populus > Populus pruinosa. Next base: position 29,848,922 of record CM048592.1, on the reverse strand, counting down.
AACACTATAACTTCAAGCTCATGTGAAGACAAGATGATGTTTTAGCCATTTACAGCCAAGAGAAGCAGGATCATGCACATACGACGTCGGCTTTTAGTGATCAAATGATGAGCTTAGTACATTGACTAGATGATTAGCTAGTTTAAGGGGAATTAAAGCACTGAAACACATTGCTAGTTAGACCACTACAACTTACATTGAACTTGTAGTGCCGGACCATGGACTCCACAGATGCCGGAAACAGACAAGCCACCAGAACGAGAACACGAAGCCATTGTACCATGTCCATGTATATCCACTAGCTCTCTCTCCCTCTCTACACGAACGAAGACAGAGAGAAATTAATGTTTGTTACTTGTTTGTGTTGGAGCACTAAGGGGTGCCATGTACTTATAAAGGCATTAAAATATTAATACTCCTTTGCTATCAGGTCGTTTTAGACAATTAGGTAGACGCAAGAGTACTCGAGGGGCAAACCCTCGGCAGCAACAAGCAGAAAAACATATTTTATCAAAACCTAGAAATTTCTTTATTTTTTTTTCTTGTGGATCACACAAAGCAGTTATATATTCATCTACTAAGACACATTTTGAAGCGAAGCTAGTAGCTTCCCTTGATGCCATGTATCATTGACCAGGTCGTCGATCTGCAACTGGGTTTGGTCCAACCGTAGGTAAAGGACACCCGATCCATCTAACATAACAAAAAAGTTCGTTGATTTTCTACCTCATTGAAGTCAAAGGAATGACATGAACAACAACCGAAACAACATAACTTACTTAAAGTTATTAATTAAGCTCTTAACTTTTCACTAACCTTGTGTCGCCATAGTTTATTATAGCATCTCTAATCATGATTAGAACTAAATATAAGCATCTGATTGGCGAATAAGTCTAGCAGAAAGGCTCCAAGAACGGGATTCTATTCCATGTCATTTCTTTCTATCCTCATTGCAAAATTTGATAGAATTCATGAGGTTATAGATTCCAACTATACATAGTTTAAACGCTTATTTATGAAATTCAGCCATAGTATATAATCATTTTTATTCGAGATGTCTCAAGAAATGTCGCATCTATTTTGAAAACAACAGAGAACTGTGTTCTTAACAATTTTAGAGAACTCGGAAACTGTTTTCGAAAAAAATGATGCCAGACAACGTAGACGTCGTCATTGAATTTGTCATAACAAAAACTCCATTCCCCATAATTTAACACTGGTCATGAATATAATTCATTTTTACAAAGAATAAGATTTAAGATTCTCAAATGGACGATCCCAATTTGGAATTTATGAGGAGTGGGAAGAAATTTAGGAACTGGAAGGACTATCCTACTGTGCAATTTAAAAGAAATTACTGTGTCTAAGATGAAGTAAAAAACAAAGGAAAACAAAAATGGTAGTATATAGTTAATGGTGCCACATTTGAGGACCATTTGGATATCCAATGCTAACCTAATAAGTTAAAAAAAAATCAAAACTCATAAAAAAATAGTAAAAAAAAAAACTAAACAAACATAAACAAGTCTTTGAAACCTGATTTAACCTCTAAATTCAAAACTCATTAAATCATGTGCTCAGCTTAGATTTCGATCAATTTAATTTTAAAGAATTAAATTATTAAGAAAATATTTATAAAAAAACTTACAAAAACAAAAACAAAAAAATAAGATAAAATTAGAGAGAGAAAAACCTAAGAGGAATTAAATTTTAAAAAAATAAAAAAGATCTATAAAATAGTAATTAAAAGAATAAGCATCAAATTTAAAAGGTTAAAAAATTATAGAGATGAAATAAAAAAAACATTTGTATTTTGATTGATTATTTATAAATTATAAAATAGTAGGGGTGAAATTGAAAAAACAAATATAAAGGGCTAACCCAGTAAAATAAAATCACAAAAAAAAACTTTAAAAAAATAAATGAAATAAGAAAATATCAGTTTAAAAAAAATCGAGCAAATCTGAGCGATCCTCCTAAACTTGGTATAATCTCTAAAACTTACAGTTTGTGAAATGTTGAACCTAAGTTCAATAAAGAAGCTTAACTCTCAAAAAATTTAATCTTAAATAATGAAAAATATTAATTAAAAAACTTTCAAAATTAGAAAAATAAGAAACAAAAAGAATAGCGATAAAATTTAACATAAAAAAGTGCAATGAAATTTGAAAAAATAAATTAAAATGATCCCAAATAAAATAAATAGTAATTAATAGAAAAATAACCAAATTAAAATTATTAAAGAATCATAAGGTGAAATTAAAAATAATTTATAAGTTAAAAAATAAAAGGGGGTAATTTTGAATAACATTGTATGGAGGCAACTCAATAGAATACAAACCACAAAAAATAATAAAACAAAATAAATAAATATAAAAACATCATAAAAAACCTATGAAAACCTCGTAAACCTAGTATAGCATCTAAAAGTTATAACTTGTGAAATCTTGGACCTTGATTTAACTAAGAATCTCAATCATTAACTAATTTAATTTTAAAAAATGAAATCCATGTAAAATATTATTAAAAGAGCTTGCAAAAGAAGAAAAAAAAAAGAGCAAAGAAAAAAATAAGGATAAACTTTGATAGAAAAAATCAAGGATGAAATTAAAAATATAAAATAATTTAAAAGATCAACCCAAACAAAATAAAAGGCAATTGAAATAATAAGAATCAAATTTAAAAAATAAAGAAAAATCATAGTAGGGTAAGATTGAAAAATATTTGTAATTTTATAGATTATTCATAAATAAATAAAAATGATAGGGAATGCAATAGAAAATAATTTTAGACAAACCACAAAAAATAACATAACAAAAAAAATAGATAACAAAAAGCATCACCTTCAAATCTTCTAAACCCAATTTAACCACTAAAATCCATAACCCATGAAATCTTGAACCTGGTTAAATTAAAAAACTTAATTTTCAACTAATCTAATTTTGAATGATGCATTCAACTAAAAAATATCAATTCAAAAAAGAGTAAAAAAATAAGAATAATGATCAAATTTAATAGGAAAAAAACTCAATGAGGATGAATTTAAAAAAAAATAACAATTTTAAAAATAATATCAAACAAAATAAATAGCAATTAAAAGAATAAGAATCAAATTTAAAAGATTAAAAGAAATTATTAAGGATGAAATTGAAAAATATTTGTAATTCACTAGATTATTTATATTTTTAAAATAATTCAACAGATTAAAAATGGTTGGGGTGAAATAAAAAAAATATTTATAATTTAAAAGATTATTTATAGATTAAAAAATAGTAGGAGGTGAAATTGATAATCATTTATAATTTTATTACTTATTCTAAAATTTAAAAAAAAATAGTAATAAAAAACATAAGAATCAAATGTGAAGGAAAAATAATTAAATGGCTATTTTAAAATTTTATTGAAGCTGCTACAAAATTCAAAAAGAAAAGAAAATAAAAGGAAATAATCATTAATGGTAAACCAACAACGATTATGGTATATGTATTGCACGATCATGTAAAGGGCTGTGAATGTTTTCAAGTATCACTTTAGAAAAAAGTGTTTGATGGCTAAACAACCCCACATGCATCGTTTAAATAGTACGAGGTTGTTTTGATGCTGGCATATATATTTTTTTTAAATACCATTAAATATATTATTAATATAAATTTAAACTATTAACCTTAACCTTAATTAATCTTTGAATCTAAAACAAAACCAATATAAAATAACTATAAAAAATCTTAATGAGAAAGTTATATTGTTTTTATCTCCAAGAGCAAAAAAGTATTTGCAATATTGTTTTTTTTTAAAAAACCCTTGAGTTAAAAGCATTAGAATTATTTATTTTGATATTAAAGTTGTAATTTTAGCATGTATTAAAAAAATAACAAATATAACCACGTATGATACGTCAAAGATAATCATGTCATGAAAAGACAATTTCCCCTTCAAAGCTTAGTTCGTTACTTTTTTTTCCATGACAAATAAGTAAATGCACCATTACAATGAATAGCATTCGAGTCTTCGCCTAAGTAACTTCTACTCGAGGTCTAGGTTTTTTTTTAAGCAAGTAATGTTATTGTAATTCTGTGGGTTACCGTACCCATGTAAAAAATCTGCCGAATCGTTTTGCATGTGTGTCGAGACAAAATCCTCGGAGCAGTGTCGGCACGTAAAGTGTATGGAAGTGGTGGGTGGATGATGGACACATGAAAGACTCCTCGTATTTTATGGTTGAGGGATGCTTTTCATGGATGGTTGTAGTGGGAAGATTTGTTCTCTGAAAGCTAAGGATTTAATCTGAGGGAGGGTTACAGCTCATCTAACCTTTCTTTCGAATCCCATTTATGAGAATAATTAATTAATTAATTAATTAATCACTTCTTGAATAACAAACTAATTAAGCTGCTGTAAGTAATCTCTCTGGTAATTATTTGCAATAAATAGGGATTTATGTTGGTCAAGGGGGGTTAGAGAGGTTCATACCCATCAACTCTTGACCAATTAACTCCATGTCTAATCGCTCCTGTTTGGAATTGCAAGATGTCACGAGCAACCATGATCCACGGGGTAAAAAGATTTTAATTAGCAATCCATAACTTCTTCATATTATTCCATCCATGTGAGTTAACCCATGGCTCTATTATATAAAAATATATCTGACAAGATTAATTATATAATATTAATTTTCAGCCAGGTGCTGCTGATTTTTGTATTAAAAAATAATATAAATCTTGAAATTTTATTTAAAATTTAAATTTTTTTTATTTGAATTAATTTTTTAATATAAAAATTCTGTGTCTTAATGATTAGAAATTCATAAGTTTCAATTCCACCATTCTTATTTATTTAATACAAATTAAACACAGGGTAACATAAATACATGTAAATTTCAAGTTTAAAGAATCTTTATTTTAGAGAATATATCAAAAAATAATATAAATTATATTTTGAAATATCGTATAAAAATTTAAATTTTTAAATTGAATTAGTTATTTGATATAGTATTGGTTTGAAAGTATGATAATAATTATTTTTTAAAATATTTTTTTGTTTAGAAATGTATTAAAATAATATATTTTTATTATTTAAAATTTAATTTTAATATCATCACAATAAAATAATTTAAAAATATAAAAAAAAAGTTAAAAACTTTCAAAAACGCGTCTTAAGCATAGTATCTAGAAATTGGGCTGACATGAGTAGAGTGACATTGATGCCATATCATTTAGTACGGTCGGGAGTGATCCTCGGTCGCGTCGTCCTCAAGTCTCTTGTTCGGAACATCAAAATGTTCACATTAGGGAATAGTCGGTTCAAATTCATGCATTCTCTGCCGTGCTGATTGCTAAGCTAGAATGGGTTAATCTCATAGACAGACATTTCACAGTTGCCAATGCATAAACTTGGTAGCTTTGCATGCAAGCCTTGTAAAAATTAAAATTAACCTAGGAGTCACTTTGCCTGTTTAAAATTGTAGTTATAATTATGGTTGAAAATGTTTTTGGTTTAGAAATATATTAAAATAATATTTTTTTAATTTTTTAAAAATATTTTTGATATTAACATATTAAAATGATTTAAAAATAAAACAATTTAGTTTTTAATAAAAAATTAATTTTTTAAAAAAACAAGATGGACTCTATTTGCAAACGGTGTATTAATATATAGCCACGTTTGCTTCTTGGGCTTTTAGCTCGTGAGCCCAAGAAACACCCGTGGGGAATTGAAAGTTGAGTCTGGGCCAGAAGAAAACGCACACTTGTTTATAAAACCATGGGCCTTGGAGCACATTATGAGCTCTTCTTTCCCTGGGGAAATCTTGCGGTGAACCCAACCAGCTGTTTAATGTTGATGCCTTTGTTTCTTTGTTTTTATTATTATTATTATTTTACTCGCCTCTTTTGATAACTTAACTAGAAGATCCAAAACCTTATATAAAAACTGAATTAATTATAAAAAAGGAACAAGTGAAAAAGAGGAAGGGTAATGATTTGGGTTTAATATGTAGCAATTGTCTTAATATATAAGTGTATTAAAATTCTTGTGACATTACAGTCTAACTGTTTTTTTTTTTAAAAAAAAATATATTTTTTAAATTATTTTGATGTATTGATATTAAAAAATTAAAAATTAAAAAATATATTATTTTAATACATTTTTAAATATAAAATACTTAAAAAAACAATATTTATTTTATTTTATTTTTAAACACACACTAAGACCTACAAATTAAAATAAAACGAATGGTTGATAGCATGAGTTATAGAGCAACATGAATGATATATTATTTGTGGCCGGATAGCAATTAAATATTAGTTTATACAATAAAATTAGCATTTTAAGCTCGATATGTGTAAATTAGCAAGTGAACTTAATTCTAAATCCTCTGCGAAATTAAGAATTTAAGGCCTTTTATGTTTTGTTTTTCCAATCATAGAAGCAAGGGACTTTAAGATAAAAGATTGAGCTAAATCTATGAACTAAATACTCCAACTTTAAAAAAATGGATCATTTTAGACTAAACTATAAGAGTATTTATTCTCAAAATTTAATGATATGTATCGATAAGGAGTAAGACTATCCAAAACATCATTTTTATGCTATATAGGAGCATCAATATGCTCTTTAAGCATTGGCTGTGAGAACTTTATAAATTATTAATAAAAGGTTAAATAAAAACAACAAAAAATAAATAAAAAGGCCAATAATAAAACTGCTTTGCAAGACAATAGTGTACATTTTCCAAACCAGCATAAAATGGAATTGGTCTTAGCAAAGCCATCGAGGTGGATGGTCTAATCATAGAGGGATTGCCCTCACCTGATCAAATGGACTGTTTATTTATAAACAAGTAAATTAAATATAATATATGGATTACCTTATCATATTTAATTAACATTGATAATGGGAATGACTCTTGTCAAGATTCAAATGGTGTGTTTATTTAACATGAAATATATTATGTCAAAATTCACAAACAAATGTGTTTACTTTTGTGTTTTAGATGTATTTAAAAAAAAATTACTTTAAATTAATATTTTTTAAATATTTTTAGATCATTTTGATGGATTGATATCAAAATTAATTTTTAAAAATAAAAAAATTATTTTAATATATTTTTAAATAAAAAAACATTTTAAAAAATAACCATAATCATTAAAAAAACACCGAAAATCTTTAGTACATGAAAAAAGAAAAAGAAGAAAAAGAAGAAGGATCGATGTTAATTAACTAACATCAATGGTGATAAATTAACTAATATTAGAGTTATCCAAGCAGGTATAATACATTTTAATATATTTCATTGACTATGAATATCGATTGAAGTAGGGAGCTCACATGCATATACAACAACACCTAGGAGTGGTTTGGTGGAGACCCTTGAATCCATCGCCGCCATCCAAGTTGACGACCTCTACTATCTCCTTCAAGGAAGTACATGTGCGTACGACAGATTCCTTAAAAAGAAATGCATATTTAGTTTAATCGAGGGGCTGATTTGGCACTGGAAAATTGTGTAGCGTTTGCTTTGCACCTTTACTATACTGGATGCAATGGTAGCAAAGAAGAGCAAGATTCAGTAAGGTAAGAAGACAGTATCTTTCTAGACATTTCTTGTATCTTCATGTGTGAAATGTTTTTGCATATAGAGGTTGCAACCTTAAACTTCTTGGAGACTGAGCCAAACTAATTAAGTTTCTGACTTAATTTAGTCACTTTTCATCTACATATTAGAGATTTAGCCACTCTCCTTTAACTTTTCTTTGGAACTAGCTTGCTTTATTAACTCAGTGGAATCTTACCATGATCTCTTACCTTTTAAAAGAATGACACTAATTCCTAGACAACACCTTCCTCTTATAATTGAACATGCAACAGACCTCCTAGAACCATTACTCATAGTGGGCGGACACAAATATAAAGCTGGTGTGGCTGGTTTTTCTGCTGACCTTTAAGCACACACCAAGTTGTTTTCTGAATTTACACATATTGTTCTAATGACCTTTTGATCACTACAAGGAATTAAAAGTGAAAGGATGGAAGCAATCTCGTCATCTTAATTGTTTGGTTTTTTATGTTTATATTTCCACATGATCAGCTGATCAAACAGTCAAAGAGTATACTGGACTTGAGACCAGTTTATGTGGTTGTCAGCTTCTTGAACGACTATCTATTCATTAATACTATTTAATGTGTTATATATAGTCTTAATCTAAGGGAATAAGTTTTCTTTTCCATTATGGATTAGCTTGATTGGCTATTTTCCTAGGAATATTGCATGGTTTTTTCAAGTATGGATAAGGTTTGAATGCTTTTTTCTCTTTCCTTTTTGCCACAAGTTTTGCAAAATCCCACACCTGTATTCTTCTTGCATTTTCAATTTTCTCAATTCAAGGTTGTAATTGAAGGTGTCTAGTCTTATTGATTTACATTAATTGGTTCATAATATATAAGGTTAATTAGTTGAAACCATTTTTTCTTGTATTTCTTGTTGATCAAACAATGCTTTTGGCCCAAAACTAAGGTGGCTTTCACTGAAGCAAACCTCTGCAGCAAAATAAGGCATCTATTTCATTTTCATATTTGACAGGAAATTTAATACATCAATGTTTCTGTACTTAGTATAGTTTTAATACTATACTATCTCAAGTAAATTCAAAAGAACAAGTAAAGCACGCAACTTCCTAAAGCACCATGAAAGAGGAGGATGTTTACATAAAAGACGGAATTGTGGATTATCGTGGGAATCCAGCTAACAAAAAGGAGATGGGAACCTAGAAGGCTTGCCCTTATATTATAGGTACATTCTTTAGATTTTTTATTACAAATAATGCAATCTGATTATAAGACACATGTTTATTTGTTTTAGCCTTTATCAACAGGAAATGAATTTTGTGAACGATTGGCTTACTATGGGATAAGCTCTAATCTGGTTCTTTATTTCAAGCACAGACTGAATCAATAAAGTGCCACGGCTACTAGAAATAACTTGAATTGGGGTGGAACTTGTTATGTCACTCCATTGATTGGAGCATTCTTTACTGATGCTTATCTAGGTAGATATTGGACGATTGCTTGTTTCTCCACCATATATGTTATGGTAAATTTTACTTAGAATTATTAATGATTTCCACTATACATGATTTGATTTCCAACTTCATGATCAATTTTTTTTCTTAACATCTTTAATTATGAAGATGTCAAAACTCAAAAGAGTTTTCCTTTGCATTTGATTCGATGCGCATCATTACTGTCTTGGAATGATATTAATCACTAGAATTTTCTTTCTTTAAGAAACGTGGTCTGCAGAAAAATATTGACAAGAAAAAAGATGATATATCTTTAATTTGTACCTCAGGGACCATTTTTTTGTCCAACTTAATCCTTTTTTGTGGTTATCTTCAACTAGGTAGTTCTTAGAATGTATCAAATATTCAGGGACAGTTGTTTTATCACAAGCTTTTAATTTCACAAGGGATGAAACTTTTAACCATCTCAACTACTGTCCCTAGTCTAAGGCCAGAATATTATTTAGAAGATGAATGTAATCCAATAGATGCTCAAAGTGCATTAGCTTTTGTATCACTTTACCTAATAGCACTAGGCATTGGTGGTATTAAGCCTTGTGTCTCATCCTATGGAGCAGATCAGTTTGATGACACTGATGAGTTTGAGAAAAAACACAAGAGTTCTTTCTTCAACTGGTTCTACCTCTCAATTAATATTGGTGCTCTTATTGCAGGTTCTGTATTAGTTTGGGTATAAGATAATGTGAGTTGGGGTTAAGGTTTTGGCATTCCAGCAATAGCCATAGCAATTGAGGTTGCGAGCTTCTTTTCTGGTACTCGGTTGTTCAGGTATCAAAAGCTTAGAGGCAGCCCTCTTACTCGTATCTGTCAAGTGTTGGTGGCATCCTTCAAAAAAAAAAAAGTTAAAGTTCCAGTTAACAAGTTGAGGAGCTAAAGTCTACCATTCGGTTGCTTCCCATATAGGCCACATATATCATCTTTACTGTAGTGTACAACCAGATAGGGAACCTATTTGTGCTGCAAGGTGAATAAATGGATAAATATGTTAGAAACTCCAATTTTCAAATACCATATGCATTTCTATCAATCTTTGACACTCTTAGTGTCATTTTTTAGGTCCCTGTTTATGACCGAATTATTATCCCAGTTGCAAGAAAGTACACTGGACACAAAAATAGCTTAACTTAACTGCAGCGGATAGGCATTGGTCTCTTCATATCAATATTTTTCATGGTATCTACAACAATCTTGGAACTTAAAAGACTTGAAATGGTGAGAAGGTACAACTCCTATGAACTTAAAATCATGCCCTTGTCTATATTTTGGCAAGCTCCACAGTATTTCCTGATAGGGTGTTCAGAAGTTTTCACATTCATCAGACAATTGAAATTCTTCTACAAGCAAGCACCTGATGCAATGAAGAGCATGTGTCCTGCCCTGTAACTCACCACCGTCGCACTTGGTAGTTACTTAAGCTCTCTTCTTGTAACCATTGTTACAAGCATCAGCACTAAGAATGGAAAGCCTGGATGGATACCGGAGAATTTAAATTATGGTCACATTGATTACTTCTTCTAGCTACTGGGAGCACTCAGTGTGCTGAATATATGTGTCTTTCTCTCGATCTCAAATTGGTACACATATAAAAAACTAGTGGGAACTCTTCATTGATCACTACTTGACCTCTATTAACTATGATTGTAGAGCAATTGAATATCAAGTTCCATCCACAGTTTAAAAATGTTCTCTCTCTAGCCAATCACACATCGAGTCTAATTATGGCAAGACAACAGTTTCTTTGCTTGTTTTCTTGAATAACTGTACTAGTAAATGAAATATTGTCAAGAAAGAAGTGAAATACATACAAGTTATGGTTAAGCATGTTAAAATAATTCAATTAACACAAAAATAAATATGAATATAAAAGAAAAGAAGAATAAAATTCTCCTTAATTGATTTGTCTTAAAGTTTTTGCTTTATACTAAATATAAAGAGCTTATATATAGATTAAACTAAAAATATTATTAATAAAAAAATAAGATAAATATATTATTTAATATCCTCCTTTAAACTCATAACGTGACAGCTACAAGCATTGAAAGTTTGCTAACTAGAAAATAAAAATGAGAAATAAAATGCGACTTCGTAAAGAAATCTATAATCTACAAAGAAGATAAAACAAAAGGTAAAGTAACGATGTCATGCTTGAAATGATAACGAGTAAAATGACAATAAATCTCAATATGCTTAGTTCGTTCATGAAAAACTGAGTTGTGAGCAATCTGAATAGAACTCTGGTTGTCACAATACATAGGAGTAGGATGAGAAAGTGAAACTCTCATATCCGCAAGTAATCAACGTAACCAAATAATCTTTTTAGTAGAAGATGTCATAGTATTATATTACACTTTAGTTGAGGATTGAGAAATAATAGATTATTTCTTGCTTTTTTAAGAGATAAGAGAATCACCTAAAATGATACAGAAACTAGTAACCAATTTGCAGTCTGTAAGATCACTATCATAATCAGCATTAGGGTATGTATGCAGCTATAAGAAAGAGGTGAATGAAAGTAAGAGACTTTGAAAGATTGTACCCCGAAGATATTGTAAAATATGAAAAACAGTTGTCCAGTGAATAGTAATAGGAAAAGAAACAAAGTGACTAAAAATATGAACAACCTATACAATATCTAGACGAGTAATGGTGAGATATACCAAACTCCTAACAATATTACGATATAAAGTAGGATTTATCAAAAGCAAAATATTAAAAGAAAAATACAATATGTTAACTTCAATGAGAGTGTTTACAGTCTTGTTATTAGTAAGTCTAACCCGCTTAATAATATATATATATATATATATATATATATATATCATATTTTGATTAAGAAAAAAATTAACTTCCAGGTGAAAAAGCTACCTCAATACCTAGGAAATATCAAAGAGAACCCAAATTCTTCATTTCAAACTGTTTAGTCAGCTCTGTTTTCAAAACTAAGATACCATCAATGTCATCACTAATAATAATCATATCATCAATATATAAAGAAAAAATGATACGACCTGCATCAATGCTTTTAATAAAAAAAGTAGAATCATGACTACTAGAAACAAATTCAAGAGATGAGATTACAATTGAAAAGTTCTCAAACCAAGCATGAGGTGCTTGTTTAAAACCATATAACGTTTTCTTAAACTTACAGACATATCCAGAGTCATGTGAAACACTAGAAGGAGGTGTCATATAAACTTCTTCTTGAAGATCTTCATTCAAGAAGATATTTTTAACATCAAGTTATAAAATATATCATTGATAAACTGAAGCTACGGTAATAAGAGTACTGATAATAATCATTTTTGCAACAAGAAAAAATGTCTCCTCATAGTCTATACTTAATAGTATCCTTTTGTAACCAATCTAGTTTCGTATCGCTCAATAAACCCATCAGAATTAGTCTTGATCTTACACACCCAACGATAACCAACTACACTCTTACCAGGAGGTAAAGGAACCAAGTCTTAAATATCTATCCTATGCAAAGTAAAAAGTTCCTCATTCATAGCTTCTGCCAAAGAAGATCAAGAATTGTCTTTTTATAAGAAGAGGGCTCAGAGAAACAATGAATAGAAGTTAAAAAGAAAGTAAATGATAAAGAATAACAAGAATAAGAAAAATCCAGTATTTCTGTGGACTTACAAATGCGTATAGATTGACGTAAAGGTGGATTGATAATCTTAGACAAAGCTTAAAGGGTTGTAGACGAGAATGGAGCTTCTAGTGTACTAGAGAGTAAAGTGTCAGTATCTACAAGATGATCAGTATAGATTGATTGAACATGGAGAAAGGTATCTAAGGTACTAAGAACCTATGATCATATATTATCATAATCCTTAAAAAATGGATCTATACGAATAATATCAAGTCTAGTCAAGTTATGAGTAGTGAATATAATAGAAAAGAAAGGTAAATGCTCAAGAAAAATAACATGATGATATATATAAAGTTTATGAGTTATTGGATCAAAAAAACAATACTGTTTTTTACCTTCACCATAACCCAGAAATACATAAATAGCAGAATAAGAGGATAACTTACTATGTTATGTATAAGGATGAAGAATAAAACAAGTACAACAAAAAACTCTAAATGAGAAATAATTAAAGTCATGTCTATATAGCTTTTCAAAAAAAGACAAATCTAAACTATGAGAAGATGAGATTATATTGATCAAACTTACAGTAGTAAGGACAACTCATTCCTAAAACTTACTAAGAACAGAAGCAGACAACAAGAGAGAACGAGTAGTTTCAACAATGTGCTTATATTTTTTTTTTAGTAATACCATTTTGCTCAGAAGTATCTGTACATAAAGTTTGGTGAATGGTTCCATATAAGGCAAGCAACTAATAAAATTTATTAGAAGTATATTCCCCACCCAAATCACATATAAAGCATTTGATTACAATAGAATGTTGAGTTTTCACAAGAGCTCAAAAGACTGTATATATCTCAAAGAATTCAGATTTTTTTTTATTAAATAAAACCAACAATAACGAGCATGATCATTAATAAATGAAATATAATATCAAGACCTTTTTTTTGTGGTAATAGGAGAAGGTCCTCATACATCAAAATAAATCAAATCAAAAGGTTGAGAAGAAATAGAAATACTTCGATTAAAAAGTAAAGCGAAAAATTTTTTCAATTGACATCCACTACATTTATAAATATCATAGGTTTTCAAATTTTTTAAAGCTCCTGTGGATGCCAGAACTCTTAAATAAGAAAATGAAACATGATCTAGATGAAAATGTCATAAATAAAAACCAGAAGATGAATGACTCAAACGAAAAGAAGATAAATCAACAATAATAGTAACGAGAGTGGTGACGACAATTGACGCTTTTAACTCATCCAAAATATATAGTTCAATCTCCCTACGGCCTATCCTAATCAACGTTTGAGACTGCAACTCCTATACACAACAAACAAAACAAGAAAACATGACTAAACAATCATTAAAATTACAAATTTAACCAACAGAAGCAAGATTCAATTTAAGGTTTGGAATAAAATAAACATTAGAAAAAAATAAGTGAGGTGTGACAACAAAATCAATACTTGCTGAAGGCATGAAAGTACTATCAGCAATCATAACAGGAATGGAGAAATGAAAAGAACACAGGTAAAAGATGAAGAATCTAGAGATGTATGATGGAAAGTTACAAAATCTAAGACTTATTTAGAATATGACATGTTTGAAGAGTTATGAGGCAACTGACCTATGAAAGAAAAAACAAACATTACTTATGGTTGTAAGGAGAAAAACTTCTGAAATTGCTCAGCCAGAATACTAGAATTGATGATAGAGCTTGATAAAGCTATTGCTACAGTATTATGGTGTAGTGGTTTGTAACTTTGAGGTGGTCTATAAGCATTACATTGCGATTAACTATTATACTTCCAAACTTGATTATGTTGTTCAATTTGAGACACTAAGCCTTCTAATGACCTTTCTACTTATAAAAACTACATTCATGAAAGCCAACTCTTGTGTAAGGTTTATTTTAATGATTAGAAGATGGCTTAAAGGATACTACTGTTATAGAAGAATTTGAAGCAGAAAGAATTTTCTTTTTGGAATAAGACTGAAGATATATTTCTTCATCCAATAACTTGCTAACAATAGAGTCAACAGAAGACAGTAGATAATGATGCAAAATTGAACATCTAAATCCTTCAAAATCATTGCGAAGTATTAAAAACTATACCAATCATTATTGCTCTCTACGTTCAATATAAACACCACATGCCTTTAATTTTGTTGATTTTGTAGAAGCCAATTAATCCCAAAGATCTTTCATAGTAAAATAAAACTCTTGAATACTCATATTTTTTTGATAAAGAGCTTGTATGTCATTCTCTAATTGATATTTTGTTTTGTAAAATTTGATTAGTGAATAACCTTTGTAGATGATTTCAAACCTCCTTTGTTGTCTCATACTTTGCTAACTGCGTACCTATGGAATACTTAACATAATTGTTGATCTAAGTAATTAATGATCTTTGCATTATTTGTTTTTCATATATCTATTAAAATAACATCTCCCTCCTCAGTATTCTGAGATATCACATAAGTTCCACTAACATATCCCTACATCTTTTTGCCCTTAAGAAAATTTGTTATTACTTAACTCCAATATGAATAATTTTTTTGTCCAACCTCACACTCATATATTGAAGCAAATTATCTCTTTTGGTATCCATAATTAACAAATAAAAAGAACCAAAATGCAAAAGTAGTGAAATACAAAGTGTCAGATTGCACAAATTGAATAGATATCACAAATACTTAACAAATATCTTCTTGAAATTATACGATTACTCCAAAACACAACACAAATTGAAGGAACTAAATACAAATATCAAATTGCAAAAGATGAAATACCAAAACAATTATAGCAAAATAGAAATACCAAATTGCAGAAGTTAAATGAAATATGAAATATCATATTTTACAAAGGTGAAAGACAAAATATCACTTCAAAAATACGAAAAGTTAGATCTGTGAAAACTGTGTTTGGCATTAAGCTTCATTCTATAAAATTAGCTCTAATATTATATTAAAACAATTCAATTAACACAAAAATAAATACGAATATGAAAAAAAAAGACTAGAATTCTTCTTCATTGATTTATCTTAACATTCTTACTTTTAATTTAAATACAAAAATTTTATATATCAATTAAAATAAAAATATTATTATACTCTTAATAAATAAAACAACATAAAAATATTATTTAACAAAGCCAATCTTCAGACTAGTGTGTGCTCACTCATCAACAAATTATCCTACTTTTATTGGAGCCGAAATGGGGAGGAGCCAGAAGTGAACAGCTTCAAGGAACAGAGGGAGAGATGTTCTGGAAAAACCAACGATGTATACTTTTGAAAGGTGGAATTAAGTATCTAACAATTTGTTTAATGACAGGTTATCGATATGGGCTATTAAGATGGCTATTTCCCACAAACACAGGGGTAAAAAGATGAAGTTGCCATGAATTAGTTAGCTAAATCATAAAATTAAATCCACGATTTCAACACTGAATTTGAAAGGCATGGAAGATGTTTAGGTACTCTACTTCCCAAGTTCATATCCAAATTGGGGTTATGGGCGTTTAGGTCAGTAGCCCTTTAACATTTCAATGTGTTTTTCAAGGAGCTCGTGGGCTTGCACCGGAGCTTCTGTTTGATCAAGCAGAAGTCACAGGGGACCATATTTTGGGCTTTCCATTTTTTCCTTTTCTCCTCAACCAATCCTCTTCAGCATTGAAATGGTTCAGACCCAGCTCATGTGATCATCTAGCTCTATGCTAACAACAGCAGAATCTGCTCTCAGGCATTCGTCGCTGGAAAAATGGTCCGCAAACGTCTGCAAGAAGCCAAAACAGGTAAAACTGACAGACAAAGAAATCTTGCTATTAAAAGCTATAAAAGCATGGGGGAAACTGGTGGTTTAGCTATTCTTGTTTTAAACCGGATTGCCCTCCAACTGTTCGACGAAACGGTTAAGCATGTTTGCTTTCCTTTAATTTTTTTCAATTTCAGACATTGAGTATCTGAAATCAGTGGATTTCGACATGTACCCGAGGAAAGTAGGATTAGGAAAAGAAGATCGCTACTTCTGGAAGCAAGTAGGCAAGTCGCTCCTCTGCACGTACGCTGTCATCGGCGTTGTGTGGGTTTACAACGAAACATCACCACTCGGTTGGTGGACACTAAAACCGAGACCAAAGGAGGAGAAAGAGCTTTCCCATTTGTATGAGAGGCGAAAATTCCCTATCCAGGCGATGCAGTAGCAATGGAAGAGTTTGTTGCAAGGGGAGGAATGATTGGCACGACAATCGGGCCGAAAGGGACTGTGGAGAATGATAAAGATTCTTATAATTATCAGAAACGGTTGCAGAATAAGAAGTTTGATCAAGAAGCACAGAAACTGTGGTTTAGGATGAGGAATGAGGTTGTTCAGGAGCTTCAAGAGAAAGGGTATGGTGTTGAGTGAATGAGGCGTTTGATTTTTATGTCATTTCAACGCTTAATGTGTTTGATGATTGTGAATGGAGAACATGACAATCTGTGTTATAGCATGCTTGTTGTCATGATGATTAAGGTTTGAAAGGTAGCTGCATGCTGGTATGTGTAATACAATTCATTATACAGCATGCACTGAAAATGGATAATGATTAAAGGTAGTGTTTATTTCTGCTAGTCTGTCGAATTATATATTTACCTCTTACTTATTCTTAAGCAAAGTCTCCGATAGGGCTTAATTGATCCATCATTTAGTTCCATCTTCTACATGC
This sequence comes from Populus pruinosa, assembly GCA_026413675.1. Taxonomy (NCBI): domain Eukaryota; kingdom Viridiplantae; phylum Streptophyta; class Magnoliopsida; order Malpighiales; family Salicaceae; genus Populus; species Populus pruinosa. Next base: position 29,831,535 of record CM048592.1, on the reverse strand, counting down.
ATGGCTCGATGAGTATGTGTAACTCTATATCTATCCTTTTCATGGATTAGCGAAAAAGTGAAATACAGAACACAGGATTAGCGAGATTAGAAATCCAGAATCAAAATCAAAATATGATTTCGGTAAGATTTGAGGGGATTGGGATTTTGCAGCACAATTGTCTGAGAAAAGATCGACAGGAAACTGCTGGGGAGTTTATCACGTCAACTTCTCACAATCTGAAAGTCTATGCCTTGCTGATAGCGGTTAATTTTCACTTTCACTGTCTGTCACTCTGCAATTAAACAAGTCTTTGATTGAACTATAATATAAAGATTTCCTTGTGCCAACGTTGTAAAAGTTACTCATCTCGGAGTCACCTTTGAAAGATTATGCTCCTTGTGCGAGATCTAGTCGAAACCTTGGCATATCTATTCAAGGATGTTCCAAAATTGAAATATTAACTTTCACTGTTTATCAATTATGGTTTGGGGCAATCTTTAACCTTTTAAAAGATTGAGACGGGGGACAACTTGTGCAAGAAATTGCTTAATCACTACTAAGCTAATGATGGAAGTGAATGCATCGAATTATTTGGATAGATAGCGAGACGGGAAACAGTAGGTACTGGTGAGAGGCAGGCATTTGATACAAGCCCAAGCATTGCTTGGCAGAAAATGGGGAATCCTATGAGAAACTCCAACGGGATCCCACCAATCAAGTCTGTCCAGCGAACATAATAATTCATCAGCAGCAATTATTGGAAGCCTGTAACAAGGCGCCGAACAGCAAAAGTTTGCTGTTCAGCCGCTGTGATATAAGGTGGGTGGAGGGGAGGATTTAACCAAATCAGCACTTCTGATCTTACAGTAAACTGCACCAGTTTGGGTTGAAGTTACTGCACGTACGAAGCAGCAGCACAAGTCATCTCATACAGTTTTCAAGGACGTTGAAACACTTCAATTACCGGTCCAGCAGACCAGATAAATGTCGGAAAAGCGTGCAAAAAGAGTTCTAGAATATCTGAAATATTACATGACAAGGTCGTCTTGAACAGGAAACCATCGACAGCATGCTCTAATATTAGTTATTTTCTGAAATTAATTTATTTCAAAAAAAAATAAACAAATACAAAAAAAAAATTAGAATGCTTCAAAAATAATAAAAACACCCTCACCAAGATAAAATAACTATTAGTATTAAACCTCAAGTCTTATTTATTTTATTTTTTTTAAATACGCGCAATAGGATATAATGTATGTTTGGAATAAAGATGTAATGAGCACTGTTTGGAATAGGGGAGTAGTGAAATATGGTTGGGTTTTTTAAAAAATATAACCCCTTTAAAAGCATAAATTACGACTCATTAAAAGCAAAAATTATATTTTTTTATTAATTCCATTAAAAAAACTCAACCACACCTCCTTTATCTGAATCACACCCATAATAAAGCTGTATATATTTTGGCCGCATTTGCTGGGAAACAAGGTAATTTTGGACCTATTAAATGCCCGAGCATCTTCTCCTACGCCAAGAGGCAAAAAAGCTAGATCTATTTCGGGCAGATTGCAGGGCAGCTATACACGTGAAGAACACAAGGTCAGGAGCTAGGCATCTAGGCACCAGAAACCTTCTTTAGGTGCATCACCGCAATAAACGTATTGCCCTTAAATAGAGAAAAACGTTAAAAATGCACCCTTGCCCTAGCTATTTGTAAGTAGAGCTTTGACAGGGATTTCATTGCCGAGGTCTGATCCGGCAAGAGGAAGGCCATAGAATCATTAATGCAGACAACCACTGGTTATCTCTCTGAATTTATCAAATCTCAACAAACAATTAGGGACTACATGATCTAATAATCCGAAATATGTAAAGGTGGATTCTTTCCTCTGATTATTATACCACTAGTGAAGCTGGTGGTCGATCAATTTAGTCCACGCCTTGTGCCAAATGTGTTAATTTGCTAGCATCCCTCTCTGCAACAATGCATTTTAACTATCTAAGTGGTAGCCAAATAGTAAGTATTTAGGATCAAGGAATTTGTTCTTTCTGTAGTCTTAGGTTTGAGTCTTTAATTGCTCATATGATGGTCACTGAAGGCTTACATGGTCGTTAACTTCAGGACCTGTAGGATTAGTCATGGTACACATAAGCTAACCCAGACAACTACATTAATCTAAAAAATAAAAAAAAACAATGCTTCATTCCATCCAAGAGTGTCCCCAAATCTTTCTAGATGCAGATACATTCCCCAAAACTACATCACAAGCGACGGCATTCCCAAGGCTCAAAGCCTACTGTCATATTGAGGGAGTGATCGGTGAAAAGTTCCATGGACGCTTCAATTCCACACAAACATGCAATAAAAAGAAACAAGTGCATCATTTCTTGAACATGAACTAAACGGAAACAAGGATTTTTCTGATTATCATTGCTGCGTTATTAGAAAAACATTTTCAGCAGAAAACAGGTAACGAATATGATGTGCTTTTTTATCTATTGAACAGGGAGAAACACATTAACTCATGTCTTTACAACGGCACATTTCTTTGAAGAGCAATTGAAGTGCATCTTTACAAAACATTCCTTGACATGGAGTTTGAGTTCTTTAGTCCACTCTTTCCAGATTTGCTTCTTCCATAACTCCTCAATGGTGCCAGGTAGAACCGTAGCAGGCCATTATCAAGGTTGCTTGGAGAATACCTGGCACTCCGGTTCCGCTTCAGCAAATGATCTTCCCTTCTCTTCATGTCATTCTCTTTGCTCTCAGCACCACTTGAACTGCAGGCCATCTGGCAGGAATCCCTTGCACTCACGGTATAGCTCCGTATAAGCTTCGGGGTCACAATCCCGTTTGCTTCTCCATCAGCCAAGCCACTTAAATTCTGCCAAGACTCCGGCATTGGCCCCTCGACCACATTTCCACTAAAACTACTCTCCTCATCTCCACATTTGCTCTGACTACTCCTCTGCATCAAACCCCAAATATTCCACACACCATACCACCTCTGCGGCTTCTTGAAACCTTTTTTACTAACCCCACCACTGGTAATTGAAGTAGCGTCTTTGGAAACAGCATCCAAATTCTGCTCGCCATAATCTTTAAGCGAATACCAATTTGAATCCCTCAATTCTTTCTCTGTGACCATCAACTTTGCCCCATGGAATAACCCAACTGTTTCAGGAGATACCTTGGCATTCAACATCGATTTAAACTCTTCATCCCCTAGCCCCACTCTCCGATTAGAGCTCGAACGATCAAAACTCTTCCTCCTCCTATCTGAATAATAATTCCTAGTTTGCATCGTTCCTCCAGGACTGCTCTCGCCTTCATTCTTCAAATCCATGTTCTCTTTTACATTCTCAACCACATCACTAGGCAACTTGACATCCTCCAAAACCGAAACCAATGGAGTTAGCCTCGGATAGGTTTTACCAATCAAATACCCATCCCAAGAAGCCCTGGGCTCATCCAGCGAATAGCGCGAATCATCAACAGAAAACCGTGCCACATCCACTGATAATCTAGGATCGGTATCACAAGATCTCCTTCCAAGTCCATACTCTCCAATCTCGGATTGCGTCTCTCTCAATTTCCTAACACTCGACATCTCATTTCTCACCAAGCCACCAAGATTTTCCCTATCTTTCTTCTCCTCCTTCTTTTGTTTTCGCTGCCATTTCCCTAATTTCTTACTAAACACTGAAGCTACCTCCCAAAAACTCCCTGCAATGTACTTCAGATCTCTCCCTCCATTTTTCTTTCTTTCCCATTCAAGATCTATAAACTCCTTCATTGTCTTTAGCTCTCCATCCTCTTCAAAATCCTCCACATTCCTTTCACTATCATTCGCATCCAGCGCAAGAACCCTAATCTGTCCGAAATCTTCCTCTTCTTTTAATTCAAGCCCTTTATCCAGACAACTTGGCTTTTGAACCGAGGAATTTATTCTTTTATCATCGACGTGGAAGAGCTCAGATAGAGTGTTGCGAATCGGTCCAACGTCGCATGACTTGCGGCGGGGCTCAGAGGTGGCGGCAGTGGTTGAGGAGGTAGAGGTGGAGGAGGCATTGTTATTGTTGGGGTTGTTTTTTGTCGTGCTGGAGTATGATTTGCTGCGACGAAGCTCGGCGGCGAGATGAGTCACGGGGGTTTCTTGGTGGGTGTCAGGGTCGATTCCAGCGAGGCGTTCTCGGAGACAGGAAGCGCAGAATCCGGTGATGGGTTTTGAAGGGTGGCGGTTGCAGGATGAGTGGCGGTGCTTTTGGAGCTGAGGTTGCGGTGGCTGAGTCATGGCTGGTGGTGTGGATTGGAAGCTAAGCTCATGTTGTGACAGAAAGAGAGAGAAAGGATGGAATAAGCAAGAGAGTTGGGGAGCGCGGAGTGGGTAGCTGATAAAGTGGAAATGTAAGAGAAAACCCCTGGATAAACCCCTTCCTAAATGTGGGATTTTCAATTAATGGAAACTTCCTCCTTTTTACCTTTCTATTTCTGTCCTTTTCTCATTTTTCTAAAATATTTTTTAATTAAAAATATATTAAAATATTAATTTTTATTTTTATACCAGCGCACAAAAATCATTTTAAAATATTTAAAATTATTAAATTAATATCTTTAAATAAAAATAAATAAAATTATTTTAAAACACAAGATTATAACTCGAAAACAAACAATCAAGAAGGTAGAAATTTTGTTATATAGTTAGGCTAAGTTTGTAAATGTGGTTAATATTGTATTTTCTTAAAAAAAAATTATATTTTTATATTGTTTTAATATGTTAATTTTAAAAAATTAAAAAATTATTTTATTATATTTTTAAAAAATATTTTTAACCACAATTACCACTTTACTCTGAATACATATAATTTGCTCTAAATACATTTGCAATTGATGTTGGGCAATGGCCATGATTTAAAGAGAGAAAAATAAAGCACCGAATTTATTTTTATATATCTCAATAATAAAAATATATATTACTATATCAAAATTAATAACTGTTTTTCTAATACCAAAATTAAATCATCATTTCAATAAGAACAAAAGTTAACGATCGGTATTGATAATAAATAGATTCATAAGAGATTAAATTATCATAGGATGTCATAAAATTTAAATATTAATTATTAACTAATGAAAATACTCACAAATCCATCAAAGGAGATCATATGAGTTGAAAATAACTCACATAGAAAGTAATAGAAATTCTGAGCAAACATTGTGAGTTTTTGGTTTTCGCATTTTAATGCAAAAAAAAAATCCAGTTTTTTTTTACAATAAAATGGCTTTATTATTCTTGAAAACAAAAATAAATATAGATTTTCTATCTGGGGACTATTTTTTCTTTTCTATTCTTTTTCCATATTAAAATAATGCAAACATCTTTAAAAATTTAAAAATATTAAACTTTAATAGAATGTTATTTTTTTCTTTTTATATTTTTAATATAATGAAATGACAAATTTAACCTTGAAAAAAAATCCAAAGCTAGTTTGAAAGGGCATTCTCATCCTTACAGTATTATTTTTCATAATATTCAAATGTTTTTAGGGAATGTTCAGTAATTTAATACATTAAAATATTAAAAAAAATATTGACGAGTGGTCATCCCCGTGACTTTCTAACAGTGAGTGGGGAGCCGCTTGACTACCAAAAACAGTTAATCTCCGTGTCATTTGATACTTTTAGCGGTGGTGCAGATATTGGGTGGTGAGTGTGTTCAAAGCAATAGATTTTTATGATACTCTTCCTTTTTTTTTTTTTTTCGGTGCCTTAGTATTCATGTGGAAACTTTAAAAATTTAACTATGTTCGTGTTTATTTTATATTTAATTATTATTTATTTTGATTCTAATGCATTTTAAAAAAAATTAATTTCATCTCTAAATATTTTATTTCATTTAATTTTTTAATTTATTTTGGTTATCCTTTTTTATTTCTATTTTCAATCGTTTTCTTAATTTATTTTTTTAATTTTATTTTTTAATATTTTATTTATTTTATTTCCAATTTTCTTTTCATTTTTTATACCTTTTTTTAATCATTTTATTTATTTATTTTTATTTTCAATTTAATCTTTAATTATTTTTTAATTTATTTTTTATACAATATTTTATTTTTATTATTTTAATTTTTAATTTTTTTATTTAATAATTTTACTTTAATTGTTTTTCATGTGCTGCATTTTACATAGTAATCTTGATCTTTTAACTCGTGTCACTAATTTTGAAGATTATCCTAGTTTGAATTTGATTTTTTTTGAGTTCTTTTAAATATTAATTGTTTTATTAATTTTATCATTTGATAATAAAATATTAAGCTTAAATTTTATGATTTATTTTGCTATTTTTATGTAAAGTTATCTTTATTTTATGTAATAGGTTGCAGGTTAATTAAGTTAACTTGATTTGATTTTTAAATTTTTTTAATAAAATTAAATTTTTTTTAAATTTTTTTCATTGATATTAAATTATTAGCATTTGAGTTTTATGTTTTTTTTTAATTTTTTTTATAATGTTATCCCAAGTATCATTTAGTCAAGTTAATATTGATTAATTTATAATTTTTTATCCTTCCATATTAATTTAACTTTAATTTTTTTAATTGTTTTAGTCTTTATCTCATAATATATTTGGAAGACGAGTAAAGTTAATTTGAATTAATTTATATTATTTTTTTTGTGTTTCTTTATTATTTTAAATGATTTTTATACTTTAATTTCTTGATGTGAAGTTCTTTAATATTAAGTTTTCTAATTTTTTATATAAATTATCTTAATTTTATATTTCAGATAATGTATAGATGAAGTTAAACCGGTTGAATTTATCATTATCCAGATAATTTAGATCTTAAGAAAAATCTAGAACAGCAGTCTGGTTATAACTAAAGTAACTCTTGAAGATTTTACCTCTCACGCGTAAGATTTAAACCTAATTTACTTGCAAATTACAACTTCCAGAGGTCCCCAGCTGTTAATTGTCACGATTTTGAAGAATTAACTGCGAAACTCTTCGATGGTGGGGTAAAAAATCTCGCATCCCAAGCATTCGATGAACAATTTTTTCGAAACAAATAAAACAATAGGGGGAAAAAAAAAGGAAAAAGGAAAGAACAACAGAGCATGATGCTCGGAACCTTGAACAGGCAGAGAGGATTTCATGACTGACAGAAAGATAAAGTCATTGAAGGCTTTGCTATTTGTATGCTTGTAAAGCAGTTAAAGTTATTGAGCATCGCTTGGTGCACACGTAAAATACAACAGGGACAAGCAGAAAACCTTGTAAAGAACTTTATTTCTGTTCGTGTGATTAATAAAGAGATAGTTTTTGTGGGCATGATTTTTTTTTAAAAAAATATTTAATTGTTATAATATGTATTTTTGTATATAAAATAAATAATTTTAAATTTTATAAAAATAAAATTTTAAAAATAATTATACATAAATAGATCTAAATCACCCATTATGAATGGATGATGTTAACATGGTAAGCAAGACGCACATCAGGAAAGCATTGTTTATAGCATGATATGATTATTTTTAAAATATGTTTTATTTATAAAAATAATATTTTTTATAGCATGATATTAAAATAATATTTTTTTTGTTTTTTAAAAGTTGTTTTTAATATAAACATATTAAAATGATTTAAAAATATTAAAAGATTATTAATTTAGAAAAAATAAAAACTTTTAATTTTTTTAAAATATTTTTAAAATACAAAAATAAACATTTCTTCCACTTCCACATACGTATAAAACAGACAGCGGTCAGCTCCACTATGGATGCTACAACTGGCATAGAAGTTTACCCACTCGTGGTTCCCGTACACCAAAACCATGCTTTAAACCACGAGGCCATGTCTTGGGAGAAGTGTTAAACCTCGGATTCTTTAACTTCGCTTTTATTTATTAAAACTTAACTTCAGATCTTACAACAATCTGACAAGATTGCACCATGTACTGCACCACTAATTTTTTTAATGTGTATTTATAAAATGTTTGTTTTTAATTTTTTTAAAAATATATTAAAAATATATATTTTTCAACAAAATTATTTTTAATATTACCACATTAAAATAATTTAAAAATATAAAAAAATATTTTAAAAATATAAAAACAAATATGTTTACATTTATTGTGGGCAAAACACTTTTTTATCATAACAATCACCAGAAACTTTCACCAAAGGTTAAGATCTTTGGGGTTATTAGGCAGTTAATTAATTTAAATCAATTATTCTTATTAGGTAATCAAGTTATTAAAAATTCATTGAGTTAACTAGATGCCATAAAGTCAATATATTTCCCAACCAATTTAGAACCCATCTTGGATCAAGCTCTATGGCATTGATTTCTAGATCAATTTATTAAACTGAAATAAATTGAACAACTATATATTTTAGTGAAGGCATAGTTTAATCATTTATAAATACTACAAGGATTCATTAATTACATTTGATAAACTACATTTATTAAGTTATAATTAGCGGTCTTTTTACGGAGTAAAAATAAACCTGGCCTACATTAATTATAACTTAGTCTGGATTATGGGTTTTTCACATCAATAATCAATTCGTCAAGTAAAATTGGATTTAACAATTATATTTTTTTTTAGTTTTTGGTAATTAGATAATAACTGAGTCCCTCCCCAGTTGTTTGAAAAAACTAACCTGCCTAAACTTCATTATCTCATAAGTTATATATTTAATCCATATATTTTTTAATTTTTATTATTTCCAATTTATTTTAATTCCTCTTTTAAAAATAAAATAAAGAAAATAATAAAAAGAAGTTGAGAATTCCTGATTAAGATAGAAGACATCTTTTCAAACAAAAAGCACTAAATTTTGGACATTTAACATTACTGAGGGGATTGTTTAATCATTTCCAGCACGACAATGATTCTAAACTCTCTCTCTCTCTACACACACGCAATTAATTTTATTGTGGACATTTAATTATAATTTTTCAAAACTAATTAATTAATCCTTGTTTGATACAGTTTCAAGTGCAGCTCAAACTCAATTTAATATTTTTTATCCAAGAATTGTTTTTCTTCTCTTTGGATTTTCCTATTATATTTACTTATATTTTACCTTTTCAGATTTTCAGAAAATAAAAAAAATTTGGAAAAGAACATGAAGTTGATGAAATTCAAAGGATTAATTATAAATTGATTTTATTAAAATAGGGATTAAATGTGGTACATTTCTTACAGAACGAGGACGAATCCATCACTTGGTTAGATTACAGGGACTAAACTAATGCTTTTTAATACGATCAGCTTCGTGTTTAATCGGGAGAACGACGGCGCGCCCAAACACTCCTGCAGTTAAAAAAGGTCCCCGGGATAGGAAATGACGACCGGCCAGGGAGCAGCGTCGCTACAGCAAGAGTGGAGAAGATTTAGACCAGAAGGCGAAGGCGAAGGAGTTTTTGACACTGAGCGAAGAAGAATAAGAGAGCGTGTCCAGAAGTCCAGAATCAAGATTCATCCTCACTGACAATGGATTGAACGCAGTTTCTGTGAAGATTTTTCTGCTGGAGGAATCCAAGTCGACCGGATTGAAACCGGGTTCATCTATTGCACTTTCGAGGTCCCTCCTCGTCTCACTGTTAGAAAATGTCAAAACCCCCGTTTCTGCTTGAACGGATTGTTAGATGCCTTATAAATTCTGGGACATATATATATGTGTGTGTGTGTGTGTGTGTGTGTGTGTGTGTTAATTTGCTTTCACGGTCAGATTGAATTGTTATATGGCATGCTATGAGCATTTACATGCATGTTTACATGTTCCAATTAAAAAATATGAAAAGAGCTCAGTGTGAATCACAGTGTTTTTGTTGATATTCTGTTGGGTAAGCAATATTTTGATAAGCTAAAATGAAAAAGAGAGTAGTTGTTGACGCGTGCTAGGTATACATCATCGAGTAGGAGGAGCTCACGCACTTCAAGCGGCTGTTGCAGGCTCATCTGGTGGACAAACACTGCTATCTACAATGGTGCAAGGAGAGGCTCGCCAAGATCTTCACGGTGGATGAGCGCGTGTTGATTATGGACATATGGTATGGCCCTGGTGGGTTTTTTTTTTTTATTATTATCCTTCCCCTTTCTTTCTCTTTTTTTTTGGGTAAAATATAAGAGTGTTTTTTAATTTGTTTTTTTATATCTAAATTAGTTTTTATTTTTCTTATTTATATTTATATTTTATAACTTTTTTAAATTTTTTTTATTTAGTCCTTCATCATCTGATTTTATTTGATTTTTGTATCAGTTTTAGTTCTTATTTTTAATTTTTTAATTTCTATTATGTGTCTTAAAAAAAAAGAAGCTAATTTCTTTTTTATTTTCATTTTAGTCCCTCATTATTTAATTTCATTTTATTTTTACACTAAATTTATTTTTTATTTTTTAATTATTTTTTAATTATTTTTTATTTTTTTCTAATTCAATCGTATTTTAATTTATTTTTATATTGTATTTTGTCTTCATTCTTTTTAATTAGTATATGATTTGTTTTATATCTCTTTTTTATTGTTTTTCTCCTAATTCATCCCTTAGTATTTATTAATTAAGAATTTTGCCTTATTGTTGTTTTAGAATTTGTCTTTTATGACATTAATCTGAAACTTATAATGAGAGTCGTGAGTTTCAGAGATTAATTTTATTTTTTAAAATTTTTTAATTAAATTTTATTTTTTTAATTTTATCATTTAATATTTGATTTATTAAAAATTATTCTTTATTTTTTTTCTCTATTCCAGTTTATAAAGTTATCTTAATTTTATATTCATGGGTATGAAATTAATGATTTAACATGAGTTAATATTTTTTGAACTATATCTTTTAAAATTAAATTATTTGATAATTAAGATATATTATTTTATTTAATTTGTTTTAAATGGTATTGCTACATACAGTGTTTGTCTGGGAAGTTGTGTTTGTATTTTGCTTAAAATGCAGATATAACAATGTTTAAAAGAAATAATATAAATTACTATTCATGAATCCCATAAAATATTATATTTGAAACACATGAAAAAAAAAAAGTAAGCAAAAACTATTTCTTGCGGTTGCACTATGCTACATTGTTTATTGAACATCGCAACATCCCTCACAGTTGCACTATTCACAAAATGAACAGTTTTTTCTTTAAAAAATTAATAAATAGTGTGAGTGGATTTTAATTTATTTACACTGTACATGTTTTTTTTTAAAAAACTAATTAATTAACATTTTTTTTCAAAAATATGCGTACAATTAATTAATTTCACTTGTATTATTTATGTGAATGTAAACATTAATTTTTTTTAAAAAATAGTTTAAGTTGAATTACATTTATTTGTATTATAATCTTAATTGTATATCTAATAATTTTTTATTTAATTTTATTGTATCTTCAAGGAATAATGAAAATTGTAGTTCTTCTCATGAATTTTGTATATAATAAAATTATAAATATTTTAATAATATAATAAAATTTTTTCTATAAAATATTATTTATTTCATGATATAATAACAATAGTTAAATATATAATATTTAAATTAAAAATCATAAATATTAATATATATTTTTTAAAATTATTATATAATCTTAATTTCAAAAGTATTGTTAATCAAATATATTAAATTATTTCTTATTTAATAATAATAATAATAATAATAATAATTATTATTATTATTATTAAATATATATTTTTTCACTCTAGTTTTAATTAAAAATATTTTTTATAAAATATTTTAAAAAAAACTACAACGTTACAGTTACCGCACTAGCAGGACGATGTCTGGGTTACATATCAAAAAGCTTGATTTGAAGTGCAAAAGGAGGGCAGTTCCAGTCATTTCACAACTATCAACGGTACATATACTCTCTGGCCGGCTCGTGTCGCGTGTGACAGCAGCAGTCGCTCAAAAAAAATGAACTCTTCGCTCCCTCTCAGACGGCCACTTCGCACCCACTCTCTAATTCCACTTCAAAATCACAAATCCGCGCGTTTCAAGCTCCAACCCTCTCGTTTCGTTAACTTCTCAATCCAAAACTGCTCTAGAACCGTTTCATTTTCACCGAGTTCGATCCCAACTCAACCACGATTCAATGGCTCAGTCGAATTTCGTACAGTCCCGTCCTTGCGAGTTAGGGTTTCATCGAACGACGCACAGTTCGGTTCGTTAAACGAAGATTGCGAGCCGAAGGCGCCGAGTTTTAGAGAGTTTATAACATCAGAGAGGATTAAAGTGGTGTCCATGCTTGCTCTGGCACTGGCTCTATGTAATGCTGATCGTGTGGTCATGTCGGTGGCGATTGTACCATTGTCTCTTGCTCATGGTTGGAGCCGATCCTTCTCTGGTGTTGTTCAGGTTATATTTTTTATTTATTTATTTTTTGTGTTTTACCTGTCTATGTATCTTCTCAAACTTGAATCTGCCATCCCAGCTACTTAGAAAAGTTGAATAATTTTAGTTAATTGTTTCTTTAACGAAAAATACAAGTATGCTTAATTTTTTTATTTTTTTAAATATAACTATAGTATTAGCCCTGCCAAATTGGATTAACGTTGACAAATTATCCAAGCAATTATCTAAAGAAAAAGCTGGAAATCTTTATTTCTAGACATATTTTTCTCTACTTGTTCAGTGATGGATGTTGTTTGTGGCAGTCATCTTTCCTGTGGGGATACCTAATTTCACCTATAGCGGGAGGGACGCTAGTGGATTATTATGGTGGTAAGGTGGTGATGGGATGGGGAGTTGCTTTGTGGTCATTAGCTACATTTCTTACTCCATGGGCTGCAGATACTTCGTTATGGGCTCTACTTGCTACACGAGCGATGCTTGGCATTGCTGAAGGTGTGGCTCTTCCTTGTATGAACAACATGATAGCAAGGTATGGATGATCTCATTTAATTCTCTTGTTTGATGCTGTTCATTATGGTTTTATGATATAGTATGTGATTCTAGTTTGTAGTTAGAAAGGTGGTGAAGCTAAAATGTTGAAGAAACTGTATAAACCTTTTCTTTTAGATGGTTCCCACAGACAGAACGAGCCAGGGCTGTTGGGATTGCAATGGCTGGATTTCAATTTGGAAATGCAATAGGACTCATGCTATCTCCAATCCTAATGTCAAAAGGTGGTATATTTGGGCCGTTTGTGATTTTTGGACTATCTGGGTTCCTATGGGTTTTGGTTTGGTTATCTGCAATATCAAGTACTCCTGACCGCAGTTCCCAGATATCAAAATATGAATTGGAGTACATATCAAACAAGGGCTGGAAATCATTTCCCATGGAGAATAAGCCCACAACAAACAGAATAATCCCTCCTTTCAGGCGCTTGCTCTCGAAGATGCCAACCTGGTCCCTAATTATTGCCAATGCCATGCATAGCTGGGTACTTCACGCATCATTTTTTTTTAATCTAGAATTTGTTATCAATTTTCTTCTCCTATGCTAAATATGTTGCTTAGAATGACTGGGATATGTGGAAGTGATTTGCATCTAATATCTAGACTCAACTGTACTGAGGATGAGCACTATCACCTTCTGGCGCTAATATTTTGAAATGGTTTAAAATAATTCTGCAGGGATTTTTTGTTATTCTCTCCTGGATGCCCATTTATTTTAACACAGTAAGGCCAACTTCATTTCTATCATCGTGGTTCTCTAAATGCATTGCATGCACATGTTTACTGGAAGATTGCTAAACAAGGGCTAAAAGTGGATGACGTGAACAGATATATCATGTTGACCTCAAACAAGCAGCATGGTTTAGTGCCGTTCCATGGAGTGTGATGGGATTTATGGGATACTTTGGCGGTATGTGGTCAGACATGTTGATACGCAGTGGTATAAGTGTCACTTTGACTCGAAAAATCATGCAGGTCTCTCCCTTTTTCTTTTCTGTTTTAAAAATGATTGCAACTACATCTCATTTCTATCTCCTTTTGTTTTGATTGTCTGCATGCATGCATGTAATCTTGATTTTCCTCCTACAATTTTATAGCAAGCATCAAATCATCTTCCCTGCAGTCAATTGGCTTTTTTGGTCCTGGGATTGCTCTTGCTGGTTTGACAACTGCTAGAAATCCATTTCTTGCATCTGCTTGGCTAACTATAGCTGTTGGACTAAAGTCTTTTAGTCATTCAGGTTTTCTCGTGAATCTTCAGGTTGGTGGTGTCAAAGTTGCAATGGTTAAAATGCTTGTCATTAATCTGAGGTTTTGTCTAATTTTCTATTCATTCTTTCTATTTCCAGGAGATCGCTCCACGCTATTCTGGTGTTTTACATGGTACCACTAAATCTGTTATATATAATGAGTTTTTCTGATTTATTTGTTCAAGATAATACTAGATAACTTTAAAATTTTAATCTAGTGTGATATGTTGCAACTGCTTTCTGTTTGCTTGTAGGAATATCAAACACTGCTGGAACATTAGCAGCCATTGTGGGAACAGTTGGAGCTGGTTTCTTTGTTGAACTAGTGGGTTCTTTCCGTGGATTTCTGTTGCTCACATCACTCTTATATTTTCTCAGTGCTCTTTTCTACAACATCTTCTCCACTGGAGAGAGAGTAAATTTCGATGAAAATGGTTGGTGTCATTCATTTTCTCCCTTCTTCTTCATCTAGCTGGGTTAATTTATTGCTCTCATGATTTTCACTGAGCTTGTAGTCTGTATCTATACTTGCTTCTCAACTATTGTACTAGAGTGTTTTGGTACTCTCTCGCAAACACTCACTGGTTGCAGTAACATCATACAGCATTCTCAACAAGACAATAGTCAAGCACAACATTACTAAAAAAGGCAGTTTTTACATTCCATGTGTATGCATGACAGCATGCAAATAAATGGTTTGCTTTTTATTTTTTTAAAGTTTCTCCAAGTTTTAATTCTGAACTATAGGGCTGTTTACATGATTTCATTCTTTTGTCATATTTATGCTGTTTAGTTACCTCTTTTAGTTTCCTGATGGGAGTATTTTTTTCGCCCTCCAGGTCCCTGAATGAGTTTGAAACCATTCTCCATTCACTATTAGTTTATGATGGACCGTGATGTGAAGAGTATAGCAATTGCAACTGAGGAACTGAAGATGTCCAATAATGCTAGCGAAGGTTGTGCAGTGGGAATTGTCATCTCCCATCCTAAGAGATAGGCTGTTAGTCTGATTCTTCTTGTCTTCTCTTACCAGTATAAAATCAAAGAATGTACAGTGGCTGCTTGTGTAAATCCCTCTGCGTCTTCCAGGCTTCTGTTTCTGGTACGATGTTGTTTTCAACCAACAAAATGTGAGGTCTTCTGAGGTATGCTCCTAGGTCACTTCATCCGCATAACAGTTCTTCCCATCCGGTTGGCTTATTCTCCAAAGAAATTCTCTTCCTCTTCACTCTGAAAGCTTTTACGTTCTGGCCCTATTTTATTACATTATGTTTTCGTTGTTTCATTTCTGGTGTGCTCAAATACAACAACCATAACCAAGCGAGGTGATGACAATTCGAACTGCTAAGAGTGTTAATAACAAGTGGAATGATGTCTCAAATCTCTGAAAAGTAACCATCAGATTGCTGGTATTCCTAAGGGAAAAAAATGACGTCAAACTTCTCTCATGCTATGCTAGTAAATGTCCAGGCGTCCTTAATGGCTAATCCACTTTGAAATTAAGAAGCTTTCATCATCGAATTTTCATGGAAGGGGAAGAACTGAGCATCGCTAGAAGACGGGGTTGATGGCACATATTCCCCCCTGTTCATTTGATTAACAACTTATTTATTTGCTTGGATTTTGCTGTTGGATTGCAGGTTCGTTGAGGTTTTGATCCCTTGTCGAATCCTGTTAGATTGGGTGTCACGTGCCAAATATGCGTGCATTGGACGTAAGAAATTACATGTGGAAATTTTAAAAATAATCAAGACATTAAAAAACAAGAATCCCAAATTTGTATATTAAAGAAATTGAATTAAAATTATAGGAAAAGTTATGGGCTTTTTCAAAATTAAAAGTTACAATTATATTAAGGAATTTGCATTAAATGCATATTTTAAAATGCTATCCTTTTCCCTCAAATTGGAAAAAACAATGTGGTTTTATGAAATCATATATTAAACAAATATTAAATAAACTGAATTGGAATTATTAGGTAAAGTATCTTTCCTCCAATTTATATAAATAAATAAAAAACAGTTAGGTTTTTTAAATTTTATAAATTAGATTAATATTAGAGAGATATTACATGAATCAATTAAAATAACAATGATATTGAAGAAATTAAATTAAAACTATCGGGTAAATTATACAGTTTGATTCCCGTGTGGGCCTTTTGTCTTTTTTTTTTTATCACTTGTTAAAATCTCAAGTGTAATATTCTCAAGCTTTGACGTACTGTGTTACATTCTGCTACATTTTATACATGCTATATAAGCAAGGAATGCACGTGTTAATAAAGAAGGAAGAATGACAGTCTCAAGCAGGGGTTGCAGCAGCTGCTAAAGGGTTGGAGAGCAAATTCCAGGTGATTCATGCTGATTAAAAGTTGTTAGTAGTTAGTTCACAATTATGTAGAAGGCAGGAGAGTTAGCTGTAAAGCTTAACTTCTATGAATGATGTGAAGATGATTTCGTGAAAGGCAAGTAACAACACAACAATGCATTCTCTTGCTGCTCTGTTCTCTTCTCTATTTCTTTCTTTCTTTCCCTGTTAGGCCATTAGCTTATTAACGATCGGTAACAAAGTCGATTCTAGGCTTGAATTCAATCCTGACTCAAGATGCTAAAAAACATTAAGGTAAGAGCTGTTGAAGAACATTGCAGAAAGTTGAGGAAAGGCTGCAAGGCCTTCACCATGAAATTCAAGTATCAATGGCTGGTCAACACAGCAAGTGGGTGGAACAATGCTAGAGAAATGATCAGATCAGCCTACAGATTGAAGCATTATCGAATCAGTTCCAATTGTTTCTTGCAACTCAAATGGCAAGACATGAGAGGCAACTCTAAATGAATTTTGAGCACTACCAACATTAGTGAAGTAGATTGGATCTCACAGTAATCAAGGAGGAGCATTACTACAAGTATTCAAGAGCGCGATGTGGGGGGGTTTATAACTAATAATCAAGAACACCACAAGAAATGGTATTTATCAGTTATCCGTAAGACAACAATATTTCTCATGCAAGGGGAAAGTAACGGGTGGTTATCAAAGAGTTCTGTCCGTTAACAGTTGGTCTACTGTCTGTTAAAGTAGTTCATAATCCACAAAATGAATTTCAGAGTGCTGCGACAACAAGTGCTCAGAAATGGTTTGCTACAATAATCAGAGTTATCAACCACCAAACACGTGCGAAAGCAGACGTCGAGTATTGAATATTTAAACACATCAGAAACCACAATTACACACATTCAGTGAAAAACACTGGAACATGTCAACAATGCTTTGAAATAAAGTAAAAGACGAGTCTCTCTGTTGTTACTAACACGCTGAATGTTTTAAGCTGTCCCTGGAAAAGAAGACAGGCTCCCCCCCCCCAGCCCCCCCATACACATGAAATTATCACAACACCTGCAAACATAGCTCTCAAACCACAAATTCCACATACCTACTGGAGCCTCACTTCCTTCTTTCTTTATCTACAACAGCTCCATTTTTTTTCCTAACAATTTACACGGACCTCAATTTACTTTCAATGAGATGGAGAACCCGAACTTGGGGTAACAGATCTTGAAACAGATCTGGAAGTAGGACTTGCACTGCGGCTCCTAGAGTAGCTGTCCCGAGAATGTCCACTCCTTGAGTACTTCCTTGATCTTGGTGAAACACTTCTAGAATAACTTCTCCTTGAGCTCCTCCTTGGTGCAGGGGACATGCTGCGTGAATAGCTCCTCCTTGGTCTTGGGGAAACACTGCGTGAATAGCTCCTCCTTGCACTCCTCCTTGGTCTTGGGGAAACGCTTCTTGAATAGCTCCTCCTTGAGCTTCTCCAAGCCCTACATATAGCAGGGCTGCGAGATACAGAGCGATATCGGTGTCTCCTATAGTATCTGTCATCTGGTGAGCGATGCCTCAAGTAATAAGGTGAGTTGGACCTGTCACGCCTGCTGACAGGGGACCTACAGTATGGGGATGGAGATCGGGAGTAGGACCGTCTACGGCTATAATAGTAAGGAGAATATGACCTCCGCCGGTGGTTGTGAGGGGAGCAGGACCTGCTCCTGCTACGTTCAGATGAATAACGAGGAGACCGACTCCAGCTCCTCCGATAAGGAGAGTAACTAGGAGATCGTCGAGGCGAAGGACTAGGCGTCCAGCGACGCACTACAGCAAACAAAAAACAAGTATGAGGAAGAAAAAACATACATGGACTGATGAACAAGCTATCACCAAACTAATTTACAATATGCAAGTCGTCATACCACCACCACCACCTCGTGTTGTTCTCAGCCCCAAATACCTCCCAGGAGTAGGAGTTCGTCCTCTCCTCCGCTTAGCCTGCAACAAATTGAAGAAATGAGTTCATTGAATATCAAAATCTTTTGCAAAAAAAATTGACACATTAAGGTATAGAAGCCTTTATTTTTATTTGTACAATAGTATCAAAAAGAGATGTTGAGGATAGAAAAAAATTGCCAGTCTAATACAAGTAAGAAATTAAAATTGCACGTGGTTTAACAGCTAAAAAGAGAGAAATTCAGGGCATACAACCCTAACAGTCTGAGACTTGTTGATGTATTTGAATTGTTTGTTTATTGGAGTTTGATGAAGAGCTGCTACACACAGCTGACCTGCTGCAACAGAAGCTTCAAGTGGAAAGAAGCAAAACACTTTCAATTTCATAAGAGCTAAAAAGCAACCATAATCTGTGTACAAATTGAAAAGGCGAAGTAACCAGAATGCAAAAGGCCAGGATCGCTTATCAAGAATACAACAAATGAAGACTCTACCTTCTCCACTGTAATGACACGACCCCCAAGAACAGAGCGATCCAAATACTTGATACAACGATCAGCCTCCTCAACAGTAGACATAGTAACAAACCCAAATCCCCGAGACTCTCTTGTCAACGGATCTACGACAAGATGAACATCAATCACCTAGAAAAAACACAGGCCTTGATTAATTAATTCAGAAACCACTAAAAGAAACTAGAAGGCTTATATTAAGGAGAGAAACTATAACATTCCGTAATTAGTAGGAAAGACAATAACATGGTACCCCTACCGTTCCTTCCGCAGCAAAATGCTTCTCAAGTTCCTTCTTGGTTATACGGGGTGACAACCCTGTCACATACAAATTGTTACCAGGATTCTCCACGTCCCTTGATGAGCTCCTACAATCCAAATCAAAATAATTATACAGAAAAAAAGACCAAAGAAAGCAGTATACAGAGAGATTGCCATAAAGCATGCAGCATAATATGCATATACGAAGCAAGACATTACCTTGACCTGCTTCCGGACCTTGACCTTGATATGGACCTGCTGTCTCGCCTATATGGGGAAGGCGAAAGCGAATACCTCGACCTTCTGGAGTACGACATCTGTACCAACATCGACGCAAAAATAAATAAGCAGTTGTAGAAAATACAATACCAATAACTAATTACTGAAAAAATCAAATATTTTAAACAGAACTCAAAGAAATCCAATAGTCCAGTTAACTAATAATACATAAATTAATTTTTTTATGATGCTCTTATAATTTATTAGAGTATTACAATCAAGATCAATTATCACAATCAAAGCACGATTCACGAAAATCCGAACAACTAAACCTAATCACAATCCAAGATCCTTAATCCGAACTCAGAAAAATTGAAAAAATAAATCACAAGATTATAAAACAAAAAAGAAACGGAGCAGATAGACACGAGAGAAGAAAAATCAATAACTTACACTGAAAGTAAATAAGTAATTGAAAATTGTTATAACCCTGTTTCTTTGAAAAGAAATGCAGAACCTAAACCGGATTTTTTTCTGTCTCTCTCTCGAAGAAGCGTGAAAAAAGCGAGAAGCTCTACTTTATATAAGAGCAAAACAAACAGAAGTTTCTGGATTGGCGGACATGTCAGCGCAGTTCAATCCCGTTTAATCTCTCTTTAGCGTCCGTGGCTCAGCCTAAATTCTTGAATATTGACGTGGCACGCTATCGATGGATATTAGTAGCGTGAAACTGAGACCATAACAATAATTGAAATCGGATGATACGTGTTGGATATCGAGTGGTCAGTGATAAGTGTCTGGTTAAAATAATGAAGGAATTATAGATTAATTCTATGGTCATTTTTTGAACTTATCTTAAGAACTACAAATTACTTATATTAAAACAAATAAATTATAAATCCTTAAATTAAAAAGTTTCGAGCTAATCTGATAATAATAAATTGAAAAAAAATTAAAATGATAAAAAAAAGCAATTTTACACAAGTTTTAAAATTATTTTCATCATTTCATGATGTTTTATTTTTTTAACCAATTAAAATACTAAATTTCTTATCAATTGAATTGATAATAACAAGAAAAAAGAACATTTGAAAAGTGCAAAATCACCCTTTAATAGTGGTTTAATTTTTTTTCTAATAGCATTTTAGTTTTTTGATCATATATTTGAAATTATAAAAAAATTATTTATTTCAAATCAATTTAATAATAAATAAGAAATATTTTAAAAAATATAAATGCATTAAATAACTAATTTCAAGTTTTTTTAATAAAAATTATAAAACCGTAAAATCACTTTTTAAGTCAACCAGAATTTTACTCAATCTTACCAGTTCTATCTTTTGTTAAATGCACCATTCTTTCTCCTCATTTTTTTTTTGTTACTCAACTCAATTAAATTAAGGGCATGTCATTATATTTTAAAATTAAAAGTTTTTCAACACAATGGTATTTGGTATCTCACTCAACTTCCAACAAGAAAAACATTGATTGGTTGTTGTTGGGTGTACAAGATTAAACACCACTCTAATGGTTTCATTGAAAGGTACAAAACCTAATTTGTCACCAAAGGCTTACTTAACTCAAAGATGTTGACTATCAAGATACTTTTTTTTCAATTGCCCAATTAACTATGTTCACTGTTTGCCTGCAGCTTAGGGCTGGTTCCTTTATCAATTGGATATCAATAATACCTTTCTTCATGGTGATTTATCTGGAGAAATTTATATCTCTTCGCTGTTGAGGCTTCTGCGAAAAGGGGAGGAAGACCTAGTGTGTTGTCTTCATAAGTCCTTATACAAGTTAAAATAAGCATCTTGCCAGTTGTTTATAAAGTTTTCAGAAGTTATTCGCTTCGCTAACTATATACAATCTCAAGCTGACCATTCTTTGTTCAGTAAACAACAAGACAAGTCCTTTACAACCCTTTTAATATATATTGATGACATTCTAGTCATTGGAAATGATCTCATTAGCATCACTACAACTAAAGACTTTTTGCATAATCTTTTCCACCTTAAAGATCTTGATATTGTGAAATATTTTTTTGGGATTGAGGTTTCAACTTCTAAAAAATATGATCTTTATTTCCCAATGTAAATATGCATTAGACATCATTGAGGATGCGGGACTGTTAGGTGCAATCCTTATTGATACTTCTATGGAACAAAGTTTAAAATTATAAAAAAAAGAATAACTTACTTAAAGATCCTGTTGTTTTAGAAGATTAGTTCGAAGATTAATCTATCTAATTGTCTCAAGGCCAAATATAACATATGATGTACATGTCTTGAATATATTTATACATCAACCTCGAAAACTTCATATGAAAACAACTCTTTGTATATATGTGCTTTTCTATTGTAATGTCATCAATGTATATTAAAAGGGTTGTGAAAGAACTTTTAATAATTGATATGGCTTTAATATCTATTGAGAGATTTAAGACTTTCATACCATGAATCAGCTCTATTGTATTGTGATAACAAGGCTATCTTATACATTACAGTTAATCTATTTTTTTCATAAATGAACTAGACATATTAAAATGGATTGTCATTATATTAAAGACAAGGTTCAAAATGGTTTCATGACTACAAGGTATGTAAATTCTGAACATTAATTAGCCGACATCCTAGCCAAGCCCCTGCCCTGGGGAAAGAAATGTTTTTTCTTGTGACTCACAGGTTAGAAGTGCAAGATATTAACTTTGTAACTAGAGGGGGAGTGTTAGGGATTTCATAATTTCAATAATAGAAATAGATAATATGTACATATTTACTTTTTTATTGTAATGCCTAACTTATCAGGAGATAACCTATAAGAGATAACCTATAATGCAGTAATTGATCTCTAATAAATAGGAAAGTCTAGCTGCTTATATAAGTACATGAAGAGATCAATAATATTATTCATTCTAGCGGATACTCATCTTACATTTCTCATATGGAGTCTTACATTTCTCACAAGCTCTTCCAAGGTTTTGACGATGAAACCTTCTACATGGATGGAAGCGTCTCTTCATTTCTCAACTTGAACTAGTTCTGTTGTGATTACTTTACAGTTCTGCTGTGATTGTTTTACTCAGTACCGTGAAATGAAGGCCATGGACATCATTGAACTTCTTGGAATCTTGCCAACTTGTCATTTTGGCAAATGCTGCTCTAAAAAATACCTGGCAATTGTTCATCCGAAAATGGAGGAGTCCTTATTTGGAAACTTGCAGCAGCACCAGCAAGTCATTGCTGGAAGCCACCCAACGAGTCAATTTTATGAGAAGTTCTTGGGCTGGCCCAGGCCATTTGGTTGCTTCACTTGCTGGCCTTCTCACGCGACCCTCCACCGAGTCGATTTAAGGTCAGTAGGGGAGCTGAGTTTCATCCCCAATATCTGGGAAGTGTTGTGAGATTTTCTGGTGGGCAGATTCCGATCGTGGGATTCCCTGTTAGTCCCGGATTCAAGCTTGGAAACGGATCGGCTATCAAGGCTAGTGTTTACCTAGTGCCCAGAGCCCAGTTTCAGCTGCCTGATACATGCAAGTCTACGATGCTACTTAATGCCCAGGTAGCTTGCAGCTCCTCAGCATTCAAAGAAGAATTGCTAGAGATTCTAAGAGATTACTAGTTTTTAATGTCATTAGGAGCAACAGTTCAGTGATGTTGTATGTATTGTGAAAATGTTCATTTTGGAATCCTGTGGAGGTCCCAGCTTCGGACTATAAATATCAATCCAACTGATCTTAGTTTTCTCTATTTTAATATTTTCCAAAATCATGTGCTCGGGAGTAATATCATATGGGACTCGTCAGAAATTTACACAAAGCATTTGGTCAATTTACAAACAGTGCGCATTTAGTCAATTTACAAAGTGTGCCTTCAACTTTGGAGCAAGTAGTCAAGGTATTACAGTACCGATAAAGTAAAAGCAATTCAAGTCATGCCGGTGGTAAAGATTGGCAAGATTCTCTACTTATTAAGCAGAGGGTGAAATTAATCTGATAATCTTTGAAACGAAAATTGACACTGTATTATTCTCCTATTCAGATGAGAGATGGGCAGCAATATTTGAAGGGGTGGAAAAGTATCTACACGTGCAACAGCTCATTGGTGCCAAACAGTAAACACTTGCTATTGAAATTATGCACGTTACAACAACACATACAATCGATACATCAAGAAACTCCTGTTGAGAGAATCATGAAATAAAACGGAAAAAATGGAATCTTCCATCATTAACAAACCTAACCAAGTGCTCAGTTTTACTAAGATAATTGTTGGATAAATCATGAATGGGCACACTTTACATTCGAAACAGAATTGAGGATATCGTGTGGCTTTCAGATTGTATGGGCACTTCATTATCATGTGATGACACAGCTTCACGCTTAGATTGAAAAGGGAGAAGGCAATTCTACTCCCTCGGAATGATGGCTTCATAAAATTTGTGAATGTCTACAAAATAATTATGCAGACAACTCTATCTCTATGCAACCAAGTAGCAAAGAATACCAGCAGAAAGAACCTTATTTATCCAGAAAAAGAATGTCCAATTGTCGAAGAGGCATTATCAAAGCAAGATTAGTTTCTTTCCACTTTCAAATCTCGTCATTAGTCATAGTATGCTTGCCCTGTGACTATTTTCTTGACCTGTAATAACACATTAAATAAGGATGAGCATTTCAGCTAAGACGGCTTGCTTCAGACTAGCTAGAAGGAGGTTAAGTCAAAGCAAACAAGTGGGAAACAAAGCCCAAGCCTACAAAGTGAATTTAAGCCAAGAACATCAATTGGTGCGGTAACTTGAATTGTCAAATTGTTAGATCATTGAGTTACTGGAATATGCAGAGCAACTTTAACTTTCATACCAATTAACAGAAGTGGGAATGAAGCTGCTGCCTGGAATTTACATTATAAATTAGAAGATACAAAAACAGGACATGATTCACAAATCTTACTTGCTCAAGGGTCAAAAACATTACAACATTCCAAGATCCCAGCCGCCCAAAATTTGGGAGAAAACCTTTGTAAAAAGCAAAAATTCCCTGCAGTGAATTTGCTCCCACAAGTTAATACAAATTGAGTCAAGGTAAGAGTTTCCACAAGATTCTTAATTAGCACTGTATTCACGTTCAAGCTTAGATGCAGCAAAACAATTACAATCATTGACAGGATTTTGAACAAGCTTTCAGAGTAAGATGTATGCAAAGTTGAAAAGCACATGTGTTTTTCCTTTTTGAAATAGTATGAACACGCAGAAAGTTAGAATGTTGCCATATCAAGCTTCAATTTCCACTGCTATAAAACAGTTGAGGGCAATCATGGCATGTCATATCATTTGGGATGAAACCTCAATGGAAACATGAAGGGAAATTGACAGACCTCATTCTTCAGTGTCTTGATAAAACAGTCAACAGTATTTTTGTAGGACGAATCTCCCATCATTCTAGATTTTACCTGAAAACAGCATGTGGATCATACAATACAGTGTTCATTGGCTAGCTCCAGCATCATTCATCAATAAAAGCATACAGAATTGCAGAAAATGTAAACATGACACAATTACTTTCTAGCAGTAACCTTGTCATTGCCCACAGTGTAATTCATGGATTATGCTTGAACGTTTATGGTAAATCTTTAGAATTTAATATGCAAGGATCTATCAACATGATTTATAATATCATCACCGGTGTCATTATCATTTAGAAAGCTGTTAAGCTCAGTGATTTCAATTCTTTTGTTATGGTTATCAGACAGATGGAACTTTGAAGAAAGCACCAGAATTTACTTTGATTATCGGTTAGGTAATCTTTAAAACAACCTGAATTAAGATGTCAGATATTGCTTGTCTCATCACTTAATTAAATTTCTACACGAATTTCAGTGTTTCTACCATGTTCTGTTCTTTCAACAACTTGTGCAGCAGCTTCATGCAGTTCTGGAGTTAGCTTTAGAAATAATTTGTAATCTGAATTATAAAGGTTCATTGAGATTCTAGAAAAGCAGTGCATGCCTGGTGGTAGTAGTGATGGAAGTAGAGATAATTATAGGAATTTGTTCTTCTTCGGTGCCTTTAATTTTCAATGACTTTGCCAACAATGCATATCCAATGCACTTGTTATACTGTGTGCATCTAACAAAAAAAGGATCTTCTAGATAAAACTGGAAGTTATGGCTATGTGCAGAGAAGACAATGCCAAATTGATAGATGCCCAATGTTCACTTGCTTGCCAGAATTGCAAGGAAGTGGAGTGGATAGAGGACACTTACTACATCGATGGGTGAACCAATACACACTGCAAAAAAACCTGCACCGAGACCAGCTAGAACATGAGTAAAGGCGCTGTCCGTGAACCCCGGAATTTGCAATATTGTCTGCATTTGTATATAGAGATTTAGAACATTACTGAGAAATTATATTCATCATAAAAATAAAAATAAAAATAAAAGTGAAAATATAAAATAAGTGCACCTTAAGAGTCTAAAGACCATGATTCTACCTGTTTCACTTGATCATAACTGGCAAGTTCAGCAGCGTTTATAATAGCATTCCTTGCTATATTTGGCCCAAGTCCAGTCCACAAGGCCCCCAGTCCTTCCTAAATATATAGAAAACAAAGAGAAAATTAAAACCATAAAAATATATAAAAAAAAGAACAGTGAGCAACATGCCTGTCTCACTATGGTAAAATAAGCATCCAAAGCTCCAGCATATCGCCCAGGCACCCCAGCTGGCAGTTTCCCTTCAGCTTGAAGCCGAACTTTAACAAGATCAGTTGGATTAGCAATTACAATTGCCACAGCACCTATTCAATTTGAAAGTTTTTCCAATGAAATTTTGACAGGAGAGAAGAAAAAACCATGGATAACACTAAAGACATTTACAACATAATTTAGAGCATTAAGATAGTAACCAAATGCACCAACCAGTTACCAAAGCTGCAAGTATTTTCTGGTACAAAGGAATGTCCCCAACAAAATCACTGCCAACCAAAAAAGATTTAACCTGTTCAACCAGCATTCAACATCTCCAACATTAATACTCTGCTAACAGTTAAATCCCATGTATGGAAGGAGAGCATCCAAGACATACCGGTTCATATAACCCTATCCTTAAGCCACCGTAAATAAACTGGCGATGTAATCCTGCAGTAATGCCTTTCCATAGTGCTGCTAAACCCTCTTCTCTGGAAATAGTAGCCACAGTACCCAACAAACCCCTATATTTAGGCAAACTTACTCCTTCCGAGGCAAATGTTTTCCTTTGTAGCTGGAGCCTAACTTTAGCAGTGTCCAAAGGGATGGTGCAGAACTGCAAAACCCAAATCAACAATGCCGTGGATAGATAAATAGATACAACTCTACCAATTAAAATCCGAAACAGATTTACCTTGAAATTGGGTCACATTTATAATTTCCAATCAGCTCAAACTTGACATTCATTTCTCAAGTCAGCGCAAACAAAACAAGAGGCAGCAGAGTCTTAAAACAGAAACAAATTCAAAGGAAATATACAGTGGGAAGAAGGGAATACCTCAGCAAAACAAGCAGCGAAAGCACTGCACAGGAAGATTTCAACGAAGGAAATATCAGAACTGGGCTTGAGATCAGCCATGGAGGATTAATGATGGCAACTGGAAAGAATGCTGATTATAGTTGTGGGGGTTGAGCAAGGGAGAAAAAGGAAAGGAAGAAATTGGGTTTCTTTTTTTCTTTGTTGAGTAACGTGTGGTTGTCACGTGAAGTGTTATTATTATTAATAATAATAATCATCGATTTCATGGCTGGTGCAGGTGGGATCGTTTTGGTATTCAGATCCCCTATTTATTTTTTATTTTTATTTTTATTTTATTAGCATGTCAATAAATTGCCGTAGCTGCTCATGTATGTATGCTTTTTCCATCGTGCCGGTAGGCTTGCGTCTTTTAATATTATTATTACTACGAGGAAACAATTTTTTTTTTTTTTATAAACTTACAGGAAGCATCTTCATTGTAGCAAAATAAAAAGAAAGGTGAGATTAGAGGTTGATTTTAAAAAATAAATAAATAAATTTATCATTGTTCCGTTGTCTATAGTTTAAATGCATGTTTAAAAATATAATAGATATTATTTTTAAAATATTATTTGTTTAAAAATGTTTTAAAATAATATTTTTTATTTTAAAATTATTTTTAATATCATTACATGGCAATATCAAAAAATATAAAAACATTAAAATTATTTAAAACACAGTCGAACTGCAGTTAAAAATATTAACCCATAAATTTTCCAATTTCAGTTCTTTAGTTTTGATAAATTCACCAGACTTCGGCCGATCAATTTTTTCCTATTTTTTAAGCCATTTCTAAAATTTTAAAAAATAAAATAAAGAGGAGGAGGAGGAAAGGGGACATTCGTTAAATCCCACTTGCTGATTAGAAGGTGAGGCATTACACAAAAAAGTTTCAACAAGGGGACCGCGCTATGGCCAGAGGAGGTCATGGCTCATCCTAGTCCTGGAGGCTTGTTTCATAGGATATCTATATTTTTCCTCCTTGGATATTAATTGTTATTCAGAACCAATGAACCATCGTTAGTTTATTTTTTTATTGATATATATATATATATATATATATTTGAGATATTTTTTATATAATATTACATTTTAATTCATTATCTCCATAAAAAAACTTTTAAACCATAAATAAATTATTATTAATTTGAATAATAAGTTTAAAATCTTCATTTTCTATTACTTATTTATTTTCATAATATAACCTTATAATATTATTGTATTTTTTTTATAAAAGAATTATTAATTTAATCATCAGATATTTTTACAAATATATTATCAATTACTTTAATTATAAAACAATAAAGTAAATTTATATAATCAAAAGATTAATTAACTATCCAGTATGTAAACCTTGCTCTAAAATTATTTTGATTTTTTAAAATACAATTATTTAATAATTTTTTTAGAAAATTAATAATATTTTTATTCATATTAATATACATATCAATAATATTTTTTTATCAATATATATATTAAAAATATTTTATCTCATTAATGTGCATGTCATGGATATTTTTATTCTTTAATATTATCGAGATAATATTATATTTTAATCTATTATTTTTATAAAAAAACACTCGAATTATAAATATATTATGAATTATTTTAAAAAAATATTTGGACTCTCCATTCTATTTATTTTTATAATATTACTATATTTTTTCTACCAATATCAATAACCTAATAATTAAAAAGTATCCAAACTCATCAAAGTAAACCTCCTTTTTACAAGTAATCACCAGCCTTCACAATTATAGAGAATAGAATAAATTTTTAAAACCAAGAAATTAACTAATTAATTATAAAAGAGACTACATTGCTATCAAACTATTTTAATTTCCGAGAACATCGTTATCTAGTGATTTTAGGCAAAATAATAATAATAATAATAATAATTTTTTTTGGAAGTTTGCTTCAACTCAATAAATAAGCATGCACTCCCACCACCTGAGCAATCCTTGAAAAATAAATAATAATTTATTCAATCCCCTAGTCTCCATCTCGCTGCAGACCCATGGGTAGGTCAGAGCTCCAAGTGTTCCATGGCCATCTACATTATACTCTGCTACAAAAAAAAAAAAAAAAAAAAAAAAGAAGAAGAAGAAGTTCACCAGCCTTCTTCCTCACGATCTCTAAAATCACCGGCAAGCTTAATCAGGAGTTGGTGCGTCAAAAGTGGACGTGCAAATCCTCACTACATATCTGGCTGGATGTATTATTTCTTTTTATAGTCGTAATCGAGGGAAGAGAAATCATATGAATAATTTCCCATATTATTAACTAAAAAAGCTAACAGAGGAATCTAACTAAGAATTCATTCTATATTATTAATAAAATTATCATATAATATAATTTTAAAACTTTTATTTTTTTGTCTATAAATATATTAAAATATTATTTTTTCGTTATATTACAGTCATCATATATAATTACATTACACATTTGATTTCATTATATTGCATGGTATAGCAGTGATTATTTTACAAAGCATTACACCTCGCTAAAAGTTTTAGCATAGAGCAAAACTTGACATATACTTTAAAAATATTATTTAACTCTTGCCTTCAATTAAAGTAAAAAGATACCCTATTCCGACCGAGCTCTTTCATGGGCTTAAAAGCTGTCCTTGAAAATTATACTGGGCCTGTAATTGGGCTTGGGCTTCCTCACCTTCATATATTTCCCAGCATCAAAAAATCTTCCCCGCTTTTATTTGCCAAATTCCCTGGCGGGAATCAGACCGCCCCAAGTCCAAAAACCCCGCCAATCACAATCTTCCCAATTTAAATACCCAACCCCACTCTAACACTACCCCTCAGTCCCTCACCCCCCTCCCCTTCACTGCAACAGAAGAAATCCTAACCCTAAAAAAGGAAAAGAAAGAAAAAATGTTGGAGCTAAGGCTGGTACAAGGGTCTCTTCTGAAGAAAGTTTTAGAGGCAATCAAGGACCTGGTCAACGATGCAAACTTTGACTGCTCGTCCTCTGGGTTCTCTCTCCAGGCGATGGATTCCAGCCACGTTGCCCTGGTGGCTCTACTCCTCAGATCGGAGGGTTTCGAGCACTACCGCTGTGACCGTAACACGTCAATGGGCATGAATCTTGGTAACATGTCTAAGATGTTGAAGTGTGCTGGAAATGATGACATCATCACCATTAAAGGAGATGATGGTAGCGATACAGTAACTTTCATGTTTGAAAGTCCCAGTAAGTTATCTTCTTTTTCCCTGATCGGACTTGTTTTCCTTTTCTTTTTGTGGTAATTAGGGCTTAATTGCCCTGTTAGGTTTACTTCGGATGGGCTAAGGTTTTTGATATTATATGCAAGCGTTAAGATCTGTTTTGGTTGCTGGAAAAATGATGGTTTGCGAATGGAAAATTAATTTTGAATCTCCAGTAATTTGATGTTTAAATTGAGTTCTTAATCGATTGATGTATGGTTGTGCTTTTGCTTGGTAGCTTCGCCCTGGAAATAAAAGAAAACTGCACCTCAAATATAAAATTGAATTAATTTTGGCTTAGATTCTGAAATTCTTGAAGAATGTAATTGTGTTTTGAGCAATTGATTTTCCATGAGATACAATTGGGTGCTTGGGCTATAGCTGCATAAGCTTTTACAGCTTCATTTCAAAATGAAAAAAATTCCTCTTGAGAAAAAAAAAATCTCAAACCAAATGGGAGTGACTAATCTTTATGTGCTTGGACATGGTATAAACCATTATAATTAATTGCTGTTGATTTTTACTGATCCTTTTGTTTTTGTATTCTCCTTTTGCATTGAACAATAGCACAAGACAAAATTGCTGATTTTGAGATGAAACTGATGGACATCGATAGCGAGCACCTAGGAATCCCGGAGGCGGAATACCATGCTATTGTTACGATGCCTTCAGCCGAGTTTTCAAGGATTTGTAAAGATCTTTCTAGCATTGGTGATACAGGTACTGTCAAAAAGTCCTCTTGTCACGTCCATGGGCTGCTTTGCTTTATTGTGTGCACTATGAAAATGTAATGATTTTGATATGTGAATGTAGTTGTGATCTCCGTGACAAAGGAGGGTGTTAAGTTTTCCACAAGAGGTGATATTGGAACTGCAAATATTGTCCTCAGGCAAAACACCACAGTTGATAAGGTATGTTATCAGTGCAAATATCATCCAGTTTTGTTTTGTATGCATCGCAACAATACCATTTCACAGGATTGCTTATATGTGGGTTGCGATTTTTACAGCCGGAAGATGCCACTGTCATTGAGATGAACGAGCCCGTGTCATTGACATTTGCACTGAGGTACATGAACTCCTTCACGAAGGCAACCCCATTGTCAAACACAGTTAAAATCAGCCTGTCTTCAGAGCTACCTGTTGTGGTCGAGTACAAAATCGCTGAGATGGGTTACGTCAGATACTACTTGGCTCCAAAGATAGAAGAGGACGAGGATGAGAATGAGACTAAACCTCAAGTTTAATGTTATTTATTTCCTTGTTCATTGAAATCACTTCGTAGGTTTGGAAATCGTTTCCAGGATGTTTTATCATTTTCATCAACGGCTTTCGTGCATGGCGCCAGTCCCTTCGCTGGCATTAGATGTCTTTAAAAGTTTCTTTTAGCGCTGATTAGTGAGATTTTTAGATGGTTGTGTGATAAGCATTCATTTACATTTTCCAACGTGGGATTATCAGTGGTTTGCTCGCATCTGTGGCTTAGAAAGACTGTTACGTTTCTTCTATTTTTAAGATCCCTTGATGCCATGGCATGAGGTTGGAAGCCCAGCAAAGGCCTGGCAAGCCAGTGGTTATGGTTGGTGAGCTATACTATAAAGCACAAATATCAATAGCTATCCTTCTTGGTAGGAAGAAATGATAAATAATTTAACATAAAATATAAGAGAATCAATCTTTGGAGGCACCGCTCGTCGTTGATGTCTCAATTGCTCCAGCTCCTTTTCTTGGCTTCACTATAAAGGAAAACACCAGTAACAGTGATGCTGTATCCAAATATCCCAGTCACTGATACAGGATTCTGGAAGATCAGAATTGAAATAACCACTGCAACAGCCCCCTTTGCATTACCCAGGACCTAGAAGCAGCACACATTTCTTAATCTGAATGTAGACATTACCCTGAATAATTAAAATAAAATCTTTTGCAGCATAATGGCCATTGCTAATGTCATTAGTAATATTCACTTCCATCATGGAATTGTCGATGAGAAATTAAGCAACAAAGCTTTTCGTAAAATGTTCTTAAAAAACAGAGCATCACACAATTGTATCAGAGTGAAATATTCAAATACTAATATTTTAATTCTTAAAATGGATTTTTTTTCCATTTTGAATTCAAATATGATTATTTTAACCTTTTCGAGATGGATTTAATTGATAAATGAATTCAGAAAATTTCTATAATGCTATCAAGTTTAATTTGATTTTTTTTTTTCCAGTTTGAAAATAAAATTATCATCCGCTTTAACCAAAATCATGTCAATATTCTAAGAACAAACACTGTATATTAAAAAACCAATCTTCAAAAATTTACTATCTCGCCAATGGTGACTGAAACATAACTAATTTAATCTTTAACATAACTGTCTAGGTAGCAGAGTCCGAAAACCTTGGAATGCCGCAAAACTAATCATCATGTATGTAGGCAACTCCTATGATATGATATGCAATGCTGGCTTATGTATATATGCAGTGCAGACGAACAAAATAATTAGCAGGAAAAAGATAAATAAATTTGGTTATGAATGTTTGGTCGCTTTACATTTGTATGATCGATATGCTGCTTCTGACAATGAAGCTTAAGTAATTCCAGCGCATATGATTGGAGAAGATACCTGAAGCGTCAAAGCACTAGTATGCTTAGTGACCAAGAAGTTGGTCAAATTCACAAAATATGCGAGAGAAGAATTGAAGAGCAGATAGAACATGAATTTCGTATCATCCCTTGCAAGGGAAATTGTGATTCCAACGACATCTCTCTCCATAAAAAAAGCTGCGGGAACAAGGACTAAAACTGCTACTGGAGCCATGTACATTAAGAGGTTCATAGAATGAAGCTTTTCCCTGGTAAAACAGTGAAATTATCAGATCATGCCCATTCAATCACTGATATTAGAACAAGAATAAATAGAACAGTTTCAAATATTGAGATGCAAAATGAAGAGAAATTCATTACCCTTCAGAAGACAGCAAAATCCCTTGAACCACAGACTTGAGCGCCCGTGCTGCTGTAGCACCAATACACATTAAAAACCCAAAAAGATGAAAACTCGGCTCCCCCTTCAGTCAAGTAATGAGAAAAAAAAAAAAGATCGAATATGTTAATGGGTTTTCCATCAGTAAAGGAAACAGAGAATTTTCAAAGAATTATCTAAACCAATTAAAGAGATTTCCTTAAGAACTTGTTTCAGTAGCATTATGGCTAAAGAAGAACACCTCAAAGGCTCAAACAGCAACAGGTATCATAAACAGTAACTTTTGAATTCAAACCCGGCATAGATCCCCTGTGAAAGATTAAAGGTAACTTGTTGCTGCATGGAATGCCAGCAGCTAGTTCTCTCCATTGTAAAAATCCAACAAATTAACAATTTCCAATAACCAATAACGATCTCAATGACAGTAACACCAAAAAAAAAAAAAACCAAAGAGAATAATACAATAAACTACAACAAAAACAACCAAGACTCAATCCCAAACTAATAAATGGATCCTTTGGCGCCATTCGGCGAGATCATGCACCAAGACAACAAAAATATAAAGAAAGAAGAGAAACAAGTTCTCACCCCACTAGCAACGACACAACCAGCGACAACAGGAATGAGAGTAACATAAGTTAGCCAACCTTCCCTTCTAAACGTCAGCAAATATGCAAAAACTGCAGTGAAAAATGGGGTGGTAGCCCCAACAGCCTGATTAAACGACACTGGAAGATATCTAAGAGATACATTGCCAGTCACAACAGAGGAGCAAAATATGACCCCAAGAGCAGAGATCTTCAGAAACTGCCATCTTGATCTTATGGTCTGCAAAGGCACAATCTTGAGCCATGAAATTGCAATGTAACTAAGCAATGAACAAGCCATCATGTGACACAAAGTGAGAAATATCGGATACTTGAATCCATAGTTGCTAAGCAAATATTTGTTCAACAGCAAAACCCCTATATTAGAGGAGTACCATGATGCAATTAGGCAAACGTTGAATAAACGGCTCATTTTTTTTGGGGGGGTGGGGGGGGGGTATTTTCTTGAATCTGATGAAGGGTAAGAAAAAAGCTCTCAAAAAACGAGTTGGGGTTATCGGTTTTTGTTTCACATGGGGTTTTTTAGGGTTCGAACAAGCTAAACTTAGAGAAAACAGAGAAGAAGAAAAATGCAGATCTAGCTAGAGGAGTGGTGATGTGACAGAGAAACAAAGGGTCCGTTTGGTTGAAGAGAAAGAGGGAATGGCTTCGTAAATCAAGAGAGAAGATTTATTACCAGGTTTTCAAGACTCTGCTTAATTTCAGGGGTTGAGGATTGATTGTAAAGGTAGGCCTGGAAGTTCTAAAGGAGGCAAAAACTGGGAGAAAGGTTTCTGTTTCTGTTAGTTTGGGTATTGTTTTGTGGCTGAAAAGGTGAGAAATGTGTTTATTTACTGTTTTGTGGCTGAAAAGGTGAGAAATGTGTTTATTTACTTGTATATTTTGGTTTAGGTAACGGGTAGTTATATTGTCGTTTTGTGCATTTTTATGCATTTAGGCCTCATCCCTTAGGGCCAGGGCTGAGACCTCAGAGTTGAGACTTGAGAGAGTTTTTCCTTTTCAGTATCTGCTCAGGTCGAGGCTGCTAGTTGAACAGTCATATCCACAGTTATCCTGAAATTGCCTTACACACACACACACACACTTTAAAACTTTCTTTAAAATACAATATATCTCCATCTAGTTTTTTAAATTTATACTAAGTCTGAAAAATACATTTTCAATTTTTTTCACAGTTGTTCTTTATAAAATTCTCACTGTTTTTCAATTAAAAAAACATGAAGAGATCATTTTCTAGTAATATAAACTATTAATTATTATTTTTATATGTTTATATTTAGTCAGTGTCCTGCATTTTATTTTCATTATAAATTTAATATAAAAATTTTCTTTTTTAGTTAGCAATATAACTATTTTTCATGGTAATTATTTTAGTTTAAATGAAATAAAATTAATATTGCATAATTAGATTATTAATAATATAAAATATTAAAATGACTACTATGAATTATCGTTTTTTTATGAAAATAGTTATAATTGTGATGTATTTTTTTAAAAATAAAATTCATTTTCATCCTAAACAAATAAACATATTCTACAGTTCGTCAAAAGAAAAGTCTGTTTTTCTAAGATCTGCGGCACAAAAAGCCAGAACTTTTTTTTTTTTTTAAGCAATAGAGCTTGAGGTTTAAGGTTCTTGAGGTGCCATTGTTCTTTCTACTTCTAACAATTATTATTTTTTAATATTTTTTTAATATTAATATATCAAAATAATCTAAATATAAAAAAAAAATTAATTTTAAAAGATTTTAAATTTTTTTAAAAACACGAGCAACAGTGTTTCTGAAAATATTCTTAGAGCAGGCAAGCAAGTTTATTTATTGCAACGAATTGACAATTAAAAAAAAAAAACAAAAATAAAGGTTCAGTGTCGTTGCAGTTCACAAGTTAAATGCAATGGTGGATGTTTCTATCGAACAATGACGCAATAATTTCTTTCAAATGATACAGGCCATATCGTACTCTAAACAACATAAAGCAGTTAACACATCTTTTTTCTTTTTTCCACTTTCGAGTGCCAACCTTGAGATTTTATCAGCTTCTACTGGCACTGGATCAAAATCTTTGATTTAACAGCAGGTAATGGATATGCATACAAGCCACTGGGAGTAAATGAACTGGAACAAGTCGATAAAAGGATCTTGTATCATCCGTGAAGCACAAACTGGAGTTTAAGGAATTAAAAAGGATAAGAAGGCCATTTGCACTATGGATCGGAAACGAATTTTGTGTTTGCAATTACCTGAAACCAAAATCTGTTAAAAACTTTTGCTGTTCCAAGTATGTTTCTCAAATAATCTCCATGCTCTCCAGAAAATGGGGTGGGGACACGCTCACACAAAGCCAGAAGAAAGACTTGCAACATTGCTCTAGAATGCTAGTTGCTCAATACGAAGGGAGTTTCACTTTTCAAGCCACCAACAATGAGAAGTAGATTATGGATGGCGGGGAGATGGAAAACTTTGCAGGACTGATCAGGTTGGCCTCCAATCTTCACCTGCATAAACTACTTGGTCGCCCAGTTCTTCCTCAATCTGAAGCAACAGCAAGAAAGTTAGGTCTATTAGGTTCATATCTACCTTGCTATCCATTCAGTTTGTTAAGCCTTCAATGATTAATAAAAAAGTTTCTCCAGTTTTTATCACGTAATGATTGTAATGAAGGGGGAGCTCATGGATATCATTAACAGAAAAAAAAACCTGTGATGTCCGTCTAGGAAAAATAAAAGGGCATGACGGATCAAAAGAAGAACAATAAATAAAAGGGTATTGCGGATCAGAAACTTAAGAATAATAAGAAAATAATAGCGGGGTTCACTATAAAGGAGAGAAAACAAAAGACATTGACATTAGGAAAATTGATTACCCCATTAGTGAATAAAGCTTTCATTAATGATCAGGAATTACTCCTTTCTTCCCATTCATCCCGAAG
Source organism: Populus pruinosa (assembly GCA_026413675.1). Classification (NCBI taxonomy): domain Eukaryota; kingdom Viridiplantae; phylum Streptophyta; class Magnoliopsida; order Malpighiales; family Salicaceae; genus Populus; species Populus pruinosa. The sequence continues at coordinate 29,794,847 of CM048592.1, read as the reverse complement.
AAGATGGAGAAGGAGAAGAATAAGATCCTTCAAGGTTCAATCATAAAAATTTCATCTAGTGCTAACTGCATACCTTGAGAAGAAGTGCATTGCAACTGGACTCATGTAATGTTCTCTCAATACGTTTTAGATTTGACATCAACAAGTCATCATCCACAGCCTGAAAAAAAAAACCCTTTTATGGCTTCTCATATATATAAAAGCAAAAGATAAACCCAAAAATTCAAGGATTACATCAAAACGTCACAAGCACACCTGACAAAGTCCAAGTTAAGTACTTTACTTAACCTGCTAATTCCGCAACTATATGCACTACCTATTCTTACCCTGATCGTTTACATCCTCCAAAGTTGTTCCCAGTAACAGGATGAAGATAAGCAAAGCACAGAGTGACTACATCCCTGTTTTTTTTTTTTTTTTCCTGATGTCTCTGCCTGATCAATTCATATTGCATGAAGGCACTCAGTATTTAAAAAAAAAAAATCACGTTTTTTTTCTTAGAATGAAAGATTTTTCATTTAAAATCTGCTAAATAATAAAGAAGTAACATGCTCAAAAACTGCAATGCACTTCCAATCAATTATCAGGTGATGATTTTTCAAAACAGCACATCAAAAATACTGATTCCTCATATTTACTCCTCGTCTCACAAAAAAGTCCTTGTGATGCAGTGTAACCATGGAAATTAGGATTTCAAGATGCAGCAAGCCTTATATGCAAGGAATAATGGATTAAATATTAAACTTAAAAAGACCATAACTGAACGGCTAGATTGTTCCCAGCATGTTTTCCACCACTTATGATAGTGAAAGCAGGGACAGGAAGAGTCAGGTTGGTTTTTCCATGAAGATCATAAATGTGTTTGTAAAGTGGAAGCTGGTATTTCAACGGCAAGATTTTCAAAGAAGTGCACAAAGTGCCGATCCAAGTGCTATCTTAATTAATTAATTAATTAATTATCTAAAATAAAAGGCATCATCCATGCCTCTTTTTCTGCGGCTCCAGCTTTGCATGCAGCAATTGCAACTGCTCACATAGCATTTGCTCCAAGTTCACCCAGCGGATGACTCAGAGTAGGAAAAAGGATGCCTTACAAGATGCCAGCATTTTAAACACTTGAACAACAATCATTTCCAGATTGCAGATCTTCTCGCATGAAACCTAAGGTTGAATCTTGAACTGACAATTTATGCTCAGTACAGAGGCCATCTGATGACCCCACAAAGATGTCAAAAGGGGCACAACGTATGGATGTTTAATCAAGTTTGAGGAAATATAAAACAAGCCTACAGTAATGAGGATTCGGAAGTTCATATTTCGAAACCATCTAACTTCAAAAGTACTGGGAGAACCTTTCTCCACGCCGGTTGGATGTGAAAAGCATGGGGTTTAAGTCCACATATTATTAATACACAAATAACTTTCTTGCATGGTTGTCTATTGGGATAAATGGACAAAAGCCACAACATTTCTCTTCCATTTGCAAGAAACCAGACATATTTGCATGCAACACAGTAGATTCCATCCAGAGTCAACTAGATTCAGAACTATCATCCTGTGTGAAAATGTGTCAAAGGTTAACAATTGGTCATTAAAGTTCTATGTTGGTGGAAAGAACTGAAGCAAAGCAAACATGTGATTACACTGATTAAAGACAGGGAAGAAAAGAAAGCATAACCTTGTTTTCTGTTTTGTCCAAGTCTATCATGGCCTGATCAATTTGAGACTGAAGTGCGTGGTCCATACCAATCAACGCTTCAGAAATGTTCTCATTAATGTTCTCAGCAGCTCTACTCACACTGTTTCTAAGATACCTTCCTTTATCCCCATCTCGTAGTTCAACAGCTTCATAACTAGGACGGAGTGGTCATTAATCGAAATCACTCACCACACAACATTCCAATTTTTTTTTTTTAAATGGAGGGGCTGCTAGGCTCTAGAAATTGAAAAGAAAATAATTAAACATGTTAATTTAGAAATGGGGTTTTCCCCGAGATTCTCAATGGGTTATCGTTTGATGGCAATTTAGAAACGACGTGTCGGTTACTCTCAAAGATCTTTCAATTTCTCGTACGCTTTTCGCTGATGAACGATCATCTTTTTACACAGGATTAATGGTCAACCATGGTTTCCTGCAGGCATTACAAAAACTAGCTGGATTAATTAAACATGTTAAAGATAGCTACAGGGATTCAAGAGTTTATTAGCAAGTGTTGCCCCATGCCAGCCATCTGTCGTGCAAATATATTTTTGTGTAAGAAAAGGAATACTACAAGGACAGGAGTAGCGTGTACATGTACAAGAACAGCACGTTTTATCATGTTACGACGAAAGCACTAGATGAACCGGTGAAATGGCTGATAGAACCTAGAAGGCCCTTTGCAGCTCCAAAATGTCTTATTCTATAGACACCGGGGCTGGCAGACTGCGGGATCCTCCATTCTATAGTTGCTTGACTACGAGTACTTAATTTTGAAGGTCTCGACCACTTGAAGCGAAGGCAGAAATCATCATCATCATAAGCTGGGAACCAACTATCCTTTCCTTGGAGGATCTCCACAAGGGAAAATGTGCCTTCTGTCATTAGGTCATTCCTGGGGCAAGCTGACCAGAAAACAACTGTGACCGCATCACCTCTTTTGAATGTGGAGTTCTGGGGGACATCAGAGCTGCAATCACCGAAATGTACACCAGGAGGGGTTGCGTCCATTACAACTGGTGTAAGTAAGCTTATTTGTTTATCCAGAAGATCTGGGGGTTGTGGACCAGGCTCAACAGATTGGCCAAAGGCGAGAGCAGTTGCAAGCTTCTTGAACTCCTGGATATAGGCACTGAGAGTGTGTGGACCAAAGAGTGTGGAGGCACCCTGGGAACAACATCAGTTTCATGAACAAGCGATTATAGAGGTAAAAAATAACGCCACATAATTCCTTAACGAAAGCCCATGACTGTCAATTTAATCTTGCACGTTTTCCCTTGATAATTCATTCTGACATGCATGGAATAATGGTATAGAGATCATCCAATACCAGTCATAAGGATGATGCTTGAAAACCTCAAGACAACTTCCAATTTAGAACCAGATGGCAACCTATTTTTTGCTAATGAACCAACTTCCCATGCATGCAAGGCTGCCTAACATATAGCTTTCTGAATGTCAAAACTACATATCTCAGCTATTACATTTCACAGTGATTTTTTTCCTAAGAAAGAAAACGACTCATGCATCTGTCATTAATTATTCACTCACCTCATATCTCTGCACTTCATACTCTTCGAAAGTGGTCACATACTGTGAATAGGTATTAGTCAATCCTGCTATAACAACGTGAATATTACTATTAAACTCACTATTCCCAGAACTCACGAGCACTGTCTTGACAGCATCTCTAAGACGCCTCCCAGCCATTGTTGTAAATTCTGTTTGAAACAATCATGCAGAAAAGCCATGAACTCATAAAATCATTTGGTCGAAGCATATTATCATAGAAACAATGCATGGGAAGTAAATTCAACAAAAAATCATCATCAACCAGTTAAATAGCCCAACAAATCAAAACAAAGAAAGAATGACTCCTAGCATGTTTAATGCCAGAATAATGTTCCTACACTAATCAGAATGCAAAGAAGAGTTAGGGAACTAAAGATTTGGCACGGGCTGCGGTATGAACTTTGCCTGTTTGGCACTTGGCAGGGCTGGCCCCGTCTCAACACGAAATTGGACTAGCCTGAAGCAAAATGTAGTTTTATTTTATATATTCCACGGGTATTTCTTTTGCATAGTGTAATTTCAACCCGCCATGCAACCTGTCCATTTGCACAAGTTCATTTGAGCCCGACCAGATTTTTTGACAACTAAAGGTTGGACATTACTGGGGATGACTAGACATCATTCATCCCAGCCTGAGCAACCACCTAAGCAGTGTGCTCATCACCACCATTTGGAGAAATACAAAAAACCTGTTAGCATTTTCTATAATTCATGGCTATAATATTAGCAGTTTCTTCATCCATCCAATTTCAGAGCTTAGTTTGATTGTAAAACATGAATCTGCAAAAGGAACCATTAACCTTACATGAAAGGAAAAAGAAAGAAGCAATGAAAGGTACCTCCAGGTACACTGAGGATGACTAACTGCCCGATACGGAGAATTTGGATTGGAAGTATTGAAGGCTGCATGATCCATGAAAAATCAGTTTGGTTAGTAAAGTAACAGTGGTTCCAAAATCATCTGCATGAAAATAGTGTCACTAATAGGAATGCCAGACAAGAAAAAAAGATATTTTTTTCTCTTTACACGAACAGGCAAACATTAGCGTTCCTATCAGTAGAAAATAGTTACAGACAAAATAGGCAGACATGCCATGCCAGAAGACCTCAATGATCTTTAAAAACTTTGAATCATGAAAAACAAACTATCTTTGAAAAAGAAAAAGGAATGCTGCATATAAGATGGAAGGAATCCTTCAATGGAATGTTATTTGGGTGCATCCCATGTGTGATGCCATCACATTATTTTAAGGTGTGATTGAGACTTCATGGACGTGCACTAAAGAATTCTTTGAGTTTATTAGAATGGCATCAACCAAAAATATTCAGCATAGCTGGAAAACAAACTTGGATTACACTATGTGCAAATTGATGAAGCAAAACACTTGTTTCAGTTCCAAATCATTTGTACATTGATTCCATATTCAATTCCAAAATAAAAGACAAGAAACTGAAAAAACCCATAGGAAAAGATAATCAAGTTATTTTGATAACACCATGCCATTCTCATAGTTAGCACAACACCAACCAGTCAATCTGTGCACACGTGTGAACAAGCACAGAGGTTGCTGCTATAATGTCCAGAATCAAGAAATTCTACCCATTATTGCTAATTGACGAGGCCATACAGTTAACTATACCCAAACCCAGTTTTAATTTCTTTGATGTGAAAGACAGAATTTGAACACTCAATCTATAACAGTGAAAATAAATAAACAGGCAGAAATTCAATTTCATAAAAAAATAAAAGAAACAAATTAGGACTAGAACTGAACCAACAGTTTACCTGATCCAGCTATTAAGTTACTTATCTTAAGTTTTTATGATGAAATTTTGGAGCAAATACAGCATCAACTTGGTTGGAAACTTTTGAAAATAACCCCATACTACTAGTGTAAGATGTACAAAAAAGAAAGCAACTCACTGCCCAATCATATGGTTTCTTCATTTCACCAGTATCAAGCAAGATAGGCTTTGGATGCTGACAATCAACTTGTTCCTTTCCTGGTGTTTTTAAGAAGTTGCGCACAAGTCTCCAGAAGGCATTTCCCTGATATAACATGACAACAAACAACAATCAAGAGAAATACTCGGCCACTGAATATCATGACAGAAGACAATGATATAAGGCATAAATATTACAATCACAGGCTACCTCGTTATCTCCTTGCTCGAAATCAAAAGCTCCAGGTCCATCTGTTGTTCCTGCAGCAAATGCAAAACCCATTGCAGCAGGACATGTTTTTACTACGTCAGAACCTCCTCCCTGTTTAGGAAGTGTCACTTCCAGCTGGGAGAAGTCTACAAAAGAGTGGCGATGATCAATCATTCCATTTAATTTCTCAGATGCTGTGTTGAAAAGATCCACAGCTTTTCTGAATTGCCTCTCTCCAATAATACGGGTACTTTCAAATTCATCAGGATAACTGCCAGGTTAGGTTAAAAAAAAAAAAAGTTAGCATTCTAACAGGGTCAAAGGCAAGTATTTTACTATCAAAAGCATGGAATGGCACAAGATTCAGTACCCTGGTCCTCGGCCATAGCACAACTCGTTCTTCCCACCACAGGTACTGTGATTGAAGTCACAAGGTAGTCCAGTGTCTATACAGAAAGTTCCAAGCACATTGGGGCTAACATCACCACAGTTTGATTGACAAAATGCAGATACAAATCCAGGTTTGTCAGCTTGCCTGAGAGCACTCCTGACACGCTTTGCAATGCTAAGAATCTTGGTTGCTGGTTGACCAGAAGAAGACTGGAAGGATGCTGCGAGCTCTAGTAGCTCATGGTCTGCAATAGACAGATATCAAAAGTAAATGGACGAAGCTATTTATCCCTTTTCATATTATTCTAATCTAGTGAACAAAAAGCAGAACATTTGTTGCTATGCTGTAGTTCTCATATCCTTCAAATTCCCTGTCGCAATGGTGCAACTTGACAGCAGGCTGGATCTGGTCATAAGATATCAGATCCAAGATGCATACTCTATAGTTGTAAGTATTGAAATACTTCAAGTGGTCCATTGTTATCACTTATTTTGATTTTTCTTTTGTACAAAGCACTGATTTTTTTTTCAATAGCAACTTAACCTGATTAAAAGGTAGAAATTCAGGCATCTGACAAGCACAGAGCTGGTGATGAGGTTAGTTAACTGAATGGAAACCCAGTATCATCTTATTAATTTTTTCCGGAAATAAAATGGACAGTGAGAACTGAAATATGAATAAACTGCTATGGTATAATGGTTTTCCATTCATTATATTTGTTTCATTGTATATTTTAATCCAGAAATTTTTATCCTTAAAGATAATGTGATTACATTGAATTATACAATTCTAAAATCCATACGCCTCATGCACTTTGTAAGTGTCATATGACAAGACAGGCTTCTGCATAACATGTTGAGTTAAACTCACATGGAAGAGAATTGTGCACTTGTTTATGGGAAGACTAAAAACTCTAGCAGCTAATATAAAGTGCTTGTCTGAAACCTTAAACCAAATAGGTTGGCAACTATCTTTTTACAAATTACGATTTTCAACTTACGATTGTCAAAAAGGGGGAAATCAACTTACGATTGTCATGCAAGTCTGGGATAATATTTGAGATTCTTCGAGGGATTCCATCAACTACACTTTCATCAGAATATGAGTTTCCAATACCATTCTGCTGAAACCAGTCTTCCATAAATCGCGCTGCTGCCCCCTTGTTATCCCCACTTATCAAAGAGTTTGTACGGCTCATAGAAGTTCCATGGGTTGCAAACCAATTGAAGCTACCCACTGGGCCCCACTCAGTATCTACAAACTTCAAAAGGGTCATTTCTGTGTCAACATCGTACTTGTATTTGCTGCGCTCTTCTGCAGGATTATTAAGATATGCACTAGGGCTGCGATTTGCTCCAGCATCTAAGATCTCTCCTGTAAGTATGAAGACGAAACCTCTCTAAGTTTATATTAAGCAATATGACAGCCACACCATGGCCCTTACCAAAAAAAGAACGTGAAAAATAACAACTTTTGCAAAGAGATCAAGAGGCATGGGTGCAAAACATCACATGGTACATCTATAAAGGCAACAACAAGAAGTATATGGATTCCAGGTTCTAATCCAATTATCGATTAAAAGTATAGCACAGGCTAAAATGAAACCTGATGAAGGAAATATGAAGCTCTTTAGATGTAGATGGTTATCATTTTCCCAGAATGCCACAAAATTGAAAGTCTAAGATTTGTTAGGCCTTTCCCAAAAACTGCCTCTATGAAAGATAACCAATGAAATAGAAATAAGAATCTGCAACAAAAAGTTTCTAAGACCAAGATGGTAACTTGTAAAACTACTGATACGATACATTAATGGAAAACCAAGGTCATAACACGAATCACCCGTTAGCAAAAGTCAAAAGCCACGCAAGCACTTTTCCAGCATTTTAAATGACAGTTTCCCTTTACCCATTAGCAAATTCATAGTCCGCAAAAATCATATATGTTCCCTCACCCTTATTCACAAAAATCGATCCAGGATGGAGATTTTCATGAGCTTGAATTATGCACTTCTCAATGCCATCAACAAGTGCATCGAATGATTGGCGCACAAATCCAAGAGAGGTCACAATGTACACAACATACTGAAGATAGCCCCCAGGACCAGCATGAGAGTGAATGCCACTGATAGCAACATTATTCTCAGTATAAAGGTCCCCGTACCTGCAATACAGGCAAAAAGACTCTTTTAACTTTTACACTTTACTAACATCAAAACATAGCTCAAATGATCATAATCAAAATGCAGAAATGAGAACTACCTTGCTTTCAACCTCTCAATAACTTTAATAGTGACAAGTTGAGAGGCCATACAAGCATCAAGATTAACAAACACAACACGGTTCCCTTTAGGCTCGGCCACAATAAAAGCACGAGCACGCAACCTGAAGTGCACCCCAGAAGCAATCTGGTCTGTGTTAGCATAACCCATCATGTTAACATCAGCAGCTGGTCCAGTGATGTCATAGCTTCCAAGCCCAATTAAGTAGTTGGGATCAGATAACACTACTCTACTATTTAGCAGCAACAGCAGCAAGAAAACCAAAGAAATCAAGAGCCAAAATGGTCTTCGAAGATAAAGATTAAACGCGGAAAACAACTCCATCTTGACACTAACAAGAGGAATGGAAGAGCCAATGATCAATTCATTCTTGTCATTATCCCTGCAAGAAAGATACGTGATCAATTATAGAGTAACAAAAGACAGCAAGATTTGGAAAAGACTGGAAGTGTACCAGGATTTGTGAAGCGAGGTTGTTAGAGGAGAAGAGGGGCATGGCATGTGAATGTTTTGAAGAGAGAGCGAGCCTACCTGCTATTCTTATTTTAATGGGGTCAAAGCAAAGAACGTGCGTTTCGGTTTGGTTACGGTGAAGTGAAGGGAAGGGAAGACACAAGCCGGACAGCGATGGCTTGTCGTCAGTTCCTATTACTGTTTTCTTGTTTATGCTGAAGAGTTCTCCAAAATCCAAAGTGCTTGATGGATTCATGATGATTTCGTGCTGCTTTCTGTTGAAATTATATGAATATAATACATGCCGTCATGTGGATTTGGGTCTTGGATCCTCCCATTTCCATCCTTTGGATATATGGGCGATAATGGGTTATCGTTTTATTTTTTTATTTTTGTAATCAAAGAATTATTCACTTCTTTTTTTTCTGCTTTTTTCCAAGCTTTTTTCTAGTTATTAAAAAAGTTTTGAAAATTTTTATATATATTTAAAAAAATGGAGCATGGTGTAAAAGCTTTTAATGACATATATTATCAAATATCATAATAGAAACAATTAATAGCCGGTGCATGTTTGTTTTTCAGTAAAAAACAGTATTTAAAAAAATTAAATTTATTTAGAGTTCTGAGATATTTTTGATAAGTTAAGATTAAAAATAAATTTGAAAAAATAAAAAATTATTATTTTAAATAAAAAATATTTTAAAAATAAAATTATAAACATGACCCAAGTCACAATTTTTTCACAAATACTTTGAGCATCCACGGTCTACATTGACCGGGTCATCTTTATACCTACCATTAAATAAAAATGGGTGTATATTTTCACATTGCTTTTAGACAATAATAATAATAATAATAAAAAGTAACACAAAATTTTCACACTGCGATATGTTAGGAATTTTGAAATGAGGCTAGTGTCATTCCAAAAATGTACTAGCATGGGGAAATAACGAAGAAATTCAGGTGGGCACATTAAATTATGTTTTATAGCCTGTTGTCTGTTTTAAACTTTTTTTTTAAATTGAATTTTTTAAATAATTTTTAATTTTTTTTTAATTTTTTTTTAATATATTGATATTAAAAATAAATATAAAAATATATTTTTTAAATAAAAAATACTTTAAAAAATTAATATCAAATAATTACCCTAGAAAACGTGGTATAGATTGTTTTAATTTACATTCTAAGGAAGAAACCGACTCCATATATAGTCTTGTAGATGCTGCAAAGAGACATGATAGATCCTTGCCGACATAGCGTGGCAGGCAGGCAGCTAACTCCTTCCAAATCGTAAAGGCAATGTTGCATTGACAGGCATGCCTTTCTCTTTTTGTGCTGACAGGCTATTTTGTTCCTAGCTCAATGCACGATAGATACCTGTCTGTCTATTGTTTCCTGCTGCTTTTGAATTGATTTTTAAGATCTGAAGTTAAATTATTGCTATGTTTAGGCTCTATCTTTCCCGTGATTCGATAATTCATCATGGGAATCAGCGAGAAGAGACATGTGAACTTCCCCTCGTCGTACAAAAACTTACCCTCGAATACCAAATTACTGTTAAAAAAACAAGATCAACTTAATTGGCTGCCATGAAAGCTCAAGGCAGTTCCAAAAGCTGTTAAAAAATAAATATGTTAATATTGTTCGAGGCTTGGAACATCTAGATTGAGTCCATATTAAATTAACCTCTTGGAGTAGAATACTTTTGCAAACATCCTTGCAAGCAAAATTGTGGTTCAAGACCAAGATTCAAAGGATAAATTTAACACTGCAATGCCTTAAAATGCTCATCTAGTCATCTGGATCATTGGCAATGGTCAGATTTGGCAACTTTTGGCTGTTAGGGATGAAGACATCGGTCAGAGCAGATTCCGATGCAAAAGAAGCTACCATAAGACGGAAAGCCCGCAGAAATAGACAGGAAAAAGAAAAAGGGATAAACTAGAGGAATTGGATATACTTATCACGTACAGAAACATGTACATCCTTATCAGTCCTGGCACGTTAAAGAAAAACACCCATTCATCTTACTTTGCCATAGAGATGAACAAGTGGTGGTTGTGGAAAGCAGGCTAGTGAACCAGTCATGTGCCATGATGATGCTGTGGACGCCATAGCAGTCTGGCAATATTCTCAAGTTTTTGCTAATGAAGGAATATTGTGTTAATAAGCTGAGACAAATAATGTCCCATCATATGCAAGTTAAAATACCTAACTTTCTACTTTGTATATGGTGTAGGACATAAATAGTAGCATAAATCATGTCATACATATATATATATATATGCTTTGTAAAGAGCTGCGGATATATGTATGAAAAACTTAAAGAGAACAGAAGAGAAGAAAGAGCTTGAGTGTAGAGTTGAGTTGAGAAGAGTTTTCTCCTCCTATTTGTTTGTATTGTTTTTTTGAGTGATTAATACAAACCAGTAGCTTCGTGGAGTAGGCAAGTTGTGGAACCACGTAAATTTATGTATGTTTGATGCTTGAATATCCCAACAACTGGTATTAGAGCTTGTTCTTGAAAAAGATGGTGTTTGATCTAAATTCAAAAATCAAAGTTCTCAAAACATGATTTGAATATACCATCGTGTAGGGGAGGATGAGACAAATCCACTGGTGAAAACCCGGCGAAGAATTGACGTCCTACATACTCGCACGCGCCAACACGCGCTGACGACAGCATTGCCAATGTGTACCAACACGCCACACGCACTCCATGCATCTTTTTTGCCCGAATCTCTGCAACTGAATCGGGTTGACCTGACACGTCAGCAAACAGTCAGCAACAATTCTACACAGCTATCAGCCACGTCACTGTCCGCATCAGCAAAGACATGTTAGATAGACAAAACACGTGGATCTGCCACGTCATTAGTATGGGCCTGTTTTGCTTACGTGTCCAACATGTCATCATATCCACATCAGCATACTGAGTTTTGATTCAGTGCAATGCAAATACTATTTCTTCTGACACGTGGCTTCATCTGTAGCATCTAGTGATCCAAAAATTTGATTAATAAAATCTGAGCCATCCAAAGTCTGATTTTGGTGATTTCAATGTCGTTGCCAATATTTTTGGTCATTCCAGACACATCCATAAGGTCAGATTTGATAGATTTAAATCCGAGATATATTAAAAATGACAGATGAAATAAAGGCTACTGGGATTGAAAAATTTGATGGAACATATTTTGGATATTAAAAAAATACAAATTGAAGATTATCTATATGGGAAGAAACTTCATCTTTCTTTGTTGGGGAGCAAACTAAAAAATATGTCAAAAAAAGATTGTCAAATTCTTGATAGATAGGTTTTGGGTATTATCCGGCTATCCTTGTTAAGAAGAGTTGCTCATAATGTTACAAAAAAAAAGTTCACTGCAAGATTGATGAAAGTCTTGTCTGGGATGTATAAAAAGCCCTTAGCAAATAATAAAATGCACTTGATGAAGAAACTGTTCAACCTGAAGATGACAAAAAGCACCTCTGTTATACAGCATCTGAACAACTTCAATACCATCACAAATCAATTGTCATCTGTTGAGATTGAGTTTGATGATGAGATCCGTGCACTCATTTTGCTAGCTTTACTTCCAAGTAGTTAGGAAGGTATGAGAACAACTGTAAGTAACTTAGCCAGAAAATCCAAATTGAAATATGATGACATCCGAGACTTGATTTTAGCTGAAGAAATGTGAAGGAAAGACTCAGGTGAAAGCTCAAGTTCAAGTTCAACTCTCAACATCAACACTCGAAGGAGAAGACAGGATAAAAACTTATCCAGAAACAGATCAAAATCAAGATACAGAAGTAAAAGCAAGTTTGGACCCAGAAAGCAGGTTGAATGTTGGAATTATGGCAAACCTGGTCATTTCATAAGGAATTGCACAAAACCAAAAAAACCTGAAGCTGACTCTATAAACGCTACAACAGATGAGGTACAATATGCTTTGATTCTTATTATACGAAGTCCAATTGATGATTGGGTCCTTGATTCTGGTGCTTCATTCCACTGTACACTACACCATGAAATGATGCAAAACTATATTTCTGGAGATCACGGTATAGTCTATCTGGCCGATAGACAACCAATGGATATTGCGGGTATATGAGATGTGAAAATCAAGACAATGAATGAATCTATATGGAACTTGTAAAATGTAAGGCATGCTCTTAGACTAAAGAAGAAGTTGATCTCAATCGGACAATTTGATGACAGTGATCATTCAATTCTTTTTTTTTTAGGTATGTGAAAGGTATCAAAATGAGCAATGGTTTTGGCTTGTGGAAAGAAAACTAGCACCCTGTATATGAGCACAAGATCTGTAGATATAATTGCCTCTACTGAAACTGAAAATCAGGCACAGCTATGGCATTGTAGACTCGGCCATATGAGTTAAAAGGGGTTGAAGATACTTCAGTCAAAAGAAAAGCTACCAGAGTTAAAAAAAAAATTGATCTAAAAATGTTTTTGAAAAACAGAAGAAGCTCAGTTTCTTAAAGGTTGGTAGGACCTTAAGATCAAGAAAGCTAGAGCTGGTACACAAAGATTTATGGGGACCGACTCCAGTAGCATCTCTTTGATGTTCTTAATACTGTGTGACTTTCATTGATGACTTCAGCAGGAAGGTATAAGTCTACTTTCTGAAAAATAAATCTGATGTGTTTGAAACATTCAAGAATTGAAAAGATATCGTTAAGACTGGATCAGGTCTGAAGTTGAAATGCTTAAGATCTAATAATGAAAAAGAATATATTGATGGAGGTTTCAAAGAGTATTGCGTTGTCCAAGGTATCAGAATGGAAAAGACCATTCCAAGCATACCACAATATAATGGCATTGCTAAACAGATAAACATGACCATAAATGAACGAGCTAGAAGCATGAGGTTGTATTTTAGGTTATCTCAAACATTTTAGGCTGATGCAGTTCATACTACAATTTACTTGATCAACCATGGACTATCAGATTCTTTAGAGTTCAGACTGCCTGATACAGTATGGAGAGGAAAAGAAGTACAACTCTCTCATTTAAAGGTTTTTAGGTGTGTTTCTTATATGCATATAGATTCTAATACTCGCAATAAGCTAGATGTCAAATCCAAGAAATGTTTCTTCATTGGCTATGGAGATGAGGAATTTGGATTTTGATTCTGGGATGATTAGAACAAAATGATTATCAAAAGCAGGAACGTGATCTTCAACGAGAAAGTTTTGTACAAAGACAGATCAAGTACAGAAACAGATGCAACTGATTTAGATACAAGTCCATAAAAGTCTGAAGTCATCAGATTAGAAAGGCTTCCTGATGTTACCGAGCAGAATAAAATTCAAGAGTCTTTACAAGAAGATTCAAGCACATTTATAACCACTACTACATAAGAAGATGTAGAGCCAAATGAACTAATTATTTATGTTTGTAGGTTTTTAAGGACTGTAAAGCGCCACAACAGTTCACACTTCTACTGAATTATATTTTACTGACAGATGGTGGTGAACCATTAACTTATAAAAAATCCTTACAAGACGGAAACTCAATCAAGTGGGAATTAGCCATGAAAAACGAGATGGAGTCGTTGTTAAAGAACAAGACTTGGGAGCTAACCAAATTACCTGAAGGAAAGAAGGCTTTGCAAAACAAGTGGGTTTACAAAGTAAAGACCTAGCATAACGGAAGCAAACATTTCAAGGCAAGACTTGTTGCAAAAGGGTTTCAACAAAAGAAAGGGATTGACTACTCTGAGATATTTTTTCCAGTTGTGAAGCTCACAACAATCAAAGTTGTTCTGGAGATAGTAGCTGTAGAAAATTTACATCTTGAACAATTAGATGTAAAAACATCATTTCTTCATAGTGAACTAGAGGAAAACATTTACATGCAACAACCAGAGAGGTTTGCAATACAAGGAAAAGAGAACTAAGTCTGTAAGCTAAGAAAAAGCCTATATGGTTTGAAGCAAGCTCCAAGACAGTGGTACAAGAAGTTTGACAACTTCATGTATACACTAAATGCTAGGCTAATCATTATTACTATGTCAAACATTTTGACAACTCCTATATCATTCTACTATTATATGTAGATGATATGTTTATTGCAGGATCCAGTATGGAAGAGATTGCCAAGTTGAAATAACAGTTGTCAAAACAGTTTGAAATGAAGGATTTGGGAGCTGCTCAACAAATACTTGGCGTGAGAATCATCAGAGATAAAGACAAAGACATACTAAAGCTTTCACAAATAGAGTATGTCAAGAAGGTTCTCAGCAGGTTTAGTATGGATAATGTTAAACCAGTAAGTACACCTCTGGAGAATGATTTCAAGCTCAGTAGAGACCAGTTACTAAAAACTAAGCTAGAATGTGGATATATGGATAAAATTCTATACACCTTAGCTATCGGCTCTTCGATGTATACTATAGTCTATATTAGACTAGATATTGCCTATGTAGTAGGAGTTGCAAGCTAATATATGAGCAATCCTGGAAAGCAACATTAGAAGGCGGTGAAATGGATTATGAGGTATTTAAAAGGTTCATCGAAGACATGTCTTACCTTCACAACTGATGGTTTAAAACTTGAAGGTTTTGTAGACGCTGATCTAGTAGGAGATGTTGATATTAAAAAGAGTACTACAGGATATATATACACTCTAGGAGGCACTGTTATTTCTTGGAGTTCTACCTTGCAAAAGATAGTAACTCTTTTAATGACAAACGCTGAATATGTTGTAGTATCAAAATCTGTAAAAGAGATAGTATGGCTACAAAGTTTCCTAAAAGAATTGGGCAAGATGAATGGAAATGGTACTTTGTATAGCGACAGTCAGAGTGTAATCTTCCTTACCAAGAATCCAGCATTTCACTCTAAGACTAAGTATATTCAGATCAAATATCACTTCATCCAATAATTCCTAGACGATGAACAACAACTACTAGAAAAGATTTATGGAGCAAGAATCCAGCTCACATATTAACCAAATGAATTACATTTGCTAAACTAAAGTTGTGTACAACTTTAGTTGGTCTTTAAGGATAAAAGGTAATTCAATTGTTTGTCTCCAAGTGGGAGATTGTTGATGAGTGGAGACAAACAATGTCCTACCATATGCAAGTGGAAATACCTAACCTCCCACTTTGCACATGGTGGAGGAAACAAATAGTGACATAAATTATGGCATGATTTATGCTCCTTCCCTCCCATTTATGTATATATATATATGCTTAGTGAAGAGTTGCAGATGTGTGTGTAGAAACACAGAGAGAAGAGAGAGCTTGAGTGTAGAGTTGAGTTGAGAAGAGTTTTCTTTTTTTTTGTTTGTATTGTTTATTTGAGTGATTAATACAATCCAGTAGCTTTATACAGTAGGCAAGTTGCCAAACTATATAAATTTATATGTGTTTGAATATTTAAATGTTCCAATATATTGGCCAAGGGTTATTTGCAGATCGATAAAGGAAGCTACCAAAGGTGTGAAACGTGCAACACCATGATACTCCGGGGAGATCAATCACTGAAACAGAGAAATCCATATCGTAGTTATATTCGGATTGTCATAAGACCATGTACTTATAGCACAGACAACTCGATATCCCATGCATTCTGCATTCTCTGTCGCAGGTAGTGCTACAAGTAAATGAACGGTATGGCAGCAATGTAAAGTTTCTAGCCCCTGAGGCTTGGGTTATAGCTTCCTATTGTTGACAACAATAACTAGAAAGGGAAGAGATAATATATCTTGTGTTCTGGCTGTAGCACTACAGAGAAGTTTCAGGACAATAACAACACAGTATTGGCTGCGAAGTTTTTAAAAAACAGTAGAAAAACACAGATTATTTCCCAGTTTTGAAATTCCTTCGTATAAAAAAACCTGATTGTGCTCAGTAAATGAACTAGAAATTTATTAAGAATAGGAAATGACAATTTGGAGGAGATAACACAGATTATTTCCCAGTTTTTAAAAAACATACACTGAAGTACCAAGACATCGATGTTGTGGATTTCCACAGGCATAGTAATGTTTCCGGTTTTTATGGTTGAAGGTATTTGTTATTGACTGACCCACAATTCAGAGATAAAAGAAGCTGCCATGCACGAGACGTTCGTGACACGAAATTTGCAAGGAATTGAATGTTAAAACAACTCCCATTTCGAATCTATTTAGTCGAGGAGGTGGTGCAAGTCACCCCAAGGGACAACTGATTGTTACGAGGGAGCTTGATGATTACATTTCATGATGCTGCCATTCAATTAACTAATGATTTGTTATGAAAAGCTTACTAAATATTCCAGGCCAACTTAAAATACTGTTTGTGACTTCATCATAGATTGCAGAAAGAGGGAACGCTGAATAGATATTTAGAACTTTAGAAAAAAACTGTGTTTCCTCGGAAAGGGGTAATTTCTAGTGTATGCTTTGCCACCAAGTGAGAGCTTCATTCGGTGTGGTTCAATATACTCTCTGCCTACCAATTTGGATCTATAAGCCCTTTCTAAATTGTGTTTCCAGGCAATTATACGACCAAGTAGCGAGTCAAAAAAGAACAACTATAGTTTAGGTATTATGAAGCGAAAGCAGTACCTTAATATTTCAAATTACATGAAAGACTTGAGAATCAATGATACTCCTAAACATGACAGACTATTTAACACGATAACAAAAAACAAGGCTCAACATGATTAGAAAATATACTTGATCAATTAACCACACAGATGTCGTCAAGATTATTCTTTCAGAACATTGGAAATGAAGGCATCTTTTGGCATCTTACTTATGAAGGTATCAGTAAGAGCAGATTCAGATACAAAAGAAGCTGCTAAGAGACGGGAAGCCTGCAGCATGAAAAAGAAAATGCCCATCAAACCAATATTCATGTTTGAAGACTGTTATGATGCGAATTTTAACAAATTCCATTAACTTAAAAGGATCTTAGAAGAACAGGCAAAATAGTTTTTTTGCCACTTCTATCCTATAAATCTGTTTGGTTGAATAAATAGAATAAAAAATAATAAACTTACAGTTCTGAAGACAAAATTAACTTGGACATAAGCATGAAATTGACAGGCCTGATTTTTCTTAAGAGCTTTATAATTAACTATTAAATATCATGGCTAATAAGAGCGTGCAGAAATTAGTTAGTTTCACTTACCTCTTCTCTGCCAACTTGAACCTCGCAGACATGGATGTCATTCAAAGGTATCTTCAATTTTTCCAATAAAGATAGTTCTGAGGCAGGCGATATTGGTGTAACAACAAGATCGTCACTTACTGTGAACATCGCAGGATCTAGCAAAAATCCATCACCTTCAGTGCCCTCTTTGTAGGATGATTTGGGATCCATCATAGTTAAAAGTGTGGGTGTATAACCAAGATGACATATTCTTTCAGTTACTTTTAAATCCAGATAAGAAGAAAATGAGGGATTAGAATTCCGATTATAGCAGTACTGCAGGTTATGAGCAGCTTCTTTAACACCTAGTGGCTGGTTCTTATAGCCAGAACCAGGTGCAATCCTAGGATTTAGGAGAATCTCTTTAATGTCATTTGACTTGAGGTATTTCGTAGCATCGAGATCAATGACACTGTCATATAGGTGGTGGATGCATCCTTTTGACTGTCCACCATGCCTTTCATTCATCAAATACCCAAGTGGAATGGTGAGAAAACTAAAAAGTAAATCAACAAAATCTTTTGACGCTTCTGCGTAACATACCACTTTCTTGGTTTTGCAAACCACAAGCCTAACAGACGTCTCACCATTTCTTTCTGATTGATGCTCTAGTATTTCATGCATAAGAGAGATTCTTTGAAGGGAATCTTCATTTATTAACCCGGGAACTTGCTTACGAGCAAGCAAAACTTCGGTCAGAGGTGTCCTTGATACCAATGAGCACTGCAGCAATTCCAAGATCTAAAACAAAGACATTAAAATGGGTACCTGTACATAGCACAAGGCTAGACAATACTGCAACAGCTCATATATTAGATCATACCTCTGTTACTCCAATGTCAAAAATCCTCTCCTCGATGTTACTTGTATCCATGACTCCAAGCTCTGTAAGAAGAGAAATGCTTGCTGAAGTTGATGCTGGCATCACTTGAAAATTGTCACTTACAACAAATCGGGCCAGTTCTTTAACAAACACTCCACGATTTCTTTCGTCAGATCCACTATTTGATGGAGCCGGAAACGGTAGATTCAAAATATGGCCCATGGGACGTCCACAACCACAATAAAGATTTTTGTGGTGACTCCACAACTTGTAGCCAGAAAGCGTACATTCGGAACTCTCGCAACCAAAGATACTTGAAGTATCAATGCCATCAATTTTCAGTTTTAGGCTCTTACAATAAGCTGCAGCGGCATTACGAGGATATAGCAACATGTCCTTGCATGCTTCAGTCCGGAAATACCTATAATCTATATTTTCAACACTTTTATACAAGTTGTTCATGCAAACAATCCCATTTGTCGGCGACAGATTACTGATGAGATGGGTGATTGTTCCCATGGGCATTGTCAAAAAACTGAAAAGGATGTCAACAAAGAACTCGTCAGATTCAACAAATACGACTCTGTTGCTCTTCTTGTCCACAGATGCCTTCAAGCTAATGGTTGCCATGGATTGAGATGAAATGGTGTTCAAGCTAGTCGAGAGGTTGTACTTGTTGGTACAAATTCTGGGCAACAGCTCCGATACGAATTGTTGGCTATGGACCCTGGGCAACAATGGTGAGTAAATAAAACACAGTAGTCTTTTATTTAGTGGTGATACATGAAAATCACACCATAGTTAATGGTATCTCACACTCTCACAATAAGAGTGTTTACAGAGGTTGCTTTGTCGGTTTGGAAGCCTACACTTTTTCACTGTTATATTAAAATAATATTTTTTTTTAAATTTACTTTTGATATTATAATATTAAAACTATTTAAAAACATTAAAAAAATTAATTTGAAATTAAAATGACAACCTTAATTCTAAACAGGATAAATCATACTCTTCGTTACTAAGTAATGCATCTTGCTTTAATCATCACAGTCACATACTTTCTTTTTATTTTTTGTGATGAGAGTGTTTTGGCGCATTTTGTTTTTTTTTTTTATATATATATAAAGGTGTTTTTAAAAAAATATATTAAAATAATTTTTAATTTTCTTAGAACTTTTACACTAGCCTATGGAAATTATTAAAAACATTAAAAAATATATTTAATATATTTTAAAATAAATACAATTTTTAAAACGCAGTTAAAGATAAAAAAATCTCAAACAAGCACGAAACTCAAGATAAATGACTTTTGACATGCTGTTCTTTCCACATTGGCACTGACTTGTGACTTGGTCACACCGGCAAATAATTCCTTAACAGCTAAGGAATTCTAGAAATTCTTGATCGATCTTCAACAGTGACACCCTATAACTGTTAGCAAGAAAATTCGGTCTTTTGTACTGCAAAGCGAAGGTCAAAAGATCTTATCAACACACCTGCAATGGCTGGCGTGGAACAGATTACCAAGTTTAGTTATACAGGAAGCAAAAGCCATGAAAGGAGAATGGATAGTTCAATCAATGCTCTCATCTAGCTAAGAGAAGATTGAAAGACAATCAAAGTTAATGGAAGATTCTTTCAAGAAAGAAGCAATTAACTAACTGGTTACACGACTATTGTAAGTTCTTGGCTATTGGATTGCCTAAGAGTAGATATTGCAGTGAATTGGAAACAACTGTAGTTTAATTTATTATGCAGGAGATCAGTATTGTTCTTGGACTAGCCATCTATCTCAAAGTAAAGAAAAACCTAAGAGAAAGAAGAGCTTGTTCAGGAGTAGCTAGATTATAGGCAGTACATGGTAGCTGTTAAGTTTATCAAAAGCAATAGAGAAGGCAAGTAGATTATTTTCATATTTGAACAACCATAGTTTCAGACGAAGAACAAGAAGGCCTATACAGCTCTTCCTGTCATTAATTAAAAATTAGAGCTGCCATTTTGGATGTGAGAAAGCGTTTAGTGGACAGCTTTTTGCTGACTGTAATCAATTGGACCTGGTTTCAGACCTGAAGACCATTTCCTTCAAGAACTTTAATTATGGCGCAGTCATTGACTGTCAGCTTAAACCAATTACACTAAATCCCTAGCTTGATTCAGGAGACGATTGGATCGAAAGGTTCTACGGTCCTATGGGAAAACGTGCCGCTGGTAAAAAGCGAGGGAGCAGGTACAGGTTTCAGTGGAAACCTAAAGGAATGGTTTTAATTTGGAACCAGGTGAACGTTGAATTAACTCTGGCTTTCATAATTTACATCAACAATTTTATCAGCTTCATGTAAGCATCATCAAATCACCATAGTTTCCTAAAATAATATAATTGGAACCCTGAGCAAGGGTCAAAGCGAGTTAGAGACTCGGCTGATCATGAAATCTGGAGAACTCTGTTTAATATACCACTCATTGGATTTTGCTTAGTTGCTTAAACTAAAATATTGAAAGCATCAACGTTGTGGATTTCTGCAGATAAAGTTTTGTCTTGATTCATTGAAATTAAGCCTTAATTAAAAAAAGAACAGAGGAGAAATTATTACTGTTTCATATTAGCTATATGTTAACTAAGAGCAGCTCCAACGAACGAAGCAAAAGAAAAGCCATATGCTTTTTGTTATTTATTTCTCTCTTGTTCACATTTCAATCCACGCGCTAATCAGATAGCTATTTTAACTATTTGTTTTCTCAATAATCATTTCTATATTTAAGTGTAGAAATAACCAAAATAATAGCTATTAGCCAACGGCTATTTTTATAGCCGTTGGCTAACAATTTTTTTTAAAATATAGAAAAAATCTTCTATAAATACATGAAGAAAAAACTTGTAGTTTTAATTTATTTTTTTATGTCTCATCCTTCTCTCAAATTAAAAAAAAAACAAGAATCCATTATTCTCCGGTTAATTAGTAACATCGATTATGTTAATTAGCTGAAATTAAAAGGTATGTTTGTTTAAAAGCTTTTTCTATTTTTTTTTTTATATCTCTTGATTGTTTAGACCTTTTGTTGTTAATTTAATGTTTATGATGAGTTTTATTTTTTTATTATTTTATATTTTTAATATGGATTAAGGAAGATAATTTTTAGTTATGTTGTTATCTTTGATAAAATTGAGAGGAATTAATAATGGTAGTTGATATTGATAAAAAGATAGAGTTACATATTTAAAATTTATTTTTGATTATATGTTTTAATTTGAGGTCAATTATATTTTATCTTTTTGAAAATGCAATTAAACTAGTATATCGATTCTATTTTAGTTCCAAAAAATAGTCAAATTGTTATGTTAGAACACGTAGGAGGCAATGCTTATTATTAATTCGCATGTATCAAAATTATAAAATTGCTAGACATTGAATGTGAGCTTCCTATATACTCTCTTGTAGGGTTTTAACTTGAGTTTTTTTTTTTAATGTAGATGGATTCAAATTTTCCAAGTTCTTTTACCAACTTTTTTATGAGTGAGTCATAAGATATTCTCTCTCAACCAAGTGATTCTAATCAATTAATTGATGACTTAACATGCTCGAATTTAAATGTCCATTCTACAAAAAAATCATAAAGAAGTAAAAATTTCTCACGAGAGGAGGATTGTTTACTTGTCTGTGCATGGCTAAATACAAGCAAGGATCCAATTACAGGAGTTGAACAACAAACAAAACAGTTCTAGGCTCGTGTACATGCTTGCTTTGTAGATAATGGAGGAAACTTGAATAATCTTTCACAAATAAGCATTTCAAGTAGATGACAAGAAATAAATAGAGAAGTCGGTAAATTTGTTGGATTTGTTACTCAAATTGAAAATCATCAGCAAAGTGGAATAACCGAAGAATCAAGGGTAATGTTAATATTCATTTCTATGTTAAATTGTTTAACATATATTTTAATAATATTTATTTTATTTATTTATTTACCAGATTAATGATGCTCGGCAAATGTATGCTTCTTGCGTTGGCAAACAATTTCAACTAGAACATTGCTGGGTTATCTTAAGAAAAGAACCCAAATGGCAATTTGAGCGTGCAAGTCAACATCAAAGGTCAAACAAGAAACAAAAAGGTCATGTCAATGCAAGTCCAGCTTCATCAAATCCATCTACCCCTGATTCTGTTAGTTTAGGAGAAGATAGTGAACCATTGATTTATCAAGATAAACCAATCGGTTAGAAGGCTGCAAAGGAACGACTTAAACATAGACAAGGAAAAGATAAAGTTGGGGATACAATTGTAACGAATCTCTTACAACAATTCAGGGATACTCTAGTTGAAATTGAAGATCAGAAGAAACAATATAGGAAAATTATGTTAGAGCAACAAGTCATGATGATTCAACAAAGTCAAGAGAAACAAGAATTGGACAGGATTGAGAAAGAAGAACAAATTATGAAAATGGATATTTCTAATTTGGATCCAATTTTTGCAGCGTATTTTCAAAATAGAAAGTTAGAAATTATGCAAAAGAGGGGTTTTGATTTTTAATTAACTTTGATTGATTTATTGTAATGTAATGTATTTTTAATTAAATATGTAGAAAATTCTTGGTTATTTTAAATACATTGTTATGAAATTGATATCAATTCATAAGATCATATTAAAATTAATTTAACATGAAATATATTAAAATATAAATGATTTTTCTAAATAGCTTTTTATCATTGGAATGTATATAATTTAAAAAGTTATATTTATACTATTTAAAAAATTATTTTTTTATTTAGTTCTTTAATATAGCATTTCTCATTGGATATGCTCTAACAGAACACTTAAAGATTTGCTGAGTTCACTGTTCGTTCGTTCTTTTGTCAAACGTTTTCAAATAACAGAACAGTAAAAGTTTGATATGTGCAACTATTTGATTGTATAACTGCTAGTTACGAGTATTCAGCCACCCCAGCTAGCATCCAATATGAACTCAAAATATTCTTTTGTTTTGGCCTGAGATTCGGAATAGATACCTTGATTTGGGCCCTGAAGAGGCTTAGTTCATACTCTGCACAGATTTCGATTATGAAAAATATCATTCCCTGAAAAATTTGTTGTTGTATATTTCAGACCTAGTTTGAAATGGGAGACCCTTTTGAGTTGCATTTTCCTGCAACAACAGAAAACCATTCTTCAACTGTATTCATTCAGGAATTCTACGCAAAGGCAGGATTAATGTTCGGAATTGAACAAATGCCTTATACTAGATAGTCAATAACGCAAACGAAGATGTTCTCAGTATTCTTGGTTTGGAACTTTGCAGATGAAGGTATCTTTTGGCTCTTTACGGATGATGACGGTATCGGTTAAAGCAGGTTCAGAAATCAAAGAAGCTGCCAAGAGACTTGAAGCCGGCAACAAAAACACCTATAGATTATTCTAACAGCTAGGGTCATGCTATGAATTGGGAATCATAATATCAGTCATAATTGCGAATTAATGTTTAATAGTACTTTCCATTTCCCCAATAGTTACAATCCTCAAGAATGGAACAGGAATTTGAAGACAGAAATCCTTTATCTAATTGCTTCTTACTTTAATTGTCATGCATCGTACCAAAATTCGAAACCTGAAAGCAGAAACAGCCTTGGAGAAAGACCATGGTGAACAGCCTTCTTTATAGACTAGGACCAGAGACATTATTTACTCGCGACCTGAAAAGGGAGATTCATTTCCCTCGATTTTCCACTAGCCCTTGGGTGCATGTATATGCAATGAGAATGTGTAAATTGAGCCAATAGAAATATATTGTATAATGATATGTTTACTAGACTCATCTACCATTGCTATTCATTCAACATCTTCAATATACTATTCTTAATCACGTACCTATGCTCATAGCTTCCAAATTTTGCGCACACACAAAAGAAACAAAAAACCAAAACCAACACCAACACCAATGAAAAAATATTCTCAAGTTTTTGCTGATGAAGGAATATTGGCTAAGGGTTATTCGCAGATCAATAAAGGAAGCTACCAGAGATGTGAAGCGTGCAACACGATGATATACTGGGGGGATCAATCTCCGACAACAATAACTAGGAAGAGCTGTGATTTGGAAGACATAATATATCTTTTGTTCTGGCTGTAGCACTACAGAGAAGTTTCAGGACAATAACCAGACAGTATTGGCTGCGAAGTCTTTGAAGAACAGTAGAAAAACACAGCTTATTTCCCAGTTTTGAAATTCCTTCGTATCACAAACCTCCTGTTTCCATTTACATTTCATGATGCTGCCATTCAATTAATTAATATTTCGTTATGAAAAGCTTACAAAATAGTCCAGAACAACTTAAAATACTGTTTGTGACTTCATCATAGATTGCAGAAGGAGATAGCAGGAACGCTGAATAGATATTTAGAACTTTTAAAAAAACTGTGTTTCCTCGGGAAGGTATAATTTCTAGTGGATGCTTTGCCACCAAGTGAGAGCTTTATTCGGTGTGGTTCAAGATACTCTCTGCCTACCAATTTGGAGCTGTAAGCCCTTTCTAAATTGTGTTTCCATACCGAGTCAAAAGAGAAAGCAACTATAGTTTAGGTATTATGGAGCAAAAGAAGTACCTTAATTCGACGTACATGGAAGACTTGAGATTGAATAATACTCTTAAACATGACAGACTATCTATCACATTAATAAAAAACCAGGTTCAAGATGACCAGAAAATATACTTGATCAATTAACAACACAGATGTCGTCAAGATTATTCTTTCAGAACATCGGAAATGCAGGCATCTTTTGGCATCTTACGTATGAAGGTATCAGTAAGAGCAGATTCAGATACAAAAGAAGCTGCTAAGAGACGGGAAGCCTGCAGCATGAAAAAGAAAATGCCCATCAAACCAATATTCCTGTTTGAAGACTCTTATGATGCGAATTTTAACAAATTCCATTAACTGAAAAGGATCTTAGAAGAACAGGCAAAATAGTTTTTTTGCCACTTCTATCCTATAAATCTGTTTGGTTGAACAAATAGAATAAAAAATAATGAACTTAAAGTTCTGAAGACAAAATTAACAAAGACATAAGCATGAAATTGACAGGCCTGATTTTTCTTAAGAGTTTTATAATTAACTATTAAATATCATGGTTAATAAGAGAGTGCAGAAATTAGTTAGTTTGACTTGCCTCTTCTCTGCCTACTTGAACCTCACAGACATGGATGTCATTCAAAGGTATCTTCAATTTTTCCAGTAAAGATAGTTCTGAGGCAGGCGATATTGGTGTAACAACAAGATCGTCACTTACTGTGAACTTCGCAGGATCTAGCAAAAATCCATCACCTTCAGTGCCCTCTTTGTAGGATGATTTGGGATCCATCATAGTTAAAAGTGTGGGTGTATGACCAAGATGACATATTCTTTGAGTTACTTTTACATCCAGATAAGAAGAAAATGCGGTATTAGAATTCCGATTATAGTAGTACTGTAGGTTATGAGCAGCTTCTTTAACACCTAGTGGCTGGTTCGTATAGCCAGAACCAGGTGCAATCCTAGGATTTAGGAGAATCTCTTTAATGTCATTTGACTTGAGGTATTTCGTAGCATCGAGATCAATGACACTGTCATATAGGTGGTGGATGCATCCTTTTGATTGTCCACCATGCCTTTCATTTATCAAATACCCAAGTGGAATGGTGAGAAAACTAAAAAGTAAATCAACAAAATCTTTTGACGCTTCTGCGTAACATACCACTTTCTTGGATTTGCAAACCACAAGCCTAACAGACGTCTCACCATTTCTTTCTGATTGATGCTCTAGTATTTCATGCATAAGAGAGCTTCTTTGAAGGGAATCTTCATTTATTAACCCGGGAACTTGCTTACGAGCAAGCAAAACTTCGGTCAGAGGTGTCCTTGATACCAATGAGCACTGCAGCAATTCCAAGATCTAAAACAAAGACATTAAAATGGGTACCTGTATATAGCACAAGGCTAGACAATACTGCAACAGCTCATATATATGATCATACCTCTGTTACTCCAATGTCAAAAATCCTCTCCTCGATGTTACTTGTATCCATGACTCCAAGCTTTGTAAGAAGAGAAATGCTTGCTGAAGTTGATGCTGGCATCACTTGAAAATTGTCACTTACAACAAATCAGGCCAGTTCTTTATCAAACACTCCACGATTTCTTTTGTCAGATCCACTATTTGATGGAGCCGGACATGGTAGATTCAAAATACGGCCCATGGGACGTCCACAACCACAATAAAGATTTTTGTGATGACTCCACAACTTGTAGCCAGAAAGAGTACAATCGGAACTCTGGCAACCCATGATACTTGAAGTATCAATGCCATCAATTTTCAGTTTTAGTCTCTTACAATAAGCTGCAGCGGCATTACGAGGATATAGCAACATGTCCTTGCATGCTTCAGTCCGGAAATACCTAACATCCGTATTTTCAACACTTTTATGTAAGTTGTTGATGCTAACAACCCCATTTGTCGGTGACAGATTACTGATGAGATGGGTGATTGTTCCCATGGGCATTGTCAAAAAACTGAAAAGGATGTCAACAAAGAACTCGTCAGATTCAACAAATACAACTATGTTGCTCTTCTTGTCCACAGATGCCTTCAAGCTAATGGTTGCCATGGATTGAGATGAAATTTTGTTCAAGCGAGCCAACCAGACAACTCAATCTGGAGTCAAGAGGTGGTGACGTATGGATTCTGAGCAACAATGGTAAGTAAAGTCTTTTATTTAGTGGTGGGACAAACTCACACAATAAACACTCTTATTTTAGTAATATTTCTCACACCACTCAATATCTGATCTCTTTTTCTCACCCACTCACAGCACACACCCCAGTCAATCTATCTTATACGGGAACCAAAGGCCATGAAAGGTGAATGGATAGTTCAATCACTGCTCTTATCCAAGAGAAGATGGAAAGACAATCAAAGTTAATGGAAGATTCTTTCGAGAAAGAAGCAATTAACTAACCGGTTAGACGACTATTGTAAGTTCTTGGCTATTGGATTGCCTAAGTGTAGATGCAGTGAATTGGAACTATAGTTTAATTTGTTATGTAGGGGATCAATGTACTTGGACTAACCATCATTCTCAGAGTAAAGAAAAACTTACGAAAAAGAAGCTTGTTCAAGGAGTCTTGAATTTAACCCTGGATTAGGAGTTTTTTCTTATTATTGGGAATTGAGTTATATCACCTTGTGCAAAGCTGTGAATTGTGAATCACAATACTAGTTGTGAATTTCTATAATTCTATACTTGCTTTTCCCCTCCCCTCGTTTTTCTACGTGACATCTACAATCCTCGAGAATTGCAAGGCATAAATGAACTTAAGTGTGAAGCAGAAATTTTGTGTCATAACTGTTCTTCCATTAATTGTGAGGTTCCAGTGCCTTCTCTCCAGTCTCCACAAACAAGGACAAGGTAAACTTTACTCCTGACTCTTCATTTCAACTGGATTTACCACTATCCACTGTTGTGTGTGTTTATATATATATATATACATACCGAGTTGGATAGCATGATAAGCAAAGATTTGATATAGTTTTTAATATAAATTAATATATATTTTTTTATAAAGATTTATAACAATCAGAGTTCTAAATTTATATAACATGCTTTTCAGAAAGTGAAGTTTTCTTGATTAAAAAAAAATTATATATAAATGGCGCTTGTGTGAATAGTCGGTAGGAACATATTATATATATAAAATATGATGATAAGCTCCCCAGACTAGATTCCTCTAAAATGACCGTGACAGATTCTATGCTTTCCGTTCAGAACTTCCAAACTTTGAACAGAAAAAAGCGAGTCAGTGTAACATATGGGAAACTCGGATTCATATTTAGTGGAGAATTTGATTAAAAAAATCAAATTGAAAATTTAGAAAAAAAAATCATGATTTCAATCCACAATAATAATTTATAAGGGAATAAAATATTAATTTTAGTTACATTGAAAATACCAGAAAGCTTAGTTTATGTTACTTAGTTATAAACTAGTAAGACTAATTAAATTATTAATAAATACAAGTATTTTCGTGTTTCCGCCCTTCTGTGGATAAATGCAGCCAAACATGATTAACGAGATTACTGTCGGAAATAATTTTCAACCTTTAAAGCATACCACACTTGCTCCCATGAAGTTTCAGCCGTTCATCTTGTACCAAGAATGTTTTAGATAAATTTATAATATTTAAATTAATATATATATTTTTAATTATTTTATAGCTTTAATTTAATAGCATATTTAATTAAATATATTTAAATTTTTTAATTAGAGTTTTAATTAAATATATATATATATATATTAAATTAATCTAAACCTAAAATATTTTTTTAAATTATAATTATAAAAATAAAAATTATTACAATATCAAATATACCCCTGAACCAATGGAAAGATAGAAAAATTTATAACTGTAATAACTGAAAAGGAGAAAGGAGTGGTGAAAAGACAGGGTAGATGATGCTGTTCCACCTTGGGTTATATGTGGTTTTGAATACTCAAGTGATAACCAATATTTTTATGCGTGTAAGAAAAAAAATTAAGACGTCAATAATTCTACACGAGAAAATAAGAAAAATCAAATTAAATTTTTTAAATATGTATTTATTTTTACTGGAACTAATTGAATCATGAATTTTAATTTAACATATTTATTGTTAACAGTGTGAGGCAATGAAAAAAACAGAAGTTTTAAAATCCCAAATCAGCTTGTGTCGAGGACCCCTTATGCTATTTAAATAAATTATGCTATTAAAATAGATAAATTATATAACATTATTCAGTATGGTTAATAATTAATATACTATCTTATATTATATTGTTGACAGTATCAATTATTTTCTCAAACAACAAGTTATAATCTCATTGCATGTAGTATTGGGTTAATGATTTATTTATATTTTATCTGGTATTAATGAGATTGTTAACCTAATCTAAGAATATTATAGATAAAAGAATGATAATCTTTATAATTGCACAATAAGAGTTGAAGAATCTGCTCAAAAGAAACAAATAAAGGTTTAAATCTCTCAGTTTTGAAAGGCAAATGGATAGTGTTTTAATTAAGTGGGAAAAAAATTATTCACAATAAGATGAATTTATTAACGAATAAGTATTTTTTGATAAAACATAAATTAATTGTAATATTTTTTTTATTTAATTTTTATTAAAAAATAATCAAATAATTTTTTTTAAATTGAAACCGATTTAAATTAACTGATTTTTTAAAAAATTTTGATTTAATTTTTTTTTTAAATTCAAATTAGTTTGGCTTGATTTTTTTATTATGGTTTGATTTTTTTTATTTAACTTTGTTTTTTAATTTAGCTTGATTTTTTAGATTTCAAGATTATAAAATTAAAATCAAATTGAATCGAATCGATTAATTTTTAAAAAAATTTAAATATTTTTTTTACAATTTAATTATTTCAATTATTTTTTTAATTTAATTAATTTTTTAATTTTTTAATTTTTTTACTTCCCCTAATATATTTTTATTTTGTGGTTTGAGAATATTTTTTTCGTTTCTGCGCTACAAAAATTAATTTTCTTAGAGAGTCGTAAACGGAGAAGTCATTTAAAAATTAAAGAAAAAAAGGTCCTGGAAAACATTCAGCTAAACAGCATAACGACGCCGTGTAGCGTCAAACAAGGGGGTCTCTTGTTTTGCTTTCTACTTTCTTTTTCACTGCCTCGTAAGTAACCCCAGCGCCCCTTGAATCTTGAAGCCTCCACACACCAGCCAATCAACCAAATAATCTGGCGCATCTCCTTTTTGAACAATCTCTTTCAAGAATCTGTGCTCTCTTTTACCCTTTTCTACTTACCAATGGCTTCGATACTCGCGTTAAATGTACACGCTCTTGGATTCTTCAATTTAAACCCTAACTAACGCTTTCCATTTCTAATTTCTCCATCAAATAATCTTCTGCTTTACTTTTTCCAGGGTTATCTAACCTGCAAGATTCAGGTATGTGAGTTCTTACGCACTGTATTCCCCTTTCTCCCGGTGCGATTGTTTATTGTTTAGCTTTAAGAAAACGTTATTTGATACGAGAAATTGTATTGTTAGGGTTGGATAGATTGATGTTGCTTGGGAGTTGAATAAGCAGAGACTGGTACTTTACTATGGGATTTGATAACGAGTGTATACCTAATATTCAATCTCTTGCCGGCGAGTATTTTTGTCCGGTCTGTCGTCTTCTTGTGTACCCAAACGAAGCATTACAATCACAATGTACTCACTTGTACTGCAAACCGTGTTTGACGTATGTTGTGAGCACTACCCGAGCTTGCCCCTATGATGGCTACTTAGTGACAGAAGCAGATTCCAAGGTTTTTCCTTGCCTATCATGGTGATGAGTCTAATTGCTGTGGCAGTGATGCTATGTACGTGCTAATGTACTTGTTTTTTATTGCTCATTGCAGCCGCTTATTGAATCGAATAAAACGCTTGCTGAAACCATTGGCAAGATAACAGTCCGTTGTTTGTATCATAGGAGTGGGTGCCCGTGGCAGGGTACTCTATCCGATTGCACATCTCATTGCTCAGGATGCGCCTTTGGTAATTCTCCTGTAGTTTGCAACAGGTGTGGAACTCAAATTGTGCATAGACAAGTGCAGGAACATGCTCAAAACTGTCCAGTGAGTCCGAGAAGCTTTTTATTTAGGATTCAAACTGTGGAGTCGGTTTGTACTTACGTTAGATTGTTATTTACTTTCTTCTTGTTCAATTACAGGGTGTGCAGCCTCAACCACAACCTTCCGAGGGTGCTCAGGATGCAACGAAGGATGCAACGAACACGGGTATGCCAACTACTGGTAATCAAGGTCAGGCTGCCATTCAAACAGGAGCATCTACTTCACAGGCTCAAACTTCTACGACCTCAACACCTGCAAAAGATACCATCCAGCAAATCAGCACAACTACGCAGGCCCAGACTTCAGTACAGGCCGCTGTACCCACTGCAGAACGGTGGTATCAACAACAGCCGCAATATCAACAATACTACCAGCAGTATCCTGGATATGACCCATACCAACAGCATTATCAGCAATACTACCCATATCAACAGCAAGCAGTCTCACAATATCAGCAACCACGGGTGAGCCTGCATGCTCAGGTCCCCCAGCCCCTTCAGCAGCCCCAGCCCCAGCCCCAAGTATCCATTAATACTCTACCTCAGAACCATGCTCAAGTGAATCCACAGCAACTAACTCACCATACAGTTCAGCAACAATCTCTGACCCAACTGCCGGCAAATCCACCAGCCCAGGGTTATCCACCTTCTCAGGCTCAGTCCAATACACAGCCCCACCCAGTTCAGCCTCTTCCACAACATGTGCCTCAATATCAACAGCCTCCCTCGCAGATGCTGCATCCACAGCCCCAAATTCAAGCCCAGGTTAATTCTCAGCTTCACCCTCAAAAGAATCCTGTTCCTCAATCTCATGTACAAGCTCAGTCACAAACTCCGCTGCCTGTTCTCCAGCCCCTGGCTCCACAACCCAACCAGACTGTAAATCCTATTCCCCAGCCTCAGCCTCAGCCTCAACATTATTCAGCCCATGCAGTGACAGGCCATCACTCTTATCTACAGCCCCAGATTCACCAACAAATGCCGCTGGGAGCCCCTCAACATCCTCGAGGCGGACCTCAACCTCAGTCACAACAGCCTGTTCAAATGCAGAGTCAGTTCATTCAACAACCACCTTTATTGCCTCCACCACAATCTCATGCTGCATTTCAAAACCTGCAACAACCAGGGTTGCAGCCTTCACCGGTTCAAGTCCCAAGTATTCCTCCCGCACAACAGCAGCCGGTTCATTCTCATGCAGATCAACCTGGGCTTCCTGTTCAACAACACCCTGTCATGCAGCCAATTGTGCAACCAATGCATCAGCAATATTTACAGCACCAGCAGCCTTTTCCTGGACAACCCTGGGGTGCAGTTCACAATCAAGTGCAGCAGCAGCATCCACAGACTCAGTTTCACCCTCATGGACCGGTCCAGTCATTCCAACAACCATCTCATGCCTATCCACATCCACAGCAAAATGTTCCGTTGCCGCATGGTGCGCATCCTCATCAAGCCCAAAACCTTGCAGTAGGGACTGGAGTGCCACCTCATGGAGTGCTATCAGTGCAGTCATATCCACAATCTACTGCTGTCATGCAGGCCCGACCGGTTCAGATTGGTGCGAACCAGCAATCTGGAAATATTCTAAAGACAAACAACCAAGTTGTATTTTCTTCTGAACAACAGCCATGGGTTGCTTCAAGACCGATTTCAGAAAGGCAAGGTGATATTGAGAAAGGTGCAGAAGGTGAATCATCTACTCATAAAACTATTAAAAAGGAATTAAATGAGTTGGATGCTGGTCTTGGAGCTAGTGCAAGTGAGATGAAAACCATAAAATCTGAAAGTGACTTGAAGCAAGTGGATGACGAGAAAAACCCCACAGGTGAAGCCAAGGATATTTCAGAAGCGGCTGCAGCAGCAAATGGAGAGCCTTCAATTAAGCAGGTGAAAGAAGATCATAGAGATGTTACTGATAAGCAGAAAGATATTTCTAATGCTGACCAAAAAAAGGTGGAGCTCTCTTTGTCAGAATACATGGATGGTAAGGAAAGGCTCTCGCTGGAAACTGCCCCATCACACCTTGAAGAGCAAAGTAAGAAATCGCAGAAGGACAAAACTCCAACTTCTCAAGGTCTTGGAGGCTTCCCTCCAAATGGTCACATGCAATCTCAACCAGTTTCAGTTGTTGACCAGGGAAAGCTGCATCCGCACCCTCTTCCAATTCACCAGGGGCCTGCTGCTCTTCAACAAAGGCCAGCTGGGCCTTCGTTGCTTCAAGCTCCTCAAGGACCTCCACATCACATGCAATTGCCTGGCCATACTCCATCTCATCCTGGGCGTTTGGCTCCTGGACACATGCCAAGTCATTATGGTCCTCCTCAAGGGCCTTATACTCATGCACCCACATTTCAAGGTGAGCGAACAACTTCATATGTCCATGAAACTTCAATGTTTGGAAATCAGAGGCCCAACCATCCAGGTGGTAGACAAGGCATACTTTCAAATGCAGTGGGAATGAATGGGGCCGAAGACCCCAATTCAGATAGGTTCAGGTCTTTCCCAGATGAGCATTCAAATCCCTTTCCACATGACCCTGCATGTCGCAATGCTCATCAGGGAGAGTTTGAAGAAGATCTGAAGCATTTCACTGCACCCTCCCGTTTGGACACCAAACCAGTTCCAAAATCTGGCGGTCACTTTTCCTCATCTAGGCCTCTTGATAGGGGTCCTCATGGTTTTGGTGTGGATGGAGCACCAAAACATCTTGACAAGGGATCCCATGGTTTGAATTATGATTCAGGGTTGAATGTGGAACCTCTGGGTGGCTCTGCTCCTCCAAGATTCTTTCCTCCCATCCATCATGATAGAACATTGCATCACAGTGAAGCAGATGGATCATTAGGTTTTCATGACAATCTAGC
Organism: Populus pruinosa; assembly: GCA_026413675.1. NCBI lineage: Eukaryota > Viridiplantae > Streptophyta > Magnoliopsida > Malpighiales > Salicaceae > Populus > Populus pruinosa. Next base: position 29,760,782 of record CM048592.1, on the reverse strand, counting down.
AGGCCGAACAGATTTTGCTCGAACTCATCCTGGTTTACTTGGGCCCCCAATGCCTGGATATGATCACCGTGATATGGATAATTTGGCCCCAAGAAGTCCAGGTAGGGATTACCCTGGCATGTCTATGCAGAGATGCGGTGCCCTTCCAGGCCTAGATGATATTGATGGCAGGGCTCCGCAACGGTCTGGTGATCCAATATCTAGTTCTCTTCGTGATAGTAGGTTTCCACTTTTTCCTAGCCATTTGTGCAGGGGCGAGCTTAATGGTCCTGGTAATTTTCACATGGGTGAGCATTTGAGTGGTGATCTAATGAGTCATGATGATTGGCCGGTCCATTGGCAAAGGGGTGAACGTTTGGGTCCTTATAACCCACCTAGTCATTTGCAGTTGGGAGAGCGAGGTGGCTTTGGTTCTTTCCCTGGTCATGCACGAATGGGAGAATTGGCTGGGCCTGGGAACTTGTATCATCAACAACTTGGTGAGCCTGGATTTAGAAGCAGCTTTGGTGGAAGCTATGCAGTAAGTACTAGTTTTCTAATTTTGTATTGTTAAAATATTATCAGGTTAATTTATTTTGCAAGGTTCTCTTTCAAAACTAATTGCAATCTTTAGATTCGTGTAGGTAGAGTAAGAGCATGTGTATCCTAATCGAATTTGCTTAGTAAAGTTTGATTGTTTTTTATGGTCAATATTTATATTTATCTGTTTATTTACTATGGTATTCTTAGGGTGATTTGCAGTATTCTGAAAACTCTAGAAAGAGGAAATCAAGCATGGGATGGTGTCGTATCTGTAAAGTTGACTGCAAAACAGTTGAAGGCTTGGACTTGCATTCACAGACTAGGGAGCACCAAAAGATGGCTATGGAAATGGTTGTAAACATTAAGCAGAATGTGAAGAAGCACAAATTGTAAGCTAGTTCCACCAGTGTATTTTCTCAGATTTATTTGTCAGAAACTTCCGTTACTTGTTCTGTTTTTCTGCTCTATTTTGTAGAGCTGCCAGTGATCATTCCTCACTTGAAGATACAAGCAAGCTAAGGAATGCCAGTTTTTAGGGACGGGGGAATAAGCATTGAGTCATTGTGGTGCCTGGAAATTTGAATTGCGTTGGACTCATTGCAGTTGATTTTGTTCTTGTGGTATTTTAAACTTGATGACAGTGGTGATTCAACCTTCCATTGCCCATTTTCTGCTTTCCCATTGGTTTATGCCAGTCTTGTCATTTCAGGTTGCTGCCTCATTAAAGAAGAGTTTTCAGACCTGAAGTTCAGTGGCAGTTAAGTTTGTTGGTTTTTGATAATGAAATCTTCATTTTAGAAATGGGCTAGTTTTATGTTACATTATCTTTAATTATCTATTTGAAATTCAGTCTGATCTTATTAGTTCAGTGTCCATGTGTTGGTTACCTTCAGTTGTTTGAGATGGAATTTTCTTAGGATGTTTTGAATTGTACCTCTAATCATTGCGATCCCTGAATATCTGAGTTGATCTTGTTGCTATTGCTCAATTCATAACTCTACCCAACTAATTCTAAAGGTCAGCTAAATTGGGTATTTAACTAGGTTTGTGGTGCTGAAACATGTATTGTATCCAACTTGTGTTTTTGGAATCAAAACTTCCATAGATTGCTTGTAGAACCCAGCTTTTGAGAGAAGGCACTAGCACTGTTGCCAGACGAGGTTTTCTTCCTTGTCTAAAGTTCTGGGTTTTAGGTAGTTTTTGATGGTGCCATGCAATTCTATCGAACTCAAATATTGTAGCCTCAACTCTTTTGACCGGGAATGACCACTCTGCTAAACTTCTCCAAAGGAGGCAGCACAATTACAATAGGTTGTTTGTAGCTCAAACGTCACTGTTAATGGCACTAGCAAGACATTTGACATCTCTTTTTTGTTCAAGCAAATCATTTAGTCCTGAAATTTTAAGATTTAATAAAGTTTTTGATGCTTATATCTAATGAAGTTTCAATTTAGCACTTGATAACTTCTATAGGACTGCAATAGTTTCTTAACTACTTTGGATATAATTTTGGATGTTTGTAGTTGATCAAACTCTAGCCTTTCTCTCTTCATGTTAAATAATGCCATGTTCTGTGTTGTAGACATCCTTACTTGTCCTCATTTCTTCTTGTTGCAAGAATGTTGAATATTCTTTTCTTGGCCAACCAGCTCATTTAACCTTTTTCCCCGTTTGATTGATATATTCCATCTTTTAATGTCTATATGGATGAACCTGGAACTTCATTAGGTTCTTAACAAAGGAGATTGTTTCTTATGTCATTCTGAAATTAGAACTACATAACAATACTGGATAATATTTTTGTGCCATTTAATTTATGATTGATATGGTTGGTCAATCTGTAGGTTGGCCACTGAATGATTATGTTTTACTTATACTTTAAGCTGGAATGGTGCAAGTATTTCCACTTGATTCTCAATGTTGAAAGAATAAATCTTGAAAATTACGCATTATTAAGAATTGTTGTCGTTAATTCATGGCCAATTTTTGCTAACAATTGCAGCATAATTTTCTGACAGGCAAGTGTGTTCTGCATGAATAAAATTAGTAAAGATTCAAGGGAATTGAAGTGGATTTTGAAATTCTTAGCAAATGTAGGAAATTGACTTAGTGTTTTGAGATTGACTTAGTGTTTTGAGTTTCATAGGCAAGTCCTGAATCAAATTTTGTTTGATAGTTTGTATTATCTGACCTCTTGGAAGCAAATATGTGAGGATAGTATTTAATTAAGAAGAGCTGTGATACATGGATTTAAATAGAAGGAAGGGATGGTTTTGCTGTGTGGAGATGACTTCATATTTTTGGTACTTGAATGGTGTGATGGTTTCTTGGTTAGAAGGTAGCAAGTTGAAGCAATGGCTACTAGTGCTGTCTTTTTCTCCATTTCTTGGGTGATTTCAACCAAATCTTTTATATTTGATACTGTTAGTGCCTCCATTTCTTGGGTGATTTCAACCAAATCTTTTATATTTGATACTGTTAGTGCCTTAAATAAAGGATAAGACATCCCACCGACCATGCTGTCAGAGATTCCATTTCTTTCAGCTGCTGACTAAATTTCTTAACAGATTTTGTGTTTTATTGAATGAAAATGCTGCTTCCCAGTAGCTTCATTGATGAAATTATAGTAGTGCTGATTATTTTGGTAGCACGAGGCATTGCATAATGTGGCCTCAATTCATTGATTCTGATAGGTTGATTTTTATTTTCTGGTGAAATTTTTATAATAGATATTTTCAATACAACCTGTCTTTTTGGGCGAAGCATCCAACAAAAAGACTGAAAGTTCAGCGGAAAGGTTTTCTCAGCGTCATTTATATATGTGGTGAGGTTGTGTTCAACAAACAGATGTAAGTTGCAAACTTTTGCTTGTTAGCATTGATGATTTGAATTTTCTTTATCACCGAATTAGAAACTTTTATGTAGATTTTTCACCCTCTTAATGATAAAGCATTTGCTTGTTGAAACTGGCAAGGATAGCAAGAGGCTTAGAAAACTAATCTGCAAGGTACAAGTTGGCTAGCTGATTTTAGAAAAACTAAGAGGCTCCTAGAATTCTTTATTGGCTGATTTACATATCATCCACCAGGTGTCTTTGGCATTCCTTGTGTTTTTACAAGGAAATCAGATTTGCTCATCTCTTCTTCTCTTTCTTGGGCTGGCAGGGGGGTAGATGAATCCGTAGTACATTATTCATCAGTTAGTGACTTCAATGTGTTGCCTTTTACCTGAGCTTGTGATTAAAGGAAAGAAATTGAGTGAGTTATAATATACCTTCTGATATTCCTAAAAAAAAGCTCCAGACAAAACTTAGAACAATTGGTAATGGTATTCTCTTTCTACAAAGCAAAATCATGTAAAATATCTTGAAGCACACTTAGGTAGAGAACAATGTTGAAATTTATTTAGGGACAGCCACATTCAAAGACAATCAAAGCGGTTTCGGTTTCTTTTGGCGTGGTTTCTTTTGGCGCATTCGAGTGTTTCAATTTCTGCATAGAGTGGGCTCGTGCATAAACAAAGCACTGTCCTCTACATTATAGTGGCGTTTATGAGTGGTGGTTGTGAGGCGAAATTTGGATAGTATGAGAGGATGCTTGTAGACTTAAGGTAACTTTTCATGAAAGGTTTCCTACAAAGTTTCTGGGATAAGAAGAGGGTTTATTCATGATTTTGAACATTGAATAGAACACCATGTACCCTGTAGGCCCTTGTAATCACCTGAATGTAGTGAAGGTTTTTTGTTGTTTCATTAGGTCTGCATGCACCTCTGAAAGTTAGCTGCTAGGCGTTGGCATTGTTTTTAAATTTAAAATCACAAGTATTGCCGAAACTCCATGGCCAAGGAATTACATCTTTGAGCTATCAAGTATCAACCCAGTGTTTGAATTGTCCAAGTTGTGAAAAAGAACGACTTGAGGTCGTGCCCTTTTAAAGGGCATCTTAAGAAGGTTAGTGCTCGAAATGGGGATCCTAAGTTGTGCCTGGGGTTCTCGTTCATTGCACGTTACGTTTGTTTTTAGTCATTTCTCAATAATCTACCGTGGAATTTTGATTTTAATTTATAGAGCTAACCTCGCATCAAGTGTGCTTGTCTCTGTGCAAGGAACAGGGGATGGCCTCTTCTCTGGAAAAGAAGCCTTTCGTCGTGGTACTTCTTCTGGTTTTCTTATATATACGCCTTTCTATGGCAAAATGTTGTTAATTTTCCAGTTGTTTTGTGTGGAAAGTGAACCCAAACATGTGAAATCATGTGGAAACTTGGGATAAATTAATATTTGTTCTTTTTGGTGAGGTTTTAGCTTTTCTTTGTTCTGATAGAAGTATTATATTATGGTTCCATTAAGGTTACTTTCTGAAAGATTTACCTTTTTCTTTAAAATAAAGTTAGTAAATTTAGGATTTTTTTTTTTGTCTAAATCGAGTAAATGAATTTTAATGCCATTTTATTTGAGTATATCATTGTTTTATGTATAAAAAAACTTCCATCTCCTCTGTCATCTGCTATGCTATTTATTATTTAATGACGTGTCATCTCATCTTAGCTCACTGTTTATTGCATGGATTATAATCTAACCCATATTGGTACATTGTTTTTTTTATTTTATTTGCGCAATCAAGTGCTCCCTTTATTTGTTCATTTTCTAATGCGAGTTTTTCTTAAGTAAAAGCATGCTCAATATTAATATTATATTTAATAACATATTTTAAATTAAAATAAATCATTTTGAAAAAAAATCATTTTAATCATGGTAGGGAGGCAAAAATCTATTTTATATTTATTGAACCTGATAAATTAAAAGTTATATTATTTTAACCAATTAAACTCTTATTCAACCGCTTAGTCGGTTGATTAGAAAGCTTGATAATTCTTTTTAAAGTACTCGATTGGCATCATAAAAAAGCTTGTGAATTGAAAGGAAAAAAAAATGTTAATAGATATTCGATTGATGCTAGGTGAAGGATCCAGATCAAGACACGTGTCAATAGAAATGGAGCTTTTATTGGTGTTTTGAAAATCCAATGTACTTAAAACAAAATTCAAGCCATTAATTTAGTTATTTTAAAATTTGAAATTAAAAATAGTTTAATTCCGATCAAGAATCAAATGTTTATTAATCCGTTTATAACCTTATTCATGTGTCAGTTTCATTTTCTTTTCCAATTAATTTTGTTCTTAAAAATAAGAGGAGATGATTGGAAATTTAATTTGGAAAGATGTTTTTGAGGGCAAAAATCCTTTAAATCAAATGATTATTTAATTGTTGTTGTTACTATAATGACTAATTAATTAGTTTTACTAAACGACAAAATACAGGGATTAATCAGCTCGTAAATTATCAGAAAGCATGGAAGGCCGTGATCTTTCCCAAACGGTCGTCAGTCTATGCCGTTCAACAGCTGTAACCCACGAATTTGAAATTTTGAATTTCAAAATCACAACTCACCTTTCAACCGTTGGATTCCTTGAAATAGGGGCCAGCTCCCCCTGCCATTTTTAAATAAATATATTTTTCAAAAGCAACCAAAAACCCTAATCCCCTTTTCCTTTCCTCTATAAAATCTTTCATTTTGCCGTCTCACTTATCCTCTCTCCGAGTTCAAAATCCTCCCTTCTTATTTGCTGCTGATTTTCATTTTCTTCAAAAACCAAAAGCGAAAATGCGTGAGATCCTTCACATTCAAGGTGGGCAATGCGGCAACCAAATCGGAGCCAAGTTCTGGGAAGTTGTTTGTGCAGAACACGGCATAGACTCCACCGGCAGTTACCACGGCGACTCCCCTCTCCAACTTGAAAGAATCAATGTCTATTACAATGAAGCTAGTTGCGGAAGGTTTGTCCCTCGTGCTGTCCTCATGGATTTGGAGCCTGGAACCATGGACAGCCTCAGATCTGGCCCTTATGGTCAGATCTTCAGACCTGACAACTTCGTTTTCGGCCAATCCGGTGCTGGAAACAACTGGGCTAAAGGTCATTACACCGAAGGCGCTGAACTCATCGATTCTGTCCTCGATGTTGTTCGAAAAGAAGCCGAAAATTGTGACTGCTTGCAAGGTACTGTCATCTTATATTTAACAAATTAAATAACAATTGTTTTTTTAAAAAAATTTTACGGGATTTTAATTGCTTTTATTTTAATTTTTGATGTGTAGGTTTCCAAGTGTGTCATTCACTTGGAGGTGGAACTGGGTCTGGAATGGGAACGCTTTTGATATCGAAGATTAGAGAAGAATACCCAGATAGAATGATGTTGACATTCTCTGTGTTTCCTTCTCCAAAGGTGTCTGATACAGTTGTGGAGCCGTACAATGCTACTCTGTCTGTACACCAGCTTGTTGAGAATGCTGATGAGTGTATGGTTCTCGATAATGAAGCCTTGTATGATATCTGTTTCAGGACTCTAAAACTCACCACTCCTAGTTGTAAGTTCTACATTCTATGCCCTTAGTTATGCATTAGGTTTGTTTTATTCATGTTTTACTATACTATTGCTTTGTTGATTGTGTTTACTAAGCATGTTAAATGATTTAATTACTTAATGTTGTGTTCGTGTTGTCAAGTGTTGGTTGTTCATCATAGATGGCTGAGAAATTTGTGTCAGGTTAAAATGTCGTGGACAAGTTACTTCCTCCTGCTATCTTACATTAGTACTGAACTTGTTTTTTTATTCTTTTTGGTGATAGTCGGTGACTTGAATCATCTGATATCGGCAACAATGTCTGGGGTTACATGCTGCTTGAGGTTCCCTGGTCAGTTGAACTCTGATCTGAGAAAACTTGCAGTGAACTTGATACCATTCCCTCGTCTGCACTTTTTCATGGTGGGTTTTGCTCCACTCACATCCCGAGGTTCGCAACAGTACAGAGCTTTGACAGTTCCTGAGCTCACTCAACAAATGTGGGATTCAAAGAACATGATGTGTGCAGCTGACCCTCGTCATGGCCGCTACCTAACAGCATCAGCCATGTTCCGTGGCAAGATGAGCACAAAGGAAGTAGATGAGCAGATGCTGAATGTGCAGAACAAGAACTCTTCCTACTTTGTTGAGTGGATTCCAAACAATGTGAAATCAACTGTGTGCGATATCCCGCCTACTGGTCTTGCTATGGCATCCACCTTTATTGGCAATTCAACATCAATTCAAGAGATGTTTAGGAGGGTTAGTGAGCAATTTACTGCCATGTTTAGGAGGAAGGCTTTCTTGCATTGGTACACAGGAGAAGGAATGGATGAGATGGAGTTCACTGAGGCTGAGAGTAACATGAATGATCTGGTTTCCGAGTATCAGCAATACCAAGATGCAACCGCTGATGAGGAAGGAGAATATGATGATGAGGTAGAAGGAGAATACCAGGGAGATTATCAGTAGATTTTCTTGTCAACCTCAACTTCCAGTTGCTGGTTTCTTTTCGTCTTTTTGCTATCAATGAATTTGCAGCTAGTGATCAATTAAATATATAGTTGTCATCTTTTGCTGTAATTGCGTACTATATTTGTTGTGAAATTGGGTACTGAACTTGGTAAACTTTCTCGTTCAATTTACGAACTGCAGATGAACCTTTCAACTTTTGATCATTTCTTCAATCTTTTGCAAAACTTTGTCGGTTGCCATGGACAACTGGGAACCATGGCAAAAAGATACTTCTAAACCTAAGCACATGAAAGTTGCCTAGTGTCTCCGAGTTCTCAGCCGCATTACTCATTCTATCGTTGGAAGAAATATTTTTCACAGTAACCAAGTAAAATATTTTTCAGTCGCATTCTGATTTTTTTTTCATAATTAGATCTCTAATTTAATTTTTATTGATTGTGTTGTTGTTTGATTTATGAATTTTGTAGGTATACTGTTAGAAGAATATTTTCACAGCTTCCAACTTTCATGCGCCTGGAAAAATATATTAAAATAATATTTATTTTTTAAATTTATTTTTAATATTATTACATTAAAATAATTTAAAATTATAATAAAAATAATAATTAATTTAATATTTTTTCAAAAACTTGACATTCATATCAAATCATCCAAAAATAATAATTAATTTTCAACCTAGATGCATCCCCAACATAGAGTATCAAGTGTCCTGATAAGTTTTTTCAACGTAATATATTTAGAGTTTAGGTTTTTTTATATGATTTCTTAAGTGAAGTAATTATTACCAAGTTCTTTTAAAACATGTAAAAACCCTTTCTCCACGTGATTGAGGTAAAATTGACACACAAAAGAGGTTGATAAAAAACAAAAATAGATTATACTAATTACATGATTCATGGCAGGTTGTTGATGTATTTTATATTTATATAAAAAGTATTAAAAAAAATCTAAAAATCAAAAATGTTGAATCTAACTGCAATATCAAACAGAAAATTTATAATATTAATAATAATATTTAATTTATCAACTCAAAATTTTATATTTTTTAAACTTTAAAAAAATATGGTTTTTTTATAGTAATAATAGTTTCTCAAAATTTAATAATAATAATAATAAATTTTAATTTTACCCTTCACATTAAATATATTTTTGTTTTTTAATATTAATAATATTTTTCAAATTCAATAATTATTATATTAATAATTTTAACTATAATAAAAATAATTATATTTATAATATAAAAAATTATATTTACAAATATAAGATAGAAAAACCTTGAGTCTTGGATCCAAGAGAACGTCTTGATGTCTATTAGCATTAGATTTTGACATGAATATATTATTTATGAGTTTAAATATTGGACTCTGGAGTTTTGGATCAGACAAGATTGTAAGATCCAAATTACTTGGGTTTGATGCCCCTATCAATTCAAGTAACTTGGATTTGGAACATAGTTTATTAAACTCGGATCGACCTGATAGATAAACCCGATGGCTGGACATGTCAGGTTTTGTCAAAAGATCAACTAGTGCAATGACCTAACAGGTCGACCCATAACCTAGGTAAATCCAAACGAGACTCGGTGTTTTTTTTCTTTTCTTTTCAAATGTAGTTTTTCTTCCATACCTCTATTTTTTATATATTTTTTTAGTTGATTGTTAACACTTTTTAAAGTTACTTTATGAATATTAGAAAAGTGTTTTATTTTTTCAATCAGAGGATTTGAAACCGTTTAGTATATATATTCTATATTTATAATAAAAAAGTTATTTTTTCAATGTGGTATAAAAAACCTTTCATTTTAAATATTTAAACTTAAAATGATATCATAATATCTTTTCAGTGTGAGATTTGAAATCTTTTAATATATATATTCCATGTTCACAAGAAAAAAAATTATATATTTTTAAATGTAGGATAAAAAAACTTTTTAAAATATTCTTTTAAACTTCATTATTTACAACATGTATAGCTTATATTCACATAGAACCCGGGTTTAAATATTTTTTAAATTTTTTTATAAATTGATTTGGGTTAACCTATAAAACCCGGGACCCAACTCTTTGGTTGAGTCAACTTCCAAGTCAGGTTTGATAACTATAGTCCGAAGCTACTTTTCCAATCCCAAGTTACTTTAGTCTAGAATGATATGTTAGACTAAGTTAATAACAAAAATAATAATAACAACAACAAAAAAAACATCAAAAAATTTATGGTTGTTTTTCAATATTAATAAAGTTTTGTTAAATATATTAAAATGATGTTTTAATAATATCAATTATAGTAAAATAACAATATGTATAACACAAATAATAATTTTTTAATTTTAATTGTAATCCAAATAGTAATATATACTAGTATTTTTATTAATAACTATAACAACAACAATATAAATAATAATATTTTTAATATTTACATTTTTAATTGTAATACAAATAATAATATTTATAAACTTGAAACTCCAAAATCTTAGTTCATGAAATCAAATCCAAGAGAATTGAGAGTTAACACAAGACCTATTAGCTATGAGTTTGAACAACATATCTAAAAACTTTGAACCATGAAGTTGGATTCAATAGAATTAAGTTCCATTGGAGCAATTAGCCTTAGATCCCAATCCCAACACTAGATTCAAGAGTCATGAGTTTAAACAGTGAATCTATTAATTTTAGGGCTCTAAGATTGATCCTAAGAATTTTAGATCTTCATACTAACCCTACAATCTTGAATCTGCATGTCAAACCCATTAACTTGAGTTCCAGACACAAACCTAGGCAGATCTTAGACATGCAAGTCTACCCTCAACGTATGGTTCTATAAACCCCCATGTGTTAAAGTAGCCCAACTCTAGATGTTTGCACCCTCATTAAAATTAAAATTAATTATTTTTTTTCCTTTCTATACTAAATGCATTTCAATGAAGACAACCTTACTCCTCTGTATACTTTGCAACTTTATGTAGGAAGGGTTGCTATGTCATCATGTTACTTCAATCCACAATAACAGCTTTTTACTGTATTGTATAATAGTTGCAGGGAGCAAGTAGAGGGTGACAAAAACAAAAGGAATTAAACCTGGAGGACTAGAAAGAGTGAGTGCTTAATTTATACGGGTCAATTAACAAATAAATGAAAACTTGGAGGTCATCCAAGAAAAACAAAATCCAACCTCACGGACGCTACACTGTCGTTTAAGGGCAACAAATAAAAAGAAGAATTGAGGAAACACTCCCTTTCAAAGAAAACCTTGGAAGAAAAAATGGGTGGCAGTCTCGTCGCAAAGAGAGCAGCAGTGTCAGCCCCAAACCAAACACTAAGCTTATTCAGATTATCATTCTGCAACTTGCTAAAAACCTTCAGTACTTCTTCTTCTTCTTCTTCAGCAGCTGCTGAAAACCCTAAAAATGAGACTTTTAAACCGAAGCGAAGAAAGAAGAAGAACCTCTTCGAGGTGGCTCAGTTTCTGCCTAATTGGGGAATCGGATACCACATGGCTAAATCTCATTGGGCCAATGTATCTTACGAGATCACCAAGATCAATCTCTACAAGGCAGTGGATCCTTCCTTCCCCCACTCTCGTATTTTGAGCTGACAAATCAATTCTAAAGTATTTAGCAGGGTTTAGGGTTTTTGGCTGGTCTAATTTTATGGTTATTGCTGTCAAGTTTTAATTCTTTTTCTTTTTTAAAAATGGGTTTTGGGAATAATTAGATTATGCTAAACTTGGAGTATTTTCTTCATTTTGTTTGAGGTTCTTCTTGGTTTAATGTGTCTCTGATCATTGCAGGATGGCAGGCATGGAAAAGCATGGGGGATAGCTCACAAAGATGGTCAGTCTTCGTTATGCAATTTCCTGAATATTTTTGTTAAATGTTCATTAATTGATATCAGTTTGGGTGTTTAGCTGTGATATTCCTATGCTTGCTGCTTTGTTTTGGGAAAAAAAAAAAAAAAGAGTTCCAAAAGACGTGTTGCGTTTGTCCTTTTGATGGAGCTGTGTGGAGGTTATGTTTTGTTTTTCGTTGTTAGCTTTCTTGCTCAAGTAACAGCTGCATCCAAGGTTTAATTTGTCATATAAATAAGTGAAAATAAAATTCCTATTGGATGCAAGTTTAGCGTCCTTGTAGGTCAATGATAGATTGATGGAGAGGAGTTTAAGTGTGGGGATGTATCCCAACAATAAAAACTGCATAACAATCAATATAGGCAGGAATAGGGAATGCTTTCTTGTTCATTCTGATTCAATTTGTAGGTTCCAATTCCATTAAAAGTAGTAGTTCAACTTATCACATTGTTTCAATACTTTGCAATAAATCTTGAACAAGGATCTGGTTCACATGGGTTTGCTTGTGCAGCACAACCACTCTCTAATTTTACTGGCTTTTGCCAATTGTCTGCACAACCACTCACTAATTTTGCTGACTTGTGTCAATTGCCTATGATTAGCCGTGGAAACCATAATCAACAGGCACATGTTACTTCCCTTAATTTATATGGAGAAGAAAGCCCTTTCTGGATCGTTTATCACGTGATCAAAAGTTAATTTATTCACATAATTTTTCAAATTTCTAAGTTCAATAAGCTGGATAAACAGTCGTGAAAAACAGTTATTGTTCGAGCAGGTTTAATGCCTTTTAGGTTCTAGGAATTTGGGTGGTTGGATGAAAAATCTTTCCTCTATCTCCCCCTCTCAAAAGGTACACAGAATTTTATTCTTGTTTCTATTAGGAAATCATCTGGCCTGCTTTTTTTTTTGTAAGACCAAATATAATTTTGTAAAAATCTTGTCCAAACTTTTTGTGGAGCTTGCCTAGGTTGAAGATCGTTTCTTGGGTAATTTTTAAAATTTTTTAGAATTATATTTTCCGATAAGGTTTTCAGTGATATTCCTTTTTCCTCTACCACATGCCATCTCCTTTTTCTGAAAGTATATGCACGTTGAATGACTGTAGATGACAGAGTTTGCTGAAGTTTTTTTCCCACCCTTTCTTGCTGGTTATCAGTGCTCCTAGTGTTGAACTCTTTTAGTTGATACTTGTAACAACTGCTGGTTACTTAGTATTTTGTCCTATAAATATCTCTCCCTTTACGTGGTGACATAGTTGGTCTTATCATTATTTAATACAGGATTACCAATTGCTGATGCTGCTCCCAAGAAGATAAGCGGAGTTCACAAGCGTTGTTGGAAGTACATTCCAAGCTTGGCAAAATCAATTGAAGGCAAGGCAAGCTCACCAAAATCAACAGAAACTGCTTCAAAAACTGAAGTCCAGGCAGCTTAATCCTTTTTTTATTCTCAGTGAGAAGTGGTGGACTGACAATACCTTCTCTGCTGTCTCTGTTGGGTTGATTCCTCGAGTAGTGAGAGCTGCATTTAGCTGGGACGTGTTTGTGTCCCTGGATGTCGATTCAACTCCTCTTTTTTTCTTTTTTATTAAAATGTATTTGATGTTTCTGTTTTTCGATAACATCCTTTTTAGACATTTTACGAAAAAGAACGATTGTTAGAGTAGACAAAGTCAGAAATGGAAGTGGAAGACAATAGAAGCAAAGATTGAGCACTGTGGAATTTTGTTCTTTAAGATTTTCCTGAAGTGGGATTTTTTTTATTTTTTCACCACAATAAATAATGGAGTGTCTCTAGATTGTATCAGACGTCCAGCAGCGCGCTGCCTCTTTGGTCACTTTGAAGCATGGTTTTAAACTACTATTTCCCGTGTTTCGCTGGGGTTTCGGATTTGAGGTGGCAGTATCATCCTCACGAGCATTTTTCTTAAAACAATAGACGTGGACTAATAATATACCCAGTTGAACCGGTGGAAACCTGATCTGCCTTATAAAAACTCCATAAGCCGATGATGTTGAAGGGGGTTTTTTCGCTTTAAATAATGCTAAGAAACGTTTCCTTGAATATTAAAAAAATGGACTGGTAGTGGGGAATTTTTAGATGGTGATATTAAAACTGGTTAATCTTGAAATTTCCGTTGATTATCTAGTTTGTAGTTCACTTAATGGGTTTAAATGCACCTTGGATGCTGGTAAAAATATAGATGACTTTTAAACAATTTGGATTTTTTTAATATTAAAATAATAATATATTAAATAATTTTGAGTTAATCATTAAATTTATGATATGAATCATAGATATAATTATAATGTGTTAACATGAAGATCACATGTATTTTTTTGTTCACTTTCCTTCTTCTTTTCTTAGCTAGGCCTTTCATTGGTTTTGGATAAGAAGGAAATTTGATGCTAAATTAAGAAGTTAGAGTATCTCCAATAAAAAATGCTATATTGAAGAGCCAAATAGAGAAAATGACTTTTTAAATAGTGTAAATATAGTTTTTTTGATTATGTATATTTTAATGGTAAAAAGCTATTTAGAAAAGCCAATTATATTTTAATATATTTCATGTTAAATTAATTTTAACATAATTATATAACTAATTTAGATATTTTTTATATAATATAATTATGATGTTATTAATTATATAATTAATATGAGTAATCTATAAAAGTAATATGAAAGTTAAAAGATATAATTTAAAATTTATTTATATGAATATTTTTAATTTTAAGTTTTATATGTTATTGTTAAGAATTTAATTTTTTAAAAGTAAATTCAAATTCAAAATTTGAAAAAATAACCGCCAACATTTTAAATTTTGAAAAAATTATCACCAACATTCTAAGATTTTAAATTTTTCAAAATTACCACGAGAAAAAATAATCCATGTATAAATATTCTCATATACCTTAACATTTTTTCTCGTCATTTTCTTCTCTCCAATCTTTGTTATATTTCATTAAAATTCATCATGAGTTATTCTAATTCTAATTTTTATGATGCTTTTGATTTTGATAATGACATTCCTGTGTTTGCTTTTCAAGTTGTTACTACTGTGGTTGCTGAAGAATGATCAAATAATCAAGGGTAGAGAATAGGGTATCGTTGCTCTATTCCTGGTCACAATATTGTCAATCGTAATAAAAAAGGTGAGTTAAGGTTATATAATAATTATTTTACAGAAAATCCTAAATTCACTGAAAGTCAATTTTGAAGAAGATTTAGGATGAGTAATCGTCTTTTTCTTCGAATCGCAAATGCAATGGAAGCTTATAATCTATTTTTCGAATAAAGGACAGATGCTCTTGATGTACTTGGTTTCTCTTGCTTTCAAAAGGTAACTGCATCTCACAAAATACTTGCATATAGTATTCTTGTAGATCTTACTGATAAATATCTTTGAATTGAAGAAACCATTGCTATAGAAAGTCTTAGAGCTTTCGTCACAACAATTATAAAAGTTTTTAGTGATTGGTATCTAAGGACACCAAACAAGGCTGATATTTGTCGATTATTATCAATTGAAGAACAACATAGATTTCCAGGGATGTTAGGGAGTATTGACTATATGCATTGGAAATAGAAGAAATGCCCAATTGCATGGTATGAGATGTATATTGGTCATTGTCGTGAATCAACTATAATTCTAGAGGTTGTGGCTTCACAAGATCTTTGGATATGACATGCTTTTTTTAGAATGCTTGGATCATTAAATGATATTAATGTTCTTGATCAGTCACCTATTTTTGCTGCACTTGCTAAAGGTTGTACTGCTCCTGTCAATTATACAATTAATGAGCATGAATATATAATGGGATACTATTTAGCATATGAGATTTATCCTAATTAGCAGCAAAGAGAAAATATTTTGCAAGCAAGCAAGAGTCTGCAAGAAAAGATGTGGAGCGGGCATTTGGGATGCTCCAATCTCGTTTTGCAATTGTATGTGGACTTGTTTGATACTGGGATGAAGAAACACTTGCATATATTATGAAAGCTTGCATAATAATACATAATATGATTATTGAGGATGAAGGAGCAATGGACCTTGGATTTGACCATGAACATGAAGCAATTCTTTTATATCAGTGTCACATGGTGAAATACCAGAACTACCTGATTTTCTTCAAACTCATAATCGAATTAGAGATAGAGCAACTAGCTCTCAACTACAAGAAGATTTGATTGAATATTTATGGGAACAATATGGCAACGAGTAGAATATTTAGATTTGAACTTCTTATATTATCATAATTTTCAAGTTTTTTATGTTTTATGTTTTTCATTATGGTTGTTATCTTTTAAGTTAATTAATCCTACTTATTTATTATTAAGTGTTAGAGCAACTTCAAAAAAGTATTATGAATTGATATCAATTTCATAACAATAGATTTAAAATAACCAAGAATTTTCTATATATTTAAAATACATTACATTACAATAAATCAATCAAAGTTAATTAAAAATTAAAACCCCTCTTTTGCATAATTTCTAACTTTCTATTTTGAAAATACGCTGTAGAAATTGGATCCAAATTAGAAATATCCATTTTCATATTTTGTTCTTCTTTCTCAATCCCATCCAATTCTTGTTTCTTTTGACTTTGTTGAATCATCATGGTTTGTTGCTCTAACATAATTTTCCTGTCTTGTTTCTTCTGATTCTCAATTTCAACTAGAGTATCCCTGAATTTTCATAAGAGATTCGTTATAGATACTTCCCCAACTTTATCTTTTCCTTGTCTACATTTAAGTCGTTTCTTTGCAGCCTTCTAATCGATCGGTCTATCTTAATAAATCAATGGTTCACTATCTTTTTCTAAACTAACAGAATCAGGGATAGATGGAGTTGATGAAGCCGGACTTGCATTGACATGACTTTTGTATTTCTTATCTGACTTTTGATGTTGACATGCACGCTCAAATTGCTATTTGGATTCTTTTCTTAAGATAACCCAATAATATTCTAGTTGAAATTGTTTGCCAGTGCAACAAATATACATTTACCAAACATCATTAATTTGGTAATAAATAAATAAATTAAATAATGTTAAAATATGTGTTAAACAATTTAACATAGAAATGAATATTAACATTACTCTTGATTCTTCGATCATTCCACTTTACTGATGATTTTTAATTTGAGTAACAAATCCAATAAATTTACCGACTTCTCTATTTATTTCTTGCCATCTACTTGAGATACTTATTTGAGAACGATTATTCAAGTTTCCTCCATTCTCTACAAAGTAAGGATGTACGTGAGCCCATAACTGTTTTGTTTGTTGTCTAACTCCTGTAATTGGATCCTTGTTTGTATTTAACTATGCAAAGATAAGTAAACAATCCTTCTCTGGTGAGAAATTTGTACTTCTTTGTGGGTTTTTTTTGCCGAATGAACATTTAAATTTGAGTATGTTAAGTAATCAATTAATTGATTAGAATCACTTGATTGAGAGAAAATATCTTCTGACTCACTTATAAGAAAGTTGGTAAAAGAGCTTGAAAAATTTGAATCCATCTATATAAAAAAAACTCAAGTTAAAACCTTATAAGAGTGTGTAAAAGAAGCTCACATTCAATGTCTAACAATTTTGTAGTTTTCATACATTCGAATTAATAATAAGCATTGCCTCTTACTTGTTATAACATAACAATTAAACTACTTTTTAGAACTAAAAGAGAATTGATATAGTGGTTTAATTGTATTTTCAACAAGACAAAATATAATTGACCTCAATTTAAAATAGACAATCAAAAATAAATTTTAAATATATCACTTTATATTTTTATTAATATCAACTACCATTATTAATTCCTTTCAATTTTATCAAAGATAACAACATAAATAAAAATTGTCTTCCTTAACCCATATTAAAAACATAAAATAATAAAGAAATAAAAATCATTACAAATATTAAATTAACAACAAAAGATCTAAAAAATCAAGAGATATAAAAGAGAAAATAGAAAAAGTTTCTAAACAAACATACCTTTTGATTTCAGCTAATTAACACAACTGATGTTATTAATTAATCAAAGAATAATTGATTATTATTTTTATAAATTTAATAGAAGGGTGAGCATAATATAAAATTTTAAAACTATAAGTTCTTTCCTCTTGTATTTAAAAAAAAATTTTCATGCATTAAAAAAAAAAGAGTTATTTGTCAACGGCTATAAAAATAGCTGTTGCCTAACAATTATTTATTTTGGTTATTTCTATAATGAAATGTAAAAATAAATGGTTAATAAATAAATAGCTAAAATGACTATTTATTTGGGTGCTGTATTGAAATGAAAAAGTAATTTAACATTAAAATTAAAATTAAAAAGCTAAAAAATTAAAAATTAAAATACAATATTTAACATTTTTCTCTTCATTTACCTCATGCATGGGAGACAATATGGGATTAAAATAAAAGAAAAGGATGAAAGAAAAGGACTTGTACTCAAGTAGAATGTAATTTAAAATTTAATAGAAGAGTAATCATACAATCAAATATTAATTTGAAGGAAAATGACTGAAAAAATAGTTTACATGGGCAACATATACATCAACTTATAAAAAGAGACACCATTTTGAAGAAGCCTGTATAGCTCCTTTCTATATTTATTAATGGTTTTTCTCGGTATTTTTAGAATTATTTTGACTAAGGTTTTCTTCCAAGACAATGCGTGTCATTGTCTTAGCTCTGGTGCACCTCCGACAAACAATTTTTCTTCTCTTTCTTATTATGATTATTATTATTTTTTGTCTGTCTCAATTGTAGAGCTGTCCCCACCCTCAAATTCAATTTTAGCCCCTTCAGTTATAATGCTTAGGCTAGCTCATTTCCCGGTTCGAGTACTGATTACTTCTTCGTCCTTGCAAGCCTCCCCGCCTGTTTTGAATCTTCATCCCTTACCGGCTTGTTAGGCTTCGGAATGCAGTAGCGAGACCAAATTCTCGAATTTTTTTTTATTTTGCAAAAACCACACATCAAATTCATCGAAACAAACAATTGAATCAGGGTTGAATAAAATCAATTTTGAAGAACCGAATCGAAAAAAAATGCTTCAGTGACGAAGAAATAAGCACGGGACCAACTTTTTCTCAACAATAGTAGTTTACTAACAAATCAGTCAAGTCCGGCGGTGAGCTTGATGCCTTGTTCCATCTTTCAGCCAACTCGTATCGGATTCTCCACCATGTTCACGACAGTCTTCGAAGTAAATAGTACATTATATCGCTGATGAGAAGGGACATGATCTTGTTAATTGCCTCGAGTGACTTCCCACTGAGCATGATTTTCAAGAAGATCACGACTGCTTGCAGATGTTTTCTCATGCCGAATTTTTATGGAACATCTTGCGGTCCTGGTGGTCGATCGGTCTTTTTCCTCCCTTGCAGATCGAGGAGGATACTGGAGCAAAGTTTGAAGTGGAAAAGAACTTTGTATGCGCATGCACCCAAAAAGAAACTACTTTTTATGTGCAATGATTAAAGAAGTTCAGTCCAGAAGTGATATATATATATATATATATATATATATATATATTAGCATTTCATTTTTAATGTTTTCTTCTTATTTTTTTTAATAATAACAACTATTTCTCGAATTATTACGTAATTAACATCATTATGTAAACTTTCATGTCATTCAAAGAGAGGAACCATCTGTATCGATTCAAATTTAACTATATCGTAAAATATTCGAGTTTACTTTATAAATGTATTCCCTTGTTAAGTATTTTCTTGTTAAGTACTAAATCAGCGTAACATACCTAGAAATTTATTTGACCTTTGAAGATGTATTCTCCCTGTATAAACACAACCTCACAAATTAACCTGACTGCTCATCATGCCGACTTCCATTTGCTGTTTGCATCGTCGATCAAAGCCTTGCTCCAAGCCTCCAAGCTTACTGAACTGAAAAAAATATGGCCTTGTGATCGCATTCCTGGCTCTATGGAGCTCTTGGCAAATCCTTCTTGTAATCTATATATCTCTTTCTTCATTTGCTTGGAGTGTTTGGTAGAATAGTAAAGATTATTTTAAAAAAATAAAAATTAATTTTTTTAAAAATTAAATTTTAAGAAAAATCAGATTTAATCTTGATGCCAAACAAGTACTTTATAATCTTTTATACCACTATTATATATGTATTGACTTGTTTTGTTGTCTGACATGGTATGTATTAATTTATCCAGCTGGCGAGCTTGTATGTGAGCAGTTGCCGATTGATCCTTGCTCATACTCAATTGCAACTTCTGGGATGCGATGCTTGCTAGAGAATCACTCGACGAAAGATGGAACTAAGTACCATTGCAAGACATCAGAGGTTGTTGTAGCTAGATACACTGAACGAGTTGATTGAATCTGATGAATGCATGTGGCCTCGATAGAAACGCTGTTGGTATCTCATCGGATTCTCTTCTTCAGCCTCAGTTTTTGACTAAACTTTGCTCAGAGTCATGCTATCAAGCTTGCCCAGCATTGTTGATCTCTACTCCAATTTGGCATTCGGAGAAGGTATACTCATAATTCTTTATCTATATCTGTCACTACAAATATCTATCCTTTCATTTCATGTGTCAAACATTTCGTACGCTAAAATAATATACGTAGATGCAGGAGTTTATTTGCCAAACCTGTGCGCCAATCCTCGCCGTGCCATGTACCAGACTAGAAGTAATGGTGATGCAGCCCCTGCAACTATATGGTGGTGCTGATGTCACTTGGGCTCCAACTGCCATTTGATCCCGTCACTGGAGTAATTTACTTTAATTTTATCAATTAGGGATCACGTATGATCTTTAGTTAAACAAGAAGAAGAAGAACACACAGCTTGTTTCCATATATGTTATGTCCTACAATCACTGTGTTAATTATAATTAGCAGTCCTTTCTATGCATGCCTGTAGGTATCTTTGTGTTTTGGAATGATCTCCAACATAATTATTTCAGTAAAATATTTTCCCTCGGCAATCACCAACTCTGTTTTCGCTTTAGAGCTTAAGAAAAAGCTTGAAATATCTATCTGAATCAACACTTTGTCCATGCTCCATAGCAATGCATGCTGTCTGTTTCTATAAACAAACTCCAATAAATCACACATACATAGTTGCTGTAAATTCCCAAATGATAAAGGAAGAAAAAATAGCAGTAGAAAACAATTGCACTCCATGCATTGCATAATTTTGTGATCTCTAGCTCATTGCCGACAGTAAAAAGGCAGCAAAACCTGAGGTTCCTATATATATATATATATATATATATATTCTGGACAAGGAGAAGACAAAGTTATTTTGACTGGTCTACGGCTTCCACTTTGCCATGAATTTCCAACAGGTGTTGGATGCCCAATTCCTCCTCCTCGTAGGGCCACTGTGAAAACAAGGCTTCCACTTTGCCTTGCATTCCAGAACTTGAATGTCAGGTCAGGCGGGCCAGAGAGTGGTACCCTCTTTGTTTCACGAGGGTCACTTTCTCGTTCCATAGCAAGGGGACAAAAAATGACACGATACCTTCTTTTGTCTTGAGGGGCTCAGGGCCCCTTCGGCTCTCCTTAAACAAGAGAGGCAAGTGTTCTGTAATGGGGTTTTGGATTTTTTCCATGGCCTTCCCTCTATTCCACCTAGACTTCCTTTTGCATTTGCGTCTTCGATTAATTGTATTGGGCCAGATTTTGTTCTAAATGAGTTCACATTTCACAATGGCTACGTGCTACTACCAAATATATATATATCATGTTCGGCTATTAATTTGGAGTTGACTTCAGGTAAATCGCTATCCAATCAAAACATGGCTTAAAAAATTTGTTTTAAAAATAGTATGATTTTTAAAAAAGAAGAAGAAGTTAAAATAGCTCTTATCTAAGTTTACAAAAACATTTAATTTAAAATTAATTTAATTTGACTTGGTTTATTAATTCATGGCTCAATTAAAATATGGCTTCGAGTGGTTGTCTTAAAATCGATGAAATATTAAGTTTTTTGAAAAAAAGATTAAAACCATTGAAAAAAATAATTAAAAAATTGAGTAAAACCGTACAACATCTAAACTCCTGGCTGTTTAAGAACGTGCAACCTGGAATACATACCTTGTTTAATAATTTTGGTTCTTTCTCTGTTGGTTGGCCAGTAGCTAGGAGGCGGAACATTCCTAGTGTTTATCAAGCAGCATTGGCAAGTGATGAGCTGCAAAACGGACAATAAATCTTTTTTATTTCCTGAGAAAAAAAGAAAAGAAAAGAAAAGGACACCATGATTGATTGTGAGCCTCCTCTTCTGTAGAACATAATAAATAAAAAGGAAGATAATTTGGTTAATAGTTAATACCAAGAGAGGAAAAGATAAAACTTGAGAGTTTCAATTCATTATTCCCCACAGTTTCCATAATAATTCTGTTCTGCACCACGATAACAAAAAGAGGTTTCCTTACGTTTCCTTATCACCAACACTGCCATAAACTGACACACAGATATTGAAAGAGGGAGAGAGAGAGTTTTCAGAAAAGGAAAGAAAATTGAGAAAGAAACAAACACCACCTGTAATCCTGTATCTCTTGCTTCCCTTTAACACTCCTTCATCTGTCCTGAACTCTGAACTTAGCCCTCTCTCCCCCTCTCTCTCCCTCTCTCTGTTGCTGCTACCTCTCTTCTTTTGACAATTGATGAAGCGAATGCTTTAAAGAGGCCCTTAAGGCTAACCCCCAGCCTTTGGCACTTTCATCAAATTTCTCCTTTCTGGGTTCTCTCAAAATGCCAGCTTCACACGCTTCCCATTTTGATAGAGTTCATTTCAGTGGCAGCAGCAGTGACATCTCACTCTCTGGTGAGATTGGAGCTCATAGGAACTCTTCAGTGTCAGATTGCTTGTCAGAGGTGGATTTGGAGAGTGGAGCTTTGGATATGGAGGTGCATTTGGACAACAAGACTCAGAGAGATTGTAGAATTTGCCACTTGGGTTTGGAGACTAGCGAGCAAGAATGTGGAGGAGCTATTGAGTTGGGGTGTTCCTGTAAGGGTGATTTGGGTGCTGCACACAAGAAATGTGCAGAGACTTGGTTCAAAATCAAGGGTAACACGTGAGTAAAGACTAACTTTTCCATTTTCTTTTTGTTAAAAAAGTTTAACTTCCGTTGTTGAATCAGTCTATTTGTCAGAAAATCAGAATATCCATGTGATGGTTTTGAAGAACTCTACATTATGGTTGTGAAAAAGTGTTTCTAAGCTATAATATGTTCTGCTTGTTTAAAAATTCTTGTTAGAGTTTTGTTGGTTTTTGGAATTTAAGGGATTGTCAGTTCCAATTTGTTCGATCCCGCATGTAGGTGACTTGAAGTGTTTGCAATAGGATTTTGGGATCTTCTTGATTATATTGCTCTGATTTGTAAATGTACTTTTCCAATTTCTGTAGTATTTCTTCTGAGTTTTTATTAATCATTAATAGAAACCTCCCCTTGAGGAGCAAGAACAACAAGGCAACATAGAGTCAGTTTTGGAGGAAGAAGAACAAGGGATATATTAAAGACCTTGTATAATTGGTTAGACAATACTTCCCTCATTTAATTAGTCTCAACCCTCAGCAACTTCAATTATTCTAAGCAAACCAATTAAGATAAAAGAAGAGTAACCAAGGTATAAGTTTGTAACGCTTGAGTTAGATCCTTCTTGATCAATGACCAGTTAAACTCAACAATTCCTGTTCTGATTATATATCTAATTAATCACATATCAGCACATTCAAATCTCCAAATGTACCTAGATAAAGTTTCTCAGTTTCCTCCTTGTGCTTGACGTGAGCCCCACTAACCACTCTGCAGCTACCATTAGCACTTGTTCCTGTCATGCTGCGGTTATAGCTGTCTTTATTCTTTTGCTTCTTTGTGACCTAGTTGAATAAGGGGGAACGGAACTGTAAAATTGAAGGCCATGTAGAAATCATGTGGAAGTAGCGAATCTTGTGGTCACCCTGACTTGAACCAAAGCTAAGTTTCCTAATAAATCACAGCATAGAAGGTTTATAATGGTTACCTATTATAAAGCATGAAGTGTGGGGACCAATGCACGCTCATACACTTGTCTCTTTGTGCAAGTATTTACTTTGAGAAGTAGACAAATGCTTCTCTACTAATATGCAAAAAATTCATCTGCAGAAATTCTGATTCTATGAATGTCTAGAAGTAAGCGTCTTCTTCTGGTTTATTGTCTCTATCTATGCATATAACATTTGATTGTCTGTTTCCCATGATCAGTTGTCCTTGCTTTACTGAAGCACGAAGCTTCAATTATTGTACTCCTTTGGGCTAGGTTCACTTCAAGTTTCTTGATGACAATATGAATAACTTACCTCGACAAGATTAATTAATCTTCGGTCCAACATCCTTAATCTGATCATTTTCAAATTCCTGATGTTTGTACAAATGATCCAAGCTTTGGAAACAGGCAGGAGAATTTTGATTGCAGTCATATGAAATTCAGTTAGGGGAGATTCTCCAAACATCAGGAGTGCTTGTTATGCATGCAAACTTCTCCCTTTGTCTTCCATTTGTGAATCATTACATGTTCTTATACAGAACACAGATCTTCATTTGGCTATCATTGCCTCTCCTTTTCTCTGTATATAGCAGCCATTTCTTGGGGATTTTTGTCATGCTATGGTGGTTTTACCCACTGTCAAAGGCGGTGTTGTTGCTCATTTACTGAAAGAAGTGTTTTTCCAACTTGTTGCCTTCGTTGTCTGTAAGAAGGGTTGCATATACGTGTGCCACTAATTTAAGCTTTCTGCAGTGAGTTTTGTATACATTTGCTGCATTATGCCAACATACCGTTTTAGCCAAAAACTCAACACTTTACCTTGTTCGAGACTCCATGTTCAGTTTTATGGCCATTTAATTTTGATTAAAGTTCTAATTTATCTCAATACCGGTGTGCTCCACTGTATTTGTTCCTGTTTTCACAGGACATGCGAGATATGTGGTGCCACTGCACTTGGTGTTGCAGGCGAGCAGACAAATGTGGCACATAATGCTAGCGCTCCAGTCTTATCAGCACCAGCAGGTCCTCTGATCCTTGTGGAGACCCAAACATTTTGGCATAGTCGCCGCATTATGAATTTCTTGCTTGCCTGCATGGTGGTGGCCTTTGTCATTTCTTGGCTCTTTCACTTTAAAATCCTCTCTTGAACTGAGAAGCAAGTCGTGGCATTTTATTGGCTTCAGGGACGAGGTGCGACCCCTATTCATCAAGTGTCTGTTTTTGATGCTCTATTCCTCCTCGTAGCTTGTGCCACATCTGTAGCTTACCCGTGTCTCTGTAACTTACACAAATTGTTGGCTTCTTTACTTGCAACTCCTGCCTGTTGTCCTTTCTATGTTTAAGAGCCATAGTTTCCAATTTTGGATGATTGTAGTATCTGGAGCAGATATGAATCTCTGTTTGGTTATTATCACGCCCAGGTGTTCGCTAACTCAAGCAATGCACTACCTAGCACCTAAGTTCCAATTTGCAACAGTTCTATAAATCACTTGGCCATTGGACGATTCTGTGATTTTCTACATATCAAATGGGGACAAATCACACCTCCGTATGAGAAGACAGGAAAAAACAAAAAAAAAAAAGCCCCATCCTGCCTGCTTCATGAATAGCTCTCCGTCTCTGCTTAACTACGACAGCAGAAATATCAATTCAAAATGATACAGCACAAATCATATAAGAATCACTGACTAAATTGGATCAAATACATTCAGCTAAACTCTTAAAAATTAAGTTATATATCAAGATATCAGTCGATTACATCAATCTCAACCATTATTTTGTATCCATATCTGTGTGATTGCTTCTATAATCATCAACAGCCTTGTCCAAAGTGCTCCTGACATGCTGGCACATCACCATCAAATTCTGACATGCATCCTTCAACACCTCCCTAGCTGGATCACCTGCAAAACGTACAGGCAAGAAATCAAAACTCGATAAACATAAATGGGAAACCAGAAAGAAAATTGCAGTAGTTGCATGATCATTTAAAAGGTCAAGGTCTTGTGAATGATTGACAGAGAAGATACATGATTAATGTAATAAGACTGCTAGGTATTGGTTAATTTGCTTTGAAAATCTTAACAGCACCTTGATCACACAAACTGTTACCAGGAAGCAAATAGGAGTGGGGTATTCGATCAAAGACAAACTAGTTTAGTTTAGCGAGAAGAAGCACATCTCAAAGAGGAACCCCAACATTTGCAGCAAGCTGCTAGTGAGATTCTTAAGTTGGACTGAGAAGGGTTCCTGATAACCAATAACTGGGATAAGACTGATCAACAGAACAGTTCGGCTTCAACTCTAATCTACAAGTACATGCCCAGAGAAGATAAATGAACCAAATTGAAATCCAAACAGTGATTGATACTGGGAAACCAAGGCTTTACAAAATCCAAACTACATAAACATAGAATTATCAATAGACCTCATCATAACAGAATCAATCTAGTCCTGAAAATCAGGGGAAATCCTAAGAATAATGCATGCATAGGCAGTAGCATTAGAGAGGAGAGGAGGGATAAGTAATGACATACCTGTAGTCTGTACTCGAATATTAACCTTAGCATCAGAAGGATGAGGAATGCTGTATCCACAGAATGATACCCTTGGACTGCGAAGCCACCACAACCACAATTATTTCATTAAAACAAACAAATAAAAATAAAAATTAATGGAAAAAGAGGAGTAGAGACTCTTGATTCAAGGCGAATCTGACAGAGTTTGCGAGAGTATGATCTTCGTCTACAAAACAGAAGGTTGCGCTGCTTGGATCCCTCACTGAACCGTGCTCCATTCCTAACCAAAAACAAGATCTTTTTATTTTATTTTATTTTTAAGGTTGGATAGAGAGCATCTCTTTCGTCTCTTACCTGTTTATTATTGTGGACGCTCTGATTTCTGTGCTTCTTTCTTTCTCCACTCTTCTACTTCTCTATCCAAAGCCCCAAAACAGCTAAACCCTAAATGGTGAAACTAGGCTTGGTCTTGCTTAAGTGTTTGTATTTGTACACGTGTTCCCTTGTGTCACGGATTTACAGTTTGCTCCCTCAGCTTCATTCGGGCTTTGATTGCGTGGCTTCTTCTTATTGGGCTGTGACATCATCATCAACTCCTTACCTTTTCTTTTGCAAAAGAATACACATACGGTGGTCTCTCTCCTCCTAAAACCCTAATTCCCATCCATCTCGCGGCTCCTTCTACTCTTCCTACACTGTAAGTTTGGATTCGATTTCGTTCTAGATTACTTTTGAATATAAAGGTATTATGGTTTGATAGCTGTTTTCTTGTGCTGTGTGTATAGGGAATAGAATGGCTGCCAACAACGTTGGTCTACCAGCTGGTGTATCCAAAGAACAGGTGGGTCTTTTCATTTCAGATTTTTCTCTTCTCTTATGGGACTTCTAGGCATTGAAGTAGATTACCCTTTTGTTTTTTGATTATTTATGGTGATTGGTGCTTGGTTTTGAATACTAGTATTGCTTTGTTTTCTATTTATATATTTTGTTTGAAATGCTATTACTATTATTTTTGTGGATTTCTATCGGTGAGTTTTTGGTTTTTGATGATGGTGGTGTAGGCCTATGGCATGGCTGCGACCGAGATGGAATACAGAGTCGAGTTATTTAACAGGTAATATGATGATCCTTTTTGTGTTATTACTAGCAAGAGGGAAAGGCATAAGCATTGGATATGTTTGGGTAATTGGGGGCTTTTGTTTATTAAACAATTACAATGTTTTCCCTGTTGCTTTTTATGCATGTTTCATTTTCATTATTATCGTTCTCTTTTATGTTTTATTTGATTCTCAGATTATGTAAAAAGCTCACAGTGAGTGTTGAAGCGCTAGGATTTTGCTGTTTACTGAAGCGTTTTTTTAACTTTGATGTTTATGGATGGGATTGTTTTGATAGACCACCTGGCTATCTTGATATATGCTTATGGTCATGCATTTTGGTGATATATGCTTCCAAAATTATTCTTTTGACGGTTCCAATTTCTATACAGAATTTCCTGAGCTCCTCATTTTATTTTGTTTATTCAGGCTTCTTAATACATGTTTCAACAAGTGCATTGACAAAAGGTACTTCTTGTTTTTTGTTTTCTTCTAGTTGTAGGGATCCTTGTGAAAGTGCTGAAATTATCTGAACTTTACTTTCATTTTTATTGTTTTTTGGACTGTTATTCAACTTTGATGTTTTTTCTTCATGTTCAGGCACAAGGATGCTGAGCTAAACATGGGTGAAAATAGTTGTGTTGACAGATGTGTTTCAAAATACTGGGCGGTAGGTTGTTTACCTTTTTTAAACTCGCTGTTTGACTTTTACAACTCTATTGTTTAGCAATACTTGGAACTTTAGTTAATAAACAATTATCTTTTTAACCAATTCATGTATGTTGATATTTTTCAATGCAGTTTTGTGAAACAATTTTGTCAGATGTATCCATTTGTACGAGTATTAGTGTTTTTTAGGTGTACAGCACAAGTAATGATATCATGTTTCTTGCTTTTATCAGCTCAATATTTCATTTGCTACTTTTCCTGTCATTTCTATTCAAGACTTGCTTGCAAAATCTTGCTAGCATGTACCTCGACCTGTGGACATTAAATCTTTTGTATAGTTGCGGTTGCTTTTGTATAGTTGCGGTTGTTGGATGCATTTCAGTAGTGGTTGTAGTTTTAATCAGAAAGATTAAACTTTCTCTAATGTTTTGGCTGCACCATCATCATTTAAATTGTTCTAAGCATATCCATAGACACCCAATTATAAAATGGCTAATATTCATAGTGCGTGACTTCTACTTCTATATACTATGGTTCCACATTTGTTGGAACATTTTAGCATTCATTGTAATTATATATGACCATGAAGAATTGTTATACGGTTACATATGTAAATGCTGATATTTGCTTTCCTTCTGTACTTCAACAAACATGTGGTTGCTTTGAAAACGTGTCTGTGCTTTTAGCCATTTCATACTTCTGCTATAACATCATTTTCAAGCTCCTATTTGGGTGTTAAGTAATCAAAGCTCAAATGTTTTTTCCAGGTGAATGGTATCATTGGCCAGATGCTTAGTGCTGGTCAACGTCCAATGTGAAACTTAGACCTGCTCGGATATGAAATTTGTTCTACATGAATACATGTTACATGCGCAGAGGAAGGGGACTAAAAATCATTTTGTTGTCATTTTTCTCATCTCTAATCTATGATGTCATCTTCATTTGCTTAAGAATTAATTGCAGTTCTTTCTCTGTCGTTTAGCTTTTACTTCAAGATTGATTAATTTTTTGGCCTTGGGTTCTTACTGATGAGAGTTCATCTTATTCCTCTAGTACAAGATCTGTGTCATTTACATGTTAAATTTGTTGCGTAATGCTGAGTTATTATTGGCAGTTTTTGGTGCATGAATTAATATTGCGTAATGAATGTTAATTGAACATTACTCAAATCCTCTGTTTAATGTTACATCTTACCTCATTTGGTGAAACTAGAGGTTATTGGCTATATCTGTTTTTGGTAGAAAAATTGAGTATTTGTATGTACGGTTCAGATGGCAAATTGTTCCTCTGATGAACTAAAAAACTTACTGGTGCATTATTGATAATTGATTTTGGTAGAGCTAATGTCATAGCATTTTCAATGTTCGTTGTCCTATCTCCTAACATAAGAAAGAGCGACCGATTTCTTCTCTTCCACCAGGCTGCCATTAGTGCAGCCAAGTTTCTCAGGCACGTGTCGACGTTCTTTTTCCGTTCGGAGCTACCGAGAAGTCATTTTATCCGTGCAACTTCGATGTTAAACTAGGCTATCCAGAGTCAAGTCGCACCAGGAGATCACTAATCAGCTGGGTTTAGATGATCTGTCCGAGTGATCCATAAAACGGGCACCTGTCTAAATTCCAGCTTTCCATTTCATTTCACTCAAAATTTGGTATTCGATGGCGACTCTGGTTTCCTAAGAAAGACG
This sequence comes from Populus pruinosa, assembly GCA_026413675.1. NCBI lineage: Eukaryota > Viridiplantae > Streptophyta > Magnoliopsida > Malpighiales > Salicaceae > Populus > Populus pruinosa. The sequence continues at coordinate 29,731,045 of CM048592.1, read as the reverse complement.
TTCATGTAGTCGTAAAGGGCCTGTCATTTTGATGTTTTTTCAACTGAGATGTGCTTGGAATTGCATCACCAAACACAAGCTAATTTTGTTTCCGCTTGTGGTGGATGTATTATTAATCCAAATACAAACAACACGTTGCCATATAGTTAAGGTCTTGGAGTTCTGATCAAAATGATAATGACAAGTACACCAAGCATATAAATAATACAGTTAACCCCTGTGGTGCTGCAGTAATTCAAGCGCAAAAGGAAACAAATAGAGATGAATACATGGAGCTCGCAAGTTTAAAAGGAAAAAATAAACACGAAAGGCTATACATTTTCAGTTTCCATGATTTTTGGCTTCTAAAGATGAGCCATCTTTTAGAGTTTCCTGTGCATCAGTGTCCATCCCAAGGCTAAAGAGGGAAGCGGCTTGAAGATAGAAAGCAGTGGGCCACTCAGGAGAAACTGCTTGAGCTTGCATAGCATCTCCGAGAGCTTGTTGTGGCAAGTCACTTACCAAGTAGCACAAACAGCGTCTAGCAAATACAGTTGGAGATACCATGGTCCCGCCATCGATAAACTACACAACCAGAAAAGGAAAGTTATATCCTGCAATTAGGTAAAACTGTAAGTACGTTCTATGACTTTCCATGAAATCAGTAACTAAACTAATGGTAATATTTTAATCCATGGCAAGGTGAAGCTATTTGAAATGCTGATAGAGTTATGAAACAAAGTTTGCTTCAATATAAAAACAGCATCTTTATAATAGTGTTCCCTTTCTTGTAAAGTACAGGCCTCGCTTCTTCTGTTATAGAGTTGTAGGACAGCCAATTATTTCATTAAATTATTCCAAATGTAGAAGAGCATATCCTATCCCTTTACCTATCTCTTCCATATCACATAACAGTAAAAATGTGCAGCAACCATACATTTTACCATGTCACGGCCTATATCAGAAATGTCTCTGCAGTTGTCAATTAATATGACTTACTTGAGTATAACAATCAATGGCAGTGTTAAAATCTTTCGCTCGAAAAGCAGCATCACCACGTTTCTTACAATTCAACGTTTCCTGTATCTGATCTGTCCACAATTGGAAGGAAAGCTACAAGGCAAAAAAAATTCAATTACACTCAGCGTAAAGTAAAGGTACAAAAATAAAATAAAAAGTCAACTTTGTTAACATGTTAATAATTGAAAAGGGTGATCAAAGTACTTTTCTGTTTCTTATCATGTTGTAAAATGAAACTTTCAGCATGGAAGAAAATGATTATTATTCGTTTTGGAAGGGTTATCCCTCGTATTTCCAAGTAGACTGTTATATGCCAAGGAGTCTGATACTTTTCATAGTTTTCTAGCAGTTTACAATGATCAATAAAAAGCACTTCCAAATTCTGAGTTACAATATTTGACATGTCAATTGTGAACAAGGAATGAGATGAAATATTGGAACAAACTCGTATGACTGGATGAGAAATGGTAATCTCTGCTAACTGAAAAATGATGGAAATAAAAGAAACAATGGATATCAATATGTAAATCAAACCATCAGACAACCCAGGGACATTAACAGCATTGTTCAACTCAGGCAAAGCTTTTAGTCAAAAATCAAATAAAATGTGCACTAGATACCAACCTCATTTGCAATTCCCTCATCATCATTGTATCCCACCTTTTCCAGCAATTCATGTATTGCAGTAAGGTCCAGCCTTGAGCAAGCTTCCCCTAGAGGTGTCAATGACATTGTTTGCTTTGGGGATTCAGTTCCATGTGGAATACCCATCAAAATATAGGATGGAACCTGCTAAATACCGGTAACTGAGATGATATAATATATTAAACAAATGCACCATTTTAATTTACATGATGAAAACTTTAACTGAAAGTGCAACACTATAAAAATACCAATGAAATGGCTCATACATGAGTGCATTGCCTGGCATAGGAATAAATGACACACCTGAGTATCTTTTTGAAGAGGAGTGAGAGCAATGACAAGAGATTTTGCATTGGGCCTCTCACGAGCTTCATACTGTAAGCAACGGGAAGCTAAACGCACAAGTTCAGTTCCATCATCGTTTGAAAAATGACCCTCCAAACAAGAGTCCATCAGCATCAGAAAATTTTTTCCGCGTATAAGGTCAAGTGCCTGCCAAAGAAGCAAGTGAAGGGAAAAGGCAGTATTTAGGCCAAAATTTTATCTGAATTGCAGAAATGATCAGGCACCATACAATCCAAATTTCAAGTATTAAAAGCTGATTGTTTACTATGAAAATTCTAACCTCAATTCAAGATAAATTGAAAACACAAAATAATTTCCGAGCAACTAAATATCATTTAGAAATGCTAGGAGAAATCCATACGGAAATTCAACCTCAAAAAGTTATTAGTTCAAAAAGAATATATATTACATGGCTTGGAGGGATATGTTTTCCACTGAGAAGATCAAGTAATAGGGTGCCAAAGCTATAAACCACGCTCTCCGGTGTCACTCTTCCTGCCATACATAGACATCTACATTAAGCTCAATCAATAGTATATTGACAATATTGGCAATATTGGCACCCAATTCATACAAATCCAAGCAAGCAAACACACCAGCTTCACTTATTACCAGTTCTCAAGTACTCGGGAGGGGTGAATGCCAAATTCGTACTGTAGCTCTTTCCATCTCTACTGTTCTTCATCAGGCCAAAGCAGGAGAGCCTCGGGTTACTATCCTGACAAGTGCTAACTCAATTTAAGATGCAGATCATGAAATCAAGAAAGCTGGCTTTTTTATAAGAGAGATAAAATATAGGACGCACCTGGTCAAACAAAATTCTATATGCATTAAAGTCATGGTACAAGGCCCTTCCTTTACTACTACAGTACTCCAAAGCTTGAGCTAAATAAAGAGCCACTCTCAACCTCATAGCCCATTTCATCGGCTGATTCTCCCCTGAACCCAAATTCATTTTTTAACACATTATCATTAATTCCAACTAATGCTTAACTATTTTCAAAAAAAAATTAAGGATGAAGAGTAAAGCTGGCCTTACAATGAAAAAGATGCTTAGAGAGAGTCTCATTAGGCATAAACTCAGCAACAAGTAACCTCTCCTCTCCTTCACAGCAACACCCAATCAAATTGGCCAATCTTTCATTCCTTAATTGCCCCACTGCTCTAGCCTCCTCCTATATAATAAAAATCCGACCGCAGCAAAGTCACAAAAAGCTTAAAACTAGCAAGATTAACATTAAAAGAATAATGGAAAAAAAAATTTGAAATCACTAACAAGGAATTGGCGAGAATCAGGCCAAGCAGACTTGTTAAAGCGTTTAACAGCAATCCAGCGATCATCTTCTTGAAGCTTTCCTCTGTAAACTACATTCGGAGCTTTCTCTCCGTGTTCTGATACGATGTTGTCCGAATTGAACCCTGACGTGGCAGCTCTTAGCTGCTCAAAACTGTACTCTCTAAACCCACCAGGCAATAACTCCCCATTCTCTAAACACACAAGTTTATGTATTATTTATTAAAGCCCAAAAACCAGAAAGAGAAATAGATTAAACCCTAATCACTGAGGGAAAAAAAAGAGAGAATGCAGTGAGAAAATGAAGGAAGATGAAATAGTACTGCCGGTGGCAGTAAAAGTAAGTTAGATTACCAAGATCAGAGGAATAGTTGAGATTTGATTTGAGATGGGAAGGCCACCAACAGAGTGATAATTTGGAGCACCTAGCTCCCATTGCCTCCTCCTATGATCTATACCACTTCTTCTGTTTCTTCTTTTAATAAATCTTGAAAACCCAAGACAAAAACAAAAGTAAAAACAGAGAAGTTTTACTTTTTGGTACTCATATATTTTCAGTATTCTGTGTTTCTCTTTTTTTTTTTATCAATGGACTAGCCACGAAAGCATAAAGCTTGAGGAGGAGTGTTCAGTCTAGTACCATGCCTCCCTTTCTTAATTCTTGCATATATATACACACATACACAGAGCACTTTCTTGGGGAGTGGAAGAGAGAGAATGGAAGGGTGTTGTTTGGGAAGCAAGAAAGTGAGAGAAAAAGAAAACAAACTTTTTCAGGATCCAAGGCTGTTTCACTCTCACTCTCTGCATCTTTTCACTTTATTATTTCTTCCCATTTCCCTTTCTTATTCCTAGGCCCCGTTTGTTTGCAGGAAAGTTGTTTCTTTTTAAAAAGTGAATTCCGGAGAAAGTGAATTCCAAAAAAGTGAATTCCGAGAAAAATGAATTCCTGAAAAGTAAAGTATTTTCCGATGTTTGATAGTGTTATAGAAAATGAACTGGAAAACACTTTCCAGTATTTGGTTATGTTATGGAAAATGAACTGGAAAATAATTTATTAATATTTTATTTTTTTCAAGTTTATTAAAATAATAAGGAATAAATCTTACAAATTAAAAAGTTGAATAATAATGAAATTGAAAAAAAAATTTCATAAATTATCTCAAATAAAATAAATAATAATCAAAATAATAAAGATTAAATCTAAAAAAAAAGATAAAGAAATTAAAATAATAATAATTAACATTTCATAAAGTATTTCAAATAAAATAAATAACAATCAAAAGAATGAGGACCAAATTTGATAGAAAAAAATTCAATAAAAAAATAATAGGAGAAAAGCAAATAAAAATTATAAAAATGAGGACCAAAGTAAATATAAAAATTAAATTTTAAGAAATGAAATTGAAAAATAAATATTCAAAACAAAATATATATAGCAATCAAAAGTTTGAGGATCAAATTTGATATAATCAGCAAATAATGACATTTTTAAACTTTTCACAACTTCCGGAAAGTGTTTTCCTCCCAAATTTTTCAGGAAAACACTTTCCTGAAAATCAAGCCAAATTTTCCTTTGACTGGAAACTGCTTTCCATTCATCAACTTTCCTAACAACAAACAAACACAAGAAAGTTTGGAAAGTGTTTTCCCAGAAATCACTTTCTGCAAAACAAACACAAGAAAGTTTGGAAAGTGTTTTCCCGGAAACCACTTTCCAGAAAACAAACACAGCTAAAAAGGAAAACACTTTCTTGAAAATTAAGCAAAAATTTTTTTGACTAAAAAATATTTTCGTTGACCGGAAAGTGTTTTCCGTTGACCGGAAAGTGTTTTCCGTTGACGGGAAAGTGTTTTTTGTTGACCGGAAAATGTTTTCCGTTGACCAACTTTCCTAATAACAAACAAACACAGGAAAGTTTGGAAAGTGATTTCTCGAAAACTGTTTTCCGAGAAACAAACATGGCCCTAGATTCTCCAGTTTTTTCACAGGTGTAGCCAATCAGAATCCAACGCCACTCTCAACTGGAGCGCGTGAATACACTTAATGCAGGATACCTGCGCGGCAAATCAACTTTATGGGTGCAATTTGCTGTGAAATGAATGCCGCGTTTGGTTACTGTAAAGTTGCGGAGATAGTGGAAATAAAAGGCATATGTTTTTTTTGTGATTTTTATTTTAAAAAAATTATTACAAAATTATATTAATAACAAATATATTTATCTTTACCTTTTTTAAACAGATATAAATTTGTCTTTTATGTGCTTATTCTTTTTATGTGGAAACCCTAAATAAAAATAACCTAAAAGGTATACATATATATGGTTTTTTAAATCTGTCAAATGGAAACTCAACAAGGTATATTTGATTTTAAGATTTATTGAGTCTAAATATAAAACCAGTTTTCATAAAGTTTTATGCCACTGTAAATGAAATATTTGAATTTTCTTCTTTAAAAAATTTAATTTCAATTAACTCATAATTTTTTTATTTTAAAAAAATTATATTATAAAACTAAAAAAAACTTTGGCAAATATAATATGTGTGTTTGATATGTTATGTATGGTTATTTTCATAGATGTTTTTCTATTAAAAATATATTAAAATAATATTTTAACTTCTTACATTAACACATAAAAAAATTGATTTAATATTAAAAATACAATTTAAAAAACTTTTAATATATAAAAACCACCCACCACCAAACAAATTAATATAATGATAACGTTGCTGATTATTTTTGAAGATGCGAGTTTTTCAGGAATGAATTTATCAGCAGAAGAGAGTGGAGATTAATCGCGGAATGATTTGAATCACTGTAGTGATATCGTGGCGTGGCGTGGCGTGGCGTGTGATGCTGGGTGGTGGTCAAAGTCAAGGGAAAGGAGATTCAACTGGGCAGCTGCGATGCATATTTATTTATTTTCTATGTAAAGTGTGAGCTATATTAGCTCCGGTTTAAGCAAGGTTAAATGGTGCATTAATTACTGTGTCACTCAATATATATATATATATATATATATATATATATATATATATAAACACCCTCAAGTTACTTAAAAAAAGTAACTGGAGGGTATAATTTTTATTATTATTAATTCGTGAAAATAAATATATAAAAAACGAGGGAATTACTATCATGTGCATTTAATTCAAAACATATTTTACTCTCTTTTCTTTCCGAGCAAGTAAGAATTTATCGAAATTGGAGTTTTCTCCCTCCTCTTCCGAGCACACACGGCGGGAGGCCACCTCAGGTTCAGAACCCTGTGCAACTGTTCGAGTAATCATTTTGATAAGGATTTTTCTTGGATAGATTTTGATGCTGTCCTCTTCTTTCCTAATAATTATGTGCTCAATCTGAAGCGTAGCCTTGATGATTACAGGTATGAATTTCAGGGAAAAAAGGGTTTTACACTTTAGGCCACAGTGCGTGAACATCATGGTCAGCGAGTGCCGAAGGGGTAGTGTATCTTTCAAGATTCGACCCTCATAAATGGCCTGTGGGTTCCCTATAATTGATGGTAATTCCGGCCTACTTTTCTCTCTATCTTGTCCAATCACCCCTTGAACTTTTGGTCAAGTATAAACGCGTGGGACATGTCCTTGCTGAGGGTCGGAGTGTTCCGCCAGTGTACCGCCGAGGGAGATCGCGGAGAGCCCTCGTCCCACCTTGGCAAATGATGATTCCTGGTAAATCTAAATCTATACTGGACCGCCGAGGGAGATCGCGGAGAGCCCTCGTCCCATCTTGGCAAATGATGATTCCTAGTAAATCTAAATCTAAAATCCCAGTATTTGTTTTGCGTAATGATTGATTCTCTTTGTAACGTATATTGACACATTCCCATAAATAAAATAATTAAGGAGATTAAAATAGGAAGAGAAATAAATAAATTGATAAATGGAAGTAATGCTATCCATATCCTGATGCTAATGCTATTATTCCTTAATTATTTCTTTTAATTTGAAGATAAAAGTATATTCGATTTAGCTTATATGGTATTCAATCCAGAATAAGATTTGTATTTCTTTTTGTGTGGAAACACTTATTTGAAAATATTTGATTTTTTATTTTAAATTATTTTTTTTATTTTTTTTATTTTGGTGTGTCAATATTAAAAATAAATTTTAAAAAACAAAATAAAATTTATTTTAATATATTTTTAAATAAAAAATATTTTTAAAAAAATTATTATCACTACATCAAATACTATTAAATTTTCTTTTCACATGAGGATGTTAAAAACACATTCTTTATATTTTTATTTGTGTTATCATATTATATTAAAAAACAAATTAATTTTTATTTTCATTTTCATGCCAATTAAGATTAAATTTTACTTTCGTGTCACAATTGGGTTTATTTTAATTTTACACACACATCCATATATAAAATTATGATAAAGTTTTTTTAAAAAATAAAACTAATTTTATTATATATTTTTATCACATGTTCTATATGTAACTATGTCTAGTTATATTTTTAAAAAGATTTAAAAGTTTTTAATTTTAAATTATTTTTTATATTATTGTGACGTCTTAATGTTAAAAATAAATTTATATATATATATATATATATATATATATGTAATTTAGAAAAACATTTTAAAAAATAAATTTTTAAATAGAATAATCATTTTGATTTGATGTTTTTGTAATTGAATCAATTGATCGCCTTCAATTATAATTGGACAGCACTTTTAACCGCAATGTTTACTATATAAATATTAAAAGCAACAGCAACAGCAAAAACAACAGCTATCACCGCACCAGAAGTCAAGAAGATTACCAAAATAAGCCATTTATTTAGACAACAAATTAGAGATAACTATGACTTCGTGCTTTCAATACTTGCGCCCATTTTTGCCAGCAAGCTGAGCTTAGAACTTGTTATTCTGGCTTAAACAATTCGTCAAATCATGGTGTCCTCTGCTAAGAAAAATTCCCTACTTGTGCTTCAATACTGCAAGCAAAGCTCCTAAAATCTTGACACTTTTCTCGCCATGCTTGAATTTCAAGGGAAACAAACCAAAATGTCTACTACAAAGCAAACAGCATCAGATAGGATCTCATAATAGAAGATCTGAAGTAGCAGCAGCCACATCCAGGCTCGCATTCTGTTCCCAGTTAGACTCCTTGCTGTGCCGACCTGACAATGAAAATGCTCTTGGTATTTTATAACACGACGGCAGACTTTATTGGTTCGAAAGAACAGGGTCCAAAGATTGCGTGATAAATTAAGCTACGGAATTATGGAGATCTTTGGTGAGACATGCATCAAATCACCAATATAAGGTCAGATTCTTCTTGCCTAACTTCATTTTCCAGCTCAAATGACTCAACGTGGACCTATTTGCCAGCGTTCAGTCAATGCAAGAACACACACGCACTGTGGCCTCCACCCCCACAAACACTTGCGAGTGAGCCCACATGGATAAAGCAATACTGGCTGTGCAAGAACACGTAATTTAGTATTCCTTCGCTTTTAACATGTTGCTTTAACTAAGATTTTAGCACAGACACTGAGGATTCTGCAATGGATCTGTTTGGGAACTTTAAAACATAGACCAGCAAGGGAGTTCAAGGATTTGGGTAGCATGAGGGCAGAGATCACTTCCTCTGTTTTTTCAAGTTCTCTTTTCCTCCCCTCTCCCCTACTCGGCTACTCTCATGATTGTCTGTACCACAATAATATACAACATTAAAATCCCAATACTTCATGGACCACTCTCGCATGTTCAACGAAAGCTATAACGGGCATCTTACTTACTCTGACTAGCACAAAGCATGACCTTATCTTTCCTTAACTGCTTGCCATGCTTAATTGTTTTTAATGAATTGCTCGAGACTACTTCCCGAAACATACACGACGGAGGTTCTGTTGTATTAATTTGTCGACTATCGAGCTGAAGCCATATGTTAGTACTTAAGAATAAGAGCCTTTGACAGGCAGGCCAACCATGCCAGGCATGTCACATAACAAGTTATCCCTCCAACGTTACATTTCAACCTCCCATGAAAACAGAGCAAAGAAAAAGAAGTTTAATCTAGAGGGCGGTTGCACTCGTGGGACACGGACAAGGAACATTATTATATTGCATCATTGGCTCACGCCAAGCCCAATTATCTGAAAAGGTAGAGCACATGGTGCCTCCACTTGTTACTGTATTCTTAAAAAATTTAAGGCCATTTGCTCTCTAAGACAAACCATCAACATGAACGCGGTCCCTCTTATCTTTCAAGCTTCATGAGAGATTTTTGTGGACCAAAAATTGTCATTGAGCATTCTTGGTTAAACATGACAAGTTGTACCAGGTACAAAGCTTTCTCCCTCTCTCTGATGTAAACTGGCAGCTGTACTTGTAACAATTCCACAAACAAAAGAAAAGAATGCGATAATAATACAGAGAAAGTATGCAGGATATGAGAAAACTAAACATTTCATTCCATTTCTCCATACAATAAAGCTACTGAGGTTTGACTATCTTGCCATCTAAGCTGAGGACTAGTTATTCCAAACATAAATTTGAGGCGCATATTCAATGCGGTAGAGTCAGCAGAGCTATCTTCAGCTAGTGCTGACATTTATGTACAATTAACCGCCATCCATGCTCCTAGCTTCAATCTCATGAGTAAAATCCATTTCTGCTCTCCATATGGTAAGCACTTAAATCAAATTGCCTAAAGATTGTCACTGCCAAGGCAAAACTGTCATAGTGACTAGCATCACTCACGTTAATCAACCCGCAGTCTCAACAGTAACCCCAGTTAGTAGTATCTGGTGCTCTTCTTTGTTTTTGCTATCCCAGTCTCTACTCTGAGGTAGCAGTGGTAGAGATGTTAGTCCAGTGGGCCGCTCAGGTAAATCTGGAATGAAGATAATTGGTGTCACTCATTTCACATTTTTTAAATAAATTACAATCTAACTCGCCACTCAAATATAAACACTCCATCCAAGAAACACTTTGGATGATGAACAATGCACAAGTCAACTCTTTTCCTCTGACAATGTATCAATTACCTCCAAAGAGACTCTAGCCAATGAGCACGTAGCTCAATGGTGCTCTTGCATAAGATAAGTAAGAGAGAAGTAAAGTCTCTAGTTTGAGTCTCACCTTCATATAAAAATCTAATAAAATTGTAACACACTCCAAAGAGATTCTTCCCTTGAAATCTCTTTCATGAAATATAGTAACGTGAGAAGTAAGTTATTATGGGAAAGAAAGCAATATGAAAAACTCACCCGGCAGTTTCTTGTCAATAAAAAATGTAACCAAATTTACAGTATACCTGCGGAAGTATTAAACAATCCAAATTTATCAGAAAAAGTTCCTAGGGAATTAAATTCAGAAGAAGGTTGAGTCCTTTCACCATGCAACAACAACGTCAACCGTGTAATGTTTGTGAGATGCCACAATAAGAAAGCTCTGAACCACTGCAAGTAACCAAGCAAGCTGCTTAATACACCTGCAGGTATGGGCCAAGTATTACCACCAAAAGTGAAAATCAGTCTTTCTATACAGCAGAATGCCAAACAGCCAAGAAAAGTACCATATGTCCAATTCATACAAACAATTGTCCTGGCCCCATTGCCTCTTTGTATTTAAGAGAAACAAAAGTAATAACCCATCAAGGATGAGCACGGTATTTACCTATTCGTGCCATATTTGTGGAATGTACGCACAAAAACTATGGTAAATATCATGTGCGATGAAAAAATCAAATCACCACAGCCATAATTAACCCCTCTGGAAACTGCAAATTATTGTGAGTTAAATAAGCAACAAGATGCTATCATGTAAATTAAACTGATGATCTGGTGCAATAAAAATAATAACAAAAAACAGTTGGATATTTCAAAACTTACAGTTGATCACAAGCAATTCAATTGCACTTTTTGGATGGGGCAGCCTGGAAAGTTTTGAACCCTGAAAGAGAAAGTTGTACCTGATTGTAAAGAGATGCTACAATTACAACAATTGTAATTGAACTTTCATAAAAGGATAGTGCCACAAGTCCTGAAATTAAAGAACCTTGTTGCAAATAGGATGGAGTTTCAAAAATTTACCTCATGGCAATGGTAGTTTGGACCAGGAAGATGAGTCGAATAGAATGTGAATATACGAAGAATCTGGCAAGCCTAATTGAAGTACAGAAAAAATACTGAATGTTGTAAGAGTGATAGGACAACAACAGAAACTAATATTATGTCCATCGCTCCATCCAATTATATAATCATATAGTCAGTGTGGGTGAATAATGTACAATGATATAAATGACAAAACTAATTTCATCAGCAAAGAAGCCATCTGCTTCTATCAGTGAAAAATGTGTAGCATTTTGGTTCTCTTTTCAGGACATGCAGAACAGTGAAAGAGCATCCTGAGAATTATCCATAGCAAGTTACACTACAAGATGAACAGTGCCCATAACTAGTTTCAATGTCGCTACATGCAGGAAAGAAACACTACGGAGAAGATGAAGAAAATACAGGTCGAAAATATTGAGACATCTTAGAAGTCAGTTATTGTGGTAGAGATAAACAAAATCTGGAGCAGAACTAAGCTGAACTGGAAGATAGGTAGATAATATATGTTTTCCATTTTTTTGAGAGTAGAGGTCATTAGCATTTTGATAGATCCTGACAAGAGCTATCAGTCACTTAACAATCCCAAGAAGAATTTCAGAGGGTAAATTGTTTTCTTCTATTGTTTGCGGAGATGTTTTGGGCTTGTTTAAGTGTTTTCCAATATAGACCTTGCCCAATGTTCAGTAGCATGGGCTTGCCCACCTGTTCCCATACAGTGTGTGGCTGCTTAAGTAATACAAACGCCCCTAAACAACTGGTGCTTGTGTCTGGATTGAGTTTTGCTAGACAAGGTAAGTTATAGATTCATAAGAACCCATTGGAAATAATAATCTTACAAAGCCAATTTTGACTTCAGACAGCAGGATTATTAATAAGTATCTCTCCTAGGACCTACTATGGTGGGAACATCAATGGATAATGGCTTTTTTTCCAATTATTCGTTCAATGTTTTTTTTTTCTTGCCCTTCAGGCATACAGAATAACAAATACTTGTTTCCAACAAATTCAAGTTCAGGCCTCATTTCTGGCAATAGAAGGACTTCGTATAAACAACAAAACCAAAAAAAAAAACACTTACCACTAAATAGGCAAGGACCCTGCACCATATCAGAACTGTATAGATTTTCTTGTTCTGGAAAACGAAGGGATGGATGGTCCACTGCAACAAAACTAACTCCTGTTAGAACCAGGATCAAATTTAATTAAGAATAGAAGTCTGGCCACAGATGATTAGCTACTGAAACCCCATAGCATGAGGAATGGTTAAATCAAAGAGAAAAGGCTTGAAAAACATTCCACTTCTCTAAGGTTTTATAGAATAACTACTTCAGATAAAGAATAATAACATGCTAACATCAAATGACATAACAATTTGAGTCATCAAAGTCTATTATTTTTAAAACTGTCTATGTAATTCCTCAACAAAATAGTTTCCTTCGAGAATTGTGATCATCACTATCATTCTAGTCTGAGACATTTGAAGTCTGAAACTGCATGTATCTGGTTGAATACTTCTTCCAGCGTTGAAAAGAAGTGATGCATGCATTTGTGCAAGAGGAAACTAAGCGGGAAATTTCACAGTATTGTGCAAACAAAATAACATCACCATCCAAAATATATCTTCCTTGCCTACTCTACAAAGGATTCTATGAAATTTGATATACATGCCATCAGCTGCGGCAAAAGTTGCATTCATGAATCTTCCATAAACCACAGTAAAGTGAAAAGACAAAGCAGAACATTAAACAAATGCCAAAAGTAAGGGAACACTAAAAAAAAAAAAAAAAGGTCCGCCAACATTATTGAAAAACATCATCAGCAACCATTACAATGGTAAAACAGTCTGAAAACCATCTGTTAGATTACACGAGAAAATCCCAGAATATGTAAAGTAACAAAGAAAATCGACAAGTAATAACATGAAGAAAAACCTCACCAACACAAAAGAAGCAAAGATGAAGGTGAATGAGGTTTCACTGACATAAGCTCTGTCCTGGCCAAGTTCCTGAAACAAAACAGAAAAGGAACATAAAATGCTGTTCCATTTCACAAATAACAATGTATTCCGAAAACTGATGTTTCTCACCGGAAGAAGAAAAAAGCCAGCATCCTGAAGTGTCGGTCCTGGCCTATGTAAGTAATGAATTCCATGAGCAGCTAATCCATGTATGTACTGTAAGATAAATAAAAGAATATTCATTAACATCATCACATAAGAACCTATTTAACATCAAATTGGAGAAAACAAAGAGATTAACGTAATAATCAGCAGTGATTAAGAAAGAGGGAACCTGAAAAACAATTCCAGCAAGAAGCAGCTTCCTATTCTCTGCAACAAGCGAAATTTCTATTGTCGTTTCTGTGCAAATCTTTCTCCAGAGCTGCACTTGATAAAATCAAACAACAATCAATAGAAACAAAAATAATTAAATAGTAAAAAAAGAGCAGGGGTGGAGAGTCAAGATAGAAACCTTAGGAGCCTGGCGAGCAATGTAAAAGGGCATTTTGAGAATCCGAGGTTATTGTTTGACATTTAACATTAATCAATGATAATTCACATAAATAAAAGACAGAAAGCAAAATTTGAATTGGTTTCTCTTTCCTTTTTCTCTTTTCTTTTTTGTTTCTTAGGTGATTTCAAGAGAGAAGCAGGATTTGAGATTTTGTGGTTGGGGATTAAGGATAATTGGGAATCTTAATCTTAATCAAATCTTCTTAAAAGTTTTTAAATTTCGATTTTTTTTTTGTTTGGTTGGAGGGAGGAGAGAGTTTTGAGTTGGAGAAAATTTTAGTAGAATCAGCAAAAATAATTAATACCCAATAAAAATTTTATTAGAAAACAAAAAACTGTCAAGAATTGGTGTCGAGGATATTGGAATCTCCGATGCAAGTTAAATACGGGATCATGGATACTTGGATAGTCATGGGCCCCTAACCCTACTTATAAATTAAACAGGCTATTATATGCTTGTTCTTACTTATGAAAGATTCTTCACTGCTTCACTTTCGTGTAAGATTCAATCCTTAATCTCCTGTGCTACAATGTGATTGGTTATTTAAAAGACTAACCAATAGATTAAGGCCCGTTTAACATTTACATTGTGATTTAACAAAAATTTTAAATATTTTTAAATCATTTTAATATATTAATATTGGAAAATGTTTAAGAAAAACTACTTCTGAGCTGTGTGTGTGTAACGTGGAGTCAAGAACTCGAGTAAAATAATCTTTCCATTTGCAATTTCCGACTGGAATAAAGAAAGAAAAAACGACTAGAGAGTCATTATCAGTCTCCTGACATGAAAATTGAAAAGCGATGTTGATGTCAACATCCAAAATCCTGGACTGGGACCATTTACCAGAGGCCAGAGGATGCTCCGATGGTGTTTTACCATCCATATCTTGCACTTCGGTCGTGAATGTTTAACAAAATTACAGTTCCATGGCTGATAATTTTCCCAGCTCTTTATTTAGCTGATGTTGACTCAGTCTCAATTTTAATTAAAGTTGAGTTAACATGAATGGATACTGAATAATATTCACAGCAGAATTTTTTAAACAAAAAATTGACAACTACTAAGGGCAAAAATAGCATTTGATAATATTATGCACACTTGCATTGATGATGAAGATCGTGTTGCTCTAAGTACAGTTAATACCGGTTCTCTTGTCGAAAGAACCATGCCAAAACCAATACAAAATAACATGCATGTTCTCCGGTTTCTAGGCTACTTTCCTGCTACTATCTCAGAAGCCTTGCTTAATATATGCTTATTTTTTTCATTTAATTTTAGCCACTTGTGCAAAAACTTCAATCCAGTTTCAACCATTGCTCACCCAGCCGACTGAAAATGTATTTATCTATACCAGACGTGTCTAATTACAGGGAAGATTTGGCTTCAAACTAGACCCTTCCTACCGGAGAAAGGGGTGGATATGAGACATATCTTGCAGGTACCTCTCCTGCACTTCCATTTGGAGCCCTTAAACCATCATTTTGCGACTGTATTGTTTCCAGAGAAGGTTTTTCTTCAAACAAGTTGCTAGATTCTGACATCTCGCATAGTTTTTTACCATCTAGAACTGCTATACAAAATGCGAACGCTTGTAAAGTCGAAAGTGATGTATTGAACTCAACTGAAAAGATCCCCTCCTTGAAAGGGGCCATGCTGAAGACAGGCTGGTTTTCTTCTCCACCCTGTGATTAAATATGGATTAAGAGGAAGAGATGTAAGTTGAATATTACAGGTGTGGGGAACGATTAGTTGGTCTAAGCAATAGTAAGCATACCTGAGAGACGAGCTCAAATTTGTGGATTGCTGAACAGGCTTTGGCTGTACTCAATTTCTTAGTAAGTTGATTGTGGTTGACAAGAATCCTCAGTTTGCAACCCAAATCCCAACCTCCACAGTCACATGATCCACCTGATCTCCAACGCTGGAGCAACGATGAAGGTCCTCCTTTATTTGGTAGGCTGTGAATGCCACTTGGAAGTATGACTGTAGTATTGATAAGGCTTTGACTGCCAAGGACAGGCTGATTCTGTACATTACCCGAGGTAGAATTACATCTTGCCTCTGAATAATTATTGCACTTATTAGTCTGATTGCCATCTCTGATTGTACTTCTATTGATTACTTCAGGAATCTTGACAACAATGGCAGCAAGTTCATCGTTGGGCTGAAAATCTAAGGTTTGTTGCTCTGCCTGATGCGGATCCATAGCAAACAAAACAAACTCCCTCGCGAAAGATTGTGCCATGTAGTTTTGTCTAGTCAAGTAGGAAAACTGAGAACCAGAAACCTTCAACTGGGCAACAACATTAGGTATATAATCGTGACCTTTGCCCTTGCCACCTTGATTTGTCCACCTCCCATTCCTTTTCTTGACTTCTTGAATGGAAAAGAATGTGTAAATGCAGCTGTAGTCATCCTCCCTCGAAGCACTCAATTTCTTAATTGTGGCTGCAAGAAGGTCACGTTCATTGTCAACTGCAAACGTGAACATAGGTTGGCCATTCTTAACTGCAACTCGGAGAAGGGCTTGAAATGGGGACGATGTGTACCTCTTGTCCTTAAATGAATCACTAACACTGATTTTGCCAGGAGTGGTGGGATCGGATTTTACTACCTCAATCTGTGCAGTTCCAGGCATACAATCTAACTGAATATTGAATGATTTGCAGACTGTATCTGTTGATTTAGAACCTCTCTGCAATTTCTCTCCTGAGTGATGGAAGTTTGCTGCCTTTGGCTTCAGCATTGGCTCCAGTAACCTTCTCAAAGGGCTTGACCGTGCTCTGCTTGAAGCATTTTGTGCATCATTACTTTGATTTCCCTGGTGCATGGAAGCCATAGCACTCTCTGAACCAGATTGTGCAGAATTATAAGTTGAGCTAAATTGTGGTTTAGATGAACCCTCTTTGGAGCTGAAACTTTTGCTTATCCTGCTCATACCAATGCTAAGTCTGCGAAATGGTGATGTGCTTCTTACTTTTTCAGAAGCTAATCTGTTCATTTTCTGATCTGCCACACAAGGCTCTTTTGAACTTGAATCACTCAGCATTACAGTTGGTTTCTTTACTTTCAAAATTGTATCACGGGTACTTCCTATTTTGGCTTGTTGGGGCACTGATTGAGAAGAATCTGACAAAAAACTGAGATTCTTCATTTCACCTGAGTGCCATTTTTTCTCCAAGGGTCTGCCATTTTCATATGGAAGCGGGCATGAATGTGGGACATCAGAATGGACTGCTGGAAAGAAAATCTCCACAGGCACATCAGAAAAGCTCTTTCGATTTTCTTCTTCTTCCTTTTCACCAAACATCATTGTTGACTTATGGGGCACTCCGGAATGAGAACCTTGGGGGGAATCTCTTGGTATAAGAAGAATTAATCTTTCATTTGTTTGGTCAACATCTTGGTCTGCAACATATGCCTTCTGTTCTTGCAATTTACCTGCTCTCTTCATAAATTCATCCTCTGGAGGCTTTATGGTTGTCTTTGTCTTTGTCTTCATGAACTGCTGCCCTTCATAATCTAACCCATTAGGCAAAGATCCATTTTCTGGATTGATCTTGGGGTTTGAATCCATTCTCTTGCAATGGTCAAGGTTGATTTCTGGATGGTATTTGGGAAACGGCTGATCAGCTCTGATAAACTTTGCTTGCTTTATCACAGTGCTAGTCTGGGAACCTTTGACATCCTGAAACTTTCCAATGCTCTCTTTGAGTGATTTGACAGGAGAACTGCCTTTGTTGGGAGATGACATCAGATGAAATTGTAGTGAAGGGCGATGTGTCCTTTGACGACCAGGAGAGCAACTCTGACCTCCACTGGAATAGACAGATGATCCTTCTGTTGAGAAAGGCGAGGATGAGCCGCAGCTTGAAAGTGAATGCCTGCTATTTCTCACTGGCATCTGTTTCTGGCTGCACTGCCACTTCTCTAGCCGGCCCCAGTCAAGGACCCCAACATTTAAAACTTTGTCTTGGCGGGTTTGTCCCCGTTCCAGATAGCTTGGCAATTTGGACATGTACTTGACAAGCTCCTCTTCCTCAATTGCTGTCCTGTGTTGCTTCAGAATATTTCTCAAAGGTTTAGAAGGCAGATGATCTACGTTTTTTGTAATTTCATGATGGATATCTGTATGTGACAAATTAGGCTTTGCTAATTTCAGCTTCTCTTGCACATTCACGCTTTGCCTTGCTTGGGATATTACAGTCTTCTCAGCAGTACCTAATGATTGATCATTCCTGAAATTATTTTCCAGTCTTAAGTTGTCTTCCATAGACCATATAGTTTATTTGGATGCCAGCCTTATCTCAAATGCAGAGCAGGCCACACATATTTCCACTTCACCTTTTCTGTCTCTCAACAAGAAGGCTCTGATGTACTTCTACAGTTGCATGCTTTCACTTAATTCATAGACACTGGCCGCTCTGAAGATAAAAACAAAAAATTGAGCATAGAACACACCCAAAGTTCTATTCATGGCTCAAAAGGCATATTAAAAACATTATTATTATTATTATTGCTACTATAAGAAACAGCACATTGCAATTCTATGAAATTGTACATAATTATATTAACTCCAGTTTTCATCCGTGGTTAACCAAAGTATTTCACAAAGATGGAGACTTTTTTTCTTTGTCCATAAGTTGGTCTATCAAAGAAGTCATGCTACTAAAGGAATAGATATATGAACCTCGTTGATGAAGAACTGAATAATGAATAAACAAAATACCGGTAATCTCAGATTGTGAACAACCAACAATAACAGCTATCTTGAATGTCAAACTAGACAGGCACCAGAAGGAAACAGAGAGCAGAAAACCAAACCCCAATTGGAAATTCAAAACATAGACTTAATTTATATAAAAAAAAAATTAACCAAATTGTCTAAGACTATTAGCATTAAAATTTCTTCATAAACCACTGGCAGTCCTGCATCACATGTTAACCAACAAGAATTCCTGAAACATGCTGCTAACCAACAAGAAATCCTGCATCTCTCATCCACAAAAGAGATCATATCTAGACCAATACCGTAGGAAAATGGAATTTACACTCACTAAAGGTAATACCTCCATGAAGGGAGAAAAAGAATAAGGCAACCTATATGAACTTCTTTTCACCCCCATGATTGAGCAGACTGATCACTGCATTTACATTCAAGAGTGACTCAAAGACCAATGCTTAACTGTGCACAAAAATGAATAGTTACTATGTTTCCGCTAGAAGTCTAATATCATCTTAACATGAAGGGTTAAAATACTAGCTTTTAAGTTCCAAGAACAACAGGGACTGAATTCTGACCTAACACATGACAGATTGGAATAAACAGCATATCATAAACCAGATGACATAATCCCTGAATGCAAGTTGCTAAAGGGAGATATCCATTAGAGTGTTGCGGTGGGTAATTAGAAGTTTTTTTCTCAGTCAATTCTCCCCTCCTATACTTAACAGTATTTCCTCAAACACTATAATCGAATCAACTGGTGCCATAAACTGAAAAGGATATTAACCACACAACATAGCATGATCTTATCAGGATGACTAACATTGAGATTTTTTTCTGATTTCAATGCAAGACTTGTCTTTGAAATCCTTTAATGATTGATTGGAAAGGGAAGAAAGAAATTTAAAAAAGGAAACCCCGCTTACATGTGCCCCTTATATTTAAATGGCCTCAATAATCAACAAATAGAATTAATTACTCGGGTCTCGTCGTTGGTGTTCACATCTAAGACTCGTGAAATGCGCCCTCCTTTTTTCTACCTAAGAGGAAGAAGATGAGTATTTATGGGCATTAGCAGCATGCCGTATGTTGCAGAGATGATAGAATTTTAGTTATTTCATTATTCATATATAATTAATTGTTTAGTAATTTAATTATATTATCATAATCTCGATTGGGTGTTATTGTAGCTTTTATATTTATTTGTATTTGAAAAGAAATATTAATAGATCTTATACCCATACGAATGTTAAACCTAAATCTTGTATAATTTTTATATCCTTTTATTTCTTTCCAACTTGGTATCAATTCTTTTTATTGATTGAAATTGAATTTAGAAAATTTCTATCTTGAAATTAAAATCAAAAGATAATGATTTTGAAAAAAAAGCTACATCATACATTTTAATTTCTTGATGCATGTACAATTTAAATTTTTAATTACTATTTAAAAAAAAAAAACACAATTTATCGTTTGATTTCATAATTTTACTAAGAAAAGGGAAATTCATAAGTGAACTCTTAAACCATCATAAACTCTAAAAGCCTTGATATGGGTCAATATAGCATAAGAGATGAGTTTTTTTTTTTTCTTCTATTACATCTTATCAAAAAAATATTCAATATGCATCTTAGACTAAAGCTTATGATGTGAGCTTCCTATTGACTTATAAGAATTTACAATAAACCAATTCGAGAAATTGTGACTCAAAGTATCTAGTTGAAGAAATTGTCTAATATTTTCTTTGTTTTCAACTTGGTGTCAATATTTTAATTTTTTTTCTATTTTTATCTGGATCGTAGCAAGATAGACTACGTTTATGTTTAAGCTTTTTTAGTAAATATCAAAATTTTGTTAGTTAAAGCTTAAATATACCGACCCATGAGCATTCCATAAATCATAACCATCGCATTTTGAATAGCGTCTATTTTGGAAATCTTGCATGAAGTAAAAATCTTACTTGTAGTGAAGAAGGGGACACAAAATTACACACTTGTATCAAAAAAATGCTAGAGTTTTACTGCATAAAACATGGATTATCCAAGTCCATAAAACATTGCAAAACCATTTTAGCTGCTCCAGTTGTCATAAGATTATGACTTGTACAGATAAAACGTACATGAAACTTGAATCAAGACACGGCATAAGATGAAATTCGATGCAAGAAGACAAAAGACAATTAAAACAAAGCAACAAAAAATTGAAGCAGAGAACTGCTTAAGGCAAAAATTGGGTGGCCCATGAAACCCGTTTTGCGATAAGGTATGATCGACTTGTCATCATCTTAGCTAACCGGCTGGCCTGCAGCTTCAACTAGAGTAAAAGGAGAATATACCCAGCTAACCAAGATGCAAAGCGCACTCGTTTTCAAAAATCCCAAACACTAAGACCTCATTATTTCTCAGACTGACGAAAAAGTAGGGGCAGATTTGCTTAAAGGAAACACTTTTCTTTCTCTTTTACTCACCTTTACAAGAATTAAACAGTGCACAGTTAGATTAATCTTGGTCAAAGGCACTAGAAACTTGCCTAATCTCTCACTCTCTCCCTCCGAGTTCAACTTGAAGATGCAAAGTTTGAACTAAAAAAACAAGCAACATGTTGAGACTTCGAAGTAAACATATGGATTATATACAAAAGTTTCTAGGAAACCAAACAGGAAGTCATAAACTTTCAGGAGATTTATCACTCGCGCGAAGAAAATAGCACGTACCCAGTTCAGGTGTGGAAATGCTGAACAATAAGATATCATTAACAGCACCATAAGCCTCTTTAACACAGAGCTATACGTGTCGGTGCTGGCTTGATCCAGGATCCTAACAGAGAGATCAGAGCAGTCATAGAGAGGGAAAAAGGGAAAATACTGCAAACAATCAATGCCTTATCTTTTTTCTAAGCTATAAACTGATGAAAAGTACAGAAAGGCAGGGAGAGCGCTCTTTAGAGAGGGATATTGTGTTTTCTGGCTGGAACTTGTTTGTTTTTGTTTGTTAAGAGTCAAAGTGAAGAGTAGTTAGCAAGAAGGGGGTGAGGGTGGGAGAGAGGAAATCATTTTCATCAGACGGCCAAGAAAAGGTGAAAGCAGGGGTTGATGAGATCAGGTGGTCACAGTCAACATGGCGGGTGATGGTATGTTCGTGGTCCCCACTTGATACCTTATTTGTTTGTTTTTTCTTCTTTCAATTGATGCTTCAAAAATGACATGTTCAAGCTTGATGCATCTTGCGAGGGAGGTGGCGGGTCCCAGTGTGGGTCCATGTGCATTCCGATGATTGGATTGGGCTCTGGACATGGATGATTACTTGATTAAAAAAGTTAATTATTACACTAGCACTTATTATTAAACTTGTTTAGGAGACCGCTTTCTGACAAAAATTGAGGAAATTTGTAGTTTGTAGTTTTATTTTTTATTTTTTATTGTTTTAGCAGAAATATAATTTTTTTAAATTGAAAATCAAGAAAGTTTACAGATCTTGGTACGAAGCTTCCCAGGATTCAAAAGAATTCTCTAAATATAAAGAAAAAAATAATAGACTTATATATTATAATAAAAACATTAAAAAAAACATATACCGTGAATATTTTACAAATAAATTAAAAATCAATATGTTATATTTTAAATATAAAAATTATTTTACAAATAAAAAAAATTGTTAATATATATATCTTGTAATTAATTAATTGGTTATATGCAGCATTGATTTTGTTCATATAAATACACTTAATTTATAAATAAAGGTTTATTTATCTTTGATATTCATTAAATATTTTATTAATGAATTTAATATTTGATTAATAAATTTGGAGTACATATAAAGTTATTAGAATCAAAAATACTTTGTATAGAAAATCATAAAGTGATTATAATCATGAAATTTTTATTATAACAAAACATTATTCTTAAATATTCTTGATTCGTGCTCTATTAAAACTTGATATTAATTAGAGTTGTTGAAATTGATACATATTATTTTTTTTATGAAATAAAATGGTTGTTTTCATAAACTGAGATATGAGGAATACATAGACATGATAAGTAAATACTTTTTAGATAACATATATATTAAATTGACTTCAATAAGAATTTTATATTAAATTATTATCTTTGTTTATGAAAAGGTTTGAGAGGATAGTTGTATAAGTGATATTTATGGTTGATATCTTTAATTTATCTTTATATAGAGAGAATGATATTTTTTTATCAAATGTAAGAATATATAAAAGATCAAAAATTACAACTCTGGAACCCATAAGAAACCAGAATATAAAACACAAAAATAAACAAAGGGAACAGACTCCTTAAATAAACAAAAAACTAGAAAAAAAATCAAGAGAAGGTTAGACTAGGAACTCAAACCTAGGGTGGGTGCCTAGCCTAACAAATTAAAAACAACTAGAACCAAATAAAAAACATAAAAAACATAGTTACACATAATACAAAAGGCAAATATAAAGGGACAAAGACCCAAAAACCATAAAGGAAGAGCGATTCTCATAAAAATGGAGAACCATAAAGAACTAAACTTGAAACTTGCGAAAAACCACATCAATTGTCTTGGAAACATGCTTAACTATACATTTGTTCGTTTCATTCCAAATTAAAGTGCATAAAGAGAGCAACTACAACTCATTTCATTCTTTATTGCAACTATTTACTTCTTCAAGAGAGACCTCTAAGCATACTGGAGAGGGAAAATATAGAACGATTTAGTCGAAGTCACTATTTAATAAGACTCCATAACAATAAAGACCAATCATAGCTTAAGAACAGGCGAGCATGAAATTTCTCCTCTCAATTACATAGGACACAAATAGGATTAATGAAGACAAAGTTAAGATGATCTTTTGTTTTGAACTTACCTAGGACAACAAGCCAGATAATAAAATTATATGTTGGTAAAAACCACTATTCCAAGACCATATTATGCCAACTGACAGCATTATCTTTAAACCAAAAGAACTCATGAGCATTAACTATGAAAGATCCCGATCCATGTGACATGACCAAAAGATTGATATCTTCTCCTAAGTGCAGGAGTGTCGAAGTAATAAATAACTCGACAAGACTGGGGTCGAACCACAGGGAGGTTAATTGTACAAATTATAAACAACAATAATAGCAACAACAACAACAACAACAACAACAATAATAATAATAACAATAGTAGTAGTAGTAGTAGTAGTAGTAGTAGTAGTAGTAGTAGTAGTAGTAGTAGTAGTAATAATAATAATAAAGAAAACGAAAGAGAAGAAGAAGAGAAGATGATGATGAGAACTTTGAGATGGAAAATTAATGTAATGATTAAACAATGATAATAACAAATGTCAAGGTTAGAGATTCCACTAATGGTATGTCAAACAAGTATAATATAAACTCTTATTATTCAATTGAAAACCACACATAAAAGAGGTTCCAATTCGATTATAGATTGTTAACATGATTACATTAGTCATCTTATTCAATTAATGCTAATACTTGTAAATCTCGTCAAGCATTCATGATTATAACTTATGTTAACAACAAATCAAGTTCCTTTCATAGCTCAGGTGTCGGTTATACCATACAATATGGGCTATGAAAGTGCCAAACATTTGTTGTACCAAGTGTTATACAACATAAATTAAGATTAGTCATTTAACAAGCAAAGTATTAAAGAGTAAACAAGATAACAAATATAAAACATGTTAGTATCAAACATTAAAGTCCATATTAAGTTTACATTATACTTATTCTTACACCATTAGTGTAACATTTTCACCTTGACATAATTAACTTAGCTAGACATAATGAAAGAAAGCAAAATAGATAAACAAAATAAGAACATAAAAGCTAACTAAGTAAAGGAAAGGAAATGAAAGGCATAAACTTGATATTAATGAAAGCAAAGCATAAACATTACAAAAAATACAGAGAGAGAAAGGAAGAGCATGATCTTGATCTGAACACCAAGATGCCTAAATGCATGGCAAATGCCTCCTTTTATAGGCCAAAATTGGGAACTATTGATTTGATGACTAATTGATAAGTGGGTGGCCAACTTTTGACTTGGTGACAATCCTTATCTTCTCTTGTCTGCCCAAAACGTCATCGATAACGTCAAAATTGGAGCCAGTTGCAACATGAAAGTTGTAGGAAATTGTCTCAGATTTCTTGTGTAAACAATTCAGCTCATTTGGACTTCTAGAACTCCAGATATGGCTAAAATACCGAACAGTGCTTGGGCTGGAGGACAGATTCAGGCTTCTTTGTTGTTGTTATAATTTGGACTTGAAAATGACCTTTTTAGATCTTGGACTCCATAGGAAAGTTGTAGACCTATGTCTTAACTTTCCATCCATATAAATTGGACCTAAATCTGAGATCTATAGCTCTAGATATGACCCAATTACCGAACAGTGTTCCGGTTTGAATTGCACCGACATCTCTTTTCTAAGTTTGGCCATCTCTTTATCCTTGCAATTTGAGTTTTTCAAGTCATCAATCAATCCTTTTATTTATGTGATAGGCCTGCATTAAAAATAGACATTTACCATAAATTATAGGTATCTTATATTATTAGATACATTATTATAAAACATATTTTAGTTAAGGAGTTATTGATACTTCAAGTGCAAAATGATGATATAAAACCATGATAAAAATACACTTTTAAGTACTAATCACCATGCTACCAATTACGAAGAGTAGTGATTCCTCCAATATGAGCTACCAAGTGACTTTTAAGAGAACATATTGATTTCTATAGAGGGAATGAAGATTTTTGCATCTCCAATGCCCATATAGAGTTTTGTGAAAAATATAAATGATTAACTCAGAGGATCCAAAGATAATCAATTTTTTTATGGATGTTCCACATCTGCTTAGCTAAAAAACATTTGTTTCTTGCCTTAATATCTAAGAGCTCTAGACCTCCTTTAGATTTGGAAAGACACATCTTTTACCAGATAACAATAGTAGAGTGCTTAAAGAAATGGTTACCAGACTAGAGGAACCTGCGACATAGGCTATTGATCTTGTTGATAACAATAGCATGAACAGGAAAAATAACAAGCCAAAATTGAACCATGCCATATAAAATAGATCTGATGAGCTCAAGCCTGCTAGTATAAGATAGATGCTTACTCATCCAACTTTAAATTGACGATTCAAGCTTGTGCAGGATAGGAGAAAATTAGTTGGCCAACAAGTGATGAGGACTAAGAGGCACACTAAAATATTTGAAGGGAAACTAACCCTTTGAAAACCCAATAAACTAAAGACAGGCAGTTTGGTGTCATCACTAATCCCCCCAAAAAAAAAAAAATAGATGATTTAAAAGTATTAACATCAAGGCCAGATATTCCATCAAAATAAAGGAAGTTATTGGTATAAAATGCTAACAAATAGCATATCACACCTGCGAAAAAGAAGGATGTCATATGCAAAGATTAAATGGCTAACCCCGAGAACTCTACATTTAAGATAGAAGTTGAAATCAGACTACTGAGTGCTCAAAGTAAGCATCCTAGAAAAATATTCCATCCAAACAAAGAAAAAATAGGGGGGAAGGATTCCTTTGATGGACACCATATTGCCCATTGAAAAAACCAAATAAATCACCATTAACAGAAACTAAATAAGAAGTTGTTTTCACACATTGGATAACCAAGCCAACAAAACGAGCTGGGAAGCCCAATAAAAAAAGAACATTATGCAGAAAAAGCCACTGAATATTATCAAATGCCTTTCTAAAATCAATCTTGATAATGCATCTAGGGAAGAATCTCTTGCGCTCATAAGGATGAAGAAGCTCCTGCAAAAGGTTGATGTTAAGGGTAATAAATAGACAGGTTAGGTATAACATGAATTATATAAAGATACTTAAATAATCAAGAGATAATTTATCATCCTGAGTAAATTTTAAAAAATATTTTATTTATTCTAAAAAAGTATTGATTATAAATCTATACATAAGATGGAATGAGATTTTAAAAGAATTTTAAATTTTATTCAAATATTTAAAATTATGATGTGGTGAACAAACATAATTAGACTGAGTGAACACGTTCAATGCTATGATGTCTAAATTAAAATATTATGACTGAGTGAACATGTTCTATGCTATGATGTCTAAATTAAAATATTATTAATTAGAGGATAATAATTATATCGGAAAATTAGTCACTAAAAAGTTAAATCAAATTACATATGACTTTTTTAATGTTTAAGAGATCATAATAAATTATTATATATTATACTTTATCTTTAAACATAAATCAATCAATTATTTAATTGATGATAAAATAATTTACTTAATTTACTTAATCATATTTTATTTAGGATTATAATCTATATTTGAACCAACTTATTATGAAACCTAATATATCACACATGTAAAAACCATTGGTTTAAAATTAAATGGAATGGCCAATCAAATATATTTTGTTTGTAAATAAATCTTAGAAATTAAGGACTATAATATAATTAATATAAGAGATTGCAGTTCTAGACATATAAACAATCGAGTAAGAATTTAATTAAATAAATTTATAAAATTAATATAAAATAATACATGTGATATTATTTAAGAAGTATAGTGATATTTTGTTATTTATAAGGTTTTTAAATTTTTTTATAAATAGAAATTTATATCTTTTATTTCATAAGGTGAATAGAGTATGATATAAAAACACCTCTAAAAAATAGTACTCAAAAGCATAACAATCTTTTTTCTAAAAGAATTTAAAAGATTTTTTATCGATAATTTGTTTAAATTATCATTAGAGATTATACACTTAAAAGCTTGTAGTTTCCAGGAAGCTAGCTAGCATTGAAGTACCTATTAAAAGTTATTTTTTTATTTTCTGTATAAATTTTAAATAATTATGAACCTATTTAATGAAAAGCTTAAGATTCTAAAAAGAAAATTAAATTTACAATTTTCCCAGAACAAATGACAAGAAATTCACAACTTTATTTTTCTGGCACATATTTTGTTGAGTACGTGATTAGAAGATTGATTAATTAGTCATTATGTAAAGTCTTTATTACAAAGAAAAAGAAAACTCGTGTGGAAAAAGATAAGAACAGGAAACAAGAACCTTAAACAAGGTAAGATATCATTAACAAAACATCAAAAGATGAAGTTAAATTAAATTAGTCATACTCAGAAAAAATATTATTTATTTAAATATTTTTATTTACCTTCCATCAGTTTTTCCAATCATTCGATGACATGTCATTAAATCGCTATTGGTACTGTAAATCTTATTTTATATCAATTAAGTATATAACTTTTATTTTTTTCTATCTTAATACACCAATGTTTTTAATTGTCTATACTTTTTGAATTTATTGAGTTCCTACTAAAAAAAAAAGAAAATTAGCATTCCCTCTTCAATAATCTCGTAAACTTTTTTGGTAATTAGGATAGAGAGCTATATTTAATGTGAGTTTCAAAGTGTAATTATAATTGTTTTAAAAATATTTTTATATTGAAATATATTAAAATAATATTTTTTATTTTTTAAAATTATTTTTAAGATTAATGTATCAAAATAATCCAAAATATAAAAAAATATTTATTTTTAACTTAAAAATAAATAAATTTCCGAATGGTGCTAGAGGGATGTAAAAAGTGTTTTCCCATGTTTAAAAAGTAGATTAGAATCATTAGATTCATGAAGCATGCTTATATAACCAGTGTCAAGGCCGCCAGCCTGGACCTTATATTTATACATATATTTATTTATCAAATTTCATGTATCAAAATTAAATTTATTAATTCGGTCCAGATTAAGAAAAAAAGAAAAAGGCTATACACGATAATAACTAATCCATCCTAATTAAATGATTTTCTGAAAAGTGGCACATCAATAACGTGGCAAGCTGAAAATCAGCCCAGCGTGTCGGGGTGTTGTTTTTTATCTTGTTCTTTTATATGTTTTTAATATTTTTGATGTGTTAATATTAAAAATATAAAAATATTATTTTAATATATTCTTAATTAAAAAACATTTTCATACCACATTATCAAACATCATTTTTTTTTAAATTAAAGGACATTTCTTGAAGGCAATTCCTACTCCACAAGTTTTACCTTTATGCTCACAAGGGTATCATTTAATTCATATCATCACTAAACGATTCTCAAGATATTCATGGGATATGCCTAGGTCATAATTAAACAAGATTTTCTTTTTCAGTATATATTTTTTTGGATCGTGTGGATTTAATTTACTAATATAAAAAATAAATCTTAAAATTTTAAAATATATTATTTTAAAATAAAAACAACTAACATTACACTCTAAACATTCCCAAGAATATTAAGGCATATTCATAGGATACCATCCCCTTTGTCCTGGATGAAAGGTGGGTGGGTCCAGTCATGTTCCAGATATGATACAGTAATTCTTGAAGCGTGTCAAATTATTCCCGAATCAGTAGCCAATTTTTTGAGAAATAAAATGCTTTAATGAGAGGGGCTCGCATCAAATTCAAAAGGGTTGCCTTTAGACCATGGAAAGGTGAGCAAAAGGGGCAAAGAAGAGAGAAAATAATAAAAGAGGACGAGAATGGAGCGTACATTATTATTGCATGGTAGATCCCAAAGTATATCATAATGATCCTATGTTCCCAAAAATCATGACTAAATCCTTCTGAAATCGAGGAATTATGGCTCGAGTGCGGGTCGTCGACATCCCGTTCTGCATGAATTATGGGAAATAAAATAACTTTTAATTGTAGGTTGTATTTTAAATATTATTTCTCATAAATAATTACAACAACGTGTGGAAAAAGCACTTTACATATGTCATGATTTGCCGTGGGTTATAACAGTGAAATCACAGCTTTATTCTTTACCAAAAACAAAAATGAGATGAGCTGGACAAAAGTCACTTATGACGAAAATATACGTGACTAGAAAAACTAAAATAAAATAACATAAATCAATCTATAAAAGTCACAACAAACCAAACGTAAATCAAATCAGAGCAAGAACCCATCTCATGTGAAGGTAAAAATAACTAAAATTAAATTTTAGTAATTGGTTTAATGATAAAAAAACTTATTTTTTTTATTATTATAGGTTCGAGTTCTGATGTGTATGTTTGGTGTGTATATTTATTATTTTCGCAGTATCTTACATATTTACTAGATTTATAAGGTATTCAATGAGCCATAGAGATTAATCGTAATACGCGAAAGCTGACTCGAATACCCCATGTAAATAAAAAAATAACTAAAATTAAAATTATATCAAAGTTCGTGTCCTAATAAAAAAAAATTTGTTTTTTTTTGTTATATTTAATTTTCATCCTTTCTGAATTTGTTTATCATTCTGTTTTATTTATTTATTAAATTTGTAATATGTTTAGTATATTTAAGATTTATTGTAGTGTGTATACGCTGTCCTCCTACTTATATATAAAAAAAATCTAAAATTTAAGAAAGTTAAATCAATTTATAAAAATCATCCCAAGAGGAAACCCTAGCCATGAAACAATCTTGGTTAATTTACTGTGCCAGCCGATGACAAAACAACGGCGGGGTTATTTCCACCGCCTATTTAAAGCAAGCACTGAAATGGCCCGCAAGATTACGTGATCAATCAACAATATGACTTGGTTTTGTATATATCTGATCAGCATTAATGGAGTGATTAGAAATGTCTAAGGTATTTATAAGATCAAGGAAAAAGTCCAAGGTATATTAGAAAATATCACAGTTGTTGCCCGTGATGAATGATCGTCGAAGAATCCAAACTTAGCAGCGTCACAGATTATGCCATGATTGGCCCGTAATATTCAATTCGAAGCTAATGACCAGCAACTGGCAAGCATTTCTTTTCTGTCGCTCTCTCTGCTCAGTGGCTGCTCGAGAAATGAGAAATTAAATACGCAGCAAGCAGGCATGCTCATCCCCAGGGGAAAAGACAAGAAGGGATCATGTGAGCTCTGCATGTATTTCGACATGCAAGTTGCGACGGATGCTTCAGGTAGAAAGAGTATCATCAGTATACATACTGATGAACTTGATCTGATGATTCTCGCAGATCACTTCCCATTGGTTTCAATGCAGTTTTTACATTTTAGAAAGATTTCAAGAGGGGTTTTTTAAAAAATTGTTCTGGGCTAAACTTGAGTGTGTGTTTTTCCTTTTCTTTTCTCAAAACGGAGGAGGAATGATTGGAATTGAAGATTTATTTTGAGGCAGGAAATTGGTCTTGGAGCCACATGATTTTACCGGAGAACATTGTTAATGTCATCGCCGAAATCGAGTATAATCATCCATTGGGAGATGATTTCCCTCCAAGTTCAAAAGCAAAATGATAAACTTTTTCATCCATGATGCCATTGGAATCAAAAGTCACCAAAGCTGTATGGGTCACTGTACGAGAAACTAGAAGTAGTGATTTAGGGTGTGTGTTTTAAAAATAAATTTGTGGGAAATAAATTAGGAGTGTAGTAAAAAATAAATTAGAAAATATTTTTTTATTATTAAAATAATAAGAAACAAATCTTATAAATTTAAAAGGTAAATGAAAATAAAATTAAAAAATCTAATTTTATAAATTATTTAAAATAAAATAAATAACAATTAAAATTTTAAAAAATAAAATTTAATATATAAAAAATTTAAAAATGATAAAATAAGAAAATATTATATATTATTCATTTAATTCTGTAAACATCTTACAGAAAATAAATATATAAAAATCATATATATATATATATATATATATATATATATATATATATATATATATATATATATATATAGCCATCTCTGTCGGGAATCCGTCGGCTTGCTCAAAGGTAACGAGCCTTGGTGTTATAGACGACCCGATCATGTGGATGCCCATCCGCGAAAATATTTGGCACCATTAAAAAAATCACCGACCAGGTCCATATGTCTCGTATGCCGAGGCAGCCCATATTTTTTGTAACTGCTCCTACGACAGCGCTGCAGTGATAATAAAGAAACAAATAATGTCCTGGGGCTAATCCACTCCTCAACTTTCTTTATATGGATAAATTATCTGGGGTGGATGATGTAATTATGATTATTTTTTATATTTTTTTATTTAAAAATATATTAAAATGATTTTTTTAATTTTTTTTAAAATTATTTTTAATATTAATATATTAAAATAATTTTAAGAAATTAATTTAAAGTAAAAAAATAAAAAATTTTAATTTTTTTCAAAAATATTTGTAAAATAAAAAAATAAATAGGGTCTAAAAAATCTTTTAAATTGAAGGGGTATTTATTTAAAAAATATTTTTTATATTTTTAAAATTTATTTTTAACATTACATGTAAAGTAATTCTTTTTTAAAAACTAACTTTTGTAAAAACACTATTAAAGGCAGTAGGACAGGTGGGTAAATGTCATTATTGCATTAAACTTTATCGGAATGTACTAGGTTTGATGATTCGAACACCGTGCAATGGAGTTAACAGTGAAAAAGAGGGTGGTCCTCGAATTGAATGAAATTTATCGGTCTCTCAATTTTGCATAGAAGACATTTTAGTATTTATTGAAAGATTTCTTGCAATTAGGCCCATGCTTTAACAATTTTATTTCGTATCCGATTCATTGTCATCTGTATGTGTAGGTTAGGAAAACATATCTTCAACCTTAAGGCAGCAAGCTACAAGATGATACATTACGAAAATGAGATTCCAAATTCTACAGCGAGTAACCTCTATTATTCTCGACGCCCATGAATAATCATGGGGAAATAATTCGGCGAAGAATAAATTGTGTATCATCAATAATGCCGAAACCCACCAAATATATAGTCAATATGCCCACTCAAGAAGTAAATTCATTAATAGCAATGAGTCAATCAGAAATCATTCCACAAAAGAGAACCAAGCTTTAGCTAAGGCCGAGGCCGTGGCCATGGATCACGAGGGCAACATGTGCTGTTTTGGTGTTTTTGTTAAATTTTAAATTAATTTTATTTTATATTTTTAAATTATTTTAATGTACTGATGTTAAAAATAATTTTTTTAAAATTAAAAAGAAATATTTTGCTGCAAGACGATGCTTATGCAAGAGCTAAAGTTCGCTTCTGGGTCAACTATATGGAGCAACGGGTGAGATTTGAGAGCATTGAAACTATATATATGGCTAGCCACTCTTACTGGCAGGCCCGCATCCACAGACGACACATAAAACGTTTGAAAACACATTCATTTGAGCTGAGCTTGTTGTGACTGATTTAGCCCAGTCCACATAAAATATTATCCATTTTGAGCCCGCAAAGGATGACTCGCAGATTTGACAAGTTCAGTGTGGGCTGAAAACAGTACACTAAGCGGTAGCGCCTCGCTTCTCCATGCCTTTGCGTCTCAATCTCCGAGAAGCTTTGGTGTTGCAACCAATAGATGTCTGCTTCAAATTGCTAGCCCCTATAACTTCAAACACAAGATATGTCAAATCCCAAGTTAATGGGCATTACGCTTCACTCCAAATACCGAACTTTTATCACTGTTTGACAAATACATACCTCTTCTGCCGTTGATTAAGAAGAAAGTTGCTGAATTCAACTCCTACCCTTCATTTTTTTTTTTATTTGAGTATTTTGAACTATTTTTTTTATATATAAAAAATTAAATCCTTCTGTCTAATTCAGTCTATACGTCAATTTAACCGCACACGAGATAGTTTTAAAAACGCAAAACATGTTTTGGATTGAAAAAAAAGTCACTAAACCAAATTAAAAATTCAAAAAACTCATCCTACAATCCGTTGTATCGCTGGTGGTCATGGTTGCTACTTGTTGCTGTAGTTTTTATCACGGAGTGATCGTCATTGCCACCGCTTCAATTTCTGGCGTAGATCAAAGGAAATCAGAAGATGAATATGCAGAAAAGGGGGCATTGTTGCAAGCGAAGGAGATACTACTTAGCTAGCCAAAGTTCGGCGAAGAAAGAAGGGTCGGTCGAGTGTGGTTGTGCGAGAAAGCAAGCGGGGAGGGAAAAAAAAACATTAATGAAAAGCTTTGGGTTATTTACACCCTTCGTTCTGTTAGACCAACCATCCCATTAGATGACCAAATTTATCCAAAGTCGTGATTAGACATGCTCACTTGATTCCAACACTACCCCAACATTAAGATTAAAGAAATAAAGAGAAAAAAACACCGACGAAACACTTAAATTTGAAAAATAAAAAAGAATACAGCATCAGTTCAAATTAAGAAGGAAAAAAGAAAACACGAAATCACATTCAAATCTTTCCACAACCAAGATATAGATGTCTTATGTTAATTTAATAAAAAATTTTAACAGGAGGATACTTTCAAGGTACATATCCAATTTCCAGAGGACATACATAATGGTGCAAGCATGCACAAAGAAAATAGTTACCAAGTAGTTTAAATTGAGTTTAGTAAATACAGAACTAGATGTTTTTATCTTCCTACCGAGTTAACTAGGAGTACAGAATACAATCTAGTGTCCCTAGACTTTGGATTTATAGCGAAGACAGCTGTTTATCCCAGAATTTTCTCAAGGATAAAACGGGTCTGGAAAACTTTGTGTTCTAATAAGTCAATATTCGAAATCACTAGCAATAGAAACTAGTGACAGACCAATTTTACAAAAGCAAAAAAAAAAAATAACAAAGATAATCACTCTAGTAGTATAAACAAACAACACTACTGCTGAGGAGTGCTGCAAAAGAGAAATGTGCTGAATTGAGGATACCTTGTGAAGATAGCCTAACAGCCCGAGGGATGAATGCATCAACAAATCAATTCTGATCCTTTCCAAACATTCTGCTCCCTTTAGGCTCCAAAGGTTCAGAAGAGTGTTAAAAGAACAACTGTCTTCAGTGATTAGCAATCATCAAAACTTTTACCATAAACTGTTACCATAGTCATCATCAGAACCATTTTCGTCATAAAGAAAATCATCATAAGCTTCTCCAACAGCATCATCCACATTTTCATCCAGTGGCCCCAAACCACCATTTTCATTAGTATCCTCTAATTCGTGATCTTTTCCATCTGTATGCAGCACCTTCTCAACAAGGTCAGGATGTGATTCAGTTCGTGGTCTCTTGACATCCTTAGCCTCCTGTCAAAAAAAACACATCGCAATCCAGAATATTAAAAGGGAACAAAGCAGCCTTCAATACTTCTAGGGTTGCTAGGTGCTCATCCTTACAAAAGTAAAAAAATAGTGAACAGCATATAGTCCCTGTGCATAAGAAACTAGAGCATCTGAAATGACACGGACAATGAAACTGTCACTTCCTCTAGGAGAGTGGAAGATACACTGTTCATTTGCTAATCCAAGGATAGACAACAAAATGTGTGAAACAGCTCATTCAAACTCAGGCACAGTCCATTGTAACTGAAGGGTGCTTTCAAAACCATGGATGACAAAGCAGTCCTTCAAGTTAGTTCTTTACAGAAAAAATCATGGGAAGATCTTTAATTCATTTATTGTTTTACTCTTAACTAAAATTTGATCTTTACAGTACTAGATTTACTATTTGATGCTTAATATTCTAAGGGTTAGAGCATTCATTAGTAAACACTATTCCCGATTGCAACTGAACATAGTCGCAAGATTCTTGAAAATGTGATATATATATATGCACCAACTGAAGAGTGAAAATGGAAACGAGACATGCATCAAAATCGCAAGAAAATTTGAACTTTTCCCTTGTGATAGTTTTAGATCACAAAATGGAAATGCTCATTCAAAAATATGCCACAGGAACTAAACTAAACTTGATCTATTAAAAGTAGGAAAGAAAATAGGAAAACCCCATTTAGAGACCATGAGCTTGTATCATATTGGCAAATCAAATACTGAGTAAATAATTTTGTGAATTCAATCCTCTATTCATCACTTTTAAGGCCTTTGATCCCAACTCCCCTCAATTATTAACATAAATCCATTTGTTATGTTAAAGTTAGCCAAGGTGGAGAATATTAACCATTTGGCACACAGTTGACCGAGGTGCTTGGTCCCAATTATGATTCATTGAAGAGTCACGAGACTCGTAAAAACCTCAAAAATGCAGATTTGTGGAAAACAGAAAGACAAGAGCTTTAGATTCTTTTGTGTTATTTCCTTTACATTCTTTCAAATTTTTATTTTTTTAATCATTTTCAGAATTGAGTGCCACATGGCTAATATTTTTCAATTTAGCAAGTTTTAGCATAGCAAATGTGTTTCTGTCAACATTGTAAGGTAGTTGGATTGGAGTGCCTAAATGCAACGAAGATGGGTTCAATTCGCAAAATTATTTACACAAGGTTCGATTTGCCAATTTGATTCACATGGCTCCGAAAGGGATTTTTACACAGGAAATGAATAATGTGCATATAAAGAAGAATACGATGACATACAGGTTCCTCAAATAGTTTCTCCAATACATCATAGTTGATTTTCGAACTGATTCTCTGCAAAAGAAATCATAATCAGAGTCACAGGTAAGCAAGAGATAAAGCATATGCCCATAAATTCTTCTTTGGGATTACGTAGAAAACTTAAATGCTAGATGGAAAAAATATATTAGTTGTGACATTTACATGGAAAACACGTGTCGTGCACATACATAACACGCACTAATATTGTAAATAAGAAACCTTCAGAGAGGATTTCAATTCTACCATTTCTTTGTTTCCTGCCCGTAGAAAGTAAGAAAATTACAAGCTGAGCAATAAATGACTTTAGCTAACCACGTGAAAGAGATCCTAAATAATTAGTCAAACAAAAGCAGCAAGCTATGGTAATAGTTACGGTATATCCTTTTGTTTCTTCTTCAGCATGAGCTACAAGAGGAAAATATAATTATATAACAGCCCTTCTGGTTATGGAGTAGCAGAAGGCAGGTGTTGTTTTTGTCAATATCCCACTCCACCTGGATATTTGTTTGTCATCTATCCAGGAATTGGTCTTTAGTGGGACCACTTAGGATGTTCAGGTTGTAGATCCCATGGGATGATGCTTTTTGGTTGGATACACTTAAGAGTATTGATAAAAAGCACCCAACTGTGACATGTCACTGTTAACAACCCTAGAGTCTGATTTCCAAATTATGTCATTCAAATGGTTAGTCAACTAATCTTCAATGGTTAAAACTTAAAACTTCACAGCTAAATGCTGCCCCAACAGTGAAATTAATTAGCAGCTTTTGTTATTGCAAATCAAAATAACAGTAACTTCCAGAGACTTCCTTTATTATCCAGGTCAATTACCTTCTTAGTCAGCATTCGATGGACAGCTTCTGCAGCAGATTTAGCAGGAACTGAGTTCCTAGCTTCTGCAGCTCGCTTTTGTTGCATTTCCTGCAAATAAATATTCACAGAAAATTAGTCAAAAAAGTCAAGACAGAGAAAAAAATAAACATTAAACATCATTAAATTCTAGAATTGAAAATAAAGAATTTAAAAGAAGTTTATAACAGCAATGCTAACAGGCTCAGTATTGCAACAATTTGTGTATTTTTTTGACAAAGTCAATATTCAATCATCACAATTCACATTCAATTTTCACAACAAAATTTATTGTAACATTATGAATGGCTGCAAGATGAACAAAAAGTTGGACAGAAATACAGAATAGCAATTCACACTCTATTTTTGGCTTTTAATAAAGATTTACTTTAGAAATTTGTTTGGCAATCCCTGATTGCTATGGGCATTTGGATAAAAAAAGGGGCATTATTATACAAATAATTTACCTCAACCAATAAAACGTGTTAGAACTCAGCACACAGGTTGCTATCTCCTAATGGGTAATAGGCAACACTTCAAATTAACAGCGGTGATTAGTTGAAAAGATTAGAACATGAAACATTTTGTGAGTTAGCTGTTGTTCCTAAACCAATATTAATCTAGGAGGTCTGTTTTTTCCTTTCTCATATTGCACTGTTACCTATATATGAATCTCATTTAAGTGCATCAGCAGTTACTACTTAAAGATCCAGTACTTTCTTCACCAACCTTATCTGACTGATCGTCCTGTTGTTCTCGTATATTCTCTATTCATTTCATATTCTACCAATGATCCAAGAAAATCAGTTTGATTGCTGTCAACATAATCTGAATGATTGTTCAGTAGGCTAATCAGAATCAAAGACATTCCATTCAGAAAGTTACCGCAGCTTCTGGCACCTAACCAGACCTACAGTTGGCCTTTATTGCAGCATATCTCAACTTATAACCAGAGCACCTAACCAGACCTACAGTTGGCCTTTATCGCAGCATATCTCAACTTATAACCAGAGACTCTGAATATCCTCACCAAAATTGCCAGAATAGAATTTAGTGAAAAATGGATGCAGTCATGTAATTCAAAACAAAGTAGATTACTTGGATACAAGTTTGACGTTGACACTGAAGAACATAATGACATCCATAAGCATGGGACATAATTATGGGGAAAAAACATCTGAATTGCCCCTCATAATTCAAAAATATTGCATGCAGAACAATAGGAGGGTAACACGGTTGCATTAATATTGATGAATTTAACATGTAAAGTGTAGAAGTCAGAGAAATAAGATATAATTGATTTGGAGAAATAATAGAAAAATAATTGCGAATGCTGGAAAAATAAAACGACACTTTAGAAATCTAACTGATCCATTCCTGAAGTTTTGAACATTATAATATTATAAATCAAACAATCCAATGACAATACTATCCGAAAATATAGATGCTAAACTCTGAGATGCATGAAAAAACAAATACCATTTCCAGGAAAATTGTATTGATCTGAACATAATTGAATACTAACTATAAAATCATCTTAACAATGCAAGTGGCTCAATATCTCTTAGTTTCTAATGTCACAAGTTTTATTCTTCTAAAACATTCCAGTAAAAGTAGAAGTAACAGAAACCACAGTTTGGTTGATACAAGCGTGTATGAAAAGATAATGATCAGCAGCATTCAAAAAGAAATATAGTTTGATACTGTCTACCAAATCAATTCCGGAGAGGTACTCACTGAGCAAAGTCAACTTATTGATATAGGCCAAGATCAAAATTTCATTTCCATCGAGTCTTTATATTGTTTGGTGATATATATTTAGTTAGGAGGAAGGATATTGAAAAGTGCCAAGTATGCATGTTATTTAGGAATCCAGAAAGAAACTTTCATCTTCTGGTTAGAGTTGGAAGCTCAGAGGTTTGCTGAAAAGATGTTGGCCACAGTTCCTCCCATTCATTAAAAGAAAATATAAGGTAAAACAGAATAAAGAGATATTTTAACAATAGATGAAACAGCTCAAGTCACAAACCTGAACTTCTGGTGAGTATTATGAAACAAAAATATTTTCACAATATTTTATGGTTTCGAGGATATCTTGGGTTATTGAAACAGTCTCACAAGATGGTGTAGAGAAAAAAAATTTAGACCACACCCTTGGAGCCAATCAGCTACAGATATTAAAAACCTTCACAAAATTTGTTAGTGTTCAAGAAAGAGAAAAATAAAGCATATAGTTATATAGACATTTTATGCACTTATTTTTCACACTTAATTGAAGAAAATCAAAAAGCATAAACCCTAGCATTTTATGTCACTTGGTGACAAACCACAAATAAATTAAAACACAGGCATGCTTTCTAAGCTATTTGAAACTTTCAGGAATTTTTTTATTCTGAGTTGGAAAGTTGAATGGAAACAAGGGCTCAAATCTAGTCAAGGATTCACAATCACCTATGTCTAAATTATACAAATTAAATACAAAACTGTTGAACAAAAAACATCAGCAACAAAATAATGGTCGGGTATTTATATTGTTGTTCTGCAAGAAAAAAATCCAGGGAATATTATACAATAAGCAAAATAGGGAACATATTACAAAACAATAGTTGAAATAATCCAATGATACTAAGCGCATCAAAATTCTCCTAGTAAACCAGAAATTTACCTTTTTAGATTTTGCTAAATCAGCTTTTACAGCAGCATCAAGCTTCTTTGCTGCCTGCAAGTCCTCTGGGCAATTCTTGAAATTCTCCTCCCATGCTTCCTTATGAGTCGCTGTGGCTGCTTCTTTGGCCTCCTGTTCCTGTAAATGGCAATCACCATTGAATTGCAGGCTGAATCCGTAGAACTAGAACAACAACAACAACTGCACAGAACGCATTTTATCATGCAAAGCCAATCAAATATATACCAGGCAATTTCCCAGGCACCAGCTAAGCAGATAAAGAAATGGGAAAATGGCCATATAATAAGCTCAAGAAAAACCACCTAATGATTTTAAATGGTTCAAGATATGACATTATTGGTTGCATACAGACAATTATCCATAGCAGCACATTCTTAAGTTATGAGAAAATGAATCCTAGGGTATATGTTTTGGATTAAAGTTCGTATCACAGTTTGTTAGAAAATATAGTGGTAATAGTTGTAACATCAGCACAAACTCATTAACCAGTTGTGAGGTCGCTGATAAACCTTTCAGCATTTTTGCAAGAAGTGACTGCTATAAAGACTTCAATTTGCTAGCCCAAGTGTTACCATTTGACCAAGAAATGGCCCCCGGCATGTGATGTAGATAAAGGAAATTTGACCTCAGAAGATTAAATTACCTGAAGATACTCTCGGTTCATTTCTTCCCAAATGATTTTCTTGTAACGTTTTTCCTCCTCGTTGTGAAGGTAGCTATCAACCTATAAAATATCAAAGCGAAGGAATCAACAAAATAAATTGAAACTTCCGATTCAATGGATATAGATGAATGGAAATACAAACTCGTTCATGAAAATACAAGGCAAAGCAGAATGAATTCGCAAAATACTTTTAAATTTCAATAGCAATGCTCAAACACACCAAATTAGTATAAGAAAAAAATCATGAGAATTACAATCTTATTATTTCTCCCCAAAAAAAATCCAGGAAAAAGAGAAGTGAAACAGTGATTGGTGCCAGATTTGTCAAAATCCGGCATTGCCAAAGAAATCTTTTTTTCCTTCTCCATTTTTCTGAGCTAAGGAAAGAGGGGAAGTTTGGTTTCTATTAGGACATTTTTAATAGTACTCATGCACATGAGTGAATGCATGCAAGGACAAGGATGTGAGAGCGCGCGCATACATATATACTTAGAAGGATGATCATAGAAGATGTGAAATGTCTATGAGGATCCATTTCAGGAACATGGAATGAAGAGACATTCAAATGTTACAACTCCAGTAAGTCTGGAAAGATATGACATTTAATGAAGAAGGTATTGCAAGACTACCAGAATGAAGTTTAAACTTGAATCCAGAATGACAAATAATGTCCAAATCATGCAAGAAAATGAAATTCAGAGCCCAATTACTGTTCTGATTAATTACATTAACATAGAACAAGAAGCGAAGGCAATGAGATAGGTTTGGAATGATGAAGGTGATTTAAAGCTCCTGAAAATCACAGAACACAGAATGTTTTGGTTTCTGAAATTCAGTGTTGCAACTCATGCTTAAAAATGTTTCTGGAACATGATAAAAGCAAGATTTATGAAAATTTGGTTGTGTAAATGTAACTAGCAGGCTTATGATTTATTTTACTTGAAATTTATTACTCATGATATTTTTGGCAAGAGAGCATGAAAGCAACCAAGAGAAAAGCAAATCAAACCATTACTCTTTTGAAGTTTTTTTTTTAGATCCCCTCCTTGAACCTTAATTTTCATGTATCACATACGCTGAAGTGTGGAAGATGGGATACATAGGAGAAGTGATATGCCTAAGAGAAAAACAAATTGTTAGACTCTTTAGTTCTCACCTCAGCATCATCAATATCGGAAAAGCCATCTGACTCGTAAAAATCTTTAGAGTTCATATCACCCACACCATCATCTTGCAGTTTATCAGGATCACTGGCTAAATTTCCCATGGAAGCTTCTGAAACATTTTAGTTTCAAATAAATATTTTCAAGTATTTTGGCCGAAGACCATGCCAGTTCCAAACCAAGGATAAAGAGAGTAAACTTACCAACACTTTTGGGCTCCTGTACTGGCCTTTCTTCATCTCTGCTCTCACATTGGCTGTTCGATTCTTTTGAAAGCTAAAGGAAAATGGGGATAAAAGACAATAACAACTTACAATTAAAAAGCTGAAAATCAAAGGTAAGTTTAAAGCTCATCAGAAACTCATCATAAACATGTAATCAATTGCTTGATTCTGTAATGTTATCATGTGTACTGTTTCCTAGTAAAGAGCATTTGGTGTTAAAATAATTTCATGCTAACACATTCATATCTGATTCTAATGTCCTTGCAAATCATATGTTCATTGATTCCATGGAAAAATACACGAAACACCATGCATGGCTGTGTGTGCAGGCATGCGCAATGGTGAAAGATATTTAACAAAAACAGAGAGAGAGACAAGTAAAAATACGTAATTGACTATTGAGGAAAAACAGACCTCACAGTGCAAGTTCCATCTCAAGTTTGTTGTCCCCTACATATAATTTTATATGCTTAATACAGGAAAGACATTGCCCTATCACGGTCCCACAAAAGCAAGGTATATGGGTATAAGAGACAGGGATGGTAAAGAGTGTCCATGGGTCGGGTTTCTATTATATCCATACCCTACCCTTTACTCATCGGGTAAGAAAATTAAATATCCATACCCTATCCATTAGTTTATGATACAAATGTATATATATCTCAGGTTAGGTTTGGGTCGGGTTTGACAATATATATACCCTATCCATTGCCAATCGGGTAAAGTAACTATCAAAAAAAATAAAAATCACCCTTTCATGTCAAGTCAGTATTCATCAAGTTCAGGATAAATTGCCATCCATAATAAGAGATCTGCATTTCTACATAAAGTAGCTCCTCTATCCATTATTGCAAGATGCTAGCTATTACACGTGAAATACCTTTCAGATGTTTGAATCACATGTTTCACAATACATAAAAACCTCTGTTGCTTGGACTTGAAATGTCACCCTATAATACCTGTGAAGACACAGGCACAGGAGTACAAAATGTGTCTGACACTTCAATGTACCCTCAAGATGCTACATGTCCCATCCAAACCACACAAGCAACATGACTGATAATAATGGTGGAATAATGGTGGTTTGAAATTGAAGACAACAAAAAATGAGAGAAACTTCAAATATAATAAGCGATACCTGTTTCTAATAATTTGTAGATTCACATAAGCCTAGTAAATATTAATTCACATAACCATAGACTAGTTTGACTGGTTATACTAGTTTTTAGGCCATACCTGTATGGCATATCTTGTTACCCATATACAACATTTCAGATTTATGAGTTGAGTCCCTGTATCCTAGAATTTGGAATTCAACATGCCTGACAGCTCAATTCAGAATCACATGAAAACCCTATAAGTAAATCTGAGCAACATTGCACATAACTAGCAGTACTTGTAGAAGCTCATGAAGCTTGGTACAAAATACAAAACAAGGTTGCAGCAGATGCCTATTGACTCGGAAAAACCAGAAAATTGCAGCCCAAACAAAAAGACATTTTCAATACTAACATTTTTATTACGTCAAACAAGTAAATTTTTAGCTAGCGTTTTCCATCTTGACCAACAAACCAGAGGACTATTTACTCATCAGAATTGATAAAAACACAATTTTTTCAACAGCAACAAAGCCAATGGAGAAAGTAAGTATAAGTTTGAGAGTACTCTAGCTTTAAGAAAGATGTAATAATTGAATTTGAGTAACTCACATCATGCGTAACAGATGATAGCTTCATTCTTTGCCTCTCAGCATTCTGGAAAGCTGGAGGATCTGATCCTCCCTCAAATCCTATAACCTGCATTAGAATAGGAAAGTGGATTCTAACATCTTTTTTCTGGGTAAAAAAAAAACATGTAATTTTCATTAAAGGGAGCATCACTCACTATTGCATAGCAATCTTTACAAAGTCCAAATCCAAAAGGAGGTTTATTTGTACCCTTATGTTGACAAAGCAACTCTTTTGAACTAGATGGCTCCCCAAAAATTTTCTGTGGCATTGCACTCTCTTTCAACTCCTCTGCCTTCGCATTCAGTTCCTCAATCTAATGGTATAGGAAGACAGAACTTCAAAAGTTTCACAGCATAATTTTGGAGAGAAAATAAGACACAAAAATTTAAAAACAATCAATAACATGAGCAGCTTAGATGATGACTAATGATTGGCTTATTTTATTTTATTAAAATTATAAAGAACAAATAATTTTTTAGCTTATGCCTGAAGCACGATCAGAAAAATAATTTGCAAATCTTTATCTTGGCAGTAATTTTCAACTATAATAAATGTTTTTTAAGACCTACAGTTGTCGTAAATCTTTTAGATAATTGTAGAATGGTTAGGATACCCTTGAGAGAAACAAGTATATGTCAGCAAACCTCATGGGTGAGCTTGAACTGAATTAACAAATAGATTTGATGCTACTGAGAAAGAATACAACTGATGAGCTAGCATTAGCTCAAATAGTTGTTCTAAGGGAGTCATTCAAGTAGAAGAAAAGGCAATAAAAAATACAGAAGGCAAGTCCCAGGAGCAGCAGTGGAAATGGATATGGCTGATCCACTACAAGATAAATATATATTTTTTAACTTCAAACCCTTACTATCTATTGCACTCTGTTTTATATGCTTCAAATCTCCATCCAGTTAATGATTGCGATCAAGGTACATGTTGACTTGCCAATTCTTGCTAGTGCTAATATTGTTTGCTTATTATCAAGCAAAACATTTACTATAGACTCACTTGTGGTATTGGGCAACAGTTAGTTTAGCTTTCAGGTAGTTTTGTTCAGTGGATTCTATATAGTAAGATAGGGCTCAGGGTAGCATCCTTCATAACCTTCTTGTTTTGTGACTTTTTTTCTTCAAGTTTTTTTATCCCAGTTTCCCCCACTCGGGCTTCTATCTTGGAGCCAAGAGTGGTTTTGTCAGCTAAGCTAGAAAGCCCTAATGATTTTCATGCACTGTTT
Source organism: Populus pruinosa (assembly GCA_026413675.1). Taxonomy (NCBI): domain Eukaryota; kingdom Viridiplantae; phylum Streptophyta; class Magnoliopsida; order Malpighiales; family Salicaceae; genus Populus; species Populus pruinosa. Next base: position 29,686,494 of record CM048592.1, on the reverse strand, counting down.
TCTTTTTGCAGCACCAAATGACCATATCTATGCTCTACTTACAACAGCCTTTACATCAATTCATCTTTTTTTTCCTTCTTGTTTTCAGAATTTTTAGATAAGAGAAGATTATGTTCACTGACAGAAATTACAACAACATGATGGAGAATAAGTTGTCCTCCAAAATATGAAAGCAAAAGGGAATATCATCAAAGAGCAGCCCAATCCCACCAAATGTCAGCTCAAGAAACCTCCCTTAAAGCACCTGATGCATTATACCACAAAGAATAAAGGAAAATAATCTCACCCACAACAACTGTCTCAAATGGTACTGCTTTTTTCTCTTCTTTCTTCTTTCTCTGAGTTACATCAATTTACCTATGAATTAACACTTACTAATTAAACAGTAAGTTATAAAGAGAATCCTTGAAGTCAAATTTATCATCCCGACACGAATCATTAGAAATGATAAAATTCTCCACAAGGGAGAGAACAAAAGGGAAACTAATCCCGGCCCTGTGGAGTAATGCCTCTTCCTTAGTTGCCAATCTCCCTTAGAGTTCACAAAATAGAATTTCAGCCCCAGACTTTTATTCCATTAACCATGCTTGATAGAATATACAACTAGAGGAGACCTAGTACTCATTTTCAGTTCAAGATGTTCAATCCATTAACCATGCCTAACAGAACTCTCGATATATAGAGAACCATGGATCTGACCAAAAAAACTTAAGGAGTTATTGCTGATCTGATTTGTGAGCTTTGGCAGTAAAGTAGTGACATGTCTTCTATTATATCATGCATCTACTGTGAGAACAATGCCATAATTTTTCAGGAAAAGCAGTATATATATGGTCGTGCTTGTAGCTTCTCTCTGATGCTTCACTACTGGAGATTTTACTGGTACTCCTTAGCATGCATCCAGGAAGACTGGAGCACTCTTTTGCTATAGTTTCCTGTTATTCCGTTTTCTCTTTCTAGGAGATGGCTTATCTGCTTTGCACATTATTTTAGTCTTAATAGAAATTTTTATTTCTACCCAAAAAACACGAAAGGAAATCTGCCTGCTTTGGAGATCAGATGACAAAATAAGAATAACATACCAACTAGGTGGGGTCAAGTGTAATTTGTTGATCTTCAAATAAATCTTGGTGGAGGTATAGAAAGAATGCAACTTGGTAAAGAAAAGGACAACTTTCCAGTCAAAAGTGAGCAAAATGGAAATTGGCCCCCTCAAATGGACAGAATGTCACCTTTCAAAAGAGGCAGCTTGTCTGCCAAAGAGAAACCCAACTTCTTAATTCCAATTAACAAATTTTTGTTTACTATGAAATACACGTGAACTGTCATGGAATTTCAGAGTATCACTAGCATGCTCACCAGTATATCCTAGAAGGGAGCTCGAATGAGCTGCTCATAGGTCAAACATGTGGCAACATAACCTCATCCCAAACCACATCAATCAACATATGAAAAGTTCTAATGATACTTATACAGGAAGAGGGCTGGCAAGTGGAGATGTGGTTTATGTTTTTCCTCAGGTTATTTTCTCAATGTTGATCATGAAAGACATCTTATCGTATCTGACCAACAACACACTGAATATTATTACCCATACACTACAGCATTTGCCCGTATGCAGACAAGATACTGGTAGAGAAAGGAGAGGTTGAAGTGTCCCTCTAGCTTCTCAGAGTCGATGATGACAGAGAAACCTTTTTAATTTTTGGCCCACGAGACAGTTAAGAGTATTATCACTTATAGATTTGTTATTTCAAGACACTACGCACTATACTTTCATGTTTTGAATAGCTGGAGCCAAAAAAGTCATGAAATGCTTCTGGAAACATACCGTTAAGCTTCCAGACTCTGTATTCTCGAATTCAATCAATCTCTTTGACAGTGTTTTTCCACAAACATGCACCAGCCTTAACTGCAAAAGATTTAAAGCAAACATTAAGTAACCGCAACATGGACAAAATACCAATCTCAGCAGAACTCAAGTAGGGCTAATAGGCTCTCTGACAAAGAAAAAAGGTAGGCTCATAGGCTGGTAAAATTCATATAATACAAGACAAAAGTATATTTGAAACAAAAATTAATGTAGCTGACTCATAAATCAAGTATAATATGTTGCTTTGTAATATACAGGTTCAAGAACGGGTACATAAGATTCAAATCTAGAAATAATAAAGTAACCAGTCAACAACATAAATATCAATTGAGAAGAGCTCAATTGATAGTTTCATGGATAATTAAACCAAGCAATCTGAAGTATATTTGTCTAGAAGCTCTTCCCACAACTCACAGTCACCTCTCAGAGACACCCTTTCCCCACCTTACACCCTTGTCTCAACACTCCCCTTGGTCAATTTTTCTCACCAGTTTCAAATATGAGCATATTGATTCCCATACAGCCAAATATCTACTTGGCGCTTCAATCTATGAAGAATGAATTAAAAAATTATTCAGTAAAGTAATTAAACAATTATTCCAATTCTTATGACTTTCACTACATTTCACTTCTTTCCTAGTGATTCCAGTGATATGGATTCAACAGCAATGTACTGATGACTTTAATCCACCAATATCACAAGAACTCTAAATTGAATAGTGACTAGGTCATGCTGCAGAGAGGTAACAGCACAACTAAAGTGTTCGTAGATGCCTTCAAGACAGAAAAGTATCATTTCTAAGCCTAGACATATGCTCATAGTCTGACACAAGTGGGTCCACTCTAATCAAGATCACAACTTCCAAGTCATTATTTGAATTCACCAGCCTCTGCAACTAAAAATTCTTTTCTTCTGACCTCTTTGGTCAGGAACTACTCTGCTCATTCGAGGAAAAAACACCCCACTAAACAATTACTAACTTCTACTAATCTTTTCGTTTCTTCTGACCTCTTTGTTCAGGAACTACTCAGCTCGTTAGAGGGAAAAAAATACCCCACTAAACAATTACTAGTTAGGTGCAGCACTCAAGTAGCCCTACGGACGAGCTTACATCAATCAAATGAATTTGACGCAATTGAGGTAACTTTTCAATGCATTTCATATTTGTTAATTGTCGAGTTAATCACTGCACATCAACAAATATTTCACGCATTACTTACAATGTCAGATTTGGAACAGTTGAGACCATGTGAAATTGCAGATATATATAATGCTGCACCCCATAACGCACTGGGTCTTCTCCCTGTCTGTGAGTAATATAAAATCAGACAGAAAACAGTATAAGACTTTGGATAGCCCATAAAGTATCCAATAAAATGACTGAAACTAAGTTCATCTTTCCCATAATATCAGAAGAGAATTTCACACCTGCATCCAGTGATGATTCATGCTTGCAATAATGGTCAGTGCATCATCAGAAATTTCCCTGTTTTTTCCTCCTGATAAACCTTAAAAAACAAACAATGGTTAATACTTATCTATCACATACATTCAGTTCCAAAAGGATGGATTTAAAGTCTTCCAAATAAAATTAAATAGAGAGGGGCATCATGATACTCCCTAAGCTTCTAAGAATACAGCTCAAGAAGCAGATCACACTTACATCTTGGATTCAGGAAAGCAAAACCAAAGAGTGGTGGGAAAGCCAACACAAGATAGAGCCAGAAAAGGAAAAGTTTACACAATAGATAGAGATGGAGTTCTTTTGTGGGAGGGGAGGGGAGAAAGTTGGATAAGGTATCATTGTACACTCACATAAAATAAACATAATGTGTTGCTTAAATAAATAGAAGGTTTTAGTATGGAAGAGGATAGGGTATTTGTATTGCTTGATAGACCTCCAATCCTTGTACTCCAAAAATTTCCATTAATTGACAAGAGAACATATTTAAAAACCTCAAAATTTATTTACTGAAATACAATCACTAATCAATAAGCGAGTGATTGTAGAAACTTACTAGCAGTATATTTGTGTATAAAAATGGAAGGATCGAGAAGTTTCTGACAAATGGCATGCTCAGTAAGATTTAAAACTTTGCAGAGCTGCAAAAATACAGCACCTAGTACATAACTGTAAAAAATTGCGAGAAAACATTATGTTATTCACATGCAAGCAAGGGATAATCGTGATGACAACAACTTAAATTTAGCTGTAAAATTACAAGCCTCCTCACATATTTATCTGCAAGTAATTAGAAAAATCAATAAGAAGATACGGTTTCCTGTTTTCCCTGGAGAGAAAAAAAAAGTCCAAGAATAGTATCAGAAAATGCCAAAGTCGCTAAATCCAAGTATGACTGCACATAGAAGATATTCATGAATAAACTTAAGAGTAAAAATAAACAACTTCCTACACTAGCTGCTACATGGTTGTCAATTACCCAATAATTAGTAAGTTAAATTTGGAAAAGTGTCTCACAGTATTAGTGAAGGTTAGTTCAATTTTTTATTTTTTTTATTAGGAGTGTCTTTTTGTTCAAAAACAAACACAACTCAAAAGAAGGTAAAGGAAAATGAAAAAAAAAAAAGAATGAAGCAGCCCCAACAACAACTATGAGTTTCATCTGATAATACCAACAATGATGATGCCAATCAAAACTCCCTCATTTCCCACTATCTTCTATTTTTCCTTGGTGAACACCATCCAGTCAAGCCCTAGTTGAGTTCAGCTTTCTTGTTCAACAAAAGTTTGCAATGAGCAAAATATATTATGAAAAAGTAAAGTCGAAAGGGAACATTAACTACAAAAACAGTAATGGGAATCAAAGTTGTTAAAATCGCGAGTTAACTCATAAAAAGACATAAAATCTTTTTACGAGTCAACATATATCTAACATGCTACATCGGACTAGAAACTCGAAACCAGTAAAATTGGACTTAACTTGTGCAAAATCAATTAACTCGGTCCGATTTTACAAGTTTATTAAATTTGTGATATGAACAAAGTCAGGTTCAAATTTGATCTTAAAATATATACTGACTAATTTTGCGAAATTGAGCATATCTTTCAAATCGCATATTGGATAAAGCTGAAATTTTACAGGGAAATATTAGATATATGAAAATGTACTGTAGTAAATTTTTAGGTCAAATAGAGTTAGGAAATATAATATTTCAGATGGTCAAATTAGAAAACTAATATTGTCAAATATGTCAAACAATACCTTCGTGTACTATTTAGGACATATCTAGAACTACCGGTGGAATTTTGTTTCGATTAAAGTTGGGATAAAAACTAGGCACTTGAAACTTTCCAACTATATATCGTAGACCCAATAATTCATCCAAACAAGAGAGAATAACATGCTTGTAATCAGGACTCAAATTTGCCAAGAATATACAAAAATTGAAGATTCAAGCTACATGGAGGACTTTTAACATGAAATTTTTTTTTATTATTCTATTTTATTTATTATTTATTTTTAAATAATTATTTTTAATTTGAATTTTTTTCTAGCACATTAAACATTATTTAGGAGTTTATTTCATTATTAAATTTATGTTAGTTAATTATTAATTTAAACTTAATTAGCCTGCAACCCAAGACCTAAGAGGGATCTATCAAGACTTATTGTGATGAGAACAACTAGATTGTTACTAGATTTATGTGTACTTTCTACCTTTCAGTGATTCTGCTTTATTGAGAATTTTTGTTCTGAGACTTGATTTCTCTATATTATTCATTTATTAATTCATACTATCTATCTCTCTCATTTTATTTATATCACTCATTGATTATAATATTGTTGACTCATTTTATCAGATTTTAATGTAATTTCTTGACTAGAATTATCAATATATAATCAATTAAAAAAATTACTTATGATTTTACAATTCAAGTTTACAATTTGAGTTTATATTGTTTTTTTCGTGTTATGTCAAAAAAACGTTTTTGACAACCTTGATGGGAATAACAAAACAAATGAAACAGAAAGTAGTCCTCCAATCCTGTATTTAGTGGTCTGCATTCTATAACGGAAAATAGAAACTGTTTGTTCAGGTCTTTTTCAAATTAAATTGTTTGTGAAGAGTTAAAAACTACCTTTCATAAGTGTGATTGAGAGAATCAACAAGAGTGCTTTCAGAAGATTAGGAAACCTTTGCTCACTCTTAAATGAATAGGAACACATACATAGCATGTTTCCTAAAAAAGATGGGGTACTAGAAAGGCATAAAGGAATCAGAGATATGTATTCCTTACCGACATGCAATGTAAAGACAAGCGGCCTGTACTTGATCTGTCCTGCGGCCCTTAGTGAAATTCCGTTCTACTGCTATCTTCACATAACAGATTAAGAGAATTCAATAAATTGATCAGAACATGCATGTGATGTTGAGGCTTAGGTGGCAAGTGAACATACCCTATAATACACCATAGCTTGGTCAACTATGGCAACATTTGGACCCATGTCTAAACCATTTTTTATGTTTAGCAAGTCATCACGTGCTGCAAGATAAAAGGGAATTTAACAATACCAAAAACATTACACAAGAGTTCATGATATTCATGCAATTCCACTGTAGATGTTCAAAATGGAATGAAAATGCATAGATCCTTAGACATCAAACAGTTGGTCATGAACAGTGAGTGGTGGCACCTTACCTAGTAAAGGAGGAAAACTAGGTGATAAAACAAATAGGGCAGGCTACTAATTGAGTTTTTCTTTTCCAATCAAGGCCTATCCTGTCTTATTTCTTTTACTGTGGTCCTTTTGAAGTTAAGATTAAATTATTTTAAGAGGTAGAATTACTTCTTGCTGGGTCTTCTCACTCTACAGAGGCAGCTATTGCAGTAAATACAAGGATTATTGTTCATATCTACAAAACTTGAAAATAGCTTCTTTGCTTGTGATTTCTTCTCTTTTTCTCTCACTTTAATACAGAACTCTAGATCTCTTTAAGATATCTTCATTACCAGCTTAATTAACCCAGAAAAGAACACATATCAGAAATCAGGAGCCTCACAAAATTTGATAGAAAAACCTCGTTATTCATCAACAGAATTTTCATCTTCTGACTAGTAACTAATTTCTTTCACAGTTTTCTATCTGCCTGGAAAAAATTAAACAAGCACAACCACTACAAACGCATGTCAGGTAAAGAAATCTACAACAAAATTAAGCAGGAAAACAAACAAAGTATACCTCTCTCAAACAACCTCTCTCGAGAAGCATTTTCTCTTTCAACAGACCATATTAATGTTCCTCCAGCATGGCTCTACAGAAAAACAGAAACAATACGAACATAAAGAGAAGAACATCAGGAACATTGATTATTAACAATGAGTAGACAAGAAAATAATACATACAAGAAAAGAGAAAATAACAGACCTGCCCCTTCTTGTCTTTTACAAATGTGGTTTCAGTAGAAAAATTACTGAACTGCAAAACTTTCCCACAGATGCTACATGACCTTCACGAAACCAAATATATATACACAACACAAAAATCCAAATGAATAAACAAAAAATCAAAGAATCAGCAAAAATTTGAAGGGGATGACAAACAAAGCACTTACACGATGCCAGTTTCGTCATAAGTTGTAGGAACGCTTTCTCGACAAGAGGTGCAAAACACCATTGCGTGCCGATACCGGGTAAATACAGCAAGAAAAACCCTATAAACTCAACAGCAGGTGAAGAACAAGCTATTATTAGAAACTTGATTGGAAAATCAACTCAAATTCAGAAACGCATCGGTTTTTCTTACCACTTTTCGTTGTATTTCCTTCGTTTCTCGGCAAATTCAGAAGAGACTGTAGCAAGGCTGACGAGAGGGAGAGAAAATCACGGTCTAGGGTTTATCGCAACTGACAGTAGTGAACCACGTAGGAAGCTGCTTACCCGGATAGAAGTGAGCAGGTGCGGGTAACGGTACGAGGGGAAGACGGACGGACCTCGCGGAAATCGTCTTTTTACTTTTTAGTCCTTTTCTCAAAAAAAATTATTTGATATTTTTTCGGTTTTATGGAGAATTTAGTCCTTCAAGTATTGAATTTGCACCATATTGAGACTCATACTATCAACTTAGTCAATTATATCAATAAATTATATCTGTGGGCGTTTAATTTTTGTTTAATTTCACCACTAGGTTAACGGACCAAAACTTTGAATTTTGGCTAAAACTCATCCTTAAATATTTATTTTTTTATTTCATATACATAAAAATACCAAATGAATTTATTTAAAAGGAGAAATTATATAATTACTTGTCTCCTTCAATCTTTGAGACTGACGCATATTAAAAGCTTTTCACCGCTCTTAATGAAATTATATATTTTTTAAATATTGTTTAAGAGATAGAAAAGCCTCGAGTCTTTATGTTTTATACTCAAGTAGATGAGCATTATAAAAATGGAATATAGTGGCTGAACTTGTTAAAAATGCAGGGAAGTCCTAATTTCACCAAGCAATTTGTGCATGTATTCAGGAAGACCTTATAGGCTGCACTAGCCCATCACAAGAAAAACCACCTGTGTTCACGCTAAATTCAGCTTTCAGCTTCAAGTCCTCTCTTTCTCTGCCCCCGTCTCCTCCTCTTCTTTATCCACCATCAGTTTTCAGAGCATGTTTGGCTACTGCTTGCCAAAAATTAAAAAACAATTGTTTAATTTTTATTTTATTTTTTTATCTTTTTAATATAATATATTTTATATAAAAAATATTTTAAAAAACAATGCTTCGCAATAATAAATACACTCTTTGCAGCTCTTTCTATCTACTGTCTCTCCAATGGAGTCTCAAACTCAAAGCCTATCCCTCCTATCCCATGCGTCACTCACATATCTTGCATTCATCCTTTGATCCCCGAAACATGGTTTACATCCAATCGAAACTCCTTACACCTATGTTGCTCGTACTCAGGTACAGATGAACAGAAGTGATTATTTTTTATATGGTTTAGTTTTTATTAAAATAATAATTTAATTGATATTAAAAAATTAAAATTAATTTAAATTAACTGGTTTTGGTTTTTTATGACAATAAAAAAGAATTTGGTAATTTCATTATAGTTGTTTTTTAAAATATTTTTTATATCGAAATACATCAAAATAATATTTTTTTTATTTAAAAAAAAAAAAAAAAAATTTTAAAATCAGCATATCAACATAATCTAAAACATATAAAAAAAATTGATTTTTTTTAAAAATAGTGAAATTGTAACTTAAAAATCTAAGTTAATATAGAAAAAGGCCTAGGACTTATATATTTACAGGCAAGGGTTTGCATATAAATGATGTGCAAGTCCCAGGTTTTTTCCTTCTTTCATGATGCAGAAGGTATTGTATATTTGATTGTTACTCAAATTTTTTTATAATGATTTTCTTTAACGCTACTATGGAAGTAATTTGATCATATTCCCAGAGAGTTGCGTTGTCATGATGATTAGGCTCAAATGATCAATTACTCAGTAAAGTTTTCAAGTTCGGGAATTTAAGCTATCAATAGTTGTGACTGCTCTTTCGCTGAGAACACATTCAAGAATCGGAGAGAAGTAGAGAAATTTGTAGGGAAAATATGGAAAGTATCCCGAGTTGATTTCTCTTAACTTCATGACAAAAAAAATGTATGAAAAGAAGAAGCATACATTAGTACAAATTATGAATGCTAGTTGATAAGCTAAGATTTTATCTCTGTGTGTAAAATAATAAATTTCAAATAAAAAAAATATAAGTATAATTTTTTTAAAATTCTTTGTGTTGGGCTGGCATGTATCATCATCAAACACATCCCAATAAAAACACGTTGGGTCTGGTATTAATCAAATCCAACTTTAAATGGGTTTGATAGTGTGTAAAGCTCAGCTCCTAAAGGATTTGGTGGTGTGTCAAACCTAGTTTTAAAAGAACTTAAATCTATTATGAGAGGATAAAATAAGTGAGATATAGATCACAAATGCAACTCAAAATTTCTGACTATTTAGATTTTTAAGATTTCATTACTAATGTTCGATTTGCCTCGAACAATTTGAGCTAACTAAAATTGATGTGAGAAAAAAATATATTTAAAGTTAAAAAAAAAAGATTGAAGAAGAGAAAGAATAAGGGTTGAAAAGTTGCAATTCTACAAACTTTATTTAATTCATCAACAATTGTCTAACATTTAGGGGGGGAATGATATAAGATAAATGGAGTGACTAATATAATATCATTAATTACTCTCTATATATTGACATGACTAAAAAATTGATATTTTCTCTCAAATATAGAAGTGTCGAAGTAATAAATAACCCAGTAAGACCGAGGTCGAACCATAGGGAGGTTAACTATATAAATTATAAATAACAACAACAACAATAATAATAATAATATGAAGAAAAAAAAGAAGTTAAAGAGGACTTTGAGATTGTAAGATTAATAAGAGGATTAAACAATAAATGTCAAGGTTAGAGGATCCACTAATGGTATTTCAAACATATATCTTATAAACTACTTTTATTACTCAACTAAAAACCACACACAAAAAAGGTTTCATTCAAATTATAAATAGTTAACATGATTACATTATTTATTTTATTCAAACAATACTAATACTTGTAAATATTATCAGGTATTCATGACTATAACTTATTTAACAACAAATCAAGTTCTTTTCATAGCATAGGTAAAAGTTATATCATATGATTGGCCTATGAAAGTGTCGAATATTTGTTGTACCAAATGTTATACAGCACAAATTTAGATTAATCATTTAATAAGTAAAGTATTAAAAGTAAACAAGATAATAAATATAAAATATATTAGTATCAAATGTTAAAGTTTATATTGAGTTTACACTATAGTTGTTATTACACTATTAGTGCAACCTTTCCACCTTGATATAATAAATTTAACTAAACATAATGAAAGAAAAGAAACATAAATAAACAAGATAAGAACATAAATAAGATATAAGTTAACTAAGTAAAGAAAATGAAATGAAAAGTATAAATAAGAGATTAATGAAAGCAAAACTTAAAAATTATAAAAATATAAAGAGAAAGAGTAAGAACATGATCTTGATCTAAAAATCAAGATATCTAAATACATGGCAAATGCCTCTTTTTATACGTTAAAATTGATAAATATTAATTTAATGACTAATTGTTAAGTGGTTGGCCAACTATTGACTTGGTAACAATCATTATCTTCTTGTCTGCTAAAAACGTCATTACTAACATCAGAATTCAAACAGACTTAAATCATAAAAGTTTTAGGAAATTATCCCAGCTTTCCAACTAAAAAAACTAAGGTCATTTGGACTTCTAGAACTTAAGATATGGGTTGAACACTAAACAGTGTCTAGGCTGCAAGATAAATTCGGACTTCTTCTTTGTTGCAGATTTCGACTTTTAAATAGTAGAATTGAGTCTTCATTTTCTCATGAATGTTTTAGGCTTATATCTTAGTTTTCCATCCATATAGAGCAGACCCACAAAGTTCTACAACTCTAAATATGACTCAATGACTTAATAGTGTTTTAATTTAGACTGAACCAATATCTCTTTTCTAAACTTCACCCTTTCTTTGTCTCCTTAATTTTAGTAGTTAAACTCATCAATCAATCATTTGACTTGTGTGATAGAACTACATTTAAAATGATATTTATTATAAATTAAAGGTATCTTATAGTATCAAACTTATTATTATAAACTTGTTTTAATTAAAGAGTTATTGATACTTCAAATGCAAAATATTGATATAAAACCTTGATAAAAATACATATTTAAATAATAATCAAATACCACAATTTTTTTTCTTTAGAATCCACTAGATATTTTATTTACTTATTTATTCTAATGCCCATGTCTTAATCCTTTTCATTCCCCTTATTTTAAAAAAGAAAACAATAAACTAAAAAGTAGAAATACTTGAAAGAAACTTCCTTTCATGTTAACTTCAATTGCCTCCCCCACTAAACTAGATTAATGACCTATTTGGTGTTGTGATTAAATTGTCATTTCACCATTTTTAAAAACTTTTTCTTTAAATTAATTTTTTATGTGTTTTTAGATTGTTTTGATGTTATAATGTCAAAAATATTTTTTTTAAAATAAAAAAATCATTTTGATATATTTTCAAGAAAAATATACTTTGAAGCCTAACCTTTTTCACACTTTCAAACCAACATTAATATTCATCACCCATAAAAAAATTTTCCACAAGATTTCTCAAAATTCCAAACAATATTTTCCCAAAAAATGGGGTAAGACCAAATCTTTAATTACACAATAACTTAGTTATTAAGAATACGCCACTTGTTAAGAAAACCGTGTTAACTCCTTAAAATTACTAATTATGAAACTAATTATAAAAATAATTTTTTTTAGATTATGATAAGCTCATAAAAGACAAAACAAAACCAATTATGAAAATAAATTTCTAATTATTCTAATATCTAAGAATAAAAAAAGTTAAACTTGCACACCCGTGAACCAATTCAACCATCAAAACCTGTGAAGAAGTCCATGAACTTTATAAAATTTAATAACATAACTTTTTTCTGAAATTATTTTTTTAAGTATATGATAAAAAATTGATAATAAAATAGTCAAGTTCAATTAAAAAAAATAAAACACCCACAACACTTATAAACAAGGGCAACCAACGTTGCCCTAGTATACTCGCAAACCACACTAACCTAATAGAAAGGTACTTCAATATACTCATAAACCACGCTAATCTTATAGAAAGATAAAATTAAAAAAATTACAAAGCTAAATTTTCAATTATCTCAATGTTAAAAAATAAAATCAATAAAAAATTTTAAAAAAATCATAACCAAAAAAAGAAAATGAAATAAAAACCATGTATAAAAAAACATTAATATAGAAAAACATTAAAGCAAGTCATAATATTTTATAAAAAAAGTTACAATGCTTTCTTATAAGTAAAATTAGTATATAAGAAAATTGAGGATTTGAAAAAATCACAAATGATTAATCATGTCACATTTGTGATTTAGGTGTAATTATTCAAATTTTCTTCTTATTAAATTATCTAATTAAGATTTAAATTTTACTGACCATGCTTATCTATAAAAGGTCAAAACTCACTTAGGATTGGGATTTAGGCTTGATATTATCTTAAATAACTAAGTTAGGCTTGATCTGTACTTAAACAAAAATGAATAAAACCATTGACCAACCAGACCCATGAATAGTTTTACATTCCTCTCATTTGATCTTTTTTTCTTTAATTAATTTTGAAAATGTTTTAGATGATAAACTAGATTATTGACATGTGCCATGTTATAGGTCAAGTTAATTTTTTATTGAATGTAAGAAAATATTCAGATATTGCTAACATTTTTTCTAGCAAAAAAATATTAAATTGTGTGAGGGTTGACCTAATGTAACCAAATTGACTTTATGAGTAAAAAAAATCATATAATTTGTAAAAAATATAATTCAAGAAAAAATATTTCAAGATGATATTGTTTTTTTAATATTAAAATAACAACATATTGAATTGACTTGAGTCAATCCGGGTTAACATATTAAATCCGTAATCCAGGTTATGAGACTATAATAACTTTATAAAAAGCAAGTTAAAATATATTATGAAACTTGATTCTCAACTAACCCAATATTAAATGATGAAATTAAAAAAAAAATCAATTAGAAAATGATCTAAAAAGGCGATTCGAGTTAACCTGTGAAACATGTTATCCAAGTTATAAGACTAAAATAATTCCATAGAAAGCAAATTGAAACAAATTATGAATTTCAATCCTTGATCAATCTAATATTGAAGGACAAGATTAAAAAATAAATAAATTAAATATATATATAAAAAATAACCCAAGTCAACCTATTAAACTCATGATCTGAGTCATCATATCGAGATAATCTTATAAAAGAAACTTGATTTAATCTAGGTTAACCTACTAAATTCATGATTTTGGTCATTAGTCTGAGATAATTTCATTGAGAGTAAATCAAAATAAATTATGAAACTCAATTCTCAATTGTCCTATTAGGCTCAATGTTGAATGATGCAATTTGTACAAATTTAAAAAAAAATAACACAAAAAATGAGTCAATTCAATCTATGTCAACTCATTAAGCACTATTTCTAGGTCATGAGACCAAGATAACCAAAGAAAAAATAAAAAAAAATAAATTATAAAGTTTAATTCTCAATCAAACATAAAATTAAATGATGAAATTAAGAACAAAAAAATCATTTAAAAAATTGAGTCATTTGGGTTAACCAGCTAAACTCGTAGCTCTAGTCATGAGACAAAAATAACCTAATAGAAAGTAAGTCTAATATTAAAAATAATTTAAATAATCTCCTAGAAAAAAAATAAAAAAATAACATGATTTAACCAATGTTAAATATATCACAATCCACGACCTTGATCGTGAGATCAAGATATCTTTATAAAAAAATTAAAATAAATTATAAATCTTAATTATCAACTGATTCAGTATTGAATAATAAAATTAAAACAAAAAATAAAAAATAATCCAAGTAAACTTAGGATTCTCCTTCCTCTTTTTAATATTAATAGATAGAATTAAAAAAAATTGATAAAAAATTAAAAAAAAAAAAGAAGAAAAATAAATTATTATTATAATAAATAGTATTACGTGAAAAGAGATAAAAAGTAAAATCTCATTTTCTTTTAGTTAATAGTTAATTTGTAGTATTTTCAAGTTCAACAAAGTAATGTTTTAAATCTACAGGTTACGTAATCCGGATAAAAATTTAATGGAATTACCTGAATTAATTAAAATAATATTTTTTAATTTTTATTTAAAATAAATAAGATTTTGACCACCGGTTTGTTCCGATGTTAGTTCATGGGGCTGTCCAAACCTGACGAGATCAACATGCAAGGTCTAATAACACTAGTAGGAGGAAGAGATTGAGGGAAGAAATCCCGTTCCTGATTATACCGTCGTAGCATCAAATCGCACAATCACAGATACGGTATACTAGCTAGTATTTAAAAGATGCAGTACAATTAATTACTACTCCCAGTATGTGTACAGTGTACTCCTACTAAAAATACGACGACCCTAGATTTCATAAATGGAATATTAATTTTTAGTCCCTTCTTGTTGAGCACTATTATCACTTGATCCTTCATGTTTTGCAACCTGCAGTTTAGCCTCCTTAACTTTTTCAAAATATTTTTTTTTCCCTTCTAAACCTCTACCATGTTGATTTTTCTCTAATAATTTAAATTGTCAAGGTTTTATGTTAAAAGGAGGGTTAAGTGATAATTATGTTAAAAATACAGGGACTACCTGAAAAGCATAATCTACTCTTTCATTAAATAACCTCAGCCTTCTCATTGTAAATGGAAGGAAACTCACATCATCCCTGAACAGGAAGGAAGCATTTTTCTTTTTATTTTTTTTAGAGGGCATGGATCATGGTCATGATATGCCAGGCACGGGGGGCATGGCTGCACCGTCCCCCATGAACAACACAGGAATGATGCACCACCATAAGATGATGATGATGCACATGACATTCTTTTGGGGCAAGAGTGCTGAAATTCTCTTCTCGAGCTGGCCTGGAAGCTTTGAGAAGAGACCATACATGTATTTTCTGGCTTTGCTATTTGTGTTTGTGCTTTCGATTCTTGTTGAGTGGCTATCCCATTGCCGATTGACCAAGCCTGGCTCCGGCCCTGTGGCGGCTGGTCTAGTCCAGACTCTGTTGCACGCTTTGCGGGTTGGTTTAGCCTATATGGTGATGTTGGCTGTCATGTCTTTCAATGGTGGCGTGTTCTTGGTTGCTGTGGCAGGGCAAACTCTGGGGTTCTTCTTTTTTGGCAGTAGGGTTTTTAAAAAAACACATCCTCCAACAGAAACCTCTGATCTTCCGCCAATGAGTTGTTGAATTATAGTAATTAGGCATCTGGTTCTTAGATATGGCTTTGCAGTTCTCTCTAGTTATAGTAATGGTGGTGTGTTTTTCTTTTTCTTTTTTCTCTTTGAAAATTTTAAGAATAATTGCTGTTAGAAGAATCTGGGGTGTCGATTATTATTTGTAAAAAAAAAAAAAACCATTTTTTTATGACGTCGCTGTTATTATTACCAGTTGATGAATTTTTAGGCCAATTAATTACGGAAAAAGCCAAGGCAAGAAAGCAGAAATTTGTGTTTATTTTTGGCCAGGTAATGATTTTCTCCTATTGACCCATATCTGTGCAGCTTGGGACAAGCGAGTCCAAACTCCGAAGATTAAATCCAGGGATGAGAATTTCTTCAAGGAAGAAGCAAGTCTACGAGAAATGCCTTCAAATTGAATTTAATTTTATATATGATTATCATTTAATTATTTGAAATAAAATAAAATATTATAAAATTAAATTTAATTGTACTATTTGAAATAATTTAGAAATAAATTGAATCGAGAATCTTAACTATTTTTTCTTAAATCATTTTTCTTATATTTTTTTTATTTGTTACAAGAACCCTTCAATTCACAACTTTTTAACTACTATATTTGTAATATTTAATTATTTTTATGTTAATTTTCCAGTCTAACTCTAATATCCAAGCGTGATCTTAAGAAAACAGATTTAAGAATATTAATAATAGATTGAGTGCAGAGCATTCAATACAAGAAGAAATCTCAACTAACAAACTTTAAACTTAAAATCATCCATTCATCAAATAGAAAAGAAGATTTAAGTGAATAACTAATATAATTTTGATAATATTAATAACCAAAAAAGATACAATAGTTTTTAAATTATAAAAAAAAGACTTATAATATTCTTAATATCCATTAAAATTTCAAGTTAAAATTCCAGAAGTTTTTAATTGATAAAGGAAAGAAAAACATAAATCTTTTTTTTTTTTGAAAGAAATTGATTAAGAGTTGAGTTGAGATACGGTGATGAGTAATGTTGGTATAATTTATAAATAAATAAATAAAATATTTTTATTTCATATTGAAAAAAATATTCCCTTCTAAGTGCATATAAGAGTGAAATTTTGTTGTATTAAATTATGTGAAAATCATGATAAATAAAGTAATTGAAACTTAGTATGTTAGTATGATTAATTCTTGTTTTTTAGTTTATTTATTTTAATTTTTATAATTAATTTTGACATTTATGATTGCTTAGATAAAACTAAATAATATTTATTTAATTTTATTTAAGATATAATTCTTTCATTAATAGTTATATAGTTTCATCAATAGTCATAATATTTCATTATAATATTTAAAGTCTATATAAATATGTTACTATATAGAGAAGAAGAAAAAAGACATACAAAAAATGTATTTTTTTTTTGTCTTTTTTTCTTATTTTTTTAGAAATTTAAAAGGTTTAATTGTATCTTTGAGGTTTTATCTCTGTACGAGATACATGAATATGTTAAGGATAGTGTTTTCATGTCTTCAAGTTAACTCTTTATTAAATATTTGTAAAATAACTTTAAGGTGTTTAGTTGATGGAGATAACTCTGAATTCAAACGTTAAGGTTGCTAAAGATGTCAAAATTCAACTAGATCATTTAGATGCTATAAATTACACAAAGTAAATATACAAGATGATGTTCCTTTTTATTTCAATAAATATTTACTATATTTTTATATCCAAATTTGTTTGTATTACCTGAACCACAAGAAGATGAATATGTTGTTATTAAAATTGAAAGACTGACATATAAGGAAGATGATGCTTTGTTGACGACATATTCTGAATACTTCAACTAGTCAATTTTATAACTTCTCTAAATTAAATTCAACAAAGTAACTTTGGAGACATACTATAAGCAAGAAAAGTCACATTCTGATCATGTTCTGATCGTTTTCTTATTTAAACTTTTTTATTAGAAGATTACTAACAACAAGTCAATTATAAATCAAGCCCATGAAACTCAAAACTTGATATCAAGACTTAGTAATGTGGATATCAAAGTTCCCGATTTACTTTAAATGGGAGCTATTTTATAATAATTTTTTTCATTTTAGAATGAATACAGAAAAAAGATTTTATGTTTGATAGACAATTATACCTTTGAATAATTTCAAACAAACTTGCAAATTAAGGTATAGTCTTGTATACATGAACTATAAACGATAAATTCTAAAGAAATAAACTTGCATCTTATTTTCTACTATAGAATCAAAATTTATTGTTATAATTGCTGTAAGTAAAGAAACAGAATGCATAAGAAATCTATTGTTATATATAAAGTTGTAGCTACAATTTATGTCACTGCAATAATGAAGCAACTATGTCTTGAGTTTATAATAATATTTATAATAATAAATCAAAATATATAAGTATTTAACATTGATATGTTCAAGAGTTGATTGCAAATGAGGTAATCACCATTATTGATGTTAAGTAGGTGAATAATTTAGCGGATTCTCTCACAAAAGGATTATCTAGAGACATGACAAGGAGAATAACTAGTAAAATATGTTGAAACCTATTATTAAAGATACCAATAATAAAAACCTAACTTTGAATTAATAAGGAGTTTATCTCTAAGTTTATTTGGTAATAATAAGTTACTATTTAGTATTTGTTAGATACTGATAATTAATTTTGGATACTATTTTGATAGTCTTCGGTGTGTTCTTGTACATAAAAAAGGATGATTATTGGTTCTTAATAGAAGTTAAAGTTTGTATTTAATGTAATAAATACATGTATAATTCCACCTATATAAATATAGAAGTAGTATTGTTTTTTACAAGAGTTGAGATTTTTTTTTATAAATATTCATGAAAATAAGATTTTAACATATAGTCATAACAAGTGCTAAACAATTATAAAACTCTTTAAAAGTTTGGACAGTATTATGTGTGTAATGTTTTTAATTCTATAATAAAAATTTTGATTTAATATGCAGATACTAATAACTTTAGAATGATTTAAATTCTAACACTAAATGAAGGTTTAAATTTCAAAATACATTTTTATAAGTATAATTCAATTAAATAAAAAAACATTTTATTACAAACTAATGGAGGATTATTGATATAGTTTATAGATGAATAAAGAAGAAAAATATTTTTATCCCATATAAAAAAGAAACACTCTTTTCTAAATGTTTATAAATGTGAATTTCTATTACGTGATAAATTGAGTAAAAGTCATAATGGATATGACTCTTCTAGTAAACTTTTTAATGCTATTATATAAATATTTATAGTATAAAAAAAATATAGCACTTAAAACTTTATATGTTAGTGATATTAATTTATTGTTTTGAGTTTTTGATATTAATTTTGAGATTTGTAATTTTTTAGATAAAATTGAATAACATCTATTCAATTTAATTTAAAATATTATTATTGATTAATTAATGCTTTTATTTTTATTTAGATCCTTTTTTTTTATTAAAGAAGAATAAAAAATAAGATAATAACTCAACAACATTAAGCCCATACATATATGGATCTGACGAATTGTCATATCCACTATTTATGGGCTTAGCCAAACATTAAACCTATGATTTTTTTTAATTATGAAAAACCTTAGGTTTTATAATTAGTCTATGAGTTAGAAATATTTTTTTACGTAACAAGTTAAAGATATTTTACTTACACTATAATCATTTTTTTTTGAAAAAGAAATAGCATCATAGGTTATAAAAAGGATTAAAAATATCTATAAAAAAAGTTTTTTTACCCTAAGTTTTTATTTTTTATAAAATTAAATTTAATTGTACTATTTGAAATAATTTAGAAATAAATTGAATCGAGAATCTTAACTATTTTTTCTTAAATCATTTTTCTTATATTTTTTTATCTGTTACAAGAACCCTTAAATTCACAACTTTTTAACTACTATATTTATAATATTTAATTATTTTTATATTGATTTTCCAGTCTAACTCTAATATCCAAGCGTGATCTTAAGAAAACAGATTTAAGAATATTAATAATAGATTGAGTGCAGGGCATTCAATTCAAGTAGAAATCTCAAGTAACAAACTTCAAACTCAAAATCATCCATTCATCAAATAGAAAAGAAGATTTAAGTTAATAACTAACATAATTTTGATAATATTAATAACCAAAAAAGATACAATAATTTTTAACATTCTAAAAAAAAGACTCATAATATTCTTGATATCCATTAAAATTTCAAGTTAAAATTCTGGAAGTCTTCTATTGAATTTTTATTGCTCTCTTTATTATAAAGGAAAGAATAGCATAGATCTTTGTTTTTGAAAGAAATTGATTAAAAGTTGAGTTGAGATACGGTGAGAAGTAGTGTTGTTATAGTTTATAAATGAATAAAAAAAATATTTTTATCCTATATTGAAAAGAAACATTTCCTTTGAAGTGTATATGAGTATGGAATTTTATTATCTAGTAAATTATATGAAAGTCATAATAAATAGAGTACTTGAAACTTAATATGTTAGTATAATTAATTCTTGTTTTTTAGTTTATTTATTTTAATTTTTATAATTAATTTTGACATTTATGGTTGTTTAGATAAAACTAAATAACATTTATTTAATTTTATTTAAAATATAATTATTTCATTAATTGTTATATAGTTTCATCAATAGTCATAATATTTCATTATAATATTTAAAGTCTATATAAATATGTTACTATATAGAGAGAAAAACATACAAAAAATATATTTTCTTTTCTATTTTTTTTCCTTATTCTTTCAAATGTTTAAAATGTTTAGCTGTATCCTTGAGATTTTATCTTTGTGTGGGATACATAAATATGTTAAGGATAGTATTTTCATGCTTTTAAATTAACTCTTTATTAAATATTTTAAAAATAACTTTAAAGTATTTAGTTGATAGAGACAAATCTGAATTCAAGCGTTAAGGTTGCTAACGATATCAAAATTCAACTAAATCATTTGGATGGTATAAATTACACAAGGTGAATAAACAAGATAATATTCCTTTTTATTTCAATAAAGATTTTCAATATTTTTTTATCAAAATTTGTCTGCACTACCTAAATTACAAGAAGATGAATTTGTTGTTAAGATTGAAAGACTGAAACATGAGGAAAATGAAGTACTTTATTGATGACATATTATGAATACTCCAACTAGTCAACTTTATGACTTCTCCAAATAAAAGTCGACAAAGTAACTTTGAAGACATATTACAAGCAAAAAAAAACAAGTTTTGATTGTGTTTTGATCGTATTCTTGCTTTAAACTTTTTTACTAGAAGATTACTAACAACAAGTCAATTATAAATCAAGTCCATGAAACTTAAATCTTGACATCAAGACTTAGTGATATGGATATCAAAGTTCCCGATTCACTTCAAATGGGAGCTATTTTATAATAAATTTCTTCATTCTGGAATGAATATATATATAAAAAAAGATTTTGTATTCGATAGACAATTATACCTTTAAATAATTTCAAACAAACTTGCAAATAGAGGTTTAGTCTCGTATGCGTGAACTATAAGCGATAAATTCTAAAGTAAATTTGATTACTGAAATTGGTTTCAAAATAACTCAAAAAATCTAAAGGTGAAAAAGAAAGGGAAAAAGAAATCCAATAAGAAAAAAAATATTAATAAGAAGAATAAGATTTGTTTATATTATGGAAATAAAAGGCATTGCATAAATAATGTTGTCGTATGTGTGCGACGTCGTAATGATCGTCCACTATCAGGTATTTATTTGGCAAACATGGGAAGACAAGGAATTCTTGTCTTTTGTAAGTGGAAAAAAGGAATGAGAGTCGCTACCTGATATTTTAGTCTTTAGAAACTTTAACTAATCTCAGAAATCAGCTATGAGACTAGTTGTGTAAAGCAAAGGTATTAACACCCTAACTACTTCTTAGTTAAGGTAAGTTGTATTGTCTGATTGTCTAATAAAAACTAAAGTAACATCATATTTTCTAATTGTTGGTCTATCTATGATTTAAGAAAAGTTTTTCTTAGTAAGGAGATGCTTATCTTATCAGGTAAAAATCTAATTGTCCTAATATCCATAAAAGAACTACCCTTTTAATATCAAAAATATGTTTTACATATAAATTCATAATCCTCGATACTAAAGCAAAATAAAATATTTTTTGGATTTTTTTTAAAATATTGGCTTAGTTCTCATGGCTTTAATATATTGGTTATTAAAGCCAAAATACATGGTAAAACATATTTTGAATTTTTTTGTATGAAAATATCATATAAGTTTTTTAGAAACTTAGCCGTATGCAAGAAAGCAAGAAATTTTTTTTTATATATAATTTTTTTGCAACATTTCAAAGAAACATAGGTAGTTTAATACCAGATTTGTATATTTATGATATAAAAATATAAACCAATATTAAGCAAAATTTAGTAAAAAATACATGAAAAAACCATTTTGCGTTAGGCTGAGCAGTGACTCACGATGCTTGTGGTGGTGGCACTGTTGTATAATAGACGGTGATGGTTTCATTCCCTCTATCAATAATGTTCTTTTCTTTTTACAATGGCTTCATGGCAGTGCTGCTGGTGGCGGTGTTGTGGTGGCAAGCGATAGTTTGCGGCGAGGAACAGTTCTTATTCCTCTATATGTAGAGACAACAGTCTCTATTTTTTCTATTTTACTTCTATTCTATTTTCTTGTCTCTGTATCTCAAAATAGTTTATCTAAGTTTTTCAATGTTCCCTCTATTTTTCTCTCTATTTTGCCCTTCTCTGTTTTTCAACTCTCTTCTCTCTAAAATCTCCTCTTTGTTCCTGTAATCGTTCCCTCCCTTTTCTTTTCTTTTTTTAAATCTTCTCCTGCCACCTATTTTCTCTTCTCTACCTCTTAGTATTTATAGGCAAAGAGAGAGAGGCTTACCTTGTCTGTCTAGTCATGGGGATATGGTAGGGTGGTCAAGGTGGCCTCTGTGCAACTATCCGCAGGACTTGTCTTTTCTGTATTTTTATTCTCACACATGTGCGGCGTCGCGATGAATTTTCTACTTTATCCGGGAATGTATATCTATCTAATGGCAAATATGAGGGGACAAGAAAATTTAGTCTTTTATTGGTGAAAAATAGAATAGAAGTTGCCACCTAGTATTTTGATCATTAAGAACTCTAACTGACCTTAGAGATTGGATACGAGGACTAGTTGCATAAAGGGAAGGTATTAGCACCCCAAACACGCCCTACCTAAGGTAAGCTACATTGTTTTATAGTCTAATAAAATCTAAAGTTTTTTAGTGTTTCCTAGTTATTGGTATGGTTTAAGAAAAGTTCTCATCGGTAAGGAGATCCTTATTTTATCAATAATTCTGACATTAACAAAAGAATTTAATGTTTAGAATACATCTTATGTATAAGATCGTAACCCCAAATATTAAAAGAAAGCAAAATAATTCTTTTAAATTTTTTGAAATATTGGCCTAGTTCTCATGGCTTGAATAAACTGATTATTAAAGCCAAAATACATGCTAATACATATATTTTTTTGAAATTTTCTTTGTTGTATGAAAATATAAAGTGATGATTTTATATGTATATTGAAGAGACTAGGTTGTATGCATGAAAACAAAATATTTTTTATTTCATATATATTTTTGATGTTTTGACGAAACCCAGATATTTTCATACCGGATTTGTATCTTTACAATATAAAAATACAAGTCGTTATTGATAAACAATGTATCAACAAACTTTTAAAAAATCGTATATTTAAATAATTCTTTGAAGAAAATTTTTTGAATGGGCCAGACCCGGCCCAAAAGAAGACTGGGGCGAAATCCGCCCAAAATAAAATAGTCCACTTTCTACATGAGCCCAGCCCGAAACAACATGGGTCGGTACCGTACAATGATCAGTTACTGTGCATACTGTTCACTTGCACAGTACCCCATTAATTAACTAGTCGGTTACTATGCACAGTATAGTAATAGGGTAATTATCTTCTTTGCAAATAAATACATCTTTAGTTATTATTCAGTTATTGTTCAAGTAAATTAAGTTTTACCCGAACAAAACAAAATGCATACAAAGAGCCCATGTTACTGTTTAATTACTGTTCAAGTGACTTAAGTTTTAATTGAAAAACAGAATGCATGCAAAGCCCACGTTACTGTTCAAGTGAATTAAGTTTCACTTGAACAGTGCAAACACAAAGCAAAACACATGTTCACTGTGTGGGAGGTGAAGAATTCAAACTTGGTAATGAAGGAAAATGGCGAGGTTTGAAGGCTTGTTGGCTCGTTGATCAGTGATGTCGTCTGCTTCAACTCCCTCCACCTATCCTTTGTTGGCGTTCTTCTTCTAAGTTGCCTCCTCTACAATCTTCATTCCTCTCTCTTTTTTCTAGTTTTCTGCACTTCTTCTTCCCTATTCTACAGATCTCATATGCAAGATGATGAGATGGTGTGGTTGGTGGTGTTGCGGTGGCTACTCTTCCTCTTCTTTAGTGTTGCTGCAGCTGCCCTTTCTCCTCGTCTGTGCAGCTGCTGGTGCAGTTTGTGGTGTTTGTTGTAGTTGTTCTTCTTGTGTTTTCTTCTGCTTATCTTCTCTTCTTCTACTCATCCCTTGTTGTGTTCTTCCTTGCTCATTTGTTCTCTGGTTTTCTTTCTACTAAGAAGAAATGGTTATGCTGCTGTGGGGTTTGGTGGTGGCCGGTCTGTGGCTATGTTGATAGAGAGGGTTGTTTTCTAATGCAGGGAAGAAATGGCCGAGGGAGGGGAATGGCCAGAAGGGGGATTGGTTTTGGGTGCTCTCTCTCTCTCTCTCTCTCGTTCAAAAACTGAACCTCTTAATCCTTCCCCTAAAAAAACCCTCTCCTTTCTGCAGCTGCTAAGAGCAGTATTTATAGGCGTGGCTTTGTAAGGGAGCGGGGGAGGCGCTGCTGCGCATGGGAAGCAAGGGACACCAGGAAGGAACAATGTCAACACTGTTTATGTTATTTATTTATTTATTTATTTATTTATGGGTATCCAAAAATAGGTTACAACATTCATCTTGACACTTCAAAGGGTATAAGTCTTGTCATTTTTTCAGTCATTTAGGAGAGAGAGGAAGCGGGAAAAAATACAAGGATGCAAACCTCTTTTTCCCCTACTTCTACGCATCCAGGGGAAGAAAATGCAACACAATGTTGTTCAAAATGGCATTGTGTCGGTTTTATTTTAGGTTGGAAAAAAATAAATTTAAGAATAACCTAAAATAGGTTATAACAAGTGTATATTCAAGAATTTCAACAAGAGAGATAGTGCTAGCAAAGTGAATATAATTGAAAATGATAAAGTCAAGAAGTTAGCTGTCATTGTTTTAAACTTTCAAATTTGGATGATTATTGAATTAAATATAGCAACTAATATTGTAAAAATTTTAGATTGGTGACTAGATTCTGGTGTAACAATTCATGTCATTAACAAGAAAGAATAGCTTAAGACTTACAAAGAATTGAAGGAACTCGAAGAGGTTTTGATAAGTAACCATTTTCTATCAAAGTTTTGGGAAAATAAATTATTAAAATATACTTTACTTTGAGACAAAAATTATCTCTAGTCAATGCGTTTTATGCTTTTGAAATTTTTAAAAAAATCTTGTATCCACTAATATTTTGACAAGAAAATGTTCAAAATTGTTTTAGAATCTGATAAGGTTATTGTAACTAAGAGTATAGTGTTTTTGAAAAAGGGTTATTTTTATGATAGCATGTTTAACTTTGATACTTAATAAATCAATGTTGTTTTTACTTATATGGTTGAATCTACTTCTTCTTTTTGGCATGTTAGATTAAGACATCTAAATTATAGATATTTAAAATATATGTGTAAGCATGATTATATTTTATATCAACATGATTATAATGATAAATGTGAAGTATGTATTCAAGCTAAAATAACTAAAAAGCCTTTTCTAAAGTTAAAAGAAATTCTCAATTACTTGAATAAGTGCATTATGATATATGCGAAATAAATGGTATATTAACAAGAGGTGGAAAAAAGATATTTCATAACTTTTATTGATGATTATTTTTATTTTTTTTTACCTATGTTTACTTGTTGGGAACTAAAGATGAAACCTTTGAGAAATTTAAAGAATCTAAGAAAATGGCAGAAAATAAAAAAGAAAATAGAATTAAAGTTCTTAAAATAAATAGAGATGATAAATACTTTTCTAGAGAGTTTTCTATATTTTATGAGGAAAAGAGAATAATTCATCAAATGAGAACCTTATATACAACAATATAATAGATTTATTGAAAGGAAAAATAAGACTTTAATGGATATAGTTAATGTCATACTTTTGAATGCTAAGTTACCAAAGCATATCACATTCATAATAGAGTACTACTATCTAAGAAATTAAATGTTTCTTTATATAAAGTATGGAATGGTAAAAAACTGAATCTAAATTATTTTAAAGTACAGGGGTGTATAGCTTTTTTATGAAATTTATAATCCTCAAAGAACAAAATTAAAATCTAGAGGTCTTAAAAGTGCTTTTATTGGTCATGTATAAAATTCCAAAGCTTATAGGGTTTTAAATTTAGAAAATAATGTGATGGTTGAATCTATACATGTTGAATTTATTAAAAATAAAGTCATGAATGATTTAAATGTATAAGAATCAGATGTAAGAGTGATGTCTCGTAGATCAACTCTAAGTGAAAAACATAAAAAAATTAAAAGTAATAGGTTCAAGTGAACCTAAAAGGAGTCAAAGAGATAAAAAAAAAAAACATTTAGAAACAAATTTTATTTTTATTGATTCGATTATATTTTTAGTGAAAAGTGATAGAAATACAATATTGAAGAAAAAAAACACGTATATTTTAAATGTGAAAGATGATCTAAAGACATTCCAGAAAGCTATATTTTCTAAAGATGTTACTTTAAGGAAAGAAGATGTAAATAATAAAATGGATTCGATATTGTCTAACAATATTTGGGTCCTACTAGATTTATCTCCAGGTTTCAAGCCAATATAATGTAAATGGATGTTTAAAAGAAAATGCAATACTGATAGTTCTATACAAACTTTCATGGCAATATTAGTTGCCAATAGCTTTACTAAAAAAAAAAAGGTGTTAATTATTTTGACACGTATTCTCTAGTGATAAGAATTATATATATTAGAGTTTTATTTGTTTTAGTATCAATTTATAAATTGTATGTTCATCAAATTAGCGTTAAAACAACTTTTTTAAATGAAGATTTAAAGGAGAAAATGTATATAAAGCAAACCAAGGGTTTTATACTTCCTAGAAATAAGAAAAAAGTATGTAAATCGGTAAAAATTTTACATGATTTAAAGCAAGTTATGAAATAATGACATGAGAAGTTTGATAAATCAATTTTATTAAATGATTTTCATCATAATAATGTCGATAAGTGTATTTATTTCCAATTTATAAAGGACTTTGATGTGATCATTTATCTCTATATAGAAAATATGTTAATGTTTAACATCGATATGATTGGAATAATTGAAATCAAAATGTATTTTAATTTTATTTTCAAAATGAAAGATTTTGATGAAATAGATACAATTTTAGGTATTAAAATTAAAAAATATAATAATGGCTATACACTTAAGCAATCATAATATATTGAGAAAATATTTAATAAGTTTAAGCATCTCAACATAAAAGGAGGTTAATACCCCATTTGATTCTAATGTGAAATTAAATAATAATTGTGATAAAATAATAGTACAACTATAATGTGTTAGTGTCATTGGAAGCTTTATGTATGTTATATATTGTATAAGAACATACATAACTTTTTCTATATGTAAGTTATCAAGAGATACAAGCAAGTCCAATATGAATCATTAGAAAACTATTGCAAGAATCTCTGGTTATCTCAAAAGAATAATTGATTTGGGCTTGTTTTATTTTGATTTTTCAGTAGTGGTGGAAGGATATTGTGATACAAATTGGATAAGTAGTTCAAGTGATAATAAGTCTATATCATGATGAAGTTTTTCACCTAGAGGAGATGCGATATTTTAGGCATATAAAAAATAAACTTGCATCTTATTTTCTATTACTATAATTTCTGCAAGTAAAGAAGCAGAATGGATAAGAAATTTATTATTATATATGAAGTTGTGGCTATAATCTATGTCAATTATTTTTTTTATATTGTAATATGAAGTAACTATGTCTTGAGTTTACAATAATATTTACAATGATAAATCAAGACATATAAATATTCAACATTAATATGTTCAAGAGTTGATTGTAAATGAGGTAATCACCATTGTCTATGTTAAGTATGTGAATAATTTAACGGATTCTCTCGCAAAAAGATTATCTAATGACATGATAAGGAGAATAACTAGTAAAATAGGTTGAAACTTGTTATTAAAGATACCAGTAATGAAAACCTTACTTTGGATTAATAAGAAGTTTATTTCTAAGTTTATTTAATAATAATAAGTTATTATTTAGTATCTGTTAGATACTAATAATTAATTTTGGATCCTATTCTAATAGTTTTCAATGTATTCTAGGATGTAAAGGAGGATGAGCATTGACTTTTAATGGAATTTAAAGTTCATTTTTAATATAATAAATACATATAAAATTTCACTTATATAAATATAGAAGTGATGTTGTTTTTTACAAGAGTTAGATTTTTTTATAAATATTCATGAAAATAAGATTTTAGCACATAGTCATAATAAGTGCTAAATAATTATAAAACTCTTTAAGAGTTTGGATAATATTGCATGTATAGTATTTTTGATTTTATAACAAAAATTATAGTTTAATCTACAAACACCAATAACTTTAGAATGATTTAAATTTTAATACTAATTAAATGTTTATATTTCAAAATACATTCTTATAAGTATAATCTTATTAAGTGAAAAGACATTTCATTGTAAACTAACGGGGGATTATTGATATAGTTTTAAAAGAATAAAAAAGAAAAAGGTTTTTATCTTATATCAAAAAGAAACACTCTTTTCTAAATGTTTATAAGTGTGAATTTTTATTATGTGATAAATTAAGTAAAAGTTATAATGGATATGACTTTCCTAGTAAACTTTTTAATACTATTATATGAATATTTATAGTATAAAAAAGATAGCAATTCGAATTTAATATGTTAGTGATATTAATTTATTTTTTGAGTTTTTTATATTAATTTTAACATTTGTAATTGTTGAGATAAAATTGAATAACATATATTTAGTTTAATTCAAAAGATTATTATTGATGGATGAATATTTTTATTTTTATTTGAATCCTTTTAAAGTAAAGAATAACCAAATATAAAATAATAACTCATTCGGCTAAACTAAATGTTGAACCTATACATATATAAGTTTAACAAGTTGTTATATTCATTATTTATAGGCTTAACCAAACATTAAGTCCATGATTTTTCTTAACTCTGAAGAATCTTAGACTTCATGATTGGTCCATAAGTTAGAAATTTTTTTCTTTATAATAAGTTAAAGTTATTTTATTCTCATGAGTTAGAGATATTTTGCTTACATTATAACTCTTTTTTTAAAAAAAAATAAATAGGTCTCATGAGCTATAAAAAAAAAATATCCATAAAAAAACATTTTACCCTAAATCTCCATTCTTTATTATATATTTATTTTCAGAGTTTTCCTTTAAAATATGGTAGCTTTTTCTCCTAAAAAAATAAATATTCAAGTATTAAAAGGTCTTTCTCTTTCTCTGATAGTTTTTTCTCTTAAAAATAAATATTTAAATATTAAAAAAAATTAATTCACTAAAAAAATCTTTAATAGGTATCAAATATTGGCCACCTTGATTATAAATAATAAATTAAATTGTTAAAACTAAAAAATTAATCATTTATCAATACTTTGGATGTAAAAATATTAGCAAGAACATCACTAAAAATATTAAAATAAATTATTATGACGCTAAGTTTTTTAAACATACAGATTATGTCCCATGCTTGACATATAAGAAAGGTAAAATAGTTTTAGCAATTGCCCGAAGAGATTTGGATATCGAGACCAAGTTGTAACTTAACATATGAAAAGATAGCATATTTTAGTAGACCTAAAGAGACCGTACGTGTAGGCCGAATTCCAACTTAAAACCTGGGCTAATATAGGAAAAAGCCTAATCCTTATGTATTAAGCTTTGTAGGTTAAAAAAAGAGGACATCAGCTGCATTGGGTGAGATTATGCTTTTGTATTTGAGTATTTTAAAAAAATGTTTTGAGTTTGAAAAAATATTATATTAATATTTTTAGTATTTTTTTTGTTTGATGATTTTAAGATGCTAATACTAAAACTAAAAAAAATCTATAAAAAAATTATTTAAAATTTTTTAAAAACAAGACCACAATCCCAAAATGATCAGTTAATCGTCTAAGTTTTCAGGTTCGGGAATTCAAGCTACCTGTAGTGTTGAATGCTCTTTCGCTGAGAACTCCTTCAAGAATCAGAGAGGAGTGGAGAAATTTGCAGGAAAAATCTGGGAAAGATCCCAAGCTGGATTTCTTTTAACTTGTTAACAGAAAGCTTAACAGAAGAAGAAGCACACATGGGCACAGATCATGAATGCTAGTGTCTGATTTACATCAAACAATTTAAGCAACTAATATGACATGAACTCTAATAGCATTTTCAAGTTATTGTAGGAGGAACCACCTTCCTTTATACAAATCTCAACCTTTTCCTTTAAATTTTTAGCCTTACGCCTCATCTCCTCTCCTTCAGAATCCACCATCAGCCTTCTTATTGCCCCTTCTATCTCCTGGCGCTCCAACTTGTTCTCCAGTTGCAAGCCTATTTCCCACACGTAACTAGCATATCTTGCATTCACTCTTTGGTCCCCAAAACATGGTTTGCATATCATTGGAACTCCTTCGGATATACTCTCCAGGGTTGAATTCCAGCCGCAGTGGCTCCAAAATCCTCCCACTGCAGAGTGCGCCAATACTTCCTTTTGGGGTGCCCATTTGACAATGCAACCTCTTTCTCCAACTATTTCTCTAAAACCCTCTGGCAACGATTCAATCCATTCTGATCCCGGAATTGAGCCAGGCCTGACGACCCACAAGAAGCGCTGCCAACTGTTGGCGAGACCCCAAGCCATTTCTGCTACCTCTGTCTCATCTATGGAAGCTAAGCTTCCCAAGCTTATGTAAAGAACTGAATTACAAGGCTGCTTGTCAAGCCAAGTAATGCAGTTAGTGTCTTCATTTAGGAGACTACTAGAAGAGACTGGTGCAAATTTGTGCAAAGGGCCTATTGGAAAGATTGGAATGGGGCAATATCGTTGCTGCTGCTGTTCCAATGACGATTGTTCAAGGCAATCTATGGTATTCCATATAACAGCTGAAGACGTTCTTACATTGTACATCTGGGATATCAGGTCCAAGAAATTATCGGGGACTCCAAATATGGAAACTGGTAAATCCTTGAACCTGAGAGAATGAAGGTTAGGAACTCGATCCTGTGACATAGAATCTGTATTCCAAATTCTGTTAGAATACTATAAATAAGAATATATAAAAGAGTCTAAATCAGGAGACTTGAAATGTTATCTGTACTACTCCAAGGAACAAATCATTAATAACTAGATTGGATCTCAACATGATAGAGAGAAGTCTTTACCTTGTGTGATAATTTAGTGGAAAGTTTCTTACATTTGTGTTCTCTAACGCAAATCAAATAAAATCAACCGTTCACCATTAGAGATTGATTATCTAGTAGTCCTATTTCTGGAGTGCACACAAAAAACTACGAAGAGTTCAAATACAAATTAATTGAGCTCGAGCTGTTAAAACTTAAAATACCTGCTCATGAAACTACTGTTGTAATCGGACATGCAACAAATCTTAAAAATTCAGGATGTCTTTGGTAAGAGTATGGATTTGAATGAAATATAATTGATACATCTATCAATCATTTTTTATTAGTGCGTGAAAAAGGACAGTTGGGACTAGGCAAATTTAACAAAAGCAGCTGTTCTATGACCATTGAAATTTGAAATGACTCTGCTGATGGTTTATTTTCTGCTTAGTAAACAACAAATTAACGGGTTATATAGATTCTCTATATAAGCAATATATATTAGACATATACCTTGCCAAGGGATGCAACCTTCTTCCTTGAGTTGGCGAATGGCAACACGAGACTGAGCAGTGGCAACGCTGGTGGAGCACAGTATCATACTTGAAAGCTTCAGATGATTGGCAGCAGCTTCAGCAAAGTACATGAGCTCATCGTATATGATGCAGGTAACCTTACCATCTGGCTTCTGCTGCTGAGTCATCCTAGTCATGCATTCTTGAAAGGGTGTTTTGCAATTCCAATTAAGTGCTAATAAAATGGCCACTAAATTCCCAGAGCTAATTTCATCGGGGGATAAGCCATCTGGTATAGATTGAAAGGTGAATTCATGGTGGCAGGATGGGTTAGGTGAGTTGAATTTGGTGTGAACAACGGTGATGGAGAAGCCCTGGGAGTGAAGTATGGCGCCAAGCTGAAGCATTGGATTTAAGTGGCCTTGGAATGGACACGGCACCAGGACCACACGGCCATGTCTCGGTGGTTGCTCCTCCATCAATCTCCTTAACAACTTCGATGCAGCTTATTCATCAAAATGAAGAAGGAGACCTGAGGCAGCTTGTCAGAGATCTGTTTCTTTATTTCTTTTCGGATTATAAAATCATTAGAATGGATCTGAACTACTCGCATGCGTTAAATATTTGATACTTACAGATTTAATTATTCTTTGGACCATAAAATCTATAGAATGGTTCTCAACCACTCGCACACGCTAAGTAATTGATATCGGCAGGCAGAGACACTTCATTTATTGTCGATTCTTAAAAGTTATTTGTGGAGAAAATAGTAAGTTTATAATTTAATATATCATAGAACAGCTCATCTATATTTAATTATTCGAGGTTGTCAATAGGTATATTAAATTTGGACTGATCCGAGGAGTTAATTTGAAGGGTGCACCGGTGATAAAAGATATGGATAAATAAAAACCTGATAAAACTCAATTCTCCTGCTGGGTTGATTCATGGATATTTTGATAAAACTCAATTGAGACTCTTATTTATATTTTCAAATATTTTTTTAGTTAAAAATTTTTATTTTTTTATATTTTTTAGTTGGTTGTTAATCTTTTTTTAAGTTTACTATGTAAATACTAGGAGAATATTTTATTTTTTTAATATGTAATTTAAAACATTTTAGGATATATATATATATATATATATTTTATGTTTACAAGAAAAAAATTATATTTTTTTAATATAAAATAAAAAATCTTTTTAGTTTTAATACTTTAACTTAAAAAAATAACATTCTAATATAGTAACATTTTATATAAAAAAATTTTGAAATAATTTTTTAAACTTTATTATTTATAATATGTATAGTTTATATTCACATGGATTATTTTTTAATTTTTTTATATAAAATATTAAAAATTTTAATTTTTTTTTAATTTTTTTGAATTAATTCGAGTTGACTCGAGTTAATCCAGGTCAACCTGTGTAATCCGAGATCTAGCTTCTTCATCGGGTCAACTCCCAAGTCAGGTATCGTAACTATGGTAACAAAGTTAAAAGCCACGGCAAAGTTAAAAGCTTTTTTTAGCATGAATGATGAATTATTTTTAAAAATATTTTTTATTTGAAGATATTAAAATAACATTTTTTTATTTTTAAAATTTAGTTTTAATATTAATATAATAAAATAATTTAAAAATATATAAAAATAATAATTTAAAATAATTTTTTTAAAAGAATCCCGATGCCACCACAAAAAAACATTGCTTTACTTGTATGCCTTTTGGGGAATTAATTAGCAGGGAAGTTGATACATGAGCTTTTTTTTAAAAAAAAAATATTTTTTAGTTAATTTTATTTTTTTATTTTATTCTGCTATTCTTTATTATAATGTTTTTTATTTTATTTTTCTATTTGAAGGGGATATTGTTTTCTAATTTATTTCTTTATATTCAATATTATTAAAGTTATCTACTTTTTCTTTGTATAAAAGATTGTAATAGCATTTTAATAAAAGGAGACATAGAGGAATAAAGTTAAGTATATTGAGATTATTTTTATATTTATAATATTCTTGGTGTCTGAAGATTTTAACATGTAATAAACCTCTTATTTTTTATTTCACCAATATCAATTAGTATTAAAATCCAATAAAACTTTATGATTATTTGATTTTATTATGCATTGCAGAACAACCATGATTATAAAAAATTATAAATTAAAATGTGTTTGTATAATACAAAAATAAAATATTTATACAAAAATGTTGTATTAAGGATTCATGATAAGATGGATATTAGAAATAATGAGGTAACTCGTGTATAGAAAGATATTTTTAATAAAAAATAATTTTTAATTGAAATTTTAATTTAAGGATGAGTTACTTCCAATCTAAAAAGACCAATAAATAAGTGTTTTTTTTAATAAATATTTTTTTAATTAATTCTATTTCTTTCTATTTTATTTGTTTATTTCTTATTCTTATATTTGAAAGAGATATTTTCTTTAATTTATTTATTTTTATTCAGCATTATTAGAATTTTTTATTTTATTTTCTATATAGAAAGTTGCAATAGTTTTTTTTTAGAAAAAAAAACATAAAAAACATAAATTAAATATTTTAAGATTCTTCCCTCTATTTATTTATGGTATTCATGATATTTACAAGGCCATGATACTGACAACCAATGTCGTTCCATTCACAGGAACAACTTTGTCACTTATTCGACGGTCTGTGGTGCTTGCCACAACAGAAAGCAACCATGGTGCTGCACTTGACACCAATCATCGCACAAGGAACTCCTCTTGCAATGCGATGTGATTAACCTTGCATAAATACATTAGTAGTCATATGATACACAAAGATTTCAGGGTCAAGATCATTTTTCTTAGTTATTATTATTATTTTATTTAATTAAAACAAACATTTTCTTTTATAGTGATTTTAGTTTTTTTCTATTTAGTTTAGAAAACCAAATATTAAGATTCATAATTGTATTTTTCTTAATTTATTTAGAATTTTTTATTATTATTTTTGCTTTCAAGTTTAAAAGTTTATTTAAAACTTTGTTTGGGTTGATTTTTTTATTTATTTAAAAACCTGTAAACATTTTAAAGAGATATGCTATAATTTTGTTTTATCTTGAATAAATTTATGAATTAAGGTTATTGTATTTTATTTTATTTTGGTTATTAATATGTTTTTTTTATTATTGTCATATTGTTTGGTTTTTCATTTGTATTGGTTTGTATTTGTGTCTAATCATGATCTAAATTCCATGCTAATGATTATCAATGAAAGAGTGATATCACAAAAATACTTAACTTCAGTTAAGTTTCAAAACTTATATTTCATAAAATAAATATATAAAATTTTATAGTATTTCATAAACTTTTAAAATATTTTTCAATACCAATATAAACAAATAATAGTTATTATAATATAAAAATCCAAATTTGAATTAAAACATTGTATTAATGAAGAACTGCAAGTTATTAAATTAATACTAAAAGAAAAGTCTTGCAGAAAAAAATAATACATATCAATCAAAAAAAAAAACATGATATAAGACAATTTACTTTCTCCCTGCATAAATACTTTCTCCCTGCATAAATCAAAGTTATTCAAGTACATTATTCATGGTAAATCACTAATTAATCTCACATTAATTCAAATTTTTGTAAGTAATTTAAAAAAATCAAATCAAATATAAGATTTTTTTATCGATTTTATTTTTTTAATTTCATCTTCAAGAATTTTTTTAACAATTAGTCAAATTATCTTTAAACTGATCAAATCAATTAGATTATATAATGATAATTTTTATATAATTTAATTATAAATTTAAACTAAATAAAAAGTTGAATTGAAAAAAAAAAGATTAACATATTTTAACAAACATAATAACAATGTTAGATAATTTTTTTAAACCTAAATATTTTTTCAAACTATAAAAAAATTTGGATATCATCCACAGCATAACGCAGCAGCCCTGTAATAATAAAGCAATTTAAACTTGAATCTATTTGGTTATATTTTGGGGAGACTTAGTCAATAAAACTATACGTATGTGCGTTGAGAAATGGTTCCTGTATTGGACATTTTCGTTTTAACAAAAGATCCACTGTTATTTTTATTAAATACTATCTAGATATCCACTGGATGGATTCGACGAAGTTCAAGATTCTTTAACATATATGGACACACACACACACACAAAAATATCCTACCACCTCATTTACACAGTACTTTGTTCCTTTATGTGGACCTCTGTTATGACATGTAAAAATTCCGGCGAGTGGATTGCCCAACAGCCAAGATTACTCTACTGTTCAAGCATCAAAATCAGCTTTTCTGGGCAGGCATGCACCAATCACCGACGCATACACAGCCTGCCTTGCCTTCCCATTAATTTCATGTGGTCAACAATGACGTGCCTTGAAAAACCAATATGCGACACCAAGCCATTAATGGCATCCTTTCCTTTCAATATGAACTATTTTTTCACTCTCATTAATGAGGTCATATGAATATTGCATAGAGTTCATATGCGAGGCCTTTCTTCTCAGTACAACGGGCGAATTAAACAATTTTAAGACTGCCGTCCGTATAAACGTTTTAAATTGGCCCCTTTCACGTCCTCTTCATCTGGTAATGGGAAATTAAATAAGGTCTTATGATTGTGCAAGCATAAGATTTCAGATCATATCATGTCAAGTCAAATGATCATACACAGAGAAGCCGGCAAGGGAGTTGACTCTGATTCGATATCAAACTATTCTTCTGGTTTTTTTCTGCTAGCGTCTGCTACTTTTTCCTAATATACTTCCTTGCCATAAAATGCACCAGAAATAAAAATGATGAAAACATGTAAAAGAGAAAATCGTGTTGTAGATATCTGAAAGCTACTACTCAATTTGTATTGTTATATTGTGAATTCTGTGCATTTTCTCACAATATTCCCCAATCATTCGAAGGATTTCAGGAGAGCTGGCTCCTGGCTCAGCCATTACATGGCAAGACAATACTAACTTCCCTGCTGTTATGGACCATACATGCAGGCTATGAACATCTTGAACTCCTTTAATACACTTCAGAGCACCCTCCAGCCTGCCAACATCGACCTCGTGTGGTGTCCTCTCCATTAGTATACAGAAGATATCTCTCAGCAATGGTAAAGTAGTAAACAGAACAAAAGTAGAGAAGAGTAGAGTGCAGATAAGATCAACCACCAACCAATCTGGCTTGGCCCATATAATTGCTCCAGCAATCATCACCCCGACAGACTGAATTAGATCAGCCATGACATGGACGTAAGCCCCTTGGATATTTATGTTCCAAATCTTTGTCTTTGCTGGAGTACCTGGTACCAGCTTAGTCTCCTCCCCTTCATTTGTTGCACAATAGTCCTCGCCCTCGTGGTTGTGAGTATGATCATGATTGTGATCATGGCATGCGTGGTGAGAGTGATCATGACCCAGCCACATGACCATGATAAAATTAATGATAAATCCAAACAAAGCAATTGCAAACATTAGTCCCCCGTTCACCCTTGCATTTTTGTGAAGAATTCTATCAATAGCTTCATAAATTAAAACACCAGAAATCAGCCATATGAGCTGAACAGAGAGAAGAGCACCCAGAACTTCAAGACGACTATATCCAAAAGACTGGTGTGATGTTGCCTTCCAACCCGACACCCATACGGTGAAAAGGGAAATAGAGAATCCAGCAACATCAGTCAACAAATGTGCAGCATCTGTAATAACGGCAAGACTATTGGCTTTCACTCCACCAACAACTTCTACTGCCATAACTATTAAATAA
This sequence comes from Populus pruinosa, assembly GCA_026413675.1. Classification (NCBI taxonomy): domain Eukaryota; kingdom Viridiplantae; phylum Streptophyta; class Magnoliopsida; order Malpighiales; family Salicaceae; genus Populus; species Populus pruinosa. The sequence continues at coordinate 29,648,836 of CM048592.1, read as the reverse complement.
AAGATTATGAGTCCAGAAAGTTTCGTTGCTGACTTTGATCTCTCTTCTGATTCCAAAGTGAAATTTTCTTGTTTGGGGAAGATACAAACAGAAGTCTGCGGTGCTTCAATGGGAAGGATGACTTTTTCCTCGGATGCAATAGCAGCCATCTCAACATCGTTTTGGTCTTCTGATCTCAAAATGGAGACTCTGTCATGTTCCATCTGCTTGGAGAAGATGTTATCAATTCAATGAGACAAACAAGAAAATGTTAACAAAATTATCTAAAATATGCGATTGCCTAACTGGCTCCGCAAACAGGCAAGCAATAGGAGTGATTTATTTCTCCAAATCATAAGCTAAAAAATGGAACCTAACATCTTGGAAAAACCACCACGGCGAAACCAGCAAAATTTGGCTAGCCAAGAAATCCAAACATAGAAGTAAGGTAACTGGCCAGCCAGTGAAATTAAAATGTTTGATCGAGCATTGTTTTTCTGTGGAACCATGCCATAAACCCATTTCATAAAATCTAAAAGACATCCAGGACAAAAAAAGAAGAAGAAGGAAACGGTTGTTATACCTGGGCTCCGCTTTAAGGCCTGAATTTCAAGAATTGAGGAATTGGGTAAGATCATAAATTGACTAAAAATTTCGTGTACGGAGATACAAAGAGAGAAAGATTCGAGTCCTTTCCATCTTTCCCCTGTTTTCATTCGAAGAAACATCGGCCGGCAGGGACTCGTTATTGAACAGGAAAGGCATTTAAAAATAATAATAATAATAATAATGGTGGTGTGATAATACTTTCTTGGCACCGTATGTTTTAGCTATTTTAAAAAATATATATTTATAAGATAGATTTGATTTATTAATATAAAAATTAAATTTTAAAAAATATTTTAATATATTTTTACACAAAAAAAAATAACTGCTATTATAATACAAAATAGGCTTTTTATTTGTTCATAAACTACTATATATTAGCATATTAAATAGGTAGCTACTTTCATTATGGATCAAACTGAATTTTTTATAATATAAAAAATAATATTTAAATATTATTAATGTATTTTAAAGAAGGAATAAAATTTATGATTTGATATTATAAAAAAAAATTATAAAAAAAAATTATAAAAAAATATTATAAAAAAATTAAAAAAGAAATCAAATTAACAAAGGAATCCAAAAAAAAACTAAATTTAAAAAAAAATCAAGATTATAGATCTAAGAATGAGATTGAAAACAAATTAAAATTTGATAAAAGGGCTAAGAATGAGGATTTTAAATCAAAATATTAAGGGACTAATCTTAAAATATTATCAAACTTTGAATTGAAACATAAAATAAAAAAAAAAGTTAAATTCACAAAAGAATTCAAATCAAGAGAAAAGGCATCAAACATGAAGAAATTAAAAATTAAGATTATGGATTCAATTATTAAATTAAAAATAAATTAAAATTTAATAAAAGAGTAAGAAATCAAACTTATAAATCAAAATATTTAAAGTCAAATATAAAATTTTATAAAATAAAATGATAAAATTAATTTTTTTAATGGACAATACAAAATTCATATTCTATATCTGGAAGGAATGTAATCCCCCTTCATATTCTATATCTGATCACATAAGATAACCAATAATATACTAACTACCTAAATATACTTTAACAACAACGTAACTTTACCGTGTATACTACCTCCACCACCACAACGCATAACTTGTACGTACACAACTATACTTTAGCAAAACGGGGAAGAAGCCCTTCCTCTTCTTTCTTCACATTATATATTTTCATTATGCCAATATGCTAGAAGGGAGGAGGGATCTGGACACGACTTTATACTAGTTAGATGGTGAGCGTGACGTCACGGGTTTATTATTTATTTTAAAAAAAATAGTTAATTACTTTATACTAGTTAGATGGTGAGCCTGACGTCACGGGTTTATCATTCATTTAAAAAAAAAATAGGTTTCGATAATGGCAGGATTTAAATGTTATTTTATTTTTTTATGTTTTTGATTCACATGAGTGTCTGGTATATTATGATTAATTTCACGATTTATTAAACACTTTATAAATTTAATAAATATATAAGATATTACGAGAATAACAAATATATATATAAAGACTTAAACCTAAATACAGTAAAAAAAACAAATTACTTCCACCATTAAGGCAAGAATCTTAATGCGTCTTATTATATATACAAGATACATGTTTATTTTAGGGTACACACAGCTAATAACCTGAGGTTCGTTTGAATTCTGTAGCGCACGGGGTCTAGTTGGGTTATGGAGAGCCAAGCACAACATGTGGTAGGCTGTGTCTAGCCTCAGACAAATAGTCTAAACACCACGTGTATGAAGAGGTGTACCCAGTACAAGAACTGAAGCTTAATCACCACGTGGAAACAGGAGTGTTCTAACACTGTGACAAGAGCCAAACACCACGCATTATAAAATATTTATTTATAACATAAAAATAATATTTTTAATATTAATGTTTTTTATTATAATAAAAATAATAATATACATAAAATAAACAATAATATTTTTAATTCTAAAAATACTTAGAACATAAATAATAATATTTTTTATATTAAAACTTTGAAACATTATAAGAATAATAATATTATAACAAAAATAATAATATCTTTAAGATAAATACTTTATATTTTAGGAAAAATAATAATAATGACAACGCAAATTATAATATTTTTTATATTAATACTTAGAATTGTTGAGTATTTTTAATAATACAACACTATATGCTCACTTTACAACACAGAAAATAATATTTTTAATATTAATACTTTTGATTATAGTAAAAATAATAATATTCATAACACAAATAATATTATTTTCAAATTTCAAGAATATTTAGAACACAAGTAATAATATTTTTTATATCAAAACTTTAAATTATTATAAGAATAATAATATTTTTGAGATAAATAATTTATATTTAAAATAATAATAATAATATTGACAGCACAAATTATAATATTTTTTATATTAATATTTAGAATTGTTAAGTATTTTTAATAATACCATGCCAAGGGCTCATTGTTTTTTTTTAAATACCATAAAAAATTATAATATAAATAATAATATTTTATTTTAATTTTATTAATTATTTTATTAATAATATTAATTACAATAAGAATAATAATATTTCTAAAAAAAATAATAATATCTAGAATTCTAGGATTCATGAACATTGAGTCTTAATTAATGACCCAATAGAATTGGATCCTTATGCTAGACTTATTTATCTTGGCTCCTAACATCACACTTATTTTCCTCGAGTCTTTAGCCTTGACTTAAGCAATACTAATTCCTAACATAATGCAACCCAAACATCATATGTGTACTGGAAAGTGCCTAAACCTTATGTAGAGTCCAAGTATCACATGCATGCTAGGGAATGCCCAATCCATCAGCATAGCTCAAATGCCACTTGTATGCAAGGTGTGTACCAAAGTGCCACTTATGTGGTTTTTTTTTTATAGTAATAACTTTTTTAAAAAAATTATTAATGATGATGATAATAATAATAATAATAATAATAATAATAATTTTTAATTTTACATTTCAAATCACATCTTTGATTTTTTTTTAATATTAAGAATAAAAATTTTCTAATTATTTATTAATAATATTGATTATTATAAAAATAATAATATTTATAACACAAAAAAATATTTTTAGTTTTATTACTTTTGATTATCATAAAACTAATAATATTCATAACACAAATAATATTATTTTTAATTCCAAGAATACTTAGAATACAAAATAATAATATTTTTTATATTAAAACTTTGAATTATTATAAGAATAATAATATTATAACAAAAATAATAATATCTTTGAGATGAATAATTTGTATTCTAAGAAAATAATAATATTGACAATGTAAATTATAATATTTTTTATATTAATACTTTAAATTGTTGAGTATTTTTAACAATACTACGCTAAGGGCTCACTCTTTATTTTTATTTTTAAATGCCATAAAAATTTATAATATAAATAATAATATTTTGTTTAAAATTTATTAATTATTTTATTAATAATATTAATTATAATAAAAATAATAATATTTCTTAAAGAGGACCCATGAACATGGAGTCTTAATGAAGAACCTAATAGAATTGGATCCTTATGCTAGACTCATTGATCTTAGGTCTTGATACTAGACTCATTTTTTTGAGTTTTTAGCCATGATCCAAGCGTCATTTGTCCATAACCCAACACAGCTCAAGCGTCACGTTTGCAGTGGGAAGTGTCCAACCTATAGGCAAAACCCAAGTGCCACGTGTGTGCTGGGAATGCCTAACTCATAGGGGTCACATGTGTGAGACGTCGTAAAGATCATCCACCCTCATAAATATATATATATATATATATATATATATATTTAGTGTATCAGGCAAAATATAAAGAGACAAGAATACCAGGGATTATCAGTAAAATATAGATTGAGAGTCGCTACCAAGTATTTTGGTCACTAGAAACCCTAATCTGTCTCAGAGATAGGTATGGAAACTGATTGCATAAAAAAAAGGCATTAGTATTCCAAATATGCCCTACCTAAGGTAAGTTACATGATTTTATGGTTTGATAAAAATCTAAGCAAATTAACAAAAAAAACTTTTTAATACGAGGTATATATTTTATGTATAAATTCATAATCCCTGGTATTAAAACCAAATAAAAATATTTTTTTGATGTTTTTTGAAATATTGGTCAATGTTCTCTTGACTTTAATAAACTAGTTATTAAAATCAAAATGCATACTAAAATATTTTTTTTGTGATAAAAAACACAATATGATTTTTTTTAGCTTTAAGACACTTGATTGTATTAAAAAAACAAATTTTTTTTTGCTTTTTTGTTAATGAAAATAAGATATTTTAATACCAGATTTATATTTTATGGTGTATTTACTTGGAATGAGCCAACATGACCCAACATAAACAAAATGGGCTGGCATCGGCCCAACATAAAAAATAGGTCGGCACTAACCTAAAAACTATAACTGATTATGCACAGTAACTATACAAATATTCATTTTTGCTGCAAAAAGTGAATTGCTCGCGTTCTGCATGCAAAAATAAAATAAGAAAAAAAAGGGTAGTGAAGGAGAGAAGATTACCTGGCATGGAGGGGGTTGGTTGTTATCATCTATGGTAACTTGCAATGGCAGAGACTGTGGTTAGATCTCATGGCGCTGCTTCACTGATACTTCTCCCTTGTTTTTTTCCTTTGTTTTTGTTTTCACCTTTCTTCTTCTTTTTTTCTTCTCCTCCTCTCGATTTTCCTTCTTTTTTTTTTCTTTTTATTCCTTTGTTTTTTTCTTTTTTTCCTTCCTTCCCTTGTTTTATTTTTTATTATTTCTCTTCTTTCTCTCTCTCTTTTAATTTTTTTCATTCTTTATTGTCTCCTTTCTCCCTTGTATTTGTAGGGGAGAAAGGAGACCTCACCCCTACCAAGTCAATGGCGCAGGGGTGTAGGGTGGACAGGGCAACCATTGTTTAGTCATCTCTCTACCACTTTATGAACACCTCTTGTCCCGTAACTCTAACACGTGGAAAGCTATACAAGTGGAGGGGTCCTTGGTCAATGTCTTTTTAGGTCATTAGGGGAAGAGAAGTCAGTGAGAAATAGAAGAGAAAAAAATGTTCTTTTTTCCTAGCTTTGCGCATCCAGGGAAAGAAGAAGACCCATAGTGCCGTTCAAAATGACACTGTTTTGGCTATTTTTTCTTAATAAACAGTAGATGAAATGATGCTATTTTAGACAAAACACGTCATTTCATTTAAAAGAAAAAAAGGTGGCAAAACATCATAAAATCCAAATCAGTCTTTAATTTATGATTTGTTAAATCATTTTAAAAATCAATTCAATTGCATTCCTGTCAAATTCAATCATCGGCTCTAAAGTTGGCCGCCCTTTTCCAAACTGACTCTTGGTCTCTGATTTATACAATTTGACCCTTGATTGATCAATACACTTTTATTTTTTTCAATTTGATCTTTGATTCGATTTTAATTATAGCCCCTCTATTTACACACCCTTTCCAGTTTGGTCATTGGTTTCATATTTTTTAATTAAATCTTTAATTGGCCATCATACTTCAATATTTATGCAATTAAGCCCCTGATTTGACCAAATTAACTCTAAAAAATTATAATTTGATTCAAGAACTTTAATTTCTTTCAATTAAAGCCCAAATTGACTTCAAAATCAAATTTTATTGCAATCAAACCCTTCATAAATTCAATTAAAACTTCAATAAAATTTAAGTGAGTCCATACATATATGATTTTGGACTTTTCTTTTTTAAATTGAATTTTTTTTGTCAACAAGACTCTCATCGGTCAATAAAATACAGTCAAATTTTAATTTTTATATTTTTTAATCTTCTTTACCAATTTTTGATCATTTTGAGCGTTCTAATATCATTTTTATTATTTTATTTGGCTTTCTTTATATATATATATATATTTTTTTTTTTTTATACAGGGACCTAAAAATGGATTACAACAATAAGCAGAACTTAAATGTCACTTGTGCGTAAGGGGTGTGTCCAACCTATAAACAGAGTCTAAGCACCATTTGTGTGCTGGGATTGCTCACCCATAGGCTTAGCCCCCACCAACAATGCAATCCACATTAAAAGCTCTCACAGTCTAAATTACCTTTTATTTGTCTATTGACTTGATGTTCTTCGTCTTAAACAAAAGAGTTTTCTCTTTAAGCTCTGCCGTCTTTCTTTTTCTACTCTCTACACTAGTCATACTGACTAGTATAGTCAACTACTCAAAATGAGGAGCTTATTAACTATAATTACACCTGATCTACCTTTTGAAATCACTAGCCAAAGCAAGTGAAAGCATTCACAATGCACCTATAATGAATTCATTCACAATAAATAGTAACCTAAGTTATAATGAAATATCAAACCTTTTTAGTTATTGATAATATATATACATACATAGACACAAAAAAAAATGATTTAAGAGAGATGGAAAAAAAATACTCCTTATATGATTAGTTGATAAATTAATCATTAGTATCAAAGAGAAAAGATGAAAGTATATAAAGTTATCTAAAAAGAGAGAGATGAAAAAACTCAAGATTAAAGCAAAAACTATGCAAACAGACTTATTTTACTACCATAATAGTGAAAAAACTTTTTTTTGTTTTTTTTAAGAAACCAACAGTTTGTATTTTGATATTTTTACATTCTGTATTTATTCATTAAAAATTTATATAAGTTACAATCATGTTTTCACTTTTTTTTAATATAGCAGAATGATCTATTCAGTTTAAATTTTTTAATCTAAATAAGAGGGGTAATTTAATTTTTTATTTTTAAATTACAATAGAATTACAATTTTGCTACTATAATAATAAAAAAAAATTAAGTCATGCATTGAGAGGAGTATTTTTATCTTTTCAAATAGTTTTTGGTAAATTTCAAGATTATCAAGGACACTTTTATCTTTTTAATTTCAAGAATTATTTTTTAATGTAAGAACATTGTTGTAGCATGTGTTGTCTGCAATAGCACATGAAAGGTGCTCACATAATTTGGACGACGCCTTTATTGGCTAAAATTAACCTTCTATTTAGTTGTTAGATACTTAATTGTGTTTTCTTTTTGATAATGTGGTGTGTGTCAATAGAGGTGAAATAGCTTGTCGTCGGTAAGGCAATGCAACCAATGAGACTTTCTTTCTTTATTTTTTTTTCTCTTTCCTTCTCTAAAAATTATAAATTAATCCTTTTATAAAAGTTTTATTTGTTTTCAATTTTACCATTTAATCTCATTTTATTATTATATATATATATAAATTTGATCTTTATTTTTTTTAATTTATAATAGAGTTTGAAAAATTAACAGGGATTAATATTTGTTTTTTGGCTTTTTTTATTTTATTTCATGGTTGAAAATTGTTTTTTTTAAATAACTTTATATTTTTTTAATTTATTTTATATTAGTTTATCCTTGTGACATAGAATACAAATTTGATGTTTTAATTCAGATTGGGTCTCATCTTAATCCCCATATTACATTTTATAATAAAAAGGTTATTCCAAATATTATTTTTATTCTAAATGTTATTTTTAAGAAGCATAATTTGTAGTTTTTCAAAACTCAACATCAAAGTTGGATTAAGATTTGATTTATTGACTTACATCTTTTTTTTTTATAAAAAAAAACTTATTGTGCTTAGGTGAACTAGTATAATTTAAGATAAAAATTAAGAGATCTGGATTTAACTGAGAGATCCGGATTCACATGGTTTCTAGATGGTCAATCCAAATTACAAGTCCTCAATCCCTGCTCACACGGAAATGTTAATATTAGTCCTGAATCCCTGTTCACATGGAAATGCTAATATTTGGACTTGCTGTTGAATAGCTAACATCTTGTTTATAGTTATATTTCAAAAATATTTTTAAAAAATTTAAATTTCTTTAAATTTAAATTTTGTAATATTTTTATATTATTTTAATACAATAATATCAAAAATAATTTTTTTAAAATAAAAAATATTTTTTAATACATTTTTAAATAAAAAATATTTTTAAAGATAATTACAACTACACCCCTCCCAACCACCGCAAATAAAAAAGGAATCTGCATAGGCAAATTCGCAACGGTGGATCCAACCGTCCGAGGAATTTTATTATCTAGCCGGACCCACCTTCCACCTTACATTTTCTTTATTTTATTTTTCTTCATAACATTAAAGTTTTAATATTCGGCAGCACGTTTTCACATCTTAGAGTATACATCTCATTTCTAACCCGGTTTAAGGTTAGGTCACACGGGTTGATAGTAAATTTAAAATAATATTTTTTTAATTATAAAATTATAAAAATATTATTTTAATTTTGTTAATAAAATCAAATAAAATTTCACTGAGTCTTATCTGATTTACCAAATTTTAAGTTTACTTACTAAAATATTAGAGTTGAATTTTTTTTGTTAAAATTATATATTTTTTTTATTTTGAATTACATTTTTTAATATTTGTATATTATTTTAATTTTTTAATATAAAAAATAAAATTTAAAATTTAAAAATATTATTTTAATATATATATATATATATATATTTTTTAAAATATTTTAAAAATAATATTAGTACAATCCTCTCCCCTAGATTAGGTAACAAATGAACAAGTTACCGAATGGATTCGTCATGTCAAATCAGGGCTAATAGTATTAGTTGTAAAAATCTTATTATGTTTACCATACGATTAATAAAAGCAGACATTTTGTTGTTACCGTCGTCTCCTTTCGACTACACCAATACATACACGACATTCAAAATCGCCAAAAAGAAAAGAAAACTTCGATTTGAGAGAGGGAAATCGAGCTTGAAGATATACAAGTAGATTTTGTTTGTTATAATGGAAGAGGAAGGAAAGCAGCAGAGGAAGGAGGGAACAACAATGGAGGCTGGTCTTTTAGATAGCATAATAAGTCGTTTGTTAGAATTGAGGCAAACAAGGTTAGCCAAACAACCGCAGGTTCAGCTTAGCGAGAATGAGATCCGTCAACTCTGTGCTGTTTCCAAAGAAATCTTTCTTCAACAACCCAATCTTCTCGAGCTCGAAGCCCCCATTAAGATCTGTGGTAAACCTCCCTCATCTTTTCCTCTTACTATGATTCACTAAGAAACACTGCGTGGTTTTTTGCTGGATTCATTCCATTCTTTATTACATTTAGGTGGAGACTTATACAATCATTTTCTTGCTTTTCTTCCTTTTTCTTTGTTGGGATTAAACTGGACAAATCTAGATTGATGGGGGAACAATCAATAGTTGGGAATATTAATTTAATGCTGGCTGGAAGGATTATTGGTTCAAGCAATTTATTTAGGGGATCTATTTTACCCTATGTGTCGTTTGATACAGAAGCCAAAATCTTGGATATGGTAACTGATGTGAAGACTGATAATTGGTGGACGCGGAGCTGTGGATCGGAAGAAATCTCTATTCTAGATCGCTCCATTTTTCTTAAAGTCTTGGTCTTGGTCGTGGTCTGAGACCGAGAGCACCCTTTTTCTTATTTCAGAGTTTGGTAGATAAGATTGCTTGGAATTCTCTTCCTAGGCGCTTCAAGACTGAAGAGCAGCAACTTCAAGCATAATCTTTGGTGGATTATAATTGAGCAATGTGTTTTCTCCTTTTCTTGTCTTGTTCAAGATGTTAGCTTATTGATTATTAGCTCTGGGTATGAAGGACTTGAAGAAAATTATATAAAGAAAGAATAAGAGAGATTGAAGGGTATGATGGAAGAAATATCTATTCACTTCCGAAAAGAGGAAACCAAATAACCAGTTCTGTATGAGCTAGTGAAACCAGTTTCACTTGGTTAAGTTGTTTGAAAGTGTGTCCATATGGATGGGATCTAGGAAGCATTGATCCTTAAAAAATGATCATGTAGCCATATTGGTCTTCATCATATATGCACTGGATATGGCCTGATACATGTCGGAGATGTGGGTATATGGAGAAAAATGATAAAACAGTAAATTCAATTTTGGATACATGGAAGATACTAGGATGTTTTTCTTTATTTCTTGTTAAAATAAGATTTTCGTATGTTACATAAAATATTTAAAAATTTGACATATCCCTCATGAATCATATACTAAATTTTTAAGAATTTTCATATCTCCATATCCATATCCTGCCATACTGGTATTCCATATTTGTGTCCATGCTTCATGAGGATGCACTAAAGGGTTCATATTTATTAAGTTTATGTGGAATTGATTGCATAATGAATAAAATCTATCTATGGTTCAGTTGTTTGTATATTGTTATGGTGAACTTGGGTGTTCATGGATTAAGCTGGATGAGCTTGTCTGTTCACAAACAACTTACGCTTTCTTTGGATCAAATTGCATTTGAACAGAAAAAGACCCTCCAAGGTTAAAGCATTTGTCTAGACAACCAAGAGGCCTCATGATGCCTGGTGTCCGAGTATTTGCCCAATGCATCATTGTAAAAAGTAGACACATAGTCATGTTTTTTTCATTTGAGAATCCAAATATAGTAAAATCTATCCTGAAGTTGTTTGCTGATATTTCCTTTTTTTTGTAATCTGTCATAATTTAATATTTTTATATTTTAATTGTCTCAAAATTGCTAGGACAGTATTAGCTAACTTCATAATATGCATAAGTATTAAGTGTATAGAATGAGATAAGACTTGGTTAGTGTGCTTGATGTTCTATGTTTTGTAGCGATGATAGATTTGGGATTTCATGCTTTAGTACCTGTTTGAGAGGCTTTTTTTGGACTGGTCGTATCAAGAGAGTGTTTGTGCATGGAATGCATAATTTCTTGAACTAGCAGCACCTTAACGTCAAATATGTTTTCAACAAAACATAAGCATCCATATCTACCTTTCAGCTGTTTTTGGTTCTAGAATTCCATGTTAGGTTTAGCAATTTTTGGCTGAGCTTGTTCTTGTTAAGGTTTGGCCTGTATAATTCACACTACATGGACAATTATCATGGATGCCTATCTTGCATCTCTAGAGTCAAACCCCTTCCACAATACTTGAATGAAAACCTCTCTTCCTCTAAGTGAAAAGTTTTGTTCACTTAAAAATAAGCAATGGTTGGCATTCTATGCTTAGAAACTTAAGTGATACTCTCAATCTTAATTTGACTAGCTGTTCTAAATATTTTGTTGATCCTTACATATAAATAGCACAAGCAATTTTAGTTTGAAGTTTGGACTTCTAGTTGATTAGACCAAACTGAAAATGGTGGTTTGCAATCTTTCTAAGTTAGCCTCCTAACATTTATAGGTTGATGTTGCTAGTTGGTTGGCATGTGCTAGTGTAATTGTTGTGTGGACATTAAGAGAGTGTTTCTTTTGCTTAAAATATTTTATAGGAAACTAGTCAATGTAGGATATTTTATAATCAACTTATAAACTTTATTTGTTTTTTGGAAAATAGTTTTAGGTCATGAAGTTTTGTAAAATATTTTATAGATAATAATTAACTCACAATACTATCCAACTATTTTGACCACCACCACTACATCATTGTTGCTACTTTAGCCAACACTACCAGCCCCAACACCACGCCACCATAGTTGTACCATGTTACCATAACCACCACCACCTCTTTGAAGATGCTGCTGCCACCACTGCCATGATTTATTTCACTACCTCTGTATTTTTCACACCATTACTTATTAAACATTGTGAAATTAATTCCATGTTTAAAAATGTCTTAGAAGGCTTTTTTTTTCTTTCCATTTTTAAAATATTTTGTGCAAAGCAAACACCCCCTAAAATGGGATATTTCAATGGAGCCTTTGATCGGTCCATTATTTGCATTTGCATTTTCTTTAAGTGTTTAAAATAGCTTGTGAACAAGATGTAGTATAAGATATAGGATTTTCATTAATTGTTTGCACTTTAATATTTTTCTATTTTTTTTATTTAGGAAGTTTTATAGGATTATTATTATTATTATATATTTTGTAAGAATTCTTAGTTCTCAATTGGTTTAGATTAACAGGTTTTGGGTGTCTATGTAAGCATCATGTTCAATGCGTTTTGGGAGCAGACACTTCTGATGAATCAAACCTTAAATGGAGAATTATTTCGTTCATCCAACCCATTACTACTGGGTTTTCTTTTTCTCAGTCCTCTCCTATAGATTCACCTTTTCTATAGGGTGCTTTTCTTTATCTTATTCAATTCACCCCTTTCCTATAGAGAATTCTTCAATCATTTATCTTTGTCCTTACCATTGTCCTACGTCAGTTAAACATGAGAGTTACCAGTTCAAATAAAAACGAACAGTAAATGTGAGGGTTTGAAGTGCCTTGCTGTTACATAACCCATGTCATTTGGCAAGCTATTACTCTAATACATTCAACTAAACTGATAATTGTTAGCCTCAGGTACTCCTTAATAAGTCACAAAGTGTATGATGAAGAACAGGAAAAGTGATAGAGTAAAGAGACAAACCCTAGAATCCATTAGATTAAACCCTTGAGATTCGTAAAGGATTCACAAATTAAAAAAACCTCCAAAATGCTAGGCTTCTGAACTCCACAAGAATAGATAAGAAGTTGCTTTGCAAAAATTTGATTTGTTGAAACAGCATCTCCATAATGCTAAAATGGCTGTTTATATAAGTGCACCAAAAACTTCCGAATGGTCCTATCAAAATAGGGAGCAAGCCAATAGTATCACTTATAACAAAGAAAAGCCCAAATAATCAAAAGATATCAGAAAATCAGAAAGTATGACAAAAATATCTAATTTATCCTTCATTCTATAAAATGAAGTACATGTTCATGATTCTCTTGCATTCATATCCTTGTTTCTGGGTTTTGTTAACTGCTGTGCCTTTTCCTCGTTGATTTCCAGGTGACATTCATGGGCAATATTCAGATCTTTTGAGACTTTTTGAATATGGAGGTTTTCCTCCTAGTGCCAATTATTTATTCTTAGGTGATTATGTGGACCGTGGGAAGCAGAGTTTGGAAACAATATGCCTTTTGCTTGCCTACAAAATCAAGTATCCCGAGAACTTCTTCCTTTTAAGAGGAAACCATGAGTCTGCTTCGATTAATCGAATTTATGGATTCTATGATGAATGTAAACGACGGTTCAATGTGAAACTTTGGAAGACATTTACAGATTGTTTTAACTGTCTTCCTGTTGCTGCTCTTATAGATGACAAAATATTGTGCATGCACGGTGGGCTTTCCCCTGAATTAACAAATTTGGATCAAATTAGGAACTTGCCTCGTCCAACTGATGTTCCAGATTCTGGTTTGCTTTGCGATTTACTTTGGTCTGATCCTGACAGGGATATCAAAGGCTGGGGACTGAATGACCGGGGGGTCTCATATACATTTGGCCCTGATAAGGTTGCAGAATTCTTAATGAGGAATGATATGGACCTTGTTTGTCGTGCCCATCAGGTTGGTGAAGTTTGCTTCTTCTATCAATTCTTTTAACTCGAGCAGTTTCCATGATGCGTCTTTTTTTTCTTCTGTCAGGTCGTTGAGGATGGATATGAATTCTTTGCAGAGAGGCAGCTTGTAACAATATTTTCAGCTCCCAACTATTGCGGTGAATTTGATAATGCCGGTGCAATGATGAGTGTTGATGAAACCCTAATGTGCTCTTTCCAAATACTTAAGCCTGCAGACAAAAGGTTCAGGTTCATGTGAAATGATTGCTCTTTGCTGTCCTATAACCACTTACAATTTCTATGTAAGTTTTATGCTATGAGTTCTCTTTTTTGTATTGGTTGTTCCTTTAATGGTAAATTATTTTTGTTATCAAACAAAATTCCATTCTTTAGTTATTTCTGAAAGACAAGAGCTTTCTAGGGAAGGGTGTGGGAAAAAAGACAACCTCATAGGTGATTATTTAATTTGTAATATTTGAGGAATCAATATCATTTACTAATCGTATTGCTGCAGTAAATACAAGTAATAGAGCATGCTTCTATAAATTGGACACAATATAATTGTAAACAGAGTTGTAATCTTCTAATTAAACTGATTTGGCTAGATCTTCTGCATGCCAAATACATCTAAAGTTAGTCATTGCTCTCTATGAATTTGATTTTTTTGTTGCAATAATTTTTTTTCTCTCACCATCATGATCATAATATAAATTGTTGCTTAGCTACATAATTAGATTAGGTAAAATATCTAATACACACCAACTATGAGAAGCCCATATATTGATTCAGTGATGCAGAGGAAATTTTCATATAAAATGTAGTGTGCTTAAATGAAAAATAGAATAAAAAATAAAAGAAAGTAAGGGAATGAGGACTGGTCTAGCAATTCAATGTAGGGTCTACTTTCATTATCAATAATACCATGTTGATTTATTCTTTAATAAATGAAAGGATAAGGAGTGCAGCCCCCATATATTTTATGTTGTAGCTCTGCCAATGCTTGCTGTGTAATGGCATAAATGATTCACATTTTAGCCATATAATAGGATTCAGAATTGTATTATATCTTGTGGGTGTTTGTGACTAGTATGTTCGTTGTTGATGGTGCTTTTTGAGTGGCAGTTTATCTTTCTGTTGCTATTTTCTTTGCTTGAAGGCTAAGAATAAGCTTCACTTTTTAATGGGTAGAAATTTCAAGAGCAAAGCTGTTAGGGAAAATGAAGTTACTTCTGAATTTTGTTTAGATCTTTTTTGGGTTTCTGATTTTATCAATCGGTTAATTTTCAGTTTCATGAAAGACATTATATTTCATATAAAGGCATACATTGAAGAGCAATTCTTTGAAACTGTAGACTTGTATGTCTAATCCCATTTCAATGTATGAGCCAACTAAACTGTTCCATGGAGAGGTGTTGTTGTTCCTTTCTGAACTATGCTTTTTTTATTTTTTATTATTATTTTGTGCTTCCTAGCTTTACTTTACATCAGCATACAACTGGTCACCAATCACTGAGTGTCATTTTTCAGGAAAGAAAATCTGTTTTTTTTATTTCTCTTTATGATGGACAACAAGAGTTTATTTTTAAAAAATAGCAGTGTTGCTGATTAACAAACAAAAGCTTGTCCCTCAAGTATCACCACTTCATCATCATTACCACCTCCATTATCACCACTTCATCATCATTACCACCTCCATTATCCTCTGAACTCCTAGTGTGCATTTCATTCCTTGGAGCCAATTCTGAAAGATCAAACATCATTATCAATCTGCCATGCTACCATAAATACAGCTGAAAGCAACATCTCCACTTTGCACTTGCCTTCATCAAACATATCCATAACCACCTTGTCCTTCACCACCAGCAGTTCCCTGCTATTGTGCCCCATTGCCTCCTTTATAATGCTTATTGGATGTGGAACCACCTTTCTTTTTCATGCTTTCTGGTGTACCACTCATGCTTTTATCACACAGTGGTCCCCTGAAAGTACTTTTTATTTTTTATTTTTGTACGGAGGCTGAATTTTAAACAAAACGGTTTTGCTGCCTCCAGTAAATATGCATAGTAATAACCGACATGTTTAGATTGTGAGAAATTGAAATATACACAAGTTTTTTAGTTGTTGTACAACTATGCATTAGTTTAGATGTTGACTCTTCCATTAGTTTTTATTGATCATTTAAAGTTTGTTTCTTCTATATGACAGTTCAAATTCTTCTCCTTCATTGTTCTTATATTCCTCCTGTACTTGACAGGTTTTGGTATTAATTGCTCTGACTTCTAATATGTTGATTTTATTCCTGTTACATTCGCTTTCTGTTTTGCTAATCCTTGTGCACCTTTGTTGTAGAACTTATTTTCAAGTATGTTACAGGGAGAATCATTTGGGTATGAAAATGTTGCCATCAAAGCTGCTTCAACTTTGAGCTGCAGCCACCATGCTGTTACAATGTTTCTCGTGTTGAGGGTACGGGGTTATTTGTTGAAAATGCTCTGTTTGCAGGAGCTTTCCAAATTCCAAAATTTGGAGCTGACTGTTTTTTTATAGCAATGTCATAGGCCAGTTTTTCCTTTTCGAGTTCTAGCGCAAATTATGATGCCCGTGTATATACATTTTATCTATAAATGACTGCACTGATACAGCAGTGCACGATTGCCTGCCTTTTACTAAGAATTTTTTTGATGGTAAGTTCCCAAATGACTCTCGCAAGCTAGTTCACTAGGGTTCTGGCCTCTGATTTTCTCGGGCTTTTTTGGGGCCCAAGCATCAGATGAAGTTTGTGAATTGACTGAGCTGCCAGCATCAGTTTGTTGGAATGTTCGAAGGAAGCCTGAACGGATAAACTAAGTGTTGGCAAGCAAGTTCATTCTTGTTTTACTATTTGTCTCGCTTTGAGCTTGGTGCCGCCAAGAATCATTCTAAATCCCATAGTAAAGAGTACTGTATCTTTTTTCTTTTTAACACAACTTGACGGTCACAGAACATGTGAAGAATAAAGTGTAGCTCGCTCGTCTTGTTATGCTTGCAAGGATTGTTTATTTATTCAACTTTATACGAGTTTGGTTTGCTACATAGGTCTTGTTTTTTTGTATTTTTGAATTATTTTAATGTATTGATATTAAAAAAAATATTTATTTATAATATATTTTTAAATAAAAAAATATTCCCCTCTTCAGTTGCCTAATTAAAAAAAATTCACATGGTAAAGATGCCCGGAAGCCAAAAATGGTTCATGTATGATGTCTGCATATAATATTATATACATTTAATAAATGCTTGTAAGCTGGCGGTGTTTGGACGAGTGGACCTGAGAAGGTGACGGAAAGTGGTGTTTGGGTTGGTGGACCTTGAAAAGATGGCGTTTGAGATGGTGGGCTTAGATGGAGGAGAATGCCTTTGGAATGTTGTTGTTTGAGAAGGCGAGCCTCGAAAGGGTAGTGGGTGCCTATAATAATACGGTATTTGGGTTGGTGGACCTTGAGAAGGTGGTGTTTGCGATGGTAGACGTTTGAAAGATGATGAATATCGATGAAATGATAGGGTTTGAGTTGACAGAACTTGAGATGGTAGTGAGTGCCCATAAAAGGGTAGTGTTTTAGTTGGTGGATTTCAAGAAGACGGTGGATGTGTAGTTTTTGGCAGTACAGAAACATCAAAGAATAGAGTAAAATAAGCAACATAGAATAATTATTATGACAACAATATATATTTTTTTATTAATTGAATCACTTTTTTATATAAAAATTCTAATAAAAAATTATAGAAAATTAATGATAAGACTTTAACAAAAAAAAAACAAATTCTATATTAGCTTTATTTACAACTAACTTCCTAACCCATTGAAAGATAATTTTAACTCATTCTTTTTACATTGAAGATTACTTCTTCAGCAACAAAAAAAGCAACCATCAACACTCTTCCTTCCATCTTATGCTGCAAACATTTATTTTGTCCCTTAAAGTTTTAAACCTTGTTTTAGATAAGGACTTGATAAATATATTAACAAGCTAGTCTTCTATCTTGCAATAACTCAGATGTAATTTTTTATTTTTCTGAACTTCTTTAAAAAAATAGTACTTAAGCTTGAAATGCTTTGTTTTGTTATGAAAAATTGGATTATTAGATATTGCAATTGCAGCTTGATTATCAACATAAATCTTAGTAGCTTTTCTTTGCTCTATGTCTAAATCTGCTAGAATCTTCCTAAGCTATAAGGCTTGATTTGCAACTACAGTTGCTGCAACATACTCTTTCTTTGTAGTTGATTATACAATAATTTCTTGCCTTTTGAAACACCAGGTAAAAATTCTTGATCCAAAACTAAAACAATATCCAAAAGTGTTTTTCATGTCATCAAAATTGCTAGCCTAATCATTATTTGCATATCCTTGTAGTTTAAAATTTTCAATATAACTAAATTGAATGCCATAACTTAATGTACCTTTGATATACCTCACCATTCTTTTTACAGCCTTGAAGTGAACTTTACTTGCATAATCCATGAATCTTGATAATAAGCTTACAACACGCATGAAATCAGGTCTTATTGTTGTGAGGTACATCAGACATCCAATCAAGTATCTGTAAACTCCTTCTACTTTGTCAACTCCATCTTCTTTATAGAACTTTCCCTTCAAATTTATAGGCGTATTCATTAGTTTGTATTCTTTTTTTTTTTAATTTTCTTAAAATCTCTTTGGCACATTTTTATTAGCCAATAGAGATCCCACACTGGTTTTGTTACACTTCCATGCCAAGAAAATAGGACATTTCATCAAGGTCTGTTATTTCAAAGACCTTCATCATTTCTGTTTTAAATTAGTCTATCATTTTTGGATTGTTTGTTGTAACAAATAGATCATTAATATAGAGTGAAACCAAAATGTAATCAGAATTTGAGTATCTGAATTGGTCTATCATTTTTATGTTTCAGCATGTCTACTAATTTCCATGTTTGATTCTTCTTAATCATCCTCAACTCCTTTTTCATTGCATTAATCTATTTTAGATCATTTTTAGCCTCTTTAAATTCTGCAGGCTGTAACATAGCTACATTGCAACTTTGATAAATGTCATCAAGCAATCTTGTTCCTTTAACTGGTGCTTCATCAATATAATCATTAAGATCTTATATAATCTCCTTACTTGCATTTTGTTCTGCATCTTTGAAGTTCCACTTTTCAATTTCAAAAAACTTGATGTCTTTGTTAACTATCACTTTTTTGTTTGAGGTTAAAAAACTTTGTAGCTTTTTGTAACATCGTTATAGCCAATAATAATATCAACTTCAGCCTTTCTATCAAGTTTATCTCTTTTAACTAGAGGAACATAAGTGAAACTTAAGCATTTAAAAATCTTTAAATTATGGAGTGACGGTTTATAATCATGCCAAGTTTTTTATATAGTCTTGTTTTGTAATGCTCTTATTGGTAACCTATTCAACAAGAAGATTGCAATGTTTACAGTTTTTGCCCAAAACTTCTTGGGTAAATCTTTCTCAAATAACAGACACTTTTTCATCTCCATTATTGTTTTATTTTTTCATTCACTTACACCATTTTGTTTAGGAGTGTAAAGCACCATATATTGATGTTCAATCCCTACATCATGAAAAAACATGACAAACTTGTTTGAGGTGTATTTGGTGCCATTATCAGATCTTAAAACCTGAATTTTATAACCATTTTGATTTTTAATCCAATTTTTAAACTTTAAAAAAACATTTGCTACCTCAATTTTAAACTTTAGGAAATAAACCCAACACACTTTTGTATAATTATTAATGAAAACAATATAATACCTGTTTCCATTCAAAAATATTGTCTTCAAAGGTCCAACAACATCAATAAGAATAAGCTGAAGCTTTTCTATTGCTCTCCTAGCCTTATTCAGAAGAAATTGAAGTCTGTTTTGCTTATCATATTGACAAGAGATACAAACTAAGATTTCTTTTTCCAAGTTTGACATTTCTTGCACCATCTTCTTTTTCTGTATATACACCAATGTTGCTTGATTGAAATGCCCTAGTCTCTTATGCCACAATTCAGTCTGATTTATTGTGCTTGAAAAGACAGCTGACTCCTCTTCCATCCAATCTACTGAAAAGCTTTTCCTTTCATCTTTATAGTGAATATTTTTAATTCAGCAGGATAAAAAATTAAGCAATGTTTATCTTTGAACATAGCTAAATATCTTTTCTCAAGAAACTCACTAGCACTCAATAATTTTTAATCAATTTCAGATGAAAAAAGAACATCTGAAATGAGTTTTAAACATGAATTTCCTTCAATAACAATTGTTCATTTCCCTTTGACTAGAATATATTCACTATTGCCAATGATGACTTTAGAGACTTGATTTGTCAAGTTGCTTGAACAGATTTTCATCATTCGTCATATGATTCGTGTAACCACTATATATAATTCAGCAATCACTTGCATGTTTACTATCAAAATAAATGGCCATAAACAATTGCTCCTTTTATTGGTGATCAGCAACTTGAGCTTCACCTTCTTTCTAATTAGTTTTTCTTTTGCAAATCATCTTCATATGTCTTAATTTATTACATTTTCTGCATCTAACATTAGGTCTCCACATCAACATTTTTGTAAGTGATTTGTTTTCTTATAGTTTCCAATTCTTTTATTGTTGCTACCGACTTTTTTATATTTTTTATTCTTGTTTTTTTTCCTTTATCTCCTTCCTTGACTTGTAATTTAGCTTGAAAAGCTCATTCAATGGACTTATTTTGCTTTATTGTTCTTGTGCCTGTAAAGCATTGAGTAATTCTGCCAAAGAAATTTTTGAAAAATCTTTAGAATCTTCTAATAAAGATATTTTTTACTCAAACCTTTCAGGTAAAGTTACAAGAATTTTCACTCAAACCCTTTTATCAAGAAGGCCTTCCCCCAATAATGTTACTTTATTGACTATAGAAATTAATTTGTCAAAGAATTCTCTGATTATTTCTAATTCCTTCATCTTCTACATCTCAAACTCCCTTCTCAAATTCAAGACCTGCATATGAATTGTTCTCTCATTTCCATGGAATTCCTCTTTAAAATAATTCCATATTTGTTTGGTTGTATTAAGTGCAATGATTCTTGAAAATATTGCTTCAAAAACAACAGAGTAAAGGCATGTTTTAACTTTGAACTTATTAGCTCTTTCCTTACAATGATTTCTGATTTGAGCGAAAGTAGGATCTGTAGGAATTGGTTATGGATCATGTTTTTGATCTACAGTATCCTAAAAATCACATGCTTATAAGTCTGTTTTCATTCTTATAGCCCACATCTGATAGTTTTTATTAGTAAATATTGGTGATGTGTAAGAAAATAAATGTTTGATGCTATTGAAAATGATAGGAGGTTTAGGTGTTTGTTTTTTTAGTAGAAAAGGTTCCTCACAAGTTACTTTTTTCACTCAAGCTAGTCCTTTAAGATCAATTATGCTCTGATACCACTTTGTAGTTTTTGACAGTATAGACAAATTGAAGAACAAGAATAAAACCAACAATATAAAATAGTTGTTATTGTGACTAGAAGATACATTTTTTTATTGATTGAATCACTTTTTTATACAAGAGTTTTAATAACAAATTTCAAAAAAATAATGACAAGATTTTAACAAAAAAAAGAGTTGTTCTATAACAACTTTATTTGTAACTAACTTCCTAACTTGTTAGAGACACTCAACTTTCTCAATATCGAATACCACTTCTTCAGCAACAGATGAGGCAACCATCAATAGGATGTCTACGAGAAGTTAGAACCCCACTAGAAAGGCTTTGTGATTGTGATGTTTGTATTGATGGCCTTAGATAAGGTAATGAATATACATGAGAAGGTGGCGATGGCAAGTATACGTGCGAGGGTGGTGTTATAACATATGGTTCATATCCATAAGGGGGAGGTGCTTGTATTAGCGGTGGATAACTTTGATGACACAATAAAAACCAATGCTTTAGCCCTCATAATGAAACATGTTTTTATTAGAGGAACCTGCCACCTTTGAGGGGTTTGTCAATCCAAACACTACCATCACATAGAAATCCACCACCACCACTTGCCTAACCACTACCACCATGGTTTTATTGTTTATTGCAACTGTCATTGTTAACATACAACATTCGTATAGCTTTATAAGTTATAAATTATATAAAACAAAAAAAAATGTTTAGAATATAACTTTTTTTTCTAAAAAAAAACATATTTCTATAGCTGGATCTCCCTCAAGTGGAATACTTGAAGTTAATTTTTGTGCTTGCTCCCTAGATGAGTGAATCTCGTACATTTGAATGCAAACCAAAAGATTGAATTATTAATATGATAATGGTTTAGGTTAAATTATTTTTTGCTCATTCTATACTTGTTTTCAAACTGTTTGATGACGCTGCTAAATAAAGGAAAAGAGATTCATTACCATATTTTACGACATATGTATAATGGATATGTCCATATTATGACAACTTTGGTTGATATGTATGCAAAGTTTGGTTGTGTGTCCTATGCAAGTTGTGATTTTTATGAGATGCCAGTGAAAAATATGGTTTTTTAGAGTGTTATAATTGCTTGTTATATGAAAAATAAAGGGCATTTTCAAGGCATTGGAACTCTTCAAGGAGCTGATATTTGAAACTCAAAATTTATATCCTAATTCTGTGATAATGGTTAGTGGACTTCAAGCTTATATTGCATTTGCAACATTAAAGCAATGGAGGTTGATACATGAATATATTATTAGAAAGGGACTTCACAGTATCTTGATAGTAATTAATACCCTTGTTACTATTTATGTAGTTGTGGGGAGCTTGAATTGGGGCAATGAGGTTTTGACTAGATGGATAAGAAAAATGTTGCTTGTTGGAATTCTCTGATTTGAAGTTACGAGGTTCATGGAATTAAAAAAAAAACAACTAATATTTTTATCAGTATAGAACCTAACCCATACTGTATGGTATAACCGACACTTGAGCTATGAAAGGAACTTGATTTGTTGTTAACATAAGTTATAATCATGAATGTTTGACAAGATTTACAAGTATTAACATTAATCAAATAAGATGACTAATATAATCATGTTAACAATCTATAACCTGATTGGAACCTCCTTTGTGTGTGGTTTCCAATTGAATAATAAGAGTTTATACTACACTTATTTGACATACCATTAGTGGATCCTCTAACCTTGACATTTGTTATTATCATTGTTTAATCGTTACATTAATATTCCATCCCAAAGTTCTCATCTTCTTCTTCTTCTTCTTCTTCTTTATTACTACTACTACTACTACTTCTTCTTCTTCTTCTTCTTCTTTACTACTACTACTACTACTACTACTACTACTACTACTACTACTACTACTACTACTACTATTATTAGAGTTGTTGTTATTATTGTTATTATTGTTGTTGTTTATAATTTGTATAATTAACCTCCTTGTGATTCGACCCCGGTCTTGCCGGGTTATTTATTACTTCGACACTACTGCACTTGGAAAAAGACATCAATTTTTTTATCGTGTCACTAAACTCACAACAAAGTGGTAACCAAAGAGAACGTGGGTCTGATTAACTGTCATACCCAATGTACTTCGGTTCAGCAATACATTTACCCCAAGTTAACGTGAGTCCGATAAGTTACTAGATTGATATATATGGGTTCGACCATGTGTTGAGCTAAATACAAGTATAATAAATTTCTAAACACAATATACTTGGGTTCAACCATGCATTGCACCTAACACAACTTGGGTTTAACAGCTTATCAAGCCTAATATACTTTGGCATAATAATATGATGCGTCGAAAGCCACGTGAGTCTAGAAAGTTGGACCCAATATACTTGGGCTCACCATGTGTTAAGCTCAAAGACATACGGGTCCAGCAACTTGTTAGGCACAATATAATTAGGTTTAACCATATGTTGAGTGTAGGTCAATGTGAGTTTGGTGAGTTACTAGGTCTAATATAATTGGGTCCAGGCATGTGATGAGTTTTAGGTAACATAAGTTTAGAAAGTTGTCAAACCCAATATATTTGTGTTCAATTATGTGTTGAGTTTAAGATAATATGGGTTTTGTCTAAACATAACAAAAGGTGTTTATATAAGTCTACTCCAACAAAAAGTGTTTCTTTTGCAAAACATAAAGAAACTTGATCTTCTTATCTAAAGGCCCTTATTACAAAAAGTGTATAAATTTTGGAAAAAGTAAAAAATAGGATTAAAGAATAAGATTTATACAAGTCATCACTTTTTATTCTCACTAATGCATGAAAGACAATTGGCATCATAACATAATTTAAGGAAGGCTAAAAGTCTACTACATTGATTACACACAGTCAAATTATCTTATCAAAAAGATTATTTTGTCACCCCTTGACATCATTTAAAATCAATAAAGAGAGATGCCATATTTCATGATAAATCTGATTAATTGTTTCTCAAAAGGCTTTTTTAAGTCTTTTTGTTTGAAACTATATAAAAACTTAGGAGGCAACTGTAAGTATTTTTGACTCGATGTTATCAATTATTTAATAAAAAACATAAACCCATAATAAGGTGTTAACCCAAGAAAATATAGGTCTAGCTAGCTATGAGATCCAATGTACTTGGGTTCAGCCATGTGTTGAGCTCAAGGAAACATGGGTCGATGAATTGCCAAACCTATTATAATTAGGTCTAAGCATATGTTGAGTTTAAGGTAACATAATTTTGACGAGTTGTAAAATCCAATATATTTGGGTTCAGCTATATGTTGAGCCCAATAGAACATGAGTCTGGTACATTACCAAACCCATCTTTCTTGAACTTGGCTACTACATACGAAGTCCAATTGATCTAAAGGTTGTTAAATGTCTTTATTAGAACCATAAAATTCTCTCTTAAGATCATTAGCATGAACTATTAATGTAAAAAATAATCATCCATTTATATTTGTAGATATGTAAAAAAATTTCTAGATTCCGATTACATTTTCATCCTATTAATGATCTTTAAAGGATATTTGTTCTTCATTAATAAGGTTTGAAGGGCTTTTATCTCTTATTAATTCTATCACGACTAAATGACTCTTCAATTCCTTTACTTTATTAAAATGACAAACTTAAGAATTATAGATACCCTCTAAACTACTTGGGTAAATGGTTAATGATTTCTATTCTTTAAGTATTAATATCTTAACTTTTAGAACATTTGTCGTACCAAAACAAGAAAAACACTCTTATTCTAGGAATTTAAATATTTTTCTTTTATTTATTACATTTCCTTACTTAAAAGTTATGATTTTATTATTAAAGGATCTCTAAATCTTGCCGCAAGGATTGTTACAATTAAAACTTCTCCCACCAAACATACATTTCATGGGATAAGAAAAATGAAATGTTAAAATGAACACATGATTAACAACTATCCAAATACCAAATAATCCCATTCCTAAACATACTAAATTTTGAAACATCATTGCAATCCTCAAGAGAGCTTCATTTTGCGTACTTGTTATACATGTTCTTTTTTATGGACTCTTCATGTGATAGACAATCTCATTATCCTGTCTACGTATTCGACATTCGAAATTTTTGTTGATGTAATAATGCAAATGTAATTAAGTCATTCTTCGGGAATAATATTGCCCCACCTATGCGTCCACGTTAATATGCCTGTTATCAAGAAGAATTGGAGTTTGGATTGTTGTCATTGTATAATCAAATTGTTTTCGAAAAATACAACGCCGATAACAAGGTCGAGGAATTTAGATCTTTTGGTGTCCAGCACCACAAAGCAGATTATCCCCAGCTCGCCATGATTCAGATTGTTTCTCCTGGAAAAGCATTTCCCCCTACGCTCAAGACCATCTCTTCCCCCGATCCCCTCCCACACCCACCAGGACTTCTCCTTCAGTGATTGCGACACCGGGCTGTTATCTTCCATTCCTATTTATTTTATAAAGAGTTTGATGGTATTGTGGAGCAACAGTAGTTTATGACTTTATACCACAACTGGGAATTTATGTCTTCCCCTTCCTTTTTCCACACTGAGTTGTCACTTGAAATGAAATCAACCTGTAAGTACCCAAATACAACTTTCATTATGGGAAATGAGAAGCCTATAGATTTCAGGGTTCAACCTCAGAGCATATTGATGTTGCGCGACAGAGATGTTGCCATTGGGGAACAATGCCACATCACACTGGTGGCAAAAACATTCCAAAAATAGGAGCAAAATCCCTTGTCAAGTCCAAGTAAATGGTGACATTTATAGTTAACAGAGTAGCACGAAGTCATGAATTTTCTTTTCCTTTCTCTCTGTTGGGCATTTCAAACCTATTAATAAAATGTAAAACCTAGTCAGAACATATTTCTTTAAATACATGTAATACTTGTTCCAAAAACCAAGCAATGTTTTGCAAGAATTCTAATACAAAGAATTGAACTGGTAAAAAATCAATGACATCTCCAGCAAAATGCTTTCTTTTCACTGCACAACCACGGAGCCATCTTGCTTCATTTTGATGAGGCTGCTCTCGATGTTCCGAAGAACTGGTTTATAGCTGCAGTTGGAAATGGATTCAGTGTTGAAGCCTGTTGCTAAAAATCTTCAAACACCAAATTGTGTTCGTGCTGCTCTAAACGGGAAAATTACTAGGAAAAACTTACAGGCGTGCAAGACCATTATATGCTTGTGTGGCTTGTTGCAGTTCTGCTGACAACTGCATGACCTCTGCTGATAATGCTTCTGCTCTGCTCTGTTCTTTTGCAAGTTGGCCCTGCCAATAACAGTCATTTGAATAAAAAATAAGAAAATAAAAAAAGACAGGCTAAACATTAATTTCTGCCTGGAATAGCTGTAACAATGTGTTTCATCTTGCAAAAGGGGGTTAGGAATGTGCTAGGATAGGCATCAAAACTCCTTAGAGAAAACTCCCATCATGTACCTTGAGTGATAGAATTTCAGTTGCATGTGCTTGTGAGCCAGTCTCAGTTACCCCATCTCTATGCCTTTCTGCTGAGCCTCCCAGGATCTCCCTATCGTTTGATAGTAAATTAGCCTGTTCTGTTCTCAACTTATCGAGCATTACACGAAGCTCTTCATTTTTCTTAAGGCAGTCCTTCAACTGCAGAAGTCACATGCAAGCCAAATTGTCAGTTTAAAGAAACAAAATACCGGGAAAATTATGCAAATGTTGAAAAACATGATAATGTCACCCTGAAAGATTTTAGAGGCATGACACACATGCTCACTAAGGACCATAATGAAAGTGAGCCCTTGGGTTAAGCTAGATGATCATTCATCTTTTTGATGTGGAATGAATTGATTAAACAATAACAAAATCCCAAGAGAACCACTCCTCTGAAAAAACTCAATTTATATGACCAGTCAACATTAATAGCATCCTTGAATTTCTAGGTACGATGCCCATTTACAGGCACCAAACCAAATAGAATTACAACAACTGAAGCTATAGGAACACCTAATAAACATAAAATATAACCAGTATATTAAAAATCTACTTTACTAACTATTTAACAAAAAGGTAGAAAAAATCTAGGAAAAAAAAAACAAACAAAATTAAAATTCTTAGATAATCAAATGCTACTATCCAACAAAATAGTTGTTCTTCATTCCCATCACCCTCCCTTAGTGGAAAGGTCTTAAGTTCATACATAAGATTCAGCATTTACCACACTAAAGTGGAGATTTAACAATTTACCCCTTCTCGTCTAATAACTAACTCTAACTACTTGAAGAAAAACAGAGATAAAAGGAAGGGA
Source organism: Populus pruinosa (assembly GCA_026413675.1). Taxonomy (NCBI): domain Eukaryota; kingdom Viridiplantae; phylum Streptophyta; class Magnoliopsida; order Malpighiales; family Salicaceae; genus Populus; species Populus pruinosa. Next base: position 29,621,095 of record CM048592.1, on the reverse strand, counting down.
AAAAAAGGACCTGATGAAAGCATGTGAACAATCTGAAATCATAGCTACTTAATTGAACAAGATTGAGAGCATATGTTGTCTAAATAAGGAATAGTAATATGAAGAATTAAAGAATAGAATAGTCTGTCTGAGAACGTGTCTGTTCTTTCCTAGAACTAAAGAAGAAACCATAAACTATGTAATCCCCTCATTACTATGGACAACTGGAACATATCTTCCATCTCAAAACATTCAGTAGTTGGAAAACAAATTTTGGTTCCCTCGAGTTATCATACCCCAAATCTCCACTATCAGCTATCACTTAGTTCATGCATCCACCATGGTTTACAAATAATTTTCTGTTACATCCAGTTTATTCTCTCTAATTCATGTATTCAACCATGCCGCAAACTCCACCGTGAACTATTTCTAGACTAAACTATTGGTGATTAATTAATAATTGCACAAGGCATTCAGATTTCATCAATACACAACACCTAATTGAACCAAACCTAATCACTGAAAAGCCCACCTGATTCTCCCACTGTTTTGCTATGCTCATGGCCTCTTGACAAGAAGCTGAGAGACTGGAGTTTTCCTCAAAAAGTTTCTCTATCTCTGAAGATTGGGAATCAATCTGCCAATAGAAGTTATGAAACAAAGTCACCTTCATATAGCAAGTGCACATCCAACATCCATTCAAATTACTGAACGATAATCAAGTAAGCAAATACTTCACCTCCATTAGAAGTTTCTGTCTACTACTTTCCAACCGCTCAACTGCTACAGCCATATCATGCAACTGCTTCTCAAGTTTCTCCTTGTCTTCCTAGAACACATAATATGAAATCATTCGAGTCCAATAACAGTAAGTGCAAAACACCAGAATTCAGTCTACCATTAATAAAAAAAAAAATCAAGAATTACCCAGAACATATTCTGGAAAACAAAAAACAACTAGAGAGAACTTGGACCGAATAGTAATACTATATATATATCGCAGATACATCATGGTTATCAGACACATGAGCTCAACATAGTGACAACAGCAACCATAGGCATTGTCTTACCACTGTAAAGGCCTTAGGGACCAGATTTTGTGATGCTTCTTCTGCATTGCACAAAAACAAAGTTGGTGACTAAGAGAAAAGAAGTACAATATATAAAATCTGTACTTAAATGGCTAGCAAATGAGACATTTGCATGCATATGCATGAAATTGACAACAAAAACTTTAAAGGCTACTAGTAGGAAATTTCTGTAGGAGTGCACCTGAGACTGTTCTGGATAGAGCTGCAAGTTTCTCAACCAACTGCTGCTTTTCAGACATGAGGGAGGAGGTTCGGGATTGCTCCTCTGCTAATCTTTGTTGCTCTTGTTGCCTCAATAATGACACTTGCTGTGAATTTTGAACCGCCATTACAGACTGATAACAAACATAATTGGAAAACAAGGATGATTACACTAACCTGAAATTCAGACTTTAAGCCAGCTAATTCCCTTTCCAAGCTTTGCACTTGATCATGTGATATACTCATAGAGCTTATTCCACCAGGATGATTACTCATAGCTTGTCGCTGCATTGAGTTTAATTCTGCTCTCAAGACTGCTGCATCTTCCTCAGCCTATTGCAAAAGAATATATTGAGAAGAAAGAACTAAGATGTTTTTCATAAATAATAGCCAGAAGGTGTTTGCATACTCTGTATTGTTCTTCTTCTGCTTCCTTTAGACGTTTCTTAAGTGTGCGAAGCTGGGCTGAAAGGTCCTCCTACACTAAAAAATCACACTTTGTGGGTGGTGTGTGAAGGCAAAGCAACACAAGTAGAGCAGACAACAGCAGCAGCAGGTGGTGAAACAAAAATGTGTACCCGTGAAACAACAGCTGCATCTTTCTCCATTGCAACTTCCCTAAGTGCTTTTCTTAAAGATGGTACAGTGTTTTGTTCCTGCAATTTAAAAAAAGCAAAACAAGCTAAAAGGTATAGTATCCTACATTGAATTAAAAAAATATAAGGTTCTGTTCTGGTATGACTTTTGCAAATTGATTTTTAAGTTGTTTCTTTAACTTCTGACTCCAAGAAAGTCACAAGTATGTTTAGCTAGAAATGACTTTTTACTTGAATCAAAGGTTTGATTCAGAATTTAGTCAAAATCTTGCTTTGAACAAAAGTTAAAATGTTCAACTTTTAACTCATGGGTTCTACCATATACTACTTCCCTTCAAATAATTAAAAAAAAAAGTAGTTCTGGATCATTTTTACCGAACATACTTCCAACTTAACTCATTTTTGTCACAAGTTATTTATGAAAAACACATTTTGAATCATAACTCAAAGTGAAAGGTTATTTTTTATGAGTCACGTCAAATGGACTCTAAATCCTGTAATCATAAAGCCAAGAAGAGAATGGTGCTTTTCAAATCCTTGAATTGCACTTCTTATCTACAATTTTGCATCAATAAAAGAGACACCAGATCACAAAGAAGCCTTACAATTGATAGAAACACTAAAATCCTTCGAGCCCACATTATTGCACAAAACCCAGCAGGAAAATTCATATACCAATGTTATATAGGATACAGATATCTAACACCAGATATGCCTCATCTAATACACCCTCAACCAAGAGCAATGTTGATAATTTGCTAAACCACGTGTTTAAATGCAAAAAAAAAAAAGTCCGTTACATACCAGATCATTTAAGCGCTTCTGAAGCGTTTCGTTCTCAACATCCTTGTTTTGAAGCTGCAGCGGAACAGAAAAAGTTTTTTCTTTGCTTTTTATTGAGAGACTAGCACCGAATACAGAACAAATAATGATCAACATCACGACCATACCTTTAAAGATAAGATGCCGTTGCTTTCCTCCAAGTCTGCATTCCTTTTCTGTAGGTCTTTTAGCTGAGATACTAAACCACCAATATCCGTCTGCACGATTCATTCATTTAAAATGAACAGCAAAATGACTTTTCAATAAATAAATTATGCAGGTTTTCCTAATCAATTAATAATATGCTTTAATCAGTTTATTTTTCCATTTCCAATAAATTGAAGTAAAAAAAAGAGACTGAAATCGTACCTCGGAGAGACGATTTCCGCTCTGAGATTTTCTCATTCCAGCATTATCTACGCAAAAAAAAATATATGAAATTTTATAAAGAAATTGAAACAAATTAGTGTTGAACGGGGAAATAAAAAGAAAGGAGGAGGTAGAAAGACCATTAGGGGTTGGAATGTTGGTTAGATCTGGACCAGATGAAGCTTTGCTTAATCTCTCAGCTGCTCTCTTTTGTCTTATCTCTTCCAACTGCCAAAAAAACAAAAACAGAGAGAGAGAAATATTAGATATCAGATTTTGTAACAGTAGATGATCATGGAGAAGGTGATGAAAAGAACAGTACTGTTCGCCGGCCCAGCGATGCGTGAAGCGCTTCCATCGGAAAAGAAAACAAATTCGCAACGTATGATTTCGATTTTTCTGTGCGTCTATCTATTATTACTTTTTATTAAGGGTTCAATTTGTCAAAAAAAACATATTTACAAAATAACCAGTTAGGTTTACTTTCAAATTTTGTATTATATATAACTTCATTGAAACCACTTCAAGTTGTCTGGGTGGTGTAGTTGGTTATCACGCTAGTCTCACACACTAGAGGTCCCCGGTTCGAACCCGGGCTCAGACATTTTCTTGATATAAGATGTCATTGGAAACGACACCGTTAGGAAATAATCATGGTTTCAGTTCACCTTAACTGGGTCTGCTTTCGAATCTTACACTACCTTTTACGGGATTAATCTAAAACGACGGCGTTAGGTAAGTTGCTAATCACTTCCGTTAACTTAAAGGCAGGCAAAAGCGTGTTTTACACTAGCTGCTGGCAATGGGCATTTTACGCAGGAGGTTGGATTTTTTTATATTTATTATTTACTGTATAAATAAGTTAAATATTTATAAATTATTTATCAGGTTTTAGATATTTATTATCTATTATTATTTATTAATTAATAAAAAAAATAAAAAAATTAATACAAATATATATGTGTATTATATTAAGAAATCTAAATATTTTACAAATATATTTATATAATATAAATAATTAGGTATATTTCTCAGTTAGATTTGGATAACTTTTAGGTTGGATCTGATAATATTTATATTCTATTTATTATTTATTAAATTTAAAAAAAATATTGTTTAGATTCGATCAAATTAATATTTATTAAGTTCAAATTAAATTATTAATTTTAGATACATTTTAATTTAATACTCTCATCTACAACAAAAATAAAAATGAATCTAATTAGATCAAAATAGAATGACTTTTTTATATATAAATTTATTTTTATTCATATAACTATTATAAGATTCTAATTTACATCAATACAATCCAACTAATCAAAATGACGTTGCAAGATGAAGCTGGGGTGGTTTTTTCTTGGATATTCAATCCAATGCAATCTTGTTTTTTTTTTTCAATATCTTAAAAGAGTTTTCTGTTTAAAATTTTTCTTCAACCTTGTAAAATCATACTTTAAGATACTAGTGCAAATAATCTTACAAATTTAACCGATAATCTTGTTTTCTGAATCATTATTAAAATATCAGAACTATGTATGATTTTAAAATATGTAATTATATTAAATAAAAAATCATTAGTGATTGACATAGTTATACATGTGAATTATTCAATATCTATTTTAAATGTAAACACATACGGTGTTAAATCATATATTTATTATTTAATTATCAAGTGACCTTGTATTATGAACTTCAAAAATTCACCAGATTTACATCATATATTACTTAGTATTTTACAGAAGAATATTATATGAATATATTAAAGGACGTAATATACTTATTTTATATATTATTAATTAGTCATTATTATCACTATAATATACTCATAGTTATATATATTATAAAATTCAAAGTTTTTATTGATTTTTACCAGGTTTGTCATATAATATTATAATAATAACTATACATATCAAAGAAGTTAAAAAGAAAATATTTTTTATTGTTTATACTTAGTTAGTTAACATGTGAGTGAATAATAATGAAGTAAATTGATGGGATAAAAACCTTACTCAAGCAAATCTTAACGAGGTCACATGTTTTAAAGTATTATTTTAATTTAATAACTTAAATTGTTAATAAAGATTTCAAAATATAATTTATCTTATTTTCTAATATTTATTTTTAAGTAAAAATCTTTTGAATTTAAAATTTACAAAAATTTACATTACTTTATGATTATATTTTATTAAATAAATAAGATAGATGAGATTTAAACTTGTGATCACTTTCTTTTCAATCTTTTAATATTATATTAATAAATTAAATCAAATTAATAATTTAAATTTTTAGTTAAAATTTAAAAATATAATTTATATTATATTTTAATAAATATTTTAGGCAAAATGTACATGGATCTCCATCCACATCATGTACATGATCTGTACCGGTTTACTGCTACTTGCACATGAAAATCAATAAGCAGGTGATGGCAGCCATGGTCCTTCATCACCAGCTGGATTCCAATTTGCTGAGATACACATATACCGTAAGCTAATACTTCCTTAACAGGATTAATTAAACTCAATCATTCACGAGTTCCCGACTTTTAAAGGAATATAAACCTTTTTTTCACTTTAATGTTCCTTGGAATAAAGCTTTACAGCTTGGGATTGATTTTCAATCTTCAATCATTAAGCCTGGTAATACAAGGTAAGCTTATTAATTTGGCCATGCAAATAGTTTAGTACTGTGTTGGCTTGCTGGCTTGCAAATATATTTGAGGTGGTAACGGCATGGTGGACCAGCAGCAACAACGAATGAAGAGAAAAATATGAAAAGAAAAAGTTTTCGCATAATTCCTTGTTTTATGCCAACAATGCTTGTTAACCAAGCAATCATTACAATAATTAAAGACTGTCGAGCCTTTTTATTGTGTGCTTTTATAGAAGAAAGAAATGGGCATTTGGGCAGGAAGGAGATTAATCTGAAGTAAGGCGTCAGTACCCCCTTGGTTCAGCAATGAGGAGCATAACCAGCTGGTGTACTGCCTGCATGCCAGGCCGCAAGCAGAAAGAAATCAAGACAGAAGAACCAGAGCAATCTTCCCTTAAAACATCCAGTGATGACCAAGCTGAAGGCAGCCATCAAGGAACCACCCACGCTGCCAGTAGCGAAACTGGTGGCGCAGCTGTCACGACTGCAGCCCATATGTCTGCCAGTAATGATAATGGTGGCAGTGGTGATGGGAGTCGCGGTGGCCATTAATCAAGGAGTAATTCCCATTTGATTGTGTTGTTTACTATTTTAATCGATGGTGCATGGTCTTACGTTCTCGATTATGGTTATCATTGCTTCTTTACTTTCATAATTGTTAAAGTTTTTGCTCTAGGAGTGGCGACAGCCTGCTGCGATGCGAGATCGGGGAATTTGGGGTGGAATCTGTAAGAAGTCAAAAGCTAGCTTGCCAGATATCTATTGATCCATTTCATGCGCGGAGTGGAAACTGGAAAGTGTGTTTTGTTTGCGATGGTTTTTTCTTTTCTTTTCCTTTTTAATTTTTGCAACAATTTCTATGATGTTCATGAGTAAGAGAGAGTGTATTCGTGCCTTGTATTCAGAATTTTTCCCGTGTTTATTTTTTGCCCACCTGATTTTATTTTATTTTATTGACTTGGTGCTGCCAATGTAATTGCTGTTTCAATTGGTAGTGAAATTCGAAATTCAACCTCCATTATCTAAAAATAAAATGAATGAACTTTTTAATTTTAGATCATCTGTGATTTACTGTTCTTGTTTTGTTGTTATTTTCTTTTAATACATCAAAGAAGAAGGTCGAGTTCCACGCAATCAAACCTTCAAAAATGAAATTCATTTTGCTTTTTCTCTTTTAGTAGTTTTATTGGTCTAAAAGTTTCTATTCATGAGCCAGTCAAAGCCATAGAAAAGAGATAATCCCTTGAAATTTTGGGATCAGCAAGATAAGCAATTGTTAGGATTTTTTTATGGATGTTTTTGAGGAAATTGGAATTTTTTTCGAAATGGGGTTTTAATTTTGGCCCAAGCGATAGAAATTCTGATTATATGCAGTTGAGAAGGGAATTTATTGCACATATTTTTTAAATCATAATTGTTTTGATTTAGAGTTTTTTGTTTCTTCTTATCTAGTTATCTAGTTGATTTAAATTTTTAAAAACTTTTATATTTATTTAATTCTTGAGAATTAATTATGTTTTTAAAGTGTTTTACTATTTAATTAAGCTCAAAATGAGATCAGAAGAAGAGGCAAACCACGGGCCCAGTTTAGAATTCAAATCTTAGTTGAGATGTTGAAGAATAACTTAAGCATTAGTTGATTTTTGGACTATAAATGGAGTTGTATAACTCAATTTCATGTGTTGAAAAACGATAACATATGTCTACAAAGATAACACATGCCTACAAATTCTGCAGGTGTTCAAAACCTGATTTTATTGTTTTCAAATCTAAAAAAAGAGTTAAAATTGAGTGTGTGTTTGATAATTTGGTTGTAATTATTTTTTAAAATATTTTTTATTTTCAAAAGTATATTAATAATATTTTTTTATATTTTTAAAAATTATTTTTGATATCAATACATTAAAATAATTTAAAAAATTAAAATATATTAATTTAAAATAAAAAATTTAAATTTTTTTTGAAAATACTTTTAAAAAATACTCCCAGACACCATCGAATCAATAAAAAAATTTTATAACCCATATTATTTTGATATTTATTTTATATCTAGAGTTAGAGTTATAGACAAGGCCAAAAACGTTGAAAGGATGATTTGAAGGGATACAATTGTTACGTAAATAGAAAATTCGTAATTCACATGTTTTTTTGCTTCAAAACTATCCCCCAAGAAGTCAATTCCTCTAACTCTAGCGTGATGTTTATCATATCACATATGAATTCCTTTAATTTAAGTATGGAATAATTTTTTTATTTTAGATTTTTTAATGTAGCCTAATTATAATTATGCAAATATTTATTTGATTAAATTAATTTAGTATTTTATTATAAATTTTATTTTTATGCATACTTGATTATTAATTGTATGATTTGGAATTCAATTCAAGATTAAAAAGTAATAATTATTTCATTTTTTGAAATATATATAGATGCATTTGTGCAATCTTTAAATTTTTATTATTTTTAAGAAATTTTGACCAATTCAAAATTTTACAAAAAGTTTGATTTTTAAAATAATTCATTGGTGGTGTTGAATGTAGAAAGTTTGTTTGTTAAAATAGTTCATTGATGTTCTTGTTAATAAACCCCATCTCTCTTTTTATATATATATATCCGTGCTTTTGTAATGGATTTGATATGGGATAACAACATGATATGAATATTGATAATATTAAAAATATTTAGTTTAAATATTACAAAAAAAATATCATTAAAGGTATTTTTAATTTCAAATATGAGTTAGCTTGCATTTGTATTGATACTAAGTCATTCCAACAAGTTATATAAAATGTAAAAAAGATGATTTTTTTGCTGTATTTTGATAAAAAAATCAAGAAGCAACTAAAATAGAATGAAAAACTCTTCAATATTTCAAAAAAGATGACGAAGATGAAAGATAAAAACTAACTTGAAGAATGAAGGAAAGAAAATTATAAATGGGAGTGAAAATATATCAATTATCATGAATCAACTCTTAAAAAGGAATCTTAAAGAAGAAACATGTTAATAAATTACTAGATTTTTTCAAACTAATGTAATTTTAGTGAAATTTTGAATGATCTTTCATCTAATAATAAAATCAAACCTTGATTTGTTTGGTATTGTTGGTGGTGCAAGATGAAAAAACATAAAAATAAAAGAGGAAAGTGTTGAAGAAGAATTTTCTAATGATATTAAAATGAATAGTTATTATATTATAGATGATTTAAAGACTCAAATCTATACCAATCCATATTATTTAATGAGTTTTAAGTTAAATAACGTTGACAATATCAATATTCATATTATTAATAATACTAACAATTTTTTAGATGATAAAGATCTTGATAAATATTTTAGGAATGATTAGTAAGATGATAGTTAATAAGATGAAAACAATGAAATTAGTTTTAGTTTGCATGACACGTTAACATATTATTTATTTTAAATTTTTAATTATTAATTAATGAAAATTTATAAACATAAATAATTGTATTTTATTTTTAAATTATTTGAAAAATATATTTTTGTTACTCTATAACTTGGTTTCCTTATCTACACCTCGTGTTCTTTTTTTTTCCTACATGCATCTCCACTCTTTTTTATTTTTATAATTCATTCACCATACACAAAACCACAAAGGCATTTGAAAGTGTCTGTATTTAAGAAAAGAGTTAACATTTAATTAAGAGATTGATTCACTGTTTACAAAACTAACAAAAGCTAACTCATAAAATTATAAAAACACACATTATTATTAAATATTTTCCCATTTTTTTATCATCTCACATTAATTTTTTTTCAATACATTTCATAAAAAATTGATTTCACATTCTTTTTACTCTTTTTTATTTTATTGATTACCTAAATTGTACTATCTAGAACAAGTATGTGTTTGGTATTGTATTTTAAAAATATTTTTTTATTTTTTTTAAATTAATATATTTTTAATATTTTTAAATTATTTTAATATGTTACTTTTAAAAATAATATTTTAAAAATAAAAAATATTATTATTATATTTTATTAAATAAAAAAAATATTTTAAAAAATAAACACAACCTCACTTGTAATCAAAACCAGAAAAGGAAAATTTAAGCGGGATTGGATGATATAGAAATTTGGATGACGGAGTTACGTGTCCCATCTTATATTCTTCGTTACTGTCACGCTTGTTTGTGTTGTTTATTTCCGTTGAAAAATGAAAAGGATCAAAATCAAATCATGTGATTTTGATATTTTTATTTTATATGACGTGAGATCACGTCCGTGTAGTCAAAGGATCCGCATGTTTCTCAAGCACAGGGGAGGTGTCCTTTTTCCCTTGCCCTCATTGGCATGTGCACGTGCACGTGCACGCACGAGGGCGGAGACCCAACCTTTCTAGTATCATGATTCCGTATTTTTATTATTATAACCCAGTCGGAAGGTCTAAATGCACAGCTATTCAGCTTGTTTTTTTTTCAAAAAAATATATTTTTCAAAAAATATATTTTTATTTAAAAATATATTAAAATATTTTCTATTATTAATATCAATACATTAAAATTATCAAATAATACTAAAAAAATAAAAATTTATTTATTTATAAAAATTTATATTTTTAAAATATAATTAAAAATACACAACTAAATAAACAAATATATAGTGTTTTACTCGGAAAACAAAAATGGTGGATTGGATTTTACTCTTTCAATCTGATTTTGCTCTGTTCAATTCTAATTTAAAATATTTAAAATTATTTTTTATTTAATTTTTAAGTGGTTGAAGATTTTTTTTCCAGCATGTATCCATTAAATACTTTGATCTGATTTTTTTTTGGTTTATCTAAATTAATTTTTAAAAAATCAAGTTTAAAAATAAACAATAGTTTCATCTATCAATTACAAAATCATAAAGTAAAATATAAACTCCAGTTCTACACATAAAATTATAAAAATCTTAAGTATTTTATTAAAAAAATAAAACGACAACCTCACAATAAAACAATAAATTAAAAAAGTAGGTGAGTGTCGGATTGGAACACGAGGGAGAGGACCCTCTCGTTGTATTGGATTAGTGGTTAACTCGTACACACAAATCGATATTATTATTATTATTAAATAAGATGTCACTTGCGTATATAAATGGCTTATTTGCTACATATTTTATACAAGTTCCTGTTTGTGTCGGAAAGATTTTACTCTGTGTGTGTGTGTACATATTGTTCGTACCGTCCTCTTTTCTTTCACTGCAATTGATTTATTTTAAAAGAAATTAATAACAACTAAAAACAATTAAAAATTAATTTAACTATTCATATATGAATAATAAATAAAATTAATATATTTTTTCATCATTTTAAATTAAATTTATGTTTTAGCTGGAGAGATCAACTTACGAGTAATCAAAGATCACATGCTTTAAGCAGAGAATTTTTTTTTCTTTACAACAAGCACAAAATAATTTATTAAATGCGTTCTTTGAAAAAAACAAAGAAAAACAAAAAAATAAGACTAGGTATGTGAGCTTAGTCTCTGCACCTGCGCTTGCCTGGCCTATACTTTTTTTTTTTTTAGTTATTTTGCTTTTTGTAATTTTTTTTAACAAATTTACTTAGTTTTTGAATTTTGATATATTTCTTGAATGCTGTTATAATTTTTTTAATAAATTTAAATAATTTTTTTGGTTATTATAATAAATTTTATTCTTTAATTTTTAATATAATTTTATTATATTTATATATTTTTTATTTTTTCAACATGCATAAATTATTGGGTATGCTATTTTAATATTTTTCTTAGTTGCGTTGGTAATTATAAAATATTTTTTAATAGAACTGATATTTCCAATTAAAATTTTGACTAAGATAAATAAAAAGAGATTTTAATAACATAAAATTATTAATTAAAAATAAAACTACATTGTTTAATAATGAAATCACACAATTCTATAATGAATATATTTTTTTAGATTTACTAAAATTTTGGTCCCCAGAGTGCGCGCTTCTATAAACTAGTTTATTTATATTAAAACATTGCTCTACATCATCACATATACGATGGAAGACCCGTGAATATTAATTATTTTGGACCTTAATCATTGACACAAAAGTCAAAGTACAAAATTGATTGGCCGGGGAGTTACATGGATAGGAAGACACATGGATAGAAAGACAGCACCTCTTCACTCAATTCGAAATACCATTTTTTTTTCTTTCCTTTTATTAATATTCAAACACCTCACTAACCTCTTTGACCCTTTCCCTTCATTGCAAAACGAGTATAATCACCGTATTATCATTTTAAATTATAAAAAAAATATCTTTTTTTTAAATTATTTATATAAATACATTACCAGAAAAATATGGACTGTTTAATTAATTAATTTAATTTCAGCTGTCTGTCGTTAAATCCAACACAAAAAAGAGGAGAGCGCACGGGGAAGTAAAGAAAAGATAAGGGCCAGCGATTATTCTATCTCCGGTGACAGACTGTACTGTACTGTCTCATTAACCCTGCGGCCTCATAAACCTTCACTCTCACTTTCACCTCATATCTTTTCCAAAGTTTTGTAGTGAAAATCAAAGGAACGAGGGAGAAAACGAGCTTCTTCACTCTCATGGCTTCCATCATCGAATCTGGCTGGCTGGTACTTATCTTTCTTTTCTTTTCTTCCCCTCCTTTTGCCCGCCACCAGCACTTTTTTTTTTTTACCGGGAGATTTGATTTCTCTGGATCTGTATGTTTCCTGTTTACTAGCAATGTGAACTTAACACATACGTATAGTTTTTGAAGCTTTACTACATAAGCTAAGTGAATGTGGAGGAGCTACCTGCATTTTTTTTCCAGATCTTTTCGTGCCGCAATGGAGACGGTTTTTTTTTTTGAGAAATAGAATAAAATAACATTTCTGTGATGGATTTTACATTGCTTTCTGACCATTGTGAGATTGATATCTCTCTAATTCAATTTTTAACCACTCTAAGCTTTTCTTGCCAATGTTTATCTAGGTCTGGTTATTAATTACATGTGGGGTTTTTAGTTTTTCGGTTATATTAGTCAGTGGAAAAACATTTAACTGATTTTTGTATCATGTGCAAGCATGTAAATTGCAAACTGTGCCTATCGAACTATTAGTCTTCAACTTCAAAATGAGATGATGGAAGTGTGTTTGTTTGGTCGTATACTGTGTTCCTGTAAGCTTATAAGATTAATGGTTTTCTTTTTGATGCAGTATTTGATCACGCACTTCAGTGATTTTCAGTTGGCATGTCTTGGAAGTTTCTTTCTTCATGAAAGCGTCTTCTTCTTGTCTGGACTTCCTTTCATATATCTCGAAAGGGCTGGATGGCTGAAAAAGTACAAAATTCAGGTTGCCCTTTCTCTGCTTTGCTCTTATTGCAATTCTTTTACCTGAATTTGATTAAAGGGATCTGCATGATTGATTCCAATTTGCTTGCCATTGCAATGCCTTTAGTTTCTCATTCTGTTTGGGTAAATTAGTGACATCGCGAGACTTCTTTCACAACATTTGCTTGTGTCCTTTAATGTCGTTACTGACTACTAGTTGCTGGTCCTATGCAGATGAAAAGCAACACCCCTGCAGCTCAGGAGAAATGTATTGTTCGCTTACTCTTGTATCATTTTGGTGTTAATCTACCAGTTATGCTAGCGTCCTATCCTGTCTTCAGACACATGGGCATGCAAAGTAGTCTTCCATTCCCGTCCTGGTATTTTCAGGTTCTTTATATCCTAAAGCTTTTCTTAGCCAGACATAGTTGCGAAGAGATATATAGCTATCCTTTTATTTATTTTTGGAATATAGTACATGTCACTGGTTCCTTTGCATACTATTTCCCATTACTTCTGGAGCATAGTTAAAAGATAATGTTTTTTTTTTTCCTGCAGGAAAGTAATTCTAATGCAGATAACATTCTACTTCATTCTGGAAGATTTTATATTCTATTGGGGACACCGGTTCTTACATACAAAATGGCTGTACAAGCATGTGCACAGTATCCATCATGAGTATGTAGAGAGACTTAAATGTTCTCTCCGGCATAAAGTTTTTACCATCTATATCTACAAGGTGCTTTTATGTTGCACTTATGGTTTTTAACGTGCTTGTTATATGTGCAGATATGCTACACCATTTGGATTAACTTCTGAATATGCTCACCCTGCTGAGATACTGTTCCTTGGTTTTGCTACTATTGTCGGTCCTGCCATCACAGGCCCCCATCTGGTAACTTTGTGGTTATGGATGGTACTAAGGGTCCTGGAGACAGTTGAAGCACATTGTGGTTATCATTTCCCCTGGAGCCTCTCCAATTTTTTACCTTTGTATGGAGGGTGAGTGTTTAATACACCTGAATGGTTTATGATCATTTACAAGACATTTATTTCATTGGTTCTGACATTTGTTTAAAAAATTTTCCAGTGCTGATTTTCATGACTACCATCATCGCTTGCTGTATACTAAATCTGGAAACTACTCATCTACTTTCACTTACATGGACTGGTGAGTTTGACCTTCTCAAAACATTATTATTTCTGTTATGTCCTTAAAATGTAAGCTATGCTAACATTTTACTTGAGTCATTTGTGGTTGACTCATTAAAGTTCACTTAAAAGGCTAAAAGGCCTACTCTGCTCCTTTTCTGGGTATTCACTCTGCAAACAATCTCCTGGCTGGATTTGGTTAGCACCCTGAATCTGCATAGCTGGGTTTCTATGGTTGCTTTGCTTTTTCATTATTTTACCAATCCCAGCTATCCCAGGTTGTCATAAGCTTGTAAAAGGTGCTCTCCATGACAGAGACTTACTCTGCTTCACATGAATCCTTGTTAATTGAAATTATTTCAGTCTAACCCATTGTGAACTAACAAATACCATTTGAAATCCATTGAGGTGATCTTTGCTAAGATATAAGCAAACCAGTCATTCATGTGCCCTTCAAAACCTCTTTGTTGATGCACAGGTTTTTCTCCAGCTTATGCACCAATAAGCGTGGGTGAGCACCTTTTGCAATTATGGTCATAATCTTGTCCTTTATCTTGATGTGGATATCAGTGCAGTGTAATGCAAAGACTTGCAGAAGCAGGGGTTTCTCGCTAGTCATGTGTCAAAACAAGTCCCAGTTTATAGGGTTGTGGTGCCCTTTTTTTGTTTGCATAATTGCATGAGTGGTTGCATGCAATACCCAGTCTTTTCATGTTACGGCTTTTAGGTCCGTATCTGTAGGGTTTTTGACTATACTGATTTTAACTTGGTTACTTTAGATGACTTTTTTGTGCTTTATAAATGTGAGAAAGTTCAGTCTATAGAAAGGGCAGGGGGGTTGTCTCAGCTGTGATAAACTGTGCTAGGATTTAACTTCAGCAAGTATATTAGTGTGTACTATAAGGTATCCAGTATTATTTTTTATCAACTGATGTTTTAATGATGCCATAGACTTCTTTTAGCAAAGAATGTTTAACTTAAAATTCGCTTCTCTTTGGCTGTGGGTTACTTCGATGGAATCTTGTTCCTTGTATTGTTCTTGGTCATGCTTGTTGCACCTGCATCAATTGTTCTCCACCAGTTACAATGATGAGAGAATTTTGCAGAGTGTGGCATTCATAAACTATATAGTGTTGGCTCTGTAACAGCGACTTGCTTTCTGAGGATGATCATTTGTTATGATTGTTTGTGGTGTAAGTGAGAATCATAACTGGTGTCGTCTTTCGATGCTATGGTTCGCGGCTGGTTTACAATAGCCAAATGTCCAATTTCATACCCTCTATGGTGTGGGAAACAATAGCATATTTTCTAACTGAACATGATGTAATGGCTTTTTCTCTTTTATACTGTCAGGGTATTTGGTACCGATAAAGGTTACAGAAAGCTGCAAGCATTGAAGAATGCTGGAGTGGAAAATGGCGGCAAGCAAACCTAATGTAGAGAAGATTCTTTTATTTTATCTTGACATCAGATATGGGTTCCTGATATGCGGGCATCCTTGACAAGTTGTGTCCCAGCATTTCTCTTGTGCAAACCACCTTCTGTGTTAAGTCGCTGCTCATGTTACAGCATTTTAGTACACTTTGAATCAGTGGAAAGCTTTTTCTAGACATTTTGTGCTCATCTGTTCCCTGCATAAATGGAGTTGCTGTCCCGATTTAAACCTTTTTGTTTCAAATTATTAAGAAGCATCCTTCTTCCTCTCTGGATCCCAATACCCTGTAGGCTATTTTCTAAATGCATTTTTCACCCCTGTGCGTCGCCGTGATTTGACTCTTGAATCAAAGCCTGTCAATTTAGTTGACATTAAGAAAGCCCACTTTCAACTTAAATGTACTTTTTGGAGAGAGCCAATGCACGATTCCTTTATTTGTTTATTGCTGTCCACATTATCTGCGGATAAATGCAGTGGAGGCTGGTTGACTGGTCGAAGTATACTGGGCATCATGACTTGGTAGGATCTTACTCATGGATCTGCATGGATATATTCTCAACAACCTCTGATAGTAAGTGTGATTCTTCCAAATTATACAAGCCTTTCTGGCTTAACCTAATTTAAATGCAACAGCACAACTCAGCCTGGGCTGTTATTCTAGTGGTTGGCTTTTGGCTATACTTTAGCAGAAAGCGAGTTTGCATGAATATATAGGCACTCCTTGATTTCCAGGAAAACTCCTCCCCATCTGCTAAACCTAACAATTTATTGCCTTTTGAGATGGTTCCCGTGGATGTGAAGTACAGAGATGGAGATGTATCGCGGCGCAAGGTATCTATCATTTTTCCGAGATAGCTGTGTTCTTTTCCCTGTTTTCATTTTTGTGGAGACTTTTAGTGATGGTAACCTTCTGCTGTCTAAAAGAGTTATCTTTTTTCCAATTTGCTCCTGCACCTAACGGGCATTCCTGTATGTCTGTACCATGACTTGGGCCCTAGAGCATAAGATATTGGATGCTCTTATTCTTTTCTTTTGGGTTTCGAAAACCACTAAAGTGTTCTTGACTTCCATATCCTTCTTGGTCCCATTTCAAGATTTTTTTATGAGAATTATGCTCCCTTTCTTCATAGAATCATTGAGTCATCCCATGGCTTTTACATCTTTCTTTGGACGCCACTTCTTCCCACTTCTTCCTGCTACCTGTCAATTTCCCTCCTTACTTTTCTTCCCATTAGCATATGAATGGACTCCTTCCATCAGGTTGCCTCCATGAGAAGAGTTTTTCTCCCTCGTTCCACTCTTTCTCGTATGCCTTCAAGCCATATGGTTAAGGTTTTAGAATTGAGTATTAGAGTTTTGAAATGCAGTGTAAGCTATTTTTCTTTAAGTTCTATTATATATATATATTTTTAGATTGCTTTGACAAGTTAATATTAAAAATAATTTAAAAAATAAAAAATATTATTTTAATATATTTTAAAATAAAAAGCATTTTAAATCACAATCATTACTGTAATCTCTAATATACCTGATAAGATTTATGATCATTGAGAGTAATCTCTAACATACCTAAGATTTATGATCATTGAGGGTAAAGCTATGCTTGTCTAATATTTATTTAAATCTAGTTTTAGTTTTTTTAATAAAATAAAAGAACTTAAAAAAAAAAAAGACAAAAAAATCAGGTTTGGATCTAAAATGAGGCCAGTGCTCGATTAGCATGAATCTTTTTAGATTAGTGTAAACGTAAATTAAGCCAAAACATCTATGGGCAAGTAAAGAAACAATAATGGGAACAGAAAAAAGACCACTAAATTTTATCTCTAGCACTGCTGACTAATGGGTAAATCTCCTGTGTACCTTCCATCCTCTCTCCAGAGGGTATGTCCATTTCCTTTCCCCGACTTGAAGGTTTATTTTGAACAGTTCAAGGCCACTGGCAGCTGCTTTGGCCCCAAGAAAGAATAATGCTACTTCTAAGAGATATAATTCAAATAGTTAGATTTTTGAGTTTGTCTTTTAAATATTATCAATTTAAATCTTAAATTTCATAACATAATCAAAATACATTTAAACTGACCCGATAATGTGAGTTAATTAAAAAAAAATGACGATGCTACGAGAAATTCATTCCAAATGCACCGGAGAAAGGAAAGGGATGATATCCGTACAACCACATAAATACTGAGGACACCATCTGGAACCTCATGGCAAAAAGATTTTCATCTAGAACGTGAGAAAAAAATACAGCTGGTGTCCTGATTTTTTGTTTTTTTTAATCAGTTGCTGTGTTTCTACTCCCATTTTCCTCACATAGCAAAGCACCTTATCGGGACCTTGTCACCCAGCCCTCTGAAAAAAAGAGAGGGGAGAATCGGAGGAGGAGATGATAAGATTCGTGTAATAGGTTGCTTTGCTACGTGTCTTTCCTTAAATTCACCACAACAACGCTCACATTGTCGGTACTATGCCTGGCCAGCGCCATCTTCGTCAGCAGCATTGATGCCTCAGAGCACGCTTTGTCCGACATTTCCCCACTTCCGCCGCTGCCGGCGGGGATCCCCACATCCTCATTGTTCTCCACCAGTCTAGGAGAACATGGAGTCGGCGCGAGCCCTTTCCCTCTCAAACAGGCACGCGCCACCACACATGCTGTCTCGTTGGAGACCACGTCCCAAAGACCATCGCTTCCTATTATCAAGCAATCATCCTGTGCCGTTCGATCCATTATTGTTACCTCTGGCTCGCAACTAACGTATGGCTTTAGATAGTTATCACCTGTGGTTCGATCGGAAAATGGTAATGTCAGTTCAGTTCATGGTTTCAGCTTTTAACTGAGCAATCGGGTCTTGCTAATATATTTACCTATGGCTCTTGACATGGCCAGAACTCCAAGAACCCTTGGGCCGTCCCAATAGATGACCCGGCCGCCAGCGTTTTCGATCCGGTTAAGCTCGTCTGGACGGTCAGGCTGTTGTCACGAATAACGAGGAGACCGGGTGAGTTTTTAAGCTGGAAATTTACCAGAAATAACACGAAATGTGATTGATGTGGATATTAATCGCAAACCTTGTGATCGGAAGACAAAGGGAGTGGTTTCCCATTACGACACAAGACAGCTCTTGAATCCCCACAATTAGCGACAACGATTTTGTCAGGAGATACAACTGCAACAACAGCGGCAGATCCAACAGCATCACATTCTGGAGTTTGCATCTCACACTTGCAATTCGCACGAACCTCCACCCCTTGATTCCACGCTATCACTTCCTTGTCCATCCGCCGAAAGCTTCTTTCCATTGCGCTTTTCCACCCCTCCTTGATCCCCCCCAACTCCTCTTTCACCAGCTCATGCAATCTCTCCTTACACTTTACTGCCACCTACACAGACCCAGAGACAGAAACTAATATGAGTTAACATTTCATTTGATTGTCCCAAAAAAAGAAAACCAAATTAAACAAAATCTAGTCGCTGTTTGATTTTTGGAAACCGTACATGAGAACAACCGTGGCCATCGTAGACACCAAAGAAGTGCAACTCAGTTGTGGTTTCCTGGTCTTTCCGACAGAATGAAGGGTGAATCGCTACCGCATCTTCCATGTCTCTTCTCCTTCCACAAACCGAAGTCACCCCGAATTTTGGAAACAACTGATCTGGATCGATTAAAGATGATAAAATTGAGGGGCTTGAAGTTAGATTCAAAGAGTATTGCCTCGCAATTATGTTCTCTGATGATTTACCTTTCTCAAACGGTTTATTTTCATCTGGGTGTTCAGCACCACAGTTCTCCACCGCGTTCTGACAGTCACGAGAACACGGGCTAATATTACTACCATTACGAGTACTACTGTAAACTTGCAGTTTGTGCTTTTTATGGGTGTCCATGTCATCAGCTTCAGTCTCCGTTGAGGCCACTCCTGCCACGAATCTGAGCCGTCTAATCTCCATTCTTCTCCGTCTAGCTATTCTTGAACTTCGCTCACATGACGTTGACGATGCCTCGTTCTCACTCACTACTCCACGGTAAATCTCGGCCATTGATATAACTAGATTATCACTCCTACCACAAAATCTTCAGCACTAATTTAACTTCATTCCATACCTCCTCTTCGTTAATTAGTTTTCTATCTGTTTTCTTTATGTGGGGTTACGGGATTGAAATTGGGAAAGAGAAATGCTGCAGAGATAGATGAGAGCGTTCGCGCGCTTGAGCGAGAGCTTTAAAAGCACAAAGGCATGTCTTGGGCAGCTCTGAGCATGGTTGCCACGGGTAGCCTGCCCATCACCGTCACGGGCAAAGCGGCAAGTATTTGTGGCGTGGCTTAGATGTGGACTGTTTGGAAATGCGCCAGATTTTTTTAAAAGAAAAATATATTTTTATATTTTATAAAATTATTTTTATATTTTTACATGAAAATAATATAAAAATTAAAAAATATTAAAATATAATTAAACTGCAATACAAAACATCACATCAAACTCATATCCACCGTTTGATCTAACCCCCTCGTCAACGATAAAAAAAGTATAGCTATGTGGCCCAATGATGTCTGAACACGACCGTAGTAGGTACTAGCTTTCCTGACACGCATGGGGTCCTTGGAAATTACCTTTTCGGTATTTTCAACTTTAAACTCTCAAATGTTGAAAAATTTGGATGAGAAGTTGGAAACACGTGTCTACATCGTAGAATACGAGATTGAAGCCAGTGCATTTAAAATCCCGACTTTATTCCTTCCTGCTCTTCTGGCCCAATCAAAATGAGTTACGTCAACAGCTGTTGACGTAGACGTCTTGGACCCACATGTCCCAGTCGTCGATGCTTGATAGAATATCTGGACATCAAAGTCTATGATCCTGGACACGTGTCAAGATTGAAATCCTTCAAGGACCCATTCTCTTCAAAGTGTACAGTGAAGGTGGCCGAAGGTGCTCACCCATCACGCTCGTCCAGCAGGAGATTTTTTCCAACGAGTTCCGTTACTATTTCTTCAGAGAAAACCCTATATCTCAACCATAACCTATCAGTCTTGTTGATTTAATCATTCTAAAGCATGATTTTTGTTAATCGTGTGTTGGGTTTTTGTATTTTATTTTATTTTTTTCTTTAAATTAATTTTTTCACATTGTTTTGATTCCTTGATTTTACTAATAATTTTTTAAAAATAATATATATATATATTATTTTAATAAATTTATAAAAATATATATTTTTTAAAAAAATTATCATTGCACCACCAAAGATACTCTAAATGTGGTTACGAAAGAATTAATTTTTCATCTATTTACTTTGTACCTTTTGTTTGCTTTACGAGGAAAAGTATTGATCAGATTAAATGAAAAATTAACTCCGTAGATGAAAATATTTCCAAAGCTAATAAATAGATTAAAATGTTAAATGCATTGCTGCACTTAAAAAAATTTAAGCCAGCAACGTCGTGGAAGAAAATGGACTTTACAAGTGTGAAGAACTTTTAATATGTGTATTTGATATTATAATGTGAAATATATTTTAAAAGTACATTTTGTTTGAAAAATATAGTTTTAAATATTTTTAATTTTTTAATATTAATATATCAAAATCATTAAAAAATATCAAAAAATAAATTAATATCTTTTCAAGTGAAACACATCTTAAAATAAAAGCTACCACATAGCTTAAACTCTTTTAAATTAACATTATGGTAAAAAAATAAAAATTTTAAAATGATACATTTTTTTGTTAAACAAGATTTTTTTTTGGAATTTAATATAATAATATTTAGAAAATAATATATTTAATAAGTCTTGAATAATATGTATGACTTATGAGATGCTAGTGTTAATATTAACTCTATCAAATTGTAAAATGACTTGGTAAAATTTACAATAATAAAATGACTTGGCAAAATTTATAATAAGTAAGAGAGGATAGAGAGAGAAAAAAGATATTAAAGATATATTGAAATTCTAATGATGATAATATTGGTATCATAAAAAAAATATTAATAAGGTTAATCCAATGACACTAAGATACTAATAATAAATAGAGTGAGTCCCACAAATCATCTAAATATAAAGATTCATTAAACTTAGGGCAGTTCATGTGCCTATCTTAGTCACCGTTGGTGACCTTATTTAGTGTTAATGATTTTCTATTATCGAAATCTTTCTTATAGTACTGGTGGTGTCGTTATTGGTATGTCTCCTAGTTTTATTCCTTTTTCTTTTTTTTTATTCTCTTTCTCTTCTCTAACCTCATTTTGATTTGTGAAGAGAGAAAAAAAAGTAAGAAAAAAAATAAAAGATCATGGAGACACATTAAAACTCCGATAAAAAGATCATCGATACTATCAGAAAGATCTTAACAAGATAAATTCAAATACATAAAGGAAGGTCATTGATGGTGATAAAGTGTGCCACATGAGCCACCTAAAAATAGAAATGTTCATTATTCTTTTGGTGGCTGGTGTGGCCTACTATGCTTACCATTGGTGATTTTTTTTAATGTCATTAGATTCCTCTTATTGAGATATTTTTTATGATACCTGTGTTATCCTCATTGGAGTTTTGGTATGCCTCAAAAGTCTATTTTTATAATATTTTACTAAAATATCAATAACTCCTTAACTAAAGCATATTTTATAATATTATGTCTAGTATTATAAGATACCTTTAATTTATGGTAAATATTCATATTAAATGCAGGGCTATCATATAAATAAAAAGGATTAATTAATGAGTTTAACTACTAAAATTAAGAAGACAAAGAGAGAGCTAAGTTTAGAAAATAGATATTGGTTTAGTCCAGACTGGAACATTATTCAATCATTGGGTTATATCTGGAGCTATAGATCTTGGATTTAAGTTTGGTTTTTATGGCTAGAAAACTAAGACATAGACCTAAAACATTCATGAATTATCCAAAACTCAATTCTGCCATTTGGAAGTCCAAATCTTAGCATAAAAATAGAATTTTTAATCTGTCTTACAACCTAGATACTATTTAGTGTTCTGCTCATATCTCAAGTTCTTAAAGTCTAAATGACCTTATTTGTTTTGTTGGAAAGCTGAGATATTTTTCTAGAATTTTTATATGGAAAGTCTATTCAAATTCTGATGTTAGAAATGATATTTTGTTCAAATAAGAAGATAAAGATTATCATTAAGTTAAGATGTGACCACTTACTCAACAATTAGTCAATAAATCAATAGTTTCAAATTTTAGCCTGTAAAAGAAGGCATTTGCCATGCATTTAGGCATCTTGGTTTTCAAATCAAAATCATGTTCATACTTACTTTATATTTTTTTTAAAATTTTATTTTGATTAATATTCTATTTATGCTTTTCATTTCTTTTCGTTTACTTAGTTAACTTATATCTTATTTATATTCTTATCTTTTTTATTTATGCTTCTTTTCTTTATTATGTTTAGTTAAGTTTATTATGTCAAGGTGGTGTAAGAATAAGTATAATATAAACTCAATATGGACTTCAATATTTATATCCTAAACAACTTGCTATTAACATATCTTACCATTTTTATCTTATTAATTCTCAATACCTTGCTTGTTAAATGATTAATCTAGATTTGTGTTATATAAAACTTGGTACAACAAATACTTGATACTTTTATAGCCCAACCGTATAGTATAACCTACATTTGTACTATGAAAGGAACTTGATTTGTTGTTAACATAAGTTAGCAACATGAATTCCTGACAATATTTAAAAGTTTGGTGTTACTTAAATAAGATAATTAATATGGTCATATTAACAATTTATAATGAGTTATTAAGACAAATGATTCAATTAGAACCTCCTTTTTGTGTTGTTTTCAGTTAAATAATAAAATAAGTTTATACTATTCTTGTTTGAAATATCATTAGTAGATCCTGTAAATTTGACATTTGTTTTTATCATTGTTTAATTCTCACATTAATCTTACATCTAAAACTCTTCTTCTTCTTCTTCTTGTTGTTGTTGTTGTTGTTATTTATAATTTATATAGTTAAACTCCATATGGTTTAACCTTGGTCTTGTCGGGTTATTTATTACTTTAACACTTCTGTAATTAGAAGAAAACATTAATTTTTTAGCCGTGTCAAGTTTTTAGTGTAGTTGCCGATGAGGTAAATTCTTGCATAAATTATAATATTTATTTTATTTTCTCTTTTTTACTTTTCACTTTTCTTTTATCTAACTTTTATTTCCTTTGTTTTGTTTCTTTCTCTATTTTTTTTCTTTTCTTCCTTTTATTATCTTCCTACACATATATGGGAGTTTGGTCATGTACATTAAATGATAGACTTTGTAAAGTATCCTTGTTATTTTCAGAAAATATGGCTGAAGAAGATAACCAATCACGTCATAATAAGAATAATGAGAATAATAATGTTAGAATACTTAGAGATCACATGAATCCCACAAGAACAAGTGCATTCTCATGCATAGTTTTTCCCTCCTGATGCATCTCATTTTAATTTAAAGCTAGATATTATTCAACTTTTACCTTCTTTTCATGGTTTAGATATAAAAAATCCATACTTACAATTAAGGAAATTAGAGGAGGTCTATAATAACTATAATGACTTAAATTGTAGCATGAACACCATCAAATTAAATCCATTTTCTTTTTTTATTAAAAGATAAAGCTAAAACATGACTATAAAATTTGAGACCAGTATCCATTCGTGTTTGGGATGAAATGCAACAACAGTTTTTAAAGAAATTTTTTCTTCTCATAGAACAAACTCTTTTAAAAGACAAATGACTATATTCACTCAAAATTAGAAAAAATATTTTACCATTATTGGGATAGGTATCAAGAGTTGCTTAATACTTGCCCTCATCATGGTTTAGAAACATGAAGACTACTTTCACATTTTTATGAAGGGTTAACATTTAGAGATAGACAAATGGTTGAACTAAAGTGTAATGAAACTTTTGAAGATAAAGATCCTGATGAAGCAATGAAGTACCTAGATTTGCTAGCTGAAACTGCTCAAAATTAGGACATTACAGGCACTAAGTAAAACTCAACCTTATATATCTAGTGGAGGAATGTACAACCTTAGGGAAGATCATGACCTCCAACTCAAGTTTGTATTTTTAGCTAGAAAAGTCAAGGCGCTAGAATTAAAAAATAATGATAAATTAAAATATGTTCAAAACATTATATGTTAAATTTGTGAAACCAATGAACACTCAATTAATAATTGCTCAACTTTGCCTTCTTTCAAGTAATGCCTCTATGAACAAGTTCATGCTTTAAACAATTTTTAAAGACCCAATCATAATCCATACTTGCAAACATACAATCTTGGTCAGAGAAATCATCCAAATTTCAAATGGAAGAGTGATAACAATAATGCACAAACTTCACAGCCACCATTTCAAGTACATCATAATTTCTAAAATTCTCATGGATATGCACCTTATTATGCTCCACCTCCTAGAAGAAATCGTTAGGAAACATTACATGCATTCATTAAAAATCAGGAGATAATCAACACTTAAAATACTCAAACCATAGCAGATCTAAAGGATGCTCTTACAAAATTCACATTTGCTCTCAGTTTTCAAGAGAAAGGTAAGTTTTCATCTCAATCATAGCAAAATCTCAAGGGGCAACACAATGCAAATGTAAATAGTTCCAGAAGCCAACACATAAATCAAGTTAAATCAGTCATCATTCTTTGATTAGTACTTAAAAGTGCATTTTTTATCAAGGTTTTATGTTATTATTTTGCACTTGAAGTATCAATAACTTCTTAACTAAAGTATGTTTTATAATAATATATCTAATAATATAAGATACCTTTAATTTATGGTAAATGTTTATTTTAAATGCAGGCCTATCACATAAATGAAAGGATTGATTGATGAATTTAATAACTCAAATTGAAATGATAAAGAGATGGCCAAAGTTAGAAAAGAGATGCTAGTGCAGTCCAAACCGGAACACTGTTCGGTAATTGAGTCATATCTAGAGCTATAGATCTCAGATTTATGTCTATATTTTATGGATAGAAAGGTAAGACATAGGCCTACAACTTTTATATTGAGCCCAAGACTTAAAAAAGCCATTTTCAAGTTCAAATTGAGCAACAATAAAGAGGTTCAAATATGTTTTCTAGCCTAAATACTATTCACTGTTTGACCTATATTTGGAGTTCTAGAAGTCCAAATGATCTGAATTTTTTACACAAGAAATATGAGATAATTTCCTACAAATTTCATGTTTTCAAGTGGCTCTAATTTTGATTTTAACAATGATGTTTTAGGCAGATATGAGAAGATAAAGATTATCACCAAGTCAATAGTTGGTCACCTAGGCATCAATTAGTCATCAAATCAATAGTTCCTAATTTTGACCTATAAAAGGAGGTATTTGCCATGCATTTAAGCATCTTAGTTTCCAGATCAAGATCATACTCTTGCTTTCTCTCTTTGTATGTTTTATAATGTTTATGCTTTGTTTTCATCAATATCAAGTTTATGCCTTTTATTTCCTTTCATTTACTTAGTTAACTTTTATCTTATTTATATTCTTATTTTGTTTATTTATTTTTCTTTTTTTCATTATGTCTAGCTAAGTTTATTATGTCAAGGTGAAAAGGTTACACTAATGGTGTAAGAATAAGTATAGTGTAAACTTAATATGGACTTTAATGTTTGATATAACATGTTTTGTATTTGTTATCTTGTTCATTCTTTAATACTTTGCTTGTTAAATGACTAATCTTGATTTATGTTGTATAACACTTGGTACAACAAATGCTTGGAACTTTCATAGCCCATACTGTATGGTATAACCGACACCTGAGCTATGAAAGGAACTTGATTTGTTGTTAACATAAGTTATAATCATGAATGTTTGACGAGATTTACAAGTATTAACATTAATCGAATAAGATGACTAATGTAATCATGTTAACAATCTATAAACTGATTAAAACCTTCTTTGTATGTGGTTTCCAATTGAATAATAAGAGTTTATACTATACTTGTTTGACATACCATTAGTGGATCCTTTAACCTTAACATTTGTTATTATCATTGTTTAATCGTTACATTAATATTTCATCTCAAAGTTCTCTTCTTCTTCTTCTTCTTTTTTTATTATTATTATTGGTATTATTATTATTATTGTTATTACTATTACTATTATTATTGTTGTTTTATTATTGTTATTTATAATTTGTACAATTAACCTCCCTATGGTTCGATCTCGGTTTTGCTGGGTTATTTATTACTTCAACACTCTTACACTTGGGAGAAGACATCAATCTTTTCGTCGTGTCACTCTTCGTAGTGGTAAGGTTATTAAAAAACTCATTCTTGAACCTTGATGAGTTAATCTCTAAAGGTAATAAAGGGGTTGAATTTGAAAATTATAAAGAAAAGATTGATTCCTCATCAGCACTTCTATTTGCTCATGCCATTACCAAATAAAGAAAAGTCAATCATAACTTTGAAATCTTTGAAACTTTCAAACAGGTAAGGATCAATATACCTTTGTTGGATGCTATTAAATATGTATTTTTTTGTGCTAAATTTTTGAAATATCTGTGCACTATGAAAAGAAAATTAAATGTGAAAAAGAAAGACTTTTTAGCCAAACAAATAAGTGCAATTCTTTAAAATATCAATGCTTTGAAATATAGAAACCCTATTTGTCCTACAATTTCTTGCTTTATTGGATAATATAAAATTGAAAGAGCTTTACTTGATCTTGAAGAGCTTTACTTGATCTTGAAGTTAACATGAATTTACTTCCATATTCAGTCTTTTAGAGTCTTAATTTAGGTGAGTTAAAACTAATTTTTATAACTCTTTTACTTATTGATAGATCTTTAAAAGTGCTTAGAGGAATAGTTGAAAATGTGTTAGTATAAGTTGATAAATTCATTTATCCCATAGATTTTATTGTCTTGGATATATAATTTGTTAAAGCATGTAATTTATTTTCTGTTATTTTAGAACATCAATTTCTTGCAACTTTTAATGCTTTGATTAATTGTAGGAATGGACTGATGAAGCTATCATTTAGAAATATGACATTGGAGATGAATATCTTCAACACTTATAAGCAACTTAGAGATGATAATGATTTACAAGAAGTAGATCTTATTGAAGAATTAGATTATGATCAACTTGAATCTACTTTGAGTAAAAATAAGTTTGACGAATTTGAAGATTTGCAAATGATTTATTCTTAAGAAGAAATCACGGATAACAAAGGCACCAAATTTCTTTCCTGATGAATCCTTACTTTCTCTTAGATCAATGCCTTGGTTTGCTAATTTTATCAATTTTCCTTTTTCAGGATATTTGCCAACTTATTGAAATACCCAAGATAAAGAAAAGTTCTTGAACGAAGTGTAGAACTTTTATTGGAATGACCCTTACTTATTTAAAATATTGTCCTAACCAAATATTTCAAAGATGTATTCCTAACAATGAGGTGGTTAGTGTCATTAAATATTATCATTCTTAGGCATGTGAGGGTCATTTCTTATCAAGAAAGACAATTATAATAATTTTACAAAGTAGATTTTACTAGCTCACCATGTTTAAGGACTCATATGCATTCTGTAAAACTTGTAAAAATTGTCAAAAAGTTGATATTGGTAAAAAAGTCTTACTTTATAATTCTCGACTCTATTTACTTCTTAGAAAACTAAGATTAAGATGAAGTGATATTTTTATTATGAAACATGTGTATCCATATGATGCTTTTGATATTAATAATCCAAAAAATAACAATATTTTCAAGTCTTTCTCCAACCCAAGTCAAATGACGGATAATGATATTCCGTGACTCTTAAGTCGGTTCTTTCAGTTTCTCATGATAATTTATATCTGTGTATATATTTGTTGAATTCCTTGTTCTTTCTCTTTTTTTACATCTTTTTTTCATTTCTCATATAAAAAATAGATACCACTCTTAAAAAATTAAAAAGTATTTTTTCGCTTTGCCTTAAAATATGATTACAAAAATTTACCAAGCTAATTAAAGTATTCACTAGCTAATTAAAGTAAATGTTGTTAATGAACCATGAAATTGCTGAAAATATTCACTAGCTAATTAAAGTAAATGTTCGATTATCAGGTGAGTCTTCCAATTCTTTTATTTCATAAATGCTTGAGACATGTAAAAGCATTCTTGCAAAGAAACATTGTGCTAAACGATTGAAAGTCTATCATCGATATACCAAATGGACTTGTAATGCACAATGTTGTCCTTTACAAATGATATCTATAAACCATGAAGATAAAATATAATTCATTAAGGATAGCCTGGGTAAGGAGTCTTTAGATAATCTTCTATTAACTCTTGAGACGCATCCTGGTGGAGATGTGCATCGTGTAATTCATGATTTATAACCCCATTTTTATAAAAAATACGATCGATTTAGTTTTGAGAATCTGACTAAAAAAGACCCTATTTGTTAGTTTATTTTTTTTAAAAAAATTGAATGGAAAGCTTATCCTCGACCCATAGAGAGTATTTAAGCCGTTGTTGGAAGTAAAACCAAGGGAAGATATGAGCCACAATCACAATTACAATTTAAGTCTTCATTTATGAAACTTTATGTCCTTTTGCTTTATTAATAGCATATTATTTTATGTTGTTATTTTTATATTTGTTTAAGTGTGTTTCAGGATTATCAATGTTCATTATTTCAGGTGATGTCTTCTATACTCTATCTTTCTACCTTAGAACATTGAGGACAATATCTCATTTTAATTGGAAAAAAAGGGTAGAAGTTGACATTAAGAAAAAAACTATGTTTTTTCTATTATTAAAACCATTTGACAAAACTATTACTAGGAAGGCGCAATAAGGAGGAATTTTATTGACTCTTGAGATGTATCTTGATAAATATTTTTTAAAGGTTCTTTACAATATTTATAACAAGGTCTATTACATACTTCTCTTAAAATATTCAGGTTTACAAACTCTCACATTATTATCAATTGATGCTGTCCATATACTTATTAAATAAGTATTTATAAACCTTTATTTTTATACATATACTTTAACATATGATTGTGGGTTGCATATTCGAATATCACATTATTTATGTTTTTTTGTTAAAGATAACAACTAAAGGAAAGAAATAGTATATAATTTGTAAAAAAAATGATAATAAAATAAATAAATAAATAAATAAAAGCACAGATAAGTTTGGTTTCATATCCTCCCTAACCTAAACAATTGACTTGGGAGCTATTGACCCAAAGCTTATTACATAGATTAAGGAGAAAAGCTTAAGGGAATCAAACATTGCACTATCTATGTATTAATATTTATAACCCGAGTTACTAAGCTCGAAGGGGTGTCTCAACATCTAATGCCTAAGACCAAGTAGTATGAAAGTCATTAGCCTAAACCTCGTTACATATGTTAAAGATGCATTGTGTTTTAAGTTATATGTAGATTAAAAAAAAGAAAAAAAGAAAAAAAAAGAGAAAATAATTTCAATCCAATAAAGTTAACCTTAAACATTAGAATACAAATTTTGTTTTCTTCCAAATAAAACCTCATTACTATGTGTTGATATATTGAATGCAAAAAAAAAGAGATTATTAATATCTTGTTTAAGAAGTATAAAGTAGATATATAAAATTAATAAGAGTTTATTTATTTGAATAGATTAATGAAAGTTAAATGATGAATGCCTTACTTTGTGAAAGTTGCAAATTGTTTTTCTATTTTAATGCTTTGATTACTAGGGACTAGTAATATATTGATTGAGGGGATGTGATTAGTACTTAAAAGTGCATTTTTATTAAGGTTTTATATCATTATTTTGCACTTGAAGTATCAATAATTCCTTAACTAGGGCATGTCTTATACATTTAATTTATTATAAATATTTATCTTAAATGCAGACCTATCACATAAATAAAAGGATTAATTGATGAGTTTAACTACTTAAATTGAGAAGACAAAGAGAGGGATAGGTGACAAAGTAATAACTAACCCGACAAGACCGGAGTTGAACTTCAAGTAGGTTAATTGTATAAATTATAGATGACAATAATATAACAACAACAACAACAACAACAACAACAATAATAAAGATAAAAAAGAAGGAGAAGAAGAAAAAGATGAGAACTTTGAGATGAAATATTAATGTAAGGATTAAACAATGATAATAATAAATGTCAAGGTTAGAGGTTCCATTAATGGTATGTAAAAAAAGTATGGTATAAACTCTTATTATTCAATTGGAAACAAAACACAAAGGAGGTTCCAATCAAACTATAAATTGTTAACATGATCACATTAATTATCTTATTCGATTAATGCTAATAATTGTAAATCTTGTCAGACATTTATGATTATAACTTATGTTAACAACAAATCAAGTTCCTTTCATAACTTAGGTGTCGGTTATACCATACAGTAAATGAAAGGAAATGAAAGAAAGAAAAATAATAAACTTAACTAAATATAATGAAAGAAAGAAAAATAAATAAACAAAATATGAACATAAATAAGATAAAAGTTAACTAAGTAAATAAAAGGAAATGAAAGGTATAAACATTGCAAAAAATACAAAAAGAGAAATTAAGAGCATGATCTTGATCTGGAAACCAAGATGCCTAAATGCATAGAAAATACCTTCTTTTATAGGCTAAAATTGAAAACTATTGATTTGATGAGTGAGTGACCAACTCTTGACTTGGTGACAATCCTTATCTTCTCTTATTTGCCTAAAAAGTCATTACTAACATCAAAATTGGAGCCATTTAAAATATAAAATTGTATGAAATTATCTCAGCTTTCTTATTTAAAAAATTGAGATAATTTAGATTTCTAGAACTCTAGATATGGGCCAAATACTAAACAGTGCTCGGGCTGAAGGACAGCTTCAGACTTCTTTGTTGTTGTTTCAATTTGGACTTGAAAATAACCTTTTTGATTCTTGGGCTCCTATAAAAGTTGTAGGCCTCTGTCTTACATTTCCATTCATATAAAGTAGACCTAAATCTGAGATATACAGCTCTAGATATGACCTAATTATGAAATAGTATTCCGGTTTAGACTACACTGACATCTCTTTTCTAAGTTTGGCCATCTCTTTGTCCTTTTAATTTCAGTTCTTAAATTCATCAATCAATCCTTTCATTTATATGGTAGGCTTGTATTTAAAATAAATATTTACTGTAAATTAAAGGTATCTTATATTATTAGATATGTTATTATAAAACATGCTTTAATTAAGGAGTTATTCATACTTCAAGTGCAAAATGATGATATAAAACCTTGATAAAAAATGTTCTTTTAAATACCAATCAATAGGCTTAGAAAAGAGATGCTGCTTTAATCTAAATTGGAACACTTTTCAATCGTTGAGTCATATTTAAACATGTAGATCTTGGATTTTAGTTTGGTTTATATGGCTAGAAAGCTAAGATATAAGCCTAAAACATTCATAATTATCCAAAACTCAATTCTATCATTTGGAAGTCCATATTTTAGCATAAAAAAATAAGTTTGAATCTGTCATGCAGTTTAGACACTATTCAGTGTTCAACTCATATCTCGAGTTCTAGAAGTCCAACTGACATCATTTTTTTTGTTGAAAAAATAAGATAATTTTCTAGAACTTTCATGTGGAAAGTCTGTTCAAATTTTGATATTAGCAATGACATTTTGTTCAGACAAGAAGATAAAGATTGTCACTAAGTCAAGAGGTGGTCACCCACTCAACAATTAGTTAATAAATCAATAGTTCTAAATTTTGGCATATAAAAGGAAGCATTTGCCATGTATTTAGTCATCTTGTTTTTTAGATCACCATCATGATCTTGCTTTCTTCATATTTTGCTTAAGTTTTACTTTCATTAATCTCTTATTTATGCTTTTTTATTTCATTTTTTTATTTAGTTAACTTATATCTTATTTATATTTATATCTTGTTTATTTATGTTTCTCTTCTTCATTATATTTAGCAAATTTTATTATGTGAAGGTGAAAAAGTTACACTAAAGTTGTAAAAATAAGTATAATATAAACTCAATATGGACTTCAATGCTTATATCCTAAATAACTTGCTATTAACATGCCTTATTATTTTTATTTTATTAATTCTTAATACCTTATTTGTTAAATGGTTAAACTAGATTTGTGTTGTATAACATTTGGTATAACAAATACTTGATACAATAAATACTTGGCACAACAAATACTTGACACTTTCATAGTCCAACCGTATAGTATAACCTACACTTCTACTATGAAAAAAACTTGATTTGTTGTTAATATAAGTTAACAACATGAATTCGTTATAATATTTAAATGTTTGGTGTTACTTAAATAATATAATTAATATGATCGTGCTAATAATTTATAATGAGCTATTAATGACAAATCATTCGACTATAACCTTTTTTGTTTGTAGTTTCCAGATGAGTAATAAAAAGAGTTTATACTATACTTGTTTGAAATACCATTAGTAAATCCTCTAACCTTGAAATTTGTTTTTATCATTATTTAATCCTCACATTAATCTTACATCTCAAACTATCATTATTAATTTTTTTTATTATTGTTGTTATTATTTATAATTTATATAGTTAACCTCTCTGTTGTTTGACTTTGGTCTTGCGGGTTATTTATTATTTCTATGCTGCTACACTTGGTAGAAGACATTAATTTTTTGGTCATGTCAAGTTTTTGGCGCCGTTACCGGGAAGGTAAAGTCTTGCATAAAGTATAATATTTATTTTATTTTCTATTTCACTTTTTTTATCTAACTTTTGTTTCCTTTATTTTGTTTTTTTCTCTCTTTTTTCTTTTCTCTATTTAATTTTCTTCCTACACATACATGAGAGTTTGGTCATGCAAAATTTGGAATGAGATTTTATTATCTTCCTTTTATTTTCTTATTTATTATCTTCCTTTTTTTTCCCTTCCTTTTCACTCTTTCTTTTATCTATTTTTTCTTTAGTGTGATTTTGTCTTTTGATTTTGTAAAATTTGGTATTTCGTCTTCCCTTCAGCTTCTATAATTTGATATTTACATTTAGTTTCTGCAATTATTTTAGTATTTTTTTAAGAACATATTTGTTTAGTTTCTACAATCTTTATTCAGTTTCTGCAATTTGGTATCTTGTTTTCCACTGCTTTTGCATTCTATTTCTCTGTGATTGTTGATCATGGTTACTAAAAGAGATGATTTGCTTCAGTTTGCGAGTGTGAAGTTTGATGGAAAAAACTATTCACATTAGAGTTATGTAATGAAAAATTTTCTTAAGAGTAAGAAGAAGTGGGGGTATGTTAATGGAACTTATATGATACCTAAGAATATTGAGAAGGGGGATGCTATTTTGATAGATATATGGGAAATAAATAATGTAAAGATCATTGCCTAGATCAACAATTTTGTTGAGCATTCGATAGATACATAGTTGGCAAAGTATGAGATAATAAAAGAGATTTGATATTATCTGCAAAAGGTTATTCACACAATCAAATTTTGCAAAATAGTATCAATTAGAGAATGATATACAAGCACTTCATTAGAAGAATATGAGTATTCAAGAGTTTTATTTTGTTATGACAGATTTTGAGGGTCAATTGGCTCTTACAGAATCGGCATAATTAAAGGCATGTGGTGCCTATATTAAACGTAGTGAGCAGTAATGATTAATATAATTTGTAACAGCACTTCGCAATAATTTATAAGGAGTTAGAGGTTTAATTCTCTTGACTATATTATTAGTAAGTTATTGACTGAAGAGATACGTTTTCAGTCTTATTCTAAGAAGGGAATTCTTTCTACTTCAAATCCTTTTGTACTAACAATACCTTCTAAGCCATTCTCTAATCATCAGAATAAGCTTTACATAAGAGTTGGCTTTGATTAGTGTAATTTCTATAAGTAGAAAGGTCATTAGAAGACTTAGTGTTCTAAATAGACACAACAAAATCAAGCTTAGATGCCTGACATTCAGTCATAATCTAATGCTCATAGACCACCTCAAGGTTATAAACCACCACACCACAATATCGTAATAGTAACTTCCCCATGCTTTATTACCGATCTTAATACTTTAGTTGAGCAATTTCAGAAGTTTTTCTCCTTGAAACCACAAATAATTTTTTATGCTTCTTCTATAAGTTAGTTGCCTCATAGTTCCTTAGGTATGTCACATTCTAAATGAGTTTTGGATTTTGGTGCTTCCTATCATATGTCTTTAGATTCCTTATCTTTTACGTTTGTATCCCTTTTGTCCTTCATTCCTGTTACAACTATTGATGGCACTCATATGCCCTTAACAGGTGTTGGTTTTATCGTCATACCTTACTTGTCTCTCCCTAATGTTTATCTTATTCCACAACTCAAATTGAATCTTGCGTTTGTTGGTCAAATATGTGATTCTGATGATTATTTAGTCATATTTTCTGGTTCTTTTTGTTGTGTACAGGATCTGCAGTCTTAGAAGCTGATTGAGACATGTCGTAGAGAGAATGAACTATATATTTTGGATGTGTTAAAAGTGTAAGTTGTTGTTGCTGCTATTGTTACTATTATTACTATTGGTTTGTCTTCCTTTTGTTTAAGTCTTTCATCTTCTAGTTTTTATTTATGGCATTCATGTTCAAATCATGTTTCATCTTTTTGTTTGAGATTTTTGGCATCCACAGGAGCTTAAGAAAATTTAAAAACTCATGACATTTCTAATTGTTGTGGAAGGTTTTCGCTTTACCTTTTAATCGAAGTATTTCTGTTTCTTCTTCATCATTTGATTTGATTAGTTTTGATATATAAGGATATTCTCTTGTTGCTTTAAAAGAATGGTCTTGATATTATATCTCTTTTATCGATGATAATACTCATTATTGTTGGATTTATTTAATGAAATATTATTCTAAATTCCTTGAGATATATGCAACTTTTCAAGCTCTTATCAAAACTCAATATTCTACTGTGATTAAATAATTTAGGTGTGATTTGGGTGGGAAATACATCTGTAATAAATTTTGTCAATTGCTAACTGTAAATGGAACCATCCACCAAACTTCATGTACAGATACTCCTGAAAAAAATGGTGTTGTTAAAAGAAAACATAGGCACATTATCAAAACTTCTCGTTCTCTCTTATTTTCTACTTCTGTTCCTAGTGAGTTTTGGGGAGAAGTTATTCTTATTGATGTAAGTTTGATTACTATAATTTCATCTTCTCATAGTTTGGGTCTTTTTTTTTTTGAAAAGTTGTATGGGTATGTTCTTGATTATTCCTCATTTAGAGTTTTTGGTTTTTCTTATTTTGTTCTTTGTCCTCATATAGAATGCAATAAACTATCCTTTTGATTCACTATTTGTGTTCTTTTGGGTTATGGTGAAGGTAAAAAGAGCTATCATTGTTTTGATCCAATAACTCAGAAATTTTATGTATCTCGTCATATTGTCTTTTTTGATCATATACCTTTGTTTTTAATAGCCTGATTAAATCTAATCTTATTCGTATAGATCCCTTTTCTGAGGATTCTGGTAATGATACCTCTCCCCATGTTTGACTAATTTGTACTCAAAACTCTGTAGGTAGTGGTATTTTACTCTCTAGCATACTTGAAGCTTCATTCTCATCTACAGCCCCTCAAGCTTAATCTGAGATAATGAATCCACCTCCATGTTAGTCCATCTGTATTCGTAAGTCCACAAAACTATCAGATTTTTCTTATTCTTGTTATTCTTTATCATTTACTTTCTTTTTAGCTTCTATTCATTATCTCTTTAAGCCCTCTTCCTATAAAGATGCAATTCTTGATTTGCTTTAGAAGCAAGCTATAGATGAGGAACTTTTTACTTTGCATAAAATAAATATTTAGGATCTGGTTTTTCTACCTCCTAGTAAGAGTGTTGTTAGTTGTTATTGGATGTATAAGATCAAGACTAATTTTGATGGGTCTATTGAGTGATACAAAGCTAGGGTGGTTACAAAAGGATACTCTCAATAATATGGTATGGACTATGAGGAGACATTTGTCCTAGTTGCAAAAATAATTACTATTCATAATTTTATTGTTGTAGCTTTGATTCATCAGTGGCATATTTCTTAGCATGGTGTTAAAAATACCTTTTTAAATAGAGATCTTCAAGAAGAAGTTTATATAGCATACTCTACTAGTATTTTACATGACTCTAGATATGTTTGTAAGCTTAAAAAAATATTATATGGTCTCAAACAAGCACGTCATGCTTAGTTTGAGAAATTTTCTATGGTGATCTCGTCTCTTGATTTTGTTTTTAGCAATCATAATTTTGCTTTTTTTATTAAGTGCATTAATACAGGTCATATTATTCTATCTTTATATGTTGATGATATGATTATTACTGGTGATGACATTGATGGTATTTTAGTTTTGAAGATAGAGTTAGCTAGACGATTTGAAATGAAAAATTTGGGTTATCTTTGACATTTCTTGGATAATAAGGTAGCATACTCACATAAAGTTTACCTTCTTTCTCTATCGAAATATATTGCAAATATTTTTAAGCGGGCTAGACTTATTGATAACAAGACTTTAGATGATTTAAAATGAAGGATTTAAGTTATCTTTGATATTTCGTAGGTATTAAGGTAGAATACTCACCTAAAGGTTACATTCTTTCTTAGTCAAAATATGTTGCAGATATTCTTAAGCGGGATAGACTGACTGATAACAAGACTGTAGATACTTCTATTGAGGTTAACGTAAAGCATTCTTCTTCTGATGATTTACCTTTGATAGATCTTATTTTATATCGCATTATTATTGGGGACTTGGTATATCTCACCATTACTCATCTAGATATTGCACATGCTATTCATGTTATTAGTCAGTTTTTTGTTTATCCTACTACTGTTCACTAAGTAGCTGTTCTTCGTATTTTGTGATATCTTGGAGGTATAGTTTTTCAGAGTCTTTTACTTTCATCCATCTTTTCCTTGGAGTTACGTGCATACTCTGATGCTGATTATGGTAGTGATCCCACAAATCGCAAGTCTGTTATTAGGTTCTATATCTTTTTAGGTGATTCTTTTATTTTTAAAAGAGCAATTAGTAATATATTATTTCTCAATTATCTACCTAAATAGAATATCGTGTCATGACATCTACTACCAAAGAGAGTGCTTGGTTACGTTGGTTACTTACTGATATGAAAGTTTACTTTTCTCATCCTACTCTTATGTATTGTGACAACTAGAATTCTATGCAGATTGCTCACAACTCAGTTTTGCATGAGTAAACTAAGCACATTGAGATCAATTCTTATCTTAATCATCATCATCTGAAGTATGACACCATTAATTTGCATTTTGTTTTTTATTCTTTCCAGATTGCAGATTTCTTTATCAAGACGCATTTCATCTCTCATTATCGCTTTTTAATTGACAAACTCTTGATACTTATAGTTGCCGCATCATAAGTTTGAAATGATATTTTAAATAATATTTATATAATCTTATTTACATATTAAAAATACAATAATATTTTTAGTTTAATCTATATATATTTTATTTATATTTAGATTAATATTAAGTATTCTGAGTAAACACATCATTTAAAATTCTAGCTTTATTATTTATATTTAACCTTATTTATTTTAACAACGTAAACGGAGTTTCAAAATCAGAAGATGTCATAGCCGAACACGTGGAACCAAACTATGGATGGTGTAAAAAAAGGGTGTTTAGTGGCAGGGAAAGGGAAGGGGGTTGCAAGAGAGGGGAGAGGGAAAGCAACGATGACGGACACGTTTCGGGAAGAGCAGAAACTCGTGGAAGGTTTGGTGAAACACTGAAGTTTGAAAGCAGGGGAAGCTGGTAACGTGGTGGTAAGCACTTGGGTTTAATGAAGGGTGGATGTATTGCATGTTTCGCAAGCTGGTTTTCTGCATGGGAGATGATGAGCGCGTTGTTTTTCAGTAGCTTGTCTGCATAACATTTGGCGCAGTGATGGAATCCGTAAGCATGCGAACGATAGAGGAAAAGGATTGGTATGAGCTGAGGGAGAATCAGAGGCTGACATCTCCACTGGTTCCAAAGTTGTATCTGGCAGCACGGCAGCCCAAGGATCTAATGAGGCTTTCATGACTCTGTGTTTTCGGTGTAAGAGCGTCTGTGCTGGCATGCTAACAGCTTGCTTGATCTCCCCTCATGAACACGAAGGTCAAGGAGTCCATTTATTTATTCCTCAAGTGATGTATATACGCGAGGATTGAGGGAGTGATGTATATCCTGCAATTTAAACGATTAACAATGCCCTTAGTTTTATTTGAATTTGGATCATTTAGTCGGTGAACTACGCGAAAATCCAGTTGCCAAAGCTTTTTTGCGGCCATGCAATGAATCTACAGTTTGTTAGGAATATTGAGGATAGAAATAAATATAAAATTTACTTAAATGTTTGAAAATATTATTTTAAATATGTTTGTTTATTTATTTTGTGTAGAAATAAAATCTCTAAAATATAATTAAGTTCTCTAAACATCTGAAACAAAAAAGTAAGACCAATAAAATAATATATATATTTTTATTATATTTCTTTTATGTATAATAATATGTTTTAATAGGCCTGATAAAATAATAAGATTGTTCATTAAATGATATAATTATTATGAAATATTATGCTTATCCATCAAATAATATAACTATTCATCAAACAATATAATTATTATTAAAATAATAGAATTATTTATCAAACAATATAATTATTCATATTAACTTTTAAGTTTTAAGTTTTAAATTCTAAATATTATTTCTTGATATTATATTATAAATATCTATACAAAGTTAAATAGAAAAATTTATCTATGATTTAATTTACTTCGTAATAAAAATCCTTACTTAAAAACGTTAGGGAAATTTTTTATCTATTTATTTATTTACAAATTACACCAACCCAGTTACTCGTTTGTGCATGGGTTGTTCATGTTTTCCAAGACGCAGGTAGCAATGCTCCCTGCGCACCAGACATGGATATGATCTCGGTCACCGCCATTATCTACAAAATTAACCTGTGTGGGTTTCCTAATCTTCGACACGCGCGGACGGACGCATTAACCTTGACTGAATAGGGTGTTTTCTTTTTTGTTTTTTCAGAATTAATTGTATTTTTTTTGCCTTTTTCAATTTAACCAGTTGATTTGATAATCTATCTACTTTATGTGGCAGCGAACGTACTACGTGGCATGCTGCTCGTTCTAATTTTTAGAGGAAACCTTGTTTCTGAAATATTACGATTCTTCGTATCCTTGTATTTGGAAGATTTATTTAAAAGATTTCATAATCAAGAATTTGTTCATAGATCATTTTTCATTTTAGATCTGGCTTCAATTCTTCTACATGTATAATTATTATTCTTTTCAAAATGATAGGAGGTGCATTCAATGTTAAGAGTTTTCCTGTGCTAAATATAATAATTGAGTTTAAATGATAGTATGTTTTTGTGTTTGAAATTATATTATAAAAATATATTAGATTTGAACATATACCAAATTAATATGTTTTTTTTCATGTTTTATTTTTTATTTTTTAAGTGTTAATATCAAAAAAATATTTTAACATATTTTTAAGTTAAAAATATTCTACATCATAATATTAAAAACACATCTTTTCATTAATAAAACTCAAGATTGTTACAAGTAATTCTTGGAAAGTTATAATAATTTATTTATTAAATACATATGAGGTTAACAGTTCTAACATTTCATAACACTAAAAAATTAAGATTAATTTCTTAACCTAAACCAACTCTTTAAAATATTGTATAATTGAAATACATTTAAAATAGCTAGTACTTTCACTTTATATAAACTCATATTTTGTTGTAGATTTATGTAATAAAATAATTAATCTAGTATAAAATTACTTAGGCTATATTTGTTTGCCAAAAAGTTATTTTCTTTTGAAAAGTGAATTACAGAAAAAGTGAATTCCTGAAAATTGAATTATTTTTCGATGTTTGGTAGTGTTATAAAAAATAAACTACAAAATACTTTCTAGTATTTGATTATATTATGCAAAATGAACAGGAAAATAATTTATTAATATTTTATTTTTCTCAAGTTTATTAAAATAACAAGGAACAAATCTTACAAATTAAAAATTTAAATGAGAATGGAATTGAAAAAAATATCTCAAAAAATATCTCAAATAAAATTAATAAATAATAATCAAAATAATAAAGATCAAATCTAAAAAAAAAAGATGAAGAAATTAAAATAATAATAATTAACATTTCATAAAGTATTTTAAATAAAATAAGTAATAAAAAAAATAAGGACAAAATTTGATAGATAAAAAATTTCAATAAAAAAATAATAGGAGAAAAACAAATAATAATTATAAAAATGAGAATCAAAGTTAATATAAAAATTAAATTTTAAGAAATTAAATTAAAAAATAAATATTCAAAACAAAATATATATAACAATCAAAAGTTTGAGGATCAAATTTGATAAAATCAGTAAATAATGATATTTCTAAATTTTTCACAATTTCCGGAAAGTGTTTTCCTCCTAAATTTTTTAGGAAAACACTTTCCTGAAAACCAAGCCAAATTTTCTTTTGACTGGAAAGTATTTTTTGTTGATCAACTTTTCTAATAGCAAACAAATATAAGAAAGTTTGGAAAGTGATTTCCTGGAAACCACTTTTTGAAAAACAAACACAGCAAGGAAAACACTTTCCTGAAAACTAAGCCAAATTTTTCTTTGACTGAAAAATATTTTTCATTGACAGGAAAGTGTTTTTCATTGACCAGAAAGTGTTTTCAGTTGACTAACTTTTCTAATGGCAAACAAATACGGAAAAATTTGGAAAATGATTTTCCAGAAACTACTTTTTATGAAACAAACATGGCCTTAACTTTTTGTTGGGGTAAAATATTTTTTTATGGGATTTATTTATTATTATTATATTAATAAGGAGGCGAATTGATTTTTTTATATCTATTAGATACATGATGAAATAAATTAAATATTCTTAAAATAAAAAAAATAAAAAAGTAGAAAAAAAAGCTTTCTGTCTTTTAATGTTTTGCTTCAACAGTAAAATAATTACATTATCTTAAAAGCCATAAAAAGTAAAACTATTTTTTTTTTATCATCAATTTTAACAAAGGAGCAATTTAATCTTTCAACAACTATGAATATAATTAGAAAATTTAAAGCAGTTAGCATTATAGAAACATAAATTTTCTAAAAATCAAAATTTGACATATGTTATTTTATTTTTTAAAAAGAAAAAATAAAATAAAATTGAAATATATGACATGGAAAATAAATAAACCTTCATATATTTCTTGACCAATAAAAAGTTGACACTTGAGATTAGATATTCAAGATATCTAGTTATAAATGTAAGATCCTATCAAGATATCTTGTCATAAATGCAAGATCCTGTCAATAAATATCAAGCATTAAAATTATACCATATGACATTGGAAAAGAAACTGAGAGCCCTGCAGATCTTTATAAATAGACGACCTCAACCTAGAAAAAGAAAGAGGGATTGAGGGAGATATAAATTTCTTTCAAGACAAGCTTTGCAAGCAAGGAAGTCCTACCCTTCTTCAAGCAAGGATGCTCTCTCTCAAAAAGCTCTTAAGCCTCCTCCATCAACGTTTGAAATCTACAAAGAACGAAGATATATTGGATCAAGCCTAAACGCTCCATAAGAGTTATTCAACAACACTTTGAAGACAAATCAAAGGTACTCTTCAAAGCATCAAAGCACCAAATCTCGCTAAGCTATGTTGGATCAAGCCAAAACATCTTATAAGAGTTTTTCAACAACATTTTTAAGATAAATGAAAGGTACTCTTCAAAACATCAAATCATCATATATTGCTTTGCAATATACACCTAAATTCACATTCTTGCAAAGTAAAAATCTTGGCTTGATTACTCAAATAAATCAAGTCACTATACATCAAATCCAAAGGAAGAATTAGAGGATTGTCATATTCTTTTTAAAGAATATATTATTTAGAGATTGTACCCACTCATATATTTAATAAAATCATATATTTATACATGTGTGCTTGTTTAATTTCAGGTACTCAAAATTGTATCCACAAATTTCTTGGGTCGTATAAGGGCCATCCCAGTTGGAGAGGAATTTGTTGCCTCTATCTTGACAATACTTAAAACATTGGTGGAGTGTTAAGGAGATGATACCATTTTCATGTATCCATGGTCATCCAAGTAGCATTTTATAAGTAATTTTGGCATCTAAGACATGAAAAAGTGCATTGAAATTCATATCTTCCATGTGTATCACAAGCCTTATCTTTCCTATGGTGTTTTTCCCTCTTTAATTAAAACCTTGAATCATCAGATGTCTTGGGAAGAGTTTATCCATAGGAATCCCCAGCCCTTTCATAGTCTTAAGAGGTAATGTATTGACCGTCAAGCTATCATCCACTAAGATACGATTCACCATCTTTTCATTAATATATCGTTTAATGAACAATGATCAATTATGGAGTTTGATCCAAGCAACAAGTCTTTATTGTTGAAGGACATCTTTATTGTGCATACACCGTGAGACAAGTTTGAAGAGTCATTATAATTTTCCTTCATGACAGGTTAAGTATAAGTTTTATCTTTATCAACTTGATAGCAAGCAAAAGTACATTTTCAATTCATCTCATTTTTATTGGCATCTACTTATTCAATGTAACGGGCTTTCTTAGACTTTGAGTTGAAAAACCCTTTTTTTTTTTTACTAGTATGGAATTTCGTTGAATCTTTCGATGTGTTGGCTTAATTAGCTTCCTCACCGTTGAAATCCTCATTCTAGTTGGCCTTATCATCTGCATGTGCCTTTTCCTTCCTTTTCTATACATGAATAAAATCCAACCTTTGTCATTATAATTTTCAGATGAATCAGGCTTTGAGTTGTCAACACGAGGTGTGAAGGTTATACATGGAGTTTGACTTGAGGATATAGTAAAGCTAGTAAGCAAAATGATGCCAAGCTCTATAGGTTCCAAGGAGCCAAAACTTATCATAGGAAGTGATTGATGAGGTCCAAAATTTACCATGGTTGTGATATTAGAGGTTATTACTTCATCATCGAGAACGATATCCTCATGATCTTATCTTTTAGCTTAAAGCACTTTTCTACAGGATGATTGATCGAACGATCGTTTT
This sequence comes from Populus pruinosa, assembly GCA_026413675.1. Lineage (NCBI taxonomy): Eukaryota > Viridiplantae > Streptophyta > Magnoliopsida > Malpighiales > Salicaceae > Populus > Populus pruinosa. The sequence continues at coordinate 29,577,335 of CM048592.1, read as the reverse complement.
TGCAATAGTTTAAATTGTCCACTTGGTTTGTTTTATTAGGGTGTTTCTCCTCTGGTAACTCAATTATATTTACCTCAAGTAAATCATCCAGCATCCTAGATATGTCTGAGTAGGGGAATGGATACATCTTTTCTTGTCACTCTTTCGGGGATGGTTTTTTCCTTTCACCTTTTTAAAAAGTGGCTGGTGTCGCCCAATCATTCCTCTTAACTCCAACTAGTACCCTTATAACAGTCAATTTAACTATTAAAGATTGCTTTCCCTTGACCTTTGCAATGCTCTTTTCAAATCTATGACCTTTAAACTTATTTCTCCTTGGCTCTTGTATGGGTAATAATGAGCTTTCAGCCTTCGCAATGCTAAGTTCTATATCGTGTGCTTAAGTAGCTAATTCTTTAAAAGACTTTGGTTTAATACCTTGTAAAATATATTGTAGTTCCCAATGCATCCCTTAAATATATATGTCTAGCACAGAAGTTTCGGTGAGCCGATCTCTATAGTTAAGGCTAAGGTTTCTTCACTGATGAATGTAGTCAATTATAAGTTCTTCCTTCCATTGATATGCATTAGTGAGTTTAATCATGTTAACCACACGACGAGTGCTGTAAAAGCGGTTAAGAAACTTGTGCTCCAGTTGCTCACAAGTGTCGATCAAGTCAGACTCCAAATCAGTGTACCAATCAAAGGCATTACCTTTCAAGAAATGAACAAAATGTTTTACCATGAGATCATCATTAGTTCTAGCATTGTTGCAAGTCTCTATAAAGTGAGCTATATGTTACCTAGGATTCCCTTTGCCATCGAATTGTTAAAACTTTAATGGTTGATAGTTCGGAGGTATCCTTAGTAGGTCAATTCGTTGGGTGTATAGCTTCGCATAAGAATATGAGGGTTGAACTGAGCTTTCTACTTGGTCCGCGAGGGCTTCCTTGATAAGTTCTTTTAGTTGATTCATGGTAAAAATACCATTAGTAAACCTCATATATTTCTTGCACCTTTAATTATAGAATCCTTAATTACATCTAATTAATCTACTTGTAAAGCCTTAGTAGTCTAGGTTTAACATTCTTTGTTCATGCTCTCAAGCTTGTTGATCAACTTTGTTATCTCATAGTCTTTTACCTTAAGTGAAGTTGAAAACCCCTTAACAAGTTTTTTCAAGTTAGCCACTTGATCCTTCAAAGATGTTGTCTCGGTCATCATCATTGACATGGTGCCAAAACCTGAAGCCTTACTTAGTGATTGACATGGAAAAGCTTCTATAAGTGAATTGTCGAAGTCGCCTTAAATACCAGAGAGAATTTCACAAACCCACTTAACTTTTATAGTGGAGTTACTTGTGGCTACATTTTTTAGGCGAGATCTTGTGTGCTTTTTACATTCAAAATTGATGTTAACTTCCGAGTCAACTTAGTTTGTGCATATAATTCGATGATGGATTTTATTTTCAATAATGGAGTTGAAGAATTTTTAATGGTATGTCGATGACTTAAATCAATAGCCTTGTTGCTCTTGGATGCGACAATGGTGATCATATTCCTCCTAGTTGCCATTAAGAGTTTATTGAAAATTCTTTCTTGAAGGAAAGAGATGAGAGGTAGAGATATTCTTAATGGAGTTGTTAGAAATTTATAGATATAATTTTAAGTACCTAAAATTAAACAAGCACACATGTACAAATATATGATTTAATTAAATATATAATAGGTACAATCTATATGTAATGGATTATGTCAAAAGAATATGACAATCCTTTGATTCTTCCATTGGATTTGATATATGGTGACTTGATTTATTTGAGTAATCAAGCCAAGATTTGTAATTTGCAAGAACGTAAATTTAGGCATGTATTGTGAAGCGAGAAATGATGATCTGATACTTTGAAGAGTACCTTTGATTTGTCTTCAAAGTATTGTTGAAGAACTCTTATGGAGCGTTTTAGCTTGATCCAACAAAGCTTAGCGAGATTTGATGCTTTAATGCTTTGAAGAGTATCTTTGATTTATCTTCAAAGTGTTGTTAAAGAACTCTTATGGGGCATTTAGGCTTGATCCAACAGAGTTTTGTTCTTTGTAGACTTCAAGCGTAGATGGAGGAGGCTTGAGAACTTTTTAAGAGAGAGCTTCCTTGCTTGAAGAGGGGGAGGGCTTCCTTGCTTGTAGAGCTTGTCTTAAAGGAAATTTGTATCTCCTTTAATCCCTCTATGTTTCTCTAGGTTGAGGCTCTTTATATATAGAAATTTGCACGGACACTTAGGTCCGTATTTTATTGCATAATTTTATTGGTTGATATTTATTAACGGAATCTTGCATTTATGACAAGATATCTTAACGGGATCTTATATTTATAGCCAAATATCTTGAATATCTTATTTCAAGTGTCAACTTTTCATTGACCAAGAAATATATGCAGACTCTTTTATTTTTCATGTTATATATTTTAATATTATTTTATTTTTTCTTTTTGAAAAAAAATAACACAATGAAATTTAATTAGTAAAAAATTTATGTTTCTACAGGCATATGCATAGTGAATAAGAGACACTAGTAATGATTGTGCAACGACTCCTGATGGTCAAACATCACCTTAGACAAAGACCTTGAAAACATTATGCTATCCTGTTTCTTGTGGTTAGGTATATGTGCATGACAAAGCAATGATTGAGCTCTGGTGATTTTTTTTTCCTTTTCCTCCATCTTTTCTCTCTGATCACCTTAAATTTCACTCCAACCTTTTAAGAAATCAAATATGTCCTATTAGTTTGTATTTGTATCAATTTTGATCTCTTGTTTTTTCGATTCCTATTTGTTTTGATTTTAAGGCTATTTGAAGATGAGTTTTTTATTTTGTCTTTTAGCATTTTATTTCATTTAAAATTTGTATGCAATTTGATCCTTATTATTTTGATTATCATTTTTTAATACCTTTCTTGATTTTTTTAATTTTATCATCATCATTTTTTTATTTAAATCTAATTTGATCCTCATTATTTTTTTTTATTAATTATTTTCTTTAGTTTTTACTTCACCTCTCAATATTTCATCTCATTTAATTTTTGTATCTAGATTTGATCTTCATTCTTTTATATATATATATATATATATATATATATATATATATATAATTTTAAATAATTAAGAATTTTGCTTTATAATTTTTTTGTGTTTTCTTTCAACATTGCTTTCAGTCATGGTTTCATAACTATGTCACGGGCTTAAAAAACTAGTCTGGTTTAACTTTTTTTTTATTATTTTTTTTAATTTCATTCATTAATATTAAGTTATTAAGCCTTGAGCTTTATTATATTTTTTAATTTTTTTATGTAGATTTATCCTAATTTTATATTTTATCTCGCAAATTAATCAAGTTGACCCATGTTTTTTCTTTAAATTGATTGATTTTTTTATTTTTGTCTTTTATTTTATAGTTTGTTTGAGAGTTAATCTTTATTGTTTGATGTAAAGTTTTTTGTGCAAACTTAACCTGGTCTCTTAATAAAATATGAATTCAATATACTGAACTGAGTTATGTTTTTTTTTTATTTTTAAAAATATTAATTTTTTAAGTTTATTCTTCAACGTTGCTTTAGTTCTGAATTTCTTTCATTTTGTTCATCTTGTATGATGACAACAAACGATGCCGATCCAACATTTTTATTTATTTACTTGTTTATTTCGATGCATGAATTTACACGCCAGTGAGTTCGGCAATGTGCTAACACTCGTTCAAATATTAGGTCGATGGGACAAATACTCTTTCTTGTGTCAGCAATACAAGATAAATCAAATTAATATTTTTTAAATATTTTAATACATAAACATTGCTAAACACACTTAATAAAGTGGAAGGAATTGTACTTCTATGCTTTCAACTTGAATTAATTAAAAAAGATACATTTCATTAATTTAAACGTCAATCACAACATCATATATGATAAATCAAATTCTCGAATAAAGTGATGGGCTAAACCTAATAAGAGGATATAAAACCAAATACGCACTTATCGATAGATTTCTAACTCATTGTTAGTTGCCTGCCGCAGATACCAAGAAATTCTTCACAGGATATTTGCCAATTTTAATAAATTCTTCACAGGATGGTAGTAGAAATCATTGATTTACAGAGGCTTATTAAGGGAACCAAGAGATTTTCCATGACATCATATTTGCATCGATGAAGCACCAGAGCAGAGCTGGAAAAAAACTGACTTCTTTATTTCTGCAGACCCAAATACAACTAGTATAAGAGACTTGAATACATGCATAAGGTAATAGCAAGCAAATACGATGGACCGTACATCGTCCAAATCCCTCACAAAATGGTTCTAATTCAAGTTTACACAGTGAGACCATTAACAGTAAATCCTCCATCAACACAAATGACTTGTCCTGTTATATAAGAGGCTGCAGGCATGCATAGAAATGCCACCAAAGAAGACACTTCCTTCGGCTCTCCAAGTCGTCCCATTGGAGTGCGAGCCTCAACAGCCTTCAAAAACAATTCATTCTCCAGATCCTGAAACACGAAACACGTTAAAGAATCACTAAACCCCCAAAACATAAACTGCCAGGTGATAATCTATGTATAACAGCATTGATTTTAATTCAAATCATAGAAGTCTTACTAATTAACAACAAAAGGCACATGGGTGTGTTTCAGCAATGTTCATGCTCGCTAGCTAGCTAACAAAGAGCACAGAACAATTACACAAGCATGTATAAAACATTCTTACACGCTCAACAAGTGGAGTTCTGATTAACCAGGGCGCAACGGAGTTAGCCCTTATATTGTCTTTTGCCCACTCGCATGCCAAGTTCTTTGTAAGTTGGTTTATTGCTCCTGCAAGTAAGCACACAAAACTCACAACCTTCAAATGTCTACTCTTCATTTCTGAGCGGATGGCTAGCTAGGTTGAAACAAAAGTCAATCAGATTAAGAAAACATTGAACTGGGTACCTTTAGTTGCTCCATATAGGCTAACACTCACTGATACCACACCAGAAACAGAAGACATAAAGACGATGTTTCCTGCCCCTGAGTTTTTCAAAAGAGGATGTGCAAGTTGGCACAGATGATAGGCAGATTCGAAGTTGGTACTCAGGTAACGTGAGATATCTTCGGGAGTGACGTCAATGGTCCTCTGAAAATATAGTATCCCAACATTGTTGACCTAGAGAAACAGGATTTAGTATTATTAATATTATTAGCTCGGATTAATTTTCAAGAAACTGTATAAAATTGAATCGGTGCAAGAACAGCATTTTATATTGAGCTCTTAAGCAAGGCAAAATTAAACATACTATTAAATGCTAATGAACCAGTGGGGATCAGAATTGAACTCAAAACCTCCAAGAACTGAAAGTTTAGGTCTTAATTGCTCTTTAACACTAATAAACTAGCTTATACCCACAATGCTTTTGCAAGAGATGTCAATAAAGGGTGACTTACAAGGATATTAAGTTTCCCAGCGAACTGAGAGGAGACCGTGCTCATTAACTTCTCTCGTTCAGTTCTGGAGGTAACATCGCATACCGAACCCGTGACTTTGAAGCCCTTCATCTTCCATTCCTGTAAACATTCATTGAGCACAGACTCAGTCCTCGCACATGTATGGATGGTGGCACCTAGCCCTGCCAATTCCTCCACAATAGCATGCCTGACCATATAAAACAAATTCAGCAAATAGTTAGCCAGCACAAGGAAAAGTCGGACAAAGTAGGCTAAAAGAAGTCTCAACGAGGAAACAGGACGAATCGTAAGATCATATATTTGCAAACAGTAATTAAGTGACTGACTTTTTGGAGAAATTTAACATCAAATTACACCGAACTGAACTGAACTGTAAGGTTTCGATGAACAGGGACGAGAAAAGAGCAAGGAAAAGAAGGAAGAGAGATATTTACCCGAGTCCCTTACTTCCACCGGTGACAAGAGCTGTCATTCCGAGGAGTAGCCATCTATTGTCCCTGGTGGAACTGCAATCTGCTTGGGCCATCTTCTCTGATTCCTCTCCAACTTCCTTATCCTTTCGAACTTAGATATGGCATAGCCAATGTATAGATCCAATCGAATTAGACGTGGAGAGAAGATCGAAATTTACACTCGAAGACTGGGTCTGCATACGACTTCAACAATTTGCGATGGATTAGCTGGTCGTTGGCATTCAAGAGGTGGGGCTCCAAGCGCACCTTGACTTGAAAATGAAGGAAATTAAGATGGTGCTATGAAAAGTGGTTGTTTTTCTCGTTGTATAAGAAGCTACGCAACATATCAAAACAAATCATAGTACCTTTATTTCGAACACATTCTAAGGAGTATATTTAAATAATTATATTGTTTTATTAAAAATATATGAAAATAATATTTTTTATTTTTTAAAATTTATTTTTAATATTACCTCATCAAAATAATATAAAAATATTAAAAAGTAATTTAAAACAAAAAACCTAGTGATTGAAATGCTATTCCTAGCACTAATAAGCGTATGGACACCTTTACCCCCGTGAAAAGGTAAAAATTCGAACCGGGAAGGTTGCATGCCAAATTAGTCAAAAGCAGCCCCGCTGCTTTAGGACCGTATAGGTGTTGTGGTGGATTGTTAAAATATTTATTATTTAAAAATATATTAAAATAATATTTTTTTATTTTTAAAAAATTATTTATTAAATTAGCCCATTAAAGTAATTTAAAAATATTTAAAAATATTAATTTTAAGTAAATAAAAAAAATTTAAATTTTTTTAAAAATATTTTTAAAACACATAAATAAACAAAACTGCATAACCCTTGAATCAAACATGAAATCACCTATATTTATTTTGGATTGTAATCTTGAAAAAATATCAAGTTCCAGTGTGAGAAATATATAAAATATTCTATCTATATATCCTTTTATTTATATAGCAAAACGAAAAGGAGATTAAATCCAATCGTTAAAATGGTAATGGTCAAGAAAGGGGTGCTACATATAATCCAAATTCTACCTAACTTTTCAAGTTCATAGAATGTAGGATTTTCTTTGTTCTTTTGTGTTGGTGGTCGTTTCAAACATTGTGATTTCCGTGAAGCTTAAGATGTTTTGCGTCCAACTTTCTTGAGGACCACACCGAAATGCTTGGAGTGTATTTTGTGCCATGGTAACTTTTCTTGTTTTAGTTAAAAAAATTATTTTTTGATTAAATTATGTGTTTGATAAAAAAATATGAATAGAATTATAGTTGGATAAAAATAATTTAAAAATATTTAGTTAAAATTACAATTGAAAATAATATTGTTAGTAAAATAACTATAAAAGACATATATTATTTTCTTAGTTTGCAATTATATTAATGTGCATGGAATTGTTAATACATTATAAATACAATAATGCATCATTATAATCTTATTTTTATTATTACATTAAACTAGTTGCAATCCTATTACAAGCATAATCCATTTGAGAAGGCTTTTGTTATTCATGGTTTTAAGAACATGGAAAGATAACAGTTAAAAAATCAACAAGAATAAAATTTAGATAACAATCAAATTCAAGATGTCAATTAAAAAATTCAGATAATCTTATTTTTATTGTCACATTAAACTAGTTGCAATCTTATTACAAGCATAATCCATTTGAGAAGGTTTTTGTTATTCATGGCTTTAAGAACATGAAAAGATAACAATTAAAAAATCAATAAGAATAAAATTTAGATGACAATCAAATTCAAGATGTCACCAAAAGAAAACAAAATGAAAATCAAGGTAATTTCATCATTTATATACTTGAGTTTAATTCATCAATAACTTATCATTTAAGTATCGTAATATTTTTTTTTATACCAAGACTAATTTTTTAATTTAAGTTGAACAATGGTGTCAATAAGAAACTTATCGTTTAACATTTCCTTCTCATTATCATCTTTTTTAGATTCTCAACTCATAAAAAAACTAGAGCAATCATGTTATTAAAGTCAACTCCAAATAAAAAACTAGAAAGATATATATGAATTGATAAACTATCTACAAAAACATCTATCTTCCTATCAAAATCAACAATATTAAATCTCAACAACAAATTTTATTTGTGTGCATAATTGATTATTTTTTGGTGAATTATCTAAAAAACCTGAAATCATTACTTTAATATACTCTTCAATCTTATTTTCTTAAAAAAAAAAATTACCATCGACATCTCAAACATGAGAAGTTCTAATAAGATTTGCTCTCATAAATAATAAATATTAATATGTTTCATGCTTCTATTTTTTTAATTTATTTTGCTAGATTAAAGATAAAAATAACTTGGATGCAAATGGTTCAAAATTTTCTATGATTTGCAATTGCAAATTAAAAGGCCAACTCTTTGTAGAATCATCATGTTGTATCTTTAGCTTCTTCTTCTTTTTCCCAATCACCATTGATCTTTTTTACTATTTGTTTTTCCATTCATCTCAACTGCTATCATAATTCTTTCTAGTAATTTCATGTTATTTCTCATATTTAAGACAAATCTAAGATAAGAAAAGAAAAACCATAAATTTTTTAAGTTGAAAGCATAAATCCAAGCTAGCAAGACAAATCCAAACTAAAAAGTAAAAAAAACAAGAGATGATTTGTAGAATTACAATAGATTTAGCTTGAGTATTCTACTATTTTATTTTGTTTGTGTAACAACTACAGGAAGGAAGAAGGTTATTTTGGTCTCTTAAGGTTTCAATTGTGAAAAAAAAAAAAGATGAAAAATCTATAGCATGAACCTTATAAGAAAAGACTACTATACAATGTTTATTGTGAACCATATGTTGTATCTCATTTATTGGTGGGTCCCACCAATTTTATTACTGTTTTTTATTGTTACAAAACACTAAATAATTGTGATACATCCAAAACACCAAAGCTACCATAAAAACAAGCACACACAAATATGAAAGACTAATGCATTTAGCAAGGAAGATACATTATGTCATATCGCTTTAAAAAAAATTATACTGGCAAGGCAATTCGCTTGTATGCTAGACCAACTCCTAAATTGTTCATGTATTGGATAACAAAAGCCCAAAACCATGACTATAGACCTTAATAAGTGTTAGAGGCCTCTAGGTCTTCTGATTTGGTTATTAGGTTTATATTATGTAAGGTCTTGTATGAGCTTAGTCTATTTATTTATATTTGAATATGTCTATTTTAGTGGTTCTAATCTTTGAACAATATTGTTAGTGATCAAAGTTTGTTGGCATAATTAAAAGACATGTTAAATTTTATATGTTGGAGGATTTAGCCCACTTAAAATGATTGGTTATCAACTTCATCTAATTAAGAACCTTACAAAAAGACCTATAAGAGGGAAATTTTATACACTACAAACCAGGAATGACAGTCCAACTCCCTATATGCCTTAAACCTTTTTAGCTACAGTGGATTAATTTAAAAAATACAAGCTTGAAACTTGATTATGGCCAAGTTTTTAATAAAATTTAATAAGATATTGAACAAGTCAACCTAATTAAATTTGACCAATTATCCAAGAAACTAATCCCCTAGTGATATTATTGTGTCCCAAGACATAAATTACTATTCATTACTATACTGTAATTACTGTATTGTTCCTTAGCTATTTTGTCATAATAACCATATTCCACGATCTCTATACACTCTTATGAACCAAGAAATGCCTTCATTCTGATACAACAATTATCATAATTATTTTTTGTCAGCTTCGAGATAAGTGTTTGTACATTTTTTATAGTCATATTATTCTTTGAATGGCTTTATCAACTTCTAGTAGTTGAATTTATCAAAAGAAACATTATAGATGAATCCAAAATGGTTAAGATAGTAGGGATCCGATTTGACTCAATAAAAAATAAGTCAAAATAGGTTGCATTGGTTAAAAAATCAATTATAAATGTTAGTTGTTTCGCTAGGGTTGAAACAAGAATATTCTCCAGCCAATCGCTTGATGGAATAGTTTGGTGCAACCCACGACTCGCTGAATAAGTTATAGGCTTGGTTGATGGCATGAATTAGGTGGCTCGACTCGACTCAAATATGTCGTGTGTGCAAATTAGTTGTCTTCTTCCTCTAACAGCAAAAAATATGTTCTTAACAACTTTGAAAATTCAGACATAAAAAAATCTCATGTTTTTTTACGAACAAGACTCTGATACTAATTATTAATTGAAGAGACCATTGATAGTGGTTTTGAAACACTTAAAGAGGATAAAACAATCTACTTCATTTCATAAACAACAAGCTTACATAAATTACAAACTCTGTTTCTACTTTTATTCTCACACTCAATAATATAAATTTATCTATATATTTATACATAAAATAAAAGTATGAAACATCAAAGTTTCATGTCTGAAAAATAATGGTAGGTAATAGTGTGAAAGCTACTGATGGCTATCGATTACTGGTTAGTGGTTGTTACCCTTAGCATTTTGGATTGAGTTTACTACAATATATATGCCATGAATGACATTTTCTTTTTAAACTAGGAGAGGCTTAAAGAGCAAAATCATTTAAAATAGGAGGAGTTAAGATGGATAGAGAAGCAAGCAGATGTCTGATACCTTAATTTCTTAAGGTTATTTTCCTCAATGATTGTATTTTAATAGTCATACATACATACATACATGCATGCATATATACATACATACATGCATGCATATATATATGTATATATATATATATATATATATATATATATATATATGAGAATAAAATGGAAGGGTAATGTGCTATGGATGAATTATGAAAGTAAATATTTTAACAGTTAGAGGAATGATTTTAGTTAGTCATCAGGAGATCAAGACTAAGTTTATAGATTTTACTTAATTGTTGGGAGATCGAGACCAGGATCATGGATTTTACTTAGTCATTGAAAGATCAAGACTGGAGTTATGAATTTTACTTGGTTATTGGGAGAACATGACTAAGGTTATGAATTATTTTTTAATCTACTATATTAGATGGTCAAAGTGAGTAATTTAGGATTGAAATGAGATGACTAGATAAAAAATCTTGTGAATGTAATTATACAAAATTCATTTATATGAATAGTTTTCTATTTTAATTGACAATGTAAGTGAAAAACCATTGAATTTACATTTTGAGAAATTATAACAAGGTTTGTGAGTTAAATTTTAGTGTGTTGAAAAATTAGCATAAACATTATGATAAATATGTTGATTTCTTATTTTTGGTGAGCAATATAAACTTCTATTATAATTAACTAATGAATCTTAAAAATATTATAGTTATGCAAGTCCATCACGTATTACTGGACAACATTGATTCAATTGTATTATTGTATAGTTGTTAGGTTTATGTATTTCCTTGTAAATTGTATGGTTATAATCATATTGTTCAAAACTTCATTTTGTTATATGTTAAACATGTAATAACTTTTTTAATATTTTATGCATAAATATCATTGGTCATGTGTGTGTAATATATAAGAGGAGAAATGGAAATGATACCAAACAATGATGAATTGTGATATGAAAGGACCTAATAGGTTAATAAATGAACTGGTAAGATGAGTAAGGCTATTGTATAAAAATAATAGCATGTTTATACACAGATTATTAAATTAAAAAAAAACATAAAAATTATGATGAATAGATAATTAGTTCAAAAATTATGAAAAGTTTAATACATGACATTTAAGAAAGAGAAAATGTGGCAAAAAATTATCTGAAAATATAAATGGATATTGATAACATGGATAAAGGTAGTAGTGTAATGTTGTATATATAATCGCTATTCCATATTAAAAACAAGATAAATGAATGCTAGGAAGAATAATTGATAGAAGTTTTATTTCATTCAATACGTTCTGCAGAGTTTACAATGAGAATATATATACAAGTACATAGCTAGAAAGTAGGAGCTGCAAGTGATTGAGTCCAACTCAACCAGTTTATCTACATAACTTAAGTTCTAGAGGATAATCTTCAACAGTGGATCAACATCAGTAACAAGCAAATAATCTTCAGTAATGGATCAACATTAGCAGCAGATTAACTTCAACCGTTGAAGATTAACTTCTACTTATCTTTTCAACACTCCCCTTCAAGTTGGAGCATAAATGTTGAAAATATTGAACTTGCTTGTTAATTTCTTGAAATTATCTCCCCCTAATGCTTTAGTGAATATATCTACTAGTTGAAGATAGGAGGGAATGAATTTTGCAACAATTTGACCTACTTGAATCTTTTCTCTCATAACATGACAATCAATTTCTATATGCTTTATACGTTCATGATATACCGGATCTGTAATAATATGAAGTGCTACTTGATTGTCGTGTAATAAAGTGATTGGTTTTAAGTGCACCTGTAGATCTTCAAATAGGCATCTAAGCCAAGTGAGTTCACATGTTACAGCAGCCATAGACCTGTACTCAGTTTTGGCAGAAGACCTAGAGACTGTTTTTTGTTTTCTTATCTTCCACGAGATGAGACAATCTCAAAGAAATACACAGTAACCCGATGTAGATCTTCTTGCTATAGAATAATTTGCCCAATTGGCATCACAATAAGCTCTCAGTTACAAAGAGCTACTAGAAGAAAATAATAAGTTGTTACATGGGTTGTTCTTTAAGTATCTTGATTAGTACTTAAAAGTGCATTTTTATCATAGTTTTATATCATCATTTTGCACTTGAAGTATCAATAACTCCTTAACTAAAGCATGTTTTATAATAATATATCTAATAATATAAGATACCTTTAATTTATGGTAAATGTTCATTTTAAATGCAGGCCTATCACATAAATAAAAGGATTGATTGATGACTTTAAGAACTTAAATTGCAAAGGCAAAGAGATGGTCAAACTTAGAAATGAGATGTCGGTGCAATCCAAACCGGAACACTGTTCGGTAATTGGGTCATATCTGGAGCTACAGATCTCAGATTTAGGTCCAATTTATATGGATGGAAAGGTAAGATATAGGCCTACAACTTTTATATGGAGCCCAAGATCTAAAAAAACCATTATCAAGTCCAAATTATAGCAACAATAAAGAAGCCCGAATCTGTCTTCCAGCCCGAGCACTGTTTGGTATTTTGGCCATATCTGGAGTTTTAAAAGTCCAAATGAGCTGAAATTTTTACACAAGAAAGATAAGACAATTTTCTACAACTTTCATGTTTACAACTGGCTCCAATTTTGACGTTATCAATGACGTTTTGGGCAGACAAGAGAAGATAAGGATTGTCACCAAGTCAAAAGTTGGCCACCCACTTATCAATTAGTCATCAAATCAATAGTTCCCAATTTTGGCCTATAAAAGGAGGCATTTGCCATGCATTTAGGCATCTTGGTTTTCCAGATCAAGATCATGCTCTTCCTTTCTCTCTTTGTATTCTTTGTAATGTTTATGCTTTACTTTCATTAATATCAAGTTTATGCCTTTCATTTCCTTTTCTTTACTTAGTTAGCTTTTATGTTCTTATTTTGTTTATCTATTTTTCTTTCTTTCATTATGTCTAGCTAAGTTAATTATGTCAAGGTGAAAAGGTTACACTAATGGTGTAAGAATAAGTATAATGTAAACTTAATATGGACTTTAATGTTTGATACTAACATGTTTTATATTTGTTATCTTGTTCACTCTTTAATACTTTACTTGTTAAATGACTAATCTTGATTTATGTTGTATAACACTTGGTACAACAAATGCTTGGCACTTTCATAGCCCATAATGTATGGTATAACCGACACCTGAGTTTGATCTACAAGATCATTCAAATCAGTTGATGTAGTTAACAATATATAATCTGATTGGAACCTCCTTTGTGTGTGGTTTCCAATTCAATAATAAGAGTTTATACTATATTTGTTTGATATACCATTAGTGGAACCTCTAACCTTGACATTTGTTATTATTATTGTTTAATCCTTACATTAATTTTCCATCTTCAAGTTCTCATCATCTTCTTCTTCTTCTCTTTCTTTATTACTACTACTACTACTACTACTACTACTACTACTACTACTACTACTACTACTACTATTATTATTATTATTATTACTACTATTGTTGTTGTTGTTATTGTTATTTATAATTGTTGTCTATAATTTGTACAATTAACCTCCCTGTGGTTCGACCCCGGTCTTGCTGGGTTATTTATTACTTCGACACTCCTGCACTTGGGAGAAGACATCAACCTTTTAGTTGTGTCATATCTTACTACACGAAAAGTAGTATCCCAATGAGGTTTTCTCGGGGCGTAGTAAATGTTGACAAAATACATGATATCTGGTCTAGTAATTGTAAGATATATTAATTGTCCTACCAATCTTCTATAGTGTGAAGCATCATTTAATATCTCACCTTGGTCATTAGTGAGCCTCAGATTTTGTTCCATGGAAAATCAACAGGTTTAGCTCCAAGAAATCCAACATTGTCAAGAATTTCCAGTATGTATTTTCACTAAGATATAATTATTCCAGCCTTTGATCTTGCCACTTCCAATCCAAGAAAATACTTCAGCTTACCAAGATCTTTTATGTGGAATTGTTGTTGAAGAAACAACTTGATGTCTTGAATAACCTTGTCCTTGTTCCTAGTAATGATTATATCATCTACGTAGATAAGAACAATGGTTAGAGTAGAACCTTTTTCTTGCACAAAGAGAGAATGATCTAAGTGTGATTGAGAAAACCAAGTTGTTTTAATGGCTTTTGAGAATTTAGCAAACCAATTTATGGCGCTTGTTTGAGCCCATACAAAGACTTATGAAGTCAACATACAACCTTCTCCTCTTGTCGGCAAAGTCTTGATGATGGAGTCATATAAACTTCCTCATACAAATCACCATGGAAAAATACATTATTGACATCCATCTAGAAGAGAGGCTAATTATGGACTGCTGCTAGGGCAAAAAGACAACGAACTGTAGTTAACTTTGTAATTGGAGCAAAAGCTTCATGATAGTCGAAACCTTCTTATTGATTGAATCCCTTGGCTACTATATGTGTTTTATACCATTCCACAGAGCCATCAAATTTGTATTTGATTTTGAAAACCTATTTGCTACCTATGGGACGACAATGTGGTGGTAATGAAACCAGATACCATTTCTTCTGATTTTCAAGTGTAATGAGCTCAATTCTCATTGCTTCACACCACCTAGGATCACTAATTTCCTACTTATATGTTGTTGGTTCAAGAGTGCTAGTAATATATTGTTAATAAATACCTAATGAGAAGGAGATAAGGACTGATAGAAAATAAAGCTTGATAATGGATATTGAGAACCTAATTGTGAAGAGTCTAACTTGGTTATGGATGTAGCGAGTGGTGACATAGCAACCTAACCATAATGAAAATCACGGAGCAGAATAGAGGTCTATCATGGCCGATCACTACGATGTAGAATAGGAGTAGGTGTGTTTGGTTTTAGAGAAGGAGAAGACTGTGTGGGATTTGATGGTGGTGATGAAGAGTTTTTAGATATAGAGAAAGATAATGAAGTGGCAAGGGTCTCGGTTGGTAAGGGAGAAAAAAATAATGGCCGTGGAATTAAGTTGTCATTAGGCTCAGGAAGTATGGTAGGCAGAGATAGTTGTTAAAAGGAATCAGCTGAAGTGTTATTTACGAAAGAAAATGTGTTTTCATGAAAAATAACATCTCAACTAGTGAAAAATTATCGAGTGGTAACATCATAAACACGATATGCTTTTTTATTAGAAAGGTATCCAACAAAAATAATCAACGAGCTTGTGGTGAAAATTTGGTCAAAAGTTGTAAGTTAATGGCATAACAGAGACAACCAAAAGCATAGAGATGGGTTTATGTGGGTGGTTTTCCATATAGGAGTTCATATGGTGACTTGTGATTTAAAACTGGGGTGGGAAGATAATTTATGATATAAGTGGCAATGAGCAATCTCTCTCCCCAAAATTGTAAAGGTAAATTTGCTTGGAATCTTAAGGCACGACTAATATTGAGTAGGGTTTATGTTTTCGTTTAACAACACCATTTTGTTAAGGTGTGTAAGGACATGAATTTTAGAGCAAAATGCCATGAGTGGAAAGGAATCGCTTTGAGGAGATAAATTCCAGCCTATTATCACTTTGTATACTTTTAACTTGATAGTTAAATTGAGTGTGGGTATAAATAATGAATAATTTTAACAACTCTTGTTTTCAGATTTGAATTTTATAAAAAAAAATCTAGGTAAAACGAGTGTAGTCATCCATAATAGTTAAAAAATAATGTGCACCACAGTATGTTTCAATCTTTTATGGACCCTAAATATCATAGTGTATATGCTTAAAAAATTTAGTACTTTGAATAGAGCTTATAAGAAAGGATAACCTGGTTTGTTTTGCTAAAAGACAAACTTCACATGAATGTTGCGAATCATAAACAAAAGATGGAATTAATTTTGATAGAAATTGAGAGGGTAATTTTGATGGATATCCTAATTTGTTATGCCAAATAGCTCTTGATGGAAAAAAGACTTGATATGAGATTGGTGAAGATAAATGTGATTATGATTATGGCATAAGGTAGTATAGTCCCTTACTCTACTTCCCCATGCCAATCATCCTTTTTGTAGCTAGGTCTTGCAATATAAAGAAAGTGGGAAAGAAGTGAACAAAATAATTAAGAGTAAATGTGAGTTGGCTAACTAAAAGTAGATTCACATGAAATGAGGATGCACAAAGAACACCATGGACATGTAGACTTTTGGTAATATGTGCAAAGCCAGCACTTGTAATTTTTGCGTAGGAACCATTTGGCAAAGTGACTTGACAGAACATAAGAACAGTGGCTTTATGAATAACAGAAGTGACTATATGGTTAGTGGCACCATTGTCAATGATCCATTGTAAAGCCTCAAAATTTTGAGTCATGGATGATGAGCAAAAAAAAGTGGGATTACCTATATAATTTGCAGATATAGTGGATTTTTCGGCTTGAAAAAAAGCTTTGATTTGTGAAAATTCCTTAGAGGTGAATTGAAAAGGCTGATCGAGGGTTTGAACAAACTTGATGTTGGTGTGAAATGATTCAATTCTTAGTTGATTTGCAGCAGCTTTTTGAGCTCGATTGCCAGGCTACACATTCTTGCCATAAAGAGCGTGATCGGTAGGAAATCCAGTCAAATAGAAACATCTCTCCATTATATGTGTAGTTCCATCATAGTAGGTGCAGTGAAGTCATTTATTTGATCCTTGCATAGTTGATGAGCTAGACATCCAATTTCAAAAGAAATCTTGTCATTGTAAAGTGGAACCTAATCTTTTTACATTCATGGCATAAACCTGTTCATGAAATTTGTGCTCAACTAGTCCTCTTTTATATTCTTCCTTACACAAGAGTGAATATGCTTTCTTAACAATTGGTAAAGGTTGCATGAGCATGATTTTCCCTCTAATAGCTGAATAACTTTCATTTAATCCCATAAGAAACTGACCAAGTCTCATCTTTTCTTCACTGTCTAACAATTATTTCATTCCACCACACTGCACTAAATGGCTAGACTGCTTATTTTTAATTCATTCCATAATATTTTTATCTTAGTGTAATATATGAAGATGGAATCCTGATTATGCTGCAATTCTATGATGGAATGCTGAACTCGATAATTACCTTGTAAGAATCGTTCTTGTAAATCCAACCAGATTTCAGAAGGGGTTTCGACATAGAGAACATTTTTGGCAAGCTCCTGGTTTAAGGAGTTAAAAATCTAAGAAAGAACCATATTATTGCGCCATTGCCATAACATGTATTTAGGATCAGATTCACCTGGTATAAGTATGGCTCCATTGATGAATCCCAGCTTATTTTTGGTGCTGAGACTTATTAGCATGGAATGTCTCCACATGGCATAATTGGTTCCATCAAGAACTTTTGGAACAAGAGTCATGCTTGGATGATCTATGCAAGAATAAAAAAAAAGAATCAAAAGGATCAATAGTTAAAAAGGACATGTTCTGAAGGGTAGTATTTTGATTAGTATTGATTAAATTAGTATTGTTCTCTATTGGTGGTTTTGCGGAAGCTTGGTTAACATGTTTAAAGTTTCATGTGCTCCAATACCATGAAAATAAGATAAATGAATGCTAGGAAGAATAATTGATAAAAATTTTATTTCATTCAATATGTTCTACAGAGTTTATAAAGAAAATATATACACAAGCATGTAGCTAGAAAGTAGAAGCTGGAAGTGATTGAGTCCAACCCAACCAGTTTATCTACACAACTTGAATTCTAAAATATAATTTTTAATCAATAACAAATTAATTTCAACTATTAAAGATCAACTTCTACTTATCTTTTCATCACATTTTATATAGAGTATACAATAAAGCATTATAAACGGATAAATAAAATGTAAGAATGAATATTTGTAATATGAAAAATGGAGAGACATCATGATTCTATATATAGCCCATTTTTTATGTATATTGAGTAAAAAATAAATTCTTATTGCATATGAAACACGGGGTCATACAAATAGCTAGGAGAGTTGGCAATTCGTGAGCTGTGGGGTCCTCGGTTGGTTTCAGTCAGCCATTACTGCATTGCTTATCTAGAAGCAGAAGTTTGGCAGATGAGTCCCACGAGCACAGAAATGGAAAAGATACTCTAGAAATAAGAAAAACAGATATTTTTAAGCATTGATGTCACAGCGAGTAATTCCCTATCCAAATTAATGAACATGATGAAAAAAAACCACTGATCCATATAAAACGAATGAATGCTAATCTTCTGGTATTACAAAAATATTAGAAATTACTCTTTAACGTATTAGAAATTATCCGTAAACTGCAAGGTATCCTCAATGGTATAACCGAAATGCCCATAAAGCACTATTTAGCTGATCAATCGAGCCCTTCAAGTTCAAGGAGGGATACATGAGGTAGCATGAGTAAGGAATATTGAACAAGATGAGGAACAATCTAGCTAATGAACATGAGAAGGGCGGAGAAATCTCCTTTTGCTGACAAGTCTCCGCAGGAGCTATCCAAAACAAACAAGCTCACCGTCTCGAAAGAAGTAAAAGGTGAATTGGGCACCTCTAACCATGACTCGGGAAGAAACCATTCACCGACATCCCTCCATCAATGCAAATAATCTGACCAGTAATGTAAGATGATGCAGGTAAACAAAGGAATGCCACCAGAGCTGAAACCTCTGTAGCTTCTCCAAGACGCCGAAGAGGAGTTCTATCATATACTTCTTCTAAATAACTTTTGTTGCTGAGGACCTAGAGTGAAGACAACAGAATACATATAAAGAATCATTATTCAGAACAAATTCTATATAACTAAGTCCACTCCAGGGCTACACAGTACATGGCATGTTACACTCGAACATGCTATAGCGAGAGGAAAGCAGCACCAAATACAAAATAAATAAAGGGAAAGAAAAAAAAAACATAAATCACAGAAAAGAGAACTAACTTGTTCCACCATTGAGGTTTTGATGTACCAAGGTGCCACAGCATTACTTCTTATGTTGTCTTTTGCCCATTCACAAGCCAAATTTTTTGTTAGTTGGTTTATTGCTCCTGAGACAAACATTATGCATCCAGTCATAAACACTTACAGTCAACAAGCATATAGCAAGATTTATGTCATATGGGTTAATCACCTTTAGTCACTCCATGCACAGACATTGATTTCAGTGAGACAAAGCCAGAGACCGAGGATGTGAATACAACACTTCCCTCTCCTGATGCCTTTAAAAGTGGATAAGCAAGTTGGGAAATATGAAAAGCAGATTCAAAATTGGTTGTCATGAGAGTAGAAAACTCTTCTGGTGTAAACTCTACCATTGGTTTTCGAATGTTTGTCCCAACATTATTAACCTACAAATTCAAAATAACAGGTAATGTCCTTTGCTTTGAGAATATGAAATTCGAGGAAAACAATTTTAGTCGATAAGAGAGTATTTCATTATCTCTCCCACTTATTTGTTGAGGCGAAACCGATCCAACTGATTTTGTTAAGTTATGATGAAAGCAATCAATAAATGTAACTTTTGTGCAAATATGGCACGGTTGATCTCATCATTCATCACCGCAAGGTAGCAATGCTAGCATACACTAAGCTATAATCACTACAACCAATTGATTCAATTCAAGATACCTTAAAATGAAATTATTTTTTTAAAAGTAATTTTGTTCCACTTCCAAGCATTTTAGTAACTAAACCACTTAGCATATGAAAGACCATTACTGAGTTGTGGTTTGCCCGGACCAGGATGCTAGAAACGTTCTCTTACTCTTTAGCATTTCTTTGTCTAGTATCAATTTCCTCACTAAAAGTAGCAGCTCTCAAGACATAAAGACTTTACACTTGCAATTAACTCTAACCGGCTTCCCTTAGTGACATTACTGAAATAACATTACCCCTAACAATGATCTTTCATTCCCAAATGAAAATTCAAAATGTACAATACTAGAGCTACAGAAAACACTTCCCTTTCACTGATAAAGACTAGTACTCGCACAAAATTACATGTATAACATTCCATGTAAGAAAAACGAGGAAATGATGAAAGAGCTCACTAGGATATTGAGCTTGCCACCAAAAATTGAAGAAACAGTCTCCATAAGCTCCTGTCTTTGAGCTCCTACAGAGACATCACAGACTGACCCACTAATCATCCCACCAGAACATACATCATTCCAATCCTCTAAGCACTTATCAAGCTCACTTCCATTCCTACAACACGTGTGCACTCTTGCTCCAAAACCCACTAATTCCTCCACAATTGCTCGCCTAAGAAACAAATAAAAAAATGGTATCCAAATTCACACTATAGTTTTTTTAAAAAAAATAAAATCAAACGTAGATGGATAAGTACCCTATTCCACGAGTTCCGCCGGTGACAAGAGCTGTTCTTCCGTGAAGGTTCCATCTGTTTTGTCTTGTGCTGCTGCTAGAGCTTGTATTGTCTAACATGTTTTGGGGCGAAGTGAATCTTTTCGTAGAATAAAGTGGAGACTTGTTGGAGATATTTGTATGGGCAGCCTTTGATTTTTGGGGCTTGAAAGAAAGGGTTGAATGGGGAGCGGCGTAAGTTTTTAAAGAGAAAGGAGAAGAAAAGGAGGGGGAGGAGAGTGACAGTAGAGTTGATTTCAGTGTGCGAGACATTGCATTGCTTTTGAGCTTTGATGCCAGTTAACAAGAACACCCTTTTTATTACTTCTGCAACTTGCAAGCGAAAGGAGACCACTTGGACTTTGGACCAGTAAGGGATTACCAAAGTTACCCCATAATGTAAGGGTTTTTGTTTTTAGTTAATTCTATGAACAGAAATTTGAGATTTAGTTGAGGTAGTTTTTTTATTTAAAAATATATTAAAATAATATATTTTTAAAATTTTTATTTATTTTTTATATTAGCATATTAAAATATTAGAAAAATTAGAAAAATTAATTCAAAACTTTTTAAAAAATAAAATTTAACCTTAAAATTAATAAAAACAAAACATATTTGATTGTTTATTTAATTCTAAAATACAAAATTATAATTTTAAGATTTGGTAGATTTAGGTTCTAGATTTTGACCAATTCGCAGATTGGTTGAATCATTTAAAATAAATAAAATAATATTATTTTAATAAAAAAATAAAAAACAATGGATTTTTAACTAAGTTTTAATTAGAATTTACCAGATCAACTAGATTATTAATTTTTTTGTTTTCTTTTTAATATAGCCTGACCAGTTAGATTGTAAATTGACTTCTTATATTGAATTAAATTTTAAAATTATATACACAACCATATAAAAAAAACATGCAGACACACATGAAAAATAAAATGTGTACTCAACATGAAGAAATAAAATGTGTACTCAGAGATGGGGTATCAAATTAATATAATACTTGAATAATTTCCACTTTGATTTTATGCATTTTCTTTAATATCTTTTTCTTAACCATAATCGATAAACTTAACTCGGAATTGACAATATAAATTTTAGATTATACATTCAACAAATTAACTTATATTAATTAAAAATAATTATTTTTAAAAATTAAATTAAATCTTAATCAAATTGATGAGATAAAATCCGGTCTTACTCCAAGTTACTGCAAAAGTTGAGAAATCTTTCTAAAACCTTCAACAAAATGTCATGTAAGCGCAGAATAACGAAGAAAGTTTGCTTGGAAGGTTGGACAAATGGAGGGATAATAAACGAAGTAATATATAAACCTAAGGATGAAATAAAATGAGTAATACAGAAGGAGATTATTAGGCAACTTCCAAACCTTGAGGGTGTTCTGTAATTAAAAAAAAACTAGGAAATTTGTTGGATGTTTGTTTTGATTTACACACGCACACGTCAAAATGAATCTTAAATACTCACTTGTGGAGACGAATTTAACATGTAAGATCACTTTTGTCTTTTGTAGTAATGTTTATTTTTTTATCTAGAAGGAAGGAGTCCTTGTAACCCCCATACAGTACTACACAGAAAACAGCCAGTTCATGAACAAGAAGGTGCACGCCAAGCAAGATTATTGCTCGATAATGGATACTGATGATCAACTCATCCAAGAAAATCTCCATCAAGGAAACCCAGATCATGAACAAGAAGAAGGTGCACACCAAGCAAGGTCCCATGAGTGCATATTTTGCAAGAGAGGTTTCTCTAACGCACAAGCACTGGGAGGACATACATGAATATTCATCGAAAAGACAAAGCCAAGCTCAAGCACTCTTCGAGTGAAACTCAACAATCTTTTGACATCCCAAAGAGAAATCCCTCGTTTTCTACAGCTGTTACAAACCTAATGGAATCCAAGTCAAGCAAAGATGAAAAGCTCGATCAAGTGGCCTTCTATTGTTGCAAAAGCTGGAAGTGATAATGATGACACTAAGAGGGACAAAACCCATGTTGGTGAAATCCAGAAACTAGGATTTTTTTTTCTTCCAAAAATCATATTCCAGTTATCAAGATCATCAAAAGCCAAGCAGCCAAGTTCATGGTACGAGCAAGGAGAGCTTGTCGTCGAGCTCAGAGAACATTCCAGTAATGTTGTTGTTGTTGTGGCTGTCTTTCTCTCTCAATTTAGACCATGGAATATTAATTAACAGCATTATTTTCACAGTAGTTTGGGCCAACATTTCTCCAAGCTTCAAACACAGAAGGAACTCGCGATGGATTCTTGCTTGGACCTCATAATTTTACATTTAAATAATATCACAACCAGTCAGCCTTTTGATATTTAGTAATTTAAGACTACGAATACCTGCAAAGTATGAAGGAGATCGCGCAGAGCCATATGGGTTAGTTGATTGTCGTTTAAGTAATTCCATTCTTTCAGGCGACACTAGGAAAGTTATGGAAGGCTGCCAGGTCCCTTCAAGCAGGCTTTGAGAAAGCCCTTGCATTCGGCGTTAGCAACTTCAAATTTTCCAATATCTGCTGGATTCTAATCTCCATACTGCATGCATCCTTGCATCTACTTGCATGTCCATATTGGTCTAGAGCATGAAGTGCTAACGAGAGAGCCAGAAATATTCGGATTGGAGCCTTTTCCAGATTGAAGACTTTTGTTTATGCCATATGAAAAATAATTTGAAAGCTTCAAAATGGTGCATGATAGGATTAGACTCACGTTCAACAGCATTACAAACTTTAGACCAAATCTACATCAATATAGCCTGAAAGATAAGATGGTTACAAAACAATTAATTGTCTCAATCATCATCGATGTATATGGTTTCTTGCTGAAACAGGCCACCAAACATCTTCCGCAATTCTGTCTTTGACTCCGTCGACTCTTTAGCCTTCGGCTTTGGCTCCTCCTTTGGTTTCAAAGCAAGAAGTTTAGGTCCTGGCCGTTTAACTACAGCTTTCTGGCCCGGCAAAGAACGAGCCTTGGCTTGTCCCCTGACAGTAGCAATCTGCACTTTTGTTTTTTCACTAGTCGTTTGAACCGCAGTTGAAATCTGGGAGCTAATTTTTTCCCAAGATAACCCCGAACCAATTTCTTTTGCTTTATCCAGGAAGCTTTCCACTGACGCCCCTGCAGCCTCAGCCTTCTCCTGGGCTTCTTCAGCTAGACTAGCAGCTTTAGCTTCTTGCTCTGAAAGCTTTTTCACTTCCTCTTCCAGCTTTTTGGCTGCCTCAGATGCTTTCTCAACTGCTATCCTTGCCTCTTCCTCTGCCTTCGCCTTTGCAAAAGCTTCTGCATAGACTTTTCTTCTTCCATCCTCAGGAATGGCACTAGATGCAACCATCCCGCGCACAAATTAGCCAATTTTATTTTGAAAAAAAGCAGACCAGGTTGAAAGAAAAATTAAAACCCAATTACCTGAAAAGCTCATTTACAGGCCTTGATGGTGCCGATGGACTTGTAAAAACTTCCACAACCTGATACAGAATACACACAGCAACAACACTTCATAAGTCATTTGCGATCAGTAAGGGTACAATTTTCACAAATGAGAGCAGGAAAGTTCTGCTACAAACTATTTTATCACCGTATAATGAAAGAAATAGGAAAGATGTGTGATGTGTAAAGGAACTAAGGTCATCGAAGGTTCATCATGAAAATTTAAACCAGCATCATTCTAAATCTGTAATATTTCTTAGTTGTTACATCTTTTTTTCAACTTTCTTTCATTTCAGAAGTGGAGTCATTTAAATGTTTTCTTTAAATAAATTAGAAGTGATGACCATAACCATGTTTTTATAATTTCCAAATCCCAAATCCCAATCTGTTTCTATAATTTCTAAATCCCAATCTTCTCATACATGTACCTTATTTTCGGCTGCTGATGTATTTGAGAAAACATTTGCCACCACCAACGCTATCTGGGACTTGGCTACCTAACAATGTGAAATCCAAAAAATAAAATCCTTAAGAACAATGAAAGAACTAATGGAAACAACAATATGCAAACAAAAAAAAATAAACACTATGAAAGAAACATGAAATTAATTGCATACATTACATTACTTTGTAGTCGTCTGCACTGGTGCTTCTTTCAGCTGACACAACTACATTATAAGAACTCTCTGGTGAAAAGTCTTCAGTCAAACTTGTTTTTATAAAAGTATACTTAACATCTGTTTCAATCACTTTCTGCAAGAACTCAGGTACAGAAAGCTGAGATTGAGAGAACAGGTTGTTAAAGAATGATTTGAATCCATCTAGCACATTGTAAGTCGATGCACTGTCTATGTTCCCATTATAGATTATTGCAACATGGCCAACTCCTGCTAGCTGAGCAGCTTCGATTACTTGCAAGGCATCCGACGTGGAGACCTCAGAGGTGGGACCATTCTCTGTAGGACCAATTGTAACCACAACTTTACTTGCATTGCCAATTGCTTTAGCAATTGATTCCGCA
The DNA here is from genome assembly GCA_026413675.1 of Populus pruinosa. Taxonomy (NCBI): domain Eukaryota; kingdom Viridiplantae; phylum Streptophyta; class Magnoliopsida; order Malpighiales; family Salicaceae; genus Populus; species Populus pruinosa. The sequence goes on along the minus strand of CM048592.1, from coordinate 29,552,012 downwards.
TCTTGGAAGGTGGATTCAACAGCATTGAGGCGCTTTACTTCTTCATTTGATATAATCTGCGGCAGGGATAGGAAGTTATAAGTATAAAAGGATATATCAACTGTGTGTGTCATAGTAAAACGTTGCTATGCATACCCATTTTAACTATAGAGAAACTTATCCCAGACGGACAGAAGAAATGTATACATAACTGAAAAATTTTATGAGTACATTGCTATTCTATACTTGAAGGAACAATTTCGACAAAAACCTGTTTTGGAAAATCTGAATCCAAAGAATGGAGTCCTCAATCAAAAGTTGGGAGAGGATTCACACAATCCATGAAGTGGTATTAGTGTCCAAGGTGGAAACCTTAAATTAAATATCGGTACAGCCTGAGTAGGGTTTTTTTTTTTTTTTTTCTATCGATTAAGATGCTTTCCTTTCCACTGGTTGAGTCCAGCAATGTATTTCAGGATAATTGGACCTCATCAATCAGAATGTTCTTTCTTGGATATCCCTGTGAACTTGATCCACTAAATATGCACCCCTTAGGATTGGAATAAACAGATAACTGCTATAGTTTTCGATAAATATCAAATTGAGATAGAACCAAAATTCTCCAGTTGTGCGAGGTAGCTAACCTTATACTGGGCGGCAAGACGAGCCAACTCCTGAGCAACTCCAAGCTCAGGAACCCCAGCTCTTACACTAAAACCTTCACGCAGTAGCGTCTGTGCAATACGAATGCCAGCCTGCCCAGTAGCACCAGCAATAAAAACCGTACCAGGGTCCTTCCTTCTTGAGTTCCCAAATGACAACCCAGAAGCAGGCTTGCTCACAACAGGTACCAAGGACTTCACACCAGGTATCTTGCCAAAGTTGAAATTAAAGGGACTTGAATTGCCTGAACCATCAGTTTGACTTCCTTCTGATGATGAGGCATCATCTTTTGGTTTGCCAAATTGAAATGGAGAGAAGGGTCCAGCTTGCTTGGCAAAGACCGTGAGTCTCGGGTTCTTGGGAGAGAGTCTTGAATGGGGTGTCGTGTTCGGGAGAAATGAATTGGAGGTCAGAGTTGGAGCCATAGAAGTGGAAAAGGGAAGTTTCCAAACGATGCTCCCTCCTTCGAGTATGTGTTGCTTTGATGTTTTCTAATGCAGATCCATCGTGTCTTACAGCTTGTGCCCTGTGGCCATCTTGGTGTTTTTAGTTTGGATATCATCGGGATGGGGAGGCAACCGACTGCAGCAAATGAACTTGGGCCACGTAGTCACATGTTATCTACTTGGAGAAAATTTGGCACCAGAAGTTTTATTCGCCATTTTTCCATGTTTAGCCACAAGAAAATGACGCATGCTTTGCACGAATCACGCATGCAAGAGTTAGAACTTTCAAGCTTAATACCTAATATATCTGCTTGGCCCCCGCAAGCCAACAGAATCATTCTTTTTTAATTTATTTCTCTGATCTGTGATTATTTTTGTGGTTAATTTTAAAAAAAAATTAGTTTTTTTTTTATTTTTTTATTTTTTTGATATATTTATGTTAAAAATAAATTTTCAAAAATAAAATATTTTAATATATTTTCAAAATAAAAATATTTTAAAAAGAAACTATAATTATAATATCAATTATAATCATAAATTCATTGGTCTTTTAAAAATTAATTTGTTTAGTCTAAAATGTTATATAGAAAAATATTTTTAAAAATTTATTATATAAAAATATTTTTTAAATTTAATATATAAAAATGTTTTTTAAATTTATATATCTTTTAATAAAAAATATTATTCTATGTATATTTCTTGTAAAATATTTTACAAAGAAAAAATCAACAAAAAAAATTTATATTCAATATATATACTTAATTTATATACTAAAAAATATTTTTAATTTATCAAATAATTTATAAATAATAATTTATTTATAATATTATTTAACTATTTCGATTATTATCTCATCCCAAAACGATCTAATAAAGAGACACTTAAATCTAACAATTTCTACAGTTGATTCTTCACTTTCCCCTTAGCCACATATGATATTATAAAAAACATTAAAAAGATCAGTGTTTTACGATGGATTGTGAATATATAGTGCTTCCAATATCCTTATATTTTGGAATGTTGCCGGGTGTATTTTTTTTTTTCTCCTCGTAATTAAAGTATATAATTATCTTTGTTTGTTAATTTCAATCCTTAAAAATGTTCTTATTTTTTATTAGTGTTTCAGAATTTGTTTTCTTTGTTTTGATTTTTTATTTAAGTTTTTTTCTTTTTTATTTGAGTTTTATTTATTTACAATTTAACCATTTAATTTTAATTTGTGTATATTATATTTTTTTATTCAGTCATTTTATTTTTTATTTCTTTTTTTTTCTCTAGGCTCTTTTTTCAAAGTTCTTATATTTTTTAATATTACCTTTAAAATCAAATTTATGGTTTTTTTAACAATAATAATATTTTTTCAGATTTATTAATAATTATATTAATAATAATATCAATAACAATAATAATAGAAATAGTATAATAGTTAATAGTAATCTTAAATGTGATAACAATAGTAGTATATTAACAATAATAGATACCCTTAATATATCAAAATTTATTGTCCATGGATAAAGAAAAATCATTTCAACAGTAAAAACAACAAAAACTAGAGCAAACATATAATAACGAATTCGAAATTGTAACCAAGCATCACTTGTTGGTTTTATACTGAATTCATAACTAGAAAGTTTCTCTGGTCCCTTTCTAATTGGGGATAAAAGACCTGAAATTAAAAATATTAAAATAGAAATAACATTTAATATTATTAGAAATGCCCAAAAAATATCATATTCGTAAAGCAGAAACATGGATGCACTCCTGTGAATACAAAAAATATACTAGATTAATCGATTTAAATTAAAATTAATTATCAACTCGTTCATAATTGTTTAGTCAATATAACAATAACAATAATTATGGTTATAATAGTAATAAAGTTAATAATAATAATAATAATAATAATAATGATAGTGATAACAAAAATAATACTAATAATAATTATGATATTATTTATTGACAATGGTAGTTACTATTATGATAGTGACAACATTAGTAATGAAATAATAACGATGATAATAATAATTATAATAATAATAATAGTAATAGTAATGATTCATTATTTGATATTATATTCATCATTAGATATTGGATTAATTAGAAATTTAGTTTTTTAATTGACTTTGTTTTGCCTTCTATTAGGTTATCATTATCTAAAAAAATCTTGGTATTAAATTAATATTTAATTTTACAATTATTTATTTTTGTTATCATGTAGTTAAATGAAAAGTAGATTAAAAAATAAATTATAATCTCAGTGAAGTCTATAACCCAATTCACAGGTTTGGTGTATTAACTCGGCTTACCCGATTCATAGGTTTGACAAGTTTACCCACTGATATAATATTTTTTTTATCTTTTAATTATTTTTAATTTAATTTTTTATGATTTCATCATTTAATATTGGATTAGTTGATAAATAAATTGCATTATTGATTTTTATTTGCTTTCTATCATATAAGTGTTTATTTTTATATTGGTGCTCAATTTTATAAATATCTATTTTTATCATATAATTAAATAAAAAAAGTTATCAAACCTAATAGAATTCATGACTTGGTTCACCGAGGGGGTCAATCCAATATGTCATTATCTTATATTTTAAAAAAAAAATTATTGGTTTGAAATTTTTTTAAAACATTAAATCATGTTTTATTAATCATCAAAGTTGCATTTAAACCTATAAAATTAATCGATTTAAGTCGAGTTAGCTCTCACACAATTTAATTAAAAACTTGAGTTAGACAAAGAGTTGAATCGAGAAGTTTTAAAATTAGTTCACTTGGTTAGGTTTAACGATACTATTAAAAAAAACTCTTTATACTCTTAGTATTTTATGTACATTTAAAAACACGGGACAATATGCTAGTAAAAAATGGAAACAGTTCACTTGAAACTTGTTCAAATGTTGTTCTACACACGGTTTGCTCAAGCAAGTCATCTAGTTGATAAAAAGGGTAAGTAAAAAAAATCAAAAAAAAATTAACTGATTAAAAAATCATAAAAAAATTTCAATTTAGTTTTCAAAATCTAAAATTGATTGAACTGAATCAAATTGAATCAATCCAATCAGGCCAACACTTGAAAAAACAAGTATAAATAGATAAGATATTGTTTTTCTAACACTAAACCTAAATTAGCATTCTTTAAAGACAAAATCAGCCAACACCCTCTCCCATTACTTTCTATATCTCTTCTTTTTTTTTTCTTTTTTTTTCTATATGATCCACAATCCATAATTGTTAAGCTTGTGTTCCATGCTTCTTAGTCCTTTTATTAAAGGCATGCCCCTTTTTATTTTTGTATTTAAGTTTTTTATTTTTCATATAATCTTATAATTATTATATAATTTTGCATGCATATGTAACCTAAAAAAATTATTATGTTAAACCAATAAAAAGTTTTTTTGTGCTCTCCTTGATATTGGGCTTGTAAAAACAATAACTAAGAATCAAGTGTGGTTATTTATTGAAGAAGCTGAATATAAAAACATCAGTCACTTAATTGATGGTGAAAATCTATGTAAATTATTTGTAATTGGTTTTTTCTTGTTCAAATAATAATGTTTTGATGGTTTGATATTTGAATAATATATTTTTTTATCATTTTTTTTATATTGTTTTAGACATATTTGACTTCTTTTCTTTCTTAGAAAGTTTAATTTTTAGACAACAATCTAACAAAAAAAGCTTAAGATTAAATTTTTAGATATCATGCATGCTTAACAGGTCTAAAACAAGGTCATGCTTGTTAAAAAAAACCAAGATTTCTCAAAAAAAAAAAAAATAGGTAAAAGAGATGTGAAAATAGAAACAAGACAATTAGAATCCCTGAAAAATATGACCCACGAAGAAACCTAGAAAAAAACTTAATTAAAATAATTTATATTTAAATTGGTTTGAAAATGAAAAAAATCAAAAACTTATATATAAAAAATTCAATTTAATTATTTATTTTAATCTGAAATCAAACCAAATAAAAAATACCCACCCCACTTACGCTCACCCTAGTTGACAATAATTCACCTTTAAACTGACCAAAAAGCCCATTCCGTATCAACCTCTTATTAATTAAGCTCAGATAACCTGTTGGTTCACTTTCCATCCTAAGAAATAACGTCACTTAAGTAGTATCAATCACATTGTCCCACAGAAACTGAAAAGAAGAGTTTTCATGATTAAATGTAATAAATTAAAAGAGAGAACGGTAGCGCCGTTACGGGAATGAGGCATTCGCATATACGTGCCTTAAACATCCATGTCACTGTTAATATTCCCGTCCATGGGAGAACATCTATTACCACAAAAACTAGCAGCAAGGTCTTCTGCATAAAGGTGTGCTCTAGAGAATTGCTCAGAAAATCCTCATTTATCCATTTCAGGTACCAGCAGGAAACAGAGACTACATTAAATCGTCACCAACATGTAAAAGAGCTCCCCATTCAAAGCAAAAGCTCCTAGCAAATATAAAGAACTTAACATGACTTAAGTACAAAAAAGAGCTTGACGTTCAATGAATGTAACAGATTCAGTGACTGGTGCCCTTCTTTGCTTTAAGTGATTCAAGAGCCTTCTTCCGTAACTCAATCTCAAGTCTTCTCTGATCAGACTCTGTCTCTTCATCATCACTTGGATGGGACTCCCTCCTCCCAACATGTTCATCATCAGAAGAGCTAGCATCATCACAACCCTTCAATTTTAGCTTCTCCGCACGCCGTTCTGCTCTCCTACAGCGTCGCTCTTCATGCCGTCGACGCTTCTCCTCCTTTCGCAACTTCTTTTCCTCCTTCCTCCTCCTTTTAGTCTCTTTTCTCTCTTCAATTTCAGAACCATGGCTGCCATCATCATCCAAAGCCACTTCATGCTGATGTGACCTTTTATGCTTTGACTTTTCCCTCTTCTCTCCTCTGTGCTTACCACTTTCCTTTCGCAACTTCTTTTCCTCCTTCCTCCTCCTTTTAGTCTCTTTTCTCTCTTCAATTTCAGAACCATGGCTGCCATCATCATCCAAAGACCTTTTATGCTTTGACTTTTCCCTCTTCTCTCCTCTGTGCTTACCACTTTCCTCAGAACCAGAATCCAATGCACACTTGCCATTACTATGATGCACTTTTTCAGCTGTCACTGGCCAAGTTTCTGATTTCCGGCATCTGTCACTATCCTTAACATTGTTTAAGAATGAGCGGTCTTTCTCGTTCTTATACAAAGATGGAGACTTTTGTGCATCAAGAGTTTCTTGATCACCACCTCTCCCAGAAGACTTCCCACTGTAAGGAATGTGATAGACATCAGAACAATAGGTTAGTTAATGTATGCCCACAACTGAGGGAGTAGAAGAAGAAAAGATGTTGAGCCAGGAAATATATACATCTTTATATCCTGGTCTTTCTTCCTCGAGTCCATGTTATCTGGATAGTTTCGAGAATCGGTGGTCTGACGACTAGCTAATCTTTCAAGAGATTGCTCATCCTTGTAGTGAAACTTCACAGGGGGGTCTCTCTGCTTTTCCATGTTAGATGGATACAAAGGTCGTTTATGTGAGGATGTAGAATTGTAGTCCCCGCCCTCCCTAAAAAACAGAGCCACCATTAAAGGCAAAAAACAAATCAAAACATTCAACACGCAATCACAAAACAGCTTCAAGAAGGAACAGAAAATGTTTAATTCTAAACCTTACCGAGTATAGCCAGTTTCTTCATGGTCTTTGCCAGATTCTGGACTATCCTTAAGTGGTTTCCTCACTCTTTGTTGCAGAGGACTCAAGCTACCATCAGGTGTGACTCGCTCTCTTCTTTGCCTCGCAGGACTCTCATATGGACTAGGGGACCTTCATTAGCAACCAAAAATGTGTAAACATGTGCATCCAATATCAGCACAAGTGATCAGAATTCTCCAGGTAACTTAATGCTAAATTTTTCACTGAAAACAAATCACCTTCTATCTTCGCTGGCACTCCTCTTCCTTCCAAATGGTGGAGACCTCTCTGGAGAAGGAGATAAAGGTGGCAATCTAGCGTGTAAATCTTTTTGATCCTTTTGATATCTTTGTTGTGACCTAAAAGAACTGGAGGGGTGTTGTGGAACAGGCAACAATGTTTGTTGTGATCTGTAACATAAATTTTCATACTATTACCAATTTGATTTTGAATGTATACAAAGTAAATTAAGAGGTGGTTCTCACTATGGAGATAAAAGTACCTGACTCTTTCTCCAAGGGACTGTATGGGTGATCTCTTGAGTTCCTTTGGAGATCTCCCTTGAGAAGGAGACCTATGTTGTTCAGGAGATTGAGAGCTTGATTCGTGAGGCAAAGGAGATCGATGGAGAGAAGGAGATGGAGATCTCTTGCGTGAAATGATAGATGACATGTGCCGTATGGGAGAAGACATGTGGTGAGGAGTAGACGGAGACCTTTGATACCTTCGACGTACAGGAGATGGTGATTTGCGTCGCATGAAAGGGGATGATTTGCGACGTATAGGTGAAGGTGATCCGCGGCTCACAAATGAAGGTGATATGTGACGCCCAAGGGAAGGTGACCTTCGATGCCTAACAAGTAAAGGAGATCTGCCATGATGAATAGGTGAAGGATATTTGCGACGTCGAATAAGCGAAGGAGATCTGCGGTGTCGAACAGGTGAAGGAGATCTGCTGTGTTGAATAGGCGAAGGAGATCTGCGACGTCGAACAGGCGAAGGAGATCTGCGGTGTCGAACAGGCGAAGGAAATCTGCGACGTCGAACAGGTGATGGTGACCTACGACGTCGAACAGGTGATAGGGATCTATCATGCAAGGGTGAAGGTGACCTATGTCGAAAGGGAGAACGCAATCTACGTCGTACAGGGGATGGTGACCTGCGTCTAAAAGTATGCTTAGAGTATGATGATATCCTCCTAGGAGGGGTAATTGAGCGCCTTCTTGGTGAGCGATACACCCTATCAGAAGACATGGAGTGTCGTCCTTGAGCTTCAGGTGATCTAGACACACTTCTGGACTTATGCCTGTCATTAAGGTATGCATAAATAAAGTCAAAGTCCTATGTATCAAAAAAATCAAAAGGAATAACAGTCAATCAACCAAAGATAAAGGTAACTCATTCACTCCATTTTATTGTTATATTTAGAAATGTTTGCATGTGGCATGTTCCCTAACACCTACACAACATGACCAAAAAAGGAATAAAAACTTCAAATCCAAGTAATTAAATGATAAGACTATAATACTAATTCTGCTGCATAAAATACATACCCCGAATGACTTCTTGAATTTGAAACCGACCTGCTGATCCTAGAAGTTGAACCTCTGCACAAGACGGCCCAAGTTATTGGTAAGCTAGATTGTCCTCTAGATGGGAGCCAAGAAGCATGATCAAATGTTACAGGCAAGGAATATTACATAGGGGATGAAAATGAATGATCAATCGAACGACTAGACCTATAAAACATGTAGAAGTTTTATCACTAGTATTTCACAACTCCACTCTTCAAAAAAAAAAAATCAATACACATGCAAATTGCATCTCATCTAACAGTAATGCTAAGACAAGAAAGAATTCACCCCTTTTTTTTTTTGGAAAAATTCCTAATGGCTAAAAAGAATGTCAATGCTTGATTTCAGTTTCTTTCAACTAGTTAGTTAAACATAATTTTTTCATCACCATTGAAGGGTATTTTAACAAACATATAATTGTTTTACATTAGAAATCTTCTACTCAAATCAATGTTGGATTGCTTTGACCATGCCATCCAAACAACTGTTCTCATTTTGAAAACAGCAAGATGCCCAAGTGCGGTGGTCAAAGCTCTGTGGTCTTCCCTGTGTATAAGCAAGGACAAATTGTTGCCCCGGGTATGGGGCAGCTGCAGTGCATAAACCATTCAACTAGAGTGTTGAAGTCCCCACCAATTCATATCCATTATTCAATGTCAATGACAGCAACTAAGACACAAAATTGCACTTCAAATGGCATCTGACATCATCCTGAAACACTGATCTATAGAAACCACCAAGATTTCTGTTTTGGTGTTAGCATTAATGAACCTTGCATGTGTATCTCAGGATAGGTTCCTAGATCCAACAAGGAAGATGCAATCAAGTGCCTGTGCCCCATGAAGCATCCAACAACATTTTAAACTAAGCACAATTCTAAGTTGTTGCTAATTTGCATTGTTTTTTCACCCTAGGCTCATTAAGAACAATGTAGGACACCCTATAAAGCCACTACTAACACAAAAGGATGGCATAAATGAGAAACAATTCATGCATAAATGAGAAACAATTCAATCATAAAGTACCAACGAAATAAAATACTCATGAAATGTTACTATTCAGCTGATCTTCCTGTATATAAGATGAGCACTCATTTAACATACTCCGGAATCACATCCCGATAACAACTTGTACAGAGATTTACCTACATAGATAGGGTTAAAGCCCACATTAATGCAATATTTTCTGATATAAATTTGTAAGATTGAAGAGTTGGCAATAACATGATAGATCTTAAAAATCAATTCCTATCCAGCTCCCTCCGAAAAAAATTAAAAAGATAAAATAAAAATCCTAACCCTTTCCTTCCTTTTGCACCATTCCTCGTGCCAGTTTCTTTTTCATCCTCAGCACGGCCACTTGAGCCCTTAGGCAGCATATGCTTTGAAGCTGGCTCCATAGCATTATTAGCTTTCTTTTCAACCTCATCGTCCTACAGTAGTTTGAGGTAAAGGACATGAACCCAAATAATTGCAGAAGCTAGCTGAGTACCACGAAAACACAAACTAAAGTTAAAACCAAAAACTCAATTCTATGAAATCTAACTCCAGCATGAATAAGCAAGTATTACCATCTTCTTTGATCTTTCCCTCTCAAGTTCTCTACTCTCCTCCTCTTTCTCTTTCTTCTTTTGGATTTCATTTGCTATCCTATCCACCTCTGCCTGCAATATAGTCCAGGTTAACACAGTTAGGAAAGATCAATTCCAATATTGAATGTCACACCATCATGACTTGAAAAGCATTTCAAACCTGCTTCTTCCGTGTTTCTTCTTCTTTGGCATCCAAAAACTGTTGAGGAACGCCGCTTTCATTCTTCCCCGCACTAAGAAGAAGTGTCCAAAGCTCTTTCATAAACTTCCCAGTGTTTTTCTCCATGAATCCTGTCAGCGATATTTGAACTTCCTTCCCATTCACTTCCTGCATCAACACAAGCACACAAAAAACAAGTGATAACTAAACCACACTTGACTATCTAAAACTAACAAAACGCATAACACCATACAAACTCTCAACAGTAGTTCATCGTGAACCATCATATCCCTAGTTCATTGGGATGCACGGTGAAATATCAACTCTTTCAGAAAAATAAAATATATAGGCAGAAAATTAATAATACCTTTCCATCGAGCAAACCGTAAACAAAGTTGATAAGAACTTCATCTTCAAACCCCAGAAGCTCCGTCACTCTGTTAGCAATCCATGGTTTAATAATATCCATCTTCACTTTCCTGGTGTTAACCTAGAAATTTAAAATTAAAAAAAAAAAGCATGAATTAAATAATTGCAATCTCAAGAATTCAGCAACTCAATTGAGAAAATAAAACGAACCAGGTGGTCCAGTTCAGGAGCGAACTTCTGTGATTTCAACAGCCTCGCTTGCTTGTTGGAGAACCGAGTGTCTTGATCAGCAGAAGTGCCCTAAACAGAAACAAACAACAAATCGAATTTCAAGATCTGAAAAATGCAAATTCGTATTCGGATCTGAAAGGAATGGAGCTTACCCTGAAAAACCCGCCCGACATTTTTTTAGGGTTTTGATGGTGAAGTGATTTGTGATTGCTTAGAGCGAGACGAAATGAAGTGCCCTCCTCTTCTGGTTGGAAAGTATTTTAAAGATTACCCAGTTTTTTTCAATTGTTGCTTGAGAAATGTGAAAAGACATGAAAGGCCTTCCCTTGCGGTCGGATTCTCATTCTGGAGTTTAGAGCTTTGTTGCAATAATCAAACTGGACCGGCCAGTCCAACTCGTAAGCCGGACTTTAGACGGGTCCGGTTCAGGGGCATGGATCACTAACGCAATTAACTTGATAAAACAAGATTGAATCGAACTGAATTGGCCTAGAACTGGGTTGAAGCGGTTCAAGGCCATGCACTGGGTTTTAATTGAGGAAAAAAAAAATATATATATATATATCTTCGTGGGTGTTGAATCAGTGAACAAGTGAGTCTGACACCTTCCTCTATTGGAGCTCTGATTCGGTTTTAGTAACATTTTTAAACCTAATCAGCTCTAACAAAGTTGATTTATAATTATTATCACTTGTAAAGGTTTGTATAGATAACTATAAAAAAAAAAACTTCTTAGGTTTTATCCAATTATATTTTGTTTAAAAAATTATATTTTATATTTCGTATGATCAAAATTAATAAAATTACCTCTGTGTTATTAGTATAACACAAATAACAGTAAAAAAAAAAAATTACAATTTCTTCCATTCTCAATTACGGTTCTACAAGTTCTTTGGCATGCATTCTGTTTTGAGGCCTTCTAATTTTTCTAAATATAAAAATTTTATTAAAATTATAAAAAAAAATTAATAATATTATTAAATTTGATCAAATAAGTTAGCCTCTCTTTATCTTTTTATCTAACTCAAATTGAATATTTAAGTTTTATCTAACTCAATTTTCAAGTAAATTATATAGAAGCTGGCCAAATTAAAACAATTAATGAGGTCAAGTGCAATTTTAATAACTAATAAAAATATTATTTAGCTTATAAAAAATTTTAAAATAATAAATTTTAAAAAAATATTAAAATAATAGTAAATTGAATCGATTCCAAGTCATGAACTTTAATATTACTTAATAAAACTTTATAAATAACCAAATTCAATTAAAAATAGAATATATCTCATCAAACTTATAAACTTAGATAATTTAAGTTATTCTAATAACTCCACAAATAACACTAACTCTATAAAAATATAAAATAAAAAATTATAAAATTAAATTTTTAATTATTTTAATATTAAAAAATAAAATCTATAAAAAAATTTAATAACAAGTGAAAATTAATTTAGGTTTTTTCAACAAAATCAATTTTAAATTTTGATAAAAAGAGTGGATTATATTACTCGAGATGTAGTTTGAGGCTGAAGAATGTGAAAATGTAATGTAAATTGTGTTTCCTTAAATTTTGAATTGTTATGTTTAAAATAAAAAAAAATTATATTTTTATATTGTTTTAATGTATTAATATAAAAAATAATTTTTAAAAAAATAAAAATATATTTTAAATTAAAAAATATTTTAAATTATTACAGCTATCAATCTACCACAATCCTAAACATGCCTAAAGATTTTTTGTAATCGTGTCGAGGAAGACATTTTTTAAGCTCATCTCGAAAGAGGTTGAAGATTTCAGATTTCCAGCGCCACTTTCCTACATCTTTCCTCCCTCCTTGTTCCTTTTCTGCTCGCTTTCACCTCTGAAAATGCCTCTGTTCTTTTTTTTTCCAGCCAGGTGAAGATTCATGTTTTGTTACTCGAGGAGGATGATGGGAGGAAGCATAGGCCACATTCTCCTCTATTCTGTTGAAATACTCGTGTATGTGATGCATGTTGTTTTCTGAAAATTATTCACAAGAACCGAGGGACACTTTTTACTGGAATTCACAACGTTGTATGGGCTATCTTGCAGGAAGTGCACAAATTACCAAGATTTTTGTTGTTATGCTTGTGCCATTGCAATCAGCAAATCACAAGAAATTAGCCCATTTTGATTTAACAGATCTCCTGTAAATCATTGCGAGGGTCAGTTGAATTTGAAGGTGCTTTTGGTTTTATTAGACTATAATCAATGTTTTTCTTCGCACCAAGCAGGCTAGAATTCAATATCAGCTTTATCTATTTGTCCAGCAGAGCCTGGTAGCTGACAAGCATGCTCTTTAGGACACTGCAGTGCTTATGATATCTGTAATTCCTGAAGAGGTTTCATAATCGATGCCATCGTTGAAACTGGCTCATCTCCGAGATTCATATCTGTAATTTCTGAAGAAGTTTCCTGTCAACTGCACTCTAGAATATCGAAAGCTGCTCGTAGATTTTGCATTAGTTGAGATAGTCTGCAATATCACTTCAGAGCAAAAGGAGCAGAGAGATATCTTAAGCTTGATAATCAGGCTGCCAAAACTTGATTTGTAGCTGGTAGATTGGTGTTGCTTAGAAATTCTAGGGATTCTATAGGGTGTTTCCGTGCCTGCTTCTGCTTTTAGAGTATACTATAAAAACAAATTGTTTGGTTACATGCTAAATATAAATTATTATTTGTGAGATCTATTAATATTTATGTTTAACTGCAAGGTAACAAAAATAATCTCAAGCTACTTTCAAAATTGCAAATTCTATGTTTTACAAAATAAAACAATAAAAAGGTAAATTAATTTACTTTTTTATAGTACAATAGAGAGTGAATTAATTTATTTTTTACTGTTCATATAAATAGTAAATAGTGAAAAATATTTTCAATATATAACTGCAAGATAACAAAAATAATCTCAAGCTAATTTCAAAATTGCAAATTCTATGTTTTACAAAATAAAAAAATAAAAAGTAAATTAAATTATTTTTCTATAGTTCAGTGGAGAGTAAATTAATTTATTTTTTTATGTTTATATAAACAATAAATTGATTTATCATTTACTGTTAACATAAATAGTGAAAAATATTTTTAATATATATATACATAAAAAAAAATTAAGAGTTTAATTTGATTTTATTTAACATCTACCATCGTCAAAGCTAACTCCGAAATATAAACCTTTGATTAGTTTTTAATAAATACGAACCTAAAGAGTTATGGCAGCGGGAAAGGTTGAGAAACTAAGAACATAAGCATGAGGAACCGACAAACAAGAAATTCTTTTATCATAAAATGACCTCTGTGATTTGCCCCTCTGATTTTAACTCTTGTTAAATTTATGGATTGAGCCCTTCTACTAACTTTTTTATGGACTTTACCTTAAAAAAAAAAATAAACTTCGCCAAGGTTTATGCCATTCCTGTTATTTTTCTACTTAATAGAGAACATTAAGTGGATATATTTTTAAAATATTTTTTATTTAAAAATATATTAAAATTTTTTTTAACATTAGTATATCAAAATAACAAAAAATATCAAATAATTAACTTCAAATATTTTTTTTAAAAAAATTATAAAACACAATTTTAATAAAAAAAAAACATCATTATGTTTTACCAATAAAAACCGACTAATGATATATTTTAGAATTATAATTTTATTTTTTTTATAATTTTTTTCTTATATGTTTTTTTTATGATTCAACCATTCTATTATATTTATATTTATATGTTTCATCAAAAGCTGATTTCCTATGTAATTCAATTAAATCTTTATTGATTAAAACACTCTTGATTTAAGTGTATATTTTGATTTCAAATTGATGAGCATGATCTCAATAAACCAATCCTGTTTAAAAGATCAAAGTCACAAATTAAAATAGAGTTATATTTTTATATATATATTTTTAACTCTAGATTAAACTATGACATGCATGCGCCTAACTCTAAAAATAAAAATATATTTATACCCAACCCTACAATGAACCAGAAATGCATTTATGCCCAGCCCGATGCTGGGTTAGGGAAGCATCCCTCTTAACTCTACATTGAGTCATGGCATGTTTGTGCTCAACTCCAAAGTAAGTAAGGATACATCTGTATCTAGCTCAGGCTAGGGATGCGTTCGCTCCCAATTCCCTATTAGATCAGGGATACAACCGTGTCTAACTTTAAGTTAGGTGATGGCATGTTCCTCATTGATTATTCTTGAGTACCGTCAGAAGTTGAACCTAATTTCTATTGGAAAAGTGTGTGAATTAAATCTAATGCCCTTCATGTTGAGTGTACGACTAGAAGGTAACTCATACTCTGAATTTTAGTTAGTAATTACAATACTTATCATATCATATTAAATATAAAAAAAGCAGCCCATGTTTATATCAAGTGAATGTGATGATACTAACAATAAAATAATATTATTTTTACTATTATGAGATTACATCTCTACCTCTTCCACGTTGTATGAAGCAGGTTAAACTAAGTAATATAAAAGATGAGTGGAATATATAAAAAGAGATTTAAAATCTTATACTCTTGAATAAAAATACATTCTCTATTTATTTTTTAATTCTACATTTTATATTCTTTTTTTTTATTTTTATAAAAACTCATTAATATTTTTATTAATATCTTTTATTACACATAGAATCTTGTGAAGGTTTAAGGAAGATATTAACCCCACTAATGATATTTATTAAAAAAGAAGTAAGCATAATCTTAAAGTGAAAATCATAAAATATATTATAAATAATGTGAAAAAATCTTTAAGAATAATTCATCAAAGAATATTCTTAGTGATTTTTGCAACCTCATCACAAGCACAAAGCTATTAATTAATAGGAGAAAGGGTGGCTAAAAAAATAAAGTCATGATTTTCTTCACCTAAAAAAACTACAAGAGAAAAAGGAAAAAAAAAACTTATTAAGGTATGCTTGGAAATATAGTATTTTTTAAAATTTTTTAAAAATTATAAAATAACATTTTTAGTATTGTTTTGTTTGGATATTTTTAATATGTTAATATAAAAAATATTAAAAAATACATAAGAAACATATTTCTATTATAATAACTTCAAAAGAAAAATGAAAAAACCCGTCATTGAATGATTATTGAGAGCACATTTACTTTTATGTTTTAAAAATAATTTTTTTAAAAATAATTAATTTAATATATTATATCATAAATAAATTTTAAAAAATAAAAAATATTATTTTAATATATTTTAAAATAAATAATACTTTAAAAAATCTCTCGAACAGTTGGGCTATCAGTGGTCAACACAACTGGCACTGACGAAAGGAGGCGACCGAGAGGGAGCGAGTGGGAAAAATAAAATCAAATGTTATCTCTTTACCGGGCAAAACAAATCAAGGCCAATGCAGATCATAACACATGGACCCACTCCATAAAATCGGATGCAAACCTATTTATATTCCGCCCTTTATTCTGCTTTCTCGTCCGTCTAGTCTCCCTACTCTCTCCTCTGTCCTCTCTCCCTTCCCAAACCCTAGAAACCCCCTACCCTTTCCAAAACGACATTTTATGTGATTTATGTCCTGAATCATCTTAATTAGGGCTTCAGTTTTATCAATATCAGTGGAATTGTAATTTTGATAAAAAACATTGTGAGGAGAGGAATGGCGTCATCGGCAACAAGCACCGTTTACACTGAAGTTATAGAAGACGTCATCGACAAGATCCGCGATGAGTTCATCAATAACAGTGGTCCCGGAGAGACTGTCCTTAGTGAGCTCCAAGGAGTAATCAACATTCCCTATCCGTTTCTTTCTTTTTTCCCCTATAATGTCGCTGTTAATCTTTTAGGGTTTTTCAAATCTCAGAACTTTTTTTTTCCTGACTGGTGAATTTGTTGGATCTGATGTTATTGTGAGTTCTGGGGTTTTCAGATTTGTGATTTATTCGCGCTACGGGACCTGTAAAGTTGCTGATTTTGTTTGTTTTTAGCTTTGGGAGAAGAAATTGAAGCAAGCGGGTGTTTTATCGGGTTCAATAGTGAGGTCATCAGCTAATAAGCAACCGGTGCCTGGTGGTCTTACTCCAGTCCACGACCTTAATGTACCGTATGAAGGGACTGAGGAATACGAGACTCCCACTGCTGAGATACTCTTCCCTCCCGTGAGTAATTGCGACTTGCTTTTTTAACAATTTTCTTGTCATTAATACTGAATTTCGTGAAGTGATTCCGCTGGTATACTCGTTTTTAGCACTTTTTCGAATTCTCTGAACCTGAAATTGAAATGAGCTAGTGGAAACACCTTCCTTTCACATTATCCAGTCTTTGTACTGGTAAATCGTGATTTTAGTTGAGCTGTTTTTGAATTCTTAAGTAATTGTTGGTGGCAGTTTTGATATCTGTTATTTGTATGTGAATTTTGGAGCGATTCATGAGTTCAGTTTTCTTGGCTGTTGGAATTTCTATTTCTTACGTGGGTTTTTGGAATCGTAGACACCTTTGCAAACCCCCATGCAGACACCATTGCCAGGAAGTGCACAAACACCTTTACCTGGGAATGTGCAGACACCTTTACCTGGTAGTGTGGACAATTCATCCATGTATAACATTCCTACTGGATCTAGTAGTGATTATCCCACCCCTGTTAGCGATGCTGGGGGCAGTACTGATGGAAAAGCTGGGAGACCCAGCCATTTCATGGTAAGCACTGATTGGATCTTTCAGCCCTTTTCATCTAGCAGATACTAATTTCAATGTGTGGTTTGCATGTTGTATGTGCATGAGTGCACATGTGGGGTGTGTGTGTTCTTTGTTTTTTTTTTTCATGGGAGCTCAGTGACCAGAAGTTTGCCGTACTGATGTAGATTTGTTATTTGGTATGGATGTGCTCACTGATCATTTCCTTCTTGTCTTCAAACAGCAATCTCCTTCCCCTTTGATGCATCAAAGGCCACCTCTTGATGTCAATGTTGGCAAGTCTTATGTCACATGAGCAATTTGTTTAGTGACTTTTTTCTTTGAAGGGTTTTAACTAATAAAATGTTGTGCGTTTGTAGCTTATGTGGAAGGGCGGGATGAAGTGGACAGAGGAGCCTCTCATCAAACCTTGACACAGGTATCTTTTTTTGCTTGTATTGTGTAGTTTTATGATCCAAGGAGAGTTCATGGACAAAAGGTTCTGGAGGCTGAAGGCTAATTTTCAGAAACAATTCCTTTATCATCCAAAATGATAACATATGGTTGGCACTGAAGTAGCTTATCAGTTTTAATCTCGGAGAAAATTCCAGGACTTCTTCATGTCTTCTGGAAAACGGAAGCGCGAGGATTTTGTTCCAAAATATAACAATGGTGGATTCATACCCCAGCAAGATGGAGCTGTGGATTCTGCATCTGAGGTTTCACAGGTTGAGTTGAATATGCATTCTTATTTGTTTATGTGTTAACTTGAATACTCACAGTTATTATTGGCTTCTTCCTGGCATGCAAAATGTTGACCTCCTTTTCCTATTGTATTTAATTTACTCAGTGATGTTCTACTGTCTCATATTTTGAAAACCTTTCTTTTCCATAAAGGTGTCCAAGCATTTATGCATCCTAAACTTTAAAGTTGAGTTTTGTGAGTAGGCAGGCGTTGACTACAAAGTTGAGTGCTTCATATGTATTTAACCTCAATGTTCAGTTAATGTGGTTGAATTCAGATTTGCAGTTAATAAGTTGGAATTCAGATCAACTATCTGTGATGAGTTTGTTCTGTAATTAAACTATGCTGCCCTACTCCTGCAAGTAGAAAATAACAAACAGGTACTCATTGTCTAAGATGTGTTAATTGTGGTTACTACAAGCTCTATTCTCTTTGCTAGCTTGAACCGAAGATCATTGTTATATTAAGGTGTGACTTCTGTGGGGAGAACTTTTGGATTTTTCAAGCCACTTGATAAGCCAGAGGTGGATAATAAGATACATAGAATTTCGCTGCCCTTCATTTTGCAATGATTTGTGAGGTTTAAGTCCACTTGTTCTTTTTGCTTGTTTGTTGACTCAGTTAATGTTGAGTGCTTTTTGAATATGATAGCTAAAACCATTACAGGAAAGAGAGTTTGTGTCTTACCATGTTCTCATCGTTTTTTAGGTGCATTGAAGCAGTATTTTCATCGAAGAGAATTTCCTATTACAAAACTTCTGAATATCTGTCTAAAACTGCTGTTTCCTGGTCTGTTATTGCTTGGTTTTCTTAATTTTATTTGTGGAGTGCTTCTGTTCTAATAACAGTTCTTTCTGCATTTCTTTATTCATGTATGCCATGTGAGAACCATGGATTTTCCTGTTTTATGAAAAAGTTTTATCATTCGAGAAACATTTCTTCACTTAACTGGGGAAAGTTTTTGTTGGATCACTTCTAGGAAACTATTTAATTGCAGGCATGGTGAATAGGATAGTGGCTCAACCCATGGCATTGACTCTCGGTTTCTTAACTGAAATGGTCAATGGAAAATCCACGTGTTTATAGTTATTAAGGGATCTAAGATCTCTTTAAATGTTAGCATGTAATGCATTCTAATGGTTTCTTACTCATAAAAATGTACCATTGCATTAGCTTTTCATAAGATCTGGATGTTAATGTAGCTATGACAGTTCCTTTTTCCTTTGGACAAGCAATTAAATAAGACCAATTACATCTTGGCGATCATGCTTATGTTTTCCATTCTGACTACTCCAGTTTAAAGTTTATTTCCAAAGTATTTTCTTGCTGCCAATAGAATTATCAACTGTTGCAATGATGCCATTTCAACTGGAAAAGAAAAATTAACTGCTGATATATCTTCCACCATGAATCTATAATGAAATGTAAAAATATATTTCTTCTATTGGTCCTTAAAATGCTATTGCGATCCGCCACTTCTAAGTTGCACCAGTTTTAGCTTCACTGCCACCACAGTTGTTCCCCCCTCTTCATTTGATATTGCTGAACGAAATATTTTTGATTTATCCAGCTTCTGTAAATTAGTTTGATGACCATATAATAAATGGGCATTGTTGACTACATATTTGAATTAGGTCAAGTGAAGAATGGATGGATACTATCTATCACGTCATTAACGATTGCCCTGGATAAATACTGTCCAGCAGCATCATTAACTATTATATATGCGAAATGCTGAGGGTCTCATGATTTCTAACCTTAAGGACATAGCATGGTTTTCTGTAACCAAATTAAGTCTTACTGCTGCAGTTATGCTATTTTGTTTCATATGTCCTGGTTAAAACTTGCAACTTTAGAATATACCAAAGACTGTTCTATTTTGGTGTTCCAATTCATTATCTTTTGGTGGAGGGTGAGTTTTCATGTTCTTCCATGGACTCTGGCCTTTCTGAAAATATGGTAATCGATTGTTCATCGCAGCTAGGAGTTGATATGCTTGGAAGCTGCAGTTTATCTCAAGTACTCGATCTTTAGTTTGTTTGTAAACCAAATGTATGCTAGCCTAAGAGTGGATTATTTATGGTTCATTTAAACTGCTCATCTCTATTACATGATTTCATAAACTTGTTATTTCTTTAGCTTATGTAACGGTAAATTTCAGGTAAGCCAAGGGAACAATCCCCATGGCAGATGTGACACTATCACAACTAAAAATAGAGAGATCTTAGCACGAGTGTCGAGTTCATATCTGAAGATTCCTCAAGTGGATGGGCCCATTCCTGATCCTTATGATGACATGCTTTCAACTCCCAATGTATGATGCTTTTGTAATTTTCTTGAAATATAAACATGCAATCAAGTATCTGTTCAATGTAGTTTCATGTTCTAGAATTATGCACGTGTTGGCGAAGTGCTGCTGTGCATCTCTCCTCATCCCAATGATGTTTTTTTATTCATCTGATTTCCAGTGTTTCTTGCCCTGTGAAGGGTTACCAGTATTGCCAGGTCAGTATAGGATCATATATTTCCTGATCCTATATCTTGTAATGAGAAATATAATATGTTTACCCAGCAAAGGAAAAAAATGGAAAAACCCTCTCATTCCTGGTTCTTGGATCATGTGATGTACAATCTGTCTTATCATCACTCACCTCATTTTGGAGACCATTAATCTGAATTAGCATCAGGTAGCTGTGATTTGAAGATGGTTTTCACATGGTTTGTGCGTGCCCACATGGAAAATCATGCCTTTAGATACCTACAAATATATTGTCTGTGAACTCTGTCTTGAGGAGAAAAATAGCAATATCGTAAGTGATAATGAGCGTCATTGTTTGCAGTGATTTTATGAAATTTGGACACTGCAACTTTTTGTTTTTACACTAGTTTACATTATGTATCTATGATTCTTGGAAATATGCATGCCAAGGCATACAGTTGGCTCAGAATGTTTAACTGAACATGGCTAGAACCTAGTAAGATATTATTGAAAGATTATGGGGCTAAACCAGAATCTCTTCCATGTTTATATCTAAGCTATGGGGCTGGGATGATGGACCAAGTTGACTATTTCTATACATGGTTGGTTTATAAGGTTGCTTGTAAGTATGAGGATGACTGTAACTCCCACAAGCTGATTCACGCAGATCACATACTAAATAGCATTGCTCTCTGAGCATGTATTTGGAAAATGATGGTTAAAAATTGGTCAGCGCTATTAAATGCTCTTGACTTGCAACTTTAAGGGTGATGTTCAGGTCTTGAGAGCAGCCTCGTCCTGTTAATGTACTGTAGGATGACTGTCTCTGAAATCGTTTTAGGGGTCCTATGTTGTTGAGATTATAACTTCATTGCTTTAATGACTTTTTTGGAACTTGAGTAAGGGATATCATGTTTTCTCCAGAGGTTAGGGTGTGAAAATTACTGTTTCTTTCTAATTTTTCTGTATTTTATTTTTCTGTTGAAGATATACAATTATCAAGGAGTTGCTAATGAAGATTACAATAATGCAAACACACCAGCTCCCAATGGTAAGTTTATGAAATATGCGATGAAGGTTGTCATTCTTTTTCTAATCAATAAACTTGGTGAGTAGGCTTGTTATAATTAATGTATTTGTTTTTTGTTTTCATCTTTTCCCCTTCCCAGATTTACAGGCAAGTACCCCAGCTGTTGTCAGTCAAAATGATGATGACGATGACGAACCACTGAATGAAGATGACGACGACGACGAGGATCTGGATGATGTGGACCAAGGAGAGGAGCTGAACACACAGCATTTGATTTTAGCTCAATTTGACAAGGTAAACATCCACTCTTCTTGTTTTTCACCCTTCCCTTTTTTGTTTGATCAGGAGTGTACCCCATAACAAGCTGATTTTAGTTGTACATATCAATGATGCTGGTCTTCTGAGAATAAAATTTTTCTTGCATGGACAGGTGACTCGTACCAAGAGCAAGTGGAAATGCACACTCAAGGATGGTGTTATGCACATAAACAACAGGGACATTCTCTTTAACAAGGTCTGTGTTCCACCGAATTGTAGATGGTTTTTCTTTCATGATCGATGTTACAATTAGGTTCTGTATTATACTGAAATTCCAAAAGTTATTGTTGAAATTCTGGCTTTCTTTTGCAGGCAACAGGGGAATTTGACTTCTGATTTTGTTACGGAAATGTCTGCTTGGCAGCAAGTATCATTTAATTTTAAGGGCTTATCCTGAGTTGCCATTGGGCGTGTTGTAAGTTTTCTTAAAATTGTCCAGTGAGAGCTCAAGTGAGCGAGATGATATTTATTTGAACTGAAACCCTTTTGAAGACTGGGTTGGATGGTTGGCCTATTGTGTACATAATGGAAGAGTTTTTACGGCTTTCTATCTGCAGGAGGATTTTCTTGGGGATTTACCACTTCTCCAATGCAATCTGTAATTTTATTTATGAATGCACTGGATAAATTGCTACATCCCATTCTTGTTTATGCCCCCTTTTCAGGTTGTTCATTTTGTTCGTGACAAGGATCATGCTCTATGCTGCTGGTGCCAGCCTCTTTCTGTTTGTTTTTGTATTTGAAAAACATTTTTGAAAAAAATTAATTTTTTAATTTTTTTTAAAAATAATATTTTTTTTATATTTTTAGATTATTTTGATATATTAAAATTAAAAATATTTTTTTTTAAATAAAAACATATTAATAGGCCGGCAGAACTCTGTTGTTCTCCCTTCCCTAGTCTATATTGTATATCTGGAAAAAATTGCTTGGTAACTTTACTAGCGTGTAATCGTCACCTCGCCCCCACCACTATCCACACGAGTTAGTGCTTGTTTTGTCCGGGAGTGTGCTATCATTGATTTTTAAAATGTTTTATGCATTGTAATGTATTAAAATTTATTTTTTAAAAATATTTTTAAGATTAACATGTAAAAATAATTTTTAACAAATTTTGTTTTATAGACATATAAAAAAATTAATTTTTAAAAAAATTTAAATTTTTATGGAATGTAAAAATTAGTCCTGGTGTCAAGATTATGGGTTCTTGTCTTCCTTTTTGTCTCATGCGTATTCGGTGGTGGGGCGGGCGCGCGTCAATTCTTGGAGCTGCCTCATCAAGCTTTTTTGCGCAAGTCTCATCAAGCTCTTTTTCGTGGAGCTGATTTATCATCGCAAGGTTGGAAGGGGACCGTTCCTGTGGTGTACTAGGTGGTGGTTCGGCCAATATGATATGCCTGCCTTGTTCGAAAGATTAGCAACTGAAAGCAAGAAGTTCAAACTTTTATTCCCGGATGCTTCCATCCTTCTGCCAAAAGCGTGACAAGAGAACTACCAAATTCAGATCAACCAAATCATCGGGGAGTGCTCTCAGCTCATCTTTCTCATATAGGAGGAAAAACAAAAAAGAAATCCTGGGTATTTCAATCCGAAAAAAATGGAGTTGCGAGGTCGAATCCAAAACCAATAACGAAGAAAGACCCGCAATGAGTTGAAATTTATCACAATAACAGAACATGCAGTTCAGAATCTTGACTGTGCGTGATTAACGAGCACGCATTTGGATCGGAAGAAGGCAAAACAAGGATGATGGCTCGGTGCATCCACCGGCCACTGCTGGATGCTGCCAAACTCTTGCCTCCGAATATGCATCACCAACATCAACTTCCCTCCCTTTGTCAATATCACCCCATATTACAGGAAATGTAAATTCTTCTGCCTCAGATGGCAATGGCGGAGGAGATACAGAGAGTGGTGATAGAAGGGGAATTGGAGTAAGAGGAGGAGAGGTATGGCTAGCAGGCAGAGAATGGTTGGTTGAGGCAGTGATGGAGAGCTGATCAAGTCTCAGAGCTTCCGGGGCTTGCTTCTGTAGCCTCGTGAGTGGCTTCCATGCTTTGGTATCGGTTACGGGTATTGCTTGTGCGTGTGCTGGTCTTCGAAACACGTCGCCATCATACAGCTCCATTCTTGAAGATGCTAGCTGCTATCAGAAGAACGAGCAAACAATATGGTCCTCTACCTGATGCCAACCACAATAATATTGCAACAGATTCTGTTATCTCTGCCCCCCTCCCTCTCTCGCTCTGCCTAGAGTCAACTTTCATAGCAGAGGGGGTTTAATAGGTGGTGCGGTCAATAAAGAAGCACAGAACAAGGGGGTCAGTTATGAAGGTGAGAATTAAAAGAAAAAGAAGAAAAACAGTGATGTTTTGGATGGCAGTTACCCCCCTAAACGGTCATGTGATGAAAATCTAGGCCGGACCCAGTCTTACTGCTGTAACAAGTTACGGGAATCCCATCTGCAGGGGAACGTGTGGCAACACAACTTGGTGGCTTGGTGGCCATTTCAGTTGGTGAGGCATCTAATCAAATTAATTATAGTTATTTGAGTTAAATTAACCCCGGGAAAATTCACATTCTATTTATATTGGGACTTAATCTGAATTGAAAAAGATACTGGCCTACCCTGTCAAATTTGATTAGGTAAACACAATTTTTTTTTAAAATAAAATAATAAAAAATAACCTGATATTTTAATTCATTTTTCATGTAAGAGCCCGGTTGATATGAAAATTATATAGTTTATTTGGTATTGAGATAATAATTGCTTTTTAATATATGTTTTATTTATAAATATATTAAAATCATATTTTTTAAAATATTTTTAGATTTATTTTTTATACTAGTACATAAAATAATATAAAAATACTAAAAAAAAATTAAAATAAAAAAAAGTTTTAGAAAGCTCAATTAGTATTTGGGAATATTATGGAAAAAATTACTTTTTAAAATATTTTTTATTTGAAAATAAATATAAATAATTTTTTTATTTTTTAAAATTTATTTTTAACATTAACATATTACATTAAAATGATCAAAAACATTAAAATAAATTGATTTAAAATAAAAAATTATATTTTTAAAAAGCAGCTTCCTTACAATTTCATATTTACTTAATTTCCGAGGAGTTCCATGAGAGAGTACCTCCCTGCATCTAAGTTGGTTATTGTATGAACAGCCTAGATTCTTGGACACTATCGATTTCCATCGAACTCCATTGTTTTTTATGTGAATCGCAAATAATATCTTAACAATATAATCATGTATAAATTAGAGATGATGCTCTGACAGAGAACACTACAGTCTTCTCTCTTGAAGTGTTGAATTTGAATTCAAGGGATAATAAAATTGAGTTCAAGAGTTAGATTTCAATACTGCAAAAAGTTAGGGATCAAATTGATAAGAATTAAGAGTTAAAGAACCAAAACCAACCTTTTCTTTTCAAACTTCATGGGTTTTATAGCATCCATCCAATTGAGGTCTCAAAATGGATATGTTCGACGAACAAAAATGAACGACTATTTGTTCGTGTTTCAACGCATATTCAAACATGTGATTGAAATCCCTCAAAGTAGTTTTTTATAACAATATTTTTTATTTAAAATATATTAAAATTAAAATACTTTAATAGAAAAAAATAATTTTTTTATATAAACCTTGATACACATACTTGAATGGAGAAAAAATAATTTTTTTATGAGGGATTTATCTTTATATTAAATAATTTTTATTTTTGTATTTCAAAAGTGTTTTTATAAAAATTTAAAATATTTTTATTTTTTATTAATTTTAAATTAATATATTTTTAATGTTTTCAAATCATTTTAATATGTTGATGTTAAAAATAATTTTTTAAAAATAAAAAAATATCATTAACATATATTTTGATATAAAAAATTATTTGAAAAATAATGTAACCACATTACCAAATATTTTTTTTTATTAACTTCAAATTAATAATTAAGCAAGGATTCTCGAAAGAAAAAAAAGATAGTGTGTGCATGGCAAGGCCGATTCCCAGTAATTATATATTATATATTCAAATCCCAACCACCACAATACAAAGAAATATTACAAGAGATCATAACAGTACAGGGAGATATATAATACATATGATTTAAAACAACATGCATGCATGCATATAGAATACAAAACTTACTTTATTGATTATATATTTTACTAGATGCTAATTAAAACCATCCATCTTTATTTAGTAATTTGACCAGCCTCGCCGGAGATTCGATCACGATCAAACGCAAACCCCCCAGAAAATACTAAGAGGGATGCAAGTGCACCCACTAGAACAACCAGTAAAGATGCTGCATGTACCTGAACAGCTCAGCTTATCTCCAGAATTCATGGTTTTGATAATCTTACTGGCATCGAAGGTGGATATTGGGTATTGAATTCTGGCGAGAGTGAAGGCCGGTGCACCGGCGGCTAAAAGCACCATAGCCACCATCAACGCCAAACTACACTTTTTAGCACTGATCTCCATTAAATCACCACGTACCTTTTAGTCTCACGTGTGATAAATTAATACTTCGATGTGTTCCATGCATGGGTTAGCACTCCATTTTATAGCCACGAGACTATATATAAACGTGATATTATAATAATGCAAGCTCGATCCCTACAAATTAATTTATTACTGTAATTAGGGTGATTTAATATTGTTTAATTTGTTGATTAATCGATAGAAAAGTAGATTATTGTTTTCCAGCCTTTTCAATCGCTTTTCACGTATTTGCTGGAATTTATCAACACCTAACCGCTGCTTTATAAAAATATCAAACTTGCGCAACAAGTAAATATATGTTTACAGGGGTAGCTATTGGCTAGGATGGGGACAGGGCAACCTACGGTATATAATATTGCGGTATTCTCTTCTTCTTCTTCTTTTGTTTTTCTTTTTTTATATATTTTTAAATTGTTTTTTGGATATTTTTTTAATGATTTTCATATACTAACACAAATATAGAAAGAATTCTGATGAAAAAGTATCGTTAGCATTAAGATTATCATCCAATACGTTTGTGTTAATCAATTTTCTTTTACCATTAACATTTTTGTCAAGGAAAGGAGATATCGCATGTTTTTATTATGTAAATAGTGAAATTATAGACTGCGAAGAAAACTTGTCCCCCGGGCCTTCCCCTTTCCATTATTTAGCATATTAGGCCCTCCCTTCTCAGTTATATTTTTTTTAAAGTAATGAGGTTAATTTTTTTTTTAAATCACGAAGTAATTAACACACAACAAAGCGTTACTCCAAAAAAAAACCCCTCAAATTTTAATATTAATTTAAAAATAATAGATTTTTATACAGGCTTACTAGATATTTTAAAAATAAACACTAGATAATGCTAAAAAAATAAAAAGAGTTGAAATAACATAATATAAGAAATACAACTATACCTTTATGTTATTTGAATAAACTAAGAAAATGATAAGTGAAATGAGAGGAAAGGGATGAACTAACGATAAGAAAGGAGATTAACTATTAAATTGTACAAATTTAAAATAGCTTTGCCATCTATTAATCTTAATCCTTTCAAATTTAGAATTTTAGGTGTTTATTAACAACCAAAAATGCTTAAGTATGTATTTTGCTATTAGCATTTACAATATTTAAATACAAGAGTTTAAATAACATTGATCACCTACAATATAGTGCAATAGTTGAGCATTTGATTCTTGAACCTAAAGGATAACAAGTTTGAATATTTATTTGATAAAGACAATAGTTGTTACAAGATGTGATGACAAGCTTCTAATATGTCCTCTCAAGATGAATTCGTAGAGAGAAGTCCAATCTTGGATTTAAGATCAAGAAAATGAGCACATGGAAGAGGTTTGGTGAGTGCATTAGTTAGTTGATCTGTTGAAGATATATGGGTGACATGAAGTACACTATTTTGTACTTGATCTCGAATGAAGTGAAAAATCAATTGCAATATTTTTATCCTTGAGTGAAACATTGGATTGGAGTAGAGCTTAGTGGCACCAACATTGTCATAGTATATAACCGGACAACAAGAGAGTTGTATGCCAAGATCAGATAAAAGGTAGTAGAGCCAGTTGAGTTTTGCTACTACATTGGCCATTGAACTGTATTAAGCTTTTATGAATAATCAAATAATAAGTTTTGCTTCTTAAAGCTCTAGGAGACAAGATTATGATCAAGGTAAATGACATATGCACTGGTAGAAGAGCAATCATCCTCATCTCCTGCCTAGTCTGAATCGAAAAATGCTTGGAGATCCTGTTAAAAGCCACGATGAGTATGATCTGAGAAGGCATAGAGTTGCATTAATGATTGACAATGTATTTGTAGGCCTTCATTGATAGTTCCACAAAGATACTATAATAGATGTTTAATAAAGGTCCAGTGTTCAGTAGTCAGTGTATGCATATATTGAGATAGCTTGTTAACAACAAAGGTAAGGACATACCTTGTAATCAGGAGATATTGGAGGTTACCAACAATGGCACGGTACTTTATAGGATCAATGAAGGCGGTACTCAATTTTAACATTAGAGGTAGGTTTGTTGAAATTGGAGTGAGCACAGGTTTGGCTTCAATCATCTTAGTTCGAACTAATATATCAAAGATATATTTCCTTTGAGAGAACAGTACACCATGCTAATTAGGTACTATTTCCAAACTTAAGAAATATATTACTTGATCAAGATCTTTAATTGAAAATCAATGAGAAAGAGTAGCAACATAGGAGTCAACCGACTCATTATTATCACGGGTGATGATTAGATCATCTATAAAAAGATAAATAATATGACCAGCAGTAGTGAGAACAAAAGGAGAAGTGTCAGGATGAAAATTTTTAAAGCTTAACTGAAGAAAAAAGGTTTGAAATTCATAATACCAAGCCCAAGGTGCTTGGTTAAGGCCATAAATTACCTTTTAAAGCTTGCAAACATAGGTTGGATGATCTTGATCAACAAAGCTAGGTGGTTGTTGTATGAGCACTGTTTCAAAGAGATGTCTTTGAAGAAATGCATTGTTCACGTCATGTTACCATAAGGTCTAGCCCTGAGATGTAGCAAGGCTAAGAACAACTTGCACTATAATTGGTTTGATAACTAGACTGAAAGTGTCTAGATAATCAATGCCTAGGTTATTAGTACTTAAAATTGCGTTTTTATTAAGGTTTTATATCATCATTTTGTATTTGAAGTATCAATAACTCCTTAACTAATACATGTTCTATAATAACATATCTCATAATATAAGATACCTTTAATTTATGGTAAATGTTCATTTTAAATACAGGCCTATCACATAAATGAAAGGATTGATTCATGAGTTTAAGAACTGAAATTGAAATGACAAAGAGATGGCCAAACTTAGAAAAGAGATGCTGATGCAGTCCAAATCAGAACACTATTCTATAAGTAGATCATATTTAGAGTTGTAGATCTCGGATTTATATATATTTTATATGGGTGGAAAGATAAGACATAGGCCTATAACTTTCATATGGAGCCTAAGATTTAAAAATATCATTTTCAAGTTTAAATTGTAGTAACAATAAAAAAGTCTGAATCTTCCTGCAGCCCGAACACTGTTTAGTATTTGACCTGTATCTGGAGTTATAAAAGTCTAAATAACCTTTATTTTTTTCTGAAAAGCTAAGACAATTTCCTATAACTTTTATGTTTTCAAGTGGTTTCAATTCTGACGTTATCAATGATGTTTTGGGAAGACAAGAGAACATAAAGATTGTCACCAAGTCAAGAGTTAGCCACTCACTTATTAATTAGTCATCAAATCAATAGTTTCTAATTTTAGCCTATAAAAAGAGGCATTTTGGTCTCCATATCAAGATCATGCTCTTGCTTTCTCTCCTTGTATTTTTGTAATGCTTAAGTTTTGTTTTTATTAATATCTTATTCATGCCTTTCATTTTCTTTCCTTTACTTAGTTAACTTTTATCTTATTTATATTCTTATTCTATTTATTTATTTTTCTTTCATTCATTATGTTTAGTTAAGTTTATTATATCAAAGTGAAAAGGCTATACTAATAGTGTAAGAATAAGTATAGTGTAAGCTTAATATGGACTTTAATGCTTTATACTAACATATTTTATATTTGTTATCTTGTTCACTCTTTAATACTTTGCTTGTTAAATGACTAATATAGATTTATGTTGTATAACACTTGGTATAATAAAATGCTTGACACTTTTATAGCCCACATTGTATGGTATAATTGGCACTTAAGTTATGAAAGGAACTTGATTTGTTATTAATATAAGTTATAATCATGAATGCCTGATGAGATTTACAAGTATTAACATTAATCGAATAAGATAACTAATATAATCATGTCAACAATTTATAATCATGAATGCCTTTGTGTGTGGTTTTCAATTGAATAATAAGAGTTTATACTATATGTCATAACCTAATTCTAGGTTATTCCCCAATTGTGACCCATGTTTTGATAAATTTTTAGAAAAAATCTAAAAAAATAGAAAAACAATAAAAATCCAAAAAAATACATTTTAAAATACATTTGCCTTATTTTTAGCATTTTCAGCATCATCTCAAAAAATTTAAATTTTCAAAGATATTTGGAACACGTTTAACTTTTAGCTTGTTATTTTTAAAAAACATTGATTTTCCTCATTGAGCCGATGTTGATATTGCTCATTTTTAAAAATATAAAAAAACAAGAAAAATCAAAATTTAAAAAAGTTAAGGGACTAATTTTAAAAAACCAAGCAACACTTTGCCTATAAATAGCAGCCTTCAACATAAACAATGGGGGGCCAATTTTGACAAAACAAAAGAGGAAAGAGGAGCCCTAAACTATCACTTTCAAGGCTATTAGCCACCTCCCACCCGGTTGAATTTTTTTCTTCCCCAAATGGCAGCCCCTAGGGATCTCTTTACCTTTCCCTTTGATTTTCTCCTTCCTCACAATAGCCGGTGGTCTCCCTATTTTCCTACATATAAGCTTCCTTTTCTCAGTCGGCTTGTTTAGCCTTCTTTATCCATATAAGTCTGTTGCCGTCGCACCTCTTGCTCCCAACTCTTTCTGTGTTCTTCCCTCTCTCGGCTGACCCAATTGTGGCAGCAACAACACCGTCCTTCTCCTTCCCTAATGGCTGCCGAAGACCGGCACCAGCATCAAGAACCAGTCGACTCGTCCACCATGAACAGACCACCCTCTCACTCTCCTCTCAGCCGGTCTTGATTGTCAGCATCAGCATTCCCCCTTGTTCTGATTTTCTTCTCCAGCCGACCACTAACAAGAGCGAAGACCACCGAACCGACAACCACAACCCCTTACCAGAATCTCCCTCACTCGACCAGCCATGCACCAGGTCGTCTCTCATTAGCCACGACCTTCATCTCCACCAGTCGCCGCCCAACATTTCCTCTTCCTTGCTGGTGACCTAAAACAAAGAAGAAAATGAAGACCAAACAGATCTGTGGGAAACAAATCAAAAAAAAAAATGAGAAGGGAAGAGGGCAAAGCTTGCTGTTGTGTTTTGTTCCTTTTTTTGCAAGTAACAATGTGTGTTGCATTGTTCACGTGCACTGTTCACACTGCCCAAAAGGACTTCCCAACACTATTATGCAGTTTTAAAGGGTTATTTTGTAATTTTTAAATTGTTTAATGTAATATTTGTTTAGTTTGAATTTTTATTTGTATTTTATAAATATAAAAAAAAGAAGAAAAAGAAAACAAAAGGAAGATACAGGGAAAATGCATGTGTGTGTTTGTATTTGTCTTATGAATGTTTCTTTTTATTTATGATAAAATTGTAGAGAATAAAGAAGGATTTAATATTTTGATTGGATCACGGTGTAGAAGTACAAACTTGTATGGAAGTTGTATTTCTAAAATCCGATGAAAAGATAAAATTTTTAAAACTTCTTTAACACATCACAGCCACGAAACAACTTACCTCAGGTAGGGTGCGTTAGAGGTGCTAATACCTTTCCTAACCACAACCAGTCTCTTACCTATGAATCTCTGACAAGACTAGTACAACCGAGTTTCCTAGTAACCTTCAATTAAATACTAGGTGGCGACTCCTAACGAATCCAACAAGATCAAATCAAACATAACAGAAAAAAAATCGTCAGTCGATGCCGCACGGATTTTTTCGACGTACGACATTATACTTGTTTGACATATCATTAGTGGATCTTTTAACCTTGATATTTTTTGTTATCATTATTTAATCATTACATTAATCTTTCATTTCAAAGTTCTCATCAATTTTTTTTCTTCTTCTTTACTACTACTACTACTACTATTGTTGTTGTTGTTGTTATTATTATATTATTGTTATCTATAATTTATACAATTAACCTTCCTGTGGTTCAACTTCGGTCTTGCCGGGTTATATATTACTTCGACACTCCTACACTTGAGAGAAGACATCAATCTTTTGATCGTGTCACTAGACATTGGTAAAAACCCTTTGCTACTAAACATGTATTCACTTGTTAATAAAGCCATTAGAGTGATATTTAATATGAAAAATCATTTACATCCCATTATATTTTGGTTAGAGGTAGGTGGTGCAATGTCTTACATTCCTTTTCGAACCAAAACATTATATTTAACTTACATTACCTGACACTATTTAGGATTAGTGAGTGCTTTAATCACCAAGGTTGGTTCGAAGTTATTAAACTTTATGAGTTAAAAATTAAGATTTAGTTTCTGGTTGGGCTTATGTATCTGGTTCTTTGATCATGTGGTTATAAAATGAGTGGGAATTATGACATGTTCATGGGGTGCAAGTTGTTTTGTGTGATAAATGGGGTAGAAGTTGGTGCTGAGCATAAGTTGGAGGTGTTTGTTGGAGTGTTTGGCGTGAAAAATGGTGTTGTAGCTGTACAGGGAAGATGCTGATGAATAACACCTTCAGATGGTAGTATGAGTGACAATTGGGGATTAGGGAACATAACTTAAAAAGGTGAAGGTATCTTGGTATCCTGGTATTGATGGGTCTGGTTGGAAAAGGTAGGAACGTACCAGACATAAAGGCATATGGAAGCTAAGACTTAATGAATTTGACATGCCTATAGATATACATTTTAGAGTTTGATGAATCTAGATAATAGTAGGCACTTTCAGTAAGAGAGTAACCAAGAAAAACACAAGATTTAGACCATGACTTTAGTAAATGGGAGGTGTAAGGTCTAAGCCAATAATAACAGAGGCAACCATAATTTTTTTTAATTTAGTGTAATTTGGTGGAGTTTGAAATATTTTTTGGAAAGGAGAGAAGAGATTTAATATGAGTATGTGTAGTTGATTTATGAGATATACAACTATGAAAAAGGCGTAAGGCTAGTAGAAAAAGGGTAAGGCAACATGAGAGAGTTAAAAAAATCCAATTTCAACGATATAAAAATGCTTTCTTTTGGAGTATCTGTTGTGTTCAAGTGTCTGGGGGTAGAGTGGTTAAATGTTAGATACAAGAGGATGAAAGGAAATTAACAAGCGCAATGTACTTTACACCATTATCAGAATAAAGAATTTTAATGGATGAATTGAAGTGATTTTCCAAAGATTTCATTGAATTTGGATTTTTGTTTAAGTGGATACAACTAGATGTATCTAGTGAAATGATTAATGAAGATAATATAGTACTTAAAGCCATTAATTGATAAAATTTGAAGAGGTTCAAACATCTGAAAATATGATGTCAAAGGGTTATGTAAAGAGAATTATAGAGTTGGAAAAAAGATAATTTATGGCTTTTATTTTAGAGACAAGCATTACAAGTAAAATTATGAGATAATAAAGAAGATAATATGAAATGATTATTGGAAACAATGTGTTTGAGAATTGAAAATATAGGGTGTCCTAGTCCATGATGCCAGTCGAAGGAGGTGGTTTTTATTATGGAAAAGGCAATCGATGGAGAGGAAGTTAGTCATTCATAAACACCATCTTTAGTGTATCCTTTTAGCAACATTGTCCATATGCTAAGACCCTTCGCAAGAAAAGAATTTGGTAAGAATTTTATGGAAACCTTGTTAGAGCGACAAAACTAAGATATATAGATTAAATTGTTTTGTATAGACACAAAGAACATTGTCTAATATAAATATATTAGGAGTATGTAGAGAGATGAAACCTATAAGTGATGGGAAAAATGATATGATCTCCAATAATGATATCATCATGGCCTATGTATGGTGTATGTAATGAGAGGTTATTGAGATCAGAAGTAACATGACGAGATGTACCGCTATCTAGAAGTCATGATTGCTTTAAGAAAGGATTGGTGGTAAGATGAGCTTGTGGTTGCCATAGAGTGGTGTTGGATGTGGAAGATGTTTGGACTAGGACTAAGTGAAAAAAAAAAAGACATCGTTTGGCTATGTGGCCTGAGAGACTACAACTTTGACAATGACCATGACCTTGTCTAGGAGGAGGTTGAAGGCCTTGTGGAGTGCAGGAACCCTGCGTTGGTAACAGTAGGTGGGTAGTGGGCAAAAGAATATGATGTATACCAGTTGGTGTTGGTATTGTGTTGAGGATTGAAGAGGCACCAATTTTTATTGTATTTAGATGTGGGATTGATAGTGGTTGGACATTAGTGTTGCTTGGATATATTTGTTTGAAGAAAAACTTCAAAGTTTAGAAGTTTTTCATGAAGTTTTTCAAAGGTAATGGAGTTATCCTGTACTTATACAACATGAACTAATTCTTTATGGTCATCATTGAGGCTATCAAGAATTTTATATGTAACTTCTTCTTCATCTAATGGGGTGCCAAGAAGAGCTAGTTCACTACTCTGATTTTGATTGTTTGTATGAACTTAGTGATGGTAGATGATCTTTTGATTGTATTTTTGAGTTGAGTTTTGATATATTTAATGTGTTCATAATAGGGTTTGGCATAGGTATTGACGAGTATGATCCAGGCCTGTTTAAAGGTATTGACTTGAGATATGAATGGAATGATAGTTGGTGAAAGAGAGCCAATGATTGCATTGAGGATCAACTGATTTGACAGGTCCAAAGGACTTAACTACGGTTTCGTCTAGTTATATTAGATTATGTAATAATGGTTGAGGGGAACGGGTTGGAATCATCAATATAGCCAAGTAGGTCATAACCAATAAAGAGAGTTTGGAACTGGAGTTTTCAGAAAAGATAATTGATGAAGGTTAGTTTGAGAGGAGTTTGTGCAACAACATTAATGTTGATAAGTGTCTGGTATGGTTCACTAGTATTAATAATAGAAGGACATTGGTTTTAATGGCCATGAGATTAAAACCAATGAAGATATGTTGAGAAGAGAGAGAAAAAAATGAATGGATCCATTACTACTCTGATACCACGACAACTAAAAATGCTTAGGCGTATATTTTTCTATTAGCATTCATAGTATTTAAATACAAGAGTTTAGATAAAATTAAACTTCTATAATATAGTGTAGTAGTTGAACATCTGATTCCTAGATCTAAAAGATAACAATTTTAAATGTTTATATGATAAACAGTAGCCGTTACAAGATATAATGATAAACCTCTACTATTAATTTTTTATTATTATTTGAAAGAGTTTGGCTTCAAGTGCTATCTCTCATAATAAGAGTATAAATAACAATTAACAAGATAGGTAGAGTTAGGAGGTTGTCAAAAAACAAAGAAAATTTTTATTTATTAAAATGCTTACATTAATTTCTTTCTATAAACTGTATAACAAGTTTTAGGTATCTGTTAATTACTATTATTTATTAATCAATAAAAAAATAGTGTATATATATAGTATTAAAAAATTAAATATTTTAAATATATATATATATATATATATATATATATATATATTTCAGATTGAGATTGATATTATTTATATCCAACTTATTATTTATCAAGTTAAAAAAAATACCAACTTATTTGAGTTGGGTCAATAAACATTTAATATATCCTCTTAGCAGCGTTGTCTTTGTGCGAAGGCCCTTCATAAGAAAAGAAGTTAGTGAGAATTCTATAGAAACTTTATTAAAGTGACAAAACTGAGATATATAGATTAGATTGTTTTGCATCGATATAAATAACATTGTCTAATGCAAATATATTAGGAGGAGTATGCAAAGAGGTGAAACGGATGTGAGTGATGGGAAGAATGATGCCATCTCCGATCATGATATCATTACGGCCTATGCATGGTGTATGCAGTGAAAGGTTATTGAGATTAGAAGTGACATGGTGACATGTATCGCTATCCAGAAGTCATGACTGATTTAAGAAAGGATTGGTGGCAAAATGAGCTTGTGGTTGCCATAGATTGGTGTTGGATGTGAAAGATGTTTGGACTAGGACTAAGTGAAAAAAAAAAGACATCGTTTGGCTATATTGCCTAAGAGACTACAACTTTGACAGTGACCATGATATGGTCTGAGAGGAGGTTGAAGGCCTTTATAGAGTGCAGGAACCCTGTGTTGGTAGCAGTAGGTGGGTGGTGGATAAAAGAATATGGTGTACACCAGTTGGTGTTGGTATTGTGTTGAGGATTGAAGGGGCGTCAATTTTTGTTGTATTTAGATATGAGATTGGTAATGGTTGGAAATTAGTATTGCTCGGATATGTTTCTTTGAAGAAAAACTTCAAAGTTTAGAAGTTTTTCATAGAGTTCTTCAAAGATAATGGAGTTATCCCGTGCTTATACAACATGAACTAATTCTTTGTGGTCATCATTGAGGCTATCAAGAATTTTATATGTGATTTCTTCATCTAATAGGGTGCCAAGAAGAGTTAGTTCACTACTCTGATTTTAATTGTTTGTATGAACTTCGTGATGGTAGATGATCCTTTGATTGTATTTTTAAGTTGAGTTTTGATATGTTTGATGTATCTATGAGAGGGTTTGACATAGGTATTAGTGAGGATGATCCAGGTCTGTTTGAAGGTATTGACTTGAGATGTGAATGGAATGATGGTTGGTGAAAGAGAGCCAATAATTATATTAAAGATCAACTAATTTGAAAAGTCTAAAAGACTTACCTAGTGTTTCGTTTGGTTGTATTAGATTGTATAATGGTGATTGAGAGGCATGAGTTGGAACCATCAATATAGCTAAGTAAACTCTAATGAATAAAGAAAGTTTGGAATTAGAGTTTTCAAAAAAGATAATTGGTGGAGGTTACTTTGAGAATAGCTTGTTCAACAACATTAATATTAATAAGTGTTTGGTATGATTCACTAATATCAACAATAAATGGACTATTTTTTTCGATGACTATGAGATGAAGACTAGTAGAGGTATGTTGAAAAGAGAGAGAAAAAAGGAATAGATAGGTCACTACTATGATACCATGACAACTAAAAATATTTACGTCTATATTTTTTTTTAGCATTCACAATAATTAAATACAAGAATTTAGATAAAATTAAGCTTTTATAATAGAATTTGAGCATTTAATTCTTAGACATAAAGGATAACAAGTTTAAATGTTTACTTTATAAACAATAGCTATTACAATATATGATAATAAACCTCTAATATTAATTATTATTATTATTATTATTATTATTATTATTATTATTATTTGAAAGAGTTTAGCTTAAGTGTCATCTCCTATAATAAGAATACGTATAACAATTAACAGGGAAGAATTAGAGGGTTGACAAAAAAACAAGAAAATTTTTTATTTATTAAAATATTTTTATTAATTTTTTCTATATTATTTACTATTTTTTATTAATCAATAAAAAAACAAAATAGTTTATATATATATATATATTCTATTATATTAAAACAATTAAATATTTTAAAAATACATACATATTATATAAATATATATTTCAAATTAAATTTGATAATATTTATATCCTATTTATTATTTATCAAGTTCAAAAAATACCACTTGTTTGAGTTGGGTCAACCAACATTTAGCTGGAATTAAATTGCCTTCCTCGCGAGTCAGGCAAGATCATGAAAATCATGAATGACATGTCGCCCCAGCACTAAAGTTTTACTACTGTTGTTGATATTTGTTTATCAAGATAAAGGTTTTTACTTGAACCCGTATCCACATGCGTTCATTTTTTTTTTCTCAATATCATAGTCTAACTCCGATAATGGTCCGCAGTCGCAATAATATAAAAAAGCGGGAAATTAACGCCTAACAACTGTCTGATATTGTCAGTCAGTGATCATGGCTTACAGCGCCCTAACCTCACCACCTCCCTTACGATATCACTCTCCCTTTCACCACCAACCACCCAAACCACACTCTCTCGTCTTCTGCTCCTTCGGTAATCAGAAGAACCCAACATCAAAAACTTCATGTTTTTTCAAACCCAACAAGAATATTCCCATTTTTTCACACCAGCCATTGCTCTCTGCTCCGAAACTGAGATTCAATGTAATAATCATAAACGACCTCCCTTTTGCTTTCTTTGGTTTTGAATTTTGATGCAATTGTTTGTGTAGGTTCAGTATTCTGCTGGAGAGGAAGCAGAGCCGCTTGTAACTGACGCCACAAATCAGGAAGACTTTTCTTGGTCTTCTGTCATTTTGCCGTGAGTTACTGTAGTTGTTTCTGTCTTGAGACTGTTAGTTTCACTTTTTTTGCTGATTTGATTTTTGGCTTGATCTAAATTTTGTTGGATAAGGGCTGGATTATCCTGTCTATTGTGGGATTTTTGTGGCTGTCTTTTATTAAGCAATATTGCTAATATTAGTAAGATTAATGTGAAGTGATGGCGCAATGAAAAGTCTTTTACTTTGGATTTGATTTTTTTTTTGTTACTGAATTTGGATTGGACTCGATCATTTGTTCCACAACTCTGTTGAAGTAATTTGGTTCACTAAATTTCAGATTTTTCTTCCCAGCACTGGGAGGATTGCTATTTGGGTATGACATTGGGGCCACTTCTGGTGCTACCCTATCCTTGCAGGTGCTTCGCTTAGTGGTCCCTTCTCATAGTTTTACCCAGCAATTACATTTTATTTTATAGCATAAATTTGGATGACAAGTAACATTGTAATCCAGGATTGTATCCATTTTTTTTTTTCAATTTGTCAGTCAGCTGAGCTTAGCGGGATATCATGGTTCAACCTTTCTGCTGTTCAGCTTGGTCTTGTGGTATAGATTTTATCTCTTCTACCTTTTTCCCCCCTTAAGAACGATGTTTTATGCATCTTAATATTACTTCGTACTCGCTAGTTGTGGGAACGTGTGGGGTCTCTCATTATAGTGGTTGGCATTGGATGTAGGTTAGTGGTTCTCTTTATGGAGCTCTTCTTGGTTCCCTCCTTGTCTATCCAATTTCAGATTTTCTGGGTACATCTCTTTGCTATAGACTTTACCTTGAGTTACAATGCATCTTGATGGATGTTGTTTACCTAATTGTTTGGATTCATGCTTAAAGGAAGGAGGCGGGAACTAATTGCAGCAGCATTGTTATATGTGTTTGGTGGTCTGGTCACTGGCTATGCACCAGGCCTCAATGTTCTTTTATTCGGACGTCTTCTTTATGGTCTTGGTATTGGCTTGGTCAGATTCTCACAGACAACCTTGTTGTTGAAGGTCTAAGTGATACTGTGATGTCCTTATCTATCAAATCACTTTATTTTATTGTTTGCAGGCCATGCATGGCGCTCCTCTCTATATTGCAGAAACTTGCCCATCACAGATTCGTGGAACTCTCATATCTCTGAAGGAACTCTTCATAGTTCTAGGAATTCTGGTAATTTGAGTGACTTTACACTGTTGTCTTCTTATTCACCATCTCTTAAGAGAATAACAAATTTGATATAATTTCTACAGATGGGCTTTTTAGTTGGAAGCATCCAAATTAATGCAGTTGGGGGCTGGCGTTACATGTATGGATTTGGTGTCCCAATTTCTTTGCTTATGGGATTAGGCATGTGGAGTCTCCCACCATCTCCGAGATGGTTGCTACTCAGAGCAGTTCAAGGTAAAGGATCTTTCCAGGAATATAAAGAGAAGGCCATTTCTGCCTTCAGCAAACTTAGGGGCCGGCCTCCTGGTGACAAAGTGTCTGAGAAACAAATAGAGGAAGCTCTGGTCTCACTGAAGTCTGCATATAAAGAAGATGAAACTGAGGGGAGTTTCTTGCAGGTATTTCAAGGACCGAGTTTGAAAGCATTCGTTATTGGTGGGGGTTTGGTGCTTTTCCAACAGGTGCTTGTTCCTCTCTGCTGTTTATGATGTACTTTTTTTTTTTAATCTTTATTCTTGTGGTTGAAACAAGAGAATGTCAACAATATCATTTTAATGAGCTGACTTTTGTCGTGATCATGGTAGATAACTGGGCAACCAAGTGTTTTATACTATGCAGGTCCAATACTTCAGGTAATTAATAATAAAAATTAAACCTTTCTGTTTGTGAAATGGAAGATACCCTTCATGCCATTTTCCGATCATGTGATATGTTTGATCAATTGTTTCCAAAGAGTGCTGGATTCTCTGCAGCTGCTGATGCGACGAGAGTCTCTGTTGTAATTGGTTTGTTCAAGGTACTGCATAAGATCTTATCATGAAGCCTCTAAAATTATGACTCGTATTTGTTCTTTGTGCCAACTGCCATCCACTCTCCTACTTCTGATGCCAATTCCTATTTGTTGCTGACTGGTCTGCTACAGTTGGCAATGACATGGATAGCTGTCCTAAAAGTTGATGATCTCGGAAGAAGACCATTGCTAATTGGAGGTGTCAGTGGGATTGTATGGATGCTATTACTCTCTAGAACATTATTCTCTCTCTCTCTTTTTTTTTTTGGAAGTTTATGAATGCATATTCTGCTTTCCATATGTTTGTGTTACAGGCTCTTTCCTTGTTTTTGCTTTCTGCTTATTACAAATTTCTTGGAGGTTTCCCTCTTGTTGCTGTTGCAGCTCTGCTTCTATATGTTGGTTGCTACCAGGCAAGTTTATTTTCCTTTGGCTGTGGTCACACAAGTCTATTTTTCCTGTAACTATCAGATGGAATACTGGCATAGTATCATATTTGGTTTGCAAAAGCTAATAGAATATAGAATAAGATGCTGTAGCCATTATCCTACAGTTCCTTTCAAAAGAAGGAAAACAAGAAAAACAAGAAATTAACACATAACCATCTCAGCCCCCATAAGATGCTCTTTGTCCATAAGAAAAAGGTAAGGTTGGTTCTGATAATTTTGTTCTCAAAATCTCAGATATCATTTGGGCCTATTAGTTGGCTGATGGTTTCAGAGATTTTCCCACTTCGCACCAGAGGAAGGGGAATCAGTCTTGCAGTTCTGACTAACTTCGGCTCCAATGCCATTGTAACCTTTGCATTCTCACCATTGAAGGTAGGGGTTCTGAATTTGATCTCTGTTACTCCTTTTCCTTTCACATCTGTTGTTTTTTCCTTCGACCTAGTTGCTCATGATTGGCATTTTTCTCTACTGGGAGTTGAATTATTACATCAATATCTGTCCATTCTGTAGGAGCTGCTTGGAGTTGAGAACCTTTTTCTCCTTTTCGGGGCTATAGCTTTGTTGTCTCTCTTGTTTGTAGTGGTCATCGTCCCAGAGACTAAAGGTTTGAGTTTGGAAGAAATTGAATCCAAAATCTTAAAGTAAAACTCGAAACTGTCAGAACTCACAAGCTTCCAGCGCGCAAATTGTTATGGTTAGTCTGTTATTGTGGTATTGGAAGCTCATCTTTATCCCACCTCTACAATGGAATGGCTTGCATATCTATATATGCTGTATGCAATATTAGATAATTTGAGAAAACTGTTTGTTCCTAAAACTTGATTACGGTTCGCCATTAAGAACAATATTTCATTGCTCTCTCTATGATTTTTCTTTACCTTCCCAATATAAAATGAAGTTAAAAAGGGTGAATACCCCCTCCATATCAGACGTCAGCAAAATCAAAAGGTTGCAAGCTGCAAAAAGAAAACAATAATCAATGGCTTTCCTGTTAGGAGACATTTCAGCTGATCGTCTTTCTCAAAATGCCCCTGGATGCATTTAATTCCACGAGGCAACATAGACATGCAACCAGAATCCAGCGACTTCCCGCTGTACCCAATATGGTGGTGGCTGGACATGACATTGAAGAATCTATATTTGACATCGAACAGGTCTTGATGTGCATGAGCTAGCTTTGATGTATATGTTTGGTGGGGACATCGTACCGAAACATTGTTTATGTGTTTGTATGATTATATATGATCTTAGACAATAAAAAATAGCATGAATCATTGAAAGTTTAGGTTTTATCTTATGTTTTGATTTAATGTATTTGAATTTTTAATTAATGTTTATTAGTTAAATTTTATTTATTGAATTGAATTTAATTATGATTGAGTATATTATTTAGTGGGCTATAAGATTAATTGTGTGTTCTAGTTAGAATTTTGATATTTATATCTTACTTTTCTAAATATTATACAGTTATTTGCAAAATTATATACCTTTTCAACCCTTATTCTCTCTTCTTCAACCTTTTCTTTTTATTTTTCTTCTCCTTAGTCTTTTTTTTCCCTCTTTAACTTATTACTTCATCTTCAATTATTTTTTATGTTATATTAACTTTGACATCAGAGTATAATTTTTAATTGTTCTTCAAAAAAAAAGAAAAAAGGGTGCTCATACTCAATTTTCCAGGGACAGCAGTAACACATCAGTCACGCAAGAGATCCACCACAGCTCTGATCAGTCTACCAATCATTCACCACAGTTGTCAGTGAGGTTTTTCACAAAGATTTGCTAGTAACATGGATTTTTCACTATTGTCAATCAACCTTTGTTGGTATGGGGAATAACTTCCTTGTCCTGGATCTCAGCCTTCACCTTGTCAATAGTGCCTGAGCTCTCGACATCCAGGGTGATGGTCTTTCCGGTCGAAGTCTTGACAAAAACCCGCATTCCTCCGCACCAAGTGAAGAGTTGGCACTGGGCTTTAACTTCTGCCAAATTGGATAGTATCTGTTTTATTTGTATTTTTTTTTATTTTTATCTTATTAAAAAAGAAAGATTGGAGGGAAACAAAAAGTAACAAATCAAACGTAAAGAAAGTTAAAAAAGGAGAAGAGAGTCAAAACTAAAAATAAAAATAAAGGTGACATTTATAAGTTAGCTTATGGTAATGATACTACATCAACAAC
Source organism: Populus pruinosa (assembly GCA_026413675.1). Taxonomy (NCBI): domain Eukaryota; kingdom Viridiplantae; phylum Streptophyta; class Magnoliopsida; order Malpighiales; family Salicaceae; genus Populus; species Populus pruinosa. The sequence continues at coordinate 29,508,945 of CM048592.1, read as the reverse complement.
TATCCAAGCGATCTATCATCATGGTCAATCAATCTTACTAATAAATTATTTTACCTATCATCATCGTCAATCAATCTTACTAATAAATTATTTTACCTTTCAATATATTGAGTTTTACTATTTTGATATTGTACTTGTTATTCAAAGTTGTGTAGATAATATCTTAACTGTTTAAAAAAATAATTTCATTTGGCATTTTTATTTGTTATATTCTTGCGTATGAACCCTTCCCATCATTGAAATTTAGCAATCAATCTTTTTTTTTTATTAATTGCTGACCTTGCCAAAACTAGTGAAAGTTGTAACATTTTATTTAGTTAATTATTTATACTTAGGGGTCTAGTAATATATACTTGATATTTTATTTGTAGTGTATTTTGTTCATGATTAATCTTTACATTAAAAAAATAGAATTAATTTTATTTTTATATTATGATCTCACTTGTATAAATCATATGTGATCTTAATTTTATTTTTAATTTAATGTTGCATGCATTTGTGAATAGTCATCTATTATCCAACTTTAAGTTTACAACTATCATGGATTTAACCTTAAGTGATATTTTTAGACCAATCATGAACAAAACACCATAAAGTTTAAGATAAGTAAGTTGAATGTAGTTACATATGCAATGACACAACCCAAGGGAATTGAAGATAAGAGAAGGACTACTATATTTCACATCTATATTAAGTGTAGAGATAAATGTTGCAAGGTTATCATTAATAATTGAAGTTGTATCAATGCAATATCTTCAAATACTATATATAGCTTGCTTAGGTCCAAAACTTGTTCCTCATCTTATGCCATATAATATGTCATTGGTTAATAATAATTCTATAACAATCAATGAGAGATGTTTCTTCCCTATCAAATTCCTAGACTATAATGATGAAATTTGGTGTAATGTGATTCCAATGAATGAAGAACATGTCATTTTAGATAGGTCATGGATATATGATTTAGACATTAGCATCATTGGTTAATTAAATTCATATTCTTTGAATTTTAAAGGTAGAAATATCAAACTCATTAGATTACCACCAAGACCTCACAATAAGAACAATAAAAAAGGGAATGTGAACAAATAAGAACTTAATATAATGTGTCCAGAATAGTTTGAAATGAGGTTTAATGTCAAAAGTGTTGCAATATAATTTTCACTATGAGTTTTCTAATTCCTCGATCTACATGCTTAACACCTAACTTGTCATAAATTTTAAGCAGTCTTCCAAGCTTCCTTATTCTTCACCCCCTATGTTTGACATCCAACATGTCATAGATTTTGAACAACCTCCTAACCTCCCTAATGCCTTGACCTTTATGCTTAACATCCAACATGTTATAAGTTTTGAGCAATTTGTTGAGCTTTTTAAATCCTTACCTCTTATTTATGATAAGTAGGATAAGGAAGGCCCTGACTCATCATGTTATGTTCAATGTATATCCATCTAGGACTCAAAAAGTGTATGTTCCATTCCACACTTCCAATTATATAAGGTTAAAGGTTACAAACCTAGGATGTAAGTATATCTTCCTCTCTTGTCTCCTTGCGCTAAAATATTTGATTCAGCTAAGTCTTGCATGTAGAGTTTATAATTTGTATGTTAAGATCATAAAACATATTCAAGCAAATAATGAACAATATAGATTTTGAGTTGATTTATATAAAATTATAATGTACTTAACATTGAAAAATATCTCATGATATAGATTAGACCTGAACAATATCCTTTATAAACTGATCATAAATTACAAGTGAGTAGTGTCAAACCATTCAAAGTGTTGCAAATAATTGAATCAAATAGTTATGTTATTAAAATGCCACTAAACTTTGATATTAGTTCTACTTTTCATATAAAGAACCTCATTACATATAAAATACAACAATCTATCTATCATATATCGATTTTTGGATTCATGACCAACACATAGATAATGCCCATAATATAAGTTTTTACAATTTAAACAAACTAAAGCTTTATGCGGCTTTCAATACTATAATAAAAGTCCATAACATAAAACAATATCTTAGTACAAGAGTTGATATAAATATCGTAATTGTGAAGCTCTATCTAGACATAATAGGATAACATTAATTACAAAAAAAGAGTAGGTTTTGAAGTCTAAAAAAGTGACATATTAGCAAAACTATATACTTAAAAAAATAAAATAACAAGAAGGTGAGTTCAATAACTAGTGAGTAAATACATTTAATATATATATATACACACACACACACGAGATAATATGGAAAAGAGAACAATTTTGGCTTTAGGTTTTTACAAGAAAGTTTCACAAACATGCCATAATAAAATATATGTTAGCATATGTATTCTGACTAACATACCAAAATATCATATTATAATCAAACAAATATAATCATATCTCAAGACTCAACTCATGATATGAATCAAATGAGAAGTTATCAATTCAGAAGTGGATAATAGATTAATCAAGAGTTTAGTCTCAACAAGAGATCATGTTTAATCATAACCATATAATAAATAATATAGGAATTACAAAGAAGAACGATCAATTTTATATTAACAATTTAAGTATTTGCATTATTCATCTTGCATATAAAAAATTATTCACTCACTTGACTAAAAAACAAATGTCCAAGGAGATCTTACTAATGCCTAACAAGTAAAGTATTAAAAGTATTTGGATATAAAAAAAGACATACTAAAAAACAACCTGAAAAGAACTTACAATCAATTTAATATATTGAACTTAAAGTCTAGCCTATAATCCTATATGTTTAGGAACTAAAATGAGAATATAAACAAGAATTGATCCACCCAATCGATCTTAAACATAACTTAAACTGATTGAATCTAAAAGAATCATTGTTCCCTTATTATGAGGTCAACTAGTTGACCAAAATCTAACACTGTCTACTAGTTCATCCTAACTAGTGGACTGAAACCTAATAAGCCAATTGATCTACCAATTCAACCTCAATTGATTGACCAATTAGTTAAGAATTTTAGACTAGTTTTCATAAAATGGCATATTCTAATTCTTAACCTAAAAACCTAAAAAAACCAAAATAACTAACCTATTACAATTCAACCCGTCACATTATAATTAACTAATTCATCACATATAATCAATTCATCAGTTAATTTATAAATCTAACCCTATATGATATTTTGAAAATAAATGAGTAGGAAAAGGCTATAAAGCCCCTGAAGTTTTAGAAGTAGATATAAATAAATAAGAGGTATTGCAGTAATTCAACAAAACTTAATAATATAAATAGAAAAAAAAAAGGAAATAAGGATTTGAAAATTGAAAGAAAGAATTGGCAGGAGAGAAGGTATAAAAAAGAAGAAGAGAAAAGAGGGAAAGATAAGGAAAATAGAAAGGAGATAGAGAAAATAAGTTTAAAGGTAAGATTTAGGTTTTAAAATGTAAAAATATGTGTTCTTTGAGTTTTAAATTTTTATTTTGATGAATATTAGGGATTTAAAGATTGTGTTTTGGGTTTATTGATGAATTGATTTTAATATTATAGGTTAATTATTGTGAGTAATGAGTTAATTAGTTGATTTTGAGAGAGTGTAGGTAAATATGATGATTTTGAGTTATGATTTATTTGAATGGTGAATTTATGTTAGAAATCATGAGATAACAGTAGATAATCTGTGAAAATTCTAGATTTAAGGTTGAGGATAATGAAATTTCAGTTTGGTCCCTTAATTTATAAAAATTACGGTTTAGTTCCCAAAATTTGAAAAAATTAAAGATTGGTTCCTGGAACATAATTTGAGATTCTAGATAGAATTAAAGATGAATTGTGAGAAGAATTCCAGTATAGTTATGAATTTATGACACTTTTGATTTGGTCATCTTATTTGATAAAAATTACAATTTAACCCTAAAAATTTGATAAAACTACAGAATGGTCCGTAGAGTATAATTTGAGATTCTGTACAAAAATGATAATGAATTATGGATAGAATTCCACTATAATTATGAATTTATGATATTTTTAGTTTGGCCTTTCAATTTGACAAAGTTACAATTTGACCCTTAAAAATATGATAAAATTCATATTGGTTTGTAGCTGTAATATTAGCTTTTTCAGATTGATTTGATGAATAATTGAGGGTTATTTAGTGAATTATTATCAATTTTATTATTTTTTTTATTATGAATTATATTTTGAGAAAAATTTTAGGTTTTTAGGAAATAATTAGTTTAGTCTAAAAATATATAGGGTTATGAAGTATACTCTTAGATAAGTGTATTAAATAGATTATACGTTATTTTGAGTCATTCTTGAATATATTTCCTTTGTATTAAGATATTCTACTAGCGAGACATCAGTAAGATCTCTTTCGGTATTTGATTCTGAGTGTTGTTTACTTTGTCAGGTGAATGGATAATTTTTTTATATGCATGAGAAATATTATAAATATTTGAATTGTTAATATAAATTGAATCATGGTTTTTGATAATATATAAATGTTGATTATTATTCTTATTACGATAAAGCATGATCAATTATTGAATCTGAATTCTTGATATGAACTAATATATATTTTGAATTGACTTCTAAATTTATAGCTCCTTATTTTATTGATGTCATGAATTGAGCCTTAATAAATGAATATGCCTATTTGATTATAATTATGAACCTATGTTATGTTAGTCAGAATAAAGATGCTAATAAGATAGTGTTAATCTTTGTGCACATCGCATATAAACCCTAGTTGGTCGAGAGAGTCACCAATCTATGTGGACTAATCATTCTACAGTACGGAGCCTTATGTTCATTGCATTTTGATTTTCTGACGAGTTTTACCTTATGATATTTTTGTTATGGTGACACGACTAAAAGATTAATGTCTTCCCCTAAGGCAAGACCGGGGTCGAATCATAAGGAGGTTAATTGTACAAATTATAAACAAGAATTATAAATAACAATAATAGCAATAACAACAACAATAACAATAACAACAACAACTATAATAATAATAATACTAGTAGTAGTAGTAGTAGTAGTAGTAGTACTAATAATAAAGAAAGAGAAGAAGAAGATGATGATGAGAACTTAGAAATGAAATATTAATGTAAGGATTAAACAATGATAATAACAAATGTCAAGGTTAAATATTCCACTAATGGTATGTCAAATAAGTATAGTATAAACTCTTATTATTCAATTGGAAACCACACACAAAGGAGGTTCCAATCAGATTATAGATTATTAACATGATTACATTAGTCATCTTATTCTATTAATGGTAATACTTGTAAATTTTATCCATGATTATAACTTATGTTAATAACAAATCAAGTTCCTTTCATAGCTCAGGTGTCGGTTATACCATATAGTATGGGCTATAAAAGTGCTAAGCATTTGTTGTACCAAGTGTTATACAACATAAATTAAGATTAGTCATTTAACAAGCAAAGTATTAAAGAGTAAACAAGATAACAAATATAAAACATGTTAGTATCAAACATTAAAGTCCATATTAAGTTTATACTATACTTATTCTTAGACCATTAGTGTAACCTTTTCACTATGACATAATAAACTTAGCTAGACATAATGAAAGAAAGAAAAATAGATAAACAAAATAAGAACATAAATAATATAAAAGTTAATTAAGTAAAGGAAATGCATAAGCTTGATATTAATGAAAACAAATCATAAACATTATAAAAAATACAAAGAGAGAAAGGAAGAGCATGATCTTGATATAGAAATCAAGATGCCTAAATGCATGACAAATGCCTCCTTTTATAGGCCAAAATTAGGAACTATTGATTTGATGACTAATTAATGAGTGGGTGACCAACTCTTGACTTGGTGACAATCCTTATCTTCTCTTATCTGCCCATAACGTCATTGATAACATCCAAATTGGAGCTACTTGAAAACATGAAAGTTGTAGAAAATTGTCTTAGCGTTCTTGTATAAAATATTCAGCTCATTTCGACTTCTAGAACTCCAGATATGGCTAAAATACTGAATAGTACTCGAGCTGTAGGACAAATTCGGGTTTCTTTGTTGTTACAACAATTTGGACTTGAAAATGACTTTTAGATCTTGGGCTCCATATGAAAGTTATAAGCCTATGTTTTACCTTTCCATCCATATAAAGTAGACCTAAATATGAGATCTATAGCTCCAAATATGATCCAATTACCAAACAGTGTTCTAGTTTAGATTATACCGACATCTCTTTTCTAAGTTTGGTCATCTCTTTATCCTTTAATTTCAATTCTTAAATTCATCAATCAATCCTTTCATTTATGTGATAGGCCTGCATTTAAAATGAACATTTACCACAAATTAAAGATATCTTATATTATTAGATATATTATTATAAAACATGCTTTAGTTAAGGAGTTATTCATACTTTAAGTGCAAAATGATGATATAAAACCTTAATTAAAATGCACTTTTAAGTATTAATCATATGGCCTATTTAAGAAACCTTTCTATAAGAACCTTGAGCTATAATTGTGTGTGTGTGTGTGTGTATTCATCGTTCTTGTATTGCCTTGTATGTGTATATTATACGTTATCTACTCACTGAGTTGTTGAATTTATTTTTCCATTATTTGTCTTTTCATGTTTATAGCTTGTTAGCGAGTTATTTTTGTTGGACCTTCAAAACCTATTTTTTTGTTAAAATTAATATTTTTCTTTTATGTCTAGTTAGTGCTCTACAACTATAAATTATATTAACTCTTGTATTAAAAAAATAAAATTATATATTATAAAGTTAATTTTTTTTATTAATGTTGTGTTGAACTTTGATTAAATTAGAATAAATTTGTATGTAAGTTTAGGTTGATATAGGCATGGAACCTTAGAGAGGAACCTCAACTATGTGTTAGTTATGGATCCGGGAATTGGGTCGTGACACCCTAAAACATAAACTTCAAAATCCTAAACCATAACAAACCAAAATCAAACTAATTACCTCAACTACATATTAAAAAACAAGTCTTACCTTAAACAATTAGTTTTTCCGATCATTTTCCTCAATCTTCCCTTCTCTTTTCTTCTTCTTTTTCTTCTTTCATTGCGAGTTCTCTCTCTCAATCTCAGGCTTCTCTTTTTATTTTATTTTTATCTTTCTATTTATACTTATAAAGCTATTGGTTCAGTTACCATGATACCCCTAATTCATTTATACCTATTATTTAAGCCTTCAAGGGCATTGTTGTCTTTCCTTTTTATTAATCCTCTCTCTCTCTTTTTATTTCAAAACATATGATTTTTTTGAAACTCTTATCCCATTATCCTTATATTTGGCATAAAAGAAACATATTAATATTATTTTGGATGTATAAGTTGTTTTTACCAAGGATGATGTACTTTAATGAATCATAATATAGAAGCTAAATGACTACATTCAAATCATACCTGAATTATCAGAGAAATATCACAACAACTTGATCATGATCTTTAGGAGCATTATTGGAGCCGCCTTGAATTACACTTGATAGGGTCGAGTTTTTCCAACCATGAAATAATTGGTAAGGACACTAAACCAGAGAGACATTGTTTAAACACTCGTATGATTATAGACGAGAAATGATAGCGCAAACCATTAAAAATTAAGCTTTAGCCTTGTTTTGATTTAATTAATTTGAATTTTTAGTTGAGATTTATTAATTAAGTTTTATTTATTGAATTGAATTTAATTATTATTGAGTATTTTATTTAGTAAGTTATAAGTCTAATTGCTTGTTTGTAGTTCAAATTTTAGTATTTATTTCTTATTTTTCTAAATGCTAAACAATTATTGATGAATTGAATACAAATTACAAAGTTGTAAACTTTTCAAACCTCTATTGTTTCTTTTCTTTTGCTTCTTCTACTTTCTTTGGCTTTTTCTTCTTAGCTTCTTTTTTCTTCTTCAAATCTCTTTTGTCCGTCATGTTTACCTCATCAAGCCATGAAGCATCGCTTGTTCAACGACCATTGAGGATGGATTCACAGTCAGACAAGCAACATGAAGAAACATCATCTGATGATATAGGGATTGTTAAAACGTGATTCCTAGATGATTGATTGCTAACTGTAACTAAACCAATTCCCGCACCATGCAGTGGTATGTCAGGCAAAGTAGCATCTCCTTCCAAAAATTGCATCACTTGCCTCATGCTAGGTCTAGCTGCTGGAGTGCGATGGGAACAGAGCAGACCTAGCTTCAAAACCAACTCCACTTCTTTCACCTCATAGTTAACGTTCAATCTAGGATCCACTGTCCCAAGAATGGCCCCTCTTTTCCAGCATTCAAGTACCCAGTCAACCAGAACAACCTCCTCAGGTGGTCTTTCTGACTCTACAGGCCTCCTTCCACAAACTACTTCAAGCATGAAAGTCCCAAAAGCGAATACATCACTGCTTGTTGTGGCCTTTCCTGTTCTAGTAATCTCTGGTGCAAGATATCCAACAGTTCCAACCACATTGGTTGTTTGAGGAGTAGATCCATGTTCATGAAACTTAGCGAGCCCGAAATCTCCTAGCCGTCCGTTAAGATCGGCATCTAATAGGACATTGCTTGCTTTCACATCTCTATGCAGAACAACTTGTTGCCACTCTTCATGGAGGTAGAGAAGAGCAGATCCTACTCCCCTGAGGATTTGATATCGCTGAGGCCAATCAAGGTTAGGCTTTTCATTGCAAAATAGGAACTTGTCGAGACTTCCATTAGGCATATAATCATACACTAAGAGAAGCTCTCCTTTCCGTCGGCAGTAGCCTAAGAGCTGTACCAAGTTCCTATGCCTTAGCCTCCCCATGCTGGCAATCTCAGCCACAAATTCTTTCATTCCTTGGTTTGAACCATGAGAGATTTTCTTAACTGCGATTTCCACCTTGGAAGAAAGTAATTCTCCTCTGTAAACCCTTCCAAAACCTCCAGTTCCAAGGAGCTCCTTGTCTTTGAAACCTTTAGTTGCTTTATAAAGATCCTCGTAGCGAAACCTTTGAGGACCATATTGCTGCTCCCAATCTTCACGTACTTCTTCATATTTATTCCTCATAATACACATAGTTGCAAAACTTGCGATGAGTAAAACAGATACTGTTATCAATGGGATCACGATTCGTAAATCTGGTTTGTTACTCGAATTTCTTTCAGGAGGAAGTGAAGGAAGCTTTGAATTGCCAAGACTCTGTGCCTGCCCACTTTTGTTGAAGCTCCACCCGAGAATATAATGGTGACTGGATACAGAGCCAGTGGATGAAGAGAAACCAACATACATAGAATCCGAAAGAACTAGAGAAAGATCAATATTTGTAGACAAGAGAGGCTTTCGAGGTTTCGTGATGCTTACAGGAGCTAGTGTTACGTTAAGTAGCTTATCCATTTCATCATAGTCTATCCACACCTGCATTGGATCTCCACTTATGAGCTGCAAGATCTCATTTTCTCCATGTTCAGAAAAGTACGATGCTGGAGCAGATTGAATGGATGTCAAATTGTTGACATCTATCCCAACATGATTGTCATTTATATCTCCAAATTCAGGGCTTCTTATAGCATCAAGCTCAATGGCTAGCAAATGGTTGGAAGACAAACCAATTGTGGTAGAATTAAAGAGTCCAAGATATTGAGTAGCAGTGGCACCATTAAACTCTGTAGATGGAGAGACAGTGAATGCAATGCCATGTCCGCCACGCATAGGTGACTCTGGAACCATGGCAAAGACAAAGTTGGTAGAGAATGAAAGGGACCTAGAATTGTTGGAGAGTGTATTGAAATGGAAGGGAAATGGGAAGAAAGCATGACCAATTTGCTGCTTAGAAGCGTTTGTCAGTTCCAACAAGCCGTTGGGGTGGATACTTGCAATGCCGTCAAGGCTTAGGTTGGCTCCCTTGAAGCCATTGTAGAAGAACTGATTCATCTCTTGAGCCAAGGCCAAGTGTTTTAAGGATATGAAAAGAGCTAGTACAAAATGGAGTGCTCTAAGTAATGCTGCCATAGAGAAAATAAGAGAGAAAGGATGATCTTTGCTTGTTCAGCTTTTTGAAAACTTTGGTGATATGAACCTTTAGCCTTTGCTGCATTCGCAATCGGACCCTTCAGCAGGATTATTGACATGCTTTAATCAGATGCAATGTCAACAACTTGGACTGGAGAAAAGTAATGACAATATAAGACTTTTGGTGAGTAAAGCTAGAATCAAGTTGCAATTGTTAAATTCCTGTTGAGGTCCAGGCAAATAATATTCTAGAACGAAAAAAATCATTTAAGGAAGAAGCACAAGAATATTTCAACTATATAATCAGCACAGATACCTAACTTCAACTACATGTATATAATTGACATTCGGTGCTTTAGCATGTTCTACCGTACTAAGGAACAGAGGTTTGAGGATGAATTTGCAATTTGTCAACCATAACCAGGTAGCCATGGCTGCTAGATTTTGAACACAAGTAAAACAGTGTTCTCTTAGCAAATAAATTGTGATATGAACATAGATTTTGGCAACTGGATGAAGATATGATAGTTTTGGTCGCTCTAAGCTTGATGCCAAAAATCTATTATTACTGCTCCTGCCTTTTTGGCCAAGTTCCTAACAACGCAGGCATCTGAAATCCAAAATTCAAAGCAGAATTGCGGTCTGCTTTGAATTTTCATAAACAATTATAGCAGACCAACAAGGGAAGTTTTGGTATTTCTTTGACTTATCCACATGTACATTAAATAAATAAATAAATAAAATAGCAATGACCTCATGATACTGACAGTTGCTCCTTTCCAAGTTCCAAATATAAGCTCAAACCATGCATAAAATAATATTTTTTTCCGAAATCATGCCTGATTACCAGGGATGCTGCGTCCAGTCACCCGTCGGTTTTGATGAATTCCTTTACAAGAATGTTGTTCAAAGCATCGTCAGGACTCGTTGTTTGGAAAGTAGGAAGTGCTTTATTTAATATTGAGGCATTACAAAACCATGTAAACGGACATCTGTGATAATTGATCGCAGTCCAAATGCCCCCTATCCACACTACTGGAATAGAAGTTGAGAAACTAATTTTCGGGAAGGGCATTTTACAGTGAATACGGTTCTGGTTTCTGTGTTTATTTAAAGTTATTATTAGAAAATGATATAAATTATATTATAAGAATTTATTTAATAGCTTTACGTTTTAGATAGGATGGTTTTTTAATATGGTATCAAAGTTTTGATAACTAAATAATTTCATGTTTGAATCTTATCATCCCTATTTATTTAATAAAAATTAAATAAAAAATAATATAAGTTTATATAAATTTTAAGTTTAAAGAACTTTTATTTAAAAAAAATATATTAAAAACTAATATAATTATATTATATAACCTCATCTAATAACTTAAATTTAGATGAGATAGTTAGTTTAACACTTACCATGTCCATCATCAACTACAACTGTTAGTTTTTCTGCGTGTAAAACGAAAAGGAAGTACATAGCACTAATCATCCTGCAAGAATGATCGAATCATGGCCCATCGCTATGATGTTCTCGTTTGAATATCTGCTGTGTAGTTTATAACAAGTATGGCAGCATTCATGAACTGTCTTTCTTAATTTAAAAGTGTGACATAATACACATTTTGTCACGGTCACGATCACCTGATATCAGTTGATAGATGCTCCTAAAACTGTAGTAAGAGAAAACAACTATCCATCGTAATCTCCAGAATTCCATTTCAGCCGCTTTGCCACTGATTTTAAGCTCACCAGCTGATCAAAAGTGAACCATTTGAGCTAAAGCATATCAGGTGATATAAAATTTCTAATTAAACGACCACTCTGATGATTAAACTTCAGAAGAGGAATAGGAAGAAATGTTACATTCAGTGCAGGGATCCACAAAATGCAATCTTTAGATAGTTATCGCTAACTCTAAGCAATTATTGCCACCTTCATTGGCAGCTATTTATTAACATACATAGAATTTGGTACACTGAATACCAGAAACTTTCTTTAATATCTATTGAAATCACCTTTCAGTTGGCTCTATGTATTCTTCCATGATTTTCTTCTTCGGTAACTGCAACCACAAGATGAACAGTGAGAAAAGAAAGATTCCTAATGTACATGACAAAAATCATACTGCCAATCTTAGCCCTGGCAGGTCAGGATAATCTTGTCACAACAGTAAATATGATAAATCATGTCACAACCTCCAATCCATTCTGATTTTGATTCAGCATTTATTTAACAAATTACAATATCCACCAATAATTCCAATCGATTGCGCTGCTAGAGAATGAAGGGGGAAAAATTATGTCACCTTCATGAGCATCGGTTGATATGGTCATATCTGAGGATGAGTTCTTAGCTGAATGGAAAACTGTAGGTTGGGAGGACTCCTGGACCTGAAGAAGAGAATTTACAGCATCTCTCACGATGTCCACCACACTCACATCGCCAGCAGTTTTCCTTGGACTTGTTGCTTGTAATGTCACTTGAGAAAGGGCTCTGTCGTCTTCTCCTGGCCCAGACATGTGCATTAAATACTCCTTCACTGAAACTCCTTTATCCCATTTTTTCTCTCCGGCAAAGAAATGGTAACCAGATGCTGCAGCTGCTGGATCTCGGGATGGATCTGATGTAACTTGGTCTTGAGCTACTTTGGTTGGTCCTGCTACAGATGATGCTGCTCTACCTTCCTCCACAGGGTCTAATCCCGCTGCACCTGGTGCTTCAGGGGTTGAAATAGCGAGGCTATGAATCTTGGAAGAAATGGCATGGGTAGCAATGGCTACTGTGTTGTATGCTGGTGCCAGCTTCTCTGCCACAGTTTCAGTTAGTGTTTTAGGAGACTTTTCATTTTCTTGTTTCCCGCTCACAGTTTCAGTTATTGGCTTGTCTTCAGCAGCACAGGTCACGCTACTCGGCAAAACATGCGTCTCCGATATCACAGTTTCAGGGGTTGAAACAGCGAGGCTTTGAATCTTGGAAGCAATGGCATGGGTAGCAACGGATACTGTGTTGGATGCTGGTGCCAGCTTCTCTGACACGGTTTGAGTCAGTGTTTTGGGAGACTTCTCATTTTCTTGTTTCCCGCTCACAGTTTCAGTTATTGGCTTGACTTCAGCAGCACAGGTCTCACTACTTGGCAAAACATGAGTCTCCGATATCACAGGAACTGCTCTTGGATGCTGTCTAGCGGTCTCTTTATACCCCTCAGGAGCCATCTCTGATTCATACACTGAGAGATCACGTAGACGAGTTAATTAAATACACATTCATTCAGGCAAGAATTCCCAAGAACTTTTACTTCACATAAGATTTTATATTTTTTCTACTATATACGAAGAATGAGACTGTGACTGAAGTTACTTGGGGCTCCTAGATATTCAGGATCTTCTTCATCTTCAACATAATCCAGGCTGACACCCCATGAAGGAGTGGTGTTACCGTCGTCATTATGTTTCTTCTTGCTGAGGGTGCTTCGCCATTTCCTGGCCTTCTCCTTCACTTTTGTAATAACTGATTTCTTTTGATTGGGGGACTGATCATACTCCAGCTCATGATCCTTACAAAAAGTTGGTGTGGTGTGTGGCGACCACCTTGTAACTTCCTCAGCTGCACATGCAAAACTCATAGGTCAGTAGTGATAGAGACATGAATTTCCATGACTTTGGAATCAAATACAGGCATTTTTTTAATAATAATTTACGTTGTAAAGTAAATTAAAACACATTTATTTTCAACTTTCAATATCTGAAGAAAGAGTTGATGAATGAACTGAACATGAACAAATCCTAAAATTTTCTCCAGCTGCTGATAAGCTATAGCTTGACCATCTTGTTGTTATTCCCGTTGCCTATCGTATTCAAGTTCAAGCCTCCTAGGGAAAACAGAATCATTAACCTGTTCTTCTACCATGGAGGTTACATTATGGTTTATGGAATTACCTTGTAGAAGTTCTTCCACAGTTGGGGTTGTTGGATTTCCAGGCCTTTTACCATGTCCGTGTTTGACATCAAATGGAGCCATTGCTCCAGTACGTGATTGAGAGTGTGCCATAAATTCCGTCAGCCTTGAGTTTCTCTCCTAATGTCCATCCTTTGGTCTGCATCTTTGATCACAGAGAGGGAAATTTAAGGAGGGGGGTAGCCCAAGTATATCTTTCCGGAGTTCTTGCACAGGCAGTGAACAACAAAGAGCCGCATGTCACCTGGTCAAAGATAGAATTGTGGGATCTGTTTTAACATGTGGCAATAAGATCAATGTAGTTTAATTGATTGCAATTGTTAGCCACAGAAGGGTACCTCCTGAAATACCAAGTTGACTAAATCTGCGTAACTGTTTCCCCATTTTTAGTCATATGGCTTCGAAGAGGTATTTCCTCTGTTTCCCCTTTCGCAAAATACTAGCCATCATGGTCCAGAGTGAAAAACTCAGCTTCATATATCACACTTAGAAATCCCCCTTTTTTTCAGTTCATATACAGGTTGTGAAACCCATCCTAACCCTGATCATCGCCATCAATTTAACTGCAGCCTGCTATGCCTCTGTTCTGACAAGGAAAACTAAAGAACTGTTTAGAACGAACAGACTACGTTGTGTCCACACAACTTTTATTACAAGTAAACCCTGAGGACATGAGCATCAAATCCAAAAACAGTAACCAAAGCATGAAGACCATCTAAGTCACATTTATGAACAAGTAAATTCTTCACATTAACGACCTCTCTCATATCAAATTCACTTCAAATAACCACAAGCTTCTCTAGGAAAGAAAAAGAATCTATATTTCCATGTAAATTGTTATCCATTTATGATCCTCTAACATACCATAAGCTGTGTTTGCAGAGAACTCTCCATTCAAAGTAAATTTCCATATAAATATGTCCTCGCGGCCGTCAGAACCGCGAGGAGGAAACGTCGCTGCAATTTTCAGAATTAATTCAATAGGTAGGAATCTATCAAAGATTGACCACTCCCACTGGCTAGCATCACTAACAAACTGACAGACAGTCCGTTGAAGTTGCTCCTCAGGAACCAAATCAATAGCAAACTCAAGAAAGGATCACATTTATCAAGCCTGCAATGTTGCCATAACCGAGCTCCTTTTCCATCACCAAGAATCCAAGAAACACCTTCTGGCACCTTTGGATGAAGTCTACAAATAGTCTTCCATAAAGGAGACAAATAAGGCTTCGCTAACCACCCCAAACCATAACCATCCTTTCTCATGTATTTATCCCTCAGCACATGAACCCAGGACTGATCATTCCCTTTCATCAAATCCCAAAACAAACTTTGTTAACAAAGCTTCGTTCATGGCTTCAAGATTTTTAAGACCTAAACCACCGTAACTCTTAGGCTTACATATTTTATCCCACCCTACCAAATGAACCGTCCAGCATGCTCCTGATCTCCCCAAATGAAACGCTTACAAATCCTCTCAATATCCTCACAAGTAGATTTTGGAAGACTTTGCAGATTGCATTGTATATAAAGGCAGGGCTTAAATGACCGATTGACAAAGAGCAACTCTTCCAGCCAATGAAAGCTTGTCCACCTTCCAACCAGCCAATCTCTGCTGTGCTTCATCAACAATATATCTTATAAGGCATTTTTTATCCTTCCATGAATCAGAGCCACCCATCCTTCCATGAATCAGAGCCACCCCAAGATACCTCCTCGAGTCATTTGTTCTTGTAAAGCCTTTTGCTCCTCCTTTCTGTCCAAAGTGGAAGAGGAAATGCAAGTGATTTGGCCATAGTCAAACCATTCCCTAAAGTTTCAAAAGTTTAATGTCCCAAGAAATGTTAAATTTTCTTACATTTAACATTCTATAAATAGATAAATACAAATATCTTTAAAATCTCAAAATTATTTCATACAAAAAAACTAGCAAGTCCACACACCAAGCTCTCCCTTGCAGCTTCCTTTAAATAACTTCTATAAGTTTGACAAGGAACGACAGGTCGCTTGTTGGGCAGCAAGAATCCTCTATTGCCTCGCCCCAGGAAAGAAAGAAATGCACTGGAACTGGGATTTGAGAAGCCGAGGAGAAATCTGAAATGTGCCTGCTTCTTTCCCGTTACCAATTCAAGGGAACTTTAGCATTTTTTAAATCCCACCATAAGCTTCCCATCCTAATCATATCACGCCGTTCATTTCGATCATCATCGGAAACTTATTTTCATCTCATCGAAACATACGGTCGTGATCGAGCATTACAGCAAGGGAAAAAACTTCATGCTCATCTCATCATTAACGGTTTAGCTCGTTTGACCCATTTTGCCTCCAAACTCATCTCTTTCTATGTAGAAACTAAGCAGTTATCTGACGCTCGCAAGTTGTTCGACAAAATTCCCGAGTCAAATATCCGCCGTTGGATTGTGCTCATTGGTGCCTATTCTCGTCGTGGGCTTATTCAAGAAGCTTTGAGTGTTTTCTATGAAATGCAAAAGCAGGGTTTCGGGGCCAACAAGTTTGTTATTCCTAGCGTACTCAAATGTTGTGGTCATGTGTATGATGTGCAAACTGGGAGGATTTTGCACTCTGTGATTTTGAAGTATTCGATTGAATCGGATGTTTATGTTATTAGTTCATTGATCGATATGTACTCTAAATGTGGAGAAGTTGAAAAGGCACGGCGAGTGTTTGATAGGATGGTGGAGAAAGACTTGGTGGCTTTGAATGCCATGCTTTCGGGTTATGGTCAACATGGTTTTGCTAAAGAAGGATTTGCTTTGATGGATAAAATGGAAAAATTGGGTATCAAGCCTAATGTAATAACTTGGAATAGCTTGATTTCGGGGTTTGCACAAAAGGGTGATGATGCAATGGTTTCAAAGATGTTCGAATTGATGATCAGCAAGGGAGTGGAGCCTGATGTGATTTCTTGGACTTCGGTTATATCAGGGTTGGTGCAAAATTTTCGTAACGAGGCAGCTTTTGATGCATTTAAACAGATGTTGGGCCGGGGATTTCTTCCAACTTCTGCTACAATTAGTACTGTTTTGGCTGCTTGCGCGACCATGGCTAATGTAAGGAGAGGGAGGGAGATACACGGCTATGCAGTGGTGATTAGAGTTGAAGATGATATATATGTAAGAAGTGCTCTTGTTGACATGTATGCCAAATGTGGTTTTATATCAGAAGCAAGTATGCTATTTTATATGATGCCTGAGAGGAATACGGTTACTTGGA
Source organism: Populus pruinosa (assembly GCA_026413675.1). Taxonomy (NCBI): domain Eukaryota; kingdom Viridiplantae; phylum Streptophyta; class Magnoliopsida; order Malpighiales; family Salicaceae; genus Populus; species Populus pruinosa. The sequence continues at coordinate 29,491,790 of CM048592.1, read as the reverse complement.
ATTCGATGATTTTTGGGTATGCAAATCATGGTTACTGTGATGAAGCAATTGAGCTTTTTGATCAAATGGAGAAATCAGAGGGAAATAAGCTCGATCACTTGACTTTCACGGCTGTCCTTATTGCTTGTAGTCATGCTGGAATGGTTGAACATGGACAAAGTTTGTTTCTCTTGATGCAACAGAAGTACAAGATTGTTCCAAGATTAGAGCATTATGCATGCATGGTGGATCTTCTTGGCAGGGCTGGAAATCTTAATGAGGCTTATGATATGATTAAGAAAATGCCTGTTAAGCCTGATTTATTCGTGTGGGGAGCATTATTAGGGGCATGTAGGAATCATGGGGATATAGGTCTTGCTGAGGTAGCAGCTAGGCATTTGGCTGAGCTTGAGCCTGAGAATGCTGGGAATAATATGCTTATGTCAAATTTGTATGCTGATGCTGGTAGCTGGGGAAACGTATCAAGGTCTAAGAAGATGATGAAACGTAAAAGGCTGAAAAACTTTCCGGGGTGCAGTTGGATAGAGGAAGCCACCTGATATATAAGCATGATTAGAACAGCTATTGCTGATATATATGATATTCATGCAGAGTGGACCCTCCTTTTTTTCCAATTCTTTTTTGATTGCTTGTAGTTATGCTGTGCAATTATATCTTGCCAAAGGTAATTGCATGATCATCAATGCTTTCCTCTCTTTTCCTTTAATTGATCTTAATACCCTCATCCTGTTAGTATGTTTTTGTTTATGTTTTATTATTGGCCAACCTTTTTTATAGTCCTGCCAATTAAATGCTTCTTTAGTTGACGGATATTCGTGCAAGAGCTCTTCGCTATATCGCTGCTGTTGCGGCAGAGAATGCAAGGAGATGATCTAAACCATTTATCTCTTTTGCTATCCAGGAAAACAAAATCATGACCCGGTATTTTGGCCTGCGTACTTGCCCCAGTGGTTCCGCACAAGTAAGATGAAAGGAGTGTGATCAGTTGAATCGCGGTTATAATTATTTTTTAAAATATTTTTTATTAAAAAATATATTAAAATATTTTTTTTATTTTTTAAAAATTATTTTTAATATCAATATATTAAAATAATCTAAAAATATATATTTAACACAAAAATATAAAAATAAAATAATTTTTATTTTTAAAACACAAAAACAAACAAAAAAATCAGTTATTATTACAAAAATCAGTTATTATTACTCCACTTTTGTATTGAAAAACAAAAGACTCTTCATTCGTCATCCTTCACCAACTTTTAGTGGGCATGTATAAATCTCTCTTTATTCTCCAAATTCTTTACCAGATTCTCCTCCCATCAACCTTAAAAAAATTTGCTGTTCAGAAAAAAAAACTTGGATTAGAAGTTAAAACTATCCACCTTCCTTTTCTTAGCCTAAGTGGTTGCCATCGGCTAATGTTGGGTTGTTTAAAAGTATAGTAACAATTAATTTTTAAAATGTTTTTATTTAAAAATATATTAAAATAATATATTTTTTATTTTTAAAAAATTATATTTAATATTAATACATCAAAGTAATACAAAAACTTAAAAAAAAATTAATTTTAAATAATTTTTTAAAATCGTGAAATATAAATTATACCACAACATCAAACAACAATGTTGTAAAACAAAACGTATTTGTGGTTTTGAAAATGTCATTGTTACGTAATAAGATCCGAAGGTAATTATACCAATAACAAATGAAAAAGTTGAGATGCTTAAATGAAAGTTGCAATATTGGTTGAAGATTCTTATACTCAGAATCCATATTTTTACATTAGATCGTTGCTAGGATCATAATGCTGAAAAACTGGATATTGAAAAATAAATATTAGGGAGAGTAACAACAATGCTAGATCAATAGCAGAGAACGAAGGACACACAGTACCGTACCATATATATATATATATATATATATATATATATATATATATATAAATATATATATAACTTTGTTTATGTAGTTTGAGATGGGGTGATTGTTTTGTATTGTTGTGTTTTTGAATAATAACTATTGCTGGTTAAAAAATAATCTTGGTTTGACCTCTAAAAGCAAATTGCACATTCTTTTATTAATTGACACCAAATTAAGATAATTGAAGATATATGTGTCATGTATGTTTTTTGATATATTTCAACCATTCCGTTTTAAACATTAAAACACAAACTACAATAACTATCTTGTCAATCTATAAACACAATCCACGTAAGTATTGCATGGAAGCAGCTTTTCTTCCTTTTCTTTCATTTGGGTTTGAAATAGAAACCACCGAGTGGAAACCCTAGATTATAAAGAAACCCTAGATTATAAAATTTTGTTCAGGCTTAGAATTATTGGTTAAAACCACCCTCCCTTTTCATCATCCCATGTCATTGCGAGCTGCCAACTTCTAAAACAAAATTTTAATTATCTAGTTCTTTCTCGTGATTATCCTGATTTTTGTTTGACATCAAAAAAGATTGGGGCAGCATAACTTGATATATATATATATATATATATATATATATATATATATATATATATATATATATATATATATATATATATAATGCTTGATATTATGGTATTTGTTGTTTTTTAAAGTATTATTTATTTAAAAATATATCAAATTAATAGTTTTTTATTTTAAAAAAAATGATTTTTGACATTATCAAATCAAAACAATTCAAATATCCTAAAAGCCATTTGAATAAACAGACTCATGGAACATTGCCACATAAAAGTTAGGCATGCATATTAATGGTGTAAAGGAAGACCGGAGGAGCCTTGCTATAATTAAATCACATCTCACTTGGATGAGATTTATTTTAGCACTCTTACTAGCAGCAATGTCAAATCAACATTCCAAAAGAAAAATAAAATACAACAGCTAACAGAGACGCTTAAAAGAATTATAATGCACTTAGCATTATCATTAAAAAGAAAAGAAAAGGAAAAAGAAAAAGTAGAGAGAAGGGGGAAGAAAGAGGGAGCAATCAAGCAGAAACCAGTGACATGTAACTTTCAGAATGCCTAGCCTTTCATTAAAATAGAATTACATAAAACATCTCAATAGAAATCAACAATTGAGCAATCAATTAGAAGAGGCATCCCTCACGACTTAAAAAAGTCTTCAGAATCAATGGAGATGGGTGATCCTGCACCGTCATTTTGATGTCATTGTATATCAATCATCCACACCGAACAAGTGGTTTTTTCTGTCAAAGTAGGAAGTTCTACCCTATAAAATCCCTAAGCAGCAGTATTTCATGCATATTATGAAATTTTCCATAGCTTAAATATGCCAATTAGATCAATAATTACTATTTTCATACATATAACTTCGTGCATGCAGCAACCAATATTAAATCAAGCCTATTCAAATATTTCTGACAAGCCTCTAAGTTGATAATCCCACCTAAAATGTAGTGCCTTTATTTCAAGCTAGGTATTTAATTCCTACAACTCAACTTCATGATAGGAAAATTAAATATATTGTTGCCTTTATAACAGTAAATTTTAATTTAAACATGTCACTCTTTATATATATGCAAGATGTGGGATAATAGAAAATCAAACTAACTCTAGGATATTACATAAAGAATATTACCAGCAAGATTTCTAAAGAATTCAAATGAAAGATCAACTTTTAGGATCAATACAAGTAAACAAAACTAATTCAAATAACCGATGAACCTTCAAGACAATTACAAATGAATGAAGGATTAGAAGCAAAGATAGAGAAGTAAAAGAGGTATTCAAACACAAGCATGATGATGTGCTAGACCTAATATCCTTAAACTTAGATGTGCATCAAGCCTAAATGCATATGAATTTAGCAAACTGCCATACTCATCTCCTTTAAATTGGCTATGCACCGAGCCCATTTGAGCATAGGCTTAGCAACCCTCTCGACTCGTCAACCTTGAACTTAGCTATATGTCAAGCCCAATTGGTCATGAATTTGGCTCATTTCCATACACATTGATCTTGGGTTTGATAGTATGTTGAGAGCGAAGGATTAAAGGTCTAGTGACCACTATAGTCTCCATGTTCGGTCATAAAGCTCTATTTGTTTATTTTTATAAATTTTCAGATGAAATGCTAATATTAGGGATATTTGCCTCCCTACACCTCTAAGTGCATAAAAAAATCTCTCAACGACCTACCATATTTCCATGTCAATAATATTGTGTAAGGGATATTTATCCCTCATAAAATGTTGTGTAAGAAATATGTATCCCTCGTTAATGTTATCAGTAGAAAATAACTCTTCATCCCCTTTATTACAGTAAAATGTCATGGTTTATGGGTTATAAATATTAACCAAGCCACCAAGTAAATGGTTTATAATTTCTATTTTCTAAACACTAATACTTTTAAATCCCTGAGCATTTATCATCCTAAAATAAGAACACACACTCTTGTACTTGGAATTTAAAGTTTATTCTATTATTTATTGCAATTTATTTCTAAAAGTTATTGACTTTATTATTTGAGAGTCCCTAAACCCATCAAAAAATATTGTTTTGCAAGCATTAGGTCTTCTACTACCAATCATCCACCTCATAAGCTCTGTAGAATGGAATATTGACACGAACATATGATTATCCATTGTCCAAACACCAAAAACCATCATTCCTAAGCATATTAAATTTTAGAACATCATCATTTGGCATTGTATATGAGAGACTTGATAAAAAAAAATCATAAACTCTTTCATAAATTTGGTTATTAACCTTTCTGAGTTACTTTATGGTAGATAATCAAGATATATCTAGGATGCGACATGTCACAGACCTTTCTATAATTGTTGACATATCTACTCCATCAAAGTTTTAACAATTCTTTAATTAGGTTTGGCTCCTTATTGAGGTATTGATAGTCATTCAAGGGAAAAATCAAGCATAATAAGTCTCAGCACAAAGGAAGTTTTGTCTTTGCCTTATACTTGGTGATGGTTTCTCCCATTTAACACCTCTCAGCCATCCAATGTCGTTTAGAGTAGGCACCTTATACTTGGTGATGGTTTCTCCCATTTAACACCTCCCAGCCATCCAATGTCGTTTAGAGTAGGCACATGTCATAAAAGTCTACCAAATATAAAAGATGATTATTAAAAAAAAAAAAGTAAAATAATCAAAGCAGACAAGAATCGATTTCTTACATGGAAAGCTATTTGTCCAGCAAGGGTAAAATAACAGTTATAGCTCTCATCAAACATCGTTTGGAAATCTAAATAAATAGTCAAAAGCCTTATCAAGCTCATCAACACCTCTAAGCCTTCAAACTTAAAGCTGGACTTCCCATCCAAAATAATCTTCATGGCATACTTTTCATCCTTGATCAAAGTAGGAAAGGGCTCGAATAAGGAAAAAGTCAATAAAAACATCCTCAAGCCCAAGTTGTCCAACTTCTAGCAGAGCATCCTATATAGAAATCCTAGTAGCCAAAAAGGTCTTTGTAGTTGAAAGTGAGGTTAAGGGCATTAGCAATAAGGTAATATGAGAGGTTAAGGCTACAACATTAAACTCCACAGGGGTAGTAATACCCACAATCACTTTAGATGGGGTAAATTTTATTTAACCCTCAACCAAAAAAGAATGACTTCTACCATTAGCTTTGGCCTCTAATTCCACAAGAGTGGTGGCACTAATTAAATTGTACCAATCAAAACCAACAGATGTCATTATTATTGTTAGCACCATCAATCAAATTGTAACAAGTTCTGAAGATATTTATAATAGGCTCAATCCAACGAGCCTAAAAAACTTGTTCAAAACATATATGATAATTCATCCATTAGAATGCAACTAGCCTATGGCCAACCTGTAATAACAAAAGACTTCCCTCATAAACCTTTGAAGAGAGAAAAAATACCCCAGCTCATTCATACAAAAGACGTTAATTATCTCACAATGCTATTAAGAGGTGGTCATGGTCGTCCTTTTAAGACTTAAAGGTAATTTAGCCGCATGTTCTCCTGGATACTAACCATTTACATAGGCCACATGCTCTATTGTTAAAGTGTTGGGCTCGGTGTTTTCAGAGGTTTGAGACAGTCTCTCTTTCCCCCTTTTGAGGCAATAAAGGAGGGACTTTTCTCGGGTTAGAAAATACCTTCTTTTTTCTAGAGATAAATGTTAAAGTTTCATTTCCTCTAATCTTAGGGTCCAGGCTAATGAGCTTTTGTATTTTACTACTTCCCTTAATTTCTAATTGGAAGCTAAATTCATTGTTGGAAGAAGCAACATCTCTATTTTTAGGATTGGACCTAACTCTTATAAAATCCATTTTTTCTAGCTAAATAACTAGAAAAAAGAATAAAAAATCTTAAGGTGGGGAATACAAAAAATAATAAATTTTTTTTTGTAAATAAAAAAAAATCAGTCAAAGCTTCTTTAACAATTTGTTTTTTACAAAAAAAGTTGCAAGAGTAAAGATAAAAGAAAAGAATAAAGGTAAAAGTGACTAGAGTTATAAAAGAAATAACAATTCATCCTTATTGTTGAATAAATAACCATTGATGTCATCAAATATCTCCAAGAACCTAATCAATTGCTACATTAAAAGCACATCATGTTTCTCTTCCTAAGCGACTCTTTTTTAATTAAAATATGTCACCTAGCCATAAGAATCCCTATCACATAGAAAAGGTAAAAAAGTCTTATTAAAAGCTAAAAACCTTTCAAATATTTTATGTATTCAATATATAAAAACTTGAGAGTTTATTGATTCAACATATTTTGAAAAATTATTTTAAGCCTAAATCCTTATTTAAAAGATACAAAAACAGGGTGATAACTCAATGATAGATGAGTAAAGCTTGCATCCATACCCAGCATCCCTAAGCTTTACAAAATATCAAGCCTAGAAAGCATGGGTCATGGTCACTTTTAGGTCAAACACCTTTGGGCATGACTACGAGCCAAGCTCAAATGATCATAGGTCTAGCAAGTTCTCAAACCTAACATCCTTAGATTTAACTAGGTGTTGACCTAAATGAGAGTATGGGTTTACCAAGCTGTCAAACCCAACATCCTTGAGTTTAACTAAATATTGAGTTTAAGTATATATAGGTCTAGTAAGTTGTCATGCCTAACATCCTTAGGTTGAACTAAATGTTAAGCCCGGGTAAATATGGGTCTAATGAGTTGTTAGACCTAATATCCTAAGTTTAGCCATAAGTTGAGCTTCAATGGATATGAGTTTAGTAAGTTACTAAACTCGACAACCTAGGTTCAGTCATGTTTTAAGCCTAAATAGACATTAATCTTATGAGCTATTAGACCCAACATGTTGGGTTCAACTACATGATGAGCCCAAATAGACATGAGTCTAACGAGTGATTAGTACTTAAAAGTGCATTTTTATCAAGGTTTTATATCATTATTTTGTACTTGAAGTATCAATAACTCCTTAACTAAAACATGTTTTATAATAATATATCTAATAATGTAAGATACCTTTAATTTATGGTTAATGTTCATTTTAAATGCAGGCCTATCACATAAATGAAATGATTGATTGATAAATCTAAGAACTGAAATTGAAAGGATAAAGATATGGCTAAACTTAAAAAAGACATGTCGGTGCAATCCAAACTGGAATACTGTTCGGTAATTGGGTCATATCTGGAGCTATAGATCTCAGATTTAAGTGTATTTTATATGGATGGAAGGTAAGACATATGCCTACAACTTTCATATGGAGCCCAAGATCTAAAAAGGTCATTTTCAAGTCCAAATTGTAGCAATAACAAAGAAGCCTGAATCTGTCTTTCAGCCCGAGCACTGTTCAGTATTTTGGTCATATCTAGAGTTCTAGAAGTTGAAATGAGCTGAAGTTTTTACACAAGAAATCTGAGACAATTGTCTATAACTTTCATATTTTCAAGTGGCTCTAATTTTGACTTTATCAATGATGTTTTGGGCAGACAAGAGAAGATAAGGATTGTCACCAAGTCAAGAGTTCGTCACCCACTCATCAATTAGTCATCAAATCAATAGTTTCTAATTTTGGCCTATAAAAGGAGGCATTTGTCATGCATTTAGGCATCTTGGTCTCTAAATCAAGATCATGATCTTGCTTTTCTTTTTTGTATTTTTTGTAATGTTTATACTTTATTTTCATTAATATGAAGTTTATGCCTTTCATTTTCTTTTCTTTACTTAGTTAACTTTTATCTTATTTATGTTCTTATTTTGTTTATCTATTTTTCTTTCTTTCATTATGTCTAGCTAAGTTTATTATGTCAAGGTGAAAAGGTTACACTAATGGTGTAAGAATAAGTATAATATGAACTTAATATGAACTTTAATGTTTGATACTAACATGTTTTATATTTGTTATCTTGTTCACTTTTTAATACTTTGCTTGTTAAATAGCTAATCTTGATTTATGTTGTATAATACTTGGTACAACAAATGCTTGGCACTTTCATAGCCTATACTGTATGGTATAACCGACACCTGAGCTACGAAAGGAACTTGATTTATTGTTAACATAAGTTACAATCATGAATGCTCGATGAAATTTACAAGTATTAACATTAATTGAATAAGATGACTAATGTAATCATGTTAACAATCTATAATCTGATTGAAACCTTTTTGTGTGTGGTTTCTAATTGAATAATAAGAGTTTATACTATACTTGTTTGACATACCATTAGTGGATCCTCTAACATTGACATTATTTGTTATCATTGTTTAATCCTTACTTTAATTTTCCATCTCAAAGTTTTCATCAATTTTTCTTTTTCTTCTTCTTTATTATTGTTATTATTATTATTATTACTATTACTACTGCTACTACTACTAGCATTATTAATATTATTATTGCTACTATTATTATTGTTGTTGTTATTGTTACTATTTTTGTTGTTTATAATTTGTACAATTAACCTCCTTATGGTTCGACCCCGGTCTTGCCGAGTTATTTATTACTTCGACACTCCTGCACTTGGGAGAAAACATCAATCTTTTAGTCATGTCAACGAGCTACCAGACCCAATGAGTTCAACCACTTGCTAAGCCTAAACGGGCATGGGTCTAATGAGATATCAGATCCAACATTCTTGGTTCAACCACTTGTTAAGCCTAGGTGAACATAGGTCTTACATGTTGTCAAACCTAACATCGATAAGTTCAACCACATGTTAACCTTAAGGATCTTGGGTCTGTCAGCTTTCGAGGCCCATGTTTGTTAGAGCTCAACGTGTAGCTAAGCTTGAGCAGATGTGGATTTAGCAAGCTGTTAGATCCAACATTCTTAAGTTTAACTATGTGCTCAGCCTGAATGAACAGGAGTCTAGTGAGCTACTAATCTAACATCTTTGAGTTCAGCTACGTGCTAGGCCTAAAAAGGCATGGGTCTAGTGAGCTGTTAGACCTAATATTCTATGGTTCAACCACGTGTTGAGCGCAAGTGGACGTGGGTTAAGTGAGTTGTCAAACTTAATTTTCTTAAGTTCAGCTACGTGGTGAGCTCAAGCGGATATGGGTGTGGCAAGCCATTAGACCTAAATATCATTAGGTTCAGCTACTTACTCAACCAAAGTAGGCATGAGTCTGATGAGTTGTCAAGCCAAATGCCCTTTGGTTTAGCTATTTCTCGAGCCCATGTGGATAAGAGTCAAATAGGCTATCGGACTCACTATTTATAGGCTTGGCACCATACCAATCCCAAATATGTATGGGTCTGACTAGTGCCAAAACTAGTACATTTAGGCTTAGTTGTGTGTTGATCCCTATTAGGCATGGAATTAACAAACTGCTAAACTTATTTCCCTTGGGCTTGGGTAAATGCCAAGCCTATTTAGACATATGCTTGTAGACCTGTCGACATTGGGCTTAGCTATATGTCAAGCTTAATTGAGCATGATTTTAGCTCGCTACCATACCACCGTGGGTATGAGAGTATGTTAAGCACAAAAGGCTAAAAGTTTTGAGATTATCATAACCCTCATGTCTGACCATAAAACTTATTTTGTTTATTCTTGTATCTTTTAACATGAAATGTTAATATATATATATATATATATATATATATATATATATATATATATATATATATCATATTAAAAAGCTCTGTTTATTTCATATTATTTTTAACATAAAATATTAATATAAGGGATATTCATCTTCCAACACTTTAAGTATATAAAAAGTATCTCAGTCTATCATATTTCCATCTTATTAATAATATAAGAGATATTTATCTCTCATTAATGTTATATAAAAAATATATGTTCCTCATTAATACTATAAGAAGGAAATAAGTTCCTTCACTTTAATACAACAATAATGTTTAAAGATTATAAATACTTCATGAAATATCAAGATTAAATATTCATAATTTATATTTTTTAGATATTAATACTTTTAAATCCCAAAAAATTTATATAATAAAACAAAAATAAACACTTCTATTCTTAAAATTCAAAATGCATTCACTTATTATGCATTCACTTATTTACTGTAATCCCTTTCTTAAAAGTTACTAGCTTCGTCATTTAAAAGTCCTCAAATCCTATTCACAAAAACTGTATTAACAAAAACTGTTTTACAAGCGATAAGCCTTCTATCACCAATCATTAACCACATAAGCTTTGAAAAATAAAATATTGATATAAATATAAATATTCATGGTCCAAACACTAGAAAACCTCGTTATTGGTTTTGAAACATTATCACATGTTAGGTTGAATTTGGTTAGTGTTCCTTTATAGATTTGCTATGTTGCCCTAGAAGAAGGTTTGCCACATCCGATAATACACACTTTATTCAGCATATATCAATTGAAGAACAAGTTAAGAATGCAAGCTATTTCTTATCATCATGGAAGCAATGATAAGTAATATCTTGAGGTTCCTGCTACCATCGGGTAAGTACAATGAGATATATATTCAAAAAAGGATTGCAAGTTTTCCTGACCCATGCAGAACCTAACAATCTCTGGAAATATGCCTCCGATATGTCTCCACACAATTCTTCCTGCAAGATATGTCTCCACACAATTCTTCCTGCAAACCCTCTAATTTTTGTGAAGTGCTTAAATTTCTGCAACTTCCAACAGTTATGCCAGGTTACTCAATCTCCAGAATCTATGGACAAAGAAATAATGTTAATTGCAACACCTCTCTAGCCAATCGGCTAAAAGCACCATAACAGAAAGTGTGCAACTACCAGGGATGTAAATCTTGGAACAAATGAAGGGGACCTTATCGAAACATAGGCGGACTGCAAACCCGTAAGTATGACATCACTACAAGTCTAAATCAAAGGGCATCAAAACCATCTCAAAAGAGATCACACTAGTCAGCAAGATAAGGCTCTAGAATTCATTCTTAATACAAGAAAAATAAAAGAAAATGAATAAAGACCACTCTAGCACAAGCACTGATCAAAACTTTGAAATTAAAATACCTACTTTTTTGCTGGAAAAAGTTTAGTGCCTGACTTGTGTCATAGAGAAAGAAAAGCAAACTTCTAAACGCACTAAATCATTCTGCATATAAACTATCACATAATAACATCATGAAAGAAAAGCAAACTTCAAACCGCACTAAATCATTCTGCACATAAATTATCACATAGTAGCATCATGAAAATGAAAAACGAGAAAGAATAAATTGTCAACCCAAAAGTATCTTACATACAGATCAATACAGAACATCATATAAAATACATACAGGCAAACTAAAAAAGTTTGAGATAAAAGTGGGACGATGACAGATGCAACAGCATGCACCTTCTGGTATCTATAGAAGAGACTACTTCAGTTCAAGGGTGCAAATTGACAGATATCCACAAGCTTTGATCTATTTAAGTTGTTATTTTTTGTTTCGCATTCAAACTCTTTACAGATCATGGCCATGCAAGTATTCAAGAAAAGGTTTAATTTTTCAGGTTAAAAGCAATGCTGCCATGCACATTAACCCTAAATATACGACTCCTTCACTCCCCCAATTACAACAATTATTATCCGCCAACAGTTTGCAAATGCAGAGTGTAAGCATAATGTTGTGGTATTATCATCTTGAAGTCTTTGTGCAGGCTTAATAGAGGATGACATCTCCCTACCTGATGTGATGGTATCTTAAAATTTCAGATTTCTAGATATTCTAGGTGATTGTTTGTGTGCACATTTAGAAGTTAAAGGAGAGGGGGATTCCTTCCCTGTCACTTAGAACCTGTAACAGTGTACATATTTTTTACCCTCTTCAGTTTTCACAACAGAATTTAAACACAAATTCTCGATGCACGCAGACAAAAATGCAAGCTAAAAAGCTCATAAATTGAACTTAGTTGTTTTCTACCAAAACAATTAGAGGCTCCAGTAAAATGTGAAAATAAATATATAGCTGACACCAACTAGCTTGGGATTGAGGGTTTGGAAGAAGATGAGTGTATAGTTAACTTGGTCTTCTAGATGTCTGCTTGGAGGAAAATGAGTGCTCAAATACATCCATCAAATGTTTTAAGGCTTCAGGTGAATGGTACATGTTAATTGCCATTGATACAGACAATTGATACATTTGATAAATTAGCGTTCATAAAATCAATTGTAAAGCAAACAAGTAAAACACAAAGGCATGTTGAGGAATACATTTGCAAGGAGTATCTCAAACCTAGGAATAGCATCAATTGTGACCTTGAAGAACTATTGCGATTGACGAAGAACCAGTTTAAAGCACTGGTCCCTGGTGCAATGCATTGGCAGTGGAAGGCATCTCTTCTACAAGTGACTTTAAGCAATGAAAAGCAAGCTCCGCCGATTCTATATATGCACACTTATCAAAATCAAATACTAACAAGGGCTAGTTCAAAATTAGAATTTTTCCCAAGTCATGCTTTAATTTAAAGCTACAGAGCTTCATTTCTAATTCATGAATACACTTTCAGACAGATAATAACAGAAATTGACAACTAATTTATATCCAACAAATCCAACTGAAAGCAGCACTGACCTCTTTTCCTATAGAATTCCAAAAAAAATATCTCCTCCCAACATCACATAGTATCATTAGATACTGCATGATGAGGATGATGCGAGTATGGACCATAATTAGTCCCATTCCAATCCCTCTGCTGAAACATATGTCCATAAGCAACATTTCCATTATACCCATTTTGATGACTATTCGTATTAACTTGCTGATGCTGATGCTTATTACTACTATTATGAACATGCTTATTCCCCATTAGCAAAGCAACATTTCCATGATACCCATTTTGATGACTATTCATACTAACTTGCTGATGCTGATAATTATTGCTATTATTATTATTATGAACATGATCATTCACCATTTGGATCCCCATATGTCCATAAACCGGCATTGGCATCATCCCACCTGCCGTGGTGGCGGGATGATGATATGGCACTGGAATTGGCATTCCGAAATTCCCACCCCCACAGCTTCCGCCGCCGCTCTTGTGCAAACTCTGCGGCACAGGAGTGGACGCAAACAACTGATCAGAAGCAGAGGTTCCTTCACTCGACAACCCCTGTTTCCTCTTCAAATAAAGCCGGTACTTTTGCAAATGACTAGCTACATTTTCGCGAGTCAAACCCTCGACATTCATCCACTGCATAATTGTTTTCGGGACCGCGTTTTTCATCCCTAAGTGGCCCACCACATCAACAAATCTCTTATGCAACTGCGGGGTCCACACCAGCCGTGGCCGTTTCAAAGTCCTCGCCGCAGCGGATGACGGGTCCTCCACCCAATTCTCAGTCCTCAAGGCTGAATCCGCCTCTTCAGAATCAATCCTCCTCAACTTCCTGGCTTCGGATCCGGACCCGTCCCGATCCATCGCCTCGGTCACATCCTCCTCCTCCTCCTCCTCTAACTCGACTACCATAGGGTCGTGCGTTTGACCTGTCGTTTCGTTGAAGGACTTGATGTTGTTAGACGATAGGGCGTTTAAATGACCGTGGAGATTGGAGAGAGTGTTCTGGGAAGCTCGGTTGACATCGAGTGGAGTACGGAGAGGCTCAGGGGAGATGTTGAAGGCGGAAGCAAGTTCAGGTGGGATCAAAGGTTGTGATAAAGGAGTGAGATCATAAGGTGTAGGTAATCCCATCTCCCACACACCAATTCTTTCATCGTCCCTGTTGATGGTATCTTCATCGTTGATTTCGTATTCACTCATTTTCACTTCTTCTCCCATGGTAGTTGGAAAAAAAATATTGAAATTGGAGAATTTTTGGAATTTTTTTTTTTTTAGAAATCGAAAAAGGAATTGGATCGGAATCGGAGAAGAAATTGGAGATAATTAAGGGAAGGGGTTGGGTTTGTTTGTTTGTTTGTTTGTTTGGTTCGAAGGAAAGGAAAGGAAAGGAAAGGAAAATTAGTTTTTGAGGGTGACTTCTTGGGAGAGAAAAAGCGCACATATCTCATGAGTTAACCGTGGTTTTATTTCACCCCTCTACTTTTAATATTTTTTAAATCAATCCTTATACTTCTATTTTTTAAAAATCTATCCCTCTATTCTGAGCTTGTTAGGGAAGTGATCCTTCCATCTCTAACACCGTTATTTTGTCTCTGAATGGAAGACAAGTTTCGTAAAAACATAAATCCAGGCTAAAAAAATATATGTTAATTTAACAATGTAAAATTATAATATTAGGGACGGAAGGACTGCATTCTTAATGAACCAATAATTTGGGTGGCATTTGAAAAACACAAACGTATATGGACTATGTTAACAAGATGTAAAATTGACTAATATCTTATATATAATTCAGGTGGACGGGGTTATGCATAGGTGCCAGCGTGGACGACTTAGCCAGATATTTTTGATTCTCTAAATATCTACACTCACTTTTTCACTTTCTAGCTCAAAGAATCAGATGGATACTCGCTCAATCTACTCGACAGATGTATAGTGTATCCAATGAAGACCAGGCACGTAAGCAGTGGAGGTGGACTAGTCGTGGTAGATTGGGAAGTGGAAAAGGCTCTTCTTTTACTGGCTTGAAAAGCGGGTTGTTGGATGCCAGGTAGGCAAAGGGAGTGCGCTTTTGAGGTTGTATTGGTAATTTCAGGAGTCACTTTAATTTAGAACCGACTTCCCCTTTTTCGTTTATTCTTTAGGGTTTGGACCAATGAGACAGTAAAGGGGTGGAGGACAGCTGGAGTGCTGCACTATTAAGAAACACCTTATCTTTTTCTCGATTATCGAATACAAAGCGTATCTATTTTAATTATAATAATAAAAATATAAATCTTTATGACATTACATTACACGTGCTTTTGATTATTTTTAAAACAAATTTAATATTAAAATATTTTTTTATTTTTTTAAAAAAAATTAAAATTAATATATCAAAAACAATTCGAAATATATAAAAATATTAATTTTTTATAAAAAAATTAATTTTTTTTAAAAATAATTTATATAGCATTACCAAATGTTCTAGTGTGGAAAAACCATGTACCTTAATTTACTTGCACTATAATTGATTAGTATTTAAAAATATATTTTTATTGAAATTTTATGTCATTATTTTTGCATTTGAAGTATCAATAACTTCTTAACTAAAACATGTTTTATAATAATATATCTAATAATATAAGATATCTTTAATTTGTGGTAAATGTTCATTTTAAATGTAGACCTATCACATAAATGAAATAATTGATTGATGAATTTAAGAACTAAAATTGAAAGGACAAAAAGATGGCTTAACTTCGAAAAGAGATGTCGGTGCAATCCAAATCGGAACACTATTTGGTAATTGGATTATATCCGGAACTGTAGATCTTAAATTTAGATTTATTTTATATGGATGGAAAGGTAAAACATAAGCTTACAACTTTTATATGGAACTCAAGATTTGAAAAGGCTATTTTCAAGTATAAATTATAGCAACAACAAATAAGTTTAAATCTGTCTTCCAACCCGAGAACTGTTTAGTATTTAGCCCATATTTAGAGTTCTAAAAGTCCAAATGACCTGAATTTTTTACATAAAAAAGATGAGAAAATTTCCTACAACTTTTATGTTTTCAAGTGGTTTCAATTTTGACGTTATCAATATCTTTTTAGGCAAATAAGAGAAGATAATGATTGTCATCAAGTCAAGAGTTGGTCACCCACTCATCAATAAGTTATCAAATTAATAGTTTTCAATTTTGGCCTATAAAAGGAGACATTTGTCATGTATTTAGGTATCTTGGTTTCCAGATCAAGATCATGCTCTTGCTTTCTCTCTTTATATTTTTTGTAATGTTTATATTTTTCTTTCATTAATATCAAGTTTATAACTTTCATTTCCTTTTATTTACTTAGTTAACTTTTATCTTATTTATATTCTTATTTTTTTATATATTTTTTTTCCTTTCATTATGTTTAGTTAAGTTTATTATGTAAAGGTGAAAAGGTTACACTAATAGTGTAAGAATAAGTATCGTGTAAACTTAATATGGACTTTAATGTTTGATATTAACATGTTTTGTATTTGTTATCTTGTTCACTTTTTAATACTTTGTTTGTTAAATGACTAATCTTGATTTATGTTGTATAACACTTGGTACAACAAATGTTTGGTACTTTCATAACTCATACTGTATGGTATAACCAACACCTGAGCTATGAAAGGAACTTGATTTGTTGTTAACATAAGTTATAATCATGAATGTTTGACGAGATTTACAAGTATCAGCATTAATCGAATAAAATGACTAATGTAATCATATTAACAATCTATAATCAAATTGAAACCTCCTTTATATTATTGTTGTTGTTGTTGTTGTTGTTGTTAATATTGTTGTTGTTTATAATTTGTATAATTAACCTCCTTGTGGTTCGACCCTGGTCTTGCTAGGTTATTTATTATTTTGGCACTACTACACTTGAAAAAAGACATCAATGTTTCAGTTGTCATTAACTGTAAATTAATAATTTTATTTATAAAAAAATCATTAAAGGTACAATAAAATAATTTTTTTATCTAAATTCATTTTTTAATTAAGATTTTTTGGTATCTCAATTTTTACATAATTTTTTTTTGCATAGTATAACTATTCAGCCACACCTAAAAAAAATAATGATCGAACAAAAATAATTATCATCTAGGAGGTTTTTTTAAATTTCCATGAACTATACACTAGAAAAATGCTTTGCTTAAAAGGAATATTCATGATTTAATATATATATATAATTATGTGATCATAAGAGATAAGGATGATTCAGTAATTTAACTAATAAAAAAAAGTTATTAGCATGTTCGAGAACACACCAGTAAAAGAATCATCCCATTATCTCTAAAAAAATATATAATAGCTCATAACTATGAAAAACCAATTTTTTTAGTGTTTTTCTATTTATAAGAGTTGAGGCTACCTTTTTAGGTGACATATATTACTTAGTTTTAAGCTATATTATGGCAACTGGCTTTTTCATTGTGGCAACTAGCTTTTTTTCTTGATTTTTATGCCTTCCTAGCAACCCTTTAATTTTTTTTCTTGAATTTTTTTTATTTTTTTAATTGATTTTTTTATTTGAATTAATTTATAGAATTGAGTTTTATTTTATTTTTTTCTTTCATTTTAGAGTCAATCTTTATTATTTCAATTATTATTTATTTTATTTAGATTGGTTATTAGAATTGATTTTTTTTTTATAATCTTATCCATCTTCAATATATTTACATATTAGATTTTACCTTCATTATTTTAATTGCTATTTTTTTAACCTTAGCAAGTTTTTTAAAAATTTTATTTTATTCTTTCAATATTAAATTAATTTTTTTATTGACTCCATATCTAGAATTTAACATATTGTGAATTTAAGGAATTAACTCATATTTAGAATATTCATTTAGGTTAATTTATGTTTTTTCTTAACTCATGTTTTTTAATTTTATCATTTTTCATTTGATTCAATTAGATATTAGGTTTCATGATTTTATAGTTTTCATTGTATAGGATTTTCATTTCTTTAAAAATAACTTAGTTTATCTCGGGTCTTTTTATAATTTGTTTGTTATTGGATTTATCTTCTTTTTAAAGAATTCTTTTAACCAAATTAAATTAATTACTCAATATTTATCTTTTAAAATATATCATTCAACATGTCATCATTTCCATTTATTTTAATATTTTTTTAATGTTAGAGGACAAATATTTAACTTGCAGCGTAGTATAAAGTAAAAATCATTTGTTTTTTTCTTAAGCCCACCCATGTTTTTTTTTAATTCTTTAACATTTGATTTATTAGAAGATTAGGCTTTTAATTTTTTTTATATATGATTTTTCACTAATTTTTAAAAGAATATGGGTTATTTCATGTTTTTTTTATTTCACTAATTTTTATTTTATTTTAAAAGAATATATATAGAGAGGAAGTAGTTATTTCTTTTAGTAACATCTTTAAATATTTTGACCTAGCTCATCCCTCATGGACGGAGAAAGCCTAACCTAATAACCAACATCTCTCACTCGCCCATGAAAGATTTGATCTATCTATCTATCTAATACATTATATTTTAAACTTATAAAAGAATTTTTTATTAGACAAACAGACTATACGACCTGAAACACACAGTGAAAGGAGCACCAAAATAGAAATTGAATTCAAACCATATAGGAAACATAAATGTCATAATTAGTTACTCCTTCAAATGTATTACTATACCCTATGTTTAGTTACATATGACTGAATATAATTCAATCCCTCATGAATTTCACACTCAATTTATCCTTACAATTACAAGTATTATAAATCATATCTAATTTATTCAAGTGATATAATCTAGGTCGATAAATATAAGTAATATTTATAGAACTAAATTTTTTTTCACTGTCATATCAATCACATCTGAATTAACTTATTTTTTTAGGAGTATTCCTTTAAGTCTAATCATTTCATGACTATAGTATATACTCCTAAAGTAACGATCATTTACATATCACCTCATGATATAGTTCAAAGTCACAAAGGGTAAGGTATTGAAATCTTATATATGATCTCTAATACTCAATCCCTCAAGAATTTTATACTCAATCCATCCATATAATTACAAATATTCTAAATCATATTAAATTTATTCAAATAATATGATCTCGATCAATGAATATAAGTAACATGTATAGAACTAAAATTACTTTTTTTTTTCACTCTCATGTCAATCAGATCTGAAGTAACTCATTTTCCTATAAGTATTTATTTAAATTGAATCATTCCATGATATAAAATATACTTTTAAAGTAGAAATCATTTACACATCACCTTATTATACAATCAAAAGTCACAGACGGTAATGTATTGAGATCTTATATATGATCTCCAAAACTTACTTAATAAAAAATTAGGGATTCATTCTTTATTCTTGTAATGGTCATCAGTACATATAATATGAAATGTATATTATAATGAAACTTACTCTTTTTTTATCTGAAGACAAAGAATACATGTTGTTGCTTTTCTTATTAGAGGAAATGCATCATACGAGTCATAGTTTTAAAACAAAAAAATATAGACTTCAAATTAGAAATTTTTATTTACTCACTATTATTAATGGCAAATGAATAATTTCATCTCGACTTCAATCATAATAGATATATGAATGGTTAGAATTCATTCATGTTGATTCTTTTATTTAAAAGCCTCCTCTTAATCCCAACCAATGTAACTTTTTAGTGATTACTTTGATTTAAAATTGCTCTCACTATCCCTAAGTTGCTTATTGAGAATTAAAACTCAAATAATCTCATTTATATTCACCTTATAAGCATTAGAGGTAATTCCTCATATGAGTGAATTAATCTAAGTTTATCGTTATACTTTAACAAATTGTATTATACGATACTCACAATATATTCCATAAAAAAAATAATTATTATTAGTGTTGGAACTTGAACAACTTAAATAGAAGCATAATCCTTAATAGATACATTAATGGTATCTAACACCATAAAATCTTTTAATATAAAACCAGAACCATAAAAAATATTATCCAGATATATTTTCACACAACAACCAACAAACACAATATAAAAACTCAATTATAGTATAACAAAAACAGAAACAAGATTTCATTTAACTTTTGGAATATAGAGTATATCATGAAGATAAAGTGTACGACTACTTTGCAAATCTAGTTTGCAGGTACCGATCCCAAGTACAATAGCAGAAGCATTATTTCTTATGTATATGCATTTACTTTGCTTTGAAATTTGATGAAATTCCACAAATGTTGTTTGATCCTTTGTTATATGGTCGGTTACTCCTAAGTTTTTAGCTTAATGTAATCATAAATAAAGTGATCAAGTTTACCACAATTAAAATAATTCATATTCTTGTCTTTTTTACTGTCATTTTTCCATGCTTGTGTTTATATTATTATTTGCTTCTATTCCTTTCTTGTCATATTTAGGACTTTTACATTTTCCCTTCTTATATTTAGAGTTATATGCTCCTTGCATCTTAGTTTCGGATATGAAAGTCATGTTAATAAGTTTATCAACGAGAAGTCAATCTTTTTCAAGCTCAATATGATGAGCAACATCATCAAATATCTTGATGTTGTGTGGGTAAGGTTAACACGCATGTGCTTCTAATTGCTTGACAAAGAACGGATCACAACTTGGACTTGTTGTTCATCGATCATCTCATGTTTAGTATCCTTTAATTCATTGATCATGCTAGACATGATTATAAGATATTACCTTATTGTCTGATTTTGATACTTCTTGTAACCATCAAATTTGAGAATTTACTAACAAAGTCTAGTAGTGGAGGTTTCCCCATACTAAATTTTCATTGCATTCCAAGCTTCTTGGATTGAATGATGTCTTTCAAAATATAACATTATATCATTTCTCATGTTGCTCAACATTAGAATTCGAGCTACATGATTCGTGCACTTATAGGTTTGATATGTTTCCATATCAAACATGTGTTGAGCAGTGTTTCCTTACCCGGGTTCAGTCATCGTTTGTGTGATTATTTTTAGCATTTATTACTCTTCTAAGAAATACTTAATCTTATGATACCAAACATTATAATTCTTTTCACTTAATTTATTTTCATGATTCACAGTATAATAATACTTTTAAATGTGGTCATATCAGATGATATTGGTACCAATTATAGATATTAGTATCTAATACAATTTAAATGATATATATTGCCTCTTAATTCTAAATTAAACAAATAGTAATCTAACACATACAATATAAATGAAAACAATATTAAACACTTAATCAATTTTCATTTGTATGGTCTAATTAGTATTGAAAATTTAAATAAATGCAAAAATTATACTTTTTACTTTCAACTAATAACTCTCATTGATCAAATTATAAATATTTTCATATATATGAATGTAATGTATTAAAATTTAAATTACAAAAAATATGCAGTTCAGCAAAAAAATCAATAAATTATCTTAACAAAAAAATAATAAAATAATACAAAATAATAAATTTTAGAATTATTTTATATTGTAGGTACATAATTAGAATTTTCAATTACATCTACTTCATTAAAGTCATTTTCTTTAAGTTCATTCTGTTTGAACCATTGAATAAGTTTAGCAGCAGCATCCAAATGACATGCACTTCTTCTAATGTGTCATATACTCTTTTTAGTATACTAATGTTCCCTATCAAGTAATATTTCATCATCGAGATTGTTGAAATCTAATGATTACAGCCTATATTCCAACGACAATTACACTGACATTCATTTTTCAAGTAAACACCACTCATAGTTAAGAACGATTAACATTTAATGTAGAACTCGTAAACCTCACTCATAGTTACTTTACTTATCCAATCGTACATATAATTAATGTGCTCTTTAATTTTATAAACATGATTAATGGTATAACTTAATAAATGATTGATTGTTATTGTTTATCCACTACAACAAAAAGTATTTCAAAAGCATATAAATATAATAATCAAAGTATAATAAATAGGCTTTAAGGTGTAAAGATCATTATCTTTAAAATATTAATTGCCCCCGCTGTATTTGTTACAGGGTTAAAGCAATATACCTTCCAGATAAAGCAAAACCTTAAATTTATAGACAACAACTTCTATAAGTTTATTAAAAAATTCTGTTTTGTTTTTTTATAAATATAAACATAAAGTTTGTAGAGAAAAATTAGGGTGAGAAAAAGATTTTTTTTTGTCAACATCAAATTGGTATTTATAAATAAAATAACATCCTTTCATACCAAAGTGTCTATAAGGTTTAAAGACACACCTCTTCAAACCAATATATCTGTAGAGTTTAAAAGACAACTTTTCATTCAAATTATCTAAACAATTTGACAGAAGATGTCATGCATAATTATTAGATTAATTAATTCTAAAAATTTAATTACTTATCTTAAATTAATGGATTTCAAAAATAATAAAAAAAACATTTATGTTACATAATGTCAAATGTCATCATAGCCTTTTTTTTAAAAAAAAAATGCACTACTGGAACTATTATCCCTACACTGATTATCTATCATCCATATGAATTTTAAATAATGTCATTGTCTTTATTCCTAAAAATTTTCATATCATACTTTGTTACAAAGTATACACATGGTTTGCCATGTGAAAATAAGACAAATAACATAGAATATACTATTTGTCTTCAGAAATACAAATTTAGCAAAAGATTTTAGAATCCTTATTTTAAATAATACATGGTGCAATCATTATATATTTCATAAAATCTAACAAAAAGCACATCTTAAAACTATATCTTATTACCATTGTAGATTTAAAAGAAACTTACTAATGTTTGAGAAATCGCATTCTTGTCCCTAAATCAATTACTTCAATGCTACTTCAATTACTAGAATCAAAAGGATATTTTACAATATAAATGTATTTATAAATCTTATTAAATTAATTTAGAGAGTTAAATATAGAAGAAGAGAAGAGAGAACCATTATCTTTCAAAATAAAAAACTTCATCTTAATATAGGTTATATCCATGTACATATTAGAGGAAATGACTACATTTTTTAGTAGCCATTTTAGACATTTGAATCAAGTTCATCCGTTGTGAGAAAATTAAGCTTAACCCAATAGTCAAAATATATATACCAAACATTATTTTTTTTAACTCAAATAAAAAAAATAAAAAAATGATTGTAAGAAATAAATCTCCTATAAATGTATTAATCTAAATATTTTAGCTACATGTTGCGTGCAAACAATTTGAGGACGATACAATCATATTAAGAAAGGGAATTATAAGCAGGGATAGTTGAGTGTTAACTCATAAGTTAAGATTTTATGCACCTATCTTTCTCTTTATAGTTGTTTGTATTTTCTTTTATTATGTGGTTTTTCTCTCTCTCTAGAATCAAGTTTTGAATTTTTTTGTATTAACCCTTAGTTCGTTAAAAAAAATACTAAAATTAATTTTTTTTCTCCAACCATTGGTAATTAAGCTTATCTTCAATATTTTATGTTTTTTAATTTAATACATGTCAATATTTTAATTCTTAAAAATATTTTTTTTTATTTCATCAAAATAATATAAAAAAAAACAAAAAAAAAGTATTTTATATAATTTAATAATTTGTAACAATTACTTTAAATAAATTGATTTTTTATGAACTAAATAAAGTTAATTAACCAAAGAATGATTCGTATAACAATATAAGAAGAAATTTTATTACCGAATAAGTGAGCTTTTCTAAAACTATAAAGAAAATGAATATCATTATTAAAAAAATATATATAATAATTAAAACATAGAGAAATGAAAACTTTATTTATCGAAATATGAAGCCCAATAACCCAATCTTGGTTAGGACTAATAAAGGATTTTGCAGCGTTTTGAGCCCATCGCCCATTCGAGGGAGAACACAGATGACATCAACCCATCATTTCTCTTCTTCTTCATCTTCTATCTATCCTTCGGAGGCACTGACTTCTTTTGCCAGGGTGTCGCAGAGAGAGACAGAGAGCAGCAAGTGGCAAAGCAGTAGCTGATGCCCCATGGCGATAACATCATATCCTATGATCTTACTGCCTCCACCACATCTTCTCTCCGTTACCAAGACCAAACCCCCTCACTCGTGTATCAACAAAGCTTTAACTCTCACCTCCCCTCTCTCCTTACCCAATCCTCTACCATCAAAAAGAACTGTTCTTTATAAACAAGAAATTGGGAGGAGCATCCAAATTTGGAAAATTAAAGCAACCCCTGAAGAGGTCTTGCCTTCAGATACAACCCCACTGGAGAGTACCCAGCAGATGTTGTCCACCAGTAATGATGATGGAGTTGGCAATATCATATCAGCCCTTCTTTTCGTTGCCTTTGCTGCTCTATCCATTCTCACTATTGGGGTATATTCTAATTACTTTTCAAGATTCACGTAATAATAACGGTGGTGGTGGTGGTGTTTTCTGTATGGTCAAAGTTGCAATCTTGAAATTGTGGTTATGGTTGTCTTTAGCATTGTTCCATCCATAATCAAAATTCAAATGGTTAGCTTTCCAAGGCAAATAAAAATAATGGGCTTTTATTGTGGTTGATAAGTTGTGATTTTCGAACGTGGGCTGTTGCTAAATTGAGGTGGCTTCTTCGGTTGCAGATAATCTACTTAGGAGTAACAGATTTCTTGCAGAAGAGGGAAACAGAGAAGCTTCAAAAGGAAGAGGAATCTAAGAAGAAGAAGAGAGTGAAGAAAAGAAAGGTTAGAGCAAGGTCTGGGCCACGAGGATTTGGGCAGAAGATCAATGAAGATGATGATTTTGATGATTAGCACATGTATAATGTAAGCCTGACTAGTCTTTTGTAAACTCCAATTTTGCAACATTGAAGATATTGGAGCTTTTCTTGATTCTTTCTATACACGGTAACTTTTGCCTTACGTACAATGTTGAAAATGTCCTAGTGTCTACCGTTCATCTGTGGTGAGAGTTGATTCTATGTTACCTTTGTTAAGGAGACACTCATTCACTTAAACTCAAGAAATGGAAATTGCAACAGGACATGGATTTTGTCACTGTCCTCCAACTTGCACGTAGATGAAACAGTCACTGGCTAGTTTCTTTGAAATTGGATTAGATTCTTCACCATTGAATTTTTTTGAAATTTTTTAGTAACGGTGCTTAACCAAATATCACAGGGGAAGGGAGTGAGTTGTTGGGTTGTTTGTAAATTCAGCGAAGCAGCAGCACTGCACATAGCTCACAGGATTCAAACTGGCAACTAAAGCCAATCTGGAGTGCTGTATTTTCATGAATTCACTCACGCTGCATGTTTCAGAACTATAAAACTCAAGTTCAGAGCTGTACTCACCAACTAAGATAATGATAACTGCTGTAAACTTTGCATGTTGAATCCCGTTGTAGTAGTGCCTATGGCAATTGAGCATGTCTCCAACCCGTTCAAAACTGTTGCAGTTCGCAAGTAGAGAGAATATAAAGAATACCAACTAGAAAATGACGATATGATGCATAATGAAGAGGATGACTGAGCCCATAGGCCTATCAAACAACTGTTCCTATACGTTTTGCACTCTTGCTTTTGGTGTGGGAATGCTTTTTCATTTTTTTATGTATAGTTATTCAAAGGATGCATGCGACTTTAAAGAAGACGATGGAAATGGATTTCCCTGTCTAGCTAACAATCAACTGTGATCAGCCATAACAAGCGCAGAAGACCAATAAAAGACAATAAAAAATGTTGGTTCACTTTCTCCAGTATGGGAAGGGGCTGGGAAAGAAGAGAACCACGGCTAATTTCGTCGCACAGACAAAAACCATATACTTGAACGGAAGAGAAATGTACTTTCAATAGAGAAAAAAGTCGAATCCGGATACAAAGAAGAAAACTCTGCCCTCACCTAAACAATAACAGCTCTTCACATACCAACATTTTGTACATATCACGTTTAGACTACCCCGACATTTTTACACCCTTAAAAACTCGTGTGTCATTTATCTCCTCTGCAAGGAGCATCAGGTGTGCATTCAACATCTGAACCTCAGCTTGTTCAACTCTGTATAAACCTTAAACTACAGAATGTACAGTTTCCGATACAAGCAACAACTTTATTTTCAAACAGCCCATACCAGTCTAAAGAGATGGGTGGAGACGTAGCCATCAAACAGGAAGGAATAAAGAGAGGAAGCTCACACTAGCCTCGGTTAGCTGTACAAACAACTTTTTTTTCCTATCACAACTAAGCAGGGTGCAGGGACTGTGCAGCACTTCTCCTTTCTGCAAGCAATTCAGAATTAATGAGAGCTAAATTGAGATGGAAGGAATTGTATGGTCTTACTAGCTAAATTGACATGGCATGCATGCACACAAGATGTTGCTCGGAACAACTAGCTATAAAAAGCAGTATCACCTCATCTTGCAAGTATTAGGTAGGTTTTGTTTTCATCAGAAGAGTAAATGGTAAAGAAAGCATAATTTGTTTACATAAAACATGTCCCAGTTTTACATTTATATTGCCAATCAACAGCCTGTTCATAAAACATTTAAATATAGGCTCATATGTTTTTTAAGTGGATTAAAGATCGTAAACTGCAAGGTGAATACTGTATGACAACTTTCCAAAGCAAAACATGTGTATATACAAATGCAAATG
The DNA here is from genome assembly GCA_026413675.1 of Populus pruinosa. Lineage (NCBI taxonomy): Eukaryota > Viridiplantae > Streptophyta > Magnoliopsida > Malpighiales > Salicaceae > Populus > Populus pruinosa. The sequence goes on along the minus strand of CM048592.1, from coordinate 29,465,223 downwards.
CATGCACAGCACAATGATGCAAAATAACTCATCAACTATTGGTTTGGTGAAATTTATGAATAAAAAAACTGGCAGCTAACTTTGAGATGCAATTGACGATGCATATGAAACAGGTAGGTAGCATGTGTCTTCAAACCACATGGGGCAGCTATTATAGCACACCAATCTTTCATCCAAAAGCTTATAATCTGCCGAGGGTTCACAGGGATTTTCCGTGACAACAGTTAGAAGCTCTACTAGCATATGCCATGTCAAGATCCAGAACTAGGTTACAAGGTACTAGTGTTATTTACTTCAATTACAGACAAGCATATCCACAAATCAAGCTTACATTAAATCAAAAGCATTAAAATAATGCTTACCCCCAGCAGCAACAAGTTTCTCTACACGTGCAACAATATGCTTTCCATAGGTGTACTTCTTCAGTGCATTTAAATGGACTTTTATTCTTGTAAGGATCAGCTCACGCTGTTGGTCATCACATGTCTCCAGCACTTTTTGCACAACATAGTTGGCAAACTGATCTTTCATCATTGCCTGAACAGACAAGGGAAAACATTAGCAGAAGAGATCAGGAAATGATTATGCTTAATCGTGCAACAGAAAGATACAAAATTTGGAACAGTAAGAAACAAAATTTGAAACACGTATGCACACACAAACATGCACAAATAGTGGTAACTTAGAAAATTCTTCAATTGTAGCTTGCAAAAGTGTACAGAAGTTGCAAACCTGAAGAGGCTCATTTTCATCAGTAGTGCCAAGCATCTCATTGACCAGTATTTGGCGTTCAGCAGGACCACTAAAAGTTAAACACTTCTCCACAACATTGGAGGCAAACTTCTGCTGACTCATCTGAACAATCTTCCCAGCTAACTCCTTGATAATAGCAGATCGTTCATGAGATTTTCCATGTTCCAGCACATGCTGTTAAAATAGAAGCCAATGCTTAATCAATCAATAGAGATATTAATATTAAGAGACAACATGATAAGTGCCGTTAAGCAACAATATTTGGGAAGTGCAATTTTAAAAATACATAGCATAGGGAAATAACTGGCATTGGAAGAAGGAATTTCAACTGCCATATTGAACACTAAGAAAAGAAATGAAAGCAGTGCCATTTATCCATCATCTCGCACTTTGTTTGGGTGAGAGATGTAAAGCAAAAAGGAATAAAGATCTGTATCTTGGAAATTAGAGTTTACTCCCAATTTAAGATTCCATAAGAAGCCATCTAAGTCTTAAATACTATCAGGATGCATCTTGAATACTATTAGGATGCTTCTATATCGATCGATTAAATGTTATTAGTATGCTTGCAAATGTAGAAATGAAAGCAGTGCCGTTTCTCCATCATCCCGCGCTTTGTCTGGGTGAGAGACATAAGCAAAAAGGAATAAAGATCTGTATCTTGGAAATTACAGTTTACTCCCAATTTAAGATTCCATAAGAAGCAATCTAATAGAGTTTGCAACGCAGGAATGTATATCCCTAAAATGTTGACAGATATAAAGGATGAGACATGAAGGTGATGATAGTGCTGGCAATTCAGCCAGGATTGTAGAAAATGCACTCCCTATCATCTCAAGAATACCTGGACTGCTTTTTATAGATTAAACAAACATCATGACCAATTTTTTTTTATAAAAAGCAGGGTGCTTTATATCCCATACCCAGTATCTAGATTACACAAAAAGTTATAACACTCAACAAGAATGGTAGCAACTTATATGCATCCAAATTGGGAGTCACTGAAATGCAAAACCAACCTGCACCACATAATTTCCATATTGATCTTGCGCCAACATACTAACAGCACCTAAAATCTCATCCATAACTTTACTCTCTGTTTTTGCATCCTTGCAGTGTTCCAATATCCTCTGCAAAATACAGAAACAGTTACATAATTTTCTTTTCTTCCTGAAAGGTCCAGGTGGATTTGAAATAAGCAAAGAACAGTTCCAAACCTGTATCACACGACATCCATATGGATGGGTGGAGAGATTCACAACTTGATCAAAGAATGTTGAGACAATAAACTGAATGTTATCTTCAGGAATACACTCAATGCACTTTTGGATGACATGGTTCCCATTCTGGTCACGTACACACCGCATTACATGACCATCGAGCTCTTCAACCATTTTTATTTTCTGGTCTAGGTCAACAACCTCAATGGCCTAAACAATATAAATAAAAGAACATGTTACTTGCTATCAACAACTTCAGTAGGTACCCCTGATAATCATATTCATCTTAATTTGATTTGGGATCTCCAAAAATTTGTGCACTATCACGCTTCTATTGTGTAATGATGAAGGCAAGAAACAAATACATAAGCAGTGCTGCCCCTCCAAAATAGGTAACTTGTTACCCTAATCGAGAATACAAGACACTTCATTGTGCAAATTGGTAAGGACAACCCTAACAAAGAATTCTTCAAGCTGTTTGACCAAAACATTTTGTTTTTACATGAACCAGGAGTAAACATTTTTGTTCTCAGAAGCATCCTTTCTGGCACCATAGTACCATAATCCACAAACAAAGATGTAACAGGGTGTATCACATAACATTAAATTGCAAAATGGTAGCGAAACTAATGGTACCTTCTGGATCACTCGACAGCCATACATTTGAAGACTAAGTGTCAAAACATGACCAAAAAGATTGCCAGCCAATTCTCTTCTCTGTGATGGAAGGCCATGCTCGAAAAACTACATACAAATACATAGTTACGTCTTTCATATGCGGAATCCATAAAAACGTAACAAAGTGCACCGTAACAAAGCATAGATATCTGGTACCTTCTGAATTACATAATTACCAAACACATCAGTCATCAGAGGAAGAGCCTGGGGCATGATTTCCTCATAAACCACATTTTTCTCATCCACTGTGGCAGTCTCAAGTTTTTGTTGAATGAATCGGCTCCCATACTGATCCGCACTGCTCATAAGGGATCTCAAATCATTGAATTATATATATATAAAAAAAAATTATGACAATGAATGAACATAAGATTTTTTTTGTTCAAGAGATACCTGAACTCAACAACATGACCAACAATTTCTGAGAGTTCAAGACACTTGGTTTTATTGCTCTTAAACTCTTCCAATAGCGATGGCGCATAGTTTTCATCCATGTTACATCCTGCATCCAAGGGCCAGTGTCCCATGATGCCCCCAGATAAGTTCCTCATTCCAGAAGGAAAACGCATATTCAGTTCATTGTGTCTCAAGGGACTAGCAGGTCCAACCGGGGAGTTTGGAATGACAGGGCTTGCCAGGGGACTTCCAGGATATGGCATACCAACACCAAAGGCAGGATTCCCAAAATAACCATGATGAGTAGAACTGCCAGATTTACCACCTAATGGGACACCATACTGTGATTTCTGAGATGATAGAAGACCATAAGCCTTTTGAATTTCAAGGAAATTCAAGTATGAATTACCCAAGTAGTTCCTATCTATTGAGGGATCATTAATAGCAGAGAGCTGGGTAGCAGCATAATCAGGAGTCCTCAAGTACTGGAGATACATAGGATCAACAAAAGGTGCCTGAAGAGCACTACCTGCTATTGGACTCCCCCCTCTCCCAAGATTATAAGACTCCAACGAAGCAGCAGTTAGATTTGCTCCAGACCCCAAACCACTTCCGAGCACTCTTGAGTCCATTCCAGGGATGGCCATAGCAGATGCGGCAGCAACATTTTCAAATAATGGTGGCAGATTACCAGTGCCCATCTGCTGAGCAATCATGGAAGCCAGTGCTGGATTCATGGAATACCCACTCAGTCCATAGTTTGGAAGTGATGAATTGATACCATCTAGATGCTGATACTGTGCAGGTAAGCCGCCGCCGCCGCCGCCAAGAGCCAAGGTAGGTGATCCTTTCATGTAAGAATTGCCAGAAGGAAAAGCCAATTTTTTTAGTTCAACCTGCCTGTCAGCCATCAAGGATGGGCTGTTGAGGTTTGATCCACCACCGTTACTCCTAGCCAAATCAGAATATGATAAATTGGCAGATTGAGGAACAGAAGACATGTGTAAATGCCCAGATTCAGACTTCTTTATGTATGTCTTTTGCTTCAGATGATTCTGGCTGCCTTGGAGGCCAAAGAGATAATTCTGATGGTTGTCAACATCCTGTTCAGCTTGTGATGGCAAATGGCTTTCTTCATCTACTCCACCATTTGTTGCCAAGTTCATGCCAGAAAACGCGGCTACCAACTCTGAAGGCTCCCTGATACCAGATGAGACACCAATGAATGAGTTTGAACTAGCAGTGCCTCTCTTTTCAGATGTACTAACTCTCCCTTGTCCAATGGGTGTAGGACATGGACTAGGGGCCCTGGCAACGTGTTGAGGATCAGGAGTAGTACTCCTAGACAAGGACGCACCAAGAGCAGCAGCATAACTATAAGAAGGTTGACCTATATTTTGGACAGGAGAGGAGCCCTGGCCATTTGCACCAGATCGTAAAGTATCTGCAGATGATAATTCATGGCGCAAATGAGCCAACTCTGCTTCAGCTGAACCTAAGGTCTCAACATTTTCATTAAATGCATTACGACTAGCCGGGCGAGATGGGGGCCCTGTCACAGGAGTTGCACGCCCCAAATCATCCTGCACGGATATAAGATACCATATCATAAATATAACAGTGGAGTGGACAATCTAAAGAAGGCAACTTTTAGGCCATAGACAATGCCCTTGAAATTGGTATCCCAATCCAAAGCTTGAGTTCAAAGTGTATGTCTAGCATGGGGCCTCGTAGTGGTCTCGTCATTCACACAGAACTAAATCCCACACAACTAAAAGCTCCTCAGAGTTCACAAGTTAAACATACCGACCAGTTCATAGACTTCTTTACTGTGTATTCGAGAATAAAAATTACTAAATATTGCATCAATTTTTCATGATCGCATTCTTAATACACCTCCAATACCATTTGCACACAAACAAACTGAAACAAAAATAATAACAAGGCATAGAGAATGATACCAAAAAAAGATAACCCAGGTAAAAAAACTGATTTTCTGTAACATTCAAAGTAGAAAATTAGAAAAGAACAACAAAAAACTTGTTTATTTCATCCATGCACAAATAAGATTGTGCCAATCCTTAATAGGAAGCACCGAATACCACAACGGGGAATTCAAGGAAAATAATGCAATGATAATCTTGATGCCAGAAAGCAATAAAGAAGATGCTATGCATAAGCCAGAAATTTACAAACAAACAGAAACGTGACATGAGCAAAATCACAGAAATACACCTGAAATATTTCAGCAAAGCTCTTCTGTTTGCTGGCAAGTCCTAATCCTGGTAAACCAATCAGCCCGTCACCACCCCATTCAAGTGAGCCAGAAAGCTTCTCTGACTCAACTTCACTGTCTTGATTCCTCGATTCAAACCCTGGTGGCATTGAAAACATTGATCTACCATTACCATTATCAGCTCTACTACCTTTCCTCCTATCTCCAATCCCACCTAAGACTGAACTTCCACCCTTCAATCTCTGCGCAGACCTCCAATCCTCCTTCGACAGCAAAGGAGGAGGAAGCCTAGGGTTCAAATTCACATTTGAATAGTAATAAGATAAGTAAGCTGGATCACACCTAAGCTCCTTCTCGGACGTGAAACCATTCCCATTTTTTCCACCAATAAAATCTGAGAAAGAGGCACCACCATTACCTCCGCCGCCAAACAAGCCCCCGACTGCATTCAGTGAACCCTCCACGGTTGGAGGAGCAGAACCACTCCTATACAAATTGAGCTCTTTCTCACGATCATCAGCTTCTTGCCTACGTTGCTCACGCAACAATAACCCTATCTCATTCTCTAAATCATCACCGAATGATCCATCATTAGCTCCTATCATCGGTCTACTTCCCAATTCAGATAGCATATTCAAAACCCCAATTTGATCATTACCCCCTATAACAACTCAATAACTGATCAACACCCACCAGTTATAATCAAACCCTAAAACCTAAACCGTCTCCAAAATCAAAACTTGTCTACGTTAGAAATAGCCAAAACCCTACTCACAGTTTCAAGATGTTAACTTTTTAACTAGAAAAGATCAAAACTTGTACACCTACTAAATTGATGAGCATCAATTGCCCACTCCTAAACTACAAAAACTTCAATTTTCAATCATAAAACATGTTAAAAAAGATGGAGCTTTTCTCTCTTAGCTTCTAAATCAATTTTATGAAACAAAGCAAACAACTTTGCGCACTATGTTTTCATGCAGCAAAGATTGTGTGAGAAATAGATAAGGAAAGAGAGCAATTTTCATTGAAGAAACAAGAAAAACATGGAAGAAGAGGGTTTTATAGTGGGCTGAGATCAATCTGGCGGCGATTGGTCCTTACAAGAACCCTTAGGGTTTTGTTCTCATGCGGAGTGATGAGCATCAACTATCAAAAGAAAGACTTCTATTAGAAGCAGGGAGATATTTAATTATTAAAAAAGAAAAGAAATTTCTTTTGTTGGTACGAATCCTACGAAGAAAAGGAGAAATAAAAATAAATAAAACACTTTATTTATTTAGTCCAATCCTAAAAGAACAAGGGTAATTGACAAAGTGATAGCCGACTGATGTAGAGAAACCGGTAGTCGAAAGAAGATAATGATGTTTGGTTTTTCCTCGGCCCGTGTGTCCTTAAACTGCTAAACAACAACAGAATTCCATGGTCTTGCACGTCAGCTTATTTAGAGTCGGTTTTTACCCTCTTTGCCTCTCTTTTTTTATTTAAATTTAAAAAATACATTTTAGGCATTAAAACTTGAGTTGAAGAATCTGTTAAAGTAGCAATGTATTTCAACCATCGTTTTTTGTTTTTGTCTTCCTGAATTCATCGCCATTGTTATGTTAAGAAAACAATATACCAAGAACTCTCTCCTCTTTTCCTTTTTCAGCTATCTGGTTGAGTAATTAACTTACTTTGCCGTAATGAGTCTGCTATACTAATGTCAATGCAAGCCAGAATTTAATGTTGCGTGTGGGCAGGTTTTGTGGGAAATCTTCACTAACAAGCAGCTCTTGGCTCTCCTTGGTTTTTTGGAGGAGCAGGGGGAGCGGGCGGTTATGAGCTTTTTCCTAGTTTGATAAATGATGCTGTGACAGAGTTTTGCTTCTATTTTCTACTTATTGTTTAAAGGTTTTTTCTGTATCATTTTTTTTATTTTTTGTTATGGTTTTTAAAATTTTAAAAACAAAATGTGAAAACTTATTTGTTTTTGTTAATAAATTTCAAAAAAAAATGGCTCCATATATTTTCAAACCTTCACAAACCAAAAAATATAGGTTCGACAATATTATCATTATACAATTTGAAATCAAGTAGGCTTCAGGATGTGGTGTGGTGACCGAGCTAGGGTCAAACCCATGAACATACCAATATTGGATCTACATTTAGTTTTAAATTGTTTACAAGTTGGATCAAGCACGCACAAGAACAACACATGAGAGCTTTAGTGAGGGTTGTTGTAATAAGACGAGGGAAGATGTGGGGAGACAAGGAAGCGACATATTCAAGGCTTTTTAGAGTCAAGTGGGGTAAGGATGAAGTCTGAGGCACTCTAACATAGTTATTAAATTTGGATTGTCTTGTAGATCAATTTAGGATAATAACTAGATTGATCTGAGTAAGATAAAATATTAGAATAACTAGATTGATTGGTGACTCAGGTACCCTAACAAAACTTAGTTGAGATTTGTATTTTTAAAAATTTTACAATTCTTACAACTTCCATAATTTCATTTCATCTCTATTTGAGTTTTTTTTCTCGGTTCAACTTTAGCTAAAAAGACAAGGCAGCTAATTTTAATAACAAATACATGACTTCATGCCTTGTTTTGATGATTAGTAATTTTGGTTTATTTTTTATCTTGATACATGCAGAGCTTTAAAGGTTTGAACAACCTGTAAAAACTGAAGGGACACTTTTTTTTTTGTGCTTGGAAACTAGGGCAGAAAAGGTGCTTTCAACTAATCTAAAGTTGTTCTTCAAGTTCCATCAACTTCCTTGCTTTTCTTTCATCCATACCATGTTTTTATATGTTTGTGTGTGTGTAAGAAGGGAGTAGGAGAAAAGGCATGCAACATATAATTGGCATTTTTATCTTTTGAAGAGTTTTCCTTCAATTACTTCCAACGTATGATTTGTATGGATATAGATGGGAAGGATCGGAGAGAAACTAGACATAGATTTTGCATTAATTCCTTTAATTTTCCAAGGTTGACTTGATAACTCGAAACCTGGCTTCTTGGTTAGATCAATCCCCGAGTTAAGTCTATAGTTATGCACTTGAGGGTTAAGTAGGGCTGAGATTATGTTTGAGGTAGGGGTGAGCAAAAAAATTAAAAAACTGATTTAACTGAGAAAATAAACAAAAAATCAAATCATGAAAAAACTAATTAAATCGATTGGAATTTTTAGAAAAACTTCTGGTTCGATTCGGTTTTGATTTTTTAATTATTAAACCAAGCAACCTGAACTGAACCAAACTAGTTCAAATTTAAAAAAAAAAAATTCTATAAATACCTCTGACATAGACACGCCACACAACCCACATTACACCTTCTTAATCCTCACAGCACTCACAAGTCCACACCCAATTAATTCTTCATTTTTTAATCTTCATTAATTTCATTTCATAATCTTCATCAGCCATCACCATATCTTGCAAACCAACTATCATTACCTAAGCCCCCACACGCCACACCTAACTTTTTAATCTTCATTTTTCAATTTGCATCTCCAGATTTATCATCCTAGCAACATCTCTAAGCCTCAGCAACAGTCAAATTTCTTTTCTTTTTTTCTTACTTAACAACTTTTGTTTCTCACTTTGGCATCATTCTGGTCATGCCATAAAAATAGAAATTCAATAGAACTTATTGACAAAAAGTAAAAATTAATTTGACATTTGATGATTACTTATAAGAAATGAAAGGAGTTGATTAATATATTTAATTGGATAGTAAAGAGATGAGAAAATGATGAAGCTTTTGATGATTAGTGATCTTCTATCTTTGAGGTGGTTTGGATTGTTGGGTTATTGGTATCGTGTATTTTTTTTTATAGAAACTAGTGTGGTTTAGGGTTGAGGGTGGCTAGTGCGGGTGATTATTGGAGGCAGTCAAAGTGGGGGCTGGGTTTAATTATGTGGTTTGGGTTGTTAGTAGTTGTTGAGTTTTTTTTCATGAAAAGAAAATGGATAAAGAAAGTGACAACGAGCACTGAGTAGTGTTTATTATGGTGATGATAGTTTATGTTTGAAAATATGATTATTGAGAAAGTGTAATATGTTTTTATGGTTTCATGAGAGCTCATTTGCTTGAGAAACTGCTGGCATGGATTCAACATTATTGTGGGAGCTGCTAGTGATGAAAATGAGTTTGATTTTATGGTTTTTAGATGTTAAAAAACAATATAAGGTGTTTTAGTTTTTGATATAGAAAACCAAATTGAAATCAGTCGATTGAAATTAGGTTCAATTCAATTTCGTTTTAGTTGTATTTATAGGTAAAAATTGAACCGAATAAAAAATAATTATCCATAATTTAAGGTGTTGTATGTCAACTAGGAATGTGCCTAAAGCTTTTAAGAGTTAGGCTTGTGTCTTATTAATTGAAAAAAAAATCAAATAAAATTTTATAATATTATTTATAAACCTTGTCACTTATAATAGTATTTAAGTATCATGTCATGACTAAAATATATGTAAATCTATTAAAAAAATTAGAGTGTTAAGAAATCAAAAAGGAAAAAAAAAAACAAAAGTAAATCATACTTAACATCTGACCTGGCTATAACAAGACAAGTCTATGCGATTGGTCTTGTTTATATATATATACAAAAAATTATATGCTTTGGAAGAAACTTGTATAGTTTAGAAAGAGATTTTAATTGATAAAAAAAAATCTACTTCAACCAATATGCTTTTAGGCACAACCATATATAACATAAAAATCACACTTGAATGGGGTGGACAATTAGCTAGAGTTGCAGGTGTTATCGCCTGAACTTGCATCCTTATGGCTATGATATTTTTGCTATAACCAACCATACTATGACAATTAATTATTAAAAAAAATAAAAATCATATTAATATGTTCTGTTGTTTATATAAACAATGAAATATTTTTAAGAAACCCTGGTTTTTTTAAATGTTTGGATAATGAATATTAATTTCAATAACTCAACCCTTGGCCAATGATTAGGTGCAAATTTTATGAAAATAAAAACAACAAAAATAGATAGTATTCAAACAAAATTATTTTATATTTATAAAAATAAAATATCATAAAAAAATATATCAAATAATCCTTGGTTTTCTTTTTCTCATATTTTAGTTTGCTAATTAGTGTGGCATTTGCGTGGTTCCACTAATATTCGATTGAGATGTTATGGGTGACAATATAATTACTTTTTTGCACTTCCTAGTAAAATTAATGATATATTTTATAAGACAACTCAAACTGTTCACATGGTTTATTTATCATTATAAAACTCAACTAGGATAATTTAATCTTTTTATTTTTTAGCATAATAAAATTACTAAATTACCTTTAAAAAATAATAAACTGCCATAAAAAGTTATTTTCTCTTTTTTCCATATAGTTAACACTACGCATATACAAAAAAATATCCTTAGAAAGATAAAATTAATAAATTGTCTTTAGGGGGTTATTTTGTTTTTAAACTTGGTTTTTTTTTGTTATAATTATGTTAACTTAAATACCATTAGTAATTTAATAAATATAAATATTAAAAAAAATTGATTGACACGTACATTGAAAATGTCAACATATGAGGCACCCTATCACTTTCAAATAGCGTATTTGGTGACTTATAGTGGTTAATAGTGTAGGGGGCATCCCTCCATTTCATGGTGGCACATGTGGTGTTTTGACTTCCAGCTTAACATTGATTGACATTGTATTTTTTTTCTCTATTTTCACCTTGATTTTCTCTTATGTCAGTCTAAATTTTTTAAATTTCCCCTCAATTTGTTTTTCTTTTCATATTTGATTCATGTTCTTTTGATTGATTTTTTTATTTGAAATGGTTTCTAAAATTGAATTTTTTTTCAATGTCATCCTCCTTCAATTTTTTATTTATCATATTTAATTCTTATTCTTTTAATTGTTATTTGTTTTATTTAAAATAATTTTTAGATTTGAAGTTTTTTTTTTAAAAAAATATCTTCCTATATGATTAGATCTTCATTATTTTTGTTGCATTTATTTTTTATCTGGCAACTTCTTTAATTTAATTTTTTTGACGATTTCATCCTCCAATATATAAATTGGATGGGAATTAAATTTTTCATTGAACTCGAGTATAAGATTCAACAGGTTACAGGTTTGGAATATTATCCTAGTTTTAAGGGATTTATTCGGGTTTTTTTTTAAACTAATGTATTTTCAGTTTTATCCTTTAATATTTATTTTTCTAATTTTATCATTCTTCAATTGTTTATTTGTTAAATTTAATTTTTATTATTTTGATTGCTATATATTTAGTTTTAGATAATTTTTATAATTGAAGTTTTTTTTTTGCAATTTCATTATCTTTCAAAATTTTTCCCTATGTGATTAAATTTTCATTCTTTTTATTGCAATTCTTTTTTGCTCTAGTAACCTTTTTTTAATATAAATTATTTTTGAAATTTCCTCCTCTAACATTATTGAACCGGGGTTTAGGATTTAACCGACTGCTGGTTTGAAAGATTAACTCAGGTTTAGGAGATTTGATTAGGTTTTTTTAAGATAATATATATTTTTAAATTTTTTTAATATTTATTTATTTATTAGATTTTAACTTTATTTTTTAATTAAAGTCAAAGTTAATTGATACATCTGATCAATGCCCAAATGAGAGGAGGATATGAGATGGAAAAAAAAAGAGATAGGTTGTTTGATCGGGTAAATCACCGTGGTCATGTCTATTATCCAAGTTATCAATTTCACAAGTCAATATAATGTGTTGTTTTCTTTTCATTGCACTCCCTGGATTACTATTTTTTTGCAATTTAATCATTTGAGATTTTATTATTTCATATTTGAGTTAGGGTTATCATAATTTAAAATGACGACAATATAAAAATATTTTTATCCAAATTATTATTTGAATAGGGTAACTCTTGACTCATTAAATTGAGTAGGTAATATCAATTTTTATTTTTTATTTATCAATAATAATTGATTAACTTGATCTAACAAACTAGTAGAATTTTTAATTTTTATTTCAAATATTTTATCACATTCATAGAAAAAAAAATATTACGACACTCGCTTCTTCTTTTAATGTAGGGATTGAATTTTCATCCGATCCGCAATAAAATATGGGCGTCGGTCCTGGTCATAAACTAGATAGAATGATCTTTCTAAAATATAAGGTTAGCAAAAATAAAAAAAATAAATGGTTACCAATGAGTGCAATTGCATGATCGAACATGGACCCTCTGTCAAGCACTGAAACCCCACATAAGTCAAAATTCATGTGTATTTGTTTCTTGATTGTTCTGGCTGTTAATCCCACTATCAACCTCTCTTGACTGAATATTAAATGATCAAGTATACAATATAATCATTGTATTTAATTATGGCTAATCACGTAATCTATGCTAATGACACTTTTTATCAACGTATTCTATCATCTTCTTCTTACCTTTATATATATATATATATATATATATATATATATATATATATATATATATATATATATTTCCGTAAGTTAAATCAATATCCTGTAACTTTAATATGATAAATATTTGAATCAACAAATAGTCTTTTAAATCCACCTCTAAATTAGTTAACAAGTATTCAGTTATGCTTCAGATTATAGTTATAATTATTTTTTAAAATATTTATATTTAGAAATATACCTCTAAATTAGTTAACAAGTATTCAGTTATGCTTCATATTATAGTTATAATTATTTTTTAAAGTATTTATATTTAAAAATAAATTAAAATAATATATTAAAAAAATTATTTTTAATATCAATATATTAAAATAATTTAAAAACACAACAAAATTATTAATTTAAAATAAAAAAAATAAAAAAATTAAATCTTTTTAAAAATACCTTTTAATCTCAAAAACAAAAAGGTAGTAGAACATGCAAATTTCTCTCTTGCAACCAGTTCAGACAAGCTTCATAATCTCGTCTATCGAAGCTTCAAATCCTAACCCACAATATCACCAGCAGCACCATCATCGTTGCCAGCATTGCTGCACCCTCATCACCTCCGCCGCCGTCACCATTTTTGAGGCAAGAATTGGGGGGGTGCCCTTTTGACTTCTAAACGAAGCCACCGCGACCATACTTTGAGGTTTATAAAAATCGCGTTGCCTATGACGAACAAAACCGAGTCAATGTTTAATTTTTCGTAGCGACTTTTCGAACTCGACATGGTGCACAAGAACATAAGGATTCACGGGAAACCGTCCATGAGATGAACCCGGTAGAGAATGACACGAGGTAATATCACACTAGTTTTTTACCTGTATTTCGTCCTGGGTAAAATAATATATTTTTTTTAAAATTTTAAATAATATAAAAACATTATGAAATAAAAAATTTGATGCATTGAAAAAAAAATCTTAAAATATAGAAATATTAACATGGTGTATAACATATTGTTTTTTTTTTTAAATATTAAGCTAACAATATTTTAAATCAACTTGGTAAAACCTAATTGAATTGTAAAGTTCATAATTTAAAGTATGGAAGTATAACAACTCTATATAATTTATATTTAAAAGTTAAAAATAAAAAAAATATAAAAATATAAAATTAACTTGAATAAATCTAAATTAATAATCAGTATCACCTCACAATTTAAAAAAAATTAAAATGTATATTTTCAATATTCAAGCTGTTAAGTTCCATAAAAATCTTTTAATATAATAACATGAAAATAAGGCAGCTATGATTTAATTACATTAAAAATCAAGTAAACATGAATAAATTTTTTAAATACAAATTAATTTTTAAAATTTAAAACTTATTAAATCTTAAATCTATATTGAATAAAAAAACCCAACTTCCAACTATTAGAATGATGAAGGATAGCACCGAAAAAAATTCTTTTTTAAAAAAAGATCCTAGGCTGGGATAATTGAGTTTTAACGGGCTCAATTATTTTAATAATAATAAAAAAGATAACTTTAATTTAATAATATAAAAAATTAAGTAAATTGGAGCTATCCTGTATGTTATTAAATTACATCGATAATGACACATAAACCGGTGAAAAGACCCAATTACATCTTATAAAAACCCTTGTGTTTTTTGGTTAGAAAAACAATGGCGTCTCCTCGTTATTTTAATGCAAAGTAATTTCTCTCTTGTGTCACAGACTTTCCTAACGTCATATAGTTTATGTTGATTAACAATGCAGCTCCAAAAATGTTTTGTTCCCTATTAAGCCAGATTAACTTAGCGTCAATTGTGATTAAATTTCCTAAACACGACTTTAAGCTGAACCTTCCTAATCATCACAAAGCACCTGCTTCTCTATTTTACAACAATAATGCAAGAAATTAAATTACACTTGCGAAGATGGTGTGGGAGAAGATGCGAGGAAAGGCATCCCGACCGGCCGAAGATGAAACGGGGTCCAGGGAGAGGCTCCGATTGGCATCAGCCCTGCTCCCCTGATGTCCAGATCTCAATTTACTGCACGCAGCACTGTTCCATTTTTAACCCAGTTTGTGTCTCGCAATAATTAATAGTTCCCATCACACAGCGGCCCCAATAATTACTCGCTTTAAACGCATGCTCCTTGCCAGAAATAGAGGCACCCCTGAGCCTTTGGTAGAACATGAAATCCAAGAAAAGATATGCCGAGTAATAAGTGCTAACCACTTTTCTTTTCTGGAGCCGTACACGAAAACCCTCTGGGTCATCATTATTATATTCGCCTGCCCGAATAATCAACTCGGTAATTCAAATTGATTGGGAGATTAACTCGATCAAACTTAAATAACTTGGTTAAATTTAAATAAACCTGTTCCAACCTGAGTAGGACCGGGCTTAATCATTTTTAATGATTTTTTTTTATTTTTTATATAAAATAATATTATTTTATTATTAATTTTTTTATTTACAAAAAAATTATTTAATTTAAAAAATAAATTTAATAAACCCACAAGTCAAATCTTAAACTAAGTTAAATTCTGACCGGACATCATAACTATACATTAGGATGTCAGATTACTCACATTTAAGCAATTAAGCATGCATGACTATGACAATGTAAAGAAATTAATTATATAATTGAAAGTTGGAGTTTATATGTTTTTTTAATTTATATGAAGTGTTCAGATCAGTTTATGCGCATTACAACTAATTTTATGGTCTATTAAATATTTTATAAACTCAATAGATATATAAAATACCACAAAAATAACAAATATATATATTAAAACTCAAACCTAGATACAATAAAAAAAGACAAACATCTTCTGGGTAAAATACTGAAATGCAGTTCATATGTTTTTGATAAACGGGGCGGCATCCATCCCTGCTATAAGGAAACTAATCACTCTGTACAGGTGGTTTAACTTGAATTTGTAAATTACACTTTCTTTTCATAAATAATATTACAAAATTCACATTCCACACACATCTCTTTCCATTATATTTAAAAAGGATACTTGATAATAAAATAAAAATAATAGTTATTTTTAAATTACTTTCTATTTAAAATAAATTAATATAATATTTTTATTTTTAAAAATTATTTTTTACATTAACACATCAAAATAATTAAAACAATCAATTTAAATTAAAAAATAATATTTTTTTCATATTTTTTAAATACAAAAACAAACTATTAAATACCCAATCCGGTTAAACTTTCAATGGATCGACGGTGAAAATCTGAACAATTTCTTTTCACCGGCCGCATCGATATGGCAGGATCGAAATTGAAGTCCTTCTGTAGAAACAAAAAAATAAAATTTAATTGCAGGATTAAAATTGGAGTCGGCGGTTGTGGACAGGCAGGCCGATCCACTCCAACGCAAAGGAGTAGAGAGACTAGTCGTTCGTATTCCTCGCAAGATGCCTCGAACCGACAGGTGACTTTGCTTGAATTTTCAAAGTGGGCGTTCTCTCCCCAGTCAAACCCAATCCAAGCTATGTGCCACTTGTGTAGTAATACTGTACACAGTAGATTTCTGAGCCCTTAATAGTCCTAGCTGTCAAGTCTATTACCTTAACTCGTAGGGCACTGACAAGGTCTCCGGTCAAAACTCAGATAACAAAACCCCTCATGCGACTTGAATGTTATGTCAATTTGCCTCTTAAATATGTAGTATTTATCATCAAACCCCCTCGAGGTCTTAGTTTCATTCATAGCCAATCCTTTTTTGAAGGCAATTGAATTGACAAGTCAAGAACGAATGCTCGGCATTAAGGGTTTTTAATTTTATTTTTTTAGAGGGCGTATGTGTTGGATGTGCTTATTTAATTTTTATTTATGATTTTTAGTTTTGCGAGAGAGGTAAGAAAAACAAAAGTTGCTTGTGCTTATTTAATTATCTATGATATAATGAATTATTATAAAAATATATTTGAACCTCGGGTAGATTAGTTGTAACTATATAACATTAAATAAATAGAATTACCATGTAAAATACATAAAGAAACTTAAAATGTCAATGCTGTAAACATAGTGAAACTTTTATTAAAAGTAAATCTTAAACTATTTAAGCATCGAATAAAGATATAAAACTTTATTATAACCAATTTTTTGACATGGAAATGACTCCACCGCTTGGGAGGCTGCGCAACTAGTTGCAAAAGGCAGCCTAGGCAATTTCTACCTGCAAGAGAGAGGGATGGCATTGAAAACAGAATACATCAGGGGGTGCTTTAGGGCTTTTCTTGTAGCTTACCCAATTATTGAAAAGAGCCTTTTTCTAAAAAATAAGCAAATAAAATAAAACAATGAAAGCGCGTAACCACGTGACGCTCACGCGTAAAATCCTGTATTTGATCCACCGGGAACGCTCCTTCGCCCTCTCATTTTGTTTTCCCACTCATAGCCCGCCATCCCAAGTTTCTTTCACGCGTCTCTTTAAAAGCCCGGCGCCTCTCTCTCTCTTCTCATTTCTTTCTACAATCATCATTCTCTTCTCCTATCTAGCTACTTTCCGATCTGACCATGGCTTCAACGACGGGCACGTCGTATTGGTGTTACAGGTGTGCACGCTTTGTCACCGTTGCGCCTCGCAACGACGACGAAGAACAAAACCACGCCAACTACATCACGTGTCCTCACTGCGACGGTGGGTTTGTCGAAGAGATCCAATCCAACTACGACAACCGTCGGAACCGTAGTCGGGTTTCCAACTTCATCCGAAACCGCCGCAACGCTGGCGACCGGTCTCCGTACAACCCGGTGATCGTCCTCCGCGGAACAAGTCCCGCCGCCGCCGATGACAACGATGAAGGAAGCGCCTACGAGTTCTACTACGACGATGGATCTGGGTCGGGTCTCCGACCCATACCTGAGACGATGTCGGAGTTTTTAATGGTTTCTGGTTTCGATCGCTTGCTGGACCAATTATCACAGATTGAGATAAACAGCTTAGGCCGGTCGGCCCCTAACCCGCCGGCATCGAAAGCCGTGGTTGAATCAATGCCTCGTGTAGAAATAAACGAAACGCACGTGGTTTCGGAGACGTACTGTGCAGTGTGTAAAGAGGCATTTGAGATTGGAGAAGAAGCTCGCGAGATGCCTTGCAAGCATATTTACCACTCTGATTGCATCTTGCCCTGGCTTGCGATGCGAAATTCTTGTCCGGTTTGTAGGCACGAGTTGCCTGTGGATAATTCTGACGAGGAGGAGGCGGAAAGGGAGGTTGTGGGGTTGACTATATGGAGGTTGCCTGGAGGTGGGTTTGCTGTTGGGAGGTTTAGTGGGGGGAGGAGAGGTGGAGAGAGGGAGTTTCCGGGTGTTTTTACAGAGATGGATGGCGGTGGGAATGGTGGGCTTAGTGGGAACAGGAGGCCTCGAGATTGGGATTCCTGGGTAACTAGGAGTAGAGGAAGGGAGGGCAGCAGTGGCAGTGGGGGGTTTAGGAGAGTTTTTCGTGGTTTGGGTTCGTTTCTGAGGAGGATTAGGCCTAATTCGTCGTCAAGAATGCATGATGTATCAGGAACTGAATCGATTGAGAGAAGTTATTCGACTCATGTAACAAGGAGGAGAAGAGGATTGGATTTGGAAGTTGAGGAGGGGGCTGATAGGTGGTGATATCATCTGGAGCTATTGAGAGGTGAAGAGACGGATTGCTTCTTCTGATAAAAGTATGTATATATACGTAGCACTTAAACAGGTTAAGAATTTATTTATTTTTCATTTACTGAGAGTGTATTTGTAATGAGTAGAGATTTCTCGTCTCTTCAAATGGAAAAATTCTTTGTATTTGCCGCAGAAGGATAAATGATACAGTTTTGTTGGTTCTGAAATTTCGAAGATAGATGAACTGAAATAGGTGATAATCCACAGTGTAGAAGAGCAGAATGCCTCGTCTTAAAAAAAACTTTTACTAGCAATTTCCTTGTTGCAGTATCACTGGAAACATCATTCTATGAATTAAATTTCTACTTTTGGCAGTCTATTGAGTTTGTTGGTTGCTTACTTTCTCTTGCGAGTCACAGTATAGCTGATTGGGTGTGCTTTGCTGTGTATCTAGATGGGATTGGGTTTTTTTGGGGATTAAGCGGAGGATGACTGAATTTAGCTCATCTTGCACATTAAGTTATTCCACAGAGCTTAAAAGCAGCATGAGATCAGATCACTCATATTTTGTGGTCAAATCATGATCTTTTTAATGCTTCCACAGGGGACTGTCTGATCCATCCATTTCTTAATAAAATGATGCGTGACTGGAATTTTTGGCCTTATTGATGAAAAAGCACCTACCTTTGCTTGCTCGTGCTTCCAGTTTTCGGTCTTCTTTCGCCCTTTGTTCCGCTTTACGGTATTGTGAGTGGTCTATTTGTGGAGCCTTGAGCAATGATAATGGAAGTTAAATCCAAGTATAATCTGCCAAAACGTTTGTGTGTTCGTGGTACAGGTCTTTGGCATGGTTGTAAGAGCAGAGGTGGAGTGAAACTCCCGTCTGTTTTTCCATTTGCTACCATGATCTGGTTTCAAGTTAGAGATTATCTTAACAATACGTTCTTTATATTGATATGGATATGGTGAATTTAGAATCATTTAATAAATTCTTTTGATCGATTCAGGATTTGGATTCAAAAAGTCAAAGAAGGCAACTTACTTTTTAAATATCAAACCCAACGCTTGTATCCAACTTTATAAGAAACTCAAGTTGTGTTTTTTTTTTTTTGAAATATATATATATATTTAAAATTTATTTTTATATTAACATATTAAAATAATTTGAAAAAATAAAAAAGTAATTTGAAAAAATAAAATAAAATCTTTTAGAATAGCAATTTAAAAACATAATAAAATAAAATAAAATAAAATATTTTAGAAAGCAATTCCACAAGACTTTTAAAGAGACTCCAAATCTTCTGTTTTTAATGGAAAGAAATTTCATTAACATATCTTTATTGTCTTATGTCATGACAAATTATATCAATCATTATTTTTCAATAAAAATCTAAAAAAGATAACTTATTTAATTAGATTTTAAATTTATTTTTTAAAATTATTAATTTAATTTTTATAAATTTTATGACTATTAGAGTTTTATCTGTTTATTAACTTCTTAAAAAATTAATTAACATATATGTAAACTAATCCGAACACAAAAACAAAAAAAAAGATATTTCTCAACTATAGAGTTCTGCAATCAATTACAGTATGTGTGGAATAATATGCTTCTTTTTATTGTCTCAATCTTGAAAGAAAAGAAAGTAAACAATAAATCTTATGATTCTTTAGCTTGATAAAAGAAGACTCGTAGTTTGGAATGCTGTGCTTGCTTCATTGTTTCAATTTTGGAAGCAAAGAAACATGAACTTTTGATTCTTAGTCATAGTCCAAAAAAGGCTATAGAGGTTAACTAACTTTATTTTAAAATTTTAAATATTCTTCTTTGAAATAGTTGCTCTACATCTTTATCATAAGTTTTAATTTTTTTCCCCACAATCCATACAATTGTTTTCTACATTGCGTTATTAGCAAATTATAATAAATTAAAATTACACAAGGTTATTAAATAAAAAGAAATATCCATATGATGATGCGTACCTATCTAATTTGATTTGAGTATTCTGATTTCTAACGCATTGTATGTTAACATTATTTAAAAGGTTTTTAAGAATATGATAATAGTTGATTTTTAAAATGTTTTTTTATTTAAAAATGTATTAAAATAAAGTTTTTATTATTTTTTAAAAATATTTTTTTAAAAATTGAATATTTTTTTAATATATTTAGATTATTTTAATTGTTGATGTTAAAAATAAAATTTTAAAAATAAGGATAAAATATAAAATAGATATACTAACATCGTCGTCCTCAAATCCACTGTTGCTTCCAAAAATGGGCAGGTTGAGTAATTAAATACGGGCCAGCTGGATCTGCATCGGCTACCAGCAATTTACTTTGCCCCTTTCACCTAACCTAGCACCAACCAAAGTCAAGCCTAACAGTGGTCTCTCAATTTCTAATAAAATATCTTTGAATAAAGACAATGTGCTCTTTCAAGAATGCACGATTATTATTATTATTATTATTATTATTATTCAAGTTCACTTTGCTAATAGATAATAGAATAAGAGGGAAGGAGTGATTGGTGGTATTCATTATCGTCATCTTATGAGAAAAATCCATGATTGATTGGTAGCATTGGACACTCGATACGTAACGAAAAGCGAATATCCATGGAGAAGCATATATGATAAATAGTTAAATGCAATATCTTGCAGGTATAGAATAGACTGTGCTAAGTGATAAAAATTTAATATTAAAGTGTTTGTTTTTTATGTGATTTTATGTTCGAGTTCTTAGTTGATTTTATAGTTATTGAAGGTTTATATGTTTGTTAATTTCAAGGCCTATAAAATTAGTCGTGGTGTGTGCAAACTGATCCGGACAATCATGTTAAATCATATTAATCTAATTTTTTTTAAAATTATCTTTTTTTAATTAAAATTTTTTAACTTATTTAATTTTATAGTTATAATATCTAGATGGGCTTGACAACTCTATCCAAACTAAACCATCTCAACACTGCGATAGTTTAAATTAAAAAAATATAAGAAGGTAATCCAAAGAAAATAAATCTAAACTTTATAATAAATTAGATGATTTTGTTTTCTTATCAAAATTTATGTTTTTTTTTAAATAAATGAATTTGAATTAATATTTTTGATATGAAACTTAAACTCCATCTTGAATTGATTCTGAATTTCAACACTTTGAATTAGATTTGATAACTTCAACTATTTCTTCTTTTTCTATTTTATTTTATATAAGATAAAAAAATAGAAAATAATGAGTAACTAATGAAGGGCAACTTGGAATGGGATTACATATAGTTGCTAAAACCACAAAGATTAATCGATTAATTTCATAAATTAATGGGAGTAGGTTGTAATTAACTAAAAAAAATCAAACGATGCCTTTCCCCCTTATTTTGAAAATAAAAATTACATTTATATAGTTTCTCAGTGATGTAAAGATCATTATGTGAATTACAAAAACAAAAACAAAAAAGTTAAATGGCTTCAGTGAATTATTATAGCAGGAGATTTTTGGTTGATTCAAACAATGTAATTATGGTTTTGATCTTCATTACTCTTAATAATTGTCTTAGCATAAAGGTAAAATTATATATTTCATGAAATCTAAGTATTATTTGAGAATTAATTAAGGATAAAGTTGTCGTTCAAATTTATAATACATAGTAAAATATTCTTTTCACCTTGAAATCTGATATAAAAAAATGGTATTCTGTTAAAGGTTCTTTTTATTCTTTTATTTTAATTTATACAGTAAAATAACATTTATATTCTTGGATACTCAGAAAAAACAGCCTAGTTTATTTGTGGTAATTATATGAATAAGTACTAGAGTACCTTAAAAAATTTATTCTACGTGTACATTGGTCTTGTAAGTCACGCGCTCAGACAAGATGGATGGCATATGATAGTTTAAAAAATTAAAAGTCAATCGTATCCAATGGTCTTCAGTTATTGACATGATCCTTGGCCTGACCTGCGATCAAACAGCTGTTTACCTTTAAGTTGATTTGATTAATGTTGTTATTCTACTTAATCATCTTTGACCATGTAATGTATGTTGCCAGGTATAGGATCTTAGTCTTACCGGACAACGTCAATGAGCCTCTGCGCCTTCTGTTTACTTGGCTTTTTCTTAGATCGTCCGATCCTTATGCTTTATTGAGCACTGTGTTATAGAATGATCACCGGAGGGGTGTCCTGTGTTTTGCCGGGAGTCGAGTTGGTTTCTTCCATAACCTAAAATAACAATGCAAAGGTGTTTTAAAATAAAAAGGAAATTTGTGATTGAGTTATAGATCTTAATGCTAAAGGTTGAAGATGAAAAGAAATTGAAAAATAAAATAAAATTTTTGGATCTAATATGAGCTAGCATAATAAGTTTAAACTCACAACAAGTTTATGAGTTATATTATGAGGATAAAATATTTTTATAGAAAACATATAAAAAAATAAAAAAATTAAATATTTAATAAACTCATAATTGAAGGTTGAAATCTAAAAAAAAAATATTAAAAAAGATTAAAGAAGACTAAAGCCAACCTAAGCTAATATCATATATATGTGATCTAGTCATAAGAAAAGGTAGACCATGTAAAAAAATAATTAAGGTCAATCCTTAACAATTTAATGATGAAGGTTGAAAATAATTTAAAAAATAATAAAAAAATAAAGAATAAATTTAATATAAAAATAAAATGATGTGAAAATTCTAAACTAATCTGAGTTAGCATGACAAATGTATGACTTCGGCCACGAGGCTAGGTTATCATCATGGAAAGCAAAACAAAAAAATAAAGATGTTTAATATTTAATAAATTTAAAGTTAAATAATGAAATTAAAAAAATAAAAAAAATAAATATTGATTCAAGTTAAAATTTCATACCAATGACCAATGTCTTGAGGCCAAAATCACTTCATAAAAAAAATGAAATTGAAAAAAAAAATTAATTTTAAAAAAGAAAAGGAACCAAAGTAAAAAAAATAATTATTAAAAAATAAAGGTTAAATCTGACATAAAAATTAATCAAATAACAAGGGATATAATTGAAAAATAAATTAAAAAATATCAATAAAAAACAGGGACCAAGTTTGGTATAATACAAAAAGAGCAAAATATTAAGGGATAAAACTGAAAAAAATTAATAAAAAAATTCAAAACAAATAAAAAACAATAAAAAATAAAGATCATAATTGAAATAAAAAGAAAGCGGAGGAAAACTTTTAATTTTGGATAAACTGACATGTTTTTTAAGTAGAAGAGAGAAAAAAGAAAAGAGAAAAAAAAATCTAACAACCAATTAACCATTAGAAAAGCATTACACTCATTGCCCCTATATATAGGCTTTACCTTTTTACTTGGGTCTATTTATAAGCTTTAATGACCACCAACTCGAGCTTATCTTCAACATTAGAGGCTAGCAAACTTAACCTCCTGACCATGAACAATGTTGTGATTTTTTTTGAATGGATGATGTTATTTATTCTTGGTTGCCGCATATTGGGTTGATGTATTCATATTAATAGCAAGAAACCTAACAATTACCCCATTCACCATCATATAGGGGTAATCACCTTCTTATCTAATTTAGTATATTCTAAAAGTACTTGTCAAACTTTTTAATCATCAAAGTCACCAAAGCACACCTTTACTCATACCAAATGATCACTATAACCAAATGACATATCAAGCTACATTTGAAAAATGTTAACGCTGGTCTCAGACACACAATACATTCTCTTATCACATTTCTTAACCGTGCTTAGTCTAAAATAATTTACCAAGCCTTCCACTAAGGCTTTCAACACCCCCCTTAAGCTCAAATATTTATTTCTGATCGCACAATCATTAATTAAGTATTATAACACTATCAAAAGCTCATTACTCTTCCAAAAATCTATTTATCCAGGAATTGTGCCTGCTCTCTATTCAACCCTAGGAACCACGTCTTATTTCTCTACGAGTCTCACGTTCTTTAGTCTAAGAGTCCAATTAACTCTTCATCTTTAACCATGAGGGTGACCTATTAAATGTTGATCCATATTTGTCTTTATACTTTGAGTATTACAATTCTATAACTGAGTTCACCACTCTAACAAAAGTCAATTTATTATTAGAGCCTACGCATTCCTTTTACTCATACCCAACAATCTTATTTTAATGATCTACCAGTCATCCACTTATTACAAAAATAAATATTTTTCTAACTCATTGATCTTTAACATGAGAAAAATATCCATGAAAGTCAATTTGATAATTGCCTCAATACTCATCTTAGCCATTTTATTGGCTATCCATACATCTGCTCACTTATATCTAGTTGTAATATTGACTTTAAGGTGATCTTAACTTGGGCTTATACCTTAACCTTCACACCTTCTCTTCAAGGTGTTTTTACTTGTTGTCACAGGACAATTGTATCCTTTTTCTAGGATGTCTTGAAATGATCCCAACACTCTCTATCACCATGTGTATTATAAGAGAGATTACTGCCACTAATCATATAGAGTTTATGCATATTCTGATATAGCTTTTGCGCCCTCTCATGTAGGATGCTCAATACTTCATCCATACCTTCAAACCAAGGTGTATTTACCTTTTGTTATAGGCAATTATCTTTTATCATAGGTGATCAAACCTTTCAATTAGGTACTTATGTAATAACTTCTCTTTCCATTATTACATGCATCGGAAATGCATATGCTATTGTCTTTAATAAAAGCATAAGGCCTTTTATTATACATATTCATATTACAATCTTTTCTTTAAACTTCATCTAGGAACATATCCTTTTATTGCATTTTGTTGTATTTTAGTACCTCATTAGGTTTTACAGATACTCATGTATAATCTTCATATGCTCTTATGCAATTTTTATTCACTAGATTTTTCTATTCTTTACTTGTGTTTGACAATAGCTCATCTTGTCATAATGTTTGTATGAGTTAAAATAGGGTGCTAATCTTTTTTATTTTGCTAGATTTCTTTTTCTTCACCAGGAACTTTCTCAATTATACCTTTAACAAATCACAGTCAGCAAATCTAATAATTTGAAGAAATAACCTCTTCATCATATTCTTGAACATATACAATCTAATTGTTCTTTTATGTTGTCAACTTAATCATGTATAAAAATAGTATAGTGTGAATGGTATTTTTACTAAGCAATTTCCAAGTAAATATTGGAGGGGTTACAACAATCCTACTTAAAATCCAACCTCATTAGATATAACTTCTTAGGTTGGTATTTGTTTACTATAGTATCTTTTGTATCTTTCATTGCATGCTAGTTATGTTACATATTTTTTTTTTATAAGTGATATGGAATATCTTGGTTATCTACATGATTTCTTAACATTTAGTGAGACTACTCGTGTAAAAAGAATTTTAAGACTCGTATTTTTTTTCACTTTATAACCTCATCTTTTACATTCCATATGATCGGGTGTCCATAATACCTAATTTTATCTTTACTCAAGGATTTGGAATTCTCCACTTGCAATCCAACACATGAAATTTGGTAACGTGTATCTTTTTCTTTTTCATCATCTTCATCAACCATTATAATGACCTTCCAATAAACTTTTATTGGGTAACATGTATTATTAAATCACCATCACCATTTTTGATCAAAATCTCAATAATTGATTTGTACCATTGTATTCAAAACAAATATATTAGCTGGAAACAAGTCTAAAATCATCCAAATCACCTTTAAAACAATTAAGATTTGATTAAAACAATTCTTGCTTGATGGATGACCTAGATTTAATCAACAAATCTAGTTGCACATAAGATCAACTACACTGGATCATATTCTCCATTTTCAACTTGATCTACCTTAGCTTACTCAGTTTACTCAACTCGGGTTACTGCTTGCTTGTGCATCTCATGAGACTTATTTAATGATGTGACAGATGACTAGATAATGACTTGGTGTCCATGTATGTTGACGTGACACGTTGACTTTTCTGTGCAAACTTTGACAAGCTTGTGCAACTTTGTTTTGGATTTGATTTGCATGTTATTTTCATCGTTGTAATCCTCTTAGCCTCTTTTTACGGTGGTATATCCAAAAGCATATTTTAAGCACTTTATTTTTCGACAAAGATTAAACATCATTATTCTTCACCAAAACTTTGATACTACTTGTTAGGATTATGAATGTTCTAATTATTGCTCTTCAAAGGCAAAACACATATAAAATTTAACATGATTTGACAACTCGTCTACGTCTATAAAAAAGCTAATTTTATTATTCAAAGAGAGAATAATAAAACCACAACAATGAAGGAGCAAAAATCATTCTCTCTACTCAACTCTCAATCTCACTCTTTCTTTATCTTAGTAGTACTGTAATGGATGTCATCACGACTATCCTTGGTAGTTCACTCACTCTCTCTATATCCTTACATTTGGCTTTCTACAAACTTTTGCTTTACTCTCCTTACTTGAGTTTATTTATAAGATTTAATGGTCATCAACTCTAGCTCATTCCTAACATTAATAGTTGTCAAACTTGCCAACCTTTTAATTATGGACAATCCTATAATTTCTTTGTCAATAGACGTTGTCGTCCATTCCTAGTTGTTACATATATAAGCCAACATATTCATATTAATGACAAAAAACCTAATAATTGCATCCATCATCTAATTTATTATAACTAATTACTAATTAAAAATAATTAACATTATTTGTTATTGATAACTAAGTCATGACATTATCATACATGCCTTAAATTCTCATAAAAAATGATGGACCATAGACATACATACATATAAATATTTGAGATTAGATGTACTAGTACTATAATGTAACATTGTTTTATTTGATATGTAGTATAACCTTATTATAATCTTGTAATGTCAAAGCTGTAATATAAAATGAAGAAGCAGAGACAACAAAATATTTTGTCGACTTGTATTTAATCACTCCATTTTATATATTTAATATCAATCTCATTATGTAGTGTATATACACAACTAGTATAACATTAACATATGATATTTTTCATTTAATTTATAAAAAAAGGATTATGTAATATATTGTTTATAGGAAAAAAAAATGCAACTAATCAAAACTATAAATTAAAAAACTTGGTGACATATATCCACAGTACAATTAATTCATAGTTAATTACATATTTGTCTAAAAACTCTCAAGTCAAACTCTTTATTAGTATCTCGATTAATCCTACATTTCATTTTAATCAGCGGCCATGATGTTTATAATCATAAATGACAAAAGCAACACCAACGAGGATAATACACCTTTATCTTCGAGAAATTTGATTTTGGTGAAAACATGATGTTTAATTATATTGCTAGTTACCACCTTCACATATGGTGTCTCTCCATACTTCTATCAATGGAACGAGAGTTTTAACGATCTCATTACTAAAAGGTACCCCTTCTTATTCATGTTAGCCTCTATAAGTGATAGATTAAGATTTATTAATAGTTTTTGAGACAATTATTTTTGTTCACGAGCCCAAAAACCTTATAGACCAAAAAAACTACCAGAGCTTAATTTCCCACGAGCTTAGCGTGAAGACTAAACTCAATGCATGGCTCCCATGAGCTCATGTGTCATGCTTGAGCCTAACTTTCATAGGCCTAAACAACACATATAAGTCCATTTCAGTGCCTATCCCTCAACCAGACGACCTAAATCTAACCCTTTAAACCTTATTTTTTCAATCCCACATGAGTCCTTTAAGATTTTTATTCATCCAATGCATTTTGATTTTAAATCCTACTCCCCTTCAACAATAGATGTACAAAATCTCTTATGACTTACTATATTTTCATCTTATTAATACATTTGAGTGGAATACAACTTATAACTAACAATAATAATTTATAAGGATGAAATTACTCTTCAACTACTCCATCTAAATAAAAAAACAAGGTTCATAAGCTATAAATACCTTATGAATCACCCAAGTAAAGGGCTCATAATATATTTGTTCTCTATATATTTGGATATATATTTTCATACCATTTTTTTCTAAAATATTATTATACTCTCTCTTTACAAATATATTTACTGAAACATGAGAATCCTCACATCTATCTAAATGAACTTTTTGCAAGTACTTTTCTTTCCACATCAAGCTACCATGCACATTGGGTTCCCACGTTAGACTACCATCTAACATGGCTAAATAGAATGAATTAAATTGTAAGAACTAAGTGATTGACCTTTTATCTAACTAAATAAGCCTTATTTCTAAATGTTTTGGATTTTAAAACATTATTAATTAATGTTGTCTATAGAAAACTAATATAAAAAATATCAGTTTCTTTCTAAAAATTTATTTTTTATATTTATAAGTCATTTTATGATAGAAAATTGAGACACTTAAGCTAGGATGCGTGACAGATCTATCCTTTACAACCATCCTGAGTATTTCTATCTAATTAGATTTTCAACAATTCATGAATCAGGTGTAAGCCTTTACCTAGGCCATCCTAGCAACCAGAGGGCAAAACTAAACATTGCCATCCCAGCAAGTTTTAAGACCTTCAGCAGCACACAACATCCTAAGTAATTTGCCTCACGCTCACCAAGTCCCTCAAGAAATCACTCGTGCTATCATGGAAGATGGATTTTGGCATTACTATAATATTTCTCTATTCTTGATATTCTCTTTGGTGGAAGATACCTTTCATTACTTTAATTAGGAATATCAAGTCAAATTTCCTTACAAACATGTTGCTTGTTTTTCTGAGGAAAATTTGATTCTGCCAGAAGAATTTTCAATAGAACGAGTAACATATGAGGAAGGGATATTGAAATTAGCATACGGACATTTGTTTCGAAATAATGCTACTTGTCTATGTAATTAGGAGGACGAGATAAACATATTCAAACCAAAAGCCAAAGCACAAAAAAAAATAACTAATCAATTGACTTTGATGATTACACTCCAAAATCAAACATGGATCTCAGTAGGTAATTCTCTTCCTTCTGTCATGTCTGAAACCTCTGATCACCTAATCAACCAGACAGCATTACTCTATCTATAAACTATTTGCCTGTATAACTTAACACTTCCAACTGAGTTTAATGATATGCACACGAGAAGCGAAGTTCAAGTTTCACCAATAGTACTATAGCTCCCATCTCCTTTCATTTTTTTCACCAAGTAGAATATTTTAGTTTAATTTGGTTGGCACGTAATGCATGGGTGCTTCAGCTCCTATATCACCAACAATTCTTCTGCAATATTACTCTGTGCTATATAGAGGCTACCTCTGGGCCTTTCCTGAGGTTGCCAAAGCAAAGCATGCAGGCATTACGAGGCACTACAAGCTCGACGCAAGTACATATACTATGCATATTACACTCATCTAAACTTGTGGCACTTTTAACTATATGCTTTTGTCTGGCCAGCTAGCTTATTAATATAATGGACATTTGTTTTCATCTTCTTTCTGATATAACTGAAAAATGCGACCCCGTTGTGCCACACCAAGAGCATGGAGACAGTTAATGGGATGTTCCCGGGGCCCCGCGTAGTTGCTAGAGATGGTGACCGTCTAGTGGTGAAGGTGGTCAATCATGTTCCAAATAATATCAGCATCCAGCGGTATGAATTGAACTCTGTATATATCGATCATGTACTTCTATTATACATGATTGTTTCTTTTACTAAGTTTTTGTCTTATGGTACTGTATGTATCGATTAATTAACAATGACAAGTGGTTAAATCATATCTACGTGATTGGTCTTCATGGTTGACGTGTTTTTGGTGATGAAATTATTGGAAACAGGCATGGAATTCGACAGCTTCAAAGTGGATGGGCAGATGGGCCATCATGCATCACACAAAGCCTTATTCAAACACACCAGACATATGTTTACAGCTTCACCATTACAGGAAAAAGAGGAACTCTCTTCTGGCATACTCACTTTTCCTGGCTTAGAGCTACTGTCTATGGACCCCTCATCATCTTCCCCAAGCAAAATGTTTCTTAACGATTTGCCAAACCCTGCAAGGAAGTGACCATGATGTTGGGTAGCTAATTAGCCACCCATCACCTCCTTTTTCTATTTAATCTTTCTGTGACCTTTTTAATTTGTATCTTCGTTAAACAAGATAATTAAGAATAAAACAATCTGATTGAATAAACCACGGGAGAGTGGTTCAGTGCTGATCCTGAGGCAGTGATTAACCAGGCATTACAGCCTGGAGGGTGGCCAAATGTCTCCGAAGCCTACACCTTTAAAGCGTGTTCCAGAGTGTGGAAAGACATCTTCTCCGATTGATCAATGGTGCACTCAACGATGAGCTCTTTTTCAGCATTGCGAACCACACATTCACCGCTGTCGAAGCGGATGCAACTTATGTGAAGCCTTTTGAGACCAACCTTTTGGTTATCACACCAGGACAGAACACAGATTTTCTTCTGAAGACCGAACCCGTAGCCCCCAGTGCATCATTCTACATGTTAGCAAGACCATATTTTACTGGCCAAGCCACGTTTGATAACACGACTGTTGCAGGGATACTTGAGCATGAAAGTTCTTCAAAGTCGACAGCATTAAACCAATCCTACCTCTTATTAACGCTACAAGTGTCGTTGCGAATTTCACAAGAAAATTTCGTAGTTTGGCCAATTCTCAATTCCCAGTTGATGTGCCTCAAACAAAAGCAGTCAAGAAATCCTTCTTCACAGTTGGACTAAGAAATAGCCCGTGCACAAACAATCAGAAATGTAACGGGCCTAATGGCACAAAATTTGCAGCTTCTGTTAACAATATCTCCATGGCTCTCCCTTCGGCAGCACGCCTCCAAACCTATTTTTTCAAAAAATCAAATGGGGTTTTTGCCACTGATTTTCCAAGCTTTCCTCTCCATCCATTCAATTACACTGGGACCTCACCAAATAATACTCTTGTGACCAACGGTACCAAGGTTGTAGAAACACATGTGTAGAGGCAGCGGTGCAGGACACTAGCATTTTAGGTGCTGAGAGTCACCCTCTCCATCTTCATGGCCTCAATTTCTTTGTTGTTGGAGAAGGGTTTGGAAATCTTAAACCTACTAATGATCCCAAAAATTTTAACCTTGTTAATCCTGTTGAGGAACACTGTTGGTGTGCCTTCCGGTGGCTGGGTGGCAATTCGTTTTCGTGCAGACAATCCAGGTTCGTAGTAATAATTAACATAGCACACATTTTCCTTTTCCATGCTGTTATTTGAACAATTTTCACTGATTCTGGAGTAGATTTTATTTGTGAATCTCATAGATTCAGTGGTTGAAATAATTTGAGAAGTGAATCGGAGAAAAATATTTTTTGATGGGATTAATTAACACAATTCATTTCATTTATTAGCAGAATATTAGATTTAAAGTGGATATTATATTGTAAAGTGTGATGCAGGAGTGTGGTTGATGCACTGCTAGTTGCCTACCAATATTCCAATTGGATTTCTCCGTGTTTTTGGCTTGCCATTCTCAAAAGTTTTCTGATGAATTCACTGGAAAAGAAAACGTGGAGGAGGTTTTGTGATACATTACAGTGTTTTATTAATCTTCAGAATCACTGCACATCTTTCGATTCTGGGCATACCCTGCCAAGCCATGTACATTCAACCCCCACCCCCCCGACAAAAATTGTCCTAAAGAAGATGTCTAAACAAAAATTCAATTAGTCACTAATTCTTACATATCCACATGTTTGAAATTTAACATAGGATAACTAGAAAATTTTTGTTTCAATAAAAGGGCTGATGAAAAAAATTCAAATCCAATAAATAAAAAATAATGATTATGATGACTACAACAATGTACTTGGATCAGAAAAAATATCTGTAACAATCATAATTGAGAATTATATCCATGAACATTCATCTCTGCAGATCAGCAGCAGTATGGAGAAGAAACCGTGCAAATTGGCATTGCTAAATAGCTATGAAAAAACTGCTGGAACTAATTCTTCTAGAAATGAGAAACCATCCCTCATCAGCAATGGTTCGACAGACATACAAAAGGAGGCGTCGCCTTAGCAACCTGCCAGTGCCAGGATTTTCCTATGGTGTTTGTAATTCAAAATAACACAATCAAGAAAGCATCTCTGGAATCGGGAGGAGCTGCAAATTCGATGAGGCCGTTGCCTCATGTGGAATTTCCCATCACAGATGAATCTGTCATTATGACTATTGACTGGCCAGCGCAAGCAGGGCCGGAAGACACTTTGACCGCCAACCGGAATTTTCGACATAGGCACTGAGAAAAGGTGCATATTTTTTCGAAGTTTCTGTTCCTGGTGTGCAGAGGTATTTTTGTATGTCTTTCTGTTGCGGTGTTGCCCCTCAAATCAGTGGTCTGCTAACTTGTCCCATCTATGTATTTGAGCAACCAACTACAAGGAAGCTCCTCCTGTTCTCAGGACATGCCTGCATGCAAAGATTAGCTACCATATTATTGGCTAAGAAGCAGAATGCAGATCATGTCCCCGAGCATCTCTGCTTCTGTCCACATTTTCTCAACAACTGCAGCATTTTGTTTGCTTGAGTTTTGCTTTCCTTACAGCTTTTTCTCCACTAGCTGTCTCTCTCTCCCTCGCTCGCTTTCTCTGTATTTACGACTGTAAATTAAAGAGCTGAAGATTTGCTGGATGAACTCATCAAAGTGTGACGTGCTTGCATCAGGGCAGATTTCTCTTTTCGAAGTAGTCTATTTGCTCGCAGGCCTCACCTCACTCAATTGTACAAGCCTCGGGCCCGTATAGAGGACATGTATTTAATGCATTTTCTTTCTGTAAGAATTTAGAAAGGGTTTTATCCATAATTCCTTGCTATGCTCTTCTAAATTTTTATTTAGTCTCTTTAATTTTTTATTTTGTTTGATTGAGTCTTGTACATTATACAATACTTGCGATGTGATAAACCTCCATTTTATCATTATTATTCAACATGTAGATTAATCTGATAGTTATGTAACCCGATTCTATTTTTCTTTTAAAACAATATTATAAAAAGTGTTTTATATATTATTTTTTAAAATAAATTTTATTTAAAAATATATTAAAATAATATTTTTTATTTTTATATTAATTATGAAAAATATTAAAAAAATAATTTAAAATTCTTTTAAAAAATACAGTTCAATTACATTTTTAAACTATGTCAAAATAAACCTTAGAAGTGCTTTCATCCTTGACATGATATTGTGGTAGATTGGTTATAATTATTTTTTAAAATATTTTTTATTTGAAAATATATTAAATTTTTTATTTTAAAATTTTATTTTTGATATTAATATATTAAAAAAATTAATTTAAAGTAATAAAAAATCAAAATTTTCTGAAAACGTATGTGAAACAAGTACATAGATACACGGTGGAGCCCACATTTCGACGCGGCACCCTCTAATCGGTTCTGGGCCATATATAGTTAATGCCATGTTGGAATTGAAGAAGACGACCAAAATACTCCTGGCTGACCGCACCAGCTCAGTAGTCACAGAGAAAGCTCAGCTGTCCACCGCCGTCGACGACCTACCGGAGTACTAACGGTAAAGTCTCCCGGCTATAACAACGAATACATCTAGATCTTCCATTTTAACGCACACGCACGCATGAAATTTTCCGTGTTGCACAATCATTTGTGTTTATCTTGTAGTATAATAAGTGCATTGGAGCTTTTCATTTATATAAGCTGAATGGGTTTGTGTTTATTTTTCTTGGCTCGATTGATCTAGAAGAAGATTATGATGGGTGTTGAAGCGCTGCGGTCTTATTGGTATGAGGGTTTGTTCTAATCATTGGATAAAATTAGAACATGAAAATAATATTTTCAGAAAAAGAGTGAATTTGTGATTATGAAGTAGTTTTTTTAGAAGTGGAATTATTGCTTAGTTAGTTCCATGAAATTTAAGCTTAGTTTTCTAGAATGTGATTAATGGAAGAAAGTAATGGAACTCATGTGGTTATGTCTCTTCCGAATCAAATTGGGGTTTCTTTCGCGTTTTATCTTGGGATTTCAGTTTGTTCTTTCACCTAAACATAAAAAAATAACTGCTATTTTTGTGTCTCTTCTTAAAGATGCTGCATGCCAGCTTAGTCTTTTTGGTTCTTTAAATTACTGGCACTTCGAAATTAAGATGTTAGGGTTACTTATTCAGATGCCATCTAAATTAAGATTCTTTGACGAACATTTTTTTTTTTTTTTCCTGTCTCTATTCATTCTTTGTGTTTATTGGAAGCATGACTGAGAAGCAAAAAGGATTATTTTATCAAAATGAGCTATCAATTGAAAATCCATTACCTACGCAACATGAATAAAGGATTCTTGTTTTAGGTGTCATTGACATGATATAGTTTTGAAATTGGATTGTTTTTAGTGGAGGAGTCTTTTATCTTCTCTTCCATTCTTTCTCGGAAATCAATATCTCTTAGGTGGCCTGTAGGAAACATAAGTAACCTGTGTCATGTACATTAATGCAAGCTTCATTGTAATCTTCAGGCCTAAAGCTTTCTGGTGATCAGGTGATTGTCATTGAGTGTCTATGGCAAACTCTCTGTTGGTCATCTTCAATGATATTGTCATCTGAATACCATACTCTCATAGAACAACAAATGGATTTGAAAATATTAGTACTTTGGTTTATGAGATGCCCTGATCAGCCATGCTTTCATACTAGTTGTGTCTTTTATTTCATGCTTGTTCCAAGTTGCATCGTTAGACAGCACTAACTGAACCATTATGATGCAGTGTCTGGGCCCTTGCCATTCCTCTTTTAGCATGAAACTTGGAAATATTGTTTGGTTATCTTTTGAAAAATGAAAATACTTAATTACTCTATACTGTGTCTTTGCATATTTGTTCCAGCGGTTTATATTTTAGTCTTAATAAGTAAAGGTTGGCGTGCTAGCTGTCCAAATTGGGAACAGCCATTCTGGAGCTAGATTACTCTTATGGATTTAAGGTTTACTTTAGAGTCTGAATTGTAAATCTTTTTACCTATTTGTTGTTTATCTTTCACTAATTTTCTTCACTCAGAAATTTCAGACTAATATATCTTTGCACATTTCTGAATTTCCTTTTTTGGATCCCTATGCTCCGTCCTTTTTTAAGTCTTGGCAACACTTACGAATTGAATTGTTTTGCTGATCCTTTGCCTTTATCGCTCCCCCTTTAAGCAAAAGTAGCAACAAATTTTAGCTTCATTATAAGTTACTTGGCCTGTTATTAGATGCTACCAAAAGTACTATCAGTTTCATCTAAACAACGCAAGTTCTTTAAATTTTCAATGGATGTTTTTATTGTACATTTATATGTCTGAATAGAAAACAACTGCATGCACAATTGGAATTTGCACTCCTCCTTCATCACTGTTGACCTTGATTGTGGAGTTAATATGTGGATACTGAGAACTTGAGCGTCACAGGAATCTTGGGGGGCAGCATGGATGCTTGTGATTCTGGTAACCAACCAAAATTGAAACCATTAGTGATTTTAAGTGGAACTGCAAAGGAAGGTAGTGCAGGACCACCAATTGGTCTTGTCGACATTGGTGTCAGTGAAAATGCATATCTTTTCCGTGTTGCACTGCCTGGCATTCGGAGAAATGAAAGTAAGCTTCTTACCTCAAATGTTAAATTGCGGTGGCTTGTGCTGAGCATCATGCTTCTTAAGCCACATTTAATCCAATAAAAAGAATTTAGTAATGCAGTAAGCACTATTAAAATCTAAGGCAGAAACTTTAAGGAATGGCAGTGGCATGGTGTTTTGTGATATAGGAAATTACGTAGTCCACCTTTTTTTTCCAGGTAATTTA
Organism: Populus pruinosa; assembly: GCA_026413675.1. Classification (NCBI taxonomy): domain Eukaryota; kingdom Viridiplantae; phylum Streptophyta; class Magnoliopsida; order Malpighiales; family Salicaceae; genus Populus; species Populus pruinosa. Next base: position 29,429,158 of record CM048592.1, on the reverse strand, counting down.
AAATGTGATATCCAGCATAATGGGACTGTTCACATAAAAGGTGTGGTAACCGTTGATGCTGGGATGCTGAAAGATTCATCTAGTGTCTTCCAGATGAGGGTCCAGCAACTCTGCCCTCCTGGACCATTCACCATTTCTTTTAAATTGCCCGGTCCTGTTGACCCTCGACTCTTCTGTCCTAATTTCCGGAATGATGGTGTCCTGGAAGTGGCGGTAATGAAATACAGACCACCAAGTGCTCCAACAAATGGGGTTCCGCCTTTGTGAGTTTTTTGTTTTTGTTTTTTTTATTCAGGAGCTTAAATGTGTTATTTCTGAACACAGAAACATACAAAGCATGCTGTAAACAGTAGACTAGCTGAAAACTAAAAGAGAAAACCACCCTGAAGTGGGGACATCTTCGCATGTCCTGCCAGATTTTCTGCAGAACGCATGGCTAATCTGACGAAGTTTTTGTATTGTTTATATTTATTGAACAGATCATTACATTTTCATTGATGGCCGAAATTATTTCTTTCTTTTCTTTCAACACATCTTATCTGTGGCTCTACCATTGTTTGCGTGTTTTGATTATGTTTTTTTTTTTTTTTTGTATAGTTAATTAACCTCAATCTACGTCAGACTTTTTATCTCCCGAAAGGGCATTATCGATTTATAACTTCATTATAGATAGTTAACAAAGAATTCCTCAAGAGAAAAGCTAGTGGAATTGCATTGACTAGTGATGAGTTAGTTTCAGTTGATTTGCTGTTATCTGCTGGGTAATATACCAGTATTTTGGATTTATAACTTCAAATTCAGATTTGTTTCTCATCCAGCCTCGCTCAGGTTGAGCTGGGCAAACTTGAATGGCAGATAGTCCTGTTTTGTAGCCATTCTGACCACAAAACAAGGACTATATTGGCATATTGGCATAAAATATGACACCAGTGGTCCTTTTGGTTTCCATAGCAGACTTGTGGTGCTTGTATTAGGGGGTGTTTTACATTGAGACTCAATCTGTTTTTCATTAAAATGTAATGTTTTGTGTTATAAATTATTTTTTTTAGTGTTTTTAGATTATTTTGATATTAAAAATATTTTTTTAAAAAATATATATATATATTATTTTAATATATTTATGAATAAAAAACAAAATCAAACATCTTAAAAACTTGATATGAAAATGATTATTACGTGACATGAAAATATAACATAAATTTAGATCAAAAACTTAAATTGTAAAATAACTTAAATTGTAAAATTATAAATAATTTTTTGAACTAATTGTATTTAATAATTTTAATCAAGAAATTAAATTATATTAAAATTTGATAAAATAAGTCAATAATATTATAATTAATGAGTGATGTAAATAAAATGAGAGAGATAAATAGTATGAATCAATAAATTAATGACATAGAAAAATAAAAAGTCTCGAAATAAAATTTTTTAATAGGTAGGAAACAAATATAAATCCAGTGATAATATGGTTGTTTTTATCATAATAAGCCTTGAGAAACCTCTTTTGGATTGCAAGCTAATGAATTTAAATTATTAATTAGCTAATATAAATTCAATAATAAAATAGACCTCTAAATAATGTTTAATGTACTAGAAAAAATTTAAATTAAAAATAATTATTTAAAATTAAGAAAATAAATAAATATTATAAAAAAATTCATGTTAAAATTCCAAATCTTCAATTTTTACATATTATTGACAGATTTAAGTCATGATTCTGAACATATTGTTCCCTCTTGATTTTAATTTCAAACATCTCGTTTTTTTTATTTGGATGAATTATTAGATCAACTTTATATAGTTGGAAAGTTTCAAATGTATAGTTTTTATCCCAACTTTAATCAAAATAAAATTCTATGGGTAGCTCTAGATATATTTCAAATAATACATGAAGATCTTGTTTGATATATTTGATAATATTAATTTACTAAAGTGAACTTCTAAAATATTATATATCTTAATTTCATTTAACTTGAAAATTTATTATAATATATTTTTATATATTTAATATTTCCTTGTAAAATTTTAGTTTCATCCAATATACAGTTTGAAAGATATGATCAATTTTACAAAACTAGTTAGTAAATATTTTAGGATCAAATTTGAACCGATCTTATTCATATCATAAATTTAATAAATACATAAAATCAAATCAAACTAAATTTATTAAAATTAATAAATTCAGTATGGTTTTACTATTTTAAAATTTTTTATGTGATTTAGCAGTATGTTCACTCATGAATTCATAAAATTTTATAAATTAACTCGGCATTTTAACAAACTAATTATGACTACAGCATGTCTAAGAACATAAAATGTGTTTAAGATGGGTTGTGGTGATGGATAATTTAGTAAACGACTAACATGCTTAACTATGATAAATATATTACTTTTCGCAGCAGATCCCCTACCTTGCATGTTAAGCTAATGGTTTCTTACACAATTTAATGTGTTTAAGGTGTGTTAATGAACATGAGTTCGAACCTTGGATGTGATGAGCTGAACGCATGACAAACAATGAAAAGGGTATGTTCAAAGAAGAAAAGGAACTAATTAAAAAAAAAATCTATATCATGGATTTTTCAAGTTTATTGAAGTGGAATCAGATTATTTTATTTTTAATTTTTTAATTTTATTATTTAATATTAAATTGATTATAAATTATTTGAGTTGTTCAGTTAACCAAATCATATTAAATTTTTAAAATAAATATATCTTAAATATATTAAAAATACAATTGATTATTCTAAAAGACATTTTATTATTGGAATATATATAAGAAAAATATATATATTTATACTATTTAAAAAATTATATTACTGATTTATTAAAAAATCTTAAGACTTCACTGATATACATTTCATTATGGACAAGAATAATAAAATTACTATTTTACTTTTAAAAAAGAGTAGGCTAATGGTTGTAAGTGGGATCATCTTTGTAATGGAATCATTTTGGCATTTTGAAATTAACTAGGGACAGGACATAAATTTTCCTTTTTTTTTTACACAATAAATTTGTTTTGATGCTCTCAAAAGAAAGAATATATTTGTTTGCTATAAAAAAGTATTTTTATCCTTTTATTTTATTATGCACTGTAAAATTATTATATTATCCTTAGAAGGAAAAATTTGAATTGCTAATAAGGGCTTCTTTTGTCTATTTATTTTTATAAGCACAATTAAAATACCTCCTTGCCTTTAGATTTTATTTTCTGAAGCCTAGGTTACAAAGTATTTCAGTCATTGCGCAACAAATCTTTTTGTTGTTATTAGGATGTGGCAGGGGTAGTTCAGTCTTTTAAATAAAATAAAAGGAGATATATAAAAACATTCTCTACGTCTTACCGCATCAACCACTTCACCATTTTTCAAACAACATGCATGGCTTATGTCAGCAGCCAAGAAGGCCATCACAGTATGACATCAACTTCATTTTAGTGTCTCCTACACAGATATGTGGCGCGCGTAGCTAGAATCCTTTATTTTGCCAATTAACAATTTTCTTTTTTTCTTTTTTCTTTTTTCTTTATTGTTTATGTTCTACCTCTTAATTTTTAAGTCAGTCTCTAAATTTTTTTTATTTAGTCCATGTTTTTTTAATAATAATTTTTTAAAAATAATTCATTGAATTAGATTTTTATTTTAATTTCATTCTCATTTATTTGTTTATCAAATATAATTCTTATTCTTTTAATTACTATTTTTTGTAATTTAAAATAATTTTTAGAGTTTTTTTATTCTACCCTCTATAAATTTATTTCTTTTTATATTTTATATTATTCTTTTGATTTTTTTTTACTTTACTGGTATATTTTTTACTTGATTTATTCTTTAATATTTAATTGATTTGGATTTAAGTTTATTAGTTAAGCTCACATTTAAAATTTATAGGTTGGAAGTTTTGAAAATTAACCTAGCTTTTTAAGATTTGTTTAGAATTTTTTTTTTTAAACTAATGTTTTTTCAATTTTATTTTAATATTTATTTAATTGAATATTGAAATTTTTTTTCTTATGCTTTCTATGACTTTGCTTTTATCATTTTTTTTAATTGATTTATTTTAAATCTTTTTAATTTTAATTTTTTAATTTATTTTTAAAAATAAATTTTATTTTTAAATTAAATAAAATTAATTTATTAAATATAATTTAACACTTATATCATTTTATTTTGTTTGGTTTTTTTTCAAAACGCAATTTCTTTTAATATCTTCGTCTAAACTTTTATAATCATGTTTGAATTTTTAATATATATTTTTTAAGTATGATACATAGAAATCATATATTTTAATTGATTAGTATCACATATTTTTTTCACAATTTATTTATTATCATTATTTTATAAATTATATTGTATTGTTAAATTATCCAATTTAGCCGAGTTAATCAACAGAGTATAAAGGTTTCTTCTTCTTCTTCTTTTCAACTACTTTCTCCATCTACGCATTCTTTTATGTATTCAAATTGTTTTGACCCACGGGTGCAAAGTGCGACTCACGAACAGTCTTTTCTAAAAAGCATTTGTCCCGAGGGGATGCTTCTAGAATCCCTCTCTCCGATTTCTATAACTGATCAGAAACCTCCCAACCCATTTGGCGTAACTTCTCGACCCCACGAATCCATCGCCGCTAACAACCCTTCTTCTACTTACGGTGCAGCCAAGATTTTTAAAATGATGAGTTCCCTCGTAAAGTTTTATAATTTCAGAAGTTAAAATAATATATTTAATGTGTTAAATTAGATTAGAAATTTAAAATCAATAAAATTAGATTTAATTTATATAAAATTTATAAACTCAATTTAATTTTATAAATTTATTAAGTTTATGATATCAATTGAATCAGGTTTAAATTTGTTCTTAAAATATTTATATATTAGTTTTGTAAGATTGATTATATCTTTCAAATTATATATTGAATAAAATTAAAATTTTAAAAGAAAATATTAGATATATAAAAATATATTATGATAAATTATCATGTTAAATAAAGTTAAAAAATTTAATATTTTAAAGGGTTAAAATTAATAAATTAATATTATTAAATATAAAAAAAAAAAACCTATTATTTATTACACATTCAGAGCTGCAGGTAAATTTTACTTGGATTAAGATTAAAATAAAAATTAAATATCTGAAACTTTCTAATTGTATATTGCAGACCTAATCATTCATTAAAATAAGAAAAAATAATATGTTTGAAATTAAAACTTAAATCTATCAAGAATATATAAAAAATTAAAAATTCATGCTATATAGAGAAATTTTAATATGAAAATATTTTTCATTATTTTATTTTATTTATTTTAAATAATTATTTTTAATTTAAATTTTTTAATGTATTAAATATTATTTAGGAGTTTATTTTATTATTAAAGTTTAGTTAATTTTTAATTTAAATTCATTAGCTTGTAACTTAAAATAGTTCTATTAAGACTTATTGTGATGGAAACAATTAAATTATCACTAAATTTATATTTATTTTTTATTTTTCAGTGATTTTCTTATATTGAAAAATTTTGTTTTAAGTTTTTTTTATTTTTTTATGTTATTAATTAATATTATTTATATTTTTTTAATTTAATTTATTAATTATAATTTTATTAATTTAATTTAATTTATTTTATTTTATTAACTAGAATTATTAATTATATTTAAAAAATTACTTATAATTTTATAATTTATATTTACCATCTAAATTTATATTGTATTTTTCATGTCAAAAAAAGATATTTTTGATAACCTTTGGTGGAGCACCAAAAACACCATCCGTGTTGACTCCTCTTCTCTTTCTCTCCGCGTTTGCCTGCCTGACTCAGCTGTCACCTCCCCGTTGCCCTTCAACCCATGATCACGGCGGCTATTTGCCTCCCCCAGTTAACTTTCACCGGTGATGCTGCAGTTTCACGGTGGCGGGTTTGTGAAAGGCAGCAATGAATCGGTAGGGAACGACGCGTTTTGCAGGATAATCACGAAACAGTGATGATATTATTTTCGTGGTTGTTGGGTATAGATTGGCACCAGAGACCAGGAATCGGGGGGCTTTTGAAGATGGGTTCAAGGTTTTGAATTGGTTAGCAAAACAGTCTAATTTGGCTGCTTGTGGAATATTAGATGCTCACAGCCACATTTTCTATAGCTTCGATGCTTCCATGGTCGAGCCTTGGTTGGCTGCTCATGGAGATCATTCCAGGTATCCATTCGGATTAACTTGCCTGTTCTGTTCATCAAGCATATAATTAACATGAATAAAATTACATTTTGATTTTCACCTGCCTGTAAGCAATTTAGCTCAATGGGTTTAAGATATATGCGTTTTAGTTATTTTAAAATTCATGTGCCAAGCTGAAAAATTAAAAAAAATCTTTCTAACATAAATTATTTTATGTCATATATCCTGATTTATTTACCCTAAAGCAAAAGCAGAGGAGGCAGGGGCGGAGGCAGGGGAGGGCAGAGAGAATTGTTTGCTGATAAAGAATTAAACATGGACGTGAACAGGAAGGTAAGTGAAGAAGAAATAGAAGAGTATTTGGTGAAGAAGGCGATCAAAAAAGCAAACAAGTTGACGTTGAGATCATCATCACCATTCTCGTCCTTCTGTTCTTATCAGTCCAATCCCTTTGGTGATTCCAATCTCGATGAGAAATTTGTGTGGCGCAAAAAGATTGAGCGTGATATTGCGCAAGGGCTGACTTTCTTTTCTCTTAAAACCGAAAGGAGGAGACAGAGAGAGAGAGAGAATGGAAGAGATTGAAAAGGTTAAGAAAAGAAGATAGCAAAGGGCACTTGAGGAACGACAGCACGAGGAAGAAAGGGAGTTGTTAGCTAGAGAACGTGCCCGTGCTGAGTTTCAGGATTGGCAGAAGAAAGAGGATTGTGCTACTCCACAATTTGTTGCTAATGATGATGAACGAAAAAATCAGATTCAAGAACCTGTGGAACGAGAACCACCTACATTATTGGAGAAGTTCAATCTGAATAAAGCTACGGGAGCTATGAAGGAAGGTGATGGAGTAATTGGCTCTGTCGCTGAAGTGAACCTGGATTCACAGGTAGAATGGTGGTGTGACAAGTACCAACCGAGAAAGCCTAAGTATGTCAATGCTTTTCACACTGGATATGAATGGAACAAATATAACAGGACTCACTACGATCATGAAAATCCACCTCCAGAGATTATGCGAGGATACAAGTTCAATATCTTCTACCCAGACATGATAAACAGGACAGAGACTCCAACTTGTACATGCGAGGATGATGGGAGCAATGGCGAGACTTGCATTATAAGATTTCATGAGGTGCGAGGACTTTTAAGCAATAAAACATATATTTATATATGTATTTTGATAACTTATCTACTAAATGAAGCTACTTATTTATATTAATTAAATTTAAAAATAATGCAAACAACAAAACAAAAGGGAAAAGTAAATTCTTTTATACTGAACTCAACTTTCACTCTAAATTTCTTTATATTTCTTTCTAATTTGTCTATATATTTAATTTTTAATAACACCTTTTATTTATAACTGATATAAAAAATAAACTTTTTTATTTAGTTAATTATGGTAGCCATCATTTTATTTGTTTAGACACCTATTCTTGACTCTTACCATACAGTCATGTTCGATATGCTTGCTAATAACTATTTTGTGTCCATACATAACATTCTCCCCCTTAGACACAAATAACGTTAGATCTGTCTTTTAATTTTTGAGACTAATTGAAGCTTTACACAACTTCAGTTTATCAAGAGTAACTCCTTTGGTTAACATGTCCGCTGGATTTTTGCTTCCACTGATCTTTTCTAGCATTAGTTGCTTGTCATCTAGCAATTGTCGAATGAAGTGATATTTGATCTGAATGTGCTTGGTTCTAAAGTGAAATGCTGGATTTTTGGTAAGGAAGATTGCACTCTGATTGTCGCTATATAAAGTACCCTTTCCATTCATCTTGCCTAATTCTTTCAGGAAACTTTGTAGTCATACTATCTCTTTTGCAGATTCTGAGACTGCAACATATTCAGTTTTTGTTGTTGAAAGAGCAATGATTTTTTGTAAAGTAGAACTCTAGGAAACAGTAGTGCCTCCTAGAGTGAATATATATCATGTAATACTCTTTCTGCTATCGATATCTCCTGCTAGATCAGTATCTACAAAACCTTTAAGTTTCAAATCATCAACTATGAAGGTAAAACATGTCTCCGATGAATCTTTTAAGTACCTTATGATCCATTTCACCGCCTCTCAATACTGCTTTTCAGGATTGCTCATATATCGGCATACAACTCTCACTACATGAGGAATGTCTAGTCTAGTACAGACCATAACATATATCAAAAAGCCGATAGTTGAGGCGTATGGAATCTTATCCATGTATCTACATTCTAACTTAGTTTTTAGTGGTTAGTCTTTGCTGAGCTTGGAATGATTCCCCAGAAGTGTACTTACTGATTTAGCATTATTCATACTAAACATACTAATAACCTTCTTGACATACTCTGTTTATGAAAGTTTGAGTATGTCTTTGTCTTTATCTCTGATGATTCTCATACCAAGTATTTGTTTAGCAGCTCCTAAATCCTTCATTTCAAATTGTTTTAACAATTGTTGTTTCAACTTGTCAATCTCTCACATACTAGATCCTGCAATCAACATATCATTCACATACAACAGTATAATGATATAGGAGTTGTCAAAATGTTTGACATAACAACAATGATCAGCCTGATATTTTATGTATCTCGAATTACATATGAAGTTGTCAAATTTCTTGTACCATTGTCTTTGAGCTTGCTTTAAACCATATAGACTTTTTTTTAGCTTGCAAACTTGATTCTCCTTTCCTTGTATTGCAAACCCCTCTGGTTGTTACATGTAAATGTCTTCCTCCAATTCATCATGAAGAAATGTTGTTTTTACATCTAATTATTCAAGATGTAAATTTTCTACAGCTACTATCCCGTAAATAACTTTGATTGTTGTAAGCTTCATAATTGGAGAAAATATCTCAGAGTAGTCAATCCCTTTCTTTTGTTGAAAATAACTTTACAAGTCTTGTCTTGAACCATTTGATTTCGTCATGCTCAGTCTTTATTCTATAAACCTACTTGTTTTGCAAAGTTTTCTTTCTTTCAGGTAATGTGGTTAGCTATCAAGTCTTGTCCTTCATGACTAACTCCCACTTGCTTGAGTTTCTATCTTGTAAGGATTCTTCATAAGTTAATAGTTTACCATCATCTGTCAGTAAAATATAATTCAGTAGAAGTGTGAACCGTTATAAAAGCTTCATAGTCCTTAAAGACCTGTGAATATAAACAGCTGGTTCACTTGGCTCCGCATTTTCTTGTGTAGTAGTGGGTACAGATATGCTTAAATCTTCTTGTAAAGACTCTTAAGTTTTGTTCTATTTGGTAACATCAGGAAGCCCTTTTAATTTGATGAATTTCAACTTTTGTGGACTTGTATCTGAATCAGCCACATCTATTTATGTACTTGATTTGTCTTTGTACAAAACTTTTTCATTGAAGATCACGTTCCTACTTCTGATAATCTTTCTGTTTTGATCATCCAAAAATCCAAATCCAAATTTTTCATCTCCATAGCCAATGAAGAAACATTTCTTGGATTTGATATATAGTTTGTTGTGAGCATCAGAATCTACATGCACATAAGAAACGCACTCAAAGACCTTTAAATGAGAGAGTTGTACTTCTTTTTCTCTCCATACTTCTTCAAGCAATCTAAATTTCAAAGGAACTGATGGTCCATGGTTGATTAAATAAACTGCAGTATGAACTGCATCCCCAAAATGTTTGAGGTGCAATCTCATGCTTCTAACTTGTTCATTGATGGTCCTGTTCATCCGTTCAGCAATGTTATTTTATTGTGGCGTGCCTAGAACGGTCTTTTCCATTCTTATACAGTTGATAATGCAATACTCTTTAAAACCTCCATCAATGTATTCTCCTTTATTATCATATCGTAAACATTTCAACTTCAAACCTGATTCAATCTCAATCATAGCTTTTCATTTCTTGAATATTTCAAACACATCAGATTTATTTTTCAGAAAGTAGATTCATACCTTCCTGCCGAAGTCATCAATGAAAGTCACATAATATTGAGAACCTCCAAGAGATGCTACTAGAGCCGATCCCTATAAATCTGTGTGTACCAGTTCTAGCTTTCTTGGTCTTAAGGTCCTGCCAACCTTTAAGAAACTGAGTTTCTTCTGTTTTTCGAGAACACAACTTTCATAAATGTCCAGATCAATATTTTTTAACTCTGACAACTTTCCTTATGACTGAAGTATCTTCATTCCCTTTTGACTCATATGGCCGAGTCTGCAGTGCCATAGTTGTGCCTGATTTTCTGCTTCAGTGAAGGCAATTATATCTGCTGATCTTATGGTCATATACAAGGTGTTGGTTTTCTTTCAAGAGCCAAAACCATTGCTCCCTTTGATACCTTTCACATACCTCTAGAAAAATGGATTGAATGAACACTATCATCAAGTTATCCGACTGAGATTAGCTTCTTCTTTAGTCCACGAACATGCCTTACATTTTACAAGTTTCATATAGATCCATTCATTGTCTTGATTTGCACATCTCCCATACTCACAATATTAATGGTTGTCCATTAGCCAGATAGACTACATCGTGATCTCCAGTAATATAATTTTACATCATTTCACGGTGTGGTGTACAGTTAAATGAAGCACCAAAATCAAGAATCCAATCATCAATAGGACTATGTATAGCAAGAATCAAAGCATCTTGTACCTCGTCTATAGTGGTGTTTGTAGAGTCAGCTTTAGGTTTTTTTGATTTTGTGCAACTCTTCATGAAATGATCAAGTTTGCCACAATTCCAACATTCAACCTGCTTTCTGGATCCAAACTTGCTTTTATTTCTGTACCTAGATTTTGATCTGCCCCTAGATAAGCATTTATCTTGTCTCCTCCCTCTAGTGTTGATGTTAAGAGTTGAACCTGAACTTGAGCTTTCACTCGAGTCTTTTATTCGTAGATGTCATGATATTTCAGCTAAGTAGCTAAAATCAATTTGGATTTTTCGGCTAAGTTGCTTACAACTGTTCTCATACCTTCCCAATTGCTTGGAAATGAAGCTAGTAAAATGAGCATAGATCTTATCATCAAACTCAATCTCAATAGATGATAATTGATTTGTGATGGTATTAAAATTGTTGAGATGTTGTGTAACAGAGGTGCTTTTTGTCATCTTCGGGTTGAACAGCTTTTTCATCAAGTGTACTTTGTTATTTGCTGAGGGCTTCTCATACATCTCAGACAAGGCTTTCATCAATCTTGCTATGAATTTTTCTTTTGTAACATTATGAGCAACTCTTCTTAACAAGAATAGTCAGATAATGCCTAAAACCTATCTATCAAGAATTTGTCAATCTTCTTCTAACATGTTTTCTGGTTTGCTCCCCAACAGAGAAAGATGAAGTTTTTTCTCATATAAATAATCTTCAATTTGTATTTTCCAGTATCCAAAATTTGTTCCATCAAATTTTTCAATTCTCGCAGTCTTTATTTCATCTTCCATTTTTAATATTTCTCGGATTCAAATCTATCAAGTCCGACCTTACATATGTGTCTGGAATGGCCAAAAATATTGAAAACGACACTGAAATCACCCAAATCGGATTTTGGATAGCTCAGATTTTATCAATCAAACTTTTGAATCACTGGACGCTACAAATGAAACCACGTGTCAAGAGGAATAATTTCTGCGTCATACTGGATCAAAACCCAATACGATGACATGGCAATAATGACATGTCTAACACGTAAGCCAATCGGGTCCACAATGATGACATGGCATATCCACGTGGAATTCTATATGATGTGGCAGTGGTGACTTGTCAGATGAGATGACAGGTGATGTGTTCGGTGATGTGTTTGCTGACTGCATAGAATTATTGTTGTGGCTGCTAACCAGTCTTTGACATGTCGGGTCAACCCGATTCAATTTCAAAAATTCAGATAAAGAAGACATGTGAAGAGCGTGAGGTATGTTGGTGCGCGTGAACAGTGCAGTCATCCATCCATGTTGGCAAATTTCATTTCGAATTGTGAAGAAAAATTGGGATGTGAGCCATAAAAAAAGGATTCAAGAGCACGTTTGATGGGATAATTTTACGGATTCATTTAAACTTCAGATGTCACTCCTATCGCAGGTGACATGTAAACAACCTTGTGGTGGAATTATAAAAAATATGTTGTATATGTTGATTAATGACATTTTGATCATGAAGTGTATTTTTCCATGTTATGCTTGATCTTGCTATTTCAATCCTGCGAATTGCAGTAAATAAATGACTAAAACATTATATTCATTATGTTTTAATTATAGACCAAATTACAGAAAGGATTGCAATGATTGATTCTGGCCAGATTTAAAAGCTGCTATACATTTTCTTGTGTTTACTGTCACTGACTTTGGAAAGTTATAACATCCGTCCTTTCCTTTTCTCGCTCCAAGTATCAGTGTTCTGCTACGGAAACAAAAAATTATAGCAGATCCACCAGTGACTCTATCACATTATATCACGTTTATGCAATGATTCAATTATGCAGTTCAATTATGGATTCTAACAAGACACTATTACCATGATGATTTCTCTGATCTTGTTGTATTCATGTTCTTGCTTGGAAGTAGTTGAGTAAAGCATCACATGTTTCATTCGACACAAGGGCGGGGGGGCTGGTGTTTTGTTGACACATCTAGATGTACATGTGGGTTTTTTTTTCTTCTTTTTGATAGGATTATAGATGGAGATGTATTGATACCTCCTAACTAGAGTGAGACTGCTGAAAGATTCGATGAAAAATCGAGAAGCTAAAAACTCCCGTACCTTCTTTTTATGACAAGTTCTTATCCTACAGTTGATGAAATAAGTGGGATACGACACGACATGTCGTGTCATTTGATGATTCTGATATTTTTCAGTGCTGAAATGACAAAATTAGACGTTTTGTGCTGATAAGACGAGAGATGCTTGGAAAAAATCCAGATTCCTACTGTAGAATAAAACTGTATGCAAGTTGTCATTTGTAGTAGCATCAGTTTTGCTGGTATTACCTTTCACAGAACTCATTTTTATCAATGGCAGAGAGATGAGTGGCACTCCCAATGCAGATCCAATTGCTAATAATGTCCCCTACCTTACTGCCAGTTCCACCATCTAAAAGGAATCTCTCTTCCATCAAAAGACAAAACAGACAGGAAAACGGAAACTGAAAGGAGAACAGATAAGACTGCTATGACGACTCCAATAATAGAGCAAAACAGGTCTTGCTAGTGTTGAGATCCAGTAGGGACTAAAATGTATCTACCCAGAACATAAAAAAAATGAAGAATCATCAAAGTAAATGTAGCTAGTTAATTTGAGATTTTATTGGATTATAATTGATATGTGATGATCTCTTGTTACAAAGTACATGATTCTAGCTCTCTTCAAATTGTAATTACAGAGCTGATTCTAAAAATGGAGGAAAGACAATAAAACTCTATGATACCAATCTCTTCTTGGTCAGATGGCAGAAAATTTACGAGTTCAATCAAACCCAACATCCATCTTTAAGAAGGGAGAGGGGAGGAGAAAAAAAAGCAAGAAGAAACAACCAAGAAGGTACACTTGATCCCTTACTCGATCTCTTTGCATGTTCCTTCAAGAATCACCATGTTTGTGCCAACAAACAAGCATGGCAACACAGCGCCTCATGATATAAAACCTTGCCTTCTGTTCCTTGGCTAAGCTACTACATTTATGTGAAATAGAAGAGTTTTTTTGAGAGAGACTCCTTGGAAGAGGGCACTTTGGAGAAGAGCTCTTGAGGGACGAGGTCCTCAAGAGAGGAGCCTTGGATGACGAACTCTTAGTCGAGAAACTTCTTGTGAAAGAAGATGAACCTTCTTTCTTTGATAACTTCCACTTCTCATCCATCTACGAAACCTTAGAAGCTACAAGTGACTAGCTCGTAACAGCAAGTGATATGATTCTTCTCTGTATGTACTATATACGTGTGAGAGTGCGCTAGCGGTGGTGAGAGAGAGAGATAAGATCAAGGATGGGACTCGCTCGGTGAGTGGGCTTTTTATTAAATATTGTAATGGCGCTTCGGGTTTCTAGATGTGAACCAGTATTTCATTTGGTGCTGAAATTCTTTGTTTTTTTTTTTTTGTTTTTTTTATATATTCGGTCACCTTGCATCCATTTTTATTTTATTTTTTTTACCGTTCATGGCATCATGTTATTGGCTGGTTCTCAGGTCTCAGGGTCTGTATTCTTACTTTGTGACTTCCTGATTCTTGAACCTCCTTCCCCCCTCGTGGAGATCCATCATTTAACTTGTAGACGTTGCTGTCGTACAGAGCTCCATCATGGTTTTTTTTATTATTATTATTTTAAAAAACGGTCACCATACAATCCATGCAGAGAGGTTCGTACTCAGAGACAGGTATGAGCTGGTAATGTGAAGAGGGTTGTGCTCATTGTTCCACGAAGGACAGCGGTCGGTCTAATAATTGAAACGTTCACTGCTCGTGGCCTTCGAGCACGTTCAATATGCGTCGAAGTTGGGCTCCCTCCTTCGCTTGCAGAAGTTAAAATCATATTTTTGCAGGTTTAGCATGTTTTTTTTAATAAAAATTTAAAAAGCTTATTTGTTTTTAATTAATTTTTTAAAATTATTTTAATGGATTGATATTAAAAATAAATTTTAAAAAGTAAAAAATATTATTTTAAAAAATTTTAAAGTTAAAAACATTTTAATAACTATATTTTCAAACACTTGTAAGTATAGGATTGACAAATTAATTTAAATTAACTCGAGAATACCATTTAAACTAGATTTTGACAAGTTGATAATATTATTAATTGATTTACCAAGTCAAATTATATCAACTTCCACTTAATTTATTTGAAATCTGATTTAAACCAGTATTGGGTGAACAAGCATTGGATTAAACCACCAAATTTGATTACTCTTTGTTTATTTAAGAAAAGTCATAGCCATACAAATTATTATTAATATTTCATGTCACCATTTTTTTTATATATAAAACACACATTCCAATTACAGGCGTTTTACAAATGAACTGTAATTAGAAACATTCTAGAAAAAACACAAACATTGGACTTCATGACAAATATTTTGATCATACGATCGACAAACAAAAAGATAAAACGGAAGATGGGATCATGTAAAACCGTTCTCGTTTTATGTTTCAATCTTATATTAATTAACCCATTTCAAATAAAAATAGAAAGCGGGACAATTTCTCTAAAATATAGATAATATCATTTATAATAGTTTCCATATGATTTTTTTAATCTTCTGTTTAAACACACTTGTTGAAAAAATATATAGAAAAATCACTTCGAAAAAAAACAGAAGGAAGTTGTCTCGGAAAATGCCTTGGATGCTCAACCTTCTTCCTTTCTCCTCCTCCTCCTCCTCCTCCTCCTCCACCTCCTCCGAGGATTCTTCTCCTGGGATTCTTGGTTACATTAGACCAGAGAGTTACGGTGCCTGTGAAGGATGCCATATTAGGCTAGCTTGATATCCGTGAATCACCAAAGCAATATATATATCGTGTCTTTCGTCCTGAGTGTCCTAGCTAGGTCACCCCCTAACCATTAAATAATACAAGAGATTGTACTGCAACCATTTGGGTCAGTAGCAGTGAAGCTTAACGTTCTTGAATGAATCAAGATCTTATGTAATAGAACACAGAAAAAATGAAATTTAAAGTGACCTTAAATTATTAATTCATCAATGGTGCTCTTCTGAAACTCACCATGTGATGAAATAGGTCTCTGCTCTGCGTCATCCGTTGCTGGACAACAAACTTCAAAAAAATATAAAAATAAAAATGGTGTGCTTACGAGATTATTTAAAGCCAGACCAGCCCATGATCAAAAGCTTTCTTAATCAATAATCAAATGGTACTTGGGAAAAAATTCTACGTGACATTATAAACTAATAAAAGTTTCTCAAAACAACGGTCAAATATTCCACTTTATTCATTGTACTTAAATTGAGATGCGGTCTTCGTTGCCTTTTGGTTTCATTAACTTCGTGATAAATTATGTAACTTCTAAGTTTGTTTCATTTTAAAAAAATATTAAATTGTTGTTTTTTAATACTTTTCAAAGATTTTGATTTGCTCAAATTAAAAAATGAAAAAATGATATATTTTAATAAAAAAATAATTCTTTTACACACATTTAATGATGAAGAAGAAAAAATTAATTGTTGGAGCGTATAATTGATATCGTTTAATTCAAAATTATAATTAAAAAGAATCCTGTTTATTCTAAAAATTTAAATTATTAAATTACATGTTGGAATAGTTTATTTGCAAAGTCACCGAATCAACTCAATAAAATAAACTAAGCTATAAAAAACCATAAATCTCCATGGCATATTTCTTTGCACAATCTGAAATCAAACCTACAGTTTCACTGCAAGGAACAAATACAGCGGCTATTCTTGTTTGTTGTGTTTATAATTTTCACTACTTCAAATACATTCTAATCCTTTATTTTTGTATTTTAAAAAAATTTAAAATTTAATTATTATTTTTACTTAAAATTAATTTATTTTTATTTTTTTGAATTATTTTAATGTGTTAAAAATAATTTAAAAAAAAATCATTATCGTAATTTTAAATACGCGTGAATATTTCATTGGTCAATGCGATTCAACAGAGTCAAAATCTAGCCACATGGGATGTTCTCCTGGTACACAACGCCCCTCTTTTTTAATCTTCTTTGATTTTTTTTTCTTCTGAGACTCTTTGGGCTTAGCAAATCCTTAGGTGAATCATGGGGGCTTGAGTACATGCACGTATTGGGAGACCCACATGGAGACATGTGAGCTGCACAAGGGATGGTCAGGCTCAGGACGGGGAAGGAAGACTTGTGAAACCATGGATCCCTTTCTGCTACACTCCGTAAGAACAGCGGGTCAAACTTTCCATCATTCTGTGTCTCTCCAAATGGTCCACTGAGTTGTTTTAAACGAAAGCATCAGAGAGACTCTTTACAGTTCATCTTGTTGGCTCCGTTTACGTAATTACCTCATATATCGAAACACAAAAGTGAAGGATGACGCTTGAACTTGGCTCATCTCTTGTTAGCTACAGTTTACTTCCTGTGCAGGTCATCAATGGCTGGTAAAATATATATAGTTCTTACAGTGTCAGCTTGTGCAGTTTACCCCTACCTAAGAAAACCAGCCTGGTGGGAGTGCTGTATTCATTCAACTACAAATCAACTTGGAGCCCAACACTTTTAATTTAGGTTGGGTTTTTTAAAATAAAAATTAAAAAATAATCTGATTTGATTCAGACAACTCAAAAAATTAATCCATAACTTGAAAAAAACTTGGTCAGAATTGATTTTTATTTTTTTCAAAACAAAACCGTTTTAACTTTTTTAAAAAAAATTCAAAATTTAATTTGATTTAACCTATTCAATTCATGAGTAGAACTTGAAATGGGTCATGGATCTTTATACCATGGATGCACCAAGACAAATGGGTGGTGCCCCTAGAGCTAATAAATTGGGTAATTGATTCACAAAATCAAATTAAATAATGAATTAACATAATAGTAACAAGTTTTGACAAAATAACACATTTTTACATATTATCATTAAAAATCATGATATTTAAATAAAATCATATTTTATAACCACAACATTTAAATTTATATTGTGATTTGAAGCTACAACAAAATTAAATTTTAATTGATGCAGCTGGAATAATGGATGATCGGAGCCTTGGCTGATGACTCTGAGATTCTTTGCAGGTAAAGAAAAAAAAAAGCCTAAAGCACGATTCCATATCGAGTGCTTGATCATTGATAGCAAGATAGCAATAAACTTGGCCCACAACATGGGCTGGTTGATACTTCTAGCCAGTACAACTTTCATATCAGCATGAGCCCAAAACATGAGGTCAAGCAAAATTTAAGGACAGTTCTTTTACATCGAATTTGATGCAGGATTGACAGGCCTTACTGTATCCGATAAACACCTCAATTTTTGTAAACAATATTGATTAAGCTCCTTGTTTGTACATGTTCAACTAGCGTTGGAATGTCCGCAGTTTGCCTTAATTGGAGTGAACTGGAAACATACTTACCTCCCTATATGCAAAAGGGCACTATTATTCTTAATTTTATGTTTAAGTTGATTTTTTAAAAAAATTGTTTTAAATTTTGAATTAACTCATCAAGCTGTAATTTGACTCGCTAGGTCAGGCTCGAGATTGACATAATTGGTCTGAGTTTTATCACTATCGTAGTAATATCCGTGGAAAAGCTGCAAGTGATGAGAAACACCAGAATGGCAGAACTACTTAAAAAAGAAGCAA
This sequence comes from Populus pruinosa, assembly GCA_026413675.1. Taxonomy (NCBI): domain Eukaryota; kingdom Viridiplantae; phylum Streptophyta; class Magnoliopsida; order Malpighiales; family Salicaceae; genus Populus; species Populus pruinosa. The sequence continues at coordinate 29,410,736 of CM048592.1, read as the reverse complement.
CATCAGCCTATATATAGGCCAGAAGGTACGGGGGAAACAAATAGAAGATGAAAACTGAAAAAATGTTGCCACAACCAAATGAAGCTGATAGACCACCGAACAATCCCAGACCAGCAGCCAAAGAAGGAGAACCAGCACATTATAGGAGATGAGAACAGAGCAAAAACTAGATTGGATAGACATAACCTGAAAACAAGCAGCTTGAGATATGTTAAGGAAATATTACCTGGATGGTTTTTGCTTGAAAATTAACTTACACTCCACCTTTGATCAAATCGAAGAGCTTGCTGGACATATTTGGCATGCAACAGTAGAGAAGAATAGTCATATATTTGCCGATGCAGCATCATCAAGATTCCCATAAAAAAGGACCCTTTGGACTAAAGGAGGTGACCGTATACCACCCCTCTCACTCAAGCCATAAAGTCTGTGAATCTTGATGATGCCGCATCCGCCAATGTAGACTGATGGTCTTGATCAGATCGACCTTCCCGTGAGTATTAATGGACCGACCCTGACCCTAAGCGAAAATTATAACGTATGAAGCAAAAGTAAGGAAAAGGAACGAATATGATTAATGGCATAGTAATTAAAGCAAATACCCACCGGAATAAATCATTGTGAAGCTATATAGGAGAGTCCCACTAGCTATAGGTTAAACCGAGGGGGGAAAAGCAAGAATGAAAGGCAAAACTCACGAACTGACCGCCAAAAGTCTTGTACCTGTTTGTCCTCCCTTTTTACTTGTATTTTTAATTAAAAAATATTTTCGAAAAACATCATGTATAATATTATTATTAAACACACACTTTATAAAAAAAAAAGAAGTTACGCTGGAGCCTGGAGTGGTGGCTATCAGGATTTGCTGATAAGAACAAGCTGATATGCCCTGGGTTTAAGGATGAGCAAATACTTTATACGAAGACACGCAGGATTAGACAGGCGTTGTGTGTGGATTGGAGGCGAACACAGAGGTATCAGACCCCAGATATCAAATGTTGCTTCCTCCAATGATTTTTGGATTCTTGCTTATCACGCATGGCTTTTCAAATGCTTTCAATTTAGACCCAATCACTTTAAATTTACTGTGGACCTAGCAAGATCATTTAAAGATGAATAGACGTGCTGGACGACATAATTATTTTTTATTAAAAAATAAAAAGGTTTTAAGTTCAATGCCACTTTAATTCCATATATATAAGCTACATCCTTTTCTTCTTCTTCTTCTTTTTACAAGTTTATGTATAATATATATACATGCCTCATTTTTTATTGCATTTCACTCAAAGTGAATATCTTTAAGTATTTCTCCTCAAACGTGAATCTAATCATATTGAATCTAATCATTTCATCTTCAGACAAAACCACCTCTATTACATAATAAAAGAAGAAGAAAGCCTTGCCAATTGGTTATGTTGTATTGATAAAACTAAAATAGATACAATGTAACAAGACAAGGAGTGAAACACTTGAGAATTAGCAGACAATTAAAACTCATATGCTGCTGAGTATTTGTAGGAGAATAAATAGCAGCTGCTAGAGTGAAAAAGGTGAAGCTAATTTGCCCCTTGATAAGGCCATCAAGCAATTGATCTTTAATTAGTTGATATATGCAAACCAAAATAACTTTTTGAATGATAAAAGAATAATTAATTTCAACATGCTTGCTGTAAATATAAAAGGCTGGATTTGAGACAACAACAAATACACCCACATTGACATACCATAGAGTAGGAGGAGAAGTTACAAAGAAACCATTACCAAGGTCATGAACTAACATTCATATCTTGTACAATTTTGATGTTGCTTATGCTATAAAATGATATTTTGCTTATATATTTTTAAATAAAACAATATTTTAATTTCAAACAGGTTCTTAAAGATTTATAATTAGAAATATTGAGTGGAAGAGGGCTTTCAAAATCATTGAAAGAAGATGAAGATGATATTGTGGAGACATGTGTCCAAGTAAAAATTATAACATTAGCTTTGAAAGGCTTTGATACCATGAAATAAAAAAAAATAAAGTTTTGCCAATATAACTGGTTCTGTTGTATTTGCTCATTCATGCCAGCGTATAAGAGTCAATGAGTTCATCCTGGAAAATCATAATTACTCATATTAAGATTAGGCTAAAATATCTCCTCAATTTCATAGCGGTTGCCGATTTAATATTTGCCATGGCAATACAACTTTTGTGTTTTAAATGAACAGCTAATTCTGTTTTTTTATTTATTTAATAAAAATTAAATATAAAATTATATAAATTTTAAATTTAAATGGCTTTTACTTGAAAGAATATATTAAAAAATAATATAAATAATATTTTGATGTCACACCTAATAATTTAAGCTATTAGATTAACAAAGTGATAACATAATTAATTCAGCTATTGACCAAGTAATTATTATTTATTTTTCCAATCTTAAAGAAATAAAATAAAGAAAAAAATTAGTAAAATGGAAAAATTTAACAATGAAAGAGCATTTTTGGAAATAAAAATTACAAAATCAAGGATAGTCAATACCAATTATAGGCTATATTTATTTACAGGAAAGTTGTTTTCTTTTGAAAAGTGAATTTCAGGGAAAGTGAATTTTGGGAAAAATAAATTCCTGAAAAATAAAGTATTTTTCGATGTTTGGTAGTGTTATGGAAAATAAACTGAAAAATATTTTCCAGTATTTGGTTATGTTATGGAAAATGAATTGAAAAATATTTTATTAATATTTTATTTTTCTCAAGTTTATTAAAATAATAAGGAATAAATCTTACAAATTAAAAAGTTGAATAATAATGAAATTGAAAAAAAAATGATTTCATAAATTATCTCAAATAAAATAAATAATAATCAAAATAATAAAGATCAAATCTAAAAAAAAAAGATGAAGAAATTAAAATAATAATAATTAACATTTCCTAAAGTATTTCAAATAAAATAAATAACAATCAAAAGAATGAGGACCAAATTTGATAGAAAAAAATTTTAATAAAAAAAATAATAGGAGAAAAGTAAATAACAATTATAAAAATGAGGACCAAAGTTAATATAAAAATTAAATTTTAAGAAATGAAATTGAAAAATAAATATTCAAAACAAAATATATATAGTAATCAAAAGTTTAAGGATCAAATTTGATATAATCAGCAAATAATAACATTTCCAAATTTTTCACAACTTGCGGAAAGTGTTTTCCTCCCAATTTTTCAGGAAAACACTTTCCTGAAAATCAAGTTAAATTTTTTTTTGACTGAAAAATATTTTCTGTTTACCAACTTTTTAACAGTAAACAAACATAAAAAAGTTTGGAAAGTAATTTCTCAAAAACCACTTTTTGGAAAACAAACACAAAAAAATTTAGAAAGTGTTTTTTTGAAAACCATTTTTTGGAAAACAAACACAGCTAAAAAGAAAAATATTTTTTTAAAAACCAAACCAAATTGTTTTTTACTAAAAAATATTTTTGTTGATCAGAAAGTATTTTTCGTTGACTAGAAAGTATTTTTCGTTAACTGAAAAATGTTTTTTGTTTATTGAAAAATGTTTTTCATTGATCAATTAGATAAATAAACACAAAAAAATTTAAACAATAATTTTCCGAATACTGCTTTTTGAAAAACAAATATAGTCTAAATAATTAATAACTTTTACTGTTTTTAATTTTTTTTATGCTACAAGAGCTCTTTTATTCGACTAGATATTCTTATATCAACCTGCACGTTAATTTAGATTAAGTCTTCTCTTCAAGCGATTTTAATAGCTCACTTCACACACCGGCTTAGTGTTTTTAGAAGAATTTAGTAAGTTTATCTAAATGGTGTGAACTTAAACATTAAAACCCCCCCTTCTTTGACCCTTTTTATTTAACCAATCTTGAATTCTGACCTCAGTCGCCGGTTACTATGACAGACTTTTTGGACCTCGGAACTGTTTACAAGGATTAAGATGTATGAATTCATTAAAATCTTCGCAGAAAAATGGTAAGGTGCGTCTGTAGATCGGAAAGGTATCCATATTCAGTCCCAATCCCTGAAGACAATTGAAGTGAAGCGCCCTTCTTTCATACGTGGAAAGTGACATTGTGCTGCTAATTATCGGTAACGAAGCGTATGCACTACGTGTAAAGGCCGAGACAGGCCATGGATGCTTTTCCTTGTATAATGAATATTTTAGTGGGAATACGACGGTGGAGCTTAATGTTTTAGATTTGTTTTTTATATGTTATAAATTGAAGTTTTATAAATTTCAGAAATATTAAAAATTTATATAATTATTAATTTTAGAGTTTATAAAATTAATCAAAAGTATATATAAATTAATTAAATATTTATATTAATTAAAAAAAATAATGAAGATTCATATTAATTAAAAAATAATTAATAGGGAGGAATCTGTTTAGTCGGCTTAATGGGAGGGCTCCGTCAAATCGATAGCCTGGGACTGCTTCTTCGGTATTAGTGACATGTATACCAGTCAAATAGCAATTTGTACGTATTCTATACGTAAACAATACAACTGACGCGCTTAGGGTTTTGTCAATGATGGTTAATTTTAAGGCACGGTTGCACCGCCTGTTAGCGATTACGGCTGCGTTTGATTTTCGTTGGTTGTTATATTTACAGTGATAAATTAAATTGTGTTTTATATTGAAGTTACATGAAAAATTAAAGTTTAAAATGTAATTTTTATATAGTATTTTTTAATTGAATTTTATAAAAATTCATAAATCTGGTTTGTTTTTACATTTCAACAGTATTTTTAAAAATAATTAATTTTTTTATATGTTTCAAATTAATATTTTTTAATATTTTCAGATTATTTTAATAATTTAATATAAAAAATAATTAATAAATTAAAATATGTTATTTTAATTTATTTTTAATAAAAAATATTTTGGAAAATAATGCAAGCATACTCTCAAACACAGTTATTAAGTATTTTATACATGTTTTTTTATTATATATAAACTTTAATAATATTTTTTATCAAATATATATTTAAATTCAATTAATCATAATTAACCATACATTTAAAAAAATTAAATTTTATAAATAACAACCACAAAAAATATCTTAAAGACAAAAACACTCAAATCAGTTTTAAAGATGCAAGCATCCAAATGATTTGCTTTCACTCATCCTCTCCTTAGTTGCAGTCATGTATCCAATTCAAATATTTATATGGGAACACGCCTTGAATTATTTGTTATTTGGATGGAGATTTTTTATTTATTTTTCAGCTTTAAAAGTTCACTTGTCGCTCGATCATGTAAATGGTAGTTTATCGGCAAGCTCAATTTTGTAGCGGCAGGAGGGAGAACGTTGTGGTTGGACGAGACGCTACTCCATGTATCATGGTTCGAGTGCTCAAATTCTCAGAAATGATGCTTTTAACATATGGTGTAAATATTATTCATTATATCTGGGGCTGTAATAATTCTTACGGATAAAATTAGTGGGATTTACCAGCTGTTTTCATGTTGAGTGTAATATTTTTACGAAAAAGAAGCGTATAATTCTCGATAATCACTTCGTTTATTAGGGCTGTTTGGAAGTATGTTATATTCGTCCAGACTTTACAACTCAACATTAATTGTTATCTGATAAAGCTAAAAGTTAATTAAATTCTTTTGCAGGTGGGGTGATTAACGTATTTAGTTAATAATAATTAATTAGTTAAACTATCAATTTAACTTTATAAACTAAATTGTTTTGTGGATTCAAGGTTTTTCTAGAAAAGAACCGTAACTGTGCACTATATAGTCAAATTAACTGTTAATTTAGTTAGAACATATCATTAAGGTAAAAATATTTAGTCCAGGATCAGATATTCCAAGGTAATATTTTCATACTTGCTCATTAATTTATTCCATAATCGTACTCATCAAGACAACTTTACTTGTATAATTTGACATTTTTGCGTATAAAAAATTATGATGGCAAATTACTTAATTGTTGGTCTATAGGTTCCTGGTCATGGGCTGATGGGAATGGCACTGATGCTGTAAGTTGGTCGGCTGGAGTTGTGGGCTTTTTCCATGCCTGGAACACGTCCCGGGCTTTCTCTGTGAGTTGAAGATGCATGGATAGCAGGAACCCTAAGAAAAGGAACACCAGTAAATAAAATTCTATAGGTGGTCGAAGACTCTCAGACGCCTTGCAAATCTTATGTTTCAGTATTCATTTACTTGATAATTTCTGTCACTAAAGCCAGATGAACAAAAAATGGCAATGTAAATAAACCTAAAACTTCAATCAAATAAACACAAAAATGGCAATGAATTCAGTAAAAAAAAAAAACCCACAAGAAATAATTTCTAAGATACTTTTTCCACGTTTTCTTGTAGTGCAATTGCTTGCCCAACTAATCCATGTTTTACTGCACTTGAGAAGATTCAGCCAGATCAGCCCCCAGGCACTCTCATTCACCTTTCCATGCTATACGTACGAAGTCAAATATCTAATTAAGTTATTAAAACAATAATTAATTGACTTTGTAGATAATGGGCGTAAGTTCAGAGAAGATTGATGGCCTTTGTCAATACAATTTCAAATGCAAGAACAAACCATGCTTTGAATGCAGGTTGAGGTGCATAATCACATTGTTCATGAAGACAACACATGCATGTGATTTTCTCAGTGCGAAATTAGGAATCCACTAAATTTTAATAATTTACGTCAGATAATTAATTAAAAGCAAATATATCTTCAAGAATCGTTAAGTATTAATCACAATGGACGACAATCTTTGTTGATATACAATGAGCAAGATACGAAGGTCCTGCAAACTCCCCAGTTTGACATGTGTCATTCGAATAGTCTTCTCTTATATTTTCTCCATCAATGGCGAACCACAGTCTCTCTTGTATGCATCGATCGGACCCATGTAATTCATGATCCGATGCGGCAAGTCACCGTTTGATTTAATACTTACAATGCAAAAAACATGTGTAGATATCATAGTCTGAACGGTCAATCATCTGCGGGTTCTTTTAGTGCAAGTGATCGCCACGTATACGGGGCCTGCTTCTGGTTCCAGGAAGAAATAAGATTGCAAGTCGAAAAGGAAAGGCCAGAAACTAGCAAGGGAAGAGATCTTTCCAGGGTCCAAGCTAGGGGTGTATAGGTGGCTAGCATTGGCGGGGAAGGAGAGAATTACAGAGGAGAGGAAGGGGGCACGTGGATTACGGATATGCTCATCAAGGCCGGTGTAACCACGTGAACTGTTTGGTACCTCTTTAGGCCTGCGCCACCACACGTGTGTTAGCTTCTGCCAAGCAAACACCGAAACACGTCAACTTCTGTCAAAAAATTTCTACTTTTTTTTTAAATCGAAAAGATTCTATCATCACCCCCTCATTTAAGGTGTTCTATATTCCGATTTTTTTTCTGTTCGGTTAAAATTTATTGAAAAAATATTTAGGAAATAATATAATTTAAATATAATTATATTTTTTAATATCAATTTTATATATAATTGATATTTTTAAACAGCAATCATTTAGTTATATTTTAAATAGCATATCTTTTACAATTTAATTAACCTTAGCAAAATCCAATCAAGAGTTTTTGAAGGTTCAATGGTCAAAAATAAAATTGAATATCTAACAAACAAGAAAGAAGAATAAAATAAGGTGATGTGACAGGGAAAAAAAAAGAGTCAATGGAAACATATTTAAGATTTGTCTTTGACACTTTGTATTATTTGAAAAATCTTAACAATATAATTATAATTGTGTATTAAAAAATCATTAAATAAAATCGTGATTGACTCTATGTTAACCCCAAGTTAAATCCCTATCCAATTACAATTTTAATTTTTAAAAATTTAAAAATATAGTTAGAATTATTTTATTGAAATTTTCTTAACAATACTAGATGGGTAAAAAATAAAGCCTCAACATATATTTTATAACCTGTTTTTTTTTTTTCCTCATGTTTTCTTTTATACCACAACAATTTTTTTTCAAATTATTGTACCTTAAATCTCTTGACAAAAGATATGAATTTAAAATAATTAATTTGTGTCTCTGTATTCTAACAAATATATTGTTATATTAGAGAAAAGGTAATTGAATTTAAAATAATACAATGATATTTGAAATAGAATTATGATAATGTTGATGTAAGTATAGCTAATTAGTCTTAAATATTATTGTTGATAGTATATACAAGAGGGATATTGTCACAAACATAGCTGCAAGTAGTAAACGTTAAACAAAGTTATGTTGTAGTATGATTTATTTGATCATAACTCAAATTTCATTCAATTATTTTATAAATGAGTGGTGCTAAACATTAACAAAATGATGATAAAAATATAAAAATTCATAAAAGTCTTTAGATTATTGATTTGAAATTAAGATTATATAAATTTTATTGATTGTGTATTTGTTAAGAGTTTTTATCACATTTTTTTAATATTTAACTTTGCTTTTCATAAATAACAGCAAGATATTATAACATAAGTTCAATGAAAACTAATGGAGATATCATAATTCATATGCCAAGCCATAAATCTTTCTTAATCTCCTTGTAGTTCAAGATATGAGTGGGAATGTATGGGAATTGTAGTTATTTTTTTAAATGCAAAAAGAAAATTACTTTATTGTACAGCTGGCTTCCCCTTACAATCCGGTCAAGTGAATCATTGTCGTTGGCAAATGTTTCAAGCACATCGCCGCCAGAACGCGAAGACGGTGCTAATTAATGCGGCTGGCAAGAAAGAAAAGGGCAAGTGTTTACCCTAGTAACGAGGTGTACAAGTTGATACAAGCTAATTCATTTTGATTTAATTTCTTTTAAAAAAGTAGATCATAATATTGTTTTGGAATTTCATTTTAAAACTAAATTAAGTTATGACCAGATCATATATATAGATTTATAAAACTAACTGGATTAAACCTGTAAATTTCAAGTTGATTTTTTTTAGAAAAAACTTAGTTTGATTCATAGGCAATTGAACCCTAGATTAATTCATCTAGAGGATTTGATTTTATATCTATGAGTTAAAAGATAAAAAATGATGAAGAAATGATTTTCTTGCATATGCTATAATACTACACAGCATAATATGTGTATTTTATTATTCAAAAATAAAAATTGAAATAGCAATAAGGAGGGGGGCTTGAAGAGAAAAGGCAAAAAAGGCAAGAGGAAAGCTTGAAACTTCATTTAAGAGTTTAAATTTTACATATGAAATCATGTTTTTTTTTTATATGATTTTTAAGTAAGTTGATCATATCTTATTTTAAATATCAACTTCTATATATTCAACTGCATGTCATTTATATATACTTTATTTGAAATTTATATCTTATTTTAAATATCAACTTCTATATATTCAACTGCATGTCATTTATATATACTTTATTTGAAATATTAGTTTTTGTTTTTTTATAGATAGATTTATATCGTTTATCTAATCAATTTAAAATATTTTTAAATTCAATCCTTTTTATTATGTAGAAAATATTTTATTTGTTATTCTATGTTAATGACATATTAACTTATTATATAAAGAAATTTTAAGACCATATGAATGATCAAACAACATAAAAAAATATAAATTAATAACAAAGCTCAACAACATAATTAAGATCTTGCATAAAGAGAAAAGCATAAAAAACCTAGAGATTTGAGCCTCGTTTATTTGTTGGAAAGTAGTTTTATTTTAGAAAGTGAATTCTGGAAAGTAAATTTCAAGAAAGTAAATTCTGGAAAAGCATTTTCTGATATTTGGTAGTGTAATAGAAAATAAGTTGAAAGACACTTTCTAGTATTAGGTTATTTTATAAGAAATAAGCTGGAAAATAACTTATTAATGTTTTATTTTTTCAGGTTTATTAAAATAATAAGGAATAAATATTACAAATTAAAAAGTTGAATGGGAATGAAATTGCAAAAAAATATAATTTCATAAATTATCTTAGATAAAATAAATAATAATCAAATTAATAGAGATCAAATAAAAAATAAAAATAAAAGATGAAGAAATTAGAATAATAATAATAATTAACATTTCATAAATTATTTCAAATAAAATAAGTAACAATCAAAAGAATGAGGACCAAATTTGATAGATAAAAAATTTTACTAAAAAAATAATAAGAAAAAAATAGAAATTATAAAAATAAGAACCAAAATTAATATAAAAATTAAATTTTAAAAAATGAAAGTAAAAAATAAATATTCAAAATAATATATATATATATATATATATAACAATCAAAAATTTGATGATCAAATTTAATGTAACCAACAAATAATGATATTTCTAAATATTTCACAACTTTTAAAAACTATTTTCCGCCCAAATTTTTCAGTAAAATACTTTCCTGAAAACTAAGGTAAATTTTTTGTTAACTGAAAAGTATTTTTCGTTGACTAACTTTTCTAATAACAAACAAACACATGAAAGTTTAGAAAGTGGTTTTCTAAAAATCACTTTCCGGAAAATAAACACAGCTAAAAGAAAAAACACTTTCCTGAAAACCAAGTAAATTTTTTCTTTCACTGTAAAGTGTTTTTCATTAACCTAAAAGTGTTTTTCTTTTACTGACAAGTGTTTTCTGTTGATCAGAAAATATTTTTTATTGATCATCTTTTCTAATAGTAAACAAATACAGAAAAGTTTAAAACATAATTTTATAAAAACTACTTTTCAAGAAACAAATATGGTCTTAGACAAGTTGATAGGTTCTTAGATAAAAGATAAAGTGATATAAAAAAGACCACCTTAAATTAAAAAAAAATAAAAAATAAAAAGAGAATAATGGTTAAAATTTATCATATTTAAATAACTATAACCATTGAAGATAAACATATAAAGCTATAATAATAATAATAATAATAATAATAATAATAATAAAAAAAAAAGTTGTGAATGTCAAACTCATGAAAATTAAAATTAATATAAACTTAAAAAAACCTATTAAAACAATAATTAAAGTAAATATTATTAAATAATTAGTAATCAATAAAAGAAAGAGATCAAGAAATTGAATAATTGAAGGCAATCAAAAAATTATTTTAATTATTTAATCAAAAAATACAATCAATATTTTTTTTATGTATCTTAATTTATAACTATATAAACTATTAATGAGATAAATATAAAATAAATAATCCAATAATATCTTCTTCCTTCTTTGTCTTTTTTTTAAAAAAAAAATTAAGGTAAACATATACATGACACGTGAAAACTGCTAGTCCCAATTAGTAAATTGGTAACACAAACATAGTCAAGCTAACGCTCTTGGCTAACGACACGTATGCAGAAACACAATGGTGCCGACAACGTTGCCGGGATAAGATTGGCTGGGCCAGGCCGCGAAGGGCCGGGCTGACAAGTACTGACAATGAGTTTGAGGTAATCATGGAAGCATTATCATGTCTTTCCCTTCTCTTCCCGCGAACTGACAACTACTTGGAGGTTATACACATCGCACACCTGTAGAAGCTTCCCATCGTGTTTGATTCTTGTTTTCGTGTGGTTTTGAAAGTCCAGTTTTTTTAAGTGTATTTTTTTGTTAAAAAAACTATTAAATTAATTTTTTAAGTGATTTTTTATAATTCTCATGCAAAACACTTAAAAGTAAAAATAAATAAATAAATCAATTTGATAACATCTAAACAGTAATACCAATAATTTTTTTTTTAAGGGTTTGATATTAAAACTTCAATGAACAAACTATTTGATACAATTTTTGTTTTTGTTTGATATTACCCTTTAAATAAGAGTTAGATAAATTTTAAATTTTTCATATTTTAAAATAATTTTAATATAATAAAATTTAAAATAATATTTTAATATATTTATAAAAAATAATATTTAAAAAAACAATCATCATCACACTATTAAATATCAACTTCCTCTTTCTCTTTCTCTCCCATCGTTTTCTTTTGTTTCTTTTTTCCATTTCCTCGTGCTACACGTATAATTAGTATCACTTAGATTCAAACAATTTGGATAGCATTAGAGTTAGTAATTGTAACCAATAAAGATTTATTAGCTGATCCGGTATAGTGTTAATTGCTAATTAGTATTAACAAGAAAAGAAAAGGAAATATAGGTGTAAATGCTAGAATTTCTTAAAACCTCTATGTATAAGAAACTTTTATGTGAATCTTGACTAATTCATTGAACCAAATATGGCAGTGGATCGGTGCTGTTGTGAACTCAGTCTATATTTCATAGATGCAATAAATCAGCAAGATAACATATAAAATTGATTTGGTTTAATAAAGCATGAATGTTTTGATTAATTGAGATAGCTACTGGCCGCATGCATGAGAAAAATGGGAAATCGAATTATTACAGAAGCTAAAGGTCTGTGCCAGACAAATGTTGAATACATAAAGTAGATAATGATGCAGTAGCCTGGTCCATAAATGCCAAGAAGAACACGGGAACCGTACCTCACCGTCCTAATGAACGTGTCCAAAGAGAAACAGTGGTATCCAGAGAAAAGGGTGATTAATACAGTGTAAGGTAGGGGTATAGCCCTAAAAGAGGAGCTGACGAGAAAGGTGTTCCCATAAACGTGGTGACGCTTGTCACCTGCAAACCCCTCCTTCCCGCTATATAAGTCCCCCTACTTAACGCCAACAGCCCTCCCTCCCTACCTCACTACCTCTCTCTCTCTCTCTCTCTCTCTCTCTCTCTCTCTATCACCACTACTAGTAGTTGTTCTAGTTAGCCTCTGCCACCTCTCTGTCTCACTTCTAATTTATTCTCTTTTTGACAAACATGCAACTTAGTTTATCACCGCCCTTGGCTTTCGCAACTTCACGAGATTCTCAGGTTCAGGTTGTTTTTCTGATGGTACCTGGAGTCCTGTTCTGTTGTTTTCTATTGTTGCTTGTTTATCTTCAAAGGCAATATCACCACAAAGACAAACGCCTACCACCTGGTTCAATGGGTTGGCCTTATATTGGAGAGACGCTCAAGCTCTATGCAGAGAACCCAAATTCCTTCTTCTTCAACAGGCGAAAACGGTATACAAAAGCTACACAATATGTACCATATATATATAGTTCTCTCTTCTTTTCTTTGAAATATTTTTGTGTAGCTATTTTTCTTTTTTTGGTTCTTGATAATTAAGCTCATTTTGCAGGTTTGGAGACATTTTTAAGACCCACATATTGGGATGTCCTTGTGTGATGATTTCTAGTCCAGAAGCAGCAAGAATTGTTCTGGTGACTCGGGCGCATTTGTTCAAGCCTACATATCCAACAAGTAAGGAAAAAATGATAGGACCAGAGGCTCTGTTCTTTCATCAAGGTGCATATCATTCAAGGCTCAAGAAGTTGGTGCAGGCCTCTTTTTTACCCTCTGCTATAAGAGGGTCTGTCTCGGAGATTGAGCAAATTGTCCTGAGATTTCTTCCCTCTTGGAAAAACACCACTATCAACACCTTGCAAGAAATGAAGAGGGTATGTATATATGTCTGTTTCTTAAGAACTAATCTTTTACCAGTTCAACTTTTGTCTCATTGAGGTACTAAAAAAACGTACTTTTTCTTAGTATGCTTTTGATGTGGCAATGATTTCTGCCTTCGGTGAAAAACAAGACTTGGAAATGGAAGGAATTAAGCATCTGTATCAGCGCCTAGAGAAGGGATATAATTCTATGCCTCTAGATTTACCAGGAACACCCTTTCACAAAGCAATGAAAGTAAGGAGCGACCTGGCTCCCCTATCTCTTGAATTCTACATTGTCTTTGACTTGCACACATTGTATTTTTTGCGGGTCAATAGTATCAAGGAAACATATATATTTATTGATTTTTTCAATTTACAATTTTTAATAATAACTGGTGCCGGGTTTTGATGTTTGTTTGGAAAGGCAAGGAAGCTACTGAACGAGACATTGACGAAATTGATACAGAAGAGAAGGCAAAGCAGGAGACAAGGAGGAGGCTTGCTTGGAGTATTATTAGGAGATAAAGATGATGAGAAGCTTAATCAGCTTAGCGATTCTCAAATCGCTGATAATATAATTGGAGTGATTTTTGCCGCTCATGATACTACTGCTAGTGTCCTGACATGGATTTTGAAGTACTTGCATGATAATGAAGATTTATTAGAAGCTGTCACGGTAAGTTAATATCTCCCACGTTAATCCAATTCATTCATCCCCCTAGCTTCCCCTCCTGCCAATGATTTATCATTAGTGTATTTGTCAAGTTGTGTCTCGTCTCATTATTCTTTTTTATAGTATGATTTTACTCTTTTTTCTTCATTAAGTTGATTTTTCTCAATTTATTTCTTTTTTTATTATTATTTTGACCGATCATTGGTCTATTAAAATAATGCCTTTGAAGAGAGAAGCTTGCGACAGAGAAAGCAATCGAATGTTGGATTATTCAACTATGCATTGGATGGTATATGTTATTCATTGAAAGTTAATTGCCTGTTGCAGAGAGAACAGGAAGGAATTAGAAGCAAAATAGTAGAGGCAAATCGTGGACTCACTTGGGATGATTCAAGGCGCATGCCGTTGACAAGTCGGGTACAAATATCAATTATCAATTTTGTCTAATTTAATTTTTTTCCGTTTCTAACTCAATTGACATATCGTCATCCTCTTCTTTTTTTTTTTACGTGATTTGAATATTCAAAAAATTACAAAACAAATTAATTTACTATTGTAGTATTTATGATAATTATATTACAATGAATATTCCACATATATATGTGTGCTGCAATCTTAATTGATTATGACTTTAATTTCAGGTGATCCAAGAGACGCTAAGAACAGCAAGTATACTGTCTTTCACGTTCAGAGAAGCAGTGCAAGATGTTGAGTTTGAAGGCTACTTTATCCCCAAAGGTTGGAAGGTTCTTCCTCTCTTTAGAAGCATTCATCATTGTGCAGATTTCTTCCCTCGACCCGAGAAATTTGACCCTTCAAGATTCGAGGTGAGGGCCAGAATTAATTAATTCACATGCACGTAAGCTTAGCTACATACCAGAAACAATACATGTGTGTCGACTATGCATTCTGTGTTAACTGAGTCACTGACCAAGTTTCATGAAGTGGGTCAAACGCACACCGCTATACATTCTATCTTGTGTCGGATTACGTAGAAATTCAAAGTTAACAAGAGAGAGATTATCCTGGTTGATGGGTAGTGTCCTTTTCATTTTTGTTTATGTGAATCTTTCCTGTATTTAGATGATCGATAGCAGCTCGTCGTCATGAAATCTTTTCTGTATCCAATCACGTGAGTTGGTTTTTGTAGGGTATAGTAGCTAACATAAACAGCAACTACTCCAACGAAGTATGATCCTGTTTGGAATCATATATATTTATAAATATATCATCTCCTATATATGTGTGGAAAAAGATACATACATACATACATACATACATACATATATATATATGTATGTATGTATGTATGTATGTATGTATGTATGTATGTATGTATATTCAGAGCTTATGCATTTAATTACTTGATGATGAAGATAAACAAGGAAAGAGATGAAGACGAGGATGTTCTGTGATGTTGCAGGTGCCACCGAAACCTAACACGTTCATGCCCTTCGGCAATGGATTGCACTCCTGTCCAGGCAGTGAGCTTGCCAAGCTTGAGATGCTCATTCTGCTGCATCATCTCACCACCACTTACAGGTCCGTAATCTATCACACACGTATCAAGATTACTCATAATGATAAGCTTAATTACATTAATCAAAGGATTTGGGTAATCTGAACATGACTGTATACCTAATTCAGTTGAAGAAGGTGGGGGGATAGCGTACTTATCTAGTGATTTTGTTTTGAATGTAAGATAAAGGTCGAGCCACGTAGGTTAGGTCTGCTGTTGGTTGACTTGGGAAGCCATTGATGGTGGTGTTGTGGTGGTCCTCTTGATTTTCCTCGGGCCGTGGCAGTGGTCCTAGGTAACAATGAAACACCGTGGGGCCGTTTTTTTGTTTTTGTTTTAGTTTTTTATCCTTTTAAGTGGATTCTAGTAGTGGATTCCAGGCTAGCAAAAAAACAGAATTTAGAATCATTTTCATTATACGTGGCTTTCATGCATGATACATGAATCTAACGTACTTGCTCCATTACCTAGGCACGAGTCGTTCCAAGAGTTATTTAGAACTAGACTCCATTTATAGGATTTTGCTTCAAATTCTTCCATTTTCTTTATAATTTTATAGTGTTGTCATTTAATAATTTAAATTATTATATTAGATTTTAATATATAATTTATATTTTTTAAAAAGTATTCTTTCAATATCTTTTAACTTAAAATTTGTATATATTCATGTTTTTTTCTATTTAATTTAAAAAAATATAAAATTAAAATGATAAGATTTAAAACTTATCACCCTTTAGTTAATAAAATTATAATATTATATTAAAGAATTATATTAATTTTAAATTATTAAATAATATCTCAATGATAGTTGTATATTATATACTTAGATTAAGTAAGCATAATCATAATCAATTGCAAGTGAAATTGACACATCCTTGTTTATATATAAGATTTCGATATGTGGATTTCAGGTTTATATACATGTAATTAATATCTAATTGATTTCGACGTGGAGAAGGTTAGAGTCACCAAATATCCAAAAATTTTGTAGGATTTTCATCACCACATATGCATATCCCCCAAAATATTTGAACCCAGAAACTTGCCATCCTCGTACGTATCTATATATACCTCAATAATTCCACAGCAACAACGGCTCATGGGAATAATGTTAAGCATGCGAATCAAACACAGTCTTCATCTAGTATATAGGCGACATGGTTGCCAGCTACGCAGTCTTAAAAAATCAAAATAATTATGAGCCCATTTAGTATGCCAGCTATGGAAATTACTATAGACAAATTCAATGGTGTGGCACACATGAACGGAGCCCGGTTTGGTCGACACCACAAGCTTATTTCTTCTGAAGTACCTCTATCGTAGGCCACATCATTTCTCTTCTTTTGTCCTCACTATTTTAAAATTATTTCTTATCAATTAATTTAGAGAGAGAAGAAAAATCATTCCTGCAATTTCATTACTTTTCCAAGCGGATTTAAGACATTCAAATTTGTCTGTTATACTATTTACTTGATTATATTGTTTTCCTGTATATTTATGGAGATATTGACGCTGATCATTAGCATACTAAATGCAGCCATGCTGACGATAAATAGAGTCGATATATGGCCATAAACATTATGTGATTCCTGATTTAATTTGTAATCTTGTGATGCTTGGTTTCAGGTGGCAAACTGTGGGAGACGACGATGGTATACAATATGGTCCTTTCCCTGTGCCCAAATGTGGGTTGCCTGTTAGGGTAAGCCGCCGGAACAAGTCAGCAATATTGTGATTGGACACTGGACAGATATTGGATTCTCCAAGATGATACGGAACTGTTTCAATGAGGCCAAAAAAGCAACCCGACCCCATTGAGTTTCTTCTTTGATTTTTTTTCCTCTGGTTTTATGTTGGTTGTCAAAAAATCATTGTTGGCGATCCTTCAATTTCTAATTTACGGGGCTTTGTCTGGTTTGTAAATATAGATACGTTGGCTTTTCAATGTCAAATGCACCCTCCTCCCTCTATCTGTGCCTTTAATCTTGACGTCCTTGTATTGTCACGATATAATCGATGTATTTGTGCAGAAAAAGAAGAAGAAAGAATTGGAAAAAAAGGTGCAAAAGAAAGAAAAAAGTGTGTTTGAATTGATGCTTTAGGACCAAGTTCGTGTCTTTCAAGGATCAAATGTCTGTGGCCTTGAATGGTGAACGAAGTAGCTGTCATGTTCTTAGATCTTTTTCTTTGCTCCTCTGGTCTTAAAAGAATCTGGAGGAGAAAGATAACCTGGGCAAAGATAAGCAACTGGGTTTGTGCCACGTGGCGTTAATGGGCTGTGCTCTTGAGGATTCCACGTCGGGCTAGCTGCTGCTTTGGCTACAATATCAAATTCATCGAGTGAATGTGTGCTTGAAAATTTCACGGGTTGAGATTCTTCATTCATGGCGAATGGTGATTTGAAAGGATATTTAAGCATGGTCCAGGATTGCAGCCTCGTCTAGCTACTTACGTGACCTTCTAGTATAACGCATTGAATCACCGTGGCTTCCTCATAAAAATAAAAATAAAACATAAAATAATCACAACACACAACAATAATGTTTCACAGGTGATTCTCGAAAAACATGCATGTTGACTCTATTTTTATTTTTATTTTTATTTTTATTTTTTGAGTTAAAAGAATCAAGCATTTCCAAGATAAGTTTTTATTCTTGGAAATCTAAACATCTTAATGTTGGCCTGTATTATAAAGCAAACACCCAAATGCACAAGAAGATCACCAATTCACACGGTTGTCCATCATCGCCCGTTTGGCATGGTTGTCATTTTTTATTGTTGGTTTTTGTTTTTAAAAAATAAAAATATATAGAATGATAATAATAAAAAAAGACAAGAAGGTATCGGTACATACTCATAATTTACTGTGAATTCATACAATAAATTTATTATTCCAACCCTACCCTACAATAACATTTACCCTGGTTAGAAGGGTAATTCAGTTTTTTTTCTTATGGTATAAATATCATTGCTGGATTTTTAAGGGACATTATAGCCAACTTCTATTTTAATTGCATAGTAAAATTAATAAATTACTATTAAAAGTTTTTTTCAAGGGAAATTTTTTGTTTTCTACTTTATTTAAAAAAATGAATTGATTAATTTGTCCTAAAATTAAATTTACTAAGCCTAAGCCAGCGTCTAGGTGTGTTTATGTAATTTCATGTGTTTATTATTATTATTATTATTAAATTGGGTTAGGAGCAATTCAATGTTTTCTTTAAATAAAAAAAAATTATACAGGCTCGAATATATGTGGTGACTCTATACTCTTTGAATGGCTCATGAGCCGTTATCCAATGGAGAAACACCAGCTTTAGTTAAGGCATTGGAAGCTACATGGCGCTTCCTTTCACGAGAAGCAGCACTTGTGGTGGTTACAATGATAATTTGTCATTAGTTGTTCTTCCTTTTCTTTTCATCCTTTCTCTCTCTCTCTCTTTGTCGCCTTGAATTTCATGATGATTATTAAAAGATGAGGTATGTCCTGTTATTTTATGATATTTTAGTTATAATCTTTGATTTTTAATCTTGATTTTTAGTAGTTTTATTAAATTTTAATTTGTTTTTAAATTTATTTTTAAATTTTTAATTGTAATTTTTAATTTTTTAAAATTTTTATTTTTATTCTTTTCATTTTAATTTTTGCTTTTGATTCTTTAGTTAAATTAATTTTTAATTTTAATTTTGCCTATCAATTCGATTTGATGATATGTAAAGTTTGATCTTTTAATTTTTTTATTCTTAGTCTTTTTATTAAATTTTAAATTTTTTTTAATTTCATTATTAGATTCATAATTTTGATTTAATTTTTATTTTTATTCTTTTGTTAATTTGATTTTTTTATTTTTTTCCTTTAATTTAATTTTATTTTGTGCTCTTATTTTTTTAAATTTAGTCTTTATTATTTTAATTGATATTTTTTTAACATTTTGTATAATTAATTTTTTTTAATTTCACCATATAACATTTAATTTGTTGGAAACTAGTTTTTATAATGTTTTTCATAGTTTTTACATACGACTAAGAAGTCAATTTGAGGTAGTGAATTAGGTGAGCTGACCTAAGTTAACTAAAGTTAACTAATTTTTTTTGTTTTATAAAAACATTAAAATAACATCATTTTGAAAAATAAAATAAAATAGTTAATGAGTTTTAACCTAATTTACCCCGACTTGACTAAGTCACAGATCAACTTAAGTTTTGTATTGTTTCATACTTGGTCAATGCTTCCTTAATTTCTTTTAAAACTCAGTATAATCTAAGCACTAGGATTATAGATCAATCTACCAAGTCGAGTCGAATATTAAAATAATAATTTTTTAAATGGGGTGTTTTTAGTTTAAATAGCTAAGGTCAGTGGTTTGAAAAATTAACACAAGTTGACATTGTTGTTGTTTTTTTTCAATTACATCCTTTAAAGTTTTTTATTTTGAAAAATAAACTTCGTCATTTTCTTTGGTTTCCTTACAAATAGATTATCATCATCTCAAAATCTAGGTAATAGATTTAGTCGGGTGGGCCATATGTTTATTAAGATTTTTTTTAATATTATTTTTCTCTTTTAAAAATTTAATTTTTTTTTAAATTTAATTTTTTTTTATTTTTCTTTCTTTTAAGTTATTCTATTTATATGATCTCGCTTGCAAGTTCGAGCTCACTCAAGTATTTTGATTCTTTGTTATTTTTACTCTTTTTTTTCATTAAGTTTTTTTATTTTAGATTTCTATGTTTGGATTTCTAAGGATTAATTGAGAATTTTTTTTTTTCTTCTTCGTTAAATACATTAATAGCACTTAAACATTATTTTTTTACATTTTAAAAAATTTGATCTTGCCCACATCGAAACGAGGGCCCACTTTTTTAGTTAATGACTACATTGCGACATCAAAAACAGATGATTAAGTAAGGAAGGCTAGTTAAATCTTTTTTCTTCTAAAATCAGATAAAAAAAACGCAATATTAAACCAGCCAAGTTCAAGGAGCTTTAGCCAGATAAATTAATACTTAATAATAATGAATGGTAAATACTCTCTTTTTTCCCTAATCATTTTTGGGTGTTTAGATGGGAGTTAGCTTTAGTTTTTTTGGTAAAATCTATATAAAAAGGATGTTTTTTAACTTTTAAAGATGTAATTTATCTTTAAAAAAAATTATATTTTAAAAAAAAATCATCATATCTCCAAACTAAACACACTCCCGGTTTACCAAGTGATTTCTTAAGTAGTGAAATGACAAGGTACCATTATACAGAAACAATATAATTTACCAGTCGAGGGAAGGAAGCAGTTGCCCGTGATTTTGCATCACTCTCAGTCCTTTATGGTAAGATCACCTTCCCCCTTAACATGTCGGGAGCAGGAGGATCATCTCTTTCTTACTGTTGTTACAGAAAACTCCTACCACCACTATCAAATCACCTCCAAAGTCAGAATATACATGCTAGCTGTTTCCTCCCAAGTAATGATGGTTAAGGTTGATTATAATCTAGCCCTTAAAGTTTATCAAAATTAATTAATTAATCCTGACAAAAAATAATTAAGTAGATCTTTGATCGGAATTAATTTAGCATGCTTAATTTAATAATATTTTATTTTAAGAATAGAGGTACTGTTAAATTAAACATCATTTTTACGATTTACATAGAATTAAGGATCTAGATTTTCTATCAAATATAAAGAAATTAAAGACTTGTTGTTTGAACCTAGAAAATTCAATAAATTAGGAATAGTTAGGGAATAGGGAATTGTTCTTTGAATTTGGAAATCTTAAAAAGGCCACCGAGATGATGAGAAATACGACGGGAGAGAGGAGGGGGAGGAAAACGTGGAAAACTTTCTCCATGTTTCCGCCGTAGCAAAAGGCTGCAAGATTTCGTAAAGGAAATGACAATATCGAACAACAAGTAAAAACCAGTCCCTTCTCATCCATCTCGATCCATCACAAGACTAAAAATGACAAATTGTCGGAAACCGGTAGAACAAATACTTAGATTATACATAACTGTGACGGAAATTGGTAAACTTCCAAGCAACAAGTTCGCAGAACACACAAGAGTCATCCCAGCTTGCCTTCACATCATACACTTGGAAGAGATCAAATGGCGATAGCCACAAGCGAGGAAATCTGGACATCCCCGCACGTAAAGCTCGACAGGTATCGGAAGCCAGAAGAGGATCACATTATCGAAGTGCATGAAAATGGAAGAACATGAAGGGGCACAAAGAAAGTGATCGTGCGAAATTGCCATCAGAAGAAAGGTACGTGCGTATTTTCAAGTAATTTTTCTTGATAGAACTTGGAGGTTTGCAACTGCATGCTGACAAGGTGGTGAGATTGCAAAGCATGCATGAGCTGACATATTGCACATCTTGATGAGCTGGCTGTCATGTGCATGCGAGGTGGCTTCCACATGCCCAGATTTTCTTCTTCTAGGATTAAACCTTGAAGTGTTATGCTACAGAACAATCGATTATTGGGTCAGCTTCCCTGAAAGGCTGAGACGCAGGATTGTAAAAGAATGCATTCCATGTCACAACACAACAGCTTCAGCACGTCGCATCACAGTTCCAGCAGAATGGTGGATCATGAAAGAGATGAGGATCCGCCTATACTGCATTAATCTTGCTTCACTATGTTGCCGACATCAAAGGTCTTTTGACACCATGTCTTCCTTATGGATTCAGATATAAATGTTTCTTTTACAAAGTTAACGAGGCGACTACAAAACAAACTAGAAGAATCGATCTTCTCTACAGAGAGCATAAACTGCTTAGTCCCATCCAAATACAAGTCTTCAATAACCATTAACTAACTATATTGAAGTTCTTTACTTTTATTAAAAAAAACTATATTGAAGAGGAAAGCCCCGCAACCAATTTCATCTCAAGTCATCAAGAAATTATGAGGCTAGAGTTGGTACTAGGATCAAATTTGAGTGGAGATACATCACAAATGGTTCATAGAATTTTTGTCCTTTCAAAGCTAGATGAATAGTCAAGATGTAAAAGGTGAGGCATTTGTCCTAATAAAGTTTCTTAAGAGAAAATTAAGGAACTGAATTCCAAGCAGAGAGTGACAGACAAGAAGTATATTCAACAACACTTCTATTTCCTAGCAACACGCGCTCGGTGACAAAAAAAAAAACTGATAGTGGTATATAGATCACACATGAAATCACATCATCTTTGTCATGCTCTAGAAAGGAGGAATGAAAAATAAACTGAGAAGATTAAAGCATCAATATATAGGATTGCAGAACGCATTTCATTTACAATTTGACTGCGGAACTTCAAAAATCTAGACCAAACAATATCTGCAGTCTATATAATAGTAAAGCATTCAGAATGCCACATATTTGTGCTCAGTCGCTTATATAGGACAGCTTTGAAATATATTTATATATTAAAAAAAAGGCAGCTTTGAAAACATAGAAATTTTAAGATTTTACTTAGGGTTTGGGATGGATCTGAATCGTCAATGAATGATTTATCAATAATTGGATAGAATTTTAAGGTGAAATTCTCAGTATTGCTCACTAAATCTAATGACCAAAAAGGTTGTGTAGCATGCTTTAACAAGTCCCAACCGGGAAAGTTGCAGAGAACAGGCCCCTGTTGCAGTAAGTACCATCTTGCCACAGCCAACAAAATCCCTCGATAAATTGTAAAGCAAGCACCCAGATTAGAAAACTAGATACCTTAAGTTGTTTCTAGAATTTAAAAGCCTCTATTTTGATGAACAATTACTTCATCTAAGGTCTTCAAATTGAAATATTTGTCTAACAGCAACACAGTTGCATCATCAGATTGCTTATAAATGAGCATAAGATGGATGGCTCCTCAATGATCAAGAATCAAATTCTTACTTATGACAACCAATCAGTCCAGTCTTGTTACTGATAGGGGCTGATTGTAGTTCTCATCGATAGAATCATAAGATCATTGTTGTCTTGTTGCTCAATTCATATAAGTATTTTCATTTTAGCTCTTTCCTTGAAATCATCAGGGGACTAGAATACTATCATTATCGACCAGGATATCAGGTGTTTTTACTGTTGCAAGATAAACCATTCCCCGCATTTTCATTTCAGTATCTACGGAAGTGGAAAACCACATTACAATACTGCGTTTCTGGTGTAGATTTCAACATCAATTGTACATGATTAATTCAAAACTCTAAGCGAGCAAATGGTTAAACCAGGGAGCTTTGGAATGTAAAAAATAAAAATTATTAACCACAAAACTTTTGTTGACCATCACGATTCATCCAAATCTGTGACTCTATTTCATTCAATTGCATTCTTAATATGATAAGTGAATGGTAAAAACACCCAACAAATGAAATAAGCATCTCAATAACCAAGGCTGAGAACTTTCGAAGTAAGTTATCTTGCAGAGATAAATCAGATGGAAATTTGCTGGATGAAAAGGAGCTATATTGATTTAAAGCAAATTTTCAACGGATTACTAGATCCCTGAAATTTTACATGTGATAGCCAAGCCTAAAACATATAGATATTCTTGAAATATCGACCATTTCGATTGACACCACCTATATATTTTTTTAATGTTAATGCATGAATTGTGATGTGCTTGGAGTAGAACCCCATTTGTTACCAACACCACTGAAACTTCACCCTTTTTACTACTAAATAAACTCAAAAGACAGCTAAAATAATTCTTTCAACCTCTCAAAAACCATTTTTAAACTCAAATCAGACTAAAAAAAATTGAGTTTTTAGTTTTTCAATTTGAAATTTCCAAGTATTAAAATAGTCAACTATGATAATGATTGGATTTAAAATTGAGATGACCACTCACATCGATAAAACTGTGGTATCGTTGGATGAAACCTAATGGAGGAGCCCCAATCCAATCACCTCATAACTTGGGTATTAGAATTAGAAGAACAAAAATTTAGGAGTTGCCAATCAAAATAGTCAATAGTAGTGGGTCTTCATAATTTATACATTTTTAGCATTAAGCATGTGATAAGCACGTGAGATTTTAAGGGAGAAAGTGAATGAAAGATGACAGAAGGATCTCCATCCAAAAGACCAATAATAATTCAGAGGGTGTTTGTATGAGGCTATTATTACTTTGTACAGTTTACATTGGTAATGCAACTCTCTAAATTGGAATTAGAAAGAACAAAGTTCTAAGATTATAAATATTTAAATTAAGATATATGCATGCATATTATTGCATGATCTCAATTGAACATAAAATTTCCAACCAGGGACACCAAAAGTGAGAAAATAAACATGGAGGCATTAAGCTACCGTAAGATGTTGAAAACATGTATCAGGTGGAATAAAATGTAGATTATTAGTTAGGAATTTAAAAAAACAAATAAACTCCCTGTTCAACACTTAACTTACAAGGCAAATGAAAAGATGCCTCAAACTTTATTGTATTCCTGAAACAATCCTACCCTAGTTCACTCAACAGGCAAAAGACAATGGTTAAGAGCTCAAATTTTTTAAAACCAAGAGTCATATGTTGACAAAGCAAGGCGCTAGTGAAGCGCTGAAGATCTCCAAAGAACAACACCTTTCCACTTTAATGTACAGAATATAAGAGTTCTTTAGCCTCTAGAGAAAAATACACAGCATAAATGAGGAAAAAAGCACATACTGATTCACTACTCAAGTATTAATATCAATTATCTCTCAAATACTGAATGACTGGTAAAACAACAAAATGGCATGGCTATCGCCAACATAGCCAACTGCTAGACCAACAAAAGCCTCAAATAAGTGTAGAACTATACTAAAGTTGACAATTAAATAAGTGGGAAATATGGAGATATTAAAAGATGAAGACTTTTTTTGTAGAATAAAGATAATCATTGATCATTCAAATGCTAAAAGAAAAAAATGAAAAATGCCCCGGCCAAATGATATTCCCTAGAATGCATTTACTTACTCTTAAACATCCTCATCAGATTTACTGTCAAATTTCTAACACTTGTTTCTGGAAATATCAAAAAGAAAAATGCTGCAACAAAATGATATCAGATGCTTCACACCCATTAATGTCCTAACTTGATCTTGCCACCACTTTCCCTAGGATACATTCACTTGAAGTCTTAAACATCCTCATTTATTTTATAGTCAAATTTCCAACAATCTGGAACTGCAATATCAAAAGTCTCCAAATCGTATACATCATATTAATCTTTCCACAAACCACCCAAGTTACTTCACAAAATTTCCTTGTTCAAATTGTTTGAAAATGCAATCTAAAGGAAAAGCCGAGTGATTATAGATTCTTGCTTGTGTAAATCTCTCTAAGCATCGCTTCAGAAATTGCAATTAAATATGTATAACAAAATAAATGAGAATTTTATGATTTGTGTTCAAATATAGCTTGCTAGAGGATTTGCCAAGTGATTGTACCTTCTAGCTGAAGTGAATCTCTCTAACATTCTTCAGAATGTGCAACTTAATATGTATAATGAACTTAGAGAGCACTTTATAATTCCCCTCTGAAACTCAACAAAGAGATTAGTGTCAAGTTCACTATTAGCAATGACCATCAAGAAGGCACCACCTAGAAATTAGCAAAGAGCAGATACAACATTATTAGTTACGCCTAGCATGCTTATTATCTATAGAAAACCATACTTTTGCACGCAACTACAATTATTCAATCCATATTAGCACAAGGAGTCACCACTAAACTAGCTCATTGCATTAGACATAGGAATGAATAAACAAGTCACAGCGAAGCACTCTGAAAACTTACACGAAGAAAAGCCGAAAGACATGAGTAACAATTAAAACAATGGAACGCGGTAATTTAATATTTTTTCCTTCTCAATTAAAAATCCAAGTACCTTTATCCAAGAAAATTGGTCACGTTGAGAAATCAACAACGCATACCTGGATGCTGTCTTAATAAACCAAAGGAATGAACTTGTACCGAACTTTACCCATGTACTCTAGATACTTCTCCCCGAAAGTCTCAATCATTAGATCCTCCTCCATTTTTGCCTTCTGTGCATAATACATCAAACATACCGCTACCACAAACAACAGGCTCAAAGGTGCACGAAGCGCAAGGAAATAAGTCGCAAAGAGAAGCATTGTCGATGAATAGATCGGGTGCCTGACCCACCTATATGGCCCAAATTGCACAACAGCAATAGGCACCACCACCTTCTCCGAATACTTGGCAAGGTAAAATGTAGAATTATACTGCATTAGCAAAGTTGCCAATATCAAAATCCAAATCCCCACGTTGTTCCACCCACCAGGAATGAGGTGCAGCTCTGGACCTTCAAAAGCTGCAAGCCAGTGCCCAACCATGACCCCAACGCAGAACAAAAGGCGAGACCATCTGGGTGGTTGTAAATCCCACTTGGGGTCATGCGGGCGTGCATAATAATCACCATACAAACGTTTCCTCACACTTACATTGAAGAAAAAGAAATAATGATACACAAAAAAGAACACAAAAGGCCATCCTTGTAGGTATCCATTGAAATGGGCTGGAGGGACTAGAGTTAACCAAGTGAACACTGATGTAACAATTGCAAGTTGCTCAAAAATTCTAGCTTCGCCGATTGAATGCTTATAAAAGCAATATAACCCATAAACAGCAAGTAATATAGCCACAAACCACGGCCAAAACAACCATGTCCAGCTAAAATACATCCAGAAAAACGGGTTCAAGACCAAATTCACAGTCCATTTTGTGGTTGCAATTGCAATTGATAAGATACCTGACCACTTGATGATATCAATAGGGGTTAGTTGCAAAAGGGTCGCTTTCAGTTCATCAAGAGAGAGGTTTTTGAAGGGTTTTAAAAATGGGTGGTTTTGAGAACCGTCTGTGCTTGCAGAGCCGGAATATGAGCATTTGGGAGGAGATAACAAGTGTGTTCTTGTAATTTTCAGTGATGAAGTTGATTGATATAGTGAAAAAGGAAGTTCTGCTTGGTTTTTGATGGGTTTAAGGCTTTGACCAAAGAGGAAATTGTTATTTGACAAACGGGATTGAAACTGTTTGTTGGAATGCCTGAAAGAGAGTTTTCTGCTGTTGTTATGAGAGATGGTGAAACTGAAAGGAATTGTTTTAGAGTGAAGGAGAACTGACGTAGTTTCCATAGTAAAGTGCAGTGAGAGAGCAGCGAATGATTTTATGGAAAAATTAAGGAAGTTCAACGCCAAGCCAAACGGGATGCTTCATGTTCCACCTCCAGGAACAAGATGATCTGTCAGTGTAGTGTGCGTGGCTCCGATCAACAAAACACGGGTTTAAAATCTAGCGGAGGTGTCTTGTTACTTATCTCATGAACTGGGCTAACTATGCCAGCTCCAGCCTCTAGCCCATTCATCCTGATGGCCTTTCTGTGGGGAGGAACAGACAAACTCTTTAGATATGGTTCTGATGTGCATACCCATCTTCCTTTTAAATTGATTGTTGTTTTCCGTTTCTCTCTTTTATTTTTAATTTTTTTTCGAATTTCTATTTTCAATTTGTGATTCCACATTTTCTTTTTTTCTTCGTGTGTTACTAGATAATACACATGTTATCACCTAATATATTTACTTACAATAATTGCTAAATTAAAAGAAAAATATTAATAATTTAAATAGATAAAATTAAAAGTAAGATTGCTCGAATATATTATCACCTAATATATTTACTTACAATAATTTGCTAAATTAAAATAAAAATATTAATAATTTAAATAGATAAAATTAAAAGTAAGATTGCTCGAATATAAGATTAATAAAAATCCAGGCACCAACTATATAATCTTATTTTGTATTACTATGTTCACCCAGGGAGTTATTAAAAATAAAGTTGTTTTTGTTTTTGTGTTTTAAAAGTATTTTATTTTATTTTAAATTAATATTTTTTTAATTTTTTCATATTATTTTAATGTGTTATATGAAAAATATTTTTTTAAAATAAAAAATAGATTTTAATACATTTTTAAATAAGAAATATTTTGAAAATTAATTTACGATGTTATAGCCAAATAATTTCCTAAACTGGAGTGGTTTACGCCCGAGAACCCGGTTCCATCATCTTAACTTCATAATTAATTCATCCAATCTGTGTAGTTTTTAAGCATCTGCTGCTTGATTTAATTATCTGTGTAATTAACTTGTTCAGATTATTTTTTTTATTGTAATTAATTAATTATCATGCATCATGGTTGAATGCTGGTTAAGTCGGTGACAGGTTCCATGGTCAACTTGCTTGGAAAAATGTATTGCCTTGGGAAATCCTTACGGAACTGTCCATTTATGTTTTTTTAATCATAGATAACATGTTTTTTTAGGTGTTTTTTATATTTAAATATATTAAAATAATTTTTTTTATTTAAAAAAATATTCTTAAAATGAAAGCATCAAAATAATTTAAAATTCACAAAATTAATTAAATTAAATTTTTTTAAAAATACTATTTACATCGTTTTTTTTTTCCTTTTCATTTTCATGTTGTTTTCTGACAGGAATAGATCAAGTTTTTTTTTTCCTTAATTTTCTTCCCACGTGCTTCCTTGTATTTTATTATTGACAGGTTAGTTCGCAAGAGTTCAAGTACAAACTCTTGGAGCCGTGGCTGGTAGATCGTATAGTTGCTTGTAATAAATCAGTTGCAGAAGTGCCATTGGTGGTTTGGAGAAGAAGAACAATGCCATGGCGTGTTTGAGATTACAGTGGAAATATTATTTTTTAAAACAATATTTTTAATTTTTATAGCATTAATTCAAAATAATTTAAAAATATATAAAAATACAATTTGAAATTAAAAAAAGATGCTCTCGTACATGGAGTCCAGTTGGTGGCGAGTATAATGATGATTCCTCGGTTGTTGCTCTCTCTTCGAGAACCATCATGATCAACCCTGGCATTCCTAGTCTGTCAAATCAGGTAAAAAGCAAGCTTGGATGCAGAGCATTTGCATAAATCAGGTCATGTTGTTGGAGAAAGAAACTTCAAGGGATGTACCAAAAGAAAAGCTAAAAATTAAAATATATTATTTTAACTTTTTTATATTTGTTTTGTGTATTTTGAAGAGAGTGTTAAATAAAACGTTAAAATATCTTTTCTTTTCTAATCATGCTTTTTATATATATCTCTTAAAAAAATAAAACCAATAAAGTGAATCCAGCACAAAAAAAAACCATCTAAATATAACCATATAAAAAAATAAATAATATCAAATTTATTAAGAAAAAATAAAACATTTATTTTTTCTATTTCAATTCAATTAATTTTTTTAATAATTTTTTTATTAAAATATACATAATAAAAAACTATATTTATTCTATTCAAAATATTACTTTCATTAATTTAGCTGTTGAAAATATCTTCCCTCGAAGATGCTTGGTTTTTGGAACATGCAAGACCCGCTCAGGGGTTTGACCAAGGAGCAACTCTTTGACATGAGCTGTATGACACTTGGTGGGCGAGCAGCTATACTTTCTAAATGCTTTAGAAGTGCCTGTAGATTAATTTTTTTAATGTAAAAATATCAAAAATTATTAACATTTAATAGTAAGCCAGCAGCAAAGATGATAATAATAACAATAATAATAATTTTTATTTTTATTTTTATTTTTTAAATTAAATTTATAATTATTTTTTTAATATTAGTAATATTTTTAAAAAATTATTAATTATTATACTAGCAATGTCTATTATAATAAAAATAGTAATATTAAACTTATATGATCCGAGTTCAAGTAGGTTTACCTACAATAACATGTTCAAAAGCCTTAAATATGTGTTTGATTGTAAAAGCATATTATGAAAGTATAATAAATAAATAAAAAATTAATATTAAAAAATAAAATTAAACAAAAAAAATTAATTGAAAAATATTTTTCGAGGAGAGATACAATATAATCCTCTCATGAGATCATGATAATCTAGTGAACAATAAACAAATAAATAATGAAGTTTAGCTCTTAATCAAGTTGATATTAAAAAAAATATATATATGAATCAATTGGGTTAGATCTTCAAATCAGGTTAACTCATCAAACCTGGAATTCATATCATTATAATGTGATAACTAATAAAATAATAATAATAATAATAAACTAAATCAAACAAAGAAAAAAGATTAATTAAAAATTAAAGAACTAAGAAAAAAACAAAAAAAATCTATAAATAAAAGGTATTTACCTTTTACTGTGGATTTACACGGTACAATCAATAACAAAGAAAAAAGCTATAGCTGATAATATTTTTTAAAAATTTATTAATTTTTATACTAGCAATATTCATTATAATATAAAAATAATATTTTTAATATTACTGATAATATTAAACTTGCATTATCCAAGTTTAAGTAGGTCTGATTACAATGTGAGACCCAAAAGCCTTTGATGTGGGTTTAGCTGAAAGACATATCATGAAAATATAATATTAAAATAAAAAAAATTAAATAATAAATAATAAAAGAAAAAAAAAGATTAAGTTAGAGAAAAAAAAACAAAGCAAAGCATTATTCTAATGAATAATGCTTTGTGAAGAGAGGTACAATAAATCTCCTTATCATATCACAATAATTTAATGAAAAATAAATAAAATAAATTATAAAATTTAATTTTCAATCAAATCAATATTAAAAGATAAAATTGAAAAAAAACTAATTAAAAAAAGAAAAAAAAAACTGAATCAACTGAGTTATCCGTCAAATCAGGTTAATTTGTCAATTTTTGGATTCATATTATGAGAGTGTGATAACTAAATAGAAAAATAATTAATATTAACGAACTAAATCAAACAAACGAAAGATTAATGAAAAAAATCTATAACTAAAACATCAGTCTTTTTATTATGAATTGTATAATAAAAAGCCGATCTCTTTTAGCTATGTTTAATTATCTGTAGTTTGCTGAGAAAATTGAGTTATTCACGTATAAAAATAAAATAATTAATTAATATAATAATAAAAAGCTTTAAAAAATAATATATTTTTAAATGTTGTACAATATCAATTATAAACCAGAAGAATTAGTTAACTAGTTGGCTGATAAAATTGAAAGTTTTTTAAAAAATAACAAATAAAAATTATATATTTTTTATTATAAAAAAGGGTTACAGATAGGAACCTTAAACTTGTATGAGATCTTGAAATAATAAGAAAAATTATAAAATTATTAAAATGAGGGTTTAAAATGAGATTTTTTAAATCTAAAAATATAATAAAAATTTAAACTTTAAAAAATTCCTGTTGAAATTTAAACATAAACTATTGATTAATTTTTTTTATATATAATACCCACTAATGTGATATCAAATTCAAAAACTAACTTGAAAACTAGCTTGAATTGCTGAGTTACAGAATTAATTCAATGGTCAATAACTTAACCACTTTATTAAAACAGTAACATTTTTATGTGTCGACTTTTCTATATTTAAATTAAGTTTAACTAGATTAAACGAACTACTAATAATCGAAAAGTCAACATGATTTAATCGAATCAATTCAACTAATCATGTTTTTTTTTTATTTCAAGTTTTTCAATTCAATTTAAAACTAGCCAATAATCCATCATATATCTTCTTCTTCTTCTTCTCAAAAAGAAATGTGAGTCCAGATAAAAATACAAGAGGGAATAGAAGTACGGAAACATGATGTTAGAACTAAATATCCATGACAGGTAAAACACGTGTGAAAGTTGAAATTAACGAGATTTGGAAACGACTCGTGCCACACCATAAATTAATTTTTTTAATAAAAAATATTTAAAAAATTAAAATTATAAAATATTAGATTTTTTTTATAAAATTATACTAAAGAGTTTTGGATTTAACTGGAATACTCGATCAAAAAATAATATTTATAATATTAATAATAACATTAAACTTGCATAATCTAAGTTTAAGTAGATTTGATTGCAATACCAAACATAAAAATTTTGGATGTGGGTATAGCTACAATTTTCTTATCTTTTCTTTTTCTACAATGTAGAAAAACTATTGCAATCTATAATGTTTTTAAGAAAAAAAACATGTAGGGAACTACTGTAGCAATATATAGTGTTTTATGAGAAAATCTATAATTGTAATTATCAACTAACTCAATATTAAAAATAATAAAATCATTAAAGATAATTTTGAAAAAAATCACAAAAAAAAGGATCATGTGGGGGACACTGAAGCAGTCCACAATGTTTTTTTTTTTAAATTATGAAGTTAAATTATTAAACAGCTCAACATAAAAAAAAATGAATTGACAAAGACTATTCTGGAAAAAAAAAAACAATCATAAAAAAAGAACCATGTGGAGAAATACTGTAACAATCCACGGTTTTTAAAAAAAAAACTACAAAACTAAATTTTCAACCAGGTCCGTATTAAAAAAAAATCAACAAAAACAATGCTGAAAAAAACACAAAAAAAGAGAGAATAATTTTTGGGGGAAAAGAAAAAAATAAAAAAACAATATGTAGGAAAAGTTAAAATTGAAACCTCAACTGGTTCAATATTAAAAAAATTCAATAAAAATATTTTTTATTGTTAAGTATAGTTATGGTTTTTTTAACTGATCTGTTTATTTTGCAAATAAATAGCAGTTTTATTTATCAATATGTATGGTTTTGGACCATCAACAATGATTTTTCCTTAAAGTTTGGGCACTTAATTAATCCACTTACTTTTATTTCGTTAATGTTAATTACTACGGTTGAAATTTTGGTTCTTGTTTATAGTGATAGTTATATGTCTCATGATCAAGGCTATTTGAGATTTTTTGTTTATATGAATTTTTTCAATATTTCAATGTTGAAATTAGTTACCGGTTTGAATTTAATCCAAATTTATATCTTTTGGGAACTGGTTGAAATGTGCTCTTACTTGTCAATAGGTTTTTGGTTCACATGACCTATTCTATCTAACGCTTGTCAAAACACATTCGTAATTAATTATGTAGGGGATTTTGGTTTATTATTAGGAATTTTGGGTCTTTATTGGATAACAAGTAGTTTTTAAAAGCGCTAGATCTTTTTACAAAGATATTCTTAAAAACTCGGGATCTAATTGCAATGCTTAACTCAAGAGTAATATTTATAATATTAATAACAACATTAAACTTACATGACTTGAATTTAAATGAGTTTGACTATAATACCAGACTTAAAAGCATTGGATATGAGTCTGGTTATAAAATCATGTCATAAAAGTGTGATAATTAAATAGATTAATTAAAAGAAAAAAAACCAACAGAAATGAAAAAAAAACTAACTAGGAAAAAAAAATCTGATTTAACTAGGTTAACCCTTCAAACAAGTTTAGCTAGTCAAACTTGAGATCCGCTTCATGAAAATTTGATAACTAAATAGAAAAAAAATTAACGGATTTACCCATAATTAATTGGGTTAACCCGTCAAGTCTGATATACGTATCATGAAAATCTGATAACTAAATAGAAAAAAATTTAACATTAACAAACTAAACTAAACAAAAAAATTAATTAAAAATAATTATAGGTTAACTCATCAAATCAGGTTAACCTATCAAATCCAGGATCAGTGTTATTAAAGTTTACTAACTAAATAAAAAAATTTAACATTAACAAAAAAATCATTAAAAAAAAAAGATAGCCAGAGTACTTTTTAGGATATGTTATAATATAATAGAATAATTATAATTATAATAATATAATGTATTAATAATGGGGAAAGTCTAAAAGGTGTGGGGAAAGAAAAAAATTAACTGGTTTACCCAAAATTAATCGAGTTAACCTGTCAAATCAAGTGAATCCGTCAAGTCCGGGATATGTATCATAAAAGTCTGATAATTAAATATAAAAAAATTTAATATTAACAAACTAAACTAAATAAAAAAAAATTTGGGTTAATTCGTCAAATCAGGTTAACCCGTCAAACTTGAAATCCGTGTCATGAAAATCTGATAACTAAATAAAATAATTTAACATTAACAAACTAAATTAAACAAAAAAATTATTAAAAGGAAAAAAAAAGACATATAATAATAATAATAATAGTAGTAGTAATAATGATATAATATATTAATAATGAGGAAAGACTAAAAGGCATGGAGAAAGCTACCATACTTTTATCACCCATTAAACTAAGTTAACATGTTAGGCTCGGGATAATTATTATGAAAATTTAATAATTAAATGGAAATAAATTTAACATTAATAAAATAAACTAAACAAAAAAATTTCAAGTTAACTCGTCAAACCTGATTAATTTATTAAACCCGGGATCCATATCATGAAAGTTAAACCCGGGATCCATATCATGAAAGTGTAATAACTAAATAAAAAATTAAACATTAACAAAATAAATTAAACAAAAAATTATTAAAAAAATAAAAATAACACCTACAGTAATATTTAGGATATATTATAATATAATACAGTAATTATTATTATTATTATTATTATATAATTATAATAATATAATATACTAATAAGAGGAAAAAACGTGAGAAAAGCTACGATATTTTCTTCATGTCTTTTAGAATATTTTACAATAATAATAATAATAATAATAATAATAATAATAATAATAATAATGCTTCACCAAATTAGCAAGGTTTTTTTTTTTCAATAAAAGAATTAATTAACTTGTTGGACTTGTTAGAAAAGTTATGACAAAAAAATGACAAAAAGGTGGTCTTTAATGTTTTAGATACTTTATCGTAGATTTATCAAATGATTCCATTCCCGGTAGGGATGCCGACACGTATGAAAGCATTGCGTAGTGGCTGCTGGCACGGACTCGAGTCTCTTTTTTTACCACGCTCTTCCAAATTCTCCAGGATTGTTTTTTTAATTTTAAATATTTTTTAATTTTATTGTTATATATTAATTTTATTGGATATTAAATTTTATAATTTATTTTAATTTTAAATTTTATAATATATGGCACAAGTTTTATGATTGGCATTGAGATATTTTTTTAAAAAATAATTTATTTCTTGATTTTATTCTTTAATATTAAATAAATTGACAATTAAGCTTTATAATTATTTTTTAATTTTTTTTATTTGATATTATTATGGTTTTATAAATTGGATCGCAATTTTTGAGTGTTCGCCATATTGATTTAATTTTTTTGTTATTTTTTTAATATTATTATTTAAAATTGAGTTAATTGTGAATTAAATTTTATAACTTCTTTTGATTTGCTTTTCATAGAGTTATCTCGATCCCTTGATTTAGATTTAATAAGTTAACATGGCTTATTTTGTTTATCTTTTTTTATTTATTTATTTTCAATTTAATACTTATTAATTGAAAATTGAGTTTTATAAAATTTTTAATTTTACTTTGTAATGGGTTATCATAATCTTATAATCAGGGTTACAAGGTAGTCTGATTAACTTGTTTTTTTTCCCCTTTTTAGTTGATTTCTTTTCAGTATTATCCTTCAATTCTAGATTGATTGGAAATTAGATTTTATAATTTATTCTGTTTTGATTTATATGCAACTATCTAGGTCTTATGACTTGGGTCACTTGTCTAGTTGAGTGACTCGGGTGGTTTTTATGTTGTTTTTTTTTCCATTGATTTGTTTTAATTTCATAGTTAAATATTGGGTTGAATAAAAATTGAACTTCATAATTTATTTATATTTGTTTTTACGGGTTTATCCCGGTCCTATAACTCATGTTTGACTAATTAACTCAAGTTGACTCAACTCATTTTTTTCATGAATTTTGTTTTTAATTTCATTATTTAACGTTGAGTTGATTGAGAACTGAATTTAATAAAAAAAATATTTATTTTTATAAAATAATTAGGGTTTTATAATCTAGGTAACAAACTTGACAAGTTAATTCGAGTTAAATTGACTTAATATGTTGTCATTTTAATATATTTTTAAAAATATTGTTTTGTTTTTTTTCAAATCAAACTATATCCTTATCCATCATTTAAATTAGTTTTAAATTTATCAAGTCAATTAAATTATACCATGTTCATTCACGTATCAATTAGCGTATGACATGATCAAATTATTGATGTCTTTTTTCAAGTATAGGAGTGTTGAAATAATAAATAACTCAGCAGGACTAGAGTCGAACTACAGAAAATTAACTGTATAAATTATAAATAATAATAATGACAAGAACAACAATAATTATAATAGTAGTAGTAATAATAATAATAATAAGATGCTAAAGAGGACTTTAAGATTATAATATTAATGTGAAGATTAAACGATAAAAACAAATATCAAAATTAAAAGATTCACTGATAGTATTTCAAATAAATATAGTGTAAACTTTTTTTATTACTTAAGTGGAAACCACACACAAAAAAGATTTCAATTGGATTATAAATAGTTAACATAATTACATTAGTTATTTTATTCGAACAATGTTAATACTTATAAATATTTTCTTAACTTTCTAGCCATATAAACCAAATTGAAATTCAAGATCTACAGCTTTAGATATGACACAATGAATAAACAGTATTTCAGTTTGAACTAAACCAGCATTACTTTTTTAAGCTTCACCCTCTTTTTTTTTTTTTGGTTTCAGTAGTTAAACTCATCAATCAATCATTTGATTTATATGATAAACCTGTATTTAAAATAAATATTTATAATAAATTAAAGATATTCTATAGTATCAGACTTGTTATTATAAAACATGTTTTAGTTAAGTAGTTATTGATACTTTAAATATAAAATATTGATATAAAATTTTGATAAAAATATATTTTTAAAAACTAATCAATTCATAATAATTAAAAAATTAAAAAATAACTACAATACTAATATTAAGATATTTCTTTACTTAAAAAAATAATTGTTCAAACCTACCGTGCAAGCAGACCATGATGCAGTACTATTAAAAGACAAAAAAGGAAACCATCTAGGTGGTGGCCAAGTGGTAAGGACTTGGGATCAAGGGGTTTGCTCCCTCTATGGTCTCAGGTTCGAGTCCTTGGTTGTTCATATGATGGCCACTGGAGGCTTACATGGTCGTTAACTTCAGGGCCCGTGGGATTAGTCGTGGTGTGCGTAAGCTGGCCCGGACACCCACGTTAATCTAAAAAAAAAAAGACAAAAAAGGACCACACGATGCATGTGAAATTAATTAGTCCTGACTTCCACCTCGTCGAAATTAAGTCAGAATTATGGGTCACTGATCTGCTCATAATGTTACCTGTTCATGCCCAAATTTAACGTCTCCTCTCTTGTTTGTAGACACGGGGCACCATCAGCAGCCATCACACTTTCTTCATTCACGTTAATCTATTAATTAATATTGCTGATTCAAAATAAATGTTTAATATTTTTTTTTTAAAAGAAGAAATTTCAACATCTACACGCACGAGTCACTGGATTAATAGCATGGTTCAGTAAAGTGTCTGTATTGATGGAATTAGCGAAAAGTGTTATTTCTCTAATTATCAAATTAAAGCTACATAATGCATATCTAGAGTCTTCTTACTTCGCTCTGTTTCACTGAGCATTTGTTTATCTGCTTACATAATGCATGTCTAATGAGTATTAATTTGTTAAATGATTTTTTTTATATAATTTTTAATCTATTTAAATGACTAATGGATACTAACTAACGAGATACCACGGTGGATAGTTTAAAATTAAGATCTCGTGGTTGGAGTTTCTTTCAAATCAACCCCTCAAATATCAAGATGTCATCCTTTTCCGAATAATATCAAAGTGGTTATCTTACCTAGCTAAAAATTATCTCACCATGTTTTGTTTCACCTTCACCTTCACCTTCAATTTTAACTGTTTACTTTTCTATTATCTTGTTTTTAGTTATTTGTAAATATAAATTTGATTATAGAGGGTATTTGATAAATTAATTTAACTAAACATGTTTAGATTTCAATAATTAGAATCTTCTTAGTTCTAATGTAAGCATGAGAGCTGGTTATTAATAATTAACAAAAAGCTAAAGAAGACAGGTATTTTACTGTTCTCGGGACACAATTTACTATTCGTCATTACTTTAATATTATTACTGTCTTGCTATTTAGTCATTTTCATTTTTTGCCTTTACTTCGTGGGTAAAATGCTACTTTTCACGTGGCGTGAATATCTTTTGAAAATTAAATAAGATTGTTTTGATAATTATATTTGTAAATGCATATTATAACAACACATTTAACGCTCGCATTGAATAATTCAATGTTTAATTTCTAAGTATGGATATTTTTGTATTTTTATATTTAGTTGAAAAAATAAAATTACAACATTACCTATGTCATTCTAATTTGTTAGCCTTGCATTTAGGGGTTTTATAGTAATTTTTTCATGATCTATTTTGTGATTGTTGATTAGTTTTGGGGGCATTTCAAATTTTATACAATTTAAAAAATTAAAATAAAAAAATTATTGGTATATCTAAAGAACTGACCAATAAATCAACTGCTCCATCAATTTTAAAAGGGTGTGAGGCTGACTCCAATAAGTGTGCTGATGCTTCTAGTCTATTATTGGATTCATTTTAATGTCTTTTTTCTTTTTAGATGTGGTAGTTTGGTACAAAAATAACTTCTTTTTTTTTTTTTTATGAATTTGCATGCAGACTAACAAAAAATCAAACTAGCCCTTCAATTGTTTTGCTATT
The DNA here is from genome assembly GCA_026413675.1 of Populus pruinosa. NCBI lineage: Eukaryota > Viridiplantae > Streptophyta > Magnoliopsida > Malpighiales > Salicaceae > Populus > Populus pruinosa. The sequence continues at coordinate 29,371,553 of CM048592.1, read as the reverse complement.
CAATTCCTCTTTTTTAATTTACTATTTTTTTTATTTACATTGGTTGTTTCTATTTGGATTTTATTTATGACTCCATCCTTAATTATCTAATATTTTAAATTTATTGTTTGTTTTGTTTTAAATTGTTTTCCTAATTGATTTGTTTTTTCATAATTTCACTTATATATTTTTGTTTTCACTTATTTTTTGTGTTAAATTGGGTCATGTTTATTTTAATTGCTATTTTTAAATTATTTTCTTGATGTATTATTTTATTACAATTTCATCCATAAATATCTAATTTCATTTGATTTTTATGTTGGATTTAGTTTTAATTTTTCAATTTCTATTTTTTTGCATGATTTATTGGTTTTTTATTAATTTTTTTAATTTTATCAATGTTAAATTTAATTCTCATTATTTTTTCCATTTGTTTTTGGGATATTTTTTTAAATTTTATTTTTATTCAGTTTTTTCCTATCAAGTTTCAAACTTTTTTTTGCTTTTTTTTATAAGTTTTTTTTATTGGAAGTTTTTTAAAATATTTTATAATTTAAAATTAAATTAAATAGTATTTAAGTTTTTTAATTAAATTTAGATTGAGAATCTAATAAGTTACAGGTTTTTCAAATCAGATAAGATTTAAAAAGTTAGAGATTGCTTTACTTTTTTCTTTTATCTAAAGCTGATACTTTTTTAAAGTTTGACTTTTTTATTTTGATTTTTTTAATAAGTTAATGTGAATTTATTTAATATTTCAAATTGAGTTCTTTTATAGTTTTCTCATGCTACATTTTTATATTAAAAGAATTATTATTCCACGAAACGCGGGATAACATGTACAGTGATGCAATCTAAATTAAAAAACAAATCATAAAAACAAAATTACAAAAGCAAGGTAGCAATTTTGTTTTAAATGGAAAGTTCCAAATGAGGACGTGGCAAATTTTATGCGCTTGTCAAAGGAAATAAAACCAGACCGGGCCAGAGTCTAGCGGTATGCAGAGGACTGCAACAAGTCACGTCAAAAAGTAAAGTGAGATTGAGACGTGTCAAAGCCTGATACAAGAATGACATGATAATACATTTTCGATAATAACAATAACAAGATAATAAATATAAAAAAGATAACTACAAATCAGTCCTAAATGTATTATGCACTTCACAAATCAGTTATTAACTCTCAGCTTTTGGTTAAATTTGGCTCAATATTTCAATATTATTTTTGGAGACAACATCTTCAATGTTCTTGCCATTATGGCACCAAAATATTACTTAAGTTATTTTAAGATGAAATTTGAATAATGTGTTTCACAATTATAATTGTATTCAGATAATTTTTATATAATTTTATATTTAAGTTATTTTAAGATTTAGATTAAAATCATTGTTTATAAAACCTAATATAATCTAGTGGGTTAATTTATGACTTGGGTGATCTAAAATATAGATTGAGTCAAGTTTTATTGAAATTATTAGAGAATTACCTGGTATGATTTATGCAAAAATTTGGGTTGATTTAAAATTCAGTTAGTTAAGAGAAAATACATTTAAAAACTAGTCAAAGCTCTTTAATTTTTTTCTTTTATTTTATAAAAAATAATGTTATTTTTATAAGATAGAAAAATTAAATTGACTCAGGTTAATTCAAGTCAACTTATTTTACACATAACACATAATTTATCTCAGATCGATTTTTAAAATGAATTTAAAAATTATAATTAGAATAATTAATATATGATTTGATGTTTTTTAAAGATCATATCTATATTAAAATATCTATTTTTCTTCAAATCAAAGGTAGAAAATACATCAAAAACTACATTCATCCATTAAAATATATCCTAACTTAATGTAAATAATCATCTTGTTCATATAAATCAACAATAAAAACACTTTATTTAGTTATTGTGCCATGATTATATTCTCAGGGAAATATAACGGAAAAATCAAGAGTTTAAATTTTAGTATGTTTGGAAGTGTGATTGTGGTTATTTTTTAAAGTGTTTTTCATTCAAAAAAATATGTTAATAATATTTTTTTATTTTTTTTTAAATATTTTTGAAATCAATATATCAAAATAATTTAAAAATATCACAAATATATTAATTAAAAGTAAAAAAAAAATAAATTTTTTTAAAAGTCCCAAATACTAATGAATGATGAACATGTCATGATGATGAAGGTTTGAGCCATGTTTGCAAGAATTTGAAGATCGAGGACCGATACATGAAAGAAATAATAGGCTGATGAGTGATCTGTACTTATTTCAATACATAAAAAATCAGAAGTGAAGAAGTAAAAAAGTAGTCGTGTCTCCCGGAGTTCATGAGGACGCGTCTGTTCTAGTCCAATAAAAAAACTAAAAATATATGTAACTGTTGATCTCACTCACCGACCTTCCTTTCCACTTTAAAAGAAAACTAATATCTCCCTTTCCTTCTCAAATAGCATCTCTCTGATCTTTTGAGATCTGGTAATTTGCTTGCTCGCTTTTGTCTCTCTCAGGTTTCTTGTTTACAGTAGACCGCTGGGATAACAATGTGTTGAAGTACTGTGTATATTATAACCAATCTGTTTGTTTTTCTCCTTTTCTTGTCGTTTTGATTTCCAGATTTGGTGGGCAGTAAGAAGTTGGATTTTTTTAGTGTTTTTTTCCTAATTAAATCGGTTGTTTGCTTGGAGTTGATATCAAAACAACTTGTAAAGATTCTGCTTCTGGTTAGTACGAAAATGGAGTCTTATGAAGATGATCAGAAGCAGCAAGCTTTGGAGCACAAATATGATTGCCTCCTTTTTGGTAAGCTTTTTTGTTAAGCATTTTCTTTTGATGTTATGTTTTCTCGTAGTGGACTTCTTTTCTTGAAGATGAATAAAAATACTATAATATAACTGATGGCTTTTTTATATATAAAATTCCAGATATTGATGATACCCTTTATCCACAAGGTTCTGGTTTATCAGTCCATGTTACCCAAAATATTCAAGGTATTGCTTAATGAAGCACCCTCTCTCTCTTTAAGATTATGTTATTTGGTATACCCTAATTGATTTGGAATGTTCTTGATTTATCATAGAATATATGATTAAAAAGCTTGGCATTGAGGAAAGTAAAGCTCCGGAGTTGTGTGTTTCATTGTACAAGTATTATGGGACGACCATGGCTGGACTCAGGGTAATAACCCAAGAACTTGATGCTTTTTTTTTTCACAAGATTTTTTTAATTCACAGTGATTTCACTAAAAAGTTTTCTTGTTTTTTTGTCATTCTATTTTTATGCTTTTCAGGCTATTGGGCATAAATTTGACTATGATGACTTCCATAGGTACTGATTTCTCGCTCTTATGTGTATTAATGCAAGGAGTATATTTTATGAAATTGACGTGGTCCTACGCTTTTGTATTTTGCAGTTTTGTTCATGGAAGATTGCCCTATCAGATGCTTAAACCCGACCCTGTCCTGAGGAATATCCTTCTTAATGTGCCTGTTCGTAAAGTTGTAAGTTTCCTTCCTTAGTTGCTTACTCTTTAAAAATTTACTGCATTTGGGAAAAGAATTTGGTTGACTTCATCAGATTTCTGCTGGTGAGTAATAATCCTTTTTTCTTCATGGAAAGGTCTTTACCAATGCTGATAAGGCTCATGCAAGTCGAGTCCTTAGCAGGCTTGGATTGGAGGATTGTTTTGAAAGGATCATATGCTTCGAGACTTTGAATGATGTGGCTAATAAAGGAAATGATCCTGTTGATGGAGACGACCGAGAGTTTTTTGACATCGATGAATATACTACCTCTCCTGATGCAGATCTTGTACTTCCAAGGACCCCCGTAGTCTGCAAACCTTTTGAGGAAGCATTTGAGCAGGTTTTTAAGATTGCCAGCATCAGCCCTCGAAAGACGGTAAGAAAATTGAACTTACATTACAAGCACAGATGTTCATCGGTTTTGCATTTCTATATTGTTTGCATGTTGAATCAATGCTTGGATTAGCTTTAGAATGTGCTGTCATTTGGAAATATGCCCTATAACGATCTCCAATGATTCAAAGCTATTCTAAGTGATTTTCATAGCCTTCAGTTTCATTGTCTAGTCTGCGTTCATTTAACATTGTGATTTCTTGCTCTGTAGTTGTTCTTTGATGATAGCATCCGTAACTTACAGACTGGAAAAGGATTGGGTCTCCACACTGTTTGGGTAAGTTAATGATATCATAAACCTCGGCCAAAAATAATAAAGCAAAAAGTGACTGCCAGTTTTATTTTCCCTGAATTTTCCAAACTGCTTCGAAAATGTTGAATTAATAAAGTTCCAACGGTGCTGATACAGGTAGGCTCTTCTCATCGAATTGAAGGTGTGGACTGTGCGTTAGAGAGTCTTCATAATATCAAGGAAGCACTGCCTGAACTCTGGGAAGCCAATGATAAGTCTGAAGGCATCGAGTATTCCAAGAAGGTTGCAATTGAGACACCTGTGGAAGCTTAGCTAATTATTATTTTACTACTATTATTGTATTTCTCACCGGCACTTTTCCATAACCATCTCTGTATCATATAATCAGGTGGGGCCGAACTTCTAAATGTTATTACGTTCTAATTATAATGATTAGTTAATTTAAATAAGAAGCTACTCTGTTAGTTCTGATTATCTAATAAAGGAGAAGAGAATCATCTGCATCATGGACTCTTGTTTTTCTTTCTGAAGCTACTTCTCATGAGGAATTCAGTGGTTTTATGTCATCTTGAACATTTGGAATCACGCTTTGTTAGACACGGCTGAAGTATTCGAGTCTCTGAGCATCATGGGTGGTCTGCCTCACCATCAAATATTGCAGGTGTAGAGGGCATCAAAAGTTTTAAAAAACAAAGGAACGATAAAAGAAAAAGAAACTGACAGCCTGATGAGTTTTATCTTGATAAATTATATGCTAAACATAAGGATCCATAGAAGACCCCATATGCCAAACAGAAGCTGACTGGGTGTTCTTCTGCGGTTTGGACCGGTGACGTGTACCCGATTTTGGGTTCAAAAGATTTAAATTATACAGTAGCAAAAACATTCTATTAAATAACCAGAATCAGTCGATCTTATCCTGTGTATGCTAGAAAAGGATGGGCACCAATGGAGTTGAGATTCAGCCTTTTAGGGAATACTTCTTCCCCGTGAAAGCTTGAAACTTCGGATCTTCCACCTTCTGGGGAGGCTCCTGAGTGCTTTTCTTTAAGGGAACCTAGTTACAGAAACCAATTCAGATCAATTTAAGTGGCAGTTGAAAAATTGTATCTATTTTTCATGATATTATGCATTGATCAGATATATCATGGCGAATTCTTCAGAAAAATTTGTGGAAGAAACAATGGAAGCACATTCTAGGTTCGGGTCATGTCAGGGAATAAGTTCATTGTGGAAAATGAGGACATGATCTACAGAACTACCAGCAAGGCAAGACATACCTTTGGTGTTTCATTTTGGGATTGGTTTGACGTAGAACCAAACACAAGCTTTCCAGACTGCTGATGTGAGCTTAATAACTTGGAGCCATTGTTCTCAGCTTCTGGTTGGTGTTGTTTCAACGCAGGGCAGATAGTGGATGCAGTTGGTTGTGTCGCTGGTTTGCCATCCAAGCGCCTTGCTGAACCAGTAAATGCACTGAACCTTGGCATCTTTGCGGCTGGCTCTTCCATACCTGAAAAAGGAGTCAAAACCATTTGTTTTAGGGACTTGATAAATAAATCCAATAATAAAATATCAATTCAGATAATTGTACAAATCTTTTACATAAAATTGAGAAAAAAACCTTCTGGAGGTGTCTTGTTTGATCGAGGAATTGATTTTGGTTTTTCAGGTTCTTTATAATCAAGAGGTGGAGCAAAATCCACTTCACAGTCCGTTTCAATAATACTAATTGCAGAAGAGGGTTTTGCTTCAACTATATCAATGTAGTACTTCTTGTTGTTATAGGCAACCATTATTGTATCACCAGTGGTTAAACAAGAGTAGTTCCTCAATGAAGTTTCCAAGCTACAAAATGATCACCAAGCAATAAAGGAATGAACAAAATGAGCTACCAAGCTTACTGCAATCACGTAGAAAAGAATATGACCAATAAATAAACCAACATTGCTTTGGGATTGGAGATGTCTAAGAAGTCCTTGGTGTGGGGCTGCAGCTTCACAAAAGTTCCCTTTGCCAGGCTGGTATTTCTCAATTGCACAATGTCCCCCTCTTGTAGCAGCATGTTCTCCATCATCTAAAAGTGTACAACAAATGAGCAGATCAAGTAAGCACATAATAGCCGAAACATTACATTCATGAGGATAATGTAAAAGCATACCCAGTAGGGCAAGTATATCATGCCCTCATCTGCAATAAATTCTAGAACCCCACAATGAGAAGTACGTCCAGCAGAAGGATTATGGAGTTCAAAAAGCATTGGATAGTCAATGTGCAAGGTTGCTGCAGCAAGCACCATTAACTTTAAATGATGTATAATCATTAAACCGGGATTAAGGGCACAAGATACAATAGCAGGAATACAGAAAAGGAAGTTTATCGAGAATGATCTGCTTACCAAGGCGATCAAGAGCTGAGGGAGGCATAATAACTGGATGCAACAAGAGATAGTAGATTGTCAATTCTTGAAAACCAGTTTTATTTGATTTTATTTTTAAAATAAATGAAATAGATAGCATAATAGAACATGAATGAGAAGATGGACATACTTTTATCCCCCTTTTCCAGATGTGCCTGCAAAGACACAAATAACTTGGAGCAAATTTAACAAGGAATAATATTTTTGTGGATTGACAAACATCTTGTTCATTTACATGTATAAGCTACTACTATATACCTAAAACACTATATCATCAAACAAATAGGAAAACCAACAACTAAATTTTTTTGAAGAAACATAATTTTAGTAGTTATGATTCAAATTGTAGTCGTTATATCTCAAACCTTATCAATGAAAGAGACAGGGTAGCAGCGGTAACTCTGTTCAAATGATGAACTGTGGTGGTCTTGGCGATCCTGCAATTGTCGAAACAAGTGATTAAAATAAACATATGCAGCTAAATTACTAAATTTTCTATAGAACAAATTCACAGACTTGAGCAACATAAGATTTGACGCAATAAACATGGATGATGCTTAGACTTTTGAGTCCTATTCATTCTACCATCTTTCACACAATGAAGGATGAACAGGCTAAAATATTATTAATTGTTTCAAAGAATGCAATCAATATCATTCTACCATATATTAAGACAACCGTTTCTCAGAGATTATCGATGATGTCGATTAAACCAAATAATTCTTCCAAGCTCGCAATACAGCAAAAATTGGGGGAACAAGTCATTAGCACTGACATACCATGTCTACTGACTTCAACAGGTTAAGCCCACAAGATTTGCTGTACAGAACTGTCAAAATTCAAAATTCAAAAAAATAAAAAATTAGTTGAAAAAAACAAAACCCAATCCATATAATCAATCATCAATCAAAGACCAAGCTAGCTCATTCTTGAACAAAAAAGATTAAGATCATCGGGTTTATGTAGAAAAATTAGTAAATAAATGAAGAAGGTAATCTTGGATCAAAACCTTGGTTGCTAGGGAACGATCAAAACGAGGCGAGCTTTTGAGTGAGAGAACCCCAGAAGGTGAAGGAAGCGGAAGCAGCAGCAGAAGCGTTTGAAGAGGAGGCAGGGCTCTCTCCGGCTTTTATAAGTTTAGAAAGCAGGAGAGTTTATTCTCTCGCTCTAAAAAAAAATCCTCAGAGAATCGGAGACTTCCCTTTTTGGGTTAGCCCAACTAAATGAATTGGGCTGAAATATTTTTCTTTGGGTTAACCCAAAACTATGATGGACTGACCCATACAAAGCCCAGGACCAGAAGGGTAGAGAGTGATTTGAAGCCCTGAATTAACAGACCGTCTTCTTGGACGCCACAAAAAAGGGTTCGCTTCCTCTGCTCTCACGGATTCAGGCGCAGCGGAGGGACAGGGAGAAGGAGAGGAAGCTTGTATAGCTTGCTATTATTTGGTGCCATGGCGAAAGAGAATTCAACAGCCCGAATATAGCTAAGCTGGAGCTCTCCTGCACTTTGAAGAACTTGATGGTAATAAAAACTTACCCTTGTTTATGTAATAGCTCGATATTTCTCTTCAAACGAACACATAGACATCATTAGTTAATATAATATAATACTTATATGATCACATAATCTAACATAATCTAACATCTTTGTGTTAGAGAGTATATAAACAATATATTCATAACAATATGTCATCATGCATACAAGTTTACATATTTGTTTTCACAAAGTTTTCATTACAAGTCTTTAAAAGTGCTAAATGGTAATTCCACACTATTATATTGTTACACAAAATACATATCATCCTAAACATACGATTATATAGTTTATATCAAAACCCGCGGAATGAAATTCCTACACGCCATTGTTATGTATTGTTCCTGTTACAATTTAAATGCAATAACAGAATAAAGAATAATTTTTAATATTATAATAATGGGAAGAAGAACATTATTTCAAATTTTATTATTAACTTGGATAAGTCAATTCTTTTCATTAACTTTATATAATGTGGTTATTTTTTATTTTATTAAACAATATTAATTTTATTTGTATATTATATTCATTCACTTGACTTAGTTTTAGAAATCGAAGTTGATTCCTTAGTCTCCCTTGATTTATAAACCCAAGTGTCATCATTTAAATGTATTTTTTTCAATTAATTTCAAATATCAAATAATTATATTATTACCCGAGGATCCTTCCATTCAACCTTGATTAATTTGTTTATCCAATAAGAATAACCAATAAAAATACTATTAGTTAGATTAATTACTTTATTTATTATCAGCTATTCATTATAAATATTATTAGTCAAAGCTAATTTCATTATTCAATCTCAACCATCTATTATAGATATTTTTAACCAAATCCAATTATATTATTCAAATTCCAGTCATCCATTGTAAATATCATTACCCAAAGCTAATCATATTATTCAATCCCAATCATCTATTATGAATACCATTAACTGAAGTTAATCACATTATTCGATCTCACTTATCCATCACAAATATCATTAGCCGAAGCTAATCAAATTATTTAATTCTTGTCATCCATTATAGATATCATTAGTCAAAGCTAACCACATCATTCAATCTCTGTCATCCATCATAAATATCATTAGTCGAAATTAATCATATTATTCAATCTTGATCATTCGTTACTGATACTATTAGTCGAAGTTAATCATATTATTCAAGCAATTATTTCATACAAATTCCAATAATCATACCTAATTAGCAACAATTTATATAAAATTCATCATGAGGATCTAACATAATAACAGAAAGGGATGAAGACCATCTACCTGCTTTGGGTAAAGTTCTAATCCCAGTCGCATTTTCTGATACACCAAATAATCATCAATTAGTATATTTGTATTTAGAAATCTCATAGGCTAATACCACATATATTCCAAGAATGCAGGCTAATACCACATATATTTCAAGAATGCACATGCTCACATTCAAGCATTCTACATTTTATATAATCATATAACGAAAGTTATTGTATCTACATTCTTTTCAATTCTAAATCTAGGTTACCTATAAAAATTCTATAGTTTAATACTAAAGTCCTATAATAAAGTTAGGCCAAATCAATGATGAAATTGTTAATGAGAACTAGATCATTTATGGTAAGAAATTCAACAACAAAGTCGCTTCCATCACAAAAAACTATCAGCGAAAACTAAGTCGTTTCTAACACAGAAATTATCAACCGAAATTAAATCATTGCAAACACAAAAAATCATTAGTAAAAACTAAGTCACTTCTGATACTTCAACCTAGTTCAGACATAAATTACAACCAAATCATATTCGACTTTATGAAGTAAAGTCAACAAGGGGTGTGCCTATTTCATAACAATAATTTATACTTAACCATATCATTAAGGACAACTTATTGATCAACATTCCTTCCTATAATGACAAGAACTCTATCACATTTTTTTTTTGACATACTATAATTCTTCTTGATGTTAACTTCACTTCTCATTCATCATTGCATGGTAAAATACGTCCTAAATATTTTAGTTTATTTTATGCAACTTAACATTGATAAAAGTAAGAAACATACACTATTTATAATTTCATCAAGTTTATTATGAGGTTCCCACACAATGCAAGATCAATATAAACATATGCATTGTTTTCCGAAGATTCTCCCACCCAGTGGTCTATTGCCGAACCTAGTGTTATCAACAACTATTCATTCCATGAATCACAATTGGATCATTCCAACTTATTAAACACATTCTAATAGGAATTATTTATCATACAAGAGTTTATTTTCATTTTATGTCTTGTTTCTCTAAGCGTTCATCATTGTTTTTTCCTTTTTAGCCGGATATTGCTACCCATTTCCTTCCTAATTCACACATGAAATTCATTATTTCTATCCCATCACAAGCATGGCCACAACAACATGTTATAATCACACATTCATTCACTTGATTTATAATCATTCAAGTTTATCAATCATATAAATAACAATCAAGATATTAACATAACATAATTTCTGTTTTAGATTCAAACATGTTTCTAAAGGTTTAATAAGATCACAACAATACATTCCATAACTTCATCCAGGATTTTTACATCCATAATTATCCATATTCATCAATATTTCTAATAAGGATTCTGCATTTGTGTTCTTTCATTCCTTACTCTTCTTAAATCTTCTCTTGTTATTGTTTATTTTGAATTAACAAGTTTAAGAACTCTAAATCTTTCATTTTAAAGTTTCTCCCTCTCCCTTGTCTCGAAATCTTAAAGCAACAAACTAGAAAGTGATATTACTCACACGATTTTAAAAAAGCTTTATTCTGGTTTTAGTGATTTTCTTTTTTTTTTTCCTCTCGATTTTTCTCCCCTTCTTTTGCTATCCTAGCCGGCCCTCTACGTTCTTCCTTCTTCGTGTTTTCAATTCTTCTTTCTTTCTATATAATCATCCATATACATCAATATTTTTAGTAAGGATTCTACTCGTGTTCTTTCATTTTTTATTCTTCTTAAATCTTCTCATTTTTTGTTTGTTTTAAATTAACAAGTGTAAGATCTTTCATTTTGAAGTTTCTCCCCCTCTCTTGTCTCCAAATCTTAAAGCAAATAACAGGAAAGTGATATTACTCTTACCACACAATTTTAAATAAGCTTTGGAAAATTTTTAGTCGGTATTAAGCTTGTTACATTATGGGTTCTCATTTGTTGGCATGATAGTTCATGCAAAGAGCAGCTCAGAGAGATGAGAGAATTAAGAAATAAGAAGAAGAGGTCAAACCTGACGGGAATTTCTTTTCCCTGGTATCATTAGCAAGTGGTAATTTTGAAATAGTGCGTTTATATCCATATGCTATGTTTACATGTGGGTTGTTTTTTTTTTTGTTTGTGCTTTGACTGGATATTTGCATACTATAAGCATATCGTTTTTGACTTTGGCTCGCTCATGTTTATTTTAATTTTCGGTACCTTTTCGAATGAGCAAGTTGAAGGAATGAGTGAACACAGCATTTTATCTGAAACTTCCTAGAAAAAGAGTTCCCTTTTTGTTGCGGAATAGCGCTTGCCATTGGTATAACAATTGCATTAAAGTTGCATCTTTTGCATGATTGGCTCCCGTGCCTCATCACAGATTCTGCACTTTTGACACTGGAAGACCTTAGTAAATTGATTCGGAGGACAAGACTAACTTGATACCTAAGAGCCTCTATTTAAGTAGACATATGACCTGAGTTTTTGAACTAGCATTTTAGACGTCCTTCTAATTTAACCAAGGTCCTTGATGTCATTACCAAATCTGCTATCCTTTGAAGATACTTATGGTCCAAGTTTGAAGGCCAATATGTTGCTATTTGGATCCCTGGGATCTTAATTAAGCTGCTCAGATGCCTAGCCAGTGACTCTTGATATTTTTTATTTATTCTTGGAGGAGATCACTTAGATTTCTTTTTTATATAAACTGCAGTGTGGTAATAATGGAAGGGGTCCTGACCCAGGAGCAGTTTTTGGCTGGATGTCTTTTCAAAGTTTCATTAGGATGAATGAAGGTCAAGTGACCTGAAAGTTTTTATTCAATGGATAATCACTTCCCAACCTTCTTTTCTGGCTTGTGTTCACTGCTCTCCTCATGTCAAAACCATTATCTTGGTAGAAACTTAATGAGCAGCAGCAAATGAAGCTTCTGATGCACGTGCCTCTACTTCCAGCTGTTAGTGGAAGATCTTTGAGGTGGGTAATTAGATTTCTCGAATTCTCATTTGTTTTATCCTGATAGTTCTCCTTTAATAGTGGTGGTAAATTCTATGAAGTAAGAAAAAGAAGCTTTTGTGAATCTTATACCTGAAAATGGAAAAGAAAAGAAAATGTTTATACCCTGGATGAACAATTATCAGTTGACAGTTGCTGGACGTGTGATGCTATTGGAGTGGTCAATTCAAAACTTGGAATATCAATTCTAAAGTTTCATTTGTGATGCCGTTGTGCAATTGATAGAAAATGTGGCGCCGTAGCAAGATGGCACCACACGATTTCTTCATAGCTTATTTCAGTTGGTAGGCGTCATATTATCTCATGAATTGGGATTGTTTAGTTTGTTCTTATAACTTTTTTTGTATTCACTTACTAGTTTCCTGTAACTCTCTGATTGAAGGTAGCTACAAGAGTAATTAACTGTAGTTTAAGGAGCAAGAGAGTGGACAGACGATTAAACTATCAAAATGGGATCGGGTGATTTAATTATTTATACTTGACTTCCACAATTGAACATGCTGTGGATAATTCTTTCATCTAATTTGCATTTCCTTCTCTCTCTATTTCCAGAGAAAATGAATCATCACCAGATGGAGTAGAGTGCTCAAGCACTGCTAAACCAAGTTCTGAGGTGAACGGAGATCATTAAAGAAAACAATCTGAAGTAATAGCTGAAACACAACATCAAAACAAGTCACTGAAAACGGTTCAAGATGGTGGCGGCAATCATCACTGAATAGTAGTAAAGGCTCCTTCGAGCAGCCACAGCATGACAAGCTGGACTAGAGTGTTCTCAGGCCAAAAGGTCAACTCAATCGAAATGAAAGAGGGTGAGCACAACTAGGTCGTTCCCTTGGTAGTCATGGAATTTCTTTTCTTATTAATGTTAGGTTGAGCATTCGTCTCTGTAACTGGGTACACTTCTTTTCTAGCCCTGCATCTTTCCTGCTAGTGAGTACATTTACTTGAACAAAACGAAGATGTTGTGTAATTTCTTTACTTACAGAGATTGTCTCTGTAACTGGGTGTACTTCTCTTCTAGCCCTTCTAACCAACGCTGGTCATTACTGGAATAATTTTGTTTGGACTATTGCTGGAACGATGCTTGGGGCATAAACGCAACAGGGTTTTCTCTGCTGCAGAATGTGGAATCATTTTGATATAGAAACATCGTATAATGGGAACTGAGGAATTAGAGGGAGCTTCCCTCGGAACATCTCCATGTGCAATGAAATGGTTGTAGATGCATCTGAAAATCAAGAACCGTGATTCATGTGGCATTTTCTTGTGCCACATGGATCACGGTTCTCGATCTTCGTGAAGTAATAGGTGTGTTCAATTGAGAGAACTCTATTTCTTGTGCCACCATATAAGAATGAAATAACTTCATCAGTATCAGCTTGTTTAATTTTGTATTTTAAATTAAATTTTGTATTTGTTATTGTCGTCAAATTAATATTCTTAGAATATTTTCAAATTATATTAATATTAATATTAAAATAAAAAATAAAAAATATTATTTTAACATAATTTCAAATAAAAAATACTTCAAAAAATAACCCTTACATCTCCTCAAACACCTCCTAATTGATAAAGATTAAGTTTTTGACATGTAGTTTGTAAGAAGCACAGTAATGGTGTTAACTGAGTATAAGAAGTCAAGTTCGACCCAATTGAAATAGGACCATCCTTCACCCTTTTTTTTGGGCCCAGAGTTCCCTGATCATTGACCGCGGTATTGTGCAAAAGAATACCAGATTCCCCAGAAATGAAGTGAAAGTTTACAGTGGACCGCAACAGGGATTTTATACGCATTTTGTTTGGCTAGAAGACGTATGCTTGTTGGATTAGAACACGAAGATGGTGAACATATGTACAAAATCACTGCTAAGATGATAAAGTTATCGCCAAGTCTATTTCATATACTGTACTAAAAAAAGTTATACTGAGATATCTGAGGTGAAATTTACATATGATGTAGAAAAACTTCTAACAGGATCTTAAAAAAACAACAATTCTAAGTATTTATGAGCACAGAAAGATTTATGTTGTTATTCTTGGACTGGTTCCCAAACAGAAAGAGCATGCATTATTCTCCCCTTCCATCCCTGAAGCATCCACTGGCCATCTGCATCAACAACAAAATCTTTATGGTACTCTGATTTCACCACAGATCTCACGTCCTTGAAAAGCTCCGGATCTAAGGTAAGTTGCCTGAACCCAACTCTCAGATTTCTCGACTGCCACTGCTTGTATGTCTCTGGCCTTTCAACCCTTGATGTGCCCTCACATGCTATCACATTGATGATCTCTCTTCCGTATCGCTCTTTTTCAAACAGCATTCTGTTTTCATCTTCACGTGACACATTAGCCTCAAACATATCAAACAATGAGGAGTAATGGTAGAGTGCCTCTCGAAACCTAGTGACAAAGTATGGTGCATTGAAAGCACCATTTACAACCCCATGGATAAACATGTCTGGTTTGATCTTGTTGATCAACTTCAAAACAGCGTCTCTTGCACTATTCTCCACAACTGTGTCATCCGGGAGGTTCCTTAGCCGATATAAACTGTTGACGACAATCATCTCGTCTTTGTCAATTCTGAGATCCCCATATCTGATGGTTTCCCATTTCTGTGCTATGGCATCATACTCGAAAGGGACTTTAAACCTCTCACAATATTTTTCTAAGCGACGGCCTGTCTCCTCAACCCTTTCTGTAGGCCGGAAATCTGGTTGGGGAAGCTCAATTCCTGTAATACGTAGCCTGGGAGGTCCACCAGGTCTTTCTGATAGACGCTGGATTAGGCAAGGCCATTGAAAACCGTAAAGAATGCCAAAATCAATAATGTGTAGTCTTGTTGCTTTCTTTGCAAGTTTCAGAATTGTCCTGTTGGCGAAGAAATTAGACATCCTTTTGAATGGGCATGCTCTAACATATACCTGGTAAGCTTTTAAACTCTCAGCTGCTGATGTTCTGTGACTTGCAATTGGTGCAAATGTAGGTGTCATAGTGCCGGCTAAACGTGTATCAAGGGCATTAGCAAAGTAATGCGCCAACCTTTGATTTGCATCACCAAATGGAGAAGAGTGTTGCCTAATCTGCTTAAGTAGCTCACTTGCAGTTCTTTGGTCACCAATTGCCACAGCTTGTGCACATTGGGTGAGGAGAGAGCTCAAATCCACAACTTCTTTATTTTCCTTTCTCTTTGCGCGTGCCGCTCTACCATTAGACCCTTTTCTCTGTTCATTTCTCCCTGCTCCATTTTGTGACTTGTCCAGAAGAGCACATGATGCAGACACATTCTGTGCACCTGAACAAAGCAATACCTCGTCAAACAACTCTGACTGCTCAGACTCTGCAGGAGAAAGTGCAGAATGCTTCTTGCCCCTCTCTTCTTCTAAATCATCAGCATCTTCGCGCTGATGATTTTTCCTTCCCCGTGAACTATTTGGCGAGTAGCCTCTCTCCTCCTTGTCCGGAGGGTTGGAGGAGCTGCGCTCTGGAGATGACATCAAATAATCACTAGTTGAAAGAGAATTGCCGGCTTCTTCTTCCCCTTTGCTGAGCATCTCATAAGCATGCGCCGGACTTTGGAAATCTGTTCCTAGAGGGGTTTTTTCAAGGGAGAAAACCGGAGAGGATTGCGGTACTTGAGATAACTCCAAATCAGCTTGATTAAAAATCCAATCGGATTTTTCAACCAAGTTGTTAGCAGTATGATAGCCGTTGGTGCTACCAGTATTGTTAATCCAAGTGACACCATCATTCGGGCTTTCAACATTTTGATTGAAACAAGAAAGAATTTGATTCGACGAATGGGGGTACTCCTGACCAAGGACATCGTATAAGGATTTCTCAGCGGCTTGGAGGGTTAAACAGTCCTGCAACATACAGGTCTTACCCTCCAAGTCCTCTTCCAAAAGCACATCACTTATGAACTTGAGAGTAACATTATTGCTTGGACCATATGCTTCAGAACATGAATTTGAGGAAGATGATGATGATGTTGATTCACTAGGCGATTCAGGATTGAAATAATTAAAAGATGGATTTGGACTCCTCAAGGCATCGTTGAGTTTATATCCATTAACAAGATCCCTATTTGGAGAGAAAGAACCTGAAGCATGGTCAAATATGAATCTGTTCATGGAATTTGGGTATTCTTGGAAATGGTTATTCATGAACAATCTGGGAAAATGAAAAGAAAAAAAGACGGAACTATATGGCTCAGGAACCAATCAAGAATCAAAAGCCTGAACTTGCTAGATTAAACCAGAAGTTTTGCAGAAAAATCAAAAGATTGATATGCACACAAAAAGTGTCTCGCGCTAAAACCACTGTTTTTCCTTCTTCAGCAGGAGTTCGCACACTCCTCTTTAAAGGAAAATGGTGAGGCAGTGTCATTTTTTAAGCCTGGACTACTTAGTATTGAAGTTTCCAGGTAAGTGCGGCAAGAGGGACAGGAAGCGGCCATATCAACACTAGATTTGTTTGTCAGATATTGGTGCTTCTACCGTTCAAAAAAGTAAGTGCTATTATACAGTGCTTCCACGACGGCTGCGATTTTTCTTCTTTAAATTAATATTTTTTAATATAATTTTATTTTTTAAATTAATATAAATATTGAATTACTTTATTTTTATATATCTCAATTAATTTTATTAATATTAAAAATAATAATTATATAAATTTTTAGTAAATGAATTTATTTATAAAAATCAAACTAATTATATTTAATCAGATGAGTTATACCATTCCAGATTTAGTTTAATTTTAACAGTGTTAAAATTTTAAATAATTTTTATTTAAAAGTATAATAAATAATGTTTTTTATTTTTTTAAAATTATTTTTAATATTAAAAAAAGTAATTTCAAATCGTCGGCTGGACTTTTGATACAGGTCGGGTTTTTTTTTTTTTTTGGACAGGGGTAAGGTTGGTTTTCCAAGAACTCATGCTTGCAGCTTGCACAACAAGCTTTGACCAGATGTGGAAATGTGAAAGCATGGTTTTTAAATTCTGCAGGGCAGTTGGATTGACCTTTTTCATTGTACCGCCTTCATTCTTCTCATTGGAATTGAGTCACAGGCTGATGCCTTTTGAAAAGAAATAGAAGAAGATTCTCTCTCGTTTTTATCCCCATAATATATTAACCATTACGTTTCTGAATACATATTTTTATATATATAAAAGAAAAGAGACAAGATATTATTAAAAATTTATATATTTATTAATTTTAAAATCCATAAAATTAATCAGCTTATATAAAAACTGGTCATATATCACCATTTATCTTCTTTTTTTGGTAGTAACCATGGAAATAAATATTGACATCTTATTCATAAAATAACATGAGAATTTCTGCAGTATATGTTATTGTTTAACCATCTTATTCAATGTTTACAAGCCACTTTCTTCTGTGAAATTCCAAATAATTGTGCCTCCGAGAATAGCTGTCACGCACTTGGAAACTAAGAGCATAACAGAGAGAAGGAATAGGCTAGTGGACTGCCATTTGCCATGGTGTATGCTTTCTATATTCTTTAATGGAGGAATATTCCTCCGTCGATCCATATCAGCTGAATCCACGCCCCTCTCCTCTCGCCCACACGCACTCCTCCCATCACCATCAAACATGCACGTACTGAGAAGCTTCGAGCTCACGAGTCACTGTTCCACCTGCATGCTGGCGCATGCAAAGATTCATCACATTAATTTATTAATAAATACAAAGTTATTAAACTTGATTCGGTTTGTAACTTGGTTTAGGGCTCGAGTTATGAGTTATGGACATGAAAACGGCTACAGGGAGAAACAAAATGCAGTCAATAGTATTTACCAGCTACTATGATATTGCATGCTGCAACATCTAATTCATTAGAATTATGGTAGGGAAGCTCACCAGGATTAGGAAATAAACAAGAAAATTAGGAATGCACAGCTTTAATAATACTTCTGCAACAAACCATTTTTAATTTCTCTCGAATAAAATTACACCATTCATTCAGATCAAGCACTTTACAGATTTGAAGTTCTGGTGTGCACACCTGAGAATCAAGGAATGTGCAGGCAGCTTCCATTGCAACTTCAAGAGCCCTAAACCAGGGGATGTATACCCAAAAACGATGTCAAAATTCCTATTTATCCTTCGGTTCAATTCAGAACCTTCTGCCTGTCGTCCATCACCTACCCCTGGCGTCATCAATCGTCCTTGTAGCCCCACCACATACTGCAACACGTGGCTGTCGAGGGAATCTAGGAGTAGAACCTCGTCAGCTGTAACAATACACCGAATCTGCTCCAAGTTTACAACCATAGCCTTCTCTCTGCCAAAGATTGTTGAGGGGTAAACAAAAAGAGGATCAAGCAGGCGTAAATCACGAGCAGGTAGATCAACACGAATAATTTGGGAATGGAATTTCCCGACGAATCAACAAGAATCCATGACCGAAGGTCTTGGCCACGCTTTTTCAAACCTAGAACAATATCAACGCCTTGGAAAGGTCCAGTCCAGAGGCAGATATATAGCCGATAAGATGAATCTCTACGTCTTATAGCTGATGCTGGTTTTGGAGGGAGAAGGCTTCCTTTAAGGTCCGCCATTAATAACACGCCCTAAATGCTGGTACATTAGGCAAATCAAAGTGTGAGCATACTTATCACCATCCTTCTTTTTTCCAGGATGTAGAAGTAGAAGAGAATGCTCGTGACTCTTGTTCTCGCCTACAAAAGCCCTTCTTTTTGAAGTCATTTTACTAAGAACAACGAACTTTTCTCATACCATGAGAATTAGATTAGCATAAATTAAACCAAAGAAAGAAAATAATGTCCATAACATTGATTGAACACGACATATTTAGCCTCAGCGCAACATCCTTAGCGAAGCACATTGTGCTACACGTTATAATTTTGCCCAAAGCATGACCAGAGTAAGCCAAACCACGAACCTATCTCGTGCCAGAATTTGCATTAGATTCAAAAAATACTTCAGCATATTTACTTGCTCAATAGAAACAAACAAGCACTTCTCATGGGTCGGTCAAATTGTTTTTGGTGTAAAAAAATCTCAAGGAAAAAAATTTGAGATTAAAGTCACGGCTCAATTAATAATTTAAATAATATGAATAAAAAAACATAGAAATAATAAATATAATAACAAAAAAAATAATATTAAAAAACAAAAAAAAACACTATAAGTCCATGAAGGGTTTAAAAAACTAATGTTTAAGATAGAAATTAAAAACAAATCTAGTTAAACTGAGTTAACTTTCAAACTCGGTAACAATGGATATAGAATTGAAATAACCTTAGAGAAAGAAAAACAAGATAAAAAAGATCTCTTGAAAGTAAAGGAAAAAAAATCATGAAAATTAATTCTCAATACATAAATGTTGAATGATGAAATTACAATAAATAATTTTTAAAATGATAAAAAAAACAAAGTCAACTTACATTAACTTTTAAAACCAGTGTCTAATTGAAACTAAACTGAATATGACCATAAATTCGAGACTAACCCTATATAAGTTAAATAGAAAAAATAACAAAGCAAAACTCTACAAAAAAAAAAAGATAGAAAAAGCTTTAGTTTAAAGAAGAAAAAAAAACTAAGCAAACCTAAACAAATCTCCTAAACTTGGTCAAATTTTAAAAATTTACAATCCATGAAATCCTTGATCCAAGTTGAATTAAGAAGCTTAATTTCAAATCAGATTAATTTTAAAGGATGAAGTCATGAAAAAAATAAAGATCAAATTTGATATGATAAACCTTATAAAGGGTGAAATTATAAAAAAAATATAATTTTTTTTTGAACAAAATAAATAACAATAAAAAAATATGCATAAGATAAAAGATAAAAAAAATAGAATATGGTGAAATTAAAAAACAAATTGTAATTTTATGATGCAACTATGTTTTTAATTTTTTTTTAAATATGACTCGGGGCATTGTCGTGACCAAGAAAAAAAGTCTAATACATGGGCAACTTAAAAAAAAAAAAGAAAATGAAAAAAAATACAAGGTTAAAAAACTAAAAAAAAATCACTTTTAGAAAAGGAGTAAAAACTTAAAGAAAATGGAGTGAATCTTCTAAATTTAGAAAAATATCTCAAACTCTCTAATTATAAAATTTTAAATTCTAACTGAATCAAGAATCTCAATTCTTAATCAATTTAATATTAATTAGTCAAAATAAATTTAATAAAAAGTAACAAATAAAAAAACTCAATAAAACCTTGATCATTTTTAAAACCAATAACAAATTCCTAGATAAATCAAACAAATAAATTTTATGATTTTATGAATTTTTTATTATACTATGATTTTATTAAATAAACATTGTAATCATACTATTTAATGAATACAGACAACATTTTATGATTTTTTTTCAATTTGATCATTCAACATTAATCTATTGTGCTCGAGTTTCATTATTTATTCCACTTTTATTTTTATGAGTTTATTTTGATTTTATATTCCAGGTAGATGGTTAGTTGAGTTAACCTATATTTTTTTTTAATTTCTTAATTTTTTTAATTTTATCATTTGATATTAAATTATTAATTTATGAGCTTTTGATTTTCTTGCTTTTATTTAAGTGGTAAGAATATGCTTTTATTTAAGTGGTAAGAATATTATAGTTAAAAAGTAATTTCTCCCTAGAAAAAAGTATTGGAGCTTCATGAGATAGATTCTAGGGCTCATTTTCTTCTTTGCTATCAAGCCGTAGTATCATCTCAAGTGTGATTTAGTTAAATTAACCATGTTAATTTAATTTTTTAATATTTTTTTTATTTTTTTAAATATATTTTTTAACCTGGTTTTATATCACGAGTAATAAGTTTGTCAAATTAACTCATATTGACTCAAAAATTTATATTAATAAAACAAATAACAATAAAAAAATAATAACTGAATTCAAATGAAAAATAAAATAAATAGGGATGAAATAAAAAAATTTCAACCTTATAATGTTTTTAAAAATATCATTTCAAATGTAGAAAGAAAAGACTGAGAAAATAAATATAAATATAAAGAATTAGTGAAAAAAACTCAACAAAAATGATAAACAAAATGACAAGAGATAACAAAAAAAAACCTTGGTTATTTTAAAAGTCAACAAAAAATCTTATAGAAAGCAATTAAAAATAAAATTCAATATCCAATTAAATAAATATTAAAGGATAAAATAAGAGGGGATTAACTTAAACAAATAAAAAAAAATCAAGTGAATAGAGACAAATATTTTAAATTTAGTTAAATCTTAAAAACTTACAATCCATTAAACCTCTAAATTCAACTCCAATCAAGAATTTTATTAGGAATCAATCTAAATATATCAATTTTAAATATATCAATTTAAAAAAATTATCAAAAGTAAAAAAAAAATGGCAATTTTAATTTACAAAATAAAATTGTATAAAACAAGATTAGAAATCTAACCCCGTATAATTAAAAAAAAAACATTTGTGTTACAGTGAAAAAGACCATTTCACTCCCAATGTCCAGGTTTTTTTTTTTTTTTTTTCCAAAACAACATTGTAATTATACTATTTAATGAATAAAAACTAAGTCTTGGACTATAATAAAATCTACTTCACCTTTAGTGCTTTTTTTTTTAATGAATTAACAACCCAAAATTTTACAGTTTCAACGGCACATACACTGCGAAGGGCCTAGTTTATGCTTAAATCTTGAATATCAATTGAAATAGCATTTTTGTTATCGACACATAAAACCTCCTTCAACAAACCCTAAATAATACACAAAAGATTTAATAAAACATATACAAATATAATCACAAAGAAGCAGCTTTATGAACCCCATTAGTCAAAAGCAAGATTTTAATGCAAATCACATAGCTGCAGCTATTTATGCAAATAATGGTTACCTCCAATGGAGAAATCAAACAGGAAAGTTGGATTAAAACACCAGACAAATGGATTAAACGCAATGGAAAAAACCCAGATTCGAAGAATCAGAAAAGGTGACCACCTGACAGTACTTTGCTGGGTTGTTGGTTAGTAAGGCTGAAGTGGGTTTTCTTTAGGGCAAACTGCAAAGGCTAGATAGAGAAGGGAATCAAGCAGAAACTCTAAATGGAATAATTAAGAAGAAAATTAATAATAGTTTAAGAGCTTGATTACGTTAAAATATCTGGAATTAAAACAAGTTTTCTTTGTTCTTAGTTCAAAAGCTTTAAACATTCCATGGCTACAATTTGGATGAGACGGTTTGCGGGCCTCACTGCCCGGTTCAGCTCCTTGTCAGGCGAAGTTACAGGCCCACTATACGGAGTTTAATAACACTGGTTAAATGAACTTGTTGGTCCCTCAACAATTTTTATTTTGTTAATTCAGCCACTTGTCAATTTAATTTTGTGAAAGTAAGCTTCGTACTTCCTGTTTTTTTTTTTTTTTTTTATAAATTCTATCCACTTCTATCCAAGTCAAATGTTAAGGTTTACTACAATTGTCTACATGTCATTTAATATAGGGCTCGCTTTTGGTAACCCGTGAGCAAATATTACAATTATAATTGCAAGAAAAAAAAAACTAATAGTCATCATTAAAACAATGTACCCTAAGATACATTTCACTATTTATTAAAACCAAAAAAATTGCATTTTTATCTTTTTAAAAGAAACTAATAAAGCTTGTAATTTGGGGTACATTCGTTTTTTTATGAGAATACAATGGGCATTACAAGATTTATTGAGGATACATTAGTCTATACATGTTTTTTTAGTATAATTAAATGACTTTGTTACCTTTAAAAGCTAAAAAATATATAACTTTAATTCAAGGTATTTTTTTATCTTTTGAATATTATTTGCATAGTAAAATTCATTGATACCTCTAAAAGCAAATTCATATTAAACTTGCACATGAGAACTTTTTTATCTTTTTATTTTTTTAAAATAGTGAAGTTACATAATTTTTATTTAATAAAAAAATAAAAGCATGGTTTCAAGGGTGTTTTTATCCTTTCTTTATATTTTTTTTTATTTTAGTATTAATTTAGGGGTTATTTAATAATTTTAAAAATTTAAATATTATTAAAAAGATATACACGCCAGCATGTTAAGGCCCATACTCTTTTAGAGGTATGTGAGGGACTATCTAGCCAAAATCATTTATTTATGATGGCTTGTGAAGTGGTACATCATTTTTTTTTTATTTTAGTGGAGTGCATGTTCATTTGAAGATGTGGTTGAGTTCTAGTGACTTTTTTCTTTTTCTTTCTCTTTTCTATCTCCTAACTTAGAAATTAATTTATATCCCTCTAAAAATTGATCGTGTTCTTCAATTTTTATTTTTATTGGTTTTGATTAATATTTCTCTTGTTTTTAACATTTTTTGAAGTTTAATTTTTTTATTAAATGTTTTTATTCAATTTAATCATTATTTTTTGATTGTTTTTATTTTTATGTTTTACCCTTTTCTTGATTTGTTTTCATTTTTTCACTCATCATTTTATGTCTTTTAGTTTTTTTTAATCTAATTATTGTTTTCATTTTTTTAACTAATGTTTTCTTATTATTTTCTTGATTTTTTTTCTCTTCATTCTTTCCCCTTAACATTTCATTTAATTTAATTTTTTTATTAAATTTTAATCCTCGTTATTTTGATTACTATTTTTTTTATTTTCTTATTTTTTTTTAATTTAATCCTTAATTATTTTCTTTCACTTGATTTTTATACTAGAATTGTCCTTCATTATTATGATTGTTATTTATTTGATTTTATTTTTTTATAATTAAAAAGTTTTTGTGTTTATCTTTCAATAAGGTAATTTTAATCTCATAACTCAGGTTACTAAATTTGAATATTAGCCCGATTTGAGTTAAGTCTTTTTTTAGAGTTTTTATGATTTTTTTTTAATTTGATCATTCATGTTAATTTATTGTAATTGAGTTTCATTATTTATTCTACTTTTATTTTTGTAAGTTTATTTTAATTTTATATTCCAGGTAAAGGGTTAATTAAGTTAACTTATGTTTTTTTTTTAAAAAAATTTATCATTTGATTAATTCATGAGCTTTTGATTTTTTTGCTTTTATTTAAGTGGTAGAAATATTGTAGATAAAAAGTAATTGCTCTCTAAAGGAACTGTATCGGAGCTTCATGAGACAGATTCTAGGGCTCATTTTCCTTCTTTGTTATTGAGCCCTTGTAATTATAGTGTCAGTGTGAATTAGTTAAGTTGATTCTGGTGTAATATCATGTTAATTTGAGTGTTTTTTTTAATATTTTTTTTATTTAAATATAATATTTTATTTTGGTCTAATATCATGAGTGATAAATTAATCAAATTAATTTATATTGATTTAAAAAGTTCTTTTCAGTATTTTTTTTAATTTTATCCTTTGATATTATATTATTAAGTTTTAAACATTATAATTTTTTTATATTTTTTTAGAATTATTTTAATTTTATATTTTACATCACATATTATTTGAATTATCCAATGTAAACTTGAATTATGGTCACCTAAATATTTTTTTTTTTTACATTAAAAAAACTTTAACTTGGCGAGCGATGCAGAACTGCTCCCAATCCAGTCAAGTCTAATTATTTTCTTATAGAAATTATAATAATGCTTAAACCAAAAACCTTATAAAACAAAATGCTTTACCCCGATTAAAAAATTGGTTTCGAGAATTTAAACTTGGTCATTCAACTTATTTATAAAATCAAACAAGCCAACTTGCATTAACCAAACCCTAAGACATATAAATACCCAATGCTTTCTTAATTTAGAAACATTATTCGGCCACGCTAAAACAATAGATTGAGTAAAGAGGGAAGATTATTATGACCAATTAAGAAATGCTTATTATCTGTACAAAAACAATATCTGTTAGCTTTTACAAGTTTAATTCCCGTGCTATCGGCCTGGACCAAAAATTTTTGAAACTCAAAAAATTAGGTAATACCTAGATTATTAAAAACATTTCAGTATTGTTATTAAATGCAGTGCAAAATGTTTCAAAATCTGAAAATTTTCAACCTAATTTTTTATTTTTATTTAAACTAAATTTTAAATTAAATTATATAAAAATTATTTTGATATACGTCGACTGGTTAGGTTAAAAAAACATATATTAAAATAAAAAAATATGAGAGGTTCATCCTAGTTAACCCACAATCCCCACATTAAATAATAAAATTAAAAAAAAATAAAAGAGATAAAAAATACCTAAATAACTAATAAAAAAAAGTAATAATCCTACTATAACAAATACCAGACAAATCGGTTTAAGGGAGGGAAACACACTTGGACCACTTTTTTCTTTTTTTTTCTTTTTACAATGGATGTTCATCAATCTCTTTCTTTTTTTTTTAAATAAACAAATAACATATCATTTACTGCTAAAAAAAATATTGTTACAACTAAAAGCTTTTACCACACGTTTTAAAAATATATTAATTTTACACTTGAGATCTTAGCCCAGTAGTAGAAGGGACTTGTTCTCTTTCTCTGCATCTAAATTCGAATCTTATTGTACACGCTTGTCACCCCTGCGATGCCTTACATGTTTATTGGGCTTGCAGGATGTTCAGTAGGTCATGAAATTAGTCATGGTGCGCACAAATTGACCTGGATACCCGTGTAAATAAAAAAATATATATTAACCTTATTCATTTTTTATATAAATAATTAAACTCGCCCCGGTTCTATGGTTATTTGACAATCATCTTAAAGAGTGACAAATAATATAATTAATATATTGTAATGTGTCTAGTATGTACCATCAATCATGTAAAATTATGTAAAGTTAAAAGAGAGAAATTGAAGATACAAGATGAAAATTTTGAATAAAAAATTATACAATATAGTTAATTATTTTTATTTTGGGCAAACAAAAAATCATATTATAAAATTTTATTTAAAATTTATGTTGTATATTTTTTTTTGTTGAATATAAAACAAGGAAAATGTTTCTAATACCGGATCAATCTACTTTAATGCCTCTAAAGTTATTTAAAGTTTTATTCTTTAAAATAGAAGTTAAATTAAATGTCATTTATACTTTTATTATTTCTTAATTAGGTCCTTTCTGCATAAAATATCAAATAATGTGACATAACTTGCAGTAATTCTTTTTTCAAAACTTGAGTAAGAATTTTAAATAAATATGCATTGGCACACATATTAAATATATTTTATTTTTTATATATAATGTTGTTAATTATTTTCATTCATTTTCAACAAATAAAAAATTATATTAATAGTTAATCATTTAAAATGGATATATATATATATATAAACAC
This sequence comes from Populus pruinosa, assembly GCA_026413675.1. Classification (NCBI taxonomy): domain Eukaryota; kingdom Viridiplantae; phylum Streptophyta; class Magnoliopsida; order Malpighiales; family Salicaceae; genus Populus; species Populus pruinosa. The sequence continues at coordinate 29,344,950 of CM048592.1, read as the reverse complement.
ACATATGACAACATTTTTCTTGGATGTAGAGAATGCTATAGTAATTATCCATGTAGTTTTTATCCTCACAATTAAAATTATCGGTGCTTTTTATTTATTTTTAATATTAACGTTTTACTCCACAACTTTTTTTGATAGTGTTAAAACAATATGATAGCTAATAATCAGTGATTAATTAAACACAACGTAAAATAAATTAAACCTTGTTAATTTTTCAAAGGCCAATGACCTCCTGACTAGTGAATGTGAACAGTTGCCGTTAAACTTAACAGTTTGACTTGGATAAAGAGGATGAAAGGTTCTCATTGCATAGGACCGTGGGTCGCATTAATAAAAACGGCAAGTAGCTATCTTAACGATACCGAAATAGTAGAGGGACTAATGAGTTCATTTAACCACTAATTTTGGAGGGGAAAAAACATTAAATCAAATATATTTTATATTATACATAAAGCTAAAGCTAAATGGTGTGGAGTTTTTACTCTATATGAATTATTTAATTTCTTTTATATTTTATCATGGATTATAATAATATAATTTTTAAAATTTTTAATTTGATTTTCAAACTTTATTTTAATACAATTAAGCCCAAATTAAAGCCTATTTGAATGTTTTTTTGTGAGTGAGAGTTAAATTGAAAGATAGAAAACTGAATTTCAAAATAATGGTAACATAGATTTTAAGTTCAAATTTATTTATTAAGTACATTTTTGTCCTTTATATATATTTTTTTAATAAAGTGACTAGTCTTTTGCATTTTTTAAACTTTTATTTTGATATTAAATTTTATTTTCAAGATTAGCCCATGTTTTTATCGATCATCAAGTTTCTATTTGGATCCATGAAATCATTCAATTTAATTCAAAATTAATTTTTATATGATTTAATTTAAAACTTGTTTTAAACAAATAATTAGGTTGTATTTTTTTTATTTTTTAAAAATTATTTATCACGCAACAAAATATGGAGCCAATCACCTTTTAAGTTCCATACAATTTATTATATTATTCCTAATTTTCTTAGGCGTTTTCCACCACAAAAAACTTTATAGTTTATAATTAGTTTTTTTTACAATTATTTTTCTAGATTTTAATCTCTTAAGTTACTCAAGTTTTCTTAGAATTCTAATATTTTAACCTCTTAATTATTTTTTAATTCATTATCCTTGCTTTGATTATTTGTTTGTTGAACTTGCATTTATTTAATATTAAGGTAGTTGTTATCGTAGTGTCATGTTGCTTTTAAAAAAGAAAACATAGTTCTTATAGTTTTTTTGATTGGGCCCATTTATTTTTTTTCCTAAAAGTTTATATATTTTTTTTCTTCTAACATCTACCAAAAAGTAAACTACCATCTCATGTATATACCTCATACATGATATGGACTTTATGTGAACATTTATCTCCGTATTTTAAAATATACGAAGACTTTAGGGACAAAGGAGAGTTTTTCTAATCTTTATTGGTTTAATGGTTTAGGATCTAATCACACAGTCATAAAATGTAGGGATCAAAATGTAATTCAGCCTTTTTTGCGCAACGGGAATGTTGTTATGATTTGTCTCACTAAGCCTCTTTCTAAAGTGATAAAAGGAAAACAAAGAGTTTCATTTGTTGCATATCTGCTCAGGAATTTGTATCTTCTTGGTTCGTAACTCAAAGCAATGAAATATATTCACTAGTCCTGCAATCCAAGATGGCCGGCCGGGCATGTTCAGAGGACTCCTCTTCCGGCCAATTATTCAGTGTTTACGATATTAGATCCACAGTAAACATTTGAATGAGGACTGTTGTAGTTGCTCAACGTGGATCATAATCCACGGACGCTAAGCAGTAAAGGATAAATTTACATTACAAAATAAAAAAAGAAGAAGCAAAAACACCATAGTTTCATGTGTTACTTCTGGACAGGTTTCCAAGCTGAAATAGCATGGATTATTTTACCCTTCCATCCAAGAAGTATCCATTGTCCATCCTTATCAACGATAAAATCTTTATGATAATCATGTTTAATGTTTTTCACTCTTCTAATGATGCTTTGATGTAATGGGACCTGCCTAAATCCAATCCTCAAATTCCTCATATGCCATTGCTTGTATGGCTCTGGCCTTTCAACCCTTTGTGTACCCTCACATGCTATCACATTTATAGCGTCCCTTCCAATTTTTTCCCTCTCGAACAACAATCTTTCTTGATCTTCTCGAGGTGCAGTAGCTTCAAGCATATCAAAAAATGCAGAATAATGGAACAATGCCTCACGGAACCTCGTGACAAAGAAGGGGGCATTGTAAGAACCATTACTAACTCCATGGAGGAATATATCGGGATTGATTCTCTTAATCAGTTTAAGAACGGCATCCCTGGGGCTGTTGACCACCATCGTGTCGTCAGGTAAGTACTTCAATCGGTACATACAGTTGACAATAATCACCTCATCGCGATCTCTATCGATCTTGAGATCCTCATATTGAATAGTTTCCCATTTCTGGGCTATGGCATTGTACTCAAACGGAACCTTCATTCTGTCAGCCAATCTTTTTAAGCGACGGCCAGTCTCTTCAACCCTTTCTGCAGGCCGGAAACCTGGTTGGGGAAGCTCAATTCCCGTAACGCGAATCTTGGTAGGTCTTCCAGGCCTTAATGACTGCCTGTAGATAAAGCAAGGCCATTGAAATCCGTAGCTAATGCCAAAATCAATGATGTGCACGCTTGTTGCCTTTTCTACTAATCTAGAAATTGTTCTGTTTGCACACAAATTTGTCATCTTCATGAAAGGGCATACTGTAACATAGAGCTCATAAGATTTCAGGATGTCAGCAGCTGTTGTCGAACTTTGCGTAATGGGTCCAGAGAGTGGCATGCCAGTGCCAGCAAGGCGTGCCTCAAGGCCATTAGCGAAATAATGTGCCAATCTTTGATTTGCATCCCCCAAAGGAGAAGAATGTTGCCTAATCTGCTTTAATTTCCCACTAGCTGTCTTTAGATCCCCGATTCCTGCAGCTTGTGCACAAAGAATTAGCAGAGTCCACAGGTCTGTCTCTCTTTTATTAGCCAGTGTTCTCGTGCGCATATCAGAAGCAACTGACTGCTCACTTTGCAGAAACTTCTTGTTCCTTGCACTTGGTGAATTACCGTACAAAGGACACGGTATGTGTCCTCCATTCTCAATATTATACAAAAAGGTATCATCAAGAAGCTCCAAGTGCAGGGACTCTGAGACCGAAGATTGCTTCTTGCTTCTCCCTTCTTCTAAGTAGCCATTATTGTCATGCTGATGATTCCTCCTTCCCCTTGTCTGAATTGATGAGTAGTTCCTTCCATTCTTCTGCATTCTGTCTGCCATCACGTCTCTCTCTAGCTCTTGAGGATCTGATACATTTCCCATTGAAGAAAATTTGATAGAATGACTATATGGAATGGACTTGTTGGCACTTCCCATAACTCCACTGAACTGTCCAAAAGGCTGCGTTTCTACATGTACATACGGCATGCTTTCGGAAGAGTCAAATGGCTGTGTAACAGAAGATTGAACACTTGTAGTTGGAGTGAAATTCTCATCTGGGCGCTCATTGTTATGAATTAAACAAGGAGGGCAATGATCCGAAGAAGATGGATACTCTTCGCCGATAACATCATAAAGTGACTTTTCAGCAGCTTGGAGTGCGAGACTATCCTGTAACATACAGGTTTTATCCCCCAAGCCATCTTCCATCAAGATGTCATGTATGTACTTCAAAACAGCATGGTAGCAGTCAGTCGTTTCACTTTCGAACGGAGATTCTCCATCTGAGGTCGACCTTAAAGAAGGATTGTTAGCGGGAGCTTGTAGATTGGTGGGATAGGAAGGTGGATCCATAGATTCAATCACCATTAGTATGGAAACGAAATGTGCTCAAATTCGTATCCGATTGTCGAACAAGAAAGTGGAAAAGGTGTAAATAATACTACTTATCTAGGATGCCCTGGGGAATATGATTTCTGTCAAAACCCAACAGAAACACAAGATTTTGGAAGTGATGGGTAAGAAAGAAGTGTAGATCGCAGGTACTAATTATGAGACCAAGGGGCCAAGTATTTTGAAGAAAGCGATTTGAACAAGAAGTATCCAAATGTTTATATAATAATTTTGGTAAATGGGATTCGGTTCGCTTTTAAAAGCAAAGAGAGGCCTTGGAGCCCATCTCCTCTGCAACCTGATCTCTTGGAAATTTCTTACACGTTAGTTTTGATCAAGCTTGAGTCGCATCTATGACTCTATAGAAGACTTGAATTATGATGCACGGGTTGTCTGTATCGATTGCCAAAGGCCACTGACTAAATCAAAAAGCCGTTGTCATATAATGGCTCTATATTCTAACCAATCATGTTTAACCAGGGTGTAATGATTATTTAAAATATTTTTTATTTAAAAATATATTAAAATGTTTTTTATATTTTTTAAAATTTATTTTTAATATCAACCCATTAAAACGGTTCAAAATATTTTTTTTATTTTAAGTAGAAAAAATTCAAAATTTCAAAATTAAAAAAAAAACGATGACATACTCTAAATTAGATAAAATATTTATTTTATTTATGGTCCCATTTTATCTTTAGCATGTTATATGTATTATTATATTATTAAAAAAATGAAGGTGTTTGATCATGTAATATGCTGGTCAGTTTACTCATTCAAGAGAAAAAAAATATAATTGTGAATCTCATCTTCTTTTATCTCGTAATAGAACCAGTTTATATTTAAATTTAACAAGCTTAAAATTTTTATTAATCTAAAATATTTGGGTTTAGGCAACAATTATGACCTCATACAACACATTTGGATTTATTTTTCGCTTCTAAAAAGCTAAGGCAACTTGCTTAAACCTAACATTGTTTTAGTAATTTTTTGATATCTCCACACGAGTTCTTCAATATTTTATATTAATTCAATACATATTATTTTAAATGAAATATAATTTAAAATATCATGGGGATAAACAAACTCTTCATTCCTTTCTTTTTATAAAAAAGACAAGATTTATAGGCTATAAAAAGCCCATCAATCCTTTAAGTACCAGGTTTATAATCTCTTCATTTTCAAAATTTTTTACTATATATGTTTTCAGAGTCTATCTTTTTAAAATATGATTGCAATTTTTCTTTTTAAAAATACACTTACTTAAACATTTCAGAGTCCCATTTCTACCAAAAGAGACATTTTGCAGGTGCCAACCAATTCGACATACCAGGTTCCAATTATAAGATACCAACAACCTTGGCTAGAAAGAATAAATTAAATTGCTAGAACCAATAAATTAATCGATTACCTAACACATAAGTTTTGCTCATAAGTTACTTGGATTTTTTGGAACCTCATCATTGGTGTTGTTGTGGAAAACTAAACATAAATCTAATTCATTGACCTCATTATTGACGTTGTTGTGGAAAAGTAAACACAAATCTAGTTTATTCTTGTTTCTTAAAAGCTCTTTTTATGGTTGATAAAATCCCAACACAATGGTGATTGTGCTCACAACTACACCTATGACTATACCCCAAGGTTATGCCTACAATATTTATGGGGGCTTGTACATGTCAAATGGTGTTATTGGGACTTAAAGAGCTTTAATGATGCATCCAAAATGAGTTCCACCTATTTGATGAGCTCCACCTACTAGGTAAGGTACACCTATTGGATGATCTCCACAGACCAGGTGAGTTCCATCTATGGTACAAGCTCCACCTACTAGGTGATTTTTATCTACTGGATGAACTTCATCTATGAAATAATTTCCACCTACTAGACGAGCTCCACTTATTAAAAACTCTTCAAATAATTGGTATAACTCTTCCTCGTGCAAGAACACCACTCTTCAAAGAATTGACTTGGTTTCCCTAATGCAATAACAATACCATTCTTAGGTTTTTATCAACCATTAATTTTTTTTTCTAAGAATGGGCTTATCTTTCTATAGATTTTCCTTAGCCACTTAAAAATTTTCTAAGCATGAGCTTTACCTTTAATGCATTCCTCCAATGAGAGTTGAGTTTCTGGAATGAGTTCAAAGGTGAGAGTTTCTTTAATGAATTTAGATTCCTCCAAGAGAAGTTGAGTTCCTTCAATGAGTTTGGAGATGAGAGTTCCTTTAATGGGAGCTTATTTGGTAGGTGCTTCTTCAAATAGAGTTCCTAAAATAGGAGTTAAGTTTCTTTAAAGAGTTTGGAGATAAGAGTTTCTCCAATAAGAGTTCCTTTAGTGAGAGTTCTTTAATGAGAATTAAGCTTCTTTAATGAGTTTGGAGATGAGAGTTCCTCTAATAAGAGTTGAGTTCCTTTAATGATTTTAGAGACTAAAGTTCCTCGAATGACAGTTGAGTTCATCCAATAATTTTAGAGATGATAGTTTCTCTACCAGGAGTTGATTTCCTCCAATGAGTTCAGAGATGAAAGCTCCTTCAATAAGAATTGAATTCCTTCAACAAGAATTGAATTCCTTCAACAAGTTTAGAGATAGGAGTTTCTCTAATGAGAGCTCCTTTAATGGAGGTGAGAGTTCCTCTAATGGGAGTTTAATTCCTCCAATGAGTTTGGAGATGAGAGTTCTTCTAGCGGGAGTTTCTTTTTTGAGAGTCAAGTTCCTCTAATGAGTTTGGAGATAGGAGTTCCTCAAATAAGAGTTTCTTAAATGAGTTTAAAGATAAGAGTTCATTTAATAAGAGTTCATCTAGTGAGAGTTCCTTTAATAGAAATTCTCCAATGAGAGTTGATTTCCTCCAATAAGTTTAGAAATGAGAGTTCTTACAATGAGAGTTTTTTCGATAAGAGTTCCTTTTATAAAAGTTTTTTAAATGAGACTTGAGTTCCTCTAATGAGTTTCTCAATGATGATTGTGCCTACAACTACACCCATGGCTATACCCCAAGGCTAAGCCTATAATATTTATAGGGGCTTATACACGTTAAATGGTGTCACTAGGATTTAAAGAGCTTTAATGATGCACATAAAATGAGTTCCACCTACTTGACAAGCTACACCTACTAAGTGAGGTACACTTATTAGATGATCTCCAATACCATGTGAGTTCCACCTATGGTATAAGTTCCACCTACCTGGTGATTTCCATCTACTAGATGAGCTTTACCTATCAAGTGATTTCCACCTACTCGACGAGCTTCACTTATTGAAAACTCTTCAAATAATTGGTATAACTTTTCCTAGTGCAATAACACCACTTTCTAAAGAATTGACTTGGTCTCTTTAATGCAATAACAACAACATTCTTAGGTTCCTCTCAGTTATTAATTTTTTTTCTAGGAATGGGCTTATCCTCCCATGGATTTCCTCTAACCACTTAAAAATTTTCTAAGTATGGGCTCTACCTTTAATGCATTTCTTCAATAAGAGTTTAGTTTTTGGAATGAGTTCAATGATGAGAGTTTCTTTAATGAATTTAGATTCCTTCAATGGGAGTTGAGTTCTTTTAATGAATTTAGAGATGAGAGTTCCTTTAGTGGGAGCTTCTTTGGTAAGCGCTCATTCAAATAGAGTTCCTTAAATGAGAGTAAAGTTCCTCTAAAGAGTTTGGAGATGAGAGTTCCTCTAATAAAAGTTCCTTTAGTGAGAGTTCTCTAATAAGAATTGAGCTCTTCTAATGAGTTTAGAGATGAGAGTTCCTTCAATAAGAGTTGAGTTCCTCTAATGATTTTAGAGACTAGAGTTCTTTGAATAAGAGTTGAGTTCATCCAATGAGTTTAGAGATGAGAGTTCCTATACTAGGAGTTGATTTCCTCCAATAAGTTCAGAGATGAGAGTTCCTTCAATGAGAGTTAAGTTTGTTTAACGATGATTAGTACTTAAAAGTGTATTTTTATTAAGGTTTTGTATCATTATTTTGCACTTGAAATATCAATAACTCCTTAACTAAAACATGTTTTATAATAACATATCTAATGATATAAGATACCTTTAATTTATGGTAAATTTTCATTTTAAATGTAGGTATATCACATAAATAAAAGGATTGATTGATGAGTTTAAGAACTGAAATTGAAAGGACAAAGAGATGACCAAACTTAGAAAGGCGATGCTGGTGCAGTCCAAATCAGAACATTGTTTGATAATTGGGTTATATCTGGAACTGTAAATCTCAGATTTAGGTAAGACATAGGCCTACAACTTTCACGTGGAGGTCTGGTTTTAAAAAGGCCATTTTCAAGTCCAAATTATAACAAGAATGAAGAAGTCTGAATATGTCCTGCAACCCGAACACTGTTCAGTGTTTGACCCATATATGGAGTTCTAGAAGTCTAAATGACCTTCATTTTTTTTTTTGGAAAGCTGAGATAATTTCCTACAACTTTCATGTTTTCAAGTGGTTCCAATTCTAATGTTATCAATAACGTTTTGGGCAGATAAGAGAAAATAAGGATTGTCACTAAGTCAAGAGTTGACCACCCACTCATTAATTAGTCATCAAATCAATAGTTTCCAATTTTGGTATGTAAAAGGAGGCATTTGCCATGCATTTAGGCATTTTGATTTCTAGATTAAGATCATGCTTTTGTTTTTTCTCTTTGTATTTTTGTAATGCTTAAGTTTTATTTTCATTAATATCTTATTTATACCTTTCATTTCTTTTTTTTTACTTAGTTAACTTTTATCTTATTTATATTCTTATCTTATTTATTTATATTTTTCTCTTTCATTATGCTTAGCTAAGTTTATTATGTCAAGGTGAAAAGGTTACACTAATGATGTAAAAATAAGTATAGTGTAAACTTAACATGGACTTTAATGTTTGATACTAACATGTTTTGTATTTGTTATCTTGTTCACTTTTTAATACTTTGCTTGTTAAATGACTAATCTAGATTTATGTTGTATAACACTTGGTATAACAAATACCTGACACTTTCATAGCTCAACTGTATGGTATAACCTACACCTGTGCTATAAAAGGAACTTGATTTGTTGTTAATATAAGTTATAATCATGAATGCCTGACAAGATTTACAAGTATTAACATTAATCGAATAAGATAACTAATGTAATCATGTTAACAATTTATAATATGATTGAAAGCTCCTTTGTGTGTGGTTTCTAATTGAATAATAAGAGTTTATACTATATTTATTTGACATACTATTAGTGGATCCTCTAACTTTGACACTTGTTGTTATCATTGTTTAATCCTTAAATTGATCTTCAATCTCAAAATTCTTATCAACTTCTTTTTCTTTTACTACTACTACTACTACTACTACTACTACTACTACTACTACTATTATTGTTATTATTATTGTTATTGTTGTATTGTTGTTATTTATAATTTATACAATTAACCTCTATGTGGTTCGACCTCGGTCTTGCCAAGTTATTTATTACTTTGACACTCCTGCATTTGGGAGAAGACATCAATATTTTGGTCGTGTCAGACGAGTTTAGAGGTGAGAGTGCCTCCAATAAGAGTTTCTTAGTAGAGATGAGAGTTCCTCTAATGGGAGTTTAATTTGTTTAATGAGTTTGGAGATGAGAGTTCTTCTATTGGGAGTTTTTTTTTTGGGAGTCGAGTTCTTCTATTAAGTTTGGAGATGAGAGTTCCTCAAATAAGAGTTTCTCCAATGAGTTTAAAGATAAAAGTTCTTTCAAGGGGAGTTCCTTTAAAAAAAGTTCCTTCAATAATAGTTCCTTTAATAAAAGTTCTCCAATAAGAGTTGATTTCCCTTCAATAAGTTTAAAGATGAGAGTTCTTAAAACAAAAGTTTTTCTAATAAGAGTTCCTCTAAAAGAAGTTCCTTTAATGAGAGTTTCTCAAATGAGAGTTGAGTTCCTCTAATGAGTTTGAGTTGAGTTCCTCTAATGAGTTTAGAGATGAGAGTTTCTCTAATATGTTTCTCATTTGGGTTTTCTCCAGCCACTTAGAGATTTTTAAAGTGTAGGTTCACCCTCATTTGGATCCCTTTAGGCACTTAAAATTTTTCTAAGTACGGGCTTTACTCTCCACGAGTTCCTTTCTTATAAAATTTTTCTAAATATAGGCTCATCCTAATTGGATTCCCTTCAATCTCTCAAATTTTTTTTCTAAGGCTCATTTTCTTTAAGCTTTTTCAACCACTTAATGTCTTCTAAATATAGACTCCTTCTCAACAAATTTCTTCACCTGTTAGAAAAAAAACTATAAGGATGGATTCCTTTATGATTTCACCTTACCTTTTTGAAAAATTTTCTAAGTATGAGTTCCTCCACGATTCCCCTCTATGTATTTATAATTTTTTTTTTCAATCATGGTGCATGCCCCTACATATGGGCTCTTCAGTTTATTACTTGAATTTTCCATCCCTCTTCATATATGATTTTTTTTTATGAAGTCATCATGATAACTAAGTATTTTTATAAGTCTTTGCGTTTTAATATTACAAAAACTTGAGGGTTGCTAACAAACACAAATTTAACAGGTTTAAAACCTTTAATAACCCAAAAAGAATGGGTCTAGACATTGCCTGAACCCAACGACTATGGGCCCTAGGCAGCGTGTTTGAACTCATTTTCCACCATTAATAAGCCTAGACAACTTGCTTTAAGCCTATGATTCCCTCTATAAATTTTCAAGACCTTTATGCAGGTCCCTTAATATTTTATATTGATCTAATACATATTATTTTGAATGAAATATAATTCAAAATATCACATAAATGAAATGATTTTTTAGTCACTTCTCTTTATAAAAAAACAAGATTCATAAGCTATAAAAAACCTATAAATTCTTCAAACTCCAAGTTCATAATCTCTTCATTCTCAATATTTTAAGCATATGTATTTTTAGAATCTATTTATTTTAAATATTATTGTATTTTCTCTTTATAAATTGATATTTACTTAAGTATTCAATAACTTCACTACTACTGAAGAGTATTTTTTTTTATAAATATCAATTACTTTAATCTATCAATATCAAATATAAATTATCAATCATCTTAACTAGAAAAAATAAATAAATTTAATTAAAATTAAAAAAACTAATTAATTATCTAACACAAACTTTTCTCCTAAACTACCTGGGTTTGTTAGGATCTCGTAGCACAATTCACAACTTCTTAAAATTTCCGTGCTGAAAATTGTAGTAAAAGAAATAACAAAAGTAGAACTACGACCAAGAATATGGAAGACAGAATTGATTGCAAAACCATTTCTGTTCTGTTGAGAATGCAACCGCGTGAATGATATTGTTCACAGTCGGCTCCCGGTGTTTTCAGTTTTCACAACTCGCTTCCCGTGACTAGTCAACAGGCATCAACTGCCTAACAATCTCAGAATGACCGAAGCCGCCAGTCTCCATCTCATCCTCGGATCCATGTCGTTGTCGCTTCCCTCTCTGGAGTCTGGCCCCTGGTATTGATCTGCTTTTTCATGATTCGCGATCTCCTTATTACTATCTCACAAGAAAAGAAATATTAAAAGTAGATTAAAATATTTTTTCCCAGGTAGCCAATCAACCCCGTCAGCAAAGGAGTCATTGACGGTTCCGTAAATAATAGTCTATAGTTTTCTTGTAATCTATCATTGCAGAGGTATTCCCATGTCAATTATGTCAGTAGATGTGTTGATCGACATTTAAAAAAATAAAAAGGGTTTTAAAAGTGTATCATCTCATTGGCCTGATATATTCAGAGTATTTTGATGAATCTTTATATCGTTTTATATATTAATATTAAAAATAAAAATGTACATTATTTTAACATGTTTTTTTTAAAAAAAAAACAGTTGATCGTGCCAATCCTGGAAGAACGAGAAGCATCGCCTACGAGATGAATATTATATGGAATACCGTACGAACGCAAATATTTTCAAATCTGAACGGATCAAGTTTCGGACGGCTTTTGACGTGAACTCACTCTCTGTCATAAATGAAGGTCAGATATATTACATTTGTTTTAAGCCACCAAAATGGAAAATTAGCCACCATGGTTGTGTTGGTGAAGCAATGGGGTGGCTGACCTATCACCTAGACGGGGACCCTCGATTCCAAAAGCTAGAATGATCAGCAATAATGGAAGCCCGTTTTCTTTCAATCAAAAACCATAATGTCAGGTGATTTGTCATGACAGACCAGATTCATCTCACCTCTCGTGGAGCTTTCACTATCTGGCTTTAGACCTCTAAAATGTCTTGAACATGGCTGTGACAACTGACAAGATATTTCTTTGCACATATATTTTCAAAGCTTTAACCATTTGTTGACCGCGTGCCCCTCCTCTCATTTTTCAGTGTTGAGGGCAAGCAGCCCGTTCAAAGATTGCGATGTTGCGAAGAATTGTTTCATTCATGTTTTTTATTACTTTTTTTTATTAAATTTAAGTTATTAAATCCAAAATGAATGATCTTGAAAATTTTAAATTGAAATAAATGAATTATTCTAATGAATTTCTAAACCAGTCATCCAAAATTTGTAAATGGTTTAAATCAGTAGCATTAACTTGCTATAACAAGTTTACTTGATATATGACTATCTCATATTAATTAATTAGATATTGACCCTAAGTTTATTATTTTGAAACTATATAAAAAACTGAGTTTTTAATTGAGTATCCCAGGTTTATTTCTTTTGATCAAGTGCCTGTAATTCAATTAATGCAGATGCAAACAATCGAATAAAAAAATAAATCTGAAGCAATCGATTACAATATTTCTCAAGAACTCATTTTGTTTTAGCTCTAGGAAGGAACTGCAGCTATCATGAAAACTAACAAATAAAAAATAGAATTAACTACAACTTGTGAGGAGAGGAAAAATGTTGAGATTTTTTTTATATATCATAAAATAACTAATTAATCTCAAAATTTAAGTAATTAAGTGAAGCTAATAAATGATTTTATATTATTTTTTAATATACATTTCAAGTAAAAGTATCCAAAATTTATAAAAACTTACCGAAACCTTGCTTTTACTTTTTAGATTTAGTTAGAAAAAATAAAAAAGGTTAGATTTGAGTTTTTATCCGTTTGATTATCAAGATTAAATAATTATTTTAATTTAAAATTCATTTTATATTATTTTTTAGTATATCATTTCAAGTAAAAGTTATTTGAATTTAAAATTTATAAAAACTTATGGGCACCTTGTTTTTACTTTTTAGATTTAGTTAGAAAGAATGAAAAAGGTTAGATTCGAATCCTTATCCGTTTAATTATCAAGATTAAAATATTTTATTAAATAATTATTTTAATCTAAAATTAATTTTATATTATCTTTTAATATACTATTTTAAGTAAAAATTATTTAAATATAAAATTTATTAAAACTCACTGAAAGCTTGCTTTTACTTTTTAGATTTAGTTGGAAAGAATAAAAAAGGTTAGATTCAAATTCTTATCCACTTAATTATCAAGATTAAAATATTTTATTAAATAATTATTTTAATTTAAAATTAATTTTATATTATTTTTTACACTTATAGTATTATTTAGATTTCAAAAGATGTGGTTTATACTTTTGATTGTGTGATATATGTAAAATGTTATTTTATTTTGATATTTATTTTAGATTGAAAAATAATTTCGTTTTCTATGTTATGTTTTATATAGAGTGTATTTTTTTAATAATACAAACTCTATGTACTATCTTTCATGCAAGTGTGCACGTGTTTACGTTGGTTATACTATTTCTGTAAGAGGTAAATGTTGGTTTTGAGGGTTTAAAGGAAGCGTTTTCCTCATGTATATACATGGTTTATTAAATTAAAAAAAAAAAAATACTTTGGATGTAGATTTGGAAAAGGAATTCCATTAACCAGTGTTGCAAAGTCCCTCCAGACATTAGAAAATTGTTTTCCATTAAGCTATTTTCGTACAAATAAATAGGCGCTTAAATTTGTAGATTGAGTGAAAATGATATATATCAGGAAAAACTCTCCTAATTGACAGAAATAAAAATAAAAAAAAATCTCTTCCATCTGCTGAAATCCTTAAGGTTGGCTTGAGGCTTCCCTAAATTAAATAAAATTTTCAAGTTTCAGGTGTTTGATATGATACACGAGTTCTCTTTAGATATTAGATTATATAGGCCCCACGAAATTTGATGTTACATTCCTCGATCGTTAGCGTATCTGGGAAACAAGATGCTAATTGCTTAAGGCTATTATGCAAAAACTTTTCCCTTTTTCTCAAGTTAATTAGATGATTTTACAAAATTACTACTAATACTAACTATGCGATCCAGTGTAAAGACAAATTACAAGAACACAAAACGACAACCTGATCAAAGCTTGTCCTGACAAAATTTTATTCGGCCATGTAACGAAGGGTCTCTAGTATGCATATGTCTGAAACGAGTTAGCGATAGCGATTTAGAACTCCAGTTGTGTAATGATGGATTAATGGCTTATGGAAGTCCTACTGAGGCAGATTTCCAGCAGGAAATGGCAAATAGGATTCTGCCTTTCCATCCCTGAAGCATCCACTGGCCGTCCTGATCCATCAGAAAATCCTTGTGATAACTAGACTTCACTTGCTCTCTCACTTGCTTCATGATCCCTTCTTTCAGTGGGAGCTGTCTGAGCCCAGCCCTCACTTTCCTAGCCTGCCATTGCTTGTATTTCTCTGGCCTTTCAAGTCGGTCCCATCCTTCACATGATATGACATTCAGGATCTCCTTTCCAAATACCTCTTGCTCAAACACCATCCTCTCTGGATCTTCACGGGATGTATTGGCTTCAAGCATATCAAACAATGATGAGTAGTAGAAGAGGGCTTCCCGGAAACGGGAAACAAAGAAGGGAGAATTGTAAGCCCCGTTAATGATCCCGTGGATGAAGATGGCTGGATTAATCCTCTTAATCAAGTTAAGAACGGCATCCCGCTGACAGTTCAAGGATACCGTCTCATCAAGGAGGTGCTGGAACCTGTATAAACTGCTAACGACAGTTACTTCATCTCTGTCGATCTTGAGATCCTCGAGTTGGACATTTTCCCATTTTTGTGATATCGCATTATAATTGAAAGGGACATTAAATTTCTCACAATAACTTGCCAGGTAACGCCCTATATCTTCAAGTACTGCTGCTGACTCGTAACTAGTCTGGGAAAACTCTATCCCTGTAATGCGAAGCACCGGAGGGCCACCAGGTCTTGTTGAGAGATGCTGAATTAAGGAAGGCCATGGGAAACCATAGAGAATACCAAAATGTATGATGTGCAGCCTTGTTGCGTTTTCCGCGAGGTCCATGATAATTCGCGCTGCGAACAAATTCGACATAATCATGAAAGGGCAACCGGAAATAAATAGTCTGTCAGCTTTTAATATGCATGCGGGTGTCACCCTTTTTGCAGCAAGAGTTGCATATACCTCGCTTCCAGTTCCAGCCATGCGAGTCTCTAGAGCGTTGGCAAAGTAATGGGCCAGCCTCTGGGATCCATCTCCAAAAGGAGTAGAATTCTGCCTAATCTGTGTTAATAGTTCATTTGCAGTCCTGTGATCATTCACGGCTACAGCTTCTGCAGAGTGTATCAGAAGAGTCCTCATATCAACCAATTCCCTACTACTAACTTGGCTTTTCCTGCAGATCACTCCATCATTGGATCCTCTTGATTGTTCTTTTAGATAAGATATCATACCTGGACCACTTTGAAATGCTTCATTAAGGTTGAAACCAGCAGGCTCGCCATCTCCACCGGTAGAGGGAAACACCCTAGCAAACATTCCAAATTGCTCAGGCTCTTCAGCACAAATTGAAGTGTGTTTATTTATCCTCGGTTCTAGCTCAGTTTCCACTCTGTAATGATTCTGCCTTTCCATCAGCTCACAAACCGAGAGATCCAAATTACTTTCCTTTGTGATCGCCATGACTGGAGTCATTCTGTTGTTAGCAAAATCAACAACCATCTCCTTTGGCTGTTGATGGAATTTCCAAGTCTCGTCTGTCCCTCCCCTAAACAGCACCTCCAATTGGCGCTCGTTGAGGGCTACATTTACAGAATCCACCGGCCCAGGAAAAGTTCGAAACCCGCTTCGTGGAAAAAATGGAGGTGGATTGACCTGCAAACTGAACGGGACGGTGTAGTTAACTGGCGGAGGTCCTCCGTCGCATATGGAGCTAGACTCAACAATGTTGTTAGCTTTCATGGAGCTGTTACAGCCATAAACATCGCAACAATAAGTACTAACGTTATTTATAGTTTGACTTGGATCAGATACTTCACCGTCTGATGAGGAACCTTTTGGAGCAAGAATATCAGAAAAGGGTCTTTCAGCAGCCCAAAGAGAGAAGTCCCTTGAACTAAAGGTTTGTTCCTCTGACTCTTCTTCCATAAGAATTTGGCTGATGTACTTCAAAACAGCGTTAGCAGCAGGATCTTCAAAAACTGGATTCATGTTTAGAGATGGCGTCAATTTCCTGGGCGTGTGAATTTGGAGGAACTATAAATGGAAGGTCAGGAGTTGAGAAGGATGTCTTGAGGCAGTATTTGTTTTTTATATTGAAACGTACACTACGAAGCAGGCAAGCAAAGTCAACAAAGAAAAGGTATTCTGTTCACAACTTCATTCTCATACGCGCTAGGGCTGTTTCTGCTTCTTCAAATAGTGCTCTTTGCATGCAGCTGAAGCTGTTCCGAGAAATGGCCATCACCTGGTTAACTGGATCAGATAAAGAGATTGCTATATCATTAGTATATGCATATCACAAAAACGTGAAACTTATACAGGCACATAATCATGGGTTGCAAAATAAAGGACTTAATTGCATGACAGAGAATGCAAGATCATCAAACAGGTATCATGAATAATTTGCAACTCATTATTTTTTACCCGAATGAAGTAGCAGCTGGGTGTTCGTGAAACTTTCTTTGCATCAACATTCTCTGCATGAAAACGGAAAAATCAAAGAGAGCCAGAGATAGCTTAAACTGGATATCTGGTTTGTGAATAGTAACTAATAAAGCCAAATGAAGCTGCTTAATTTAAGACAGGGAACATAACCCCTTTTTATAATGCAGAATTGGTAGACAGCAGCTTAATTAATGTATCTGCTATACAATTTCATTTTTACCTGATAAGAAAAAAGTTATATACGTAAGGAAAGGTAGATAATTTGATGAAAAAAAAGTCTCAATAACTACCTTAATTATGTCTATTATTGGAAATTTATCTCTGATGCTGTCTCTCTCTCTGAGTTTGACAAACTATTTATAAATAGGGAAATCGAAACCTTAAATCAAATAAGAAAAACAACATAAAATTTGAAATTGAACTAAAAGTCTTCAAAGAAAAAAAGTAATAATATTGGCTTAACCATTATCTTTCAAACCTAATTTGAAGATCATCTCATGTAAAATTGGGTCTTTATTATCTTCTGATCAAATTAACACAGAGATAAAAAAAAATTATGATTTGTTTTTCCTTTCATGCTGATACAGATCATTTGGCGTAAACAAGCATTTTCTTAAGCATAACTCTTTTACACCAGTCCATAAAACAAGTATTGTGACAACAAACCCATCTGCATTACACTTTCAGCTGTACAAAACATTGGAGACAGTCTTTTAGCTAACCAGTTCCTAGCTGAACTTGGTATGTGAAAGCCTGAGCATCATGTATCAGGGTTCTCTCAAATTAGAAATAAACGTATATTATAACCAAGCATCATTATCCTCTTTGAAAATGATGAGCTTCACGCTATACACGAGAAGTTGGGCCGATTAATTCGAACACTCAAGTCAAATACCCGTAGTGTGGGATGTGAAAAACACAAGATTCACAACACAGCTCGGGGAAACCAAATTCTTCCGTTTCCTACCTCTATTCTCGAAGGTTTGAAGGTTTTGACGTACTTTCAATTGATTCCTTTCGGATACACATTGGTTTAACAAAGTATTATACCGAATCTTTTTGTTGGAATCAGTTATATAATGACTTCAAATTAACATTCAAATTAACAGAGGTTAGATATGATATTACATGTTTAATTTAATAATATGTTAGAGCCAAAACCATTGGTTTTTTCAATTTCATTAAATTAGAGTTTTAAATTTTAAATTATCTCTCAATTTAATTCTTAAATTAAATCTTTTCAATTTAGACTCTTTCCAATTTAGTCATTGTTTTTTAAATTCTTGCAATTTCAACTGGTTTTGTTCTAGATTCTATATTTTTTTTTAATCGTATTCCTAATTAAATCAATTTGGACTTTTAAATTTAACAACCTATTACAAATTCATCATTTGTTCCTAATATTATGCAATTTTGATCAATTTAAATTCTACTTTTGATTTTCTTCTACAATTAAGCCTTTTATTGATTTCTAATTTAGTTGTTTGCTTCAAAATCATTCTTGAACTTCATACTCCTTTCACTTTTAGCCAAATCAAATTATGCTATTTTTTAAATTTTTTCTTTGATTTAAAATTTAATTATGACCCAAAAATTCTCAAACTCAATTTTTGCATGCAATACTCACTTAATGGTCTAGTTTCAATCCTTGATTTTCAAGATTTTTTTCTCATAAAAATTAAATAAAAATAAAGAAAATAACAAAATGATTAAAATTATTGAAAAGACATATTTTTTGGATTTTAAAAAAATTTTAAAACATGTAAAAAAATAAAAGTAAAAAAATGAGTTATAACAATTTTTCTTATTTTTACAATGCTTACGGTATAAAATCTTGTAAAAGGTTTTGTATATTAAGCTTGTAAAAAAAGTAATATTTGAAACGGAAAGGATCCTACACCCTTAAGTTAATTGGAGAGACTTGACACCTTTAAAAATTAAAAGATGGTTTCATTATAATGGATAACCTATCTAAGTTCATCCTACTCTCATGAACGACTTGCCCAAGTTGGTTTGGTTCTCATAATGACCTGTCTAAGAGTGGTCTCATTTTCATGGGTGAGTTACTTAAAATGATATGAGATCTATCCAAAATAATCTCATTTTCGTAGGTCATTTACCCAAAATGATATCATTCTAACATATGACCTATCTAAACTGAAAAAAAAATATATGTGAAAATGGTCATTTAGATAAGTGATATACCTCAAGGTGTTGAAATGACTTATCTAGCAATAAGATTTCCTTGCACTTCCTGATTGTAGTGTCGAAATTTTCCGTGGTATCATGGCTGAAGGTGTAAACCCTTGAGAAGAAACTCATAAAATTAATGAAGGGAACATTATGATAAGTGAGTAAAAGAAATAATTAACTCATGAGATGAAAAGAAATAGAAGAAATTAAAACAAAATGTTTAGGTATGGTTTTGAAAAAAAATAAGTTATGAAAATAGCTGCAACATGAAAATATATAAATGTATATAAAAACTAAATGAAATAATTTTTCAAGAAAAAAAATCATGTAACATAAAGTTTAATGAAATTTAAATTCATATGTTCTAGGTTTAGTATAAACTAGTGTTAGGACCCGATAAATATTACCCTTGAAAAATAAAAGATTGTAAGAAAGGACATAACTATCTTTTAAAAATTGTTCCCTGTATATATGTTTGTGTGGTCGACCATTTGAGGGAAGAAAATTAAGAAAGAAAAAGTGTGAGAGAAAATGAAAAATCTTGTGAGAGTACACCAAATCTTACATTATCTCTTAGGAAAACCATATTTTTGGATTGATGAAGTAAGGTTTTAGAGAGAGAAAGCAAGGAAAGTGAGGAAAGAAAGTGAAAGCTTTGGAAATTCTCATTTGGCTAGCATTTGGAGGTCATATTAGTTTATGGTAAGAAATTATATACTTGTTTTAGTGAGTTTAATGGAAAACTAACATTAATTTTGTCTAATTGTTAGTAGGGTTCTTAAGTGTAAAAATTAAGGATTTTATAAATTGGTGGCTAGACATGCTTAAACATGTAAAAATGAATGTTTAGGAGGTGAAATTTAATGTTATTGAAAAATAAATTCTAGGGGTAAATGGTACATATGATTGACCATACTAGAGAAAGAGAGAAGGAAGAATTATAGTTTTGATGTATATGTTTTAATATGGTAAGAACTAGTGTAAAATAATATGTTCAAGAATTAAATGTTATTAATGTTGATGAAATTATATATATATATATATATATTGAAATTGTGGTGAATTTTTGTAATGGAATAAATTGTTGGTATAATGAGTATGGTTTGGATACATAATAAATTTGAGTATAGAGTTGACAATTTATATTATAGTATAATGCAAAAGAAAAAGAAAGGGGCATTATAACTAAATAAGTATATGTAATGGAAAATAGACTTGTGTTGAATTTGATTTAATCGAAAATTTATAGAAGGAGAAAAGAGTAAAATGAATAAATATATGAGAAATGTAATTAGAGTAAGTGTAAATAATATGTAAAATAAAGAATATAATTTGATGTATATAATATAATTAATGAACTAAAATAATAATGAGTTACAAGGTGATAAAAGTATTAGTTTATAGCACCTTCTCTGGATTCAGGAAAGACACTAAGAGCAACATCATCTATAGTAGTATGAGTACACACAACTAAAAGAGTAAGCAAGTGCCTTGCACCTCACTTTTCATTTCCCTAAATTTCTTAAAAATTTCATGCTATTGGTATGTATATTCTTGTTAAATTGCTAGAAATTTAAAGTTATATGATGTGGGGAATATAATGTTGGGAAGTTGAAAATAAAAAGGGAGATATGAATATTGTGTCTATGACAATGAATGGATGACTGAATATGCTGAATTGATGGAATTATTACTTGGTTATGGAAACAAGACAATAAATTATTAATTGGTTGTGGAACTAAGGGGTGAATTATTATTTGGTCGTGGAACCAAGACTATTGTTACCTATTATTGACCTGAAAAAAAATCAAGAAAATAAATAAAATACAAGAGGATACACATGAAAAAAAAGTCTAAAAGATTGCCTAAATTGGTGGTGAAGGACTAAAATGATAAGTGAAAAATTAAAGGACTAGAATATACAAGATTGATGATTTAAGTTTTTTGAAAAAAGACCCATTCAGTGAGAATATTTTTATTTGGGGTAAACAAATACAAATTTGGATGAATAAAGATTCAGTGAGGATTTTAGAAGACTTAATTAATTTTTATTACAGACTTGATTTACAAGAAAAATAAGTTTTTTGGAGTTAATTTAGGTGTTAATTGGAAGAAATTGAAGTTTGGAAACTAAAATTTGACTTTGAAAAGTTTAATTGGTCAAATTGGGGGTTTAACTGTGAAAAAATTAAAATTTGATAGCCAAGCAGGGGTTTGATTGAAGAAATTTGACACGATCAAAGAGTTGATATCTTATCCTAAGTGCAGAAGTATTAAAGTAATAAATAACCCGGCAAAACTGGGGTTGAACCACAGAGAGGTTAACTATATAAATTATAAATAAAAACAACAACAACAACAATAAAAATAATAAATAAAAACAACAACAACAACAACAACAACAACAACAATGATGATGGTAGTGGTGAAGATGAGTTAAAGAGTACTTTGAGATGTAAAATTAATGTGAAGATTATACAATGATAAAAACAAATGTTAAGGTTAGAAGATACACTAATAGTATTAAAGATAAGTAAGGTATAAACTCTTTATTAATTATCAACATGATCATATTAATCATCTTATTTACATAACACTATACTTATAAATTTTATCAAGTATTCATGATGCTAACTTATATTGACAACAAATCAAGTTCCTCTCATAATAACGATGTCGGCCGAATACTACGAAGGATCAAGTATTTGACGTACCAATTGTTACACAACACAAATCTAGATTAACCATTTAACAAGTAAGGTATTAATAATTAATAAGATAAAAAATGATAAGACATGTTAATAGCAAATTGTTTACGATATAAGCATTGAAGTCCATATTGAGTTTATATTTACTTATCCTAACACCATTAGTGAAACTTTTTCACCTTGACATAATTAACTTAGCTAGACATTATAAAGGAGAAAAACTTAAAGAAACAATATAAGAACATAAACATGATATAAGTTAACTAAGTATAGTAAAGGAAATGAAAAGCATGAACAAGAGATTAATGAAAGCAAAACTTAAGCGTTACAACAATATAAAGAGAAAGAACAAGAACATGATCTTGATATGGAAAACAAGATGCCTAAATGAATGGCAAATGACTCCTTTTATAGGCTAAAATTCAGAACTATTCATATGATAATTGATAATTGATGTAGTGGCCAACTATTGATTAATGGACTTGGTGGACAACATCACTCAAACACTTTTGATAGCTGAATTGACATTGATGCAATCAGAATTTGGCAAAGTGTTCTTTATGAAAGTTGTTGAAAATTATCTTTTCCTTCTACCCATCAAATTTCAAATCATTTAGATTACTACAACTCAAGATATGTCTAAAATACTGAGTAGTTCTGCTGGTGGACGTGGTGGGTAGCCCTCATGCTCTTGTGTGGATTAAATCTCATTTCTACCATATGAATTTGAGTTGGTTCTCTTATGAAAGTTGTTGGAAATTGTCTTTTCCTCCCACCCACCAAATTTCAGATCATTTAGACTTCTAGAACTCCAGTTATGGATAAAACTTTGAGTAGTGTTTGGGCTGGATTACAAGACAGATTCAAACTTCTCTTTTATGGCCAAACTTTGAATTTGAAAATGGAAAATTTAGGTCTTTCTAATTAGTACTTAAAAGTGCATTTTTATCATGGTTTTATATCATCATTTCGCACTTGAAGTATCAATAACTCCTTAACTAAAGCATGTTTTATAATAATATATCTAATAATATAAGATACCTTTAATTTATGGTAAATGTTCATTTTAAATGCAGGCTTATCACATAAATGAAAATATTGATTGATGAATTTAAGAACTTAAATTGCAAAGGCAAAGAGATGGTCAAACTTAGAAAAGAGATGTCGGTGCAATCCAAACTGGAACACTCTTCGGTAATTGGATCATATCTAGAGCTACAGATCTCATATTTAGGTACAATTTATATGGATGGAAAGGTAAGACATATGCCTACAACTTTCATATGGAGCCCAAGATCTAAAAAGGCCATTTGCAAGTCCAAATTGTAGCAACAACAAAGAAGCCCGAATCTGTCTTCCAGCTCGAGCACTGTTCGGTATTTTGGCCATATCTGGAGTTCTAGAAGTCCAAATGAGCTGAATTATTTACACAAGAAAGCTGAGACAATTGCCTACAACTTTCATGTTTTCACCTGGCTTCAATTTGGACGTTATCAATGACGTTTTGGGCAGACAAGAGAAGATAAGGATTGTCACCAAGTCAAAAGTTGGCCACCCACTTATCAACTAGTCATCAAATCAATAGTTCCTAATTTTGGCCTATAAAAGGAGGCATTTGCCATGCATTTAGGCATCTTGGTGTTCAGATCAAGATCATGCTCTTCCTTTCTCTCTTTGTATTTTTTGTAATGTTTATGCTTTGCTTTCATTAATATTAAGTTTATGTCTTTCATTTCCTTTCCTTTACTTATTTAACTTTTATGTTCTTATTTTGTTTATCTATTTTTATTTCTTTCATTATGTCTAGCTAAGTTAATTATGTCAAGGTGAAAAGGTTACACTAATGGTGTAAGAATAAGTATAATGTAAACTTAATATGGACTTTAATGTTTGATACTAACATGTTTTATATTTGTTATCTTGTTCACTCTTTAATACTTTGCTTGTTAAATGACTAATCTTGATTTATGTTGTATAACACTTGGTACAACAAATGCTTGGCACTTTCATAGCTCATAATGTATGGTATAACCGACACCTGAGCTATGAAAGGAACTTGATTTGTTGTTAACATAAGTTATAATCATGAATGCTTGACGAGATTTACAAGTATTAACATTAATTGAATAAGATGACTAATGTAATCATGTTAACAATATATAATCTGATTGGAACCTCCTTTGTGTGTGGTTTCCAATTCAATAATAAGAGTTTATACTATACTTGTTTGATATACCATTAGTGGAACCTCTAACCTTGACATTTGTTATTATTATTGTTTAATCCTTACATTAATTTTCCATCTCCAAGTTCTCATCATCTTCTTCTTTTTCTCTTTCTTTATTATTATTATTATTATTACTACTACTACTACTACTACTACTATTACTACTACTACTACTACTAATACTATTATTATTATTATTATTATTATTATTATTATTATTATTATTATTATTATTATTATTATTATTATTATTATTATTATTATAGTTGTTGTTGTTATTGTTATTATTGTTGTTATTGTTGTTTATAATTTATACAATTAACCTCTCTGTGGTTCGACCCCGGTCTTGCCGGGTTATTTATTACTTCGACACTCCTGCACTTGGGAGAAGACATCAACTTTTGGTCGTGTCACTTTCCATACCCATGAAAGTTGTAGGCCTATTTGTTATCTTTCTAGCCATATAAAGTAATATGAAATCCAAGATCTATAGCTCTTGATATGATCCGATGATTGAACACTGTTTGAATTTGAAGTGAATCGGCATCTCCTTCGTAAGCTTAACTTTTTCTTTGTCCTTTCACTTCTAATAGTTAATCACAACAATCAATCCTTTGAATTATGAGAATACCTGCAGTTAAAATAAGCATTTATCATAAATTAAAGGTATCTTATATTATCAGACTTGTTATTACAAAACATGTTTTAATTAAGGAGTTATTGATACTTCAAGTGTAAAATGATGATATAAAGCCTTGATAAAAATGCACTTTTAAGTACTAATCAAAATTCCAAACCAATGACTAAATCATAAAAGGTACGAGACTTGAAGGGTTGAAATTGACCAAATCAGGAGCTAAGTTGAAGAAAATTGAAAGTTAAAATAAGGGTTTAAATACACAAATAAAATTCCAGGGTTGATTGATTTTGACAGGGGTTAAATTGCATAAAATTAAGAGTTTAAAAGGTAATTACAAGTGCAATTCAAAGCAATTGGAAGAACATGGACTAAATTAAAATTTATTAGATCCCAAATTAAAAACCCTAATTTCTAGGTATTTAACCTAGACAACGCGTCGTTTATCCACTACTCGTCTCCTTCCTGGTAGTTTTGAATGATCAGGTTGACATATTTTAAGATCTCATTGTGGAGTTCTAGACCTCTAAATGGCACAAGATTTTTTATAAATGGAAGAAGAGCCATCCCTTATATAACTATATTTTGATGAATTTTGACATTTATGTCTCAATGTTTTCATAGAAGCCTCCAACATCATATCCCTAAACAACCATCACTATAATTTTAGATTCTAGGTTGATCGAGTTGGAATTTTTAGAAAAATGAATGTGAAGTTATATTACTCTAAATTAAGTAAGGTTGAATCCAAACAAAAAGAATATACCTCTTTTATTGACTTTAGGTGGTTTTTTTTATGATGTATACATTGGAGTTGCTACGACAAAGCCTAAAAAATGATCAACAAAGCTAGCTTAGATTGTGATACCTATTTTTCAAAAACCACCTTTTTTTGTATTCACACTTAAAGCTTCTTAAAAGGTTCTTATCAATGGTTTCAAAACCTCTATCTCAAGATTAATAGGCCAAAAATAAGTCTAGCAAAAACATTAGGTACCTTTAAAACCAACACCACCATTGTAAAACTAGCATAATAGAAGAGATTTAAAATGTTAGCTTTTATCCAAAACTCTTTCATTTTAATTAAATGGTTGTTTTTTGATCAATATTTTAGGGAATTCATCAAAAAACCTAGAAAAAACTCTATAAATACCCCTAGAAATCAAAGAAAAGAAGTAGGAGAAAATAAAGAGAAAAAACATAAGCAAATACCCTTTGGAAAGACCCTATTATGAAGGTTTAAGAGATTAACAAAAAAGGTCAAGCAAGCTTTGAAAAGAATAGAAATGAAAGGGGGGGAAAACAGGAAGAGAAGTAGCAACTTATAACTAGCAAGTTTGGAGAAGGTATAACCATGTGAAAACTAAAGGGTGGAGTCCATGTGGCCTGCCCATTCATGCTTTTTCAATGTTTGATGATATTTTTTTTTATCTTTTTAGAATTTATATCGATTAATTGATGAATGAAAATGTTGTTTTATTTGCTTAATGTTCTTAATGTTGCTTTGAGTTAGTTGTGAATGTTTGTTGGATGTGTAAAATGGTGTTTGTATATTGTTCTTACTAAAATAAAATGTTTTCTTAGAATCTGTCAAATATGGTAGTAGGTATTTGATGGATATTTCTAGGTTGTTAGTTTATGGCCTTGGTTCCTAGACTTGGTTTTTATCCTAAAGAGTTAGTTTTTACATCAATAACATATTCTTAAGTATTTTACTTTTAGGATTTTGGTTCGAATCGAAACCCTGTTTTGACAAAATCATGTTGATTAATGATAATCATAGCAAATGGATCCTTTAAATCTTGATCTATGTTTGATTGCAAACAAAATCTTAACTTTTATTGCTTAAAATCTAGTCTAATTTGATGTTTATGTTATTCCGTTTGAATTTGAATGTTTTTCATAAGAAAAATTATGATTTTTGTGTTTTTTTTTAGTTTTGATTTTATTTTAGTTTAAATCTTTATTCTAGTTTAGTTTTTAGGTTAAACCTTGGTTTTTGGTTTGGTCTATAGTTGAATTGATGTTTTCAAGTCAACTTGGTTGAGTTAAAATTTGGTCATTTGGTAAGGTATGTTTGGTTTGCTAATATTTTTGTGAAAGATTTTTTGGACTAGAGGATTGTTTAGCAAACATGCTCTTAGACCTATTTGAACTGTTTTTTTTAATGAAAATAAGTTTTGTGAAATAGACCCCAAATAAATTCCACAAGATTCCAAAAAAATTTAACGACCAATTTAAAATTCTTTGTGGGTCCCTTATACCTTTTTTTAATAATTTTATTTAGTATCAGGATTGTATACTTACACTGTAAAATGCGAGCTTGATATTAAAATATTTATTTTTCACTGAAATTTTGAAAATAAAAATTAAAAATTAAAAAATCTTTTCATTTCTAAAATATTAAAAAAATATGTTTTATTTAGTGTGCATACTACCAAGTCTCTAAAAAAATTATATTTTGAAAAAATAAAAATATATGGTAAGTTTTATCATTTTTTGTATATACGAAAAAATATCTTTGCATGCTTTTTTGGATCTAATAACTAATTTATTAAATCCATGAGAACTTGACCAATATTTCAATAACCCCTTTAAAAATTTTAATTCGTGAGAATTAATTGTCAATATTTTAGTATAATTGCTAGACCTACAAGTAGGTTGATATATAAATACTAGAAGTTGGTCAGGAAATGCTTAGAATTATTCTGCATTCACCAGTTTTAATTAAGAGTATTTTCACCATAGTACACAAGTTATAGAGAACTTTATCACCTTCTATGATAATATGAATTTTTCTTATAAGAATTTATCAGGGTATACAAGCCTATAATAAATTTGAAATGCTAGATTTACTTATAAAAATAAATGTTTTTGAGTCATAGACTAACTATCAGTTAAAAACTCATCAAAATATTTAAACCACATGAAGACTTAGGTAAGGTGGTGAGTTAGGGTGCTAATACCTTTCCTAACTACAACCAATCCCCTACCTTATAATTTATGATAAGACAAGTATACTCAGGTTTCCTAGCGACCCTAAACTAAATAACAAGGTGGTTACTCTTCAACTGTCATGACACTGCTTACATTGCGTGCCCACATGTAACAAAATGACAATTCCATTGAGGATCTTTTGTTTTGATAGTTTTACATGAAGCTTTGCGTGTTTTATATGGTTTATTTGAATTGATGTTTTAATTTTTTGCATTTGGCTTATTTTGTTTTATGCTTTAGCATGTTTTATCTTACTCATGCATGTATATTGAAAATGGATGAATGTCTTTATACATCACTAGTTTATTTTGTGATATATCGCTTAGGAATGAACACACATGAAAATTTTAGGTTCGGTGGGGAAGTAGCGGCTTACCATATAACTTTCAGTCCAGGTTTAAGTTTGTGAAACCATTCAGGTCTTTGTTCAGTGCTTGGACTAGCAGTGATTAATATATGTATCATTCCACTACTTACTAAGCCTCTATATTGCATTCTCGAGGATTATCACTAGGACAATAATAGACTCTTTTTAGACTAGATAACACCTATCTGAATGTCTTATGTAAAAAGACATAGAACCTGTTTGTAGGAAATATGTTACACAAATAAACATTGTTGTATTAAGACATGTTTAACCTTAAAAAACATCTCGAAATGCAGGACTTGGGGTTGATAACATGACCACCATTAAAGAGATGACTTTTGTTGAATATATGTTGGATTTTGAATTCCTATAATTATTAGAAGAGGATTGCCTGAGACTACATGATAATAAATTGGCCCTCATAAAAAATATGAGTTGCTCAGGAAATAACTTGAAAAATCTCATCTCATATATGAAAAGCATCCACAAGAATGAGTTTTTTAAAAAAATATAAGAGGATAGTGGAAATCATGAATGTATCAAAGTAAAATTCAGCAATTAAGAGCTTGGTGTATTTTTAGGACCTTGAGTACTAATGTTTTGCTTTTGGGAATGTAGACATGTGTCCTACTTTGGAAGAATATGATTTACTGACTGCATTCCCTTAAAATCTATACAAAGTCTACTTCAAGCAAAGGTGCGACAAAATGCTATTAGAGAAAACTGCTACCAGCCTAAAGTGGAAGATGATTGAAAAGGTATTTGAAAGAAGGAAGAATGAATCTAGATTTTTTGAAGAAAAGGGCAGGCTACTTGCTTTAAGAATCTTCGGTTGGTATCCTTTCCAAACCTCACTGGAATAATCAATGTAAAGGCAGCTACAACTTTTTTTTCCATATAAAAACACTTAGATAAATGTCATTATTATGACACTAGTTGCAACTATCTTATTAACCATTATACGAGGGTTAACAAGGGATCAATGAGATTATGTGAACAACTATTGTATATATAACTGATTAGCCATATAGAAATTGAGAGACCAATATTTAACAACTTTTGGTTGTTTACTTAAAGACCGTTATAGATAATTAAAGAAGAGAAATGGAAGGACTTGTTATCATTGTTTAATCTTTACATTAGTCTTCCATCTCAAAGTTCTTATCAACTACTTATTCTTCTTCTTCTATTACTATTACTATTACTATTACTATTACTATTACTATTCTTGTTATTTTTATTATTGTTATATTATTATTATCTATAATTTATACAATTCACCTCCTTGTGATTCGATCTCGGTCTTACCGGGTTATTTATTACTTCGACACTCTTGCACTTAGAAGAAGACATCAGTTTTTTGGTCGTGTCAGGTTTTTGGCGCCGTTGCTGGGGAAGTAAGTTTTTATACAAATTATAGTATTTATTTTAATTTCTCTTTTCACTTTTCTTGTATATAACTTTGTTTCTTCTTCTTTTGTTTTCTTCCTTTTATTCTATTTCTATACATACATGAGAGTGTGGTCGCATACATTAAGTGATAGACTTTGTAGGGTATCCTCATCATTTTCAAAAAATATGGCTGAAGAAGATAACCAGTCATTTCATAATAAGAATAATTGTGTTAGAACACTTAAAGATCACATGAATCCTACATGAACAAGTGCACCATCATGCATAGTTTCCCCCCCAATGCATCTCATTTCAATTTTAAGTTAGGCATTATTCAACTTTTACTTTCTTTTCATGGCTTAGATTTAGAAAATCCATACTTGTATTTAAGAAAATTTGAAAAGGTTTGTAAGGCCTATAATGACTCAAATTGTAGCATGAACACCATCAGATTAAAGCTTTTTTTTTTTTCATTAAAAGATAAAGCTAAAACATGACTATAAAATTTGAGAGTAAGATCCATTAGTGCTTGGGATGAAATGTAACTATAGTTTTTAAAGAAGTTTTTCCCTTCTCAAAGAACAAACTCTTTTAAAAGACAAATCATCATTTTCACTAAAAAATCAGGAGAAATATTTTATCAATGTTAGGATAGATATCGAGACTTGCTTAATACTTGCCCTCATCATGGTTTTGAAAAATAGAGATTGGTTTTATATTTTCATGAAAGCTTAACACCTAAAGATAGACAAATGGTTGAATTGATGTGCAATGGAACCTTTAAAGATAAAGACCCTAATAAAGCAATGGAGTACCTAGACTTGCTAGCTGAAAATGCTCAAAATTAAGACACTACATGCATATATAAGCCTTTAAGTAAAATCCAACCTCATACATCTAATAGAGGTATGTATAACCTTAAAGAAGATCATGACCTTCAAGCTAAGTTTACATCTTTAACTAGAAAAGTTGAAGCACTATAATTAAAAAGGAGTGGTCAATTAAAATCTATTCAAGACGCTGCGTGTCAAATTTGTGAAACAAATGAACACTCAACCAATGATTGTCCAACCTTACCTTCTTTTAAGGAATGTCTCTATGAACAAGCTAATGCTTTAAATAGTTTTCAAATGCCCAATCATAACCTATACTCGTAAACATACAACTTTGGTTGAAGAAATCATCCAAATTTCAGTTGAAAGAGTGACAACGCACAAACTTCATAACCATAATTTCAAGCACACCATAATTTTGAAAATTCTCATAGATATGCACCTCCTTATGCTTTACCTCCTAGAAGAAATCTTGAGGAAACTTAGTATGCATTTATTGAAAAATAAGAGGCAATCAACACTTAACTTGTATAAAACATAAAATGTTTTAAAGATACTCTTGCAAAATTCACATCTGCTCTTAGTTTTCAAAAGAAAGGTAAGTTTCCATCTTAACCATAACAAAATCTCAATGGGCAATATAATGAAAATGCTAGTTCTAGAAGTCAACACATGGATCAAGTTAAATCAATCATCACTTTTTGTAGTGGTAAGGTTATGCAAAAACCAATTCTTGAACTTTGTGAGAAAGATGATGAGTCAATCTCTGAGGGTAAAGAAGGGGTTAAATCTGAACATTGCAAAGAAAAGACTGATTTCCCATCAACACTTTTATTTTCTCATGCCATGACCAAACAAGAAGAAATCGAGGATGAAAAAGGCACCAAAAATATTGATGCAGATTGAGTGTAATAGATTTAACATTTGACATCACACCAATCGATGATTACTTTCCTAACAAATCCTTATTTTCTCTTATTTCAATGTCTTGGTTTGCTAAAAATATCTATTTCTTGCTTTAGGATTTTTGCCAGCTCACTAAAGTACCGAGACAAAAGAAAATTTTTGATTGTCGTGTAAAACATTTATTGGGATGACCCTTATTCAATTATTTTCCCGATCAAATATTTCAAAGATGCATTCTTGACAATGAGGTAAGTAGTGTCATTAAATTTTGTCACTCTAAAGCATATGGGGATCATTTCTCGTAAAAAAAAAATTGTAGAAATCTTACAAAGTGAATTTTACTACCCACCATGTTCAAGGACTTATATGTTTTCCGCAAAACCTGTGAAAATTGTCAAAATATGGGATTTATTTCAAAACACAGAGAATCTTTACATAATCTTCTATTAAATCTTAAGTTTCATCATAGTAGAGATAAGCATCGTGCAATTCATGACTTATGAACCTATTTTCATAAAGAACATGCTTGATATAGTCTTGGGAATTTGACTAAAAAAGACCCTATTTGTTAGTTTTTAAGAAAATTAGATGAGAAACCTATCCCTGACCCATAAAGGGTGTTTAAGCCATTCTTGGACATAAAACCAAGGGGTGATATGAGTCACAATCACAACTACCTGTACATATACATGTTTTTTCAAAAATAAATAAATAAATAAATAAAGAGAGAGAGAGAGTGTGTGTGTGTGTGTGACTTCAGTTTGCCTACATATAGGCGATATGATTGCCTTTTTAATTTCTCATTTATAAAATTATCTCTTCCTTCCCTTTATTTCTACTTAACCCATACATTCAACAAATATAGAAGTGTATAGAAATGACAAGTTCTTCAAGTCATCACATAAAAAATGTTTGTGTTTTCGATGGATTTAGTCTTGGGAAAGAAAATGAGTTTTTAAAATTAGCAAATCATCTTGGTCAGGTACTAGCTAAGAGAAAGATTCATTTAGTGTATAGGGAGACAGTTTTAGTTTAATGGAAAGTGTGTCAATAGCTATATTTTTAGGAGGTAGTCAAGTTTTGGGGGTCGTCCTCAAAACTTTAGCACAAGGAGACATCATTGGAAAAACAATTGGAGAGGAACTACAGGTCTCTACAATGTCTACTCGAATGAATGCAATATTTAACCATGTTGATGCCTTCATTGCCTTGCCAGGTGGTTTGGGCACACTGGAAGAGATCTTTCATATCTCTTCTTGGGCCCAACTGTACATTAACCATAAACCTATAGGTATGTTAAATATTAATGGTTATTATGATAAGTTGTTGTCGTTTCTTGATCATGCTATGAAACACAAATTTCTAACATCTTCGGCATGACAAATCATAATCTATGCTGTTACTGTTGAACAATTGATTGACCAACTACAATCTTTCATTCCTGTAATTGATCCCTCCATGAGTCGTATAAATTGGTCATTTAAAGAAAGCTGTAAAAAGTTTAGATTGGATTTGAGCCTTCATTTGTGAATCTTTGTGTCTTTTGATTTTATTATTGTGCTTTGTTGTTTTTTATATCTGTTTAAGTGTATTTTAGGTTTGTCAGTGTTCGTTATTTGAAGTGATGTCTTCTATACTCTATCTTTCTATATTAGGATATTGAGGACAATGTCTCATTTTGGTTGGGGGAAGAGGGTAGTAGTTGACAAAAAACAAATTAACTAATTGTGTTTTCTATTTCATAAAGCATATGTAAAATTGTTGTTACAAACTCTTTGATTAAAGTGACTATTGAGACGCATCTTAGTAACCATTCTTAACAAGGTCTATCATAATACTTCTTGAAATATTCAGGTTTACAAACTCTTCCATTGTTATCACTTAATTCTACTCATATACTCATTTAACATGTATTCTTAAACCTTAATTTTCACACACACACTTTAACATATGATTGTGGGTTGCACATTGAATTATTACATATTTTATGTTCTTTTGTTAAAGGTAACAACTAAGAAAAATGGATAGTATATAATTTTTTTAAAAAATAAAACAAAACAAAAGTGTAAAAAAAAAATAATGATAATAAAAATATAGATAAGTTTGGTTTTGTAGCCTCCCTAACCTAAGCAATTAAGCCCGAAGGGGTGTTTTAACACCTAATATCCTAAAGTAAACTGACTTGGGAGCTATTGGCCCAACACTTGTTATATGAGTTCAAGAAAAAACCTTAAGAGAATCAAACATTGCACTGTGTGTTTAGGGGTGTCTTAATAACTAATACCCTAAGACCAACTGGTTTGGGAGTCATTAGCCGAAAGCTCATTACATGGGTTAAAGATGCATTGTGTGTTAAGTTACATGAATAATATTTTTTTAAAAATAGAAAAAAATATTAACCTAAGAAAGTTAACCTTAAACATTAGAATAAAAAAATTGTTTTCTTCCAAGTAAAGCCCTATAACTATATGTTGATATATTGAGCACAAAATAAAGATTTATTAATATCTTGTTTAAGAGGTATTGAGCAGATATATAAATTTAATAAGAGTTTATTTATCTGGATAGATTAATGAAAATTGAATGATGAATACCTTGCTTTGTGGAATTTGCTAATTATTTTTCTATTTTAATGCTTTGATTACTATGGACTAGTAATAAGTTGGTTAGAGGGTGTGATTGATACTTAAAAGTACATTTTTTATCAAGGGTTTATGTCATCATTTTACACTTGAAGTATCAATAACTCTTTAACTAAAACATTTTTTTATAATAACATATCTAATAATATAAGATACCTTTAATTTGTGGTAAATATTAATTTTAAATGCAGACCTATCATATAAATAAAAGGATTGATTGATGAATTTAATAATTGAAATTGAAAGGACAAAGAGATCACCAAACTTAGAAAAGAGATGTTGGTGCAGTTCAAATCGGAACACTGTTCTGTAATTGGATCATATCTAGAGCTGTAGATCTTGGATTTAGGTCTACTTTATATGGATGGAAAGGTAAGACATACGCCCATAAATTTCATGGGAGCCCAAATTTAAAAAAAGACATTTTCAAGTTCAAATTATAGTAACAATAAAGAAGTCCACATTTGTCCTAAAGCCCAGATATTATTCAGTTTTTGGCTTATATCTAGAGTTTTAGAAGTCCAAATGACATCCATTTTTTTTCCTAGAAAGCTGAGATAATTTCCTATAACTTTCATGTTTAAGTGGTTTGAATTTTGATGTTATCAATGATATTTTGGGCAGAAAATAAAAGATAAGGATTGTCACCAAGTCAAGAGTTAGCTAGTCACTCATCAATTAGTCATCAAATCAATAGTTTTTAATTTTCTCTCATAAAAGGAGGTATTTGCCATGCATTTAGGCATCTTAGTTTCCAGATCAAGATGAAACTCTTGCTTTCTTTCTTTATATTTTTGTAATGCTTAAGTTTTGCTTTTATTAATATCTTGTTTATGCTTTTGATTTCCTTTTCTTTTCTTAGTTAACTTTTATCTTATTTATGTTATTATGTTATTTCTTTATGTTTCTCTCTTTTATTATGTTTAGCTAAGTTTATTATGTCAAGGTGAAAATGTTACACTAATGGTATAATAACAAGTATAGTGTAAACTTAACATGGACTTTAATGTTTGATACTAACATGTTTTATATTTGTTATCTTGTTCAATCTTTAATACTTTGCTTGTTAAATGACTAATCTAGATTTATGTTGTATAATAGTTGGTACATCAAATGCTTGACACTTTCATAGCACAAACTGTATGGTATAACCAACACCTGAGTTATGAAAGGAACTTGATTTGTTGTTAACATAAGTTATAATCATAAATGCCTAATAACATTTACAAGTATTAGTATTAATAGAATAAGATAACTAATGTAATCATGTTAACAATTTATAATCTGATTAGAACCTTCTTTGTGTGTGGTTTCTAATTGAATAATACGAGTTTATACTATACTTGTTTGATATACCATTAATGGATTCTCTAACCTTAACATTTGTTGTTATCATTGTTTAATTCTTATATTGATCTTCCATCTTAAAGTTTTTATCAACTTCTTCTTTTTCTTCTTCTTCTATTACTACTACTACTACTACTACTACTACTACTACTAATATTACTATACTATTCTTGTCATTTTATTATTGTTATTGTATTATTGTTATCTATAATTTTTTAGTCGTGTCACTTATACATCTACAATTATGAATTCTAGAATTTGTATGCCATGTATTTGCGATATGGGTCCCTTAAATCTAGTTTTCCCTTAAAGAGTCACGAGCTGCCAATGTTTAATGGTGTTAAAAAGGATTTGCTCAACTTCTAATTTAGAAGCATCGTTGTGGTTTTCTTAAAGTTGGTAACAAGAATCTCTATTTTACTATGAACTCAGCTCATAACCTAAGCTCGAATGTCATCTATGAAGTTCTAACACATTCATCAATGAAGACTATAGGGAAATGTAGGCTTTTTTTTCTAAAGAGAGCAACATGTTCATTTATAAGCTAACTTTCACGAAGCTATATAGGCAAAGAACCAATACTGTCTCTGAGTTCTTTATACAAAACATGTTTAGAATTGAATATCATGTTTCTTTTATTTCAATTGACACTTTGAAGCCCATCTTGAAATGTCATTTGATTTCCTTCCAGACCATGTGGAGATTATGGCATCAATAAATTAAGAAGTGTCACTTTACCATGCATACCATGGATCATGCTATTATATGGGCAACCTTACTACCAAATAATGATAGAAGATCCTGAATCCAAAAATATGATATGATACTCTAGAATTTGACATGATGGTTGAAATATCAAAGCATTACATTACAAAATCATGAGATTCTCGTAGCCCAAGTTGTGCTTATATGATAAATAATTATATATATACCATTACGTTAGAGTCAAGTTGTTTGACTCAAAGACTTGGAGATGAAAGCTGTTATATAAAGTAAAGTTTTCGCAAGAAGACTTTTTCATATAAAAAACTATTTGTGAATGGTTCACTTTATTGGCTTATTTTTTAGAGAAACATATTTACATTTGATATGAAGAGGGAGAGTTATTGCTTGTTTCCACTTTCTCCACCGACCTTTAAGGGAAATGATAGGAATGATATTAGGCTTGTTAAATACAAAGGAAAACTTGCCATGACCTGCATTGATAGGGAGTGCAATTTCATGAAAGTATGGATCTTGAAGAGTTACTGACACGATCAAAGAGTTGATGTCTTATCCCAAGTGCAGGAGTATTAAAGTAAAATAATCCGGCAAGACCGGGGTCGAACCACAAGAAGGTGAATTATATAAATTACAAATAAAGAAAAAGATTTGAAGAGAATAATAACAGAAAAAGAGTTGAAGAAAGTTTTGGGATGTGATATTGATGTAAGGATTAAACAATAACAAAACATATGTCAAGGTTATAGGATTCACTAATGATATTTTAAATAAATATAATATAAACTCATTTTATTACTCAACTAGAAACCACACACAAAGGAGGTTCCAATCGAATGATTTCTCATTATTAGCTAATTATAAATTACTAACATGATGATATTAATTATCTTATCTAAGTAATACCATACTTATAAATATCATCAAGCATTCATGTTGCTAGTTTATGTTGACAACAAATCAAGTTCCTATCATAATAACGATGTCGGCCGAAAACTATAAAGGATCAAGCATTTGATGTACCAAATATTATACAACACAAATTTAAATTAACTATTTAATAAGCAAGGTATTAAGAATTAGTAAGATAAAAAGATAAAACATGTTAATAACAATCTTTCTTGGACATAAACATTTAAAGCCCATGTTGAGTTTATATTATACTTATTCTAACACCATTAGAGAAACTTTTTCACCTTGACATAATTAACTTAGCTAAACATTAAGAAGGGGAAAAACATAAATAAACAATATAAGAACATAAACATAATATAAGTTAACTAAGTATAGGAAAGGAAATAAAAAAGCATAAACAAGAGATTACTATAGCATGAAAGAAAACTTGAACATTACAAAGATGTAGAGAGAAAGCAAGAAGATAACTTTGATATGAAAATTAATATGACTAAATACATGAACAATGCCTCCTTTTATAGGCTAAGTTTCAGAACTATTGATTGATTGAAGAATTGGTCGACATCCATTGATTTGGTGGCTAGTTTTTGACATTAATGGTTGCTGGTTTTTTGATATTGTGGGCTGATTATTGATATTATTGGCTGACCAAAATGTCATTGCTCACATCAGAATTATAGCCAACTGAATTATGGAAGTTATGGGCAATTTTCTCAGCTTTCCAACAAAAAAAACCAAAGCTCATTTGGACTTCTAGAACTCAAGATATGAGTCAAAAACTGAATAGTGTTTGAGTTGCAGGACAGCTTCCGACTTCTTCGTTGTTGCTAAGATTTGAGCTTGAAAACGACAGAACTGAGTCCTTGAGTCCTATGA
Organism: Populus pruinosa; assembly: GCA_026413675.1. Classification (NCBI taxonomy): domain Eukaryota; kingdom Viridiplantae; phylum Streptophyta; class Magnoliopsida; order Malpighiales; family Salicaceae; genus Populus; species Populus pruinosa. The sequence goes on along the minus strand of CM048592.1, from coordinate 29,307,391 downwards.
AAGTTGTAGGTCTATGTCTTACCTTTCCATCCATATAAAATAAACCTAAATCTAATATCTACAGCTCTAGATATGATCAAATTACCGAACGGTGTTCGAGTTTGGAATGCACCAGCAACACTTTGCTAAGTTTGGCCCTCTTTTTATCTTTTCAATTTCAATCCTTAAACTCATCAATCAATCTTTTTATTTATATGATAGACCTGCATTTAGGATGAATATTTACCATGAATTAAAGGTGTATTATATTTTTAGACTTGCTAATATAAAACATGCTTTTGTTAGGGAATTTAATGATACTTTAGGTGCAATATGATGACATAAATCCTTAATGAGAATGCACTTTTAAGTACTAATCAGTTACAATGAAAGACAATGACATTCATTTAGAGTCATGGTTTGCTTAATGATGTGGATCTCTGTTTTTTTTTTTTTTTACAAGTTGTGTGTGGTGATGGTGAATTCCTTGGAGAGAGATGAGATGGTTTCTCTTTAAAATTCCCCACTTAGCTGTTGTCTAAGTTGTGTCCTACCCTTTTTGAATTGTTACCTCAAATGTTAAAAGAAAATATCCTATTTGAGAATACCTTCTGGACCTTATCTAAGGGATTGAATGAAGATTTAGGCAGAAACCCTGATGTTAATAAAATATAAATGGACTAAAATTTTAGAATTTGGTTTGATAAAGATTTGATTTGGCAAACAAAATCTAGGATTAGGACGCAATAATTAAAATTGACATATTAACTTAAATGTTTGGATCTTTAGTTTAATTATGTAAGAATCTAGCAATAAATGAGAGATTGCAATCTCTAGTTTAAATATTCAGAATTAATTTTAGACTAAATTGAATTAAACTTAATTGAAATAAATTAGATTGAATTAACTAGATGGAAACAATTAGAACCAAAATAAAGTTATATAAAGATATTAATGAGTCCTCAATATGTTTCTTCCTTTCCATTACATTCATTGACTTTTGAATTTTTCAATTTCATTAAATTAGGGCTTTAAATCTTGAATTCTCTCTCAATTTAATCCCTAAATCAAATCTTTCTAAACAAGTCTCTTTTTAATTTAGTCATTATTTTCTAAATTCTTATAATTTTAACTGGATTTATCGTATATCCTTTTTTTTTTCAATTGCATCCTTAATTGGATCAATTTAGACCTTTAAACTTAACACCTTATTGCAAATTCATCTTTGATTCCTAAAATTATACAATTTTGATCAATCTAACTTCTAATTCTAATTTTCTTCTTCAATTAAGCCCTTCATTAATTTCTAATTCGATTATTTGTTTCAAAATTATCCTTGAATTTCAAATTTCTTTCACTCTTAGTCAATTAAATTAAGCCATTTTCTCAATTTTTTCTTTGATTCAAACCTCAATTATGACCCAAAAAGTTTCTAACTTAATTTTTACATGAAATCCTTAATTATTAGTACAATTTTCAACCATAGCTATATTTTTTATTGTATTTTTGTTTTTTTTTTATTTTCAATATTTTTCACTCACAAAAATTAAATAAAAATAAAGAAAATAATGAAATAATTAAAATTACTTAAAAGATATTTTTTTATATTTTTTCTAATTTTTGAACAATGTACAAAAAGAGATAAAAAATTTAGTTACAATAATGTTAATGCATGAACTCTTAAATGTAGAAAATAACATAAAATCACTCTCTACTTGATAAATCCAAATTTAACAAGCCTAAAAAATCACTCAAAATGCCTGAAAATGTCAAAGAACCAAAAAAAAATATTTATAGGCTTAGGCATGGCAGCTTGAGCCTAACTAATACCAAGGTGCATGGTTGCCTGAGCTCATACTAGTTGTGCTCCGCTTGCACCTCAGCTTTCATATGGATTCGGGCTACTATAACTGAGCTCAACATGTTTAGGTTTGAGTAGCAAGTTTGGACCTATTTTTCACGTTTAATAGGCTTAAGAATTTTGTCCAAATCCAACACTATTAGGATTTTTTCAGGACCCCATATAGGTTTATTTCTTTATATTAATCTAATATGTATTATTTTGAGTAAAATATAACTTAAAATATCACAGAAGTAAAATTATACTTTTGCTCCTCCTCTCTATAAGACTCATGGGCTATAAATATATTATAAGTCCTTCAAACTCAAGGTTTACAATCTCTTCACTTTTAATATTTTTGGCATACATATTTTCAAAACCTATCTCTAAAATATTATTATATTTTTTTCTCTATACAAAGTCATTAACTTAAGCATTTAAGAGTTCCCATATCCATCAAAGAAGAGCTTTTGCAAATAGTAGTTATCATCCACCTTAGCTTACCACGCACCACCAGTTACCAACCACTTGGACTTTATATATCAAGCCACCAACCACCTTGGATAAGAAAAATAGATCAAATTATTTAAATTAAGAGATTAACTGATTATCCAACACATCAATCTTATTCTTAAGCATCTAGGATTTTGTTATATCATCAATGGTGCCATATATGAGAAATTGATTAAAAAGCTATTAGTTTCTAAAACCTTTTTTTTTTTTTAACATTTATAGATTATTTTATAACACACATAAGCCAGAACATGAGACAAATCTATCTGTTATCGCGAAACTTCTACCCAAATAGACCTTCAATAACTCACCAGTCATATGCAACTCCTCACTCAGGTCGTGTTGGTACCTAATGGCAAAATTAGACATTTTCACTCCCAATAAGTAGCTTCAACAACATACAACACCCTAACTCCATGATCATTGGTTGTACTAGGCCCCTTTAGATGATTACACTTCTAAGAAAAGAGTAAGAAAAATGAAATTCCTAAGAATCTCTTAAGGGCTTGCTCGTGCCATCACGATACCCATGTATAAAGCTGGTACACTAAACGTACTCCCCCTGACTACCATGAGATAAAAATCAATTATTGTAACTATCGTTTCATGTTAAATTCCCTAGGCTCTTAAGAGCCTAACAAACAAAGGACTAAGAGCGTGGTAGCCTAAGCCCATTTACTACTAATTAGTACTTTAAAGTGCATTTTTATCAAGATTTTATATCATTATTTTGCACTTCAAATATCAATAACTCCTTAACTAAAGCATGTTTTATAATAACATATCTGATAATATAAGATACCTTTAATTTATGGTAAATATTCATTTTAAATGCAGGCCTATCATATAAATAAAAGGATTAATTGATGAATTTAAGAACTGAAATTGAAATGACAAAGAGATGGCCAAACTTAAAAAATAGATGTTAGTGCAGTCCAAACCAGAATATTGTTCGGTAATTGGGTCATATCTAAAGATGTAGATCTTAAATTTAGGTCTACTTTATATGGATGGAAATGTAAGAGATAGGCCTATAACTTTTATATGGAGCCCAAGATTTAAAAGGGTCATTTTCATGTCCATATTGTAGCAACAATAAAGAAGTCCAAATCTATCCTACAGCCCGTGCACTGTTTAGTGTTTGTTCCATATCTGGAGTTCTAGAACTCCAAATGATCTCTATTTGTTTTTTCTAAAATGTTGAGAAAATTTCCTACAACTTTATGTTTTCAAATGATTCAAATTCTAACATTATCAATGATATTTTGGACAGACAAAAGAAGATAAGGATTGTTGCCAAGTCAACAGTTGACCACCTACTCATCAATTAGTTATCAAATCAATAGTTTCCAATTTTGGCCTATAAAATGGGCATTTGCCATGCATTTAGGTATCTTGGTTTCCAGATCGAGATCATGCTCTTGCTTTCTCTCTTTGTATTTTTATATTACTTAAGTTTTGCTTTTATTAATATCAAGTTTATGTTTTTCAATTTCTTTCCTTGACTTAGTTAACTTTTATCTTATTTATGTTCTTATTTTATTTATTTATTTATTTATTTTCATTATGTTTAGCTAAGTTTATTATGTCAAGGTGAACAGGTTACACCAATAAGCATAGTGTAAACTTAATATGGACTTTAATGTTTGATACTAACATGCTTTGTATTTGTTATCTTGTTCACTCTTTAATACTTTGCTTGTTAAATGACTAATCTAGATTTATGTTGTACAATACTTGGTACAAGAAATACTTGGCACTCTCATAGTTCATATTGTATGGTATAACCAACACCTGAGCTATGAAAAGAACTTGATTTGTTGTTAACATAAGTTATAATCATGAATGTCTGATAATATTTACAAGTATTAACATTAATCAAATAAAATAACTAATATAATCATATTAACAATTTATAATCTGATTGGAAACTTCTTTATGTGTGGTTTCTAATTGAATAATAAGAGTCTATACTATACTTGTTTGACATACCATTAGTAAATCCTCTAACCTTGACATTTATTGTTATCATTGTTTAATCCTTACGTTAACCTTTTATCTCAAAGTTCTCATCAACTTCTTCTATTTCTTCTTTATTATTATTATTATTATTATTATTATTATTACTATTAGTATTATTATTACTATTACTATTACTATTACTACTACTACTACTACCACCACCACCACCACCACTACTATTGTTATTATTACTATTATTATTATTACTACTACTATTTTTATTGTTGTTGTTGTTATTTATAATTTATACAATTAACCTCCCTATGGTTTGACCCCAATCTTACCGGGTTATTTATTACTTCAATACTCCTACACTTGGAAGAAGATATTAATGTTTTGGTCGTGTCAACTACCAAAGTGCATGGACTCAAGCATAGTAGCTTGATGCTAGGTGCACACCTAGGGTGGGCGTGACATGCCCACCTGGTATTGGACATGCACCCTAACACTAATATAGGCAGTCCGAACCCAATGTACTTGAGTCCAAACAGCGTGCTTGGATCCATTTTTCACCTTTAATAGGCTTAGACACCTTGCTTGAGCCCAACATTCCATTGGAAGTTTTTTCAGGATTCGATATAGGTCCCTTAGTATTTTATGTTAATCTAATACGTATTATTTGAAGTAGAATATCACTAAAATTATTATAGTGGTAAAATTACACATTAGCTTCTTTTCTCCACAAAAAGGAAAAATTCATGGACTATAATTACTCAATGAATCCTTTGCACTCAAGGTTTACAATTTTTTTACTTTTAACATTTACAACATACATGTTTGCAGAGTCAATCTTTTTAAAATATTATTATACTTTTTCTATGTACAAAGTTATTGACTTAAAGAAGATCTTTTGTGAATATCAACTATCTTGACTTACCATGTACCACTAACTACCAACCACCTAGACTTTCCGTATCAAGTTATCAAACACTTTACATGGGAGAATTAATTAAATTACTTAAATTAAGAGATTAACTGATTATATAACACATTAATTTTATTTATAAGCATCTTAGATTTTAAGATATCGCACTGCTCTTATAAAACAATTTAATTTTTAAAGTTGAATTAATTATTAGTTATTTAATAAAATATATAGTCTTATTCAATAAGTTACATGGAAAAATATACACATTCATTTTAATACTGGACTTGTATCTTACAATGTAAGTATACAACCCAATATTAAGCAAACTTGGTAGAAAAATATTTAAGAAAGTCACAAATTTTTTTAAAATGATTTTTATTTTTTTTTTGAATTTTTTTGAATTTTGTTTGTTTATATATATATATAATATAATATAAATTATTAAATATTAAAAAACATGTGGGCTGGGCCGGGCTCAGCCCATGAAAAGTGGGCCAAAATCGGCCCAAAATGGGTGAGCTGATGTTGGTCAAGACTCTTGGTTTGGGCCGGGCTGGGCCATAATTGGCCCGACCTAATAGCTAATTAATTAGCTGCTGCATGTAGAATTTGCATATAGCAACTACGATGGCGGGGGGAGGGGGAAGATGACCGGAGAATCAAGCAGGAAGGAGACTTACCTGGCGTTGTAGAGCTGGCGGTCTAGTGGAGGACGACGGCGTGGCTGGTGGCTGCAGCTGTGGAGGTCGACAATGGTGGTGGTGGTGGCTGAAGGCCATGCTAGAGAGGGAAGGAAAGAAAATTTACAGAATCCTGCAAAAAAAAACAGGTTTTTGGCTGACTTTAGACTCGATTTTCTCCTCCGTCTGAGCATGAAATTTGCTCCTATTTATAGGCATCGAAAGAGGGTAATCTCGTCTTCAACGGGGAAAACTTTTCAGCCTTTAATTCGTCTCGAGGAATCCAGGCCGTTGGCTCAAAGTGTGCACCTCGAACTGCCAAATTTGACAAATCCCACACTGCAAGCTGCCCAAGGTGGCCACTTTAGGCCGACCAATGGAGCCTTTTTGAATCTTATAAATCTGACTGGACAATTCATGAGGCTAGAGGGGTTGTAGGTGAACATGTTGGTGCACGCGTTGTCGGTGGTGGCCAAACGAGGCCGAAAATACGTCTGGAACGTTGCTACTCGGGCAGCTTTTCGGGGAAGACGATGAACAGTAACCTTTTTTTTTTCAACTTCAGCCCCAAATTTACGCGTCTTTTTCATTATAGTCCTTGGTCTCAGATTTATGCAATTTCACCCCTAATTGACCATTAAACTCTTAATTTCTTCAATTTGACCCTTGATTTCACTCAATTAAGCCCAAATTAGACTCCCAAACTTAATTTTTTTCACAAATTAAGCCCTAAATAAAATTAATTTGACCCATTTAAAGTATAATTAAGTCCTTGCACTTAATTAAATTCTTCAATTTGGACTTAAATTAATTCTTGAACATAATTAAAATTCAATTTGGCCCATGATTAAATCAAATTGACCCATTAAAAATTTAATTATATCATTGGACTTAAGTTTTATGCAAATTCATCCAATGCTCATTTAATTTGACCTTTGAACTTGCATTTTTCTATTTTTGGGCCTAATAGGGTACAATTATACCTTGAAATTCCTTCAAAAATTACAGCTTTATTTTTGCCTATTTTTGCAGTATTTATAGATCAACTTTCTCCACATTTCCAACATTTATTTTATTTTTTTGATTTTTATTTTTTTAAAAAGTGGATTTTAGAGAATAACCCAAAATTGGGTTATGACCTTTACAATGCTTATGATAGAAAGTCACGTAAGAGACTTTAGATGGTAAGCGTTGTAAAGAAGAAAGAAAAAAGAAAAAAAAAAGGATGAGATATGATTGACTCATCTTGTTGAGAAATGATGAATCCTCTTGAGGGCTAGAAAGCGTACTCAGAGTAAAAACTGGAAGAGTTTTTTTGAAAATTCAAAGATTTTGGAATGGTCAAATTGTCATGGGTGACCTGCCCAATGAATTTTTTTTTTTGAGGTGGTCTCATTGTAATGGGTGACCTACTCGGGTGAAAAACGCGAATAAGTTTTAAAGAGGTGAAAAATACAAAGACTTTTCAAAAGTGGTGAGAAATACAAAGATTTTTCAAAAGTGGTGAGAAATGCGAAGATTTCTCAAAGTGGTGAAGAGGTGAAAAATATAGAGATTTTTTGAAGTGGTGAAAAATACAAAGATTTTTCAAAAGTGGTCTTATTGTAATGGGCAACCTGCCCGAGTGAAAACACAAAGATTTTTCAAAGTGGTGAGAAATGCGAAGATTCCTCAAAATGGTGAGAAATGAAAAGATTTTTTAGAGTGGTGAAAAATATAAAGATTTTTCAAAAGTGGTCTTGTTGTAATGGGCAACCTGCTCGGGTGAAAAACACGAAAATTTTTCAAAGTGGTGAAAAATACAAAGATTTTTCAAAAGTGGTCTTGTTGTATTGGGCAACCTGCCCAGGTGAAAAACGCGAAGAAGTTTTAATAAGATGAAAACTACGATGATTTCTCAAAACGGTTATATTGAAAAAGCGTCACCAATCTAGATGGAAGATTTTGCAAGTGGTGAGAAATGTAAGGATTTCTCAAAAGATGGTTTCATTGTAATGGGCAACCGACCCAAATAGAAGATTTTGAAGGTGGTGAGAAATGCAAGGATTTCTCAAAAGATGGTTTCATTATAATGGTCAACTAGCCCAAATAGATGATTTCAAAGGTGGTGAGATGCAAAGATTTCTCAAAAGATGGTTTCATCGAATAAAAGATGAAAAGGGTTTTCAAAGAGGTCAGATTATGATGGGTAACCAGCCTAAGTTAAAACAATGAAATGTCTTCAAGAGACAACATGATGGGACTCGAAGGTGCACTATTCAAACAATGGAAGCTTGACAGAGTGTTCAAAAAGAGATAGGACTCAAAAAGGAACGAATGCTAAACAACGCACTTGAAAGGAGGTAAGGGTAGAAAATACGCTACCTAAGAGGTGAGTGCTCAAAGACGCACTCAAAAGGGAGGTAGGGTTGGAAAACACACTACCTAAGAGGTGAGTGCTCGAAGGCGCACTAAAAAGGGAGGCAGGGTTGGAAAACACACAACCTAAGAGGTGAGTGCTCGAAGGCGCACTAAAAAGGGAGGCAGGGTTGGAAAACACACAACCTAAGAGGTGAGGGCTCAAAGGCGCACTAAAAAAGGAGGTAGGGTTGGAAAACACACTACCTAAGAGGTGAGGGCTCGAAGGCACATTAAAAAAGAAGGCAGTGTTGGAAAACACACTACCTAAGAGGTGAGGGCTCGAAGGCACACTAAAAAGGAGGTAGGGTTTGAAAACACGCTACTTAAGAGATGGTGACTCAAAAGAGCACATAAAAGAAAGTGAGGGCACAAAGGCACACTCAAAATGAGGTAGGGTCAGAAAACACGCTACCTAAGATATAGTGGCTCAAAAGAGCACATTAAAGGAAGTGAGGGCATAGAGGTACACTTAAAATGAGGTAGGGTTTAAAAGAGCATGCTACCTAGGAGATGGTGGCTTAAAAGAGCACTTAAAAAGAAGTGAAGGCATAAAGGCACACTCAAAATGAGGTAGGGTTTAAAAAGCATGCTACCTAAGAGATGGTGACTCAAAAGAGCACTTAAAAGGAAGTGAGGGCATAAAGACACACTCAAAATGAGGTAGGGTTTAAAAAAGCACGCTACCTAAGAGATGGTGGCTCAAAAGAGCAATTAAAAGGAAGTAAGGGCACAAAGGCACACTCAAAATGAGGTAGGGTTTAAAAAAGCACACTACCTAAGAGATGGTGGCTCAAAAGAGCACTTAAAAGGAAGTAAGGGCACAAAGGCACACTCAAAATGAGGTAGGGTTTATAAAAGCACGCTACCTAAGAGATGGTAAAACTGATCTGAGAATGTTGAAAGCAATGCATTATGATCAATATGCATGTATACTTACCTAAGAAATATAGGTCCCCATTTCTTCATGGTGTCTTTCTTTTCTCAAAAGTTGGAGTGTTGGCAGTAAGCTTTAATGGCTCTTTTCGCTCTTGCTTACTCAAGTCAAATCTTGATTTTGACCTCTAGGAAGGACTTAATGTCATCATACTTCTTTGTCCTCCACGCTTTATCTCAATGGTTGCCCATTTTGCTTGGCATTCTTCTTAGAAAAGAGAATCATGGAGCGAGCCCTACCAGACGTTTTTTGATTGCCCCCCAACTTGATCATGCCTCCAAGTATTTAATTTGGGTTTGAGGATGAGGCTATATGGAAAGTTTGGTATTTGACAAGGAGTTGTTTTCATGCAGAATTTTTGGAATTTCAATGCTATTCCAAACACAAAAATCATTTTGACATCGATTCAAAGCAAACTCATTCTGAAGAAATTCAAGTGATTCCTATGGAGAGGTTTTTAGAAGTGATGAAACTTTTAGTTTTGATTTTGGTAAAAATTATGAAGTGACATTTGGTTGGTCATAAAAGGTTTAAATTTCAATTTGAGGGTTATTGAGAACCATTTTTCAAAGCATTCATTTATTTGCATGAATAATGATTTTCTTCCGCATGAGAAAGCACTGCCCACCGATCCAGATTGCTTGTCTTTGATTAGAAAGGGCTTGATTAAGCACGTAATGTAGGCTTGGGCTATTAGTTATGAAGAAAAGGATATTTGTAGGCTCAAAAGGTGTTTAAGGGACTTTATGACTAAGGATCACTAGTGCTTATTTCTCAAACTTTTTGTTCATACATTTCTAGACCTTGGAATTGATTTGTAAAATGGTCCATGGTGCCCTCCATTGTTGGGCTTGGGCTTTTTCTCTTTGTTTTTGTTTTCTTCATTTGGTCGAGCATCATTGCATTGGCCCTTTTTATGCTCAAAATTTTTGGATCCTTTGGATTTTTTTTTATGCCCCTTAACTTTGTATGGGCACCTTCAATGATTATGAATTTTCTTTTATGCCCCCAAGAGTTATTTAGGCATTTTTAATCATTAAGGATTTTTTGGCACTTGCCCCCTAGTGTAGGGTGTGATCCTAGTCAAGGTTATTTAAAAAAAAAAACATTACCAGGCTCAAAAGGGGACTGCAAAGGATATATTTCAGCCTTGTGAAAAAGATTGTCAAAGATGACCTTTCTTCATCTCAAATGCATGCCTTTAGGATCGGGAAGCCTTGTTTTCATATGAATATGCAAAGTGATTTCTCATTATTCATTCAAATGAAACTCAGCTTTAGAGTCACTTCATGATGTTTTTTTCTTTTTCAGGTTTTCTAGGTGTATGGTTACCTCTCTAAGAAATCACCTGAATTTTCAGAACTTGTTTATTTCGGACAAACACCAACATGATTTTTGTTTTTGTACTAAACTTTGAATTCCTAAAAAATCTCGGTGTAATGGTTTTATGCTCAATGTGTTATTTACATGAAACGATAAAGGCATGTCATAAACACAGAAAAACACATGATCTTATTAACAAGAAAGGCTCGTTTGACAAGGAAAGTCTGGTGGCATCATGAGTTAATTTGCCAACAAGACTAAAATATGACAAAAATAACTTTATAGACATTGTCACTACACGACGTCGGGCGACGGCTCCACTCCCTTTTTTGTTTGGTTTTTTTTAAAACACAAAAAAAGAATTTATTTTTTATTTGATTGGGGAAATAAAGATTTTTATTGGAGTCGCCGTCTAGTAATTTGAGGGAACTAGAAATCCAAAATTAGACATTGGTCCTAGAGATTCGGGTACTGGGTTAGTTATGATTAAGGGAAGGTAGACACCACCCTTAAAACATCCTTTTAGAGAAAGGTTACCTTTACTTGTGTGTTTTTCTTATTTTGATTTAAATGCTATTATATTTTGAGCTTATTTGTAAATTTTTAACATGGTTAACATCGGTCCCTAAAAATAGGAGACACGTTAAAAATGACATCAGTCCCTAAAATTAGGAGACTTTGTCTAAAATGTCGACGTTTATCCCTAAAAAGGAGAGTTACGTCTGATTTACCAAAATAAATAATAATGGACATAATTCATATTTGGTATTTAAATTTTTGACATCGGTCCTTTTCTATAAATAAAAGAGACGTGTCGACAAATAATATTTATTTTATAAAATAAAAATTATTTTGATATCATTCACAAATAGATATATCAATTCTTGAAAATTGGGTTTTTGATCCATGAACAGTGATATGATAAAATAGGTGTTGAACCCGCATCGTTATTTATTTTTGGTTTATTTTTTGTTGTTTTTTTCACGTGCAAAAATTTACAAGTATTTATATATAAAAATATCAAAAAATACCATAAAATATCATAGAAAATTACCTGAGTACCCCTGTATAGGCAAAAGACTGAAATACCCCGGATTTATCGAAAATTTACAAAAGTACCATTGGCAGCGCGTGTGGCTCACGCGCGGTTATTGTTGACGGCGGCGAAATTTTCCGGTGAGATTCCAGCCAAACGATGGTCGATTCTGATGGTGGTGGTCTCGTTGGCCGTTGATGACTGAGGAGGGAGAATCGACGACTTGAAGGTCGATGACGGTCGCGGCCTTTTTCCGGCCAAACTAGCCGGTGAAAAAGTGTAAAACGGCCGGGGTTTTGCTTCGGAGGAGGCGATGCATGTTTCTGTGACGGTTTCACGGCTTGAAACGGCCGGAAATGGGAGATCGGTGGAGAGAGAGGGAATGTCGGCGAGAGGAGAGAGAAGCTCTAGGTTGTGCTACCGTATGGTCGAGTGTATGGTGCGCTCGTGCGTCTGAAGGCTGTGAACCGTTGGATCTCGGATGAACAGATCGTGCGGCTGTGATTCGTTTGATCTTCAAGTTGATCGGACGGTCAGGATTTAATGGGCTACGATCTAGTGTGTCGCGGTATACCGAGTGCTTGGTACACCTCCTAACGTGGTGTAACAAGATCGAAGGTCAGATTATTTGAAAGGCTGAGATTGATTTGGGTTTTAATCTGGTGTGGTAAAGCCTATTGTATCCTAAGAAATCAAAGGCTCAGATCTAAACACTATTAGATCTAACGGTTGGGATATTTTTGGTATTTTATAATTTGTTAAAAAAAAATTTAATATCTTACTAGGGTGCAGAAAAAGTATAAGAAAAATGAATAGTATCCAAAGAGTAACCAAACAGTAATGCTCAAATTCAGAATTCAAATTCAGAATGATTTTTTTATCTTTTTCTCCTCCCTTCTGTCTTGATTTCATTGGCTATTTATAGCCAATGAAATCAGACAACAAATCACGTGATTATGAAAATAATCACGGGATTGTTAAAATTTTCAACGTCCACCGATTACTATTTGTTTTATTATATATAATAATACTAAATAATAATAATAATATTTATTTATAGGAGTAAAAATTAAAAATTCAAATCAGTATTATAAAAAGTTTTTCATCCGCTAAAAATCAATTTTAAATTACAAAAAAAAATCTTTATACAGGTATCAACTTGGTGGACCAGTTTTTTTTTTTTTACCAAAAATACCAGTTTTGACCAAAAATAGTCTAAAACTCATTTTTTTATCGCGGTCGACATGGTGGGACCCGTATTAACCTGGTGGACTCGGTTTTGACCGAAAATGACAGTTTTGACCCGAAACAGCCCGAAACTCATTTTTCATCCCGGTCAACATGGTGGGACCCGTATTGACCCGGTGGACTCGGTTTTGACCGAAAATGATGGTTTTGACCCGAAACAGCCCGAAACTCATTTTTCATCACGGTCGACATGGTGGGACCCGTATTGACCCGATAGACTCGTTTTTTATCGAAAATGATGGTTTTGACCCGAAACGACCCGAAACTCATTTTTCATCGCGGTCGACATGGTGGGACCCGTATTAACCTGGTGGACTCGGTTTGGACAGAAAATGATGGTTTTGACCCGAAACGGCCCGAAACTCATTTTTCATCCCGGTCGACATCGTTTAACCCGTATTGACCTGGTGGACTCGATTTTGGTAGAAAGATGTGGTTGACTCGAGAAAATATATTTTAGACTCTTTTTTTTTCCTTTTTCTTTCTTTTTTTTTTATATTTATTATATTTTTTGTCATGAATAATAAGATAAAATAACATTCAAAAAAATTTTAGTGAATCCAAAATTGGGTTACAACATACATGATCAAATGGAGGCAATTATTAGGGGTAGACGCCATCCTTCTATCTTATGACAGAACTTTGTCTTTGTCCTCGAGAATTCAAACTGCTTTCTCTACACCCTACCCATGCTTCACGTTTGGAGTTCCATCGAGGGTTATCCATTCAGCTTTAATCAAATGCACAAGCCTCTTCTTAAAGGCACTACAAGTATGAATGTCATATCCCGCGGCGCCAGCATGGTATTTGCAAGTGAGGTCAGGCTTATACCAATTAGGGTAAGGTTGTTTTAGAGGTGTCAAGGGTTCTGGAGCTATATACCCGACGCTCAGTAGCTTTTGGTACATCTCCTTTAAGGGCAACGATAATGGAGGTAGTTGTTCTTGGGCTCTTTGGTGTTTTGTTTGAGGCTCAGGTTTTATAAAAGAGACGAGATTGATGTTGGCGATTTGGGATGAAAAGGATGAAGTGTGATATGAGTCAACTTCTTTCTTTTCGAAACCCCTTTTATCCATAGGTGTAGAGATTCTACCACTCTTTACTCCTTGTTCTATGTGCTCAGCTACTACCATAGCATTAGTAAATTGCTGGGCCGAACTACCCATTACATGCTCATAATAGGGGGCCTTGAGTGTGTTGGCAAACAAAGTGACCATCTCTTTATCCAGAAGTAAAGGATGTACTTGAGCAGTTAGGTTTCTCCACCTTTGAGCATATTCCCTAATGCTTTTCTTATCTCCTTTCTCCAAGTTAGACAGATTGGTTCTGTTAGGAGCAATATCCATGTTGTATTTGTATTGCTTGATGAAAGCATTTACGAGGTCTTTCCATTTTCGGATCCTTGTGTTGTCCAATTTCATATACCAGTTCAATGCTGCCCCACCTAAGCTATCATGGAAAGAGTGCATTAGTAGTTTTTCATCATGTACTACTTCTGTCATTTTATTGCAGTAGGATTTGAGATGAGTCATAGGGCATTATGTTCCAGTGTATTTGATAAATTCAGGAACATGAAACTTCTTTGGGACAACCATATTTGGGATCAAACACATTTCTAGCGCCCGTACTGAATCATACAAATCTACCCTTTCAATGGCTTTAATCCGAGCTTCCAACGCCGCCATCTTATCTTGGTCAATGTCATTAGATGGCTTAGTCTTATGAGACTCATTGGCAAATAGATCTAGGACTGTAGGGGCTGGTGCTGATGGCATTGAGTGCACAAATATTAGAGGTTCTTGACCTTGCCCACTCATTGTTTCTTCGGTTTGAGCTGTTGTTGAAGGCTGAGTTGGCCGATTGGAAGGACCTTCACTAGAGGCATTTCTAAGTGTTTGCTCGAGTAAGCTAGTGAGGCGAGCTACGCTTGCTTTTAGAGACTCTAATTCTTCTTGGAAATGGGCACCACAGTGAGCACGCTCTTCATCTTCCATGTTTCTTGCTTGGAGTCGGGTGTTGTAGGCTCTTTGGGGACCTATATTTTAGCCCGATGCAAGTATGTATGTTATTTATAATGGAACGGTGCATGTGTATGGATGCAAAGGCATATGAATAGAAAAAATCCATGAAAAATGAATATATAGGGAAATCATGCTCTAAAGAAAGGTTCTAGGTCATTATATGATAGGTAGAATTTCTACCTAGTCTTAAAAGGGTCTATGAACTACCTAGTGACCACTTCACGTGAAGGCAGTGTAGGGGTTTACAAGGAATGGTTAGGGCACAGTGTGACCACCATTAATGAGTAAACACTCAGCTCATAGTTGGATGTTTCACGAATCTGAACCTCGACTGAAAGTCATGAGGCAGACCGCTACTCCCCACCTATCCTAGAATTGGGTGTCCTTGCAAAATTAAAAAATACATGTATTTATGTATGAACAAGAAATAAAATGTGTTGAAACAGTAAATTTTAAATAAACAAAAACAAGTAATCAAACAATCAAACAAACAAAACTTAGTCCGACCAAACAAGGCGTCCCTAGTAGAGTCACCATTTTGTCGCACGTCGGAAAATCCGCGCGGCGTGTATTGGCGATTTTTTTGTTTTTGTTGTGCTTGGTTCTTTTGAAGTCGCCACCTAGTATTATGGTCACTAGGAACCTATAGCCTGTGAGAGTCTGAGTAAGGAACTGGTTATGTAAGGGGATGACGCATCACCCCCAGTGCAACCTACCTAAAGTAAGCTGCATTGTTGTTTGATTATTTTTCTAGGTCTTTTCTAAAGTTCAAGACAGATCTCCCTTCATGAGAGAATCTCTATCTTATTGGGTTAAATCCTATCCATTCTAAAGTCCAAATTTTAAAATTGCTTTTATTTACACCTTGTATCTTTAATACCCGAGGGTGTACTTTATCGTATAATTTTACACCCCACAAATATTAAAGTCTACATCTTAATCCTAAAAAAAAAGATGTAATTTTTTTTATTTTCAAATATGCTTGAAAAATTCTTTAGGATTTGGCTGTATACAAATAAATATTTGTTTTTGAATTTTTTTGTTTTTGAATATTTTAGAGAAAACCAGGGATTTTAATATCGGACTTGTATCTTACAATGTACGTATACAACCCAATATTAAGCAAACTTGGTAGAAAAATATTTAAGAAAATCACAAATTTTTTTGAAATGATTTTTAAATTTTTTTGATTTTTTTTGAATTTTTTTTGTTTATATAATATAATATAATATAATATAAATTATTAAATATTAAAAAACATGTGGGCTGGGTCGGGCTTAGCCCATGAAAAGTGGGCCAAAATCGGCCCAAAATGGGTGGGCTAATGTTGGCCCAAGACTCTTGGTTTGGGCGGGGCTGGGCCATAATTGGCCTGACCCAATAGCTAATTAATTAGCTGCTGCATGCAGAATTTGCATGTAGCAGTTACGATGGCGGGAGAGGGGGAAGATGACCGGAGAATCAAGCAGGAAGGAGACTTACCTGGCGTTGGAGAGTTGGCGGTCTGGTGGAGGACGACGGCGTGGCTGGTGGCTGCAGCTATGAAGGTCGGTAATGATGGTGGTGGTGGCTGAAGGCCACGGTGGAGAGGGAAAGAAAGAAAATTTGCAGAATCCTGTAGAAAAAAATAGTTTTTGGCTGACTTTAGACCCAATTTTCTTCTCCGTCTAAGCATGAAAGTTGCTCCTATTTATAGGCAAGGAAAGAGGGTAATCTTGTCTTCAAGGGGGAAAAATTTTCAGCCCTTAATTCGACTCGAGGAATCCAGGCCGTTGGCTCAAAGTGTGCATCTCGAACTGCCAAATTTGACAAATTCGACCGCTGCAGGCTGCCCAAGGTGGTCATTTTAGGCCGACCAACGGAGCTTTTTGAATCTTATAAACCCGACCGGACAATTCACGAGGCTAGAGGGGTTGTAGGTGAACATGTTGGTGCACGCGTTGTCGGATTTGGTGGCCAAACGAGGCCGAAAACGCGTCTGGAACGTTGCTACTCGGGCAGCTTTTCAGGGAAGACGATGAAAAGTAACCCTTTTTTTTTCAACTCCAGCCCCGAATTTACGCGTCTTTTTCATTATAGTCCTTGGTCTCAGATTTATGCAATTTCACCCTTAATTGACCATTAAACTCTGAATTTCTTCAATTTGACCCCTGATTTCACTTAATTAACTTGGTAAAAATTAAATTTGGTTTCTTAAAATTCCAATTTTCTCAATTAAGTCCAAATTAGACTCTCAAACTTAATTTTTTTTCACAAATTAAGCCCCAAATAAACTTAATTTGACCCTTTTAAAGTATAATTAAGTCCTTGCACTTAATTAAATCCTTCAATTTGGACCTAAATTTATTCTTGAACATAATTAAAATTCAATTTGGCTCATGATTAAATCAAATTAGCCCATTAAAAATTTAATTATATCATTGGACTTAAGTTTTATACAAATTCGTCCAATGCTCATTTAATTTGACCTTTGAACTTGCATTTTTCTATTTTTGGGCCTAATAGGGTACAATTAGGCCTTGAAATTCCTTCAAAAATTACAGCTTTAGTTTTGTCTATTTTTGCAGTTTTTCTAGATCAGCTTTCTCCATATTGTCAGCCTTTATTTTAGTTTTTTGATTTTGATTTTTAAAAAAAGTGGATTTTGAGAAATAACCCAGAATTGAGTTTTGACACGGGTCAACCCATGTTGACCCTCTCAACCTGTGATCTAGGCCTTACCAAGGTCAACTCTCAAGCTGAGTTTTAAAATTATAAAAATAATAATTTTTATTCTTTTATTGACTCAGATCAACTTCAATTGAGTATTCTGATCTAAGACCCGAGTCTTGTCTTTGGTTGACTTTCTTAACATGTGACTTGAGATTTTTCCCTTGTAACTTATGTTTTGAAAGTATAGAAATTAATTCTAAAATTGTTTGAAAGATATATTTATTTATATGTCTTTATCTTTGTTTTACTTAAATGTACTTCTATTTTTATTATTTTTGTACTTTTTATTCCATAACAACATGGAGACCTGACCTAAATGTTATCCTTAAACAAACCGTATTCTACCAAGTCCAAATAATAATAATAATAATAATATGCAATAACCCAATCCAAATAGTATTGGACTAGAATATTATTAAATACATTACACTTATTGTCATAGGATAGAGTTCGTAGTCTGGCCCGTATAACTCCTTACAAAGGGGGGGAAAATAGATGACATCGAGTTTGTTTATTTCAATTGTATATATGTATGTATTGACTAAAGAAGTCTAGGTTTTGATTAGGGTTAAATGTCATGAAATTTATCTAAGATTAACAATAGGCTTTAAGAAATAATCTACATGTAATGATCAAATGTAAATTTCACCAAGCAGGGAATACATGAAAAGGCGACCTCTCAACTACTATTAAAAGCAGTGGGTATTGATTAGGGTTTCTTGTTGTAAAATTAACTACCGTTTGGCTGCTGCATCAAATTTCAAATGGCTGGAAAACGTGTTACTTTGAATTGCCTGTCTGGTAAGTCGATTTGTTTCCTGGGTCAAAACCTCTACCATGCCGTGCTCTCTGGTTTGTTTTTTCAGTATTTATATTATTTTACTTGCCTTAATCCGCGTTTGAATGTGCCTAAAAACTAGTTGACCGATTCTAGTGTGAACATAAACAGAGAAAGGACCCACCGTCCATAACTTAAAATTACTGCTCCTATCTCAGGAATTCTAAGTGCATATGAATCAGGTTAGGTGCCTGAATCACATCAAAACTGAAGAAATTCAAGGACCCGCTTGTTGCATAATTTCTTCATGCTCAACGATTTAATTAGTTGAGGGTCACTATCCTCCAGCAGCATGTCTTAGTAACAGCACAATCCACCATGGTTCATTGATGGCATTTTGCGACTAGCTGATTTTAGTATAATTAATATTGGGTATCGGTTCGAACGGTTGGGTTTATATTAAAAAATCCATCATTTTTTTTTTAATTTTGAATTAAATTGAATCAAATAAAAAAACTAAATCAAACAGTTCGGTTTTATATTTATAAAAATGGAATAAGTTTCGTTTGAATTATTGAGTCATTAGTTGTGAGCCATTAGTTTAGGCTGGGTTAGTTTTTTTCAATTTCTAAAATATAAAGTTGAAACCAAACAAAGATTATTTAAAATTTTCTAACCATCTTGAAAATGTTTAGAAATCGTTCAATTTAATTAATAACTTGGCTAATTTTTTCACCCCCAAGTATAAATTAGCTTAAGTAATTTTCATTAGTAGCTATACATGCTCACCATGTTCTCTACTACTATGAACTGTGAATTTGACCTGAGAGCCAGTGACGGAAAAAAATTGGAAGGATGTGCTTGAGTCAATTGGTTCAACGGAATGCGTTTTTCTCTTTATAACTATCATACACAGACCACAATATGACAAACGATGATCTACGAAAGGCAAACTGGACCAGTATTTGAATTGACCGACTAAAATGCCTGGTTTTTTTTTTGAAATATTCAAAAACAAAAAAAATTCAAAAAAATATTTATTTGTATATGGCCAAATTCTAAAGAATTTTTTAATTATATTTTAAAATAAAAAAAATTATATCTTTCTCACAATGTAAAAAAATATCAAAAAATAGATATCATAACTAGTTTATAATTATCCATTAAGGTTTGGCCAAAATATCAAAAACCTTTTTTTTCTTTTTACCCCCTCTTTTTTTAGGATTAAGATATAGACTTTAATATTTGTGGGGTGTAAAATTACACGATAAAGTACACTCTCGGGTATTAAAGATACAAGGTGTAAATAAAGGCAATTTTAAAATTTGAACTTTAGAATGGATAGGATTTAACCCAATAAGATAGAGATTCTCTCATGAAGGGAGATCTGCCTTGAACTTTAAAAAAGACCAACGAATAGAAATCTGACCTAGAAAAATAATCAAACAACAATGCAGCTTACTTTAGGTACGGTGCACCGAGGGTGATGCGTCTTTCCCTTGCACAACTAGTTCCTTACTCAGACTCTCGCAGACCATAGGTTCTTAGTGACCATAATACTAGGTGGCGACTCCAAAAGAACCAAGCGAAACAAAAACAAAAAAACCGTCAATGCACGCCGCACGGATTTTCCGACGTGCGACAACCCGAGTCAATGCATGAAAAAATAGTTATTATTATAGTTTTAAAATCTAACTCGGGAGTCGACTCGATTTAAAACTTAGGTCACAGGTCAGGAGTGTCAACCCTACTAACCTAATTTTTTTTTTAAAAAAAAAAAAACTATGTTTTGACATATATTTATATAAAAAAAATTAACAAGTTTTTTACTTATATTTTATCTTAGGTTGACTTAGGTTTTTAATTGAATGAGGTCAAGTCAATCCTTCCTCTATTGTTTTTTAAACTGAACCAGTTCATATCCTGAGTCAACCTGACAAATTAATCTTGATTTTATAAATAAGGTTATTATAATATTATTATCTTCAACACTCAATATAAACTAAAGTAAAAATAATAAATATCTTATTATTTTTTTAATATGTAAGTTTGTAAAAAAAATATTAAAAGTAATATATATTTTTTATATTTTATTTTATCTTATTCACCATAACAAAACGTAATACAAAGACAATCATTTTATCTTGTATAGCATTATCAAACATAATCATATCTTTGTTCTCTATTATGTCTTATCTCTTTCATTTTTATTGTCTCTATCTTTTTTATAATGAGATATCAACCAAAACTACTTTAAAGTATATATTTAGCACTCGGTAGATGTTTGTAAAATTTTTAAGTACTTAACTTTCATTCATGTTTGCGTTTCAGCACGGTGCATGTCACTTTAAAATTTAAAATTATAAAATGAAAGGTCCACCATTTGTTTTTTTGATTGGTACTGATGAGGCTACAAAAATCATGGACAATATTCTGAAAGGAATTATTTTTAGGGACCCATTGTAAATCATTTACAATGTGTTCTACAACCTTCACTTTTACACGGTATCAACCTTCTCCTTAATGGATACCTTTAAGGGTTATAAATCTTTTCTTGAATGAATACCTATAGAAACTCCTTGAGGGTATTGTTAGGTAACTCTCCAAAAATAAAGTCAGTACAAGGTATTTTATATGATAGAAAGACGTTGATGAAGGAATTAATGAGCTTTTATAAAGATAGAGAATAAGAAGAAAATGTAGAGGTAAGGGAATAAGAGAGGGAATATGTTTATATTTGAGAGCATAAGGTTTTGAATCTTTTTTTCTATATACTTAAGCTTCCTTTTATATTACCTGTCTTGGCTTGCTTCATACAATATGTGAGGGGTAGAGATGTAATCTTATAATAGTAAAATAATTTCATTCTATTGTTCATGCCATTGTATCTTATTAATATAAAATGGGCTATGACACGATTAAAAGGTTGATGTCTTCTCCCAAGTGTAGGAGTGTCGAAGTAATAAATAACCCGGCAAGACCGGGGTCGAACCACAGGGAGGTTAATTGCACAAATTATAAACAACAACAATAAATAACAACAATAGTAACAATAACCACAACAATAATAATAGTAGCAATAATAATAATAATAATAATAATAATAATAATAATAATAATAATAATAATAATAATAATAATAATAATAATAATACTAGTAGTAGTAGTAGTACTAGTACTAGTAGTAATAATAATAATAATAATAATAATAATAATAATAATAATAAAGAAGGAGAAGGAGAAGAAGAAGATGATGAGAACTTTGAGATGGAATATTAATGTAAAGATTAAACAATGATAAGAACAAATGTCAAGGTTAGAGGTTCCACTAATGGTATGTCAAACAAGTATAGTATAAACAATTGAAAACCACACCAAATGAGGTTCCAATCTGATTATAGATTGTTAACATGATTACATTAGTCATCTTATTCGATTAATGCTAATACTTGTAAATCTCGTCAAGCATTCATGATTATAACTTATGTTAATGACACGACAAAAATGTTGATGTCTTCTCCCAAGTGCAGGAGTGTCGAAGTAATAAATAACCCGGCAAGACCGGGGTCGAACCACAGGGAGGTTAATTGTACAAATTATAGACAACAATTATAAGTAACAATAATAGCAATAATAACAACAACAATAACAACAACTATAATAATAATAATAATAATAATAATAATAATAATAATAATAATAGTACTAATAATAATAATAGTAATAGTAATAGTACTAGTAATAATAATAATAATGAAAAAGAAGGAGAAGAAGAAGATGAGAACTTTGAGATGGAATATTAATGTAACGATTAAACAATGATAATAACAAATGTCAAGGTTAGAGATTCCACTAATGGTATGTCAAACAAGTATAATATAAACTCTTGTTATTCAATTGGAAACCACACATAAAGGAGGTTCCAATGAGATTATAAATTGTTAACATAATTACATTAGTCATCTTATTCGATTAATGCTAATACTTGTAAATCTCGTCAAGCATTCATGATTATAACTTATGTTAACAACAAATCAAGTTCCTTTCATAGCTCAGGTGTCGGTTATACCATACATTATGGGCTATGAAAGTACCAAGCATTTGTTGTACCAAGTGTTATACAACATAAATCAAGATTAGTCATTTAACAAGCAAAGTATTAAAGAGTGAACAAGATAACAAATATAAAACATGTTAGTATCAAACATTAAAGTCCATATTAAGTTTACATTATACTTATTCTTACACCATTAGTGTAACCTTTTCACCTTGACATAATTAACTTAGCTAGACATAATGAAAGAAAGCAAAATAGATAAACAAAATAAGAACATAAAAGTTAACTAAGTAAAGGAAAGGAAATGAAAGGCATAAACTTAATATTAATGAAAGCAAAGCATAAACATTACAAAAAATACAAAGAGAGAAAGGAAGAGCATGATCTTGATCTGGAAACCAAGATGCCTAAATGCATGGCAAATGCCTCCTTTTATAGACCAAAATTGGGAACTATTGATTTGATGACTAATTGATAAGTGGGTGGCCAACTTTTGACTTGGTGACAATCCTTATCTTCTCTTGTCTGCCCAAAACGTCATTGATAACGTCAAAACTGGAGCCAGGTGCAAACATGAAAGTTGTAGGCAATTGTCTCAGCTTTCTTGTGTAAAAAATTCAGCTCATTTGGACTTCTAGAACTCCAGATATGGCCAAAATACCGAACAGTGCTCGGGCTGGAAGACAGATTCGGGCTTCTTTGTTGTTGCTACAATTTGGACTTGATAATGGCCTTTTTAGATCTTGGGCTCCATATAAAAGTTGTAGGCCTATGTCTTACCTTTCCATCCATATAAATTGGACCTAAATCTGAGATCTGTAGCTCCAGATATGGCCCAATTACCAAACAGTGTTCCGGTTTGGATTGCACCGACATCTCTTCTCTAAGTTTGACCATCTCTTTATCCTTGCAATTTAAGTTCTTCAAGTCATCAATCAATCCTTTCATTTATGTGATAGACCTGCATTAAAAATAGACATTTACCACAAATTATAGGTATCTTATATTATTAGATACATTATTATAAAACATATTTTAGTTAAGGAGTTATTGATACTTCAAGTGCAAAATGATGATATAAAACCATGATAAAAATGCACTTTTAAGTACTAATCACACCCCTCAACCAGCTTATTACTAGTCCCTAGTAATTAAAGCGTTAAAACAATTTGCAAATTTCACAAAGCAAGGTATTCATCATTTAACTTCCATTAATCTATCCAGATAAACAAACTCTCATTAAATTTATATATCTGCTCAATACCACTTAACAAGATATTAATAAACCTTTCTTTTGTGCTCAATGTATCAACACATAATTATAGGGCTTTTCTTGGAAGAAAACAATTTTTTTTTTCTAATGTTTAAGGTTAACTTCCTTGGGATGGGATTATTATTTTTGTCTTTTTTTTTTTTACTTCTTTTTTTTCTTTTTTTTTTTAAATGTATATAGATATAATTTAAAAACATCATGCATCTTTAACCCATGTAACGAGCTTTCAGCTAATGACTCCCAGACCAGTTGGTCTTAGGGCATTAGGTGTTAAGACACCCCTACGAGCTTAGTAACTCGGGTCACAGATACTGATATGTAGATAGTGCAATGTTTGATTGCCTTAAGCTTTTCTCCTTAACCCATGTAACAAGCGTTGGGCCAATAGCTCCCAAGTCAGTTGACTTTAGGGTATTAGGTGTTAAAACACCCCTTCGGGCTTAATTGCTTAGGTTAGGGAGGCTACGAAATCAAACTTATCTACATTTTTATTATCATCATTTTTTATTTTTATTTTTTTTTCTCTTTTTTTTCATGTTTTTTTTTTAATTATATACAATCCCTTTCCCTTAGTTGTTACCTTTAACAAAAGAACATAAATAATGTAATAATCCAATATGCAACCCACAATCATATGTTAAAGTGTGTGTGTGTAAATTAAGGTTTAAAAATACATGTTAAATAAGTATATGAGCAGAATTAAGTGGTAACAATACGAGAGTTTGTAAACCTGAATATTTCAGGAAGTATTATAATAGACCTTGTTAAGAATGGTTACTAAGATGCGTCTCAAGAGTCACTTTAACAAAAGAACTCCTTTACTCTGCCATCCTAGTAACAACAATTATGCATATGCTTTATGAAATGAAAAACATTTTTTTTTTTTATCAACTACTACCCTCTCCCCCCAACCAAAACGAGACATTGTCCTCAATGTTCTAAGGTAGAAAGATAGAGTATAAAAGATATCACCTGAAATAACGAACACTGACAAAACCTGAAACACACTGAAACAAAAATAAGAAATAACAAAACATAATAAAACCAAAAGACACAAAAATTCACAAATGAAGGCTCAAATCCAATCTAAGCTTTTTACGGCTTTCCTTAGATGACCAATTTATGCGACTCATGGAAGGATCAATCACAGGAATGAAAGATTGTAGTTGGTCAATCAATTGTTCAGCAGTAGAAGCAGAGATTATGATTTGTCGTGCAGAAGATGTTAGAAATTCCTGTTCCACAGCATGATCAAGAAAAGACAACAACTTATCATAATAACCATTAACATTTAACAAACCTATGGGTTTATGGTGAATGTGCAATTGAGCCCAAGAGGAAATATGAAAGATCTCTTCCAATGTGCCTAGACCACCTAGTAAAGCAATGAAAGCATCAGCATGGTTAAACATTGCATTCATTCGAGCTGACATTGTGGAGACCTGAAGTTCCTCTCCAATTGTTTTTCCAATGATGTCCCCTTGTGCCAAAGCTTCAGGGACGACCCCCAAAACTTGACTACCTCCTAAAAATGCAGCTATTGACACACCTCCCATTAACCCAAGACTGCCTCCCCCATACACTAAATGAATCTTTCTCTCAGCTAGCACCTGACCAAGATGATTTGCTGATTCTAAAAACTCCTTTTCTTTCCCAGGACTAGATCCACCGAAAACACAAATATTTCTTATTTGATGACCTGAGGAACTTGCCATTTCTACACACTTCTGTATTTGTTGAATGTATGGGTTGAGTAGAAATGAAAGGAAGGAAGAGAGGGTTTTATAGATGAGAAATGAGAAAGGCAATCATAACACCTATATGTAGGCCAGCTGGAGTCTCACACACACTCTCTCTCTTTTTATTTATTTATTTATTTACTTTTGAAAAAAAAACATGTGTATGTACAGGTAGTTGTGATTGTGGCTCACATCTTCCCTTGGTTTTACGTCCAAGAACGGCTTAAACGCCCTCTATGGGTCGGGGATAGGCTTCCCATCCAGTTTTCTTAAAAACTGGCAAACAGGGTCTTTTTTAGTCAGATTCCCAAGACTATGTCGATCATGTTCTTTATGAAATAGTGGCCATAAATCATGAATTGCACGATGCACATCTCCACTAGGATGCGTCTCAAGAGTCAATAGAAGATTATCTAAAGACTCCTTACTCAGGCCATCCTTAATAAATTGTATTTTATCTTCACGGTTTATAGATATCATTCCTAAAGAACGACATTGTGTATTACAAGTCCATCTAGCACATCGATGACAGACATCCAGTCGTTTTGCACGACGCTTCTTTGCAAAAGTGCTTTTACCTGTTCCAGGCATGTGTGAAATAAATAAATTAGAGGACTCACCTGATAATCGGACCTTTGCTTCAATCAACCAGCGAATATCTTCAGGAATTCCATGATTCATTAACAATCTCAATCTTACACATCTAGCACGGTAAATTTTTGTAATCGCATTCTGAGGTAAAGCGGGAAAATACTTTTTCAATTTTTCAAGATTAGTGTCCATTTTCAAATGAGAATTAGAAGAGAGATTCAAAGAATTGCACAAATATATACACAAATATCAGTAATTGTGGGAAACTGAAAGAACCGACTTAAGTCACGGAGTACCGTTATCCGCCATTTGACCGGGGTGAGAGAAACTAGCAAAAATCACTCAAAAAGAAACATAAAAAAGAAAATGTGAGAAAATAAAATAATCAACCTTTATCTACAAGATCATTCAAACCAGCTGATTCATTTTCACTAGGAAAATTATCAAAGTAAGCTTTCAAACGATGTCCATTTTCCTTAAAATCATTATCATTCATTGAATTCTCAATATCACAGGCCCCATAAGGATTGCTCCATCTTGGTCTTAGCTCTCTAGGGACTGCATAGATTTGAGAATCATAAAACAAAACTTTTTGACCAGTATCAATCTTTTGACAATTTTCACAAGTTTTGTAGAATGCATGCGTGTCCTTGAACATGGTGGGCCAATAAAATCCATTTTGAAAGATTTTTGTAGCTGTCTTTTTTGACGAGAAATAACTTCCACATGCTTCAGAATGACAAAGTTTAATGACACTACTTACCTCATTGTCGGGAATTAATCTTTGAAATATTTGATCAGGACAATATTTGAATAAGTTAGGATCATCACAGTAAAAGCTCTTCACTTCGTTCAAAAACTTTTCTTTATCTTGCGTACTCCAATCAGCTGGCAAATCTTTTAAGGCAAGAAAATTGATATTTTTATTATACCAAGGCATTGGACTAAGAGAAAGTAAGGATTTGTTAGGAAAGTAATCATCGATTGGTGTGATGTTAGATGTCGAATCTGTTGTCAATGTTGACAAAAGATTTGCATCAACATTTTCGGTGCTTGTTTCATCCGTGATTTCTTCCTTAGAATAAATCATTTGCAAATCTTCAGATTCATCCAATTCATTTTTACTTAAAGTAGATTCAAGTTGATCATAAACTAATTCATCAATCTGATCTACTTCTTGTAAATCATTATCATCTCCAGGTTGCTTGCAAATGTTGAAAATATTCATCTCCAATGTCATGTTTCCAAATGATAGCTTCATCAGTCCATTCCTACAATTAATCAATGCGTTAGAGGTTGCAAGAAACGGACGTCCTAAAATAACAGGAAATGAATTACATGCTTCAACAGGTTCCGTGTCCAAGACAATAAAATCCACAGGATAAATGAATTTATCGACTTGTACTAACACATCTTCAATTATTCCTCTAGGCACTTTTACAGATCTATCGGCAAGTAAAAGAGATATAGAAGTTGGTTTTAACTCACCTAGATTGAGACTTTCAAAAACTGAATATGGAAGTAAATTCACACTAGCTCCAAGATCAAGTAAGGCTCTTTCAATTTTATGCTCTCCAATAAAGCAAGAAATTGTAGGACAACCAGGGTCTTTATATTTCAAAGCATTATTGTTTTGAAGAATAGCACTTACTTGTTCGGCTAGAAAGGCTTTCTTTTTCACATTCAGTTTCCTCTTCACAGTGCAGAGATCTTTCAAAAATTTAGCATAGGAAGGAACCTGTTTAATTGCATCCAGCAAAGGTATATTGATCCTTACCTGTTTGAAAATTTCATAAATTTCAGAATTGTGATTGACTTTCCTTTGTTTGGTCATGGCTTGAGGAAATGGAAGTGCTGGCGGTGAATCAGTCGTTTCTTTGCAATTTTCAGATTCATCCCCTTCCTTACCCTCAGAGATTGATTCATCATCTTTCTCATAAGGTTCAAGAGAGGGTTTTTCAATAACCTTACCACTGCGCAGAGTAGTGACTGATTTGACTTGATCCATATGTTGGCTTCCGGAACTACTTGCATTTGCATTGTATTGCCCTTTGGGATTTTGTTGTGTTTGAGATGGAAACTTACCTTTCTCTTGGAAACTGAGAGCAGATGTTAATTTTGCAAGAGTATCTTTAAAATCTGTCATGTTTTGAGCAAGTTGAGTATTGATTGTCTCTTGCTTTTCAATGAATGCATGCAATGTTTCCTCAAGATTTCTTCTAGAAGGTGGAGCATAAGAAGGTGCATATCCATGAGAATTTTGAAAATTATGGTGTGCTTGAAACGGTGGTTGTGAAGTTTGTGCATTGTTGTTCTCACTCTTCCAACTGAAATTTGGGTGATTCCTCCAACCAGGGTTGTATGTTTGGGAGTATGGGTTGTAGTTGGCCCTTTGGAAACTGTTTAAAGCATGGGCTTGCTCATGGAGACATTCCTTAAAAGAAGGCAAGGTTGGACAATCGTTGGTTGAGTGTTCATTTGTTTCACAGATTTGACACACAATGTTTTCAACAGCTTTTAATTGACCACTCTTTTTCAATTCTAGTGCCTCGACTTTTCTAGCTAAAGATGCAAATTTGGCTTGGAGGTCATGATCTTCCCTAAGGTTGTACATACCTCCACTAGATGTATGAGGTTGAGTTTTACTCGGTGCCTCATATGTACCCGCGGTGTCCCAATTTTGAGCATTTTCAGCTAACAAGTCTAAGTACTCCATTGCTTCATCAGGGTCTTTATCTTCAAAAGTTCCATTGCACATCAATTCAACCATTTGCCTATCTTTAGGTGTTAACCCTTCATAGAAATGTGAAACCAATCTCCATGTTTCAAAACCATGATGAAGGCAAGTACTAAGCAAGTCTCGATACCTATCCCAACATTTGTAAAATGTTTCTCCTGGTTTTTGAGTGAAAGTGGTGATTTGTCTCTTGAAAGAGTTTGTTCTATGAGATGGGAAAAACTTCTTTAAAAACTGTTGTTGCATTTCATCCCATGCACGAATGGATCCTGGTCTCAAATTTTGTAGCCATGTTTTAGCTTTATCTTTTAATGAAAAAGGAAAAAGCTTTAATCTGATGGTGCTCATGCTACAATTTAAGTTATTATATGTGTTGCACACCTCCTCAAATTCCCTTAAATGCAAGTATGGATTTTCCAATTCTAAACCATGAAAAGAAGGTAAAAGTTGAATAATACCTGGTTTAAAATTAAAATGAGATGCATCGGGAGGAAAAACTATGCATGATGGTGCGCTTGTTCTTGTGGGATTCATGTGGTCTCTAAGTGTTCTAGCACGATTATTCTCATTATTCTCATTATGAAGTGATTGATTATCTTTTTCGGCCATATTTTCTGAAAATGATGAGGATATCCTACAAAGTCTACCACTTGATGTACGTGACCACACTCTCATGCACGTGTAGGAATAAAATAAAAAAGAAGAAGAAAACAAAAGAAGAAGAAACAAGAGAAAAGAAATAAAGTTATATACAAAAAAAATGAAAAGAGAAAATAAAATAAATATTATAATTTATACAAGGACTTACCTCCCCGGCAACGGCGCCAAAAACTTGACACGACAAAAATGTTGATGTCTTCTCCCAAGTGCAGGAGTGTCGAAGTAATAAATAACCCGGCAAGACCGGGGTCGAACCACAGGGAGGTTAATTGTACAAATTATAGACAACAATTATAAGTAACAATAATAGCAATAATAACAACAACAATAACAACAACTATAATAATAATAATAATAATAATAATAATAATAATAATAGTACTAATAATAATAATAGTAATAGTAATAGTACTAGTAATAATAATAATAATGAAAAAGAAGGAGAAGAAGAAGATGAGAACTTTGAGATGGAATATTAATGTAACGATTAAACAATGATAATAACAAATGTCAAGGTTAGAGATTCCACTAATGGTATGTCAAACAAGTATAATATAAACTCTTGTTATTCAATTGGAAACCACACATAAAGGAGGTTCCAATGAGATTATAAATTGTTAACATAATTACATTAGTCATCTTATTCGATTAATGCTAATACTTGTAAATCTCGTCAAGCATTCATGATTATAACTTATGTTAACAACAAATCAAGTTCCTTTCATAGCTCAGGTGTCGGTTATACCATACATTATGGGCTATGAAAGTACCAAGCATTTGTTGTACCAAGTGTTATACAACATAAATCAAGATTAGTCATTTAACAAGCAAAGTATTAAAGAGTGAACAAGATAACAAATATAAAACATGTTAGTATCAAACATTAAAGTCCATATTAAGTTTACATTATACTTATTCTTACACCATTAGTGTAACCTTTTCACCTTGACATAATTAACTTAGCTAGACATAATGAAAGAAAGCAAAATAGATAAACAAAATAAGAACATAAAAGTTAACTAAGTAAAGGAAAGGAAATGAAAGGCATAAACTTAATATTAATGAAAGCAAAGCATAAACATTACAAAAAATACAAAGAGAGAAAGGAAGAGCATGATCTTGATCTGGAAACCAAGATGCCTAAATGCATGGCAAATGCCTCCTTTTATAGACCAAAATTGGGAACTATTGATTTGATGACTAATTGATAAGTGGGTGGCCAACTTTTGACTTGGTGACAATCCTTATCTTCTCTTGTCTGCCCAAAACGTCATTGATAACGTCAAAACTGGAGCCAGGTGCAAACATGAAAGTTGTAGGCAATTGTCTCAGCTTTCTTGTGTAAAAAATTCAGCTCATTTGGACTTCTAGAACTCCAGATATGGCCAAAATACCGAACAGTGCTCGGGCTGGAAGACAGATTCGGGCTTCTTTGTTGTTGCTACAATTTGGACTTGATAATGGCCTTTTTAGATCTTGGGCTCCATATAAAAGTTGTAGGCCTATGTCTTACCTTTCCATCCATATAAATTGGACCTAAATCTGAGATCTGTAGCTCCAGATATGGCCCAATTACCAAACAGTGTTCCGGTTTGGATTGCACCGACATCTCTTCTCTAAGTTTGACCATCTCTTTATCCTTGCAATTTAAGTTCTTCAAGTCATCAATCAATCCTTTCATTTATGTGATAGACCTGCATTAAAAATAGACATTTACCACAAATTATAGGTATCTTATATTATTAGATACATTATTATAAAACATATTTTAGTTAAGGAGTTATTGATACTTCAAGTGCAAAATGATGATATAAAACCATGATAAAAATGCACTTTTAAGTACTAATCAGTTAACAACAAATCAAGTTCCTTTCATAGCTCAGGTGTCGGTTATACCATACAATATGAACTATGAAAGTGTCAAGCATTTGTTGTACCAAGTGTTATACAACATAAATCAAGATTAGTTATTTAACAAGCAAAGTATTAAAGAGTGGACAAGATAACAAATATAAAACATGTTAGTATCAAACATGAAAGTCCATATTAAGTTTACACTATACTTATTCTTACACCATTGGTGTAACCTTTTCACCTTGACATAATTAACTTAGCTAGACATAATGAAAGAAAGAAAAATAAATAAACAAAATAAGAACATAAAAGTTAACTAAGTAAAGGAAAGAAAATGAAAGGCATAAACTTGATATTAATGAAAGTAAAGCATAAACATTACAAAAAATACAAAGAGAGAAAGGAAGAGCATGATCTTGATCTTAACACCAAGAAGCTTAAATGCATGGCAAATGCCTCCTTTTATAGGCCAAAATTGGGAACTATTGATTTCATGACTAATTGATAAGTGGGTGGCCAACTTTTGACTTGGTGACAATCCTTATCTTCTCTTGTCTGCCCAAAACGTCATTGATAACATCCAAATGGGAGCCAGGTGAAAACATGAAAATTGTAGGAAATTGTCTCAGCTTACTTGTGTAAAAACTTCAGCTCATTTGGACTTCTAGAACTCCAGATATGGCTAAAATACTGAACAGTACTCGGGCTGGAAGATAGATTCGGGCTTCTTTGTTGTTGCTACAATGTGGACTTGAAAATGGCATTTTTAGATCTTGGGCTCCATATGAAAGTTGTAGGCCTATGTCTTACCTTTCCATCCATATAAAGTGGACCTAAATCTGAGATATATAACTCCAGATATGATCCAATTACCGAACAGTGTTCCGGTTTGGATTGCACCGACATCTCTTTTCTAAATTTGGCCATTTCTTTATCCTTGCAATTTAAGTTCTTAAAGTCATCAATCAATCCTTTCATTTATGTGATAGAACTGCATTTAAAATGAACATTTACCATAAATTAAAGGTATCTTATATTATTAGATATATTATTATAAAACATGCTTTAGTTAAAGAGTTATTGATACTTCAAGTGCAAAATGATGATATAAAACCATGATAAAAATGCACTTTTAAGTACTAATCACACCCCCCAACCAGCTTATTACTAGTCCCTAGTAATCAAAGCGTTAAATAGAAAAACAATTTGCAAATTCCACAAAGCAAGGTATTTATCATTTAACTTCCATTAATCTATCCAGATAAACAAACTCTCATTAAATTTATATATCTGCTCAATACCTCTTAACAAGATATTAATAAACCTTTCTTTTATGCTCAATATATCAACACATAATTATGGGGCTTTTCTTGGAAGAAAACAAAATTTTTGTTCTAATGTTTAAGGTTAACTTCCTTGCGTTGGGATTATTATTTTTTCTTTTTCTTTTTTTTTTTAAAAAAATATACATATAATTTAAAAACATCATGCATCTTTAACCCATGTAATGAGCTTTTAGCTAATGACTCCCAGACCAGTTGGTCTTAGGGCATTAGGTGTTAAGACACCCCTACGAGCTTAGTAACTCGGGTCGCAGATACTGATATGTAGATAGTGCAATGTTTGATTCCCTTAAGCTTTTCTCCTCAACCCATGTAACAAGCGTTGGGCCAATAGCTCCCAAGTCAGTTGACTTTAGGGTATTAGGTGTTAAAACACCCCTTCGGGCTTAATTGCGTAGGTTAGGGAGGCTACGAAACCAAACTTATCTACATTTTTATTATCATTATTTTTTCTTTTTTTTTCTTTTTTCTTTTTTTTTCATGTTTTTTTTCTTAATTATATACAATCTCTTTCCCTTAGTTGTTACCTTTAACAAGAGAACATAAATAATGTAATAATCCAATATGCAACCCACAATCATATGTTAAAGTGTGTGTGTGTAAATTAAGGTTTAAGAATACATGTTAAATAAGTATATGAGCAGAATTAAGTGATAACAATGCGAGAGTTTGTAAACCTGAATATTTCAAGAAGTATTATAATAGACCTTGTTAAGAATGGTTACTAAGATGCGTCTCAAGAGTCACTTTAACAAAAGAGCTCCTTTACTCTGTCATCCTAGTAACAACAATTATGCACATGCTTTATGAGATGAAAAAAAAAATTATCAACTACTACCCTCTCCCCCCAACCAAAACGAAACATTGTCCTCAATATTTTAAGGTAGAAAGATAGAGTATAGAAGATACCACTTGAAATAACAACACTGACAAAACCTGAAACACACTGAAACAAAAATAAGAAATAACAAAACACAATAATAAAACCAAAAGACATAAAAATTCACAAATGAAGGCTCAAATCCAATCTAAGCTTTTTACGACTTCCCTTAGATGACCAATCTATGCGACTCATGGAAGGATCAATCACAGGAATGAAAAATTGTAGTTGGTCAATCAATTGTTCAGCAGTAGTAGCAGAGATTATGATTTGTCGTGCAGAAGATGTTCGAAATTCCTGTTCCAAAGCATGATCAAGAAAAGACAACAACTTATCATAATAACCATTAACATTTAACAAACCTATGGGTTTATGTTGAATGTGCAATTGAGCCCAAGAGGAAATATGAAAGATCTCTTCCAATGTGCCTA
This sequence comes from Populus pruinosa, assembly GCA_026413675.1. Taxonomy (NCBI): domain Eukaryota; kingdom Viridiplantae; phylum Streptophyta; class Magnoliopsida; order Malpighiales; family Salicaceae; genus Populus; species Populus pruinosa. The sequence continues at coordinate 29,273,472 of CM048592.1, read as the reverse complement.
GACCACCTGGTAAAGCAATGAAGGCATCAGCATGGTTAAACATTGTATTCATTCGAGCCGACATTGTGGAGACTTGAAGTTCCTCTCCAATTGTTTTTCCAATGATGTCCCCTTGTGCCAAAGCTTCAGGGACGACCCCCAAAACTTGACTACCTCCTAAAAATGCAGCTATTGACACACCTCCCATTAACCCAAGACTGCCTCCCCCATATACTAAATGAATCTTTCTCTCAGCTAGCACCTGACCAAGATGATTTGCTGATTCTAAATACTCCTTTTCTTTTCCAGGACTAGATCCACCGAAAACACAAATATTTCTTATTTGATGACTTGAGGAACTTGTCATTTCTACACACTTCTCTATTTGTTGAATGTATGGGTTGAGTAGAAATGAAAGGAAGGAAAAGAGGGTTTTATAGATGAGAAATTAGAAAGGCAATCATAACACCTATATGTAGGCCAGTTGGAGTCTCACACACACTCTCTCTCTCTCTCTCTTTATTTATTTATTTATTTATTTACTTTTGAAAAAGCATGTGTATGTACAGGTAGTTGTGATTGTGGCTCACATCTTCCCTTGGTTTTACGTCTAAGAACGGCTTAAATGCCCTCTATAGGTCGGGGATCGGCTTCCCATCCAGTTTTCTTAAAAACTAGCAAACAGGGTCTTTTTTAGTCAGATTCCCAAGACTAAGTCGATCATGTTCTTTATGAAATAGTAGTCATAAATCATGAATTGCACGATGCACATCTCCACTAGGATACGTCTCAAGAGTCAATAGAAGATTATCTAAAGACTCCTTACTCAGGCCATCCTTAATGAATTGTATTTTATCTTCACGATTTATAGATATCATTCCTAAAGAATGGCATTGTGTATTACAAGTCCATCTAGCACATCGATGACAGACTTCTAGTCGTTTTGCACGACGCTTCTTCGCAAAAGTGCTTTTACCTGTTCTAGGCATGTGTGAAATGAAAGAGTTAGAGGACTCACCTGATAATCGAACCTTTGCTTCAATTAACCAACGAATATCTTCAAGAATTCCATGATTCATTAACAATCTCAATCTTGCACATCTAGCACGGTAAATTTTTGTAATCGCATTCTGAGGCAGAGCGGGAAAATACTTTTTCAATTTTTCAAGATTAGTGTCCATTTTCAAATGAGAATTAGAAGAGAGATTCAAAGAATTGCACAAATATATACACAAATATCAGTTATTGTGGGAAACTGAAAGAACCGACTTAAGTCACGGAGTACCGTTGTCCGCCATTTGACCGGGTGAGAGAAATTAGCAAAAATCACTCAAAAAGAAACAAAAATAAAATAAAATAAAATAAAATAAAATCAATCTTTATATACAGGATCACCCAATTCAATAGAGTTATGTTCAACTGAAAATTTGTCAAAGTAAACTTTCCGACGATGTCCATTTACCTTGAAAACATTGTCATTTGTTGGATTCTCGATGTCATAGGCCCCATATGGATACACATGTTTCACAATAAAAAGACCGCTCTATCTTGATCTTAATTTTTCAGGAAATAAATGCAGTCGAGAATTATAAAGCAAGACTTTTTAACCAACATTGAATGTTTTTCTCAGTATTTTCTTATCATGAAACTCTTTAATTCTTGCTTTATAAATTCTTGAATTTTCATATGCATCATTTCTTATTTCCTCAAGCTCATTTATTTGTAATTTTCGCAGATGACTAGCATCATCCAGATTTGAATTGAAAGTTTTAATAGCCCAATAAACTTTATGTTCAAGTTCCACAGGCAAGTGACAAGGTTTTCCATAGACTAGTCTATAAGGTGACATACCTAATGATGTTTTATAAGCAGTTCGATAAGCCCAAAGTGCATCATTAAGTCTTAAAGACCAGTCTTTCCTATTAGGGTTCACTACCTTCTCCAAAATATGTTTGATCTCCCTATTAGCAAGCTCTACTTGTCCACTTGTTTGAGGGTGATAAGGGGTGGCAACTTTGTGTGTGATTCCATATTTCTTCATTAAATACTCAAATGGCTTTGTTGCAGAAATGTGTTCCACCATCATTTATTATGGCTCGAGGGACTCCAAATCGACTCAAAATATTTTCTTTCAAAAACTTTCTCACTGTTTTGTGATCATTGTTTCGACTTGGAATTGCCTCTATCCATTTTGAAACATAATCTACTGCGACTAATATGTATAAGAAACCAAATGATGGAGGGAATGAACCCATAAAATCTATACCCCAACAATCAAAGATCTCAATGACAATAATAGGATTTAAAGGCATCATGTGACGTTTTGAAATAGATCTCAACTTTTGACAATTTTCACAAGACTTGCAGAATGCATATGAGTCTTTGAACATGGTGGGCCAGTAAAATCCACTTTGTAAGATTTTTGTAGTTGTCTTTCTTGACGAAAAATGGCCCCCACATGCCTCAGAATGGCAAAATTTAATGACACTACTTACCTCATTGTCAGGAATGCATCTTCAAAATATTTGATCAAGACAATATTTGAATAAATAAGGATCATCCCAATAAAAGTTCTTCACTTCGTTCAAGAACTTTCTTTTATCTTGGGTACTCCAATGAGCTGGCAATTGTCCTGAAACAAGAAAATTGACAATATTAGCAAACCAAGGCATTGTAGAGATAGAAAGTAAAGATTCATCAGGAAAGTAGTCATCGATTGGTGTGATGTCAGTTTTCAAACCTGTTGTCAATCTTGACAAGTGATCTGCGATAACATTTTCGCTGCCTTTCTTATCTTTGATTGTGATATCAAATTCTTGAAGTAATAAAATCCACCGCACCAATCTAGCCTTAGAATCTTTCTTAGAAAGAAGATATTTCAATGCTGCATGATCACTAAAAACAACAACAGGTGAGCCAACAAGATAAGATCTGAATTTTTCACATACAAATACTACTGCAAGTAATTCTTTTTCAGTGGTGGTATAATTTATTTGAGCACTATTTAAAGTTTTACTTGCATAGTAAATTACACAAAGTTTCTTATCTTTTCTTTCTCCCAAAACAGCACCTACTGCATAATCACTAGCATCACGCATTATTTCAAAAGGTAATGACCAATCGGGAGGTTGAATGATAGGAGCACAAGTAAGCAAGTTTTTAAGTTTAACAAAGGTTTCTTCACAATGATCAGTCCATTCAAAAATAGTATCCTTTGTTAGAAGGTTACTTAAAGGCTTAGATATTACACTAAAATCTTTGATGAACCTTCTATAAAAACCAGCATGTCCCAGGAATGATCTAACATCTTTAAGAGATTTTGTTGTTGGCAAGTTTGCAATTAACTCAATTTTAGATTTGTTAACCTCAATTCCTTTTGATGAAACAATATGACCAAGTACAATGTCGTTTGTTACCATAAAATGATATTTTTCCCAATTCAGCACAAGATTCTTCTCTTCACACCTGGTCAAAACCTTCTCTAAGTTAGTCAAACAATCATCAAATAAATCGCCAAAAACAGAAAAATCATCCATGAAAATCTCAAGAAAATTTTCAACCATATCACTAAATATACTAAGCATGCATCTTTGAAATGTGGCTGGTGCATTACATAATCCAAAAGGCATCCTTCGATATGCAAAAGTACCAAATGGACATGTGAAAGTAGTCTTTTCTTGATCTTCCAATGCAATTTCAAATTGGTTGTAACCCGAATAGCCATCTAGAAAACAATAAAATTCATGACCTGCAACTCTTTCTAGGATTTTATCCATGAAAGGTAAAGGAAAATGATCTTTTCTAGTCATTGAATTAAGTTTCCTATAGTCAATGCACATGCGCCAACCAGTAACAGTTCTAGTGGGAATTAACTCATTGTTCTCATTTATTATCACAGTGACTCCAGACTTCTTGGGTACAACTTGAGTAGGACTTACCCATTTGCTGTCAGAAATAGGATAAATGATTTCATTATCTAGAAGCTTAATGACTTCATTTTTCACTACTTCCTTCATATTAGGATTTAGCCTTCGTTGCATTTCTCTAGAGGGTTTAGCATTTTCCTCTAAATAAATTTTGTGTGTACAAATCAAAGGACTAATTCCTTTTATATCAGTTATGGTCCATCCTAATGCATTTTTGTGCATTTTCAGAGTTTGTAATAACTTACCTTCTTGATGTGAATTAAGTTTGGAAGAGATTATTACCGAAAAAGTTTCATTTTCTCCCAAAAATGAGTATTTGAGATTGGATGGCAACGGCTTTAAATCAGGTTTTGGTGGTTAAACACTTGAAGGTATGGACTTAATTGATCGTGGTGGCAATTCCTCAATTTGTGGCCTCCAATTACTTGTCTTTGATTCTTCCTGAAAATAAATCATTTGCAAATCATCAGATTCATCAATCTCGATTCCACTAGAAGTGGTTGGAAATTGATCATGAATTAATTTTTCAGTAAAGTTCACTTCCTGTAATTCATTATCATCTCTAGGTTGTTTGCAAATGTTGAAAATATTCATCTCCAATGTCATGTTTCCAAATGATAGCTTTATCAGTCCATTCCTACAATTAATCAATACATTAGAAGTTGCAAGAAATGGACGTCCTAAAATAACAGGAAATGAATTACATACTTCAACAGGTTGTGTGTCCAAGACAATAAAATTCACTGGATAAATGAATTTATCGACTTGTACTAACACATCTTCAATTATTCCTCTAGGTACTTTTATAGATCTATCGGCAAGTAAAAGGGTTATAAAAGTTAGTTTTAACTCACCTAGATTGAGACTCTGAAAAACTGAATATGGAAGTAAATTCACACTAGCACCAAGATCAAGTAAGGCTCTTTCAATTTTATGCTCTCCAATAAAGCAAGAAATTGTAGGACAACCAGGGTCTTTATATTTCAAAGCATTATTGTTTTGAAGAATAGCACTTACTTGTTCGGCTAGAAAGGCTTTCTTTTTCACATTCAGTTTCCTCTTCACAGTGCAGAGATCTTTCAAAAATTTAGCATAGGAAGGAACCTGTTTAATAGCATCCAGCAAAGGTATATTGATCCTTACATGTTTGAAAGTTTCAAAGATTTCAAAGTTGTGATTGACTTTCCTTTGTTTAGTCATGGCTTGAGGAAATAGAAGTGTTGGCGGTGAATCAGTCGTTTCTTTGCAATTTTTAGATTCGACCCCTTCCTTATCCTCAAAGATTGACTCATCATTTTTCTCATAAGGTTCAAGAGAGGGTTTTTCAATAACCTTACCACTGCGCAGAGTAGTGACTGATTTGACTTGATCCAGTGTTGACTTCCAGAACTACTTGCATTTGCATTGTATTGCCCCTTGGGATTTTGTTGTGGTTGAGATGGAAACTTACCTTTCTCTTAGAAACTGAGAGCAGATGTTAATTTTGCAAGAGTATCTTTAAAATCTGTCATGTTTTGAGCAAGTTGAGTATTGATTGTCTCTTGCTTTTCAATGAATGCATGCAATGTTTCCTCAAGATTTCTTCTAAGCGATGGAGCATAAGGAGGTGCATATCCATGAGAATTTTGGAAATTGTGGGGTGCTTGAAATGGTGGTTGTGAAGTTTGTGCATTGTTGTTCTCACTCTTCCAACTAAAATTTGGATGATTTCTCCAACCAGGGTTGCATGTTTGGGAGTATGGGTTGTGGTTGGCCCTTTAAAAACTGTTTAAAGCATGGGCTTGTTCATGGAGACATTCCTTAAAAGAAGGCAAGGTTAGACAATCATTGGTTGAGTGTTCATTTGTTTCACAGATTTGACACACAATGTTTTCAACAGATTTTAATTGACCACTCTTTTTCAATTCTAGTGCCTCGACTTTTCTAGCTAAAGATGCAAACTTGGCTTAAAGGTCATGATCTTCCCTAAGATTGTTGACACGATGAAAAGATTGATGTCTTCTTCCATGTGCAGGAGTGTCGAAGTAATAAATAACCCGGCAAGACCGGGGTCGAACCACAGGGAGGTTAATTGTACAAATTATAAACAACAATTATAAGCAAAAATAATAGCAATAATAACAACAGCAATAACAATAACAACAACAACTATAATAATAATAATAATAATAATAATAATAATAATAATAATACTAGTAGTAGTAGTAGTAGTAGTAGTAGTAGTAGTAAAGAAAGAGAAGAAGAAGAAGATGACGAGAACTTGGAGATGGAAAATTAATATAAGAATTAAACAATAATAATAACAAATGTCAAGGTTAGAGGATCCACTAATGGTATGTCAAACAAGTATAGTATAAACTCTTATTATTCAATTGGAAACCACACACAAAGGAGGTTCCAATCAGATTATATATTGTCAACATGATTACATTAGTCATCTTATTCAATTAATGCTAATACTTGTAAATCTCGTCAAGCATTCATGATTATAACTTATGTTAACAACAAATCAAGTTCCTTTCATAGCTCAGGTGTCAGTTATACCATACATTATGGGCTATGAAAGTGCCAAGCATTTGTTGTACCAAGTTTTATACAACATAAATCAAGATTAGTCATTTAACAAGCAAAGTATTAAAGAGTGAACAAGATAACAAATATAAAACATGTTAGTATCAAACATTAAAGTCCATATTAAGTTTACATTATACTTATTCTTACACCATTAGTGTAACCTTTTCACCTTGACATAATTAACTTAGCTAGACATAATGAAAGAAAGAAAAATAGATAAACAAAATAAGAACATAAAAGTTAACTAAGTAAAGGAAAGGAAATGAAAGGCATAAACTTAATATTAATGAAAGCAAAGCATAAACATTACAAAAAATACAAAGAGAGAAAGGAAGAGCATGATCTTGATCTTAACACCAAGATGCCTAAATGCATGGCAAATGCCTCCTTTTATAGGCCAAAATTGGGAACTATTGATTTGATGACTAATTGATAAGTGGGTGGCCAACTCTTGACTTGGTGACAATCCTTATCTTCTCTTGTCTGCCCAAAACGTCATTGATAACGTCAAAACTGGAGCCAGGTGAAAACATGAAAGTTGTAGGAAATTGTCTCAGATTTCTTGTGTAAAACATTCAGCTTATTTGGACTTCTAGAACTCCAGATATGGCCAAAATACCGAATCGTGCTCGGGTTGGAAGACAGATTCGGGCTTCTTTGTTGTTGCTACAATTTGGACTTGCAAATGGCCTTTTTAGATCTTGGGCTCCATATGAAAGTTGTAGGCCTATGTCTTACCTTTCCATCCATATAAATTGGACCTAAATTTGAGATCTGTAGCTCCAGATATGACCCAATTACCGAACAGTGTTCCGGTTTGGATTTCACCGACATCTCTTTTCTAAGTTTGACCATCTCTTTGCCTTTGCAATTTAAGTTCTTAAAGTCATCAATCAATATTTTTATTTATGTGATAGGCCTGCATTTAAAATAAACATTTACCATAAATTAAATGTATCTTATATTATTAAATATATTATTATAAAACATGCTTTAGTTAAGGAGTTACTGATACTTCAAGTGCAAAATGATGATATAAAACCATGATAAAAATGCACTTTTAAGTACTAATCAATTGTACATACCTCCACTAGATGTATGAGGTTGAGTTTTACTCGGTGCCTCATAAGTACCCGCAGTATCCCAATTTTGAGCATTTTCAGCTAACAAGTCTAAATACTCCATTGCTTCATCAGGGTCTTTATCTTCAAAAGTTCCATTGCACATCAATTCAATCATTTGCCTATCTTTAGGTGTTAACCCGTCATAGAAATGTGAATCCAATCTCCATGTTTCAAAACCATGATGAGGGCAACTACTAAGCAAGTCTCGATACCTATCCCAACATTTATAAAATATTTCTCCTTGTTTTTGAGTGAAAGTGGTGATTTGTCTCTTAAAAGAGTTTGTTCTATGAGATGGGAAAAACTTCTTTAAAAACTGTTGTTGCATTTCATCCCAAGCACGAATGGATCCTGGTCTTAAATTTTGTAGCCATGTTTTAGCTTTATCTTTTAATGAAAAAGGAAAAAGCTTTAATCTGATGGTGTTCATGCAAAAATTTAAGTTATTATATGTGTTGCAGACCTCCTCAAATTCCCTTAAATGCAAGTATGGATTTTCCAATTCTAAACCATGAAAAGAAGGTAAAAGTTGAATAATACCTGATTTAAAATTAAAATGAGATGCATCGGGAGGAAAAACTATGCAGATGGTGCACTTGTTCTTGTGGGATTCATGTGGTCTCTAAGTGTTCTAGCACGGTTATTCTCATTATTTTCATTATGAAGTGATTGATTATCTTCTTTGGCCATATTTTTTGAAAATAATGAGGATATCCTACAAAGTCTACCACTTGATGTACGTGACCACACTCTCATGCACGTGTAGGAATAGAATAAAAGGAAAAAAAAAACAAAAGAAGAAGAAACAAGAGAAAAGAAACAAAGTTATATACAAGAAAAGTGAAAAGAGAAAATAAAATAACTACTATAATTTATACAAAACTTACCTCCCCGGCAACGGCGCCAAAAACTTGACACGACTAAAAGGTTGATGTCTTCTCCCAAGTGTAGGAGTGTCGAAGTAATAAATAACCCGGCAAGACCGGGGTCGAATCACAAGGAGGTTAATTGCACAAATTATAAACAACAACTATAAATAACAACAATAGTAACAATAACCACAACAATAATAATAGTAGCAATAATAATAATAATAATAATAATAATAATAATAATAATAATAATAATAATAGTAGTAGTAGTAGTAGTAGTAGTAGTAGTACTAGTAGTAATAATAATAATAATAATAATAAAAAAAAAAAAGGAGAAGGAGAAGAAGAAGATGATGAGAACTTCGAGATGGAATATTAATATAAAGATTAAACAATGATAAGAACAAATGCCAAGGTTAAAGGTTCCACTAATGGTATGTTAAACAAGTATAGTATAAACAATTGGAAACCACACCAAATGAGGTTCCAATCTGATTATAGATTGTTAACATGATTACATTAGTCATCTTATTTGATTAATACTAATACTTGTAAATCTCGTCAAGCATTCATGATTATAACTTATGTTAACAACAAATCAAGTTCCTTTCATAGCTCAGGTGTCGGTTATACCATACAATATGAACTATGAAAGTGCCAAGCATTTGTTGTACCATGTGTTGTACAACATAAATCAAGATTAGTTATTTAACAAGCAAAGTATTAAAGAGTGGACAAGATAACAAATATAAAACATGTTAGTATCAAACATTAAAGTCCATATTAAGTTTACACTATACTTATTCTTACACCATTAGTGTAACCTTTTCACCTTGACATAATTAACTTAGCTAGACATAATGAAAGAAAGAAAAATAGATAAACAAAATAAGAACATAAAAGTTAACTAAGTAAAGGAAAGGAAATGAAAGGCATAAACTTAATATTAATGAAAGCAAAGCATAAACATTACAAAAAATACAAAGAGAGAAAGGAAGAGCATGATCTTGATCTTAACACCAAGATGCCTAAATGCATGGCAAATGCCTCCTTTTATAGGCCAAAATTGGGAACTATTGATTTCATGACTAATTGATAAGTGGGTGGCCAACTTTTGACTTGGTGACAATCATTATCTTCTCTTGTCTGCCAAAAACGTCATTGATAACGTCCAAATTGGAGCCACGTGAAAACATGAAAGTTGTAGGAAATTATCTCAGCTTGCTTGTGTAAAACATTCAGCTCATTTGGACTTCTAGAACTCCATATATGGCTACAATACTGAACAGTGCTCGGGCTGGAAGATAGATTCGGGCTTCTTTGTTGTTGCTACAATTTGGACTTGAAAATGGCCTTTTTAGATCTTGGGCTCCATATGAAAGTTGTAGACCTATGTCTTACCTTTCCATCCATATAAAGTGGAACTAAATCTGAGATATATAGCTCCAGATATGACCCAATTACCGAACAGTATTACGGTTTAGATTGCACCAACATCTCTTTTCTAAGTTTGGTCATTTCTTTATCCTTGCATTTAAGTTCTTAAAGTCATCAATCAATCCTTTCTTCTATGTGATAGGCCTGCATTTAAAATGAACATTTACCATAAATTAAAGGTATCTTATATTATTAGATATATTATTATAAAACATGCTTTAGTTAAGGAGTTATTGATACTTCAAGTGCAAAATGATGATATAAAACCATGATAAAAATGCACTTTTAAGTAATAATCAGGCTACTTGTTCGAAATTAATGGGATGTGATGGGTATCATAATCACTAGCCCAAACCTAGAGTAGGGGAGGCTTACAATGGAGTTACTTTTTAGCTATACGTTGAACCCAAGTATATTTGGGTTCTGTAGTACACCGAACCTATTAGGAATTGGGCTCATTATTACACTGAACCAAAGAGAAATTGGATTCAACTGTACATTGAGCTCAAGTGTAGTTGAGTTTAATAGTACATCAAACCTAATGGGAATTGGGCTCAGCGTTACACTGAACCCAAGAGGAATTAAGTTCAGCAGTTCATTAAACCCAATAGGAATTGGATTTAGCTATACGCTGAGCCCAAGCATACTTAAGTTTAACAGTACACCAAACCTAATAAGAGTTGGGTCCAGCGTTATGCTGAACCCAAGTGTGTTTGGGTTCAGCAGTATGCCTCACCCAATAGAAGTTGGGTTGGAAAATGATGGAATTTTTGACAACCGGCCCATTAAAGTTAGGCTGAACTCTGATTTATTTGGATTTAGTTGTAGGCTGAACCAAAGAGGAGTTGGGTTCAGCTATACGCTAAACCTATATGTGTTTGGGTTTTACTTGTAGACTAAACACAAGTGTGGTTAGGTTTAGCTATAGGCTAAACCCAAGAGTTGGGCATGGAGAAAACATAACCTTATTTTGGTTTATGGCTTTCGTGTGATAACCTTTAAATGTGAGAGGTTTAGAAAATGATGACCCATCAGGTACACTAATAAAAATAAAAATAAACACAATAAAAGGATGTATATCGAGATATTATTTTAATGAGATGAATGTGAAGAAAGGTATAATGTATTAGTGTGTGTGTGTAGATTTTTGTGTGAAAAAATACAACATGGGGTTTTCAATCCTTCTTTTACCCTAATTTCAGGTTTTCTATAAATATCACTTTCTCTTTCACTACCAAGCATCAATCATTACTTTCCTTCTATTAAGTAGGAGTCTATTCTTAAGTTTAATTAACATTATCCAATGGCCATATCAGTAGATAAACACCTTGATCTAATATAAGCACTTGATCAAAACAACTTGAGAAGTTTTCATACTTAAATAGCAAAATTAAAAACCAATTTATAATAAAATCATAAACAGGTTTAGAATTTATTAAAGTTTAGAATTTTAAATATTTTTTGATGGATTAGTATGTTTATTTTTACTAAGCTTTCATTTAAAGGAATCAGAGATGGAGTAATAACCTAACATCTTTAGACTCAGCTAAGCGCTAAGCCCAAGTATATACGAGTTTGGTGAATTGCTAGAATTAGCATTCTTAATCTCGGTTAAGCGTTAGACCTAAGCATATACGAGTCTAGTGACCTATCAGATCCAACATCATTAGGATAAGCTAAACACTAAACCCAAATATATATGAGTTTGGCGAGCTAATAGTTTAGATGCTCTTGGTAGGATTTATACTAATACCAATATTGTTAACAAAATTCCTAGGTCCTTGCCCGAATTCTTAGGAAGCAAAGTTTACGGCAATCCAAGAAGCTAATGATCTCATTAAATTTTCATTGAAAGAGCTTATTGGTCCACTAATGACTCTTGAAATCACCATAAAAAAATAAGAAGTAAAAAAAGATTTTAGCATTCAAAATCATGCACTATATTGATAGTGGTGATGATAGTGATGATGATGATAAAGAAGTAAAGGAGGACATTGCACTTATAAAACTATAATTCTGAAATTTTCTAAAAAAGAAGCAAGGGAATAAAAAAGTTCTTAAACTTCAAAAAGGATGGAAATATTAAAGAATCTAGCAAGGAGGCATTTAGAAGCTACAAGTGCAACAAGATAAGATATATTAACATCGATTTCCCTCTTCTTCAAAATAAGAAGAAGAACTGCCATCATAAATGAGTAATGAAAGGAACATGAAGGAATGACTCAGACTCTAGCTTAAGTGATGATGAAGATCAAGCTGCAAATATGTGTTTTATGGCAATTCAAGGCGAAAATAATGTACTTTATTTGGATGATGAGTTTGGCCTCTCTTATAATGAACTATATGATGCCTTTTAATCATTGTATAATGGATTTAAAAAGTTAGGTCATAAATATAGTTCATTGAAAAACATTTATGTATGTTTACTTACATACATTGCTATTGATATTGACAAGGTTAACCAACTTGAAGAGAAAAATAAGGCTTTAAAAGAAAAGGTGGACAAGTTGAATACCATACTAGCAAAGTTCACTCGAGGTTTTAAGATTTTAGATATTATGCTTGCTAGTCAAAGATATGACTTCAATAAAAGAGGTTTAGAGTATCAACCTAAAAGGAACTAAAAAGCGTATTTTTAAATGTTTTTAGCTCTTGCATGTCATGCTGATTTTATATTTTTTTCAAATGGATATCAAAAATGCACTTTTAAATGGTTTTATCATAAAAGAAGTATATGTTGAGCAACCTCAAGGTTTTAAAAACTTTTATTTTTTTAATCATGTTTTCAAACTTAAAAATGCTTTATATGATTTTAAACAAGCTCCTAAAGCATGATATGATAGATTAAAGACTTTTCTAATAGAAAATGGTTTTGATATTGGTAAAATTAACACCACCCTCTTCACAAAAATAAAGGATAAAGACATCTTGATTGTATAAATATATCTTAAATAATCAATGCTACTAGTGGATCTTTTTATAAGAAATTTGCATTTTGCATGCAAGATTAGTTCAAAATAAGCATGATAGGGGAATTAAACTTCTAGGATTGCAAATCAAACAAACAAAAGATGGCATCTTCATCAACCAGGGCAAGTACATCAAGGATCTACTAAAAATATTTAGAATGGAACTTGTCAAGGAAGCTAACACACCTATAGGAACATCGATAAAGCTTGATATGGATGAAAATAGTAAGAATGTAAACATTACCAAATATTGAGATATGATCAGTTCAATTTTATAGTTAACCACTAGTAGACCTGATATTATGTCTAATGTTTGTCAATGTACATGTTTTCAGGTATGTCCAAAAGAATCCCATGTTACTGATGTAAAATATATTTTTTGATATTTACATGGTACAATCAACTTAGGATTGTGGTATCTGAAAGGATACAAGTTGAATTTAATTAGCTATTCGGATATGGATTTTACAGGATATAAAGTTGATAGAAAAAGTACTAGTGAAACATGTCACTTTCTAAGATCATTATTATTAGCTTGGGCTAGCAAGTGATTAGTACTTAAAAATGCATTTTTATCAAGGTTTTATATCATCATTTTGTACTTGAAGTATCAATAACTCCTTAACTAAAGCATGTTTTATAATAACATATCTAATAATATAAGATACCTTTAATGTGTGGTAAATATTTATTTTAAATACAAACCCATCACATAAATGAAAGGATTGATTGATGATTTTAAAATCTGAAATTGAAAGGATAAAGAGATGGTCAAACTTAAAAAAATGATGTTGGTATAGTTCAAACCAAAACATTATTCAGTAATTGAGTCATATTTGGATCTATAAATCTCATATTTAAGTCTACTTTATATGGATGGAAAGGTAAGATATATGCCTACAATTTTCATATAGAACATAATATTTAAAAAGACTATTTTCAAGTCCGAATTATTGCAACAACAAAAAATTCTGAATCTATCCTGCAGCCCGAACACTGTTTAGTGTTTGGTCCATATTTAGAGTTCTAGAAGTCCAAATGACCTCTATTTTTTTTTCTGGAAAGTTGAGACAATTTCCTACAACTTTTATGTAGTGGTTCCAGTTCTGATGTTATCAATGATATTTTGGGCAGATAAAAGAAGATAAAAATTATCACCAAGTCAAGAGTTGGTCACCCACTTATCAATTAGTCATCAAATCAATAGTTCCCAACTTTGGCCTATAAAAAGAGGTATTTGCCATGCATTTAGGCATCTTGGTCTACAGATCAAGATCATGCTCTTACTTTCTCTCTTTATATTTTTGTAATGCTTAAGTTTTCTTTTCATTAATATCTTGTTTATGTCATTCAATTTATTCTCTTTACTTAGTTAACCTTTATCTTATTTATATTCTTAGTTTTTATTTTTTATTTTTTATTTTCTTTCTTTCATAATGTTTAGTTAAGTTTATTATGTTAGATGAAAAGGTTACACTAATGGTGTAGGAATAAGGATAGTGTAAACTTAACATAGACTTTAATGTTTGATACTAACATGTTTTGTATTTTTTATTTTGTTCACTCTTTAATACTTTGATTGTTAAATGAATAATCTAGATTTATGTTGTATAACACTTCGTATAACAAATATTTGGCACTCCCATAGCCCATACTATATGGTATAACCAACACCTGAGCTATGAAAAGAACTTGATTTGTTGTTAATATAAGTTATAATCATGAATGCTTGACAATAATTACAAGTATTAGCATTAATCAAATACGATAACTAATGTAATCATGTTAACAATTTATAATTTGATTGGAACCTTCTTTGTGTGTGGTTTCCAATTGAATAATAAGAGTTTATATTGTACTTGTTTGATATACCATTAGTAGATCCTCTAACTTTGACATTTGTTATTATCATTGTTTAATCCTTATGTTAATCTTTCATCTCAAAGTTCTCATCAACTTCTTCTTTTTCTTTTTCTTTTTCTTTATTATTATTACTACTACTACTACTACTACTACTACTATTGTTGTTGTTGTTGTTGGTGTTGTTGTTGTTATATTATTGTTATCTATAATTTATACAATTAACCTCTTTATGGCTCGACCTCAATCTTGTCGAGTTATTTATTACTTCGACACTCCTGTATTAGGAAAAAGATATCAATCTATTGGTTGTGTCAAGTTTTTGGTGTCGTTGCTGGGGAGGTAAGTTCTTGTACAAATTATAATATTTATTTTATTTTATCTTTTTACTTTTCTTATATATAACTTTGTTTCTTTTATTTTGTTTCTCCTTCTTTTATTTTCTTCTTCAAATAATATATTACTTTATAATGAGAATAATAAGAATAACCGTGTTAAAACACTTAAAGACCACATGAATCCCACAAGAACAAGTGCACCATCATGTATAGTTTTCCCCACTGATGCATCTTATTTCAATTTTAAGTTAGGCATTATTCAACTTTTACCTTCTTTTCATGGTTTAGATCTGAAAAATCCATACTTGCATTTAAGGGAATTTGAGGAGGTCTGCAACAAATATAATGATTCAAATTATAGCATGGACACCATTAGATTAAAGCTTGTTTCTTTTTCATTAAAAGATAAATCTAAAACATGGCTATAAAATTTAGGACCCGGATCCATTTGTGTTTGGGATGAAATACAACAATAGTTTTTAAAGAAGTTTTTCTCATCTCATAGAACAAACTCTTTCAAAAGAGAAATCACCATTTTCACTCAAAAACCAGGAGAAACATTTTATCAATGTTGGGATAGGTATCAAGAGTTACTTAACACTGGCCCTCATCATGGTTTTGAGAAATGAAGATTGGTTGAATATTTTTATGAAGGCTTAACACCTAAAGATAAGCAAATGGTTGAATTGATATGCAATGTAACCTTTAAAGATAAATAACTTAACGAAGTAATAGAGTACCTAGACTTGCTAGTTGCAAATGCTCAAAATTGGGACACTACAAGCATGTATGAAACTCCAAGTAAAATCTAACCTCGTACATCTAATCGAGGTATGTACAACTTTAGGGAAGATCATGACCTTCAAGCCAAGTTTGCATCTTTAGCTGGAAAAGTTAAGGCACTAGAATTGAAAAAGAGTGGTTAATTAAAATTTATTCAAGACATTGCATGTCAGATCTATAAAACAAATGAACACTTAATCATTGATTATCCAACCTTGTCTTTTTTTAATGAATATCTCCATGAAGAAGTCCATGTTTTAAACAATTTTCAAAGGCCCAATCAAAACCAATACTCGCAAATATACAACCTTGGTTGGAGAAATCATCTAAATTTTAGTTGGAAGAGTAATAATAATAATAGGCAAACTTCACAACCACCGTTTCAAACACATCATAATTTTTAAAATTCTCATAAATATGCACCTCCTTATGCTACACCTTCTAGAAGAAATTTTGAGGAAACATTGCATGCATTCCTTGAAAAGCAAGAGACAATCAATACTCAACTTGCTCAAAACATGATAGATTTTAAAGATACTCTTGTAAAATTGATATTTGCTCTCAGTTTTCAAGAGAAAGGTAAGTTTCCATCTCAACCACAACAAAATCCCAAGAGGCAATACAATGCAAATGCAAGTAATTACGGAAGCCAACATATGGATCAAGTCAAATTAGTCACTACTCTTCGCAGTGGCAAGATTATTGAAAAACCCACTCTTGAACCTTATAAGAAAGATGATGAGTCAATCTCTGAGGGTAAATATGGGGTTGAATTTGAAAATTGCAAAGAAAAGACTGATTCCCTACCAACACTTTCATTTCCTCATACTGTGACCAAATAAAGGAAAGTTAATTACAATTCTAAAATCCTTGAAACTTTTAAATAGGTAAGGATCAATATACCTTTGCTGGATATTACTAAACATGTTCCTTTTTATACTAAATTTTTAAAAGATCTGTGCACTGTGAAGAGAAAACTGAATGTGAAAAAGAAAGCTTTTTTAGCCGAACAAGTAAGTTTCATTCCTCATAACAATAATGCTTTGAAATATAAAGACCCTAGTTGTCTTATAATTTCTTGCTTTATTGGAGAACATAAAATTAAAAGAGCCTTACTTGATCTTGGAGCCAATATGAATTTACTTCCATATTTGGTTATTCAAAGTATCAATCTAGGTGAGTTAAAACCAACTTCTATAACTCTTTTACATGTCAATAGATCTATAGAAATACCTAGAGAAATAGTCGAGGATGTGTTAGTACAAGTTGATTAATTTATTTATCCTGTGGATTTTATTGTATTGGACACACAACCTATTGAAGCATGTAATTCATTTCTTGTTATTTTAAGACGTTCGTTTCTTACAACATCTAATGCATTGATTAATTATAGGAATGGAGTGATAAAGTTATGATTTAAAAACATGACATTGGAGATGAATATTTTCAATACTTACAAGCAACTCGGAGATGATAATGAATTCCAATAAGTAGATCATATTGAGGAATTAGTTTATGATCAACTTTAATCTACTTAAAGTAAAAATAAGTTGGATGAATCTGAAGATTTGCAAATGATTTATTCTCAGGAAGAAATCATGGATGAAAAACATACTAAAAATTTTGATGGGGATCTTTTGTCAAAAGTGACAACAGATTCGACATCTAACATCACACTAATCGATGATTACTTTCCTGATGAATCCTTACTTTTTTTTAGTCCAATGCCTTCGTATGATAAAAATTATAATTTTTTTGCTTCAAGATTTTTACCAACTTACTATAGTACAGAAGACAAAAGAAAACTTTTAAGCGACATGCAAAACTTTTATTGTGATGGCCTTAACTTATTTAAATATTGTCCTAATCAAATATTTCAAGGATGCATTCCTGACAATGAGGTAAATAGTGTTATTAAACTTTGTCATTCTAAAGCATATGGGAGTCATTTCTCGTTAAAAAACAGTTGTAAAAAATTTTTAAAATGAATTTTATTGGCACATTATGTTCAAAGACATGCATGCATTCTGCAAAACTTGTAAAAATTATCAAATAGTTGATACTGGTCAAAAAGTTTTGTTTTATAATTCTCGACTCCATTTATTGCCTAGAGAGCTAAGATCAAGATGGTGCAGTCCATTTATTAAGAAATATATGTATCCTTATGGGGCCTTTGATATTGAGAATTCAATGAATGACGATGTTTTTAAGGAAAATGGACATCGTTTGAAAGCTTACTTTGATAATTTTCCTAGTGAAAATGAATAAACTGGTTTGAATGATCTTGTAGATAAAGGTTGATTATTTTGTTTTTCTCACATTATTTTTGTGTTTTTTTTGTGACTCTTGGTTTGCTAGTCTCTCTCACTCCGGTTAAATGATGGATAACGGTACTCCGTGACTTTTAAGTCGGTTCTTTTAGTTTCCCATAATAACTGATAATAACTGATATTTGTGTATGTATTTGTTCAATTCCTTGTTTCTTCTCTTTGCATCTCTTTTCCACTTCTCATCTTAAAAAATGGACACCACTCTTAAAAAATTAAAAAAGTATTTTCCTGTTTTGCCTCACATACGATTACAAAAATTTACCGAACTAGGTATGCAAGATTGAGGTTATTAATGAATCATGGAATTCCTGAAGAGATTCACTAGTTAATTAAAGCAAAGGTCCAATTATCAAGTGAGTCTTCAAATACTTTCATTTCACACATACCTAGAACAGGTAAAAGCACTTTTACAAAGAAACGTCGTATAAAACGACTTAAAATATATCATCGATGTGTCAGATAAAATTGCAATGCACAATGTTATTCTTTAGGAATAATATCTGTAAACTGTAAAGATAAAATATTATTCATTAAGGATAGCTTGAGTAAGGGGTCTTTAGATAATCTTCTATTGACTTTTTAGACGCATCCTAGTGGAGATGTGCATCATGCAATTCAAGATTTATAGTCACTATTCCATAAAGAACATGTTTGATATAGTCTTGGAAATCTGACTAAAAAAGACCCTATTTGCTGGTTTTTAAGAAAACTAGATGGAAAGCTTATCCCCGATATATAAAGGGCGTTTAAGCCGTTCTTGGATGTAAAACCAAGGGAAGATATGAGTCACAATCACAACTACGATTTGAGTCTTAGTTTGTATAAACTTGTGTCTTTTGGTTTTATTAATAGCATAATATTTGTGTTTTGTTGTTTCTTATATTTATTTAAGTATGTTTCGGGTTTGTCAGTATCTGATGTTTCAAGTGATGTCTTCTATACTCTATCTTTCTACTTGAGGACAATGTCTCGTTTTAGTTAGGAGGAGAGAGTAGTAGTTGATAAAAAAAATATTAACTAACTGTGCTTTTTCTATTTCATAAAGCATGTGCAAAATTATTGTTACTAGGATGGCAGAGTAAATGAGCTCTTTTGTTAAAGTGACGCTTGAGATGCATCTTAGTAACCATTTTTAACAAGGTCTATCACAATACTTCTTGAAATATTCAGGTTTACAAACTCTCATATTATTATCACTTAATTCTGCTCATATGCTCATTTAACATGTATTCTTAAACCTTCATTTTCACACACACACACTTTAACATATGATTATGGGTTGAACATTGGATTATTATATTATTTATATTTTTTTGTTAAAGGTAATAATTAAAGGAAAGGGATAGTATATAATTTGAAAAAAAAAACAAAAAAAGTAGCAAAATAAAATAAAAATAAAATGATGATAACAAAAATATAGATAAGTTTGGTTGTGTAGCCTCCCTAACCTAAACAAATAAGCTTGAAGGGGTGTTTTAACACCTAATACCCTAAAGACAACAAACTTGGGAGTTATTGGTCCAACACTTGTTACATGGTGATTAGTACTTAAAAGTGCATTTTTATCAAGGTTTTATGTCATTATTTTTGCACTTGAAGTATTAATAACTCATTAATTAAAGCATGTTTTATAATAATATATCTAATAATATAAGATACCTTTAATTTGTGGTGAATGTTCATTTTAAATGCAGGTCTATCACATAAATGAAAGGATTGATTAATGAATTTAAGAACTGAAATTGAAAGGACAAAAGGATGGCCAAACTTAGAAAAAACATGTTGGTGTAGTCCAAATTGGAACACTATTCAGTAATTGGGTGATTGATACTTAAAACTGTATTTTTATCAAGGTTTTATATCATCATTTTGCACTTGAAGTATCAATAACTCCTTAACTAAAGCATGTTTTATAATAATATATATAATAATATAAGATACCTTTAATTTGTGGTAAATGTTCATTTTAAATGCAGGCCTATCACATAAATGAAAGGATTGATTGATGAATTTAAGAAGTGAAATTGAAAGGATAAAGAGATGGCCAAACTTAGAAAAGGGATGTCGGTGCAATCCAAACCAGAATACTATTTGGTAATTGGGTCATATCTGGAGCTATAAATCTGAGATTTAGATCTACTTTATATGGATGAAAAGGTAAGACATAGGCCTACAACTTTCATATGAAGCCCAAGATCTAAAAAGGTCATTTTGAAGTCTAAATTGTTGCAACAACAAAGAAGCCTGAATCTATCCTCCAGTCCGAGCACTGTTCAGTATTTTGGCCATATCTGGAGTTTTAGAAGTCGAAATGAGCTGAATTATTTACACAAGAAAGCGGAGACAATTTCCTATAACTTTCATGTTTTCAAGTGGCTCCAATTTTGATGTTGTTAATAACGTTTTGGGTAGACAAGAGAAGATAAGGGTTGTCACCAAGTCAAAAGTTGGTCGCCCATTTATTAATTAGTCATCAAATCAATAGTTCCCAATTTTGACCTATAAAAGGAGGCATTTACCATGCATTTAGGCATCTTGGTGTCCAGATCAAGATCATGCTCTTGCTTTCTCTCTTTGTATTTTTTGTAATGTTTATACTTTATTTTCATTAATATCAAGTTTATGCCTTTCATTTCCTTTCCTTTACTTAATTAACTTTTATCTTATTTTGTTTATTTATTTTTCTTTCTTTCATTATGTCTAGCTAAGTTTATTATGTCAAGGTGAAAAGGTTACACTAATGTTGTAAGAATAAGTATAGTATAAACTTAATAAGGACTTTAATGTTTGATACTAACATGTTTTATATTTGTTATCTTGTTCACTCTTTAATACTTTGCTTGTTAAATGACTAATCTTGATTTATGTTGTATAACACTTGGTACAACAAATGCTTGGCTCTTTCATATCCCATACTATATGGTATAACCGACACCTCAGCTATGAAAGGAACTTAATTTGTTGTTAACATAAGTTATAATCATGAATGCTTGATGAAATTTACAAGTATTAGCATAAGATGACTAATGTAATTATATTAACAATCTATAATCTGATTGGAACCTCCTTTGTGTGTGGTTTCCAATTGAATAATAAGAGTTTATACTATACTTGTTTGACATACCATTAGTGGATCCTCTAACCTTGACATTGTTTGTTATTATTATTTAATCCTTATGTTAATTTTCCATCTCAAAGTTCTCATCAACCTTTCTTCTTCTTTTTCATTATTATTATTATTATTATTATTATTATTATTATTACTACTACTACTACTACTACTACTAGTATAATTAGTATTATTATTGCTACTATTATTATTGTTGTTATTATTGTTACTATTGTTGTTGTTTATAATTATTATTTATAATTTGTACAATTAACCTCCCTGTGGTTCGACCCCGGTCTTGCCGAGTTATTTATTACTTCGACACTCCTACACTTGGGAGAAGACATCAATCTTTTAGTCATGTCATTGGGTCATATCTGGAGCTGTAGATCTCAAATTTAGATTTTATTTATATGGGTGAAAAGGTAAGATATAGGCCTACAACTTTCATATAAAGCCCAAGATTTAAAAAGATCATTTTCAAGTTCAAATTGTAGCAACAATAAAGAAGTTTGAATCTGTCCTCCAACCCAAGAATTGTTCAGTGTTTGGCCTATATCTGGAGTTTTAAAAATCCAAATGACCTTAATGTTTTACACAAGAAAGCTGAGATAATTTCCTACAACTTTCATGTTTCAAGTGGTTCTAATTTTGACGTTATCAATAACGTTTTAAGCAGATAGGAGAAGATAAAGATTATCACCAAGTCAAGAGTTGGCCACCCACTCATCAATTAGTCATCAAACCAATAGTTTCTAATTTTAGCCTATAAAAAAAGGCATTTGTTATGCATTTAGGCATCTTATTTTTCAGATCAAGATCATGCTCTTACTTTCTTTCTTTGTATTTTTGTAATACTTAAGTTTTGCTTTCATTAATATCTTGTTTATGCCTTTCATTTCCTTTCCTTTACTTAGTTAACGTTTATCTTATTTATGTTCTTATTTTGTTTATTTATTTTCTTTCTTTCATTATGTCTAGCTAAGTTTATTATGTCAAGGTGAAAAGGTTACACTAATGGTGTAAGAATAAGTATAGTCTAAACTTAATATGAACTTTAATGTTTGATACTAACATGTTTTATATTTGTTATCTTGTTCACTCTTTAATACTTTGCTTGTTAAATGACTAATCTTGATTTATGTTGTATAACACTTGGTACAACAAATGCTTGGCTCTTTCATAGCCTATACTGTATGGTATAACCGACACCTAAGCTATGAAAGGAACTTGATTTGTTGTTAACATAAGTTATAATCATGAATGCTTGATGAAATTTACAAGTATTAGCATTAATCGAATAAGATAACTAATGTAATCATGTTAATAATTTATAATCTGATTAGAAACTCCTTTGTGTGTGGTTTCCAATTGAATAGTAAAAGTTTATACTATACTTGTTTGATATACAATTAGTGGACCTTCTAACCTTGACAATTGTTGTTATCATTGTTTAATCCTTACATTGATCTTCTATCTCAAACTTTTTATCAACTCCTTCTTCTTCTTCTTTTTCTTCTTCTTCTTCTTCTACTACTACTACTACTACTACTACTACTACTACTATTACTATACTATTCTTGTTATTTTTATTATTGTTGTTGTATTATTATTATCTATAATTTCTACAATTAACCTTTTTGTGGTTCGATCTCGGTCTTGCCGAGTTATTTATTACTTCGACACTTTTGCTTTTAGAAAAAGACATCAATCTTTTGGTTGTGTCAAGTTTTTAGCACCATTACCGGGGAGGTAAGTTCTTATACAAATTATAGTATTTATTTCATTTTTTCTTTTCACTTTTCTTGTATATAACTTTGTTTCTTTTCTTTTATTTCTTTTTTCTTCTTCTTCCTTTGATTTTATTTCTACAAGTGCATGAGAGTGTGGCCACGTACATTAAGTGATAGACTTTGTAGGGTATCCTTATCATTTTAAAAAAAATATAGTCGAAGAAGATAACTAGTTATTTCATAATGAGAATAACCGTGTTAGAACACTTAGAGATCACATGAATCCTACAAGAACAAGTGCACACCATCATATATAGTTTCCCCCATGATGCATCTCATTTCAATTTTAAGTTAAGCGTTATTCAACTTTTACCTTCTTTTCATGGCTTAGATTTAGAAAATACATACTTGCATTTAAGGGAATTTGAGGAGGTTTGTAATGCCTATAATGACTCAAATTGTAGCATGAACACCATCAGATTAAAGTTTTTTCCTTTTTCATTAAAAGATAAAGCTAAAAAATAGCTACAAAATTTGAGACCAAGATCCATTCATGCTTGGGATGAAATGCAACAGCATTTTTTAAAGAAGTTTTTTCCATCTCACAGAACAAACTCTTTCAAAAGACAAATCACCACTTTCAATCAAAAACTAGGAGAAATATTTTACCAATATTGAGATAGGTATCGAGACTTGCTTAATACTTGTCCTCATCATGGTTTTGAAATATAGAGATTGGTTTCATATTTTTATGAAGGGTTAACACCTAGAGATAGGCAAATGGTTGAATTGATGTGCAATGAAACTTTTAAAGATAAAAACCCTAATAAAGTAATAGAGTACTTAGATTTGTTAGCTGAAAATGCTTAAAATTGAGACACCGCAGGTACTTATGAGGCACCGAGTAAAACTCAACCTCATACATCTAGTGGAGGTATGTATAACCTTAGGGAAGATCATGACCTCCAAGCTAAATTTGCATCTTTAGCTGGAAAAGTCGAGGTACTAGAATTGAAAAGGAGTGGTTAATTAAAATCTATTGAAAACATTACGTGTCAAATATGTAAAACAAATAAACACTCAACCAATAATTGTCCAACCTTGCTTTTTTTTAAGGAATGTCTCTATGAACAAGCTCACACTTTAAACAGTTTTCAAAGGGCCAACCACAACCTATACTCACAAACATACAACCCTGGTTGGAGAAATCACCAAAATTTTAGTTAGAAGAGTGATAATAACAATGTATAAACTTCACAACCACCATTTCAAGCACACCATAATTTCCAAAATTCTCATGGATATGCACCTCTTTATGCTTCACCTCTTAGAAGAAATCTTGAGGAAACATTGCATGCATTCATTGAAAAGCAAGAGACAATCAATACTCTAATTACTCAAAACATGACAGATTTTAAAGATCTTTAGCAAAATTGATATTTGCTCTCAGTTTCCAAGAGAAAGGTAAGTTTTCATCTCAACCACAACAAAATTCCAAGGGGCAATATAATGTAAATGCAAGTAGTTCTGAAAGCCAACACATGGATCAAGTCAAATTAGTCACTACTCTTCGTAGTGGTAAGGTTATTGAAAAACCCACTCTTAAACCTTGTGAGAAAGATGATAAGTCAATCTTTGAGGGTAAGGAAGGGGTTGAATCTGAAAATTGTAAAGAAACAACCGATTCCCCGCCAGCACTTCCATTTCCTCATACCATGACCAATCAAAACATGACATTAGAGATGAATATTTTCAACATTTACAAGCAACATCGAGATGATAATGATTTATAAGAAGTAGATCATATTGACGAATTAGTTTATGATCAACTTGAATCTACTTTAAGTAAAAATAAGTTGGATGAATCTGAAGATTTGCAATGATTTATTTTGAGGAAGAAATCACGGATGAAAAATACACTGAAAATATTGATGTGAATCTTTTGTCAAAAGTGATAACAAATTTGACATCTAACATCACATTAATCGATGATTACTTTCCTAACAAATCCTTACTTTTTCTTATTCCAATGCCTTGGTATGATAAAAATATTAAGTTTTTTATTTTAGGAGATTTACCAGCTAATTGGAGTACCCAAGATAAAGAAAAGTTTTTAAACAAAGTGAAGAACTTTTATTGGGATGACCCTAACTTATACAAATATTATCCTGATCAAATATTTCAAAGATTCATTCTCAATAATGAGGTAAGTAGTGTCATTAAACTTTATCATTCTGAAGCATTTGGGAGTTATTTTCATCAAAAAAAAAAACAACTGCAAAAATATTTCAAAATGGATTTTATTGGCACACCATATTCAAGGACACGCATGCATTCTGCAAAACTTGTGAAAATTGTCAAAAAGTTGATATTGGTCAAAAAGTTTTGTTTTATAATTCTCAACTTTATTTATTTCCTAGAGAGCTAAGATCAAGATGGTGCAGTCCATTTATTAAGAAATATATGTATCCTTATGGGGCCTTTGATATTGAGAATTCAATGAATGACAATGTTTTTAAGGAAAATGGTCATCGTTTGAAAGCTTACTTTGATAATTTTCCTAGTGAAAATGAATCAACTGGTTTGAATGATCTTGTAGATAAAGGTTGATTATTTTGTTTTTCTCACATTGTTTTTGTGTTTCTTTTTAAGTGATTTTTACTTGTTTCTCTCACCCCAGTCAAATGAAGGATAACAGTACTCCGTGACTTAAGTTGGTTCTTTCAGTTTCCCATAATAACTGATATTTATGTATAGTGATTAGTACTTAAAAGTGCATTTTTATCTTGGTTTTATATCATCATTTTGCACTTGAAGTATCAATAACTCCTTAACTAAAATATATTTTATAATAATGTATCTAATAATATAAGATACCTATAATTTGTGGTAAATGTCTATTTTTAATGCAGGCCTATCACATAAATGAAATGATTGATTGATGACTTGAAGAACTTAAATTGCAAGGATAAAGAGATGGTCAAACTTAGAGAAGAGATGTCGGTGCAATCCAAACCGGAACACTGTTCGGTAATTGGGTCATATCTGGAGCTACAGATCTCAGATTTAGGTCCAATTTATATGGATTGAAAGGTAAGACATAGGCCTACAACTTTCATATGGAGCCCAAGATCTAAAAAGGCCATTTGCAAGTCCAAATTGTAGCAACAACAAAGAAGCCCGAATCTGTCTTCCAGCCCGAGCACTGTTCAGTATTTTGGCCATATTTGGAGTTCTAGAAGTCCAAATGAGCTGAAATGTTTACACAAGAAAGCTGAGACAATTGCCTACAACTTTCATGTTTGCACCTGGCTCCAGTTTTGACGTTATCAATGACGTTTTGGGCAGACAAGAGAAGATAAGGATTGTCACCAAGTCAAAAGTTGGCCACCCACTTATCAATTAGTCATCAAATCAATAGTTCCCAATTTTGGCCTATAAAAGGAGGCATTTGCCATGCATTTAGGCATCTTGGTTTCCAGATCAAGATCATGCTCTTCCTTTCTCTCTTTGTATTTTTTGTAATGTTTATGCT
Organism: Populus pruinosa; assembly: GCA_026413675.1. Taxonomy (NCBI): domain Eukaryota; kingdom Viridiplantae; phylum Streptophyta; class Magnoliopsida; order Malpighiales; family Salicaceae; genus Populus; species Populus pruinosa. Next base: position 29,246,903 of record CM048592.1, on the reverse strand, counting down.
TTGCTTTCATTAATATTAAGTTTATGCTTTTCATTTCCTTTCCTTTACTTAGTTAGCTTGTATGTTCTTACTTTGTTTATTTATTTTTCTTTCTTTCATTATGTCTAGCTAAGTTTATTATGTCAAGGTGAAAAGGTTACACTAATGGTGTAAGAATAAGTATAATGTAAACTTAATATGGACTTTAATGTTTGATACTAACATGTTTTATATTTGTTATCTTGTTCACTCTTTAATACTTTGCTTGTTAAATGACTAATCTTGATTTATGTTGTATAACACTTGGTACAACAAATGCTTGGCACTTTCATAGCCCATAATGTATGGTATAACCGACACCTGAGCTATGAAAGGAACTTGATTTGTTGTTAACATAAGTTATAATCATGAATGCTTGACGAGATTTACAAGTATTAGCATTAATCGAATAAGATGACTAATGTAATCATGTTAACAATTTATAATCTTATTGGAACCTCCTTTATGTGTGGTTTCCAATTGAATAATAAGAGTTTATATTATACTTGTTTGACATACCATTAGTGGAATCTCTAACCTTGACATTTGTTATTATTATTGTTTAATCCTTACATTAATATTTCATCTCTAAGTTCTCATCATCATCATCTTCTTCTTCTTCTCTTTCTTTATTATTATTATTATTGTTATTATTATTATTATTATTATTACTATTATTATTATTATTATTATTATTATTATTATTATTATTATTATTATCGTTATTACTATTATTGTTGTTTATAATTGTTGTTTATAATTTGTACAATTAACCTCCCTGTGGTTCGACCCCGGTCTTGCCGGGTTATTTATTACTTCGACACTCCTGCACTTGGGAGAAGACATCAACCTTTTAGTCGTGACAAGTTTTTGGCGCCGTTGCCGGGGAGGTAAGTTCTTGTATAAATTATAATATTTATTTTATTTTCTCTTTTCTCTTTTCTTGTATATAACTTTGTTTCTTTTTATTTTGTTTTCTTCCTCCTTCTTTTGCTTTCTTCTTCTTCTTTTTATTTTATTCCTACACGTGCATAAGAGTGTGGTCATGTACATCAAGTGGTAGACTTTGTAGGGTATCCTCATCATTTTCAGAAAATATGGCCGAAGAAGATAATCAATCACTTCATAATGAAAATAATGAGAATAACCGTGCTAGAACACTTAGAGATCATATGAATCCCACAAGAACAAGTGCACCATCATGCATAGTTTTTCCTCCTGATGCATCTCATTTTAATTTTAAACCAGGTATTATTCAACTTTTACCTTCTTTTCATGGTTTAGAATTGGAAAATCCATACTTGCATTTAAGGGAATTTGAAGAGGTCTGCAACACATATAATAATTTAAATTGTAGCATGAACACCATCAGATTAAAGCTTTTCCCTTTTTCATTAAAAGATAAAGCTAAAACATGGCTACAAAATTTGAGACCAGGATCCATTCGTGCTTGGGATGAAATGCAGCAACAATTTTTAAAGAAGTTTTTCCCATCTCATAGAACAAACTCTTTCAAAAGACAAATCACCACTTTCACTCAAAAACCAGGAGAAACATTTTATAAATGTTGGGATAGGTATCGAGACTTGCTTAGTACTTGCCCTCATCATGGTTTTGAAACATGGAGATTGGTTTCACATTTCTATGAAGGGTTAACACCTAAAGATAGGCAAATGGTTGAATTGATGTGCAATGGAACTTTTGAAAATAAAGACCCTGATGAAGCAATGGAGTACTTAGACTTGTTAGCTGAAAATGCTCAAAATTGGGACACTGCAGGTACATATGAGGCACCCAGTAAAACTCAACCTCATACATCTAGTGGAGGTATGTACAACCTTAGGGAAGATCATGACTTTCAAGCCAAATTTGCATCTTTAGCTAGAAAAGTCGAGGCACTAGAATTAAAAAAGAGTGGTCAATTAAAATCTGTTGAAAACATTGTGTGTCAAATCTGTGAAACAAATGAACACTCAACCAACGATTGTCCAACCTTGCCTTCTTTTAAAGAATGTCTCCATGAACAAGCTCATGCTTTAAACAGTTTCCAAAGGCCCAACCACAACCCATACTCCCAAACATACAACCCTGGTTGGAGAAATCACCCAAATTTCAGTTGGAAGAGTGAGAACAACAATGCACAAACTTCACAACCACCATTTCAAGCACACCATAATTTTCAAAATTCTCATGGATATGCACCTCCTTATGCTCCACCTCCTAGAAAAAATCTTGAGGAAACATTGCATGCATTCATTAAAAAGCAAGAGACAATTAATACTCAACTTGTTCAAAACATGACAGATTTTAAAGATACTCTTGCTAAATTAACATCTGCTCTTAGTTTCCAAGAGAAAGGTAAGTTTCCATCTCAAACACAACAAAATCCTAAAGGGCAATACAATGCAAATGCAAGTAGTTCTGGAAGCCAACACATGGATCAAGTCAAATCAGTCACTACTCTGCGCAGCGGTAAGGTTATTGAAAAACCCTCTTTTGAACCTTATGAGAAAGATGATGAGTCAATCTCTGAGGGTAAGGAAGGGGATGAATCTGAAAATTGCAAAGAAACGACTGATTCACCGCCAGCACTTCCATTTCCTCATGCCATGACTAAACAAAGGAAAGTTAATCACAACTCTGAAATCTTTGAAACTTTCAAACAGGTAAGGATCAATATACCTTTGTTGGATGCTATTAAACAGGTTCCTTCCTATGCTAAATTTTTGAAAGATCTATGCACTGTGAAGAGGAAACTGAATGTGAAAAAGAAAGCCTTTCTAGCCGAACAAGTAAGTGCTATTCTTCACAACAATAATGCTTTGAAATATAAAGACCCTGGTTGTCCCACAATTTCTTGCTTTATTGGAGAGCATAAAATTGAAAGAGCCTTACTTGATCTTGGAGCTAGTGTGAATTTACTTCCATATTCAGTTTTTCAAAGTCTCAATCTAGGTGAGTTAAAACCAACTTCTATATCTCTTTTACTTGCTGATAGATCTGTAAAAGTGCCTAGAGGAATAATTGAAGATGTGTTAGTACAAGTCGATAAATTCATTTATCCTGTGGATTTTATTATCTTGGACACAGAACCTGTTGAAGCATGTAATTCATTTCCTGTTATTTTAGGACGTCCATTTCTTGCAACTTCTAATGCATTGATTAATTGTAGGAATGGACTGATGAAGCTATCATTTGGAAACATGACATTGGAGATGAATATTTTCAACATTTGCAAGCAACCTGGAGATGATAATGATTTACAAGAAGTAGATCATATTGATGAATTAGTTTATGATCAACTTGAATCTACTTTAAGTAAAAATGAATTGGATGAAACTGAAGATTTGCAAATGATTTATTCTGAGGAAGAAATCACGGATGAAACAAGCACCGAAAATGTTGATGTGAATCTTTTGTCAACAGTGATAACAGATTTGACATCTGACATCACACCAATGGATGATTACTTTCCTAACGAATCCTTACTTTCTCTTAGTCTAATACCTTGGTATCATAAAAATATCAATTTTATTGCTTTAGGAGATTTGCCAGCTGATTGGAGTACCCAAGACAAAGAAAAGTTTTTGAACGAAGTGAAGAATTTTTATTGTGATGACCCTACCTTATTCAAATATTGTCCTGATCAAATATTTCAAAGATTCATTCCCGACAATGAGGTAAGTAGTGTCATTATATTTTGTCATTCTGAAGCATGTGGAAATTGTTTTTCGTCAAAAAAGACAATTGCAAAAATCTTTCAAAATGGATTTTATTGGCCCACCATGTTCAAGGACACGCATGCATTCTGCAAAACTTGTGAAAATTGTCAAAAGATTGATACTGGTCAAAAAGTTTTGTTTTATAATTCTCAACTCTATGCATTCCCTAGAGAGCTAACACCAAGATGGAGCAATCCTTATAGGGCCTGTGATATTGAGAATTCAATGAATGGCAATGATTTTAAGGAAAATGAACATCGTTTGAAAGCTTACTTTGATAATTTTCCTTGTGAAAATGAATCAGCTGGTTTGAATGATCTTGTAGATAAAGGTTGATTATTATTTTTTTTTTCTCACATTTTTTTTTATGTTTCTTTTTGAGTGACTTTTGCGAGTTTCTTCACCCCGGTCAAATGGCGGATAACGGTACTCCGTGACTTAAGTCGGTTCTTTCAGTTTCCCACAATTACTGATATCTGTGTATATATCTGTGCAATTCTTTGAATCTCTCTTCCAATTCTCATTTGAAAATGGACACTAATCTTGAAAAATTGAAAAAGTATTTTCCCGCTCTGCCTCAGAATGCGATTACAAAAATTTACTGTGCTAGATGTGCAAGATTGAGATTATTAATGAATCATGGAATTCCTGAAGATATTCGTTGGTTGATTGAAGCAAAGGTCCGATTATCAGGTGAGTCCTCTAACTTCTTCATTTCACACATGCCTGGAACAGGTAAAAGCACTTTTGCAAAGAAGCGTCGTGCAAAACGACTGGATGTCTGTCATCGATGTGCTAGATGGACTTGTAATACACAATGTCGTTCTTTAGGAATGGTATCTATAAACCGTGAAGATAAAATACAATTCATTAAGGATGGCCTGAGTAAGGAGTCTTTAGATAATCTTCTATTGACTCTTGAGACGCATCCTAGTGGAGATGTGCATCGTGCAATTCATGATTTATGGCCACTATTTCATAAAGAACATGATCGACTTAGTCTTGGGAATCTGACTAAAAAAGACCCTGTTTGCCAGTTTTTAAGAAAACTGGATGGGAAGCCTATCCCCAACCCATAGAGGGCGTTTAAGCCGTTCTTGGACGTAAAACCAAGGGAAGATGTGAGCCACAATCACAACTACCTGTACATTCAACAAATACAGAAGTGTGTAGAAATGGCAAGTTCCTCAAGTCATCAAATAAGAAATATCTGTGTTTTTGGTGGATCTAGTCCTGGGAAAGAAAAGGAGTTTTTAGAATCAGCAAACCATCTTGGTCAGGTGCTAGCTGAGAGAAAGATTCATTTAGTGTATGGGGGAGGCAGTCTTGGGTTAATGGGAGGTGTGTCAATAGCTACATTTTTAGGAGGTAGTCAAGTTTTGGGGGTCGTCCCTGAAGCTTTGGCACAAGGGGACATCATTGGAAAAACAATTGGAGAGGAACTTCAGGTCTCCACAATGTCGACTCGAATGAATGCAATGTTTAATCATGTTGATGCCTTCATTGCTTTACCAAGTGGTCTAGGCACATTGGAAGAGATCTTTCATATTTCCTCTTGGGCTCAATTGCACATTCACCATAAACCCATTGGTTTGTTAAATGTTAATGGTTATTATGATACGTTGTTGTCTTTTCTTGATCATGCTGTGGAACAGGAATTTCTAACATCTTCTGCACGACAAATCATAATCTCTGCTACTACTGCTAAACAATTGATTGACCAACTACAATCTTTCATTCCTGTGATTGATCCTTCCATGAGTCGTATAAATTGGTCATCTACGGGAAGCCGTAAAAAGCTTAGATTGGATTTGAGCCTTCATTTGTGAATTTTTGTGTATTTTGGTTTTATTATTGTGTTTTGTTATTTCTTATTTTTGTTTCAGTGTGTTTCAGGTTTTGTCAGTGTTCGTTATTTCAGGTGATATCTTCTATACTCTATCTTTCTACCTTAGAACATTGAGGACAATGTCTCGTTTTGGTTGGGGGGAGAGGGTAGTAGTTGATAAAAAAAAAAATTGTTTTTCATTTCATAAAGCATGTGCATAATTGTTGTTACTAGGATGGCAGAGTAAAGGAGTTCTTTTGTTAAAGTGACTCTTGAGACGCATCTTAGTAACCATTCTTAACAAGGTCTATTATAATACTTCCTGAAATATTCAGGTTTACAAACTCTCGTATTGTTACCACTTAATTCTGCTCATATACTTATTTAACATGTATTTTTAAACCTTAATTTATACACACACACACTTTAACATATGATTGTGGGTTGCATATTGGATTATTACATTATTTATGTTCTTTTGTTAAAGGTAACAACTAAGGGAAAGGGATTGTATATAATTAAAAAAAAAAGAAGAAAAACATGAAAAAAAAAGAAAAAAAAATGATGATAATAAAAATGTAGATAAGTTTGGTTTCGTAGCCTCCTTAACCTAAGCAATTAAGCTCGAAGGGGTGTTTTAACACCTAATACCCTAAAGTCAACTAACTTGGGAGCTATTGGCCCAACGCTTGTTACATGGGTTGAGGAGAAAAGCTTAAGGGAATCAAACATTGCACTATCTACATATCAGTATCTGCGACCCGAGTTACTAAGCTCGTTGGGGTGTCTTAACACCTAATGCCCTAAGACCAACTGGTCTGGGAGCCATTAGCTGAAAGCTCGTTACATGGGTTAAAGATGCATGATGTTTTTAAATTATATGTATATATTTTTTAAAAAAAAAAGACAAAAAAAAGACAAAAATAATAATCCCAACCCAAGGAAGTTAACCTTAAACATTAGGACAAAAAAATTTTGTTTTCTTCTAAGAAAAGCCCCATAATTATGTGTTGATACATTGAGCACAAAAGAAAGGTTTATTAATATCTTGTTAAGAGGTATTGAGCAGATATATAAATTTAATGAGGGTTTGTTTATCTGGATAGATTAATGGAAGTTAAATGATGAATACCTTGCTTTGTGAAATTTGCAAATTGTTGTAACGCTTTGATTACTAGGGACTAGTAATAAGCTGGTTGAGGGGTGTGATTAGTACTTAAAAGTGCATTTTTATCTTGGTTTTATATCATCATTTTGCACTTGAAGTATCAATAACTCCTTAACTAAAATATATTTTATAATAATGTATCTAATAATATAAGATACCTATAATTTGTGGTAAATGTCTATTTTTAATGCAGGCCTATCACATAAATGAAATGATTGATTGATGACTTGAAGAACTTAAATTGCAAGGATAAAGAGATGGTCAAACTTAGAGAAGAGATGTCGGTGCAATCCAAACCGGAACACTGTTCGGTAATTGGGTCATATCTGGAGCTACAGATCTCAGATTTAGATCCAATTTATATGGATTGAAAGGTAAGACATAGGCCTACAACTTTCATATGGAGCCCAAGATCTAAAAAGGCCATTTGCAAGTCCAAATTGTAGCAACAACAAAGAAACCCGAATCTGTCTTCCAGCCCGAGCACTGTTCAGTATTTTGGCCATATCTGGAGTTCTAGAAGTCCAAATGAGCTGAAAGTTTTACACAAGAAAGCTGAGACAATTGCCTACAACTTTCATGTTTGCACCTGGCTCCAGTTTTGACGTTATCAATGACGTTTTGGGCAGACAAGAGAAGATAAGGATTGTCACCAAGTCAAAAGTTGGCCACCCACTTATCAATTAGTCATCAAATCAATAGTTCCCAATTTTGGCCTATAAAAGGAGGCATTTGCCATGCATTTAGGCATCTTGGTTTCCAGATCAAGATCATGCTCTTCCTTTCTCTCTTTGTATTTTTTGTAATGTTTATGCTTTGCTTTCATTAATATTAAGTTTATGCTTTTCATTTCCTTTCCTTTACTTAGTTAGCTTGTATGTTCTTACTTTGTTTATTTATTTTTCTTTCTTTCATTATGTCTAGCTAAGTTTATTATGTCAAGGTGAAAAGGTTACACTAATGGTGTAAGAATAAGTATAATGTAAACTTAATATGGACTTTAATGTTTGATACTAACATGTTTTATATTTGTTATCTTGTTCACTCTTTAATACTTTGCTTGTTAAATGACTAATCTTGATTTATGTTGTATAACACTTGGTACAACAAATGCTTGGCACTTTCATAGCCCATAATGTATGGTATAACCGACACCTGAGCTATGAAAGGAACTTGATTTGTTGTTAACATAAGTTATAATCATGAATGCTTGACGAGATTTACAAGTATTAGCATTAATCGAATAAGATGACTAATGTAATCATGTTAACAATTTATAATCTTATTGGAACCTCCTTTATGTGTGGTTTCCAATTGAATAATAAGAGTTTATATTATACTTGTTTGACATACCATTAGTGGAATCTCTAACCTTGACATTTGTTATTATTATTGTTTAATCCTTACATTAATATTTCATCTCTAAGTTCTCATCATCATCATCTTCTTCTTCTTCTCTTTCTTTATTATTATTATTATTGTTATTATTATTATTATTATTAGTACTATTATTATTATTATTATTATTATTATTATTATTATTATTATTATTATTATTATTATTATTATCGTTATTACTATTATTGTTGTTTATAATTGTTGTTTATAATTTGTACAATTAACCTCCCTGTGGTTCGACCCCGGTCTTGCCGGGTTATTTATTACTTCGACACTCCTGCACTTGGGAGAAGACATCAACCTTTTAGTCGTGACATATAGATTTATGCAATTCTTTAAATCTCTTTTCCAATTCTCATTTGAAAATGAAAACTAATCTTGAAAAATTAAAAAAGTATTTTCCTACTCTGCCTCAGAATGCGATTATAAAAATTTATTGTGTTAGATGTGCAAGATTGAGGTTGTTAATGAATCATGGAATTTCTGAAGATATTCACTGGTTAATTGAAGCGAAGGTCTAATTATCAGGTGAGTCCTCAAATTCTTTCATTTCACGCATGCCTGGAACAGGTAAAAGCACTTTTGTAAAGAAACGTCATGCAAAACAATTGAAAGTCTGTCATCGATGTGTTAGATAGACTTGTAATGCACAATGTCATTCTTTAGGAATGGTATCTATAAACCGTGAAAATAAAATATAATTCATTAAGGATGGCCTGAGTAAGGAGTCTTTAGATAATCTTCTATTAAATCTTAAGACGCATCCTAGTGGAGATATGCATCATACAATTCATGATTTATAACCCTATTTTCATAAAAAAAACATGATCAACTTAGTCTTGGGAATCTGACTAAAAAAGACCCTATTTGCTAGTTTTTAAGAAAACTAGATGGGAAGCCTATCCCCGACCCATAAAGGGCGTTTAAGCTGTTATTGGATGTAAAACCAAGGGAAGATGTGAGTCATAATCACAACTACTTGTACATATACATGCTTTTAAAAAAATAAATAAATAAATAAAAAGAGAGTGTGTGTGTGAGACTTCAGTTGGCTTACATATAGGTGGTATGATTGCTTTTTTAATTTCTCATCTATAAAATCCTCTCTTCCTTCCTTCCATTTCTACTCAACCCATACATTTAACAAATATAAAAGTGTGTAGAAATGGCAAGTTCCTCGAGTCATCACATAAAAAATATTTGTGTTTTTGATGGATCTAGTCCGAAGAAAGAAAAGGAATTTTTAGAATCAGCAAATCATTTTGGTCAGGTGCTAGTTGAGAGAAAGATTCATTTAGTGTATGGGGGAGGCAGTCTTGGGTTAATAAGAGGTGTGTCCATAGCTGTATTTTCAGGAGGTAGTCAAGTTTTAGGGGTCGTCCTCAAAGCTTTAGCACAAGGGCACATCATTGGAAAAACAATTAGAGACGAACTACAGGTCTCTACAATATCTGCTTGAATGAATGCAATGTTTAACCATGTTGATGCCTCATTGCCTTACCAGGTGGTCTAAACACATTGGAAGAGATCTTTCATATTTCCTCTTGGGCCCAACTGCACATTCACTATAAACTCATAGGTTTGTTAAATGTTAATGGTTATTATGATAAGTTGTTGTCTTTTCTTAATCATGTTGTGGAACAGGAATTTCTAACATCTTCTACACGACAAATCATAATCTTTGCTGCTACTGCTGAATAATTGATTGACCAACTACAATCTTTCATTCTTATAATTGATCCTTTCATAAGTCGTATAAATTGGTCATCTAAGAAAAGTTGTAAAAGCTTAGATTAGATTTGAGTCTTCATTTGTGAATCTTTATGTCTTTCGCTTTTATTATTATGTTTTATTGTTTCTTATATTTTTTTTAAGTGTGTTTCAAGTTTGTCAGTATCTGTTATTTTAGGTGATGTCTTCTGTACTCTATCTTTCTACCTTGGGACATTGAGGATAACATCTCATTTTGGTTGGGGGGGATGGTAGTAGCTTTCAAAAAAAAATTAACTAACTATGTTTTCTATTTTATAAAGCATGTGCAAAATTGTTGTTACTAGGATGGTAGAGTAAAAGAGCTCTTCCGTGAAAGTGACTCTTAAGATGCATCTTAGTAACTATTTTTAACAAGGTATATTATAATACTTCTTGAAATATTCAGGTTTATAAATTCTCGCATTATTATCACTTAATTCTGCTCATACACTTATTTAACATGTATTCTTAAACCTTCATTTTCACACACACACTTTAACATATGATTATGGGTTGCACATTAGATTATTATATTATTTATATTCTTTTGTTAAAGGTAACAACTAACGAAAAGGGATAGTATATAATTTGCAAAAAAAAATGATGATGATAAATATGTAGATAAATTTGGTTTCGTAGCCTCCCTAACCTAAGCAATTAAGCACGAAAAGGTGTTTTAACACCTAATACCCTAAAGTCAACTGACTTAAGAGCTATTGGCCCAACGCTTGTTACATAGGTTGAGGAGAAAAGCTTAAGGGAATTAAATATTGCATTATCTACGTATCAGTATCTGCAACCCAAGTTACTAAGCTCAAAGGGGTGTCTCAACACCTAATGCCCTAAGACCAACTGGTTTAGGAGTCATTAGCCGAAAGCTCATTACATAGGTTAAAGATGTATTGTATTTTAAGTTACATGTATATATATTTAAAAAAACAAAAAAAAATCTCAACCCAAGAAAGTTAACCTTAAACATTAGAACAAGAATTTTGTTTTCTTCCAAATAAAGACCTATAACTATGTGTTGATATATTGATCATAAAAGAAAGGTTTATTAATATGTGGTTTAAGAGGTATTGAGCATATATATAAATTTAATGAGAGTTTGTTTATCTGGATAGATTAATGAAAGTTGAATGATGAATACCTTACTCTGTGGAATTTACAAATTATTTTTCTATTTTAACACTTTTATTACTAAGGACTAGTAATAAGCTTGTTAGAGGGTGTGATTAGTACTTAAAGGTTTATTTTTTATCAAGGTTATATATTATCATTTGGCACTTGAAGTATCAATAACTCCTTAACTAAAGCATGTTTTATAATAATATATCTAATAATATAAGATACCTTTAATTTATGGTAAATGTTTATTTTAAATGCAGGTCTATCACATAAATAAAAGGATAGATTGATGAATTTAAAAACTGAAATTGAAAGGACAAAGAGATGGCCAAACTTAGAAAAGAGATGCTGGTGCAGTCCAAACCGGAATATTATTCGGTAATTGGATCATATCTGGAGTTATAGATCTCAGATTTAGGTCTACTTTATATGGATGGAAAGGTAAGACATAAGCCTATAACTTTCATATGGAGCCCAAAATTTAAAAAGATCATTTTCAAGTCCAAATTATTGCAACAACAAAGAAGTCTGAATCTCTCCTCCAGCTCGAGCACTATTCAGTGTTTGGCCTATATCTGGAGTTCTAAAAGTCCAAATGACCTTAATTGTTTATCCAAGAAATCTGAGACAATTTCCTACAACTTTCATGTTTTCAAGTGCTTCTAATTTTAATGTTATCAATGATATTTTGGGCAGACAAGAGAAGATAAGAATTGTCATCAAGTCAAGAGTTGGTCACCCACTCATCAATTAGTCATCAAATCAATAGTTTTTAATTTTGGCTTATAAAAGGAGGTATTTGCCATGCATTTAGGCATCTTGATTTTCAAATCAAGATCATGCTCTTGCTTTCTCTCTTTGTATTTTTTGTAATGTTTATACTTTTCTTTTATTAATATCAAATTTATGTATTTCATTTCCTTTCATTTACTTAGTTAACTTTTATCTTATTTATGTTCTGATTTTGTTTATTTATTTTTTCTTTCTTTCATTATGTTTAGTTAAGTTTATTATGTCAAGGTGAAAAGGTTATACTAATGGTGTAAGAATAAGTATAGTGTAAACTCAATATGGACTTTAATGTTTGATATTAACATGTTTTGTATTTGTTATCTTGTTCACTCTTGAATATTTTGCTTGTTAAATGGTTAATCTAAATTTGTGTTGTATAACACTTGGTACAACAAATGCTTGGCACTTTTATAGCCCATACTGTATGGTATAACCGACTCTTAAGTTATAAAAGGAACTTAATTTGTTATTAACATAAGTTATAATCATGAATGTTTGACGAGATTTACAAGTATTAGCATTAATCGAATAAGATGACTAATGTAATCATGTTAACAATTTATAATCTGATTGGAACCTCCTTTGTATGTGGTTTCCAATTGAATAATAAAAGTTTATATTATACTTGTTTGACATATCATTAGTGGAACCTCTAACCTTGATATTTGTTATTATTATTGTTTAATCCTTACATTAATATTTCATCTCAAAGTTCTCATCTTCTTCTTCTTCTCCTTCTCCTTCTTTTTCTTTATTATTATTATTATTATTATTATTATTATCATTATTAGTACTACTACTACTACTACTACTACTACTACTATTCTTATTGTTGTTGTTGTTGTTGTTCTTGTTATTATTGTCATCTATAATTTATACAATTAACCTCTTTATGGTTCGACCCCAGTCTTATCGGGTTATTTATTACTTCGACACTCATGTACTTGGAAAAAGACATCAATATTTTAGTCATGTCAATATATATACCATAAGTTGCTAGAAAAAAAAAAGATAGGGACAAAAATAAAATATCTAAACTAATAGAGTTAAGGTGTAATTACCTGTCTTACTCTTTTAGACTCGACTGCATCAAATAAAAAAAAGAGAGGGAAGGTTTCAAATCTTTTCACCAAAAATTAAAAGAGAATCCATCAAAGTTAAAGGGGATTTAAGTGAGATTAGTCTAAGTAGTTGAGAAACAATATCAAGAAAAGAATTAAAGAAGAATAAGTTAAAGAATTTGGAAAATAAAAAGGGTTTAGAACTAGCCAAAAGGGAGAAAATAGGGAGTGCTAAAAACAATTTGACCAATTAAGGATTGAAACTCACTTTATCACTATATAAAGGGTTTTAAGCTTGATTTCATAATTTATATTAAATTCAATTTAGAATTATTCTAAGTTAGGCTTTGTGGGAGAAAGTAGGAGAAATTAGGAATTTGACTTGTTTGATAAAGATTGGGATGGAAAATGATGAAAACAACTTAAAATAATTAGTAATTGAAAAATAAATCCCAGTATTGTAAAGGGTTTAGTGTCAGCTATAAAGAGAGAAAATTGAAAAAAATTTAAAGAAATGCATAAGTATTGTTTTGTCTAAGTATCTTATAAACTAATTAGGCTAAATATGTTATAAAATTTTAGGTACTTGGTAGCGTTGTAATAGGTAGTAGATATTGCATTAGTATTTTGTATAATCAATGTATATTTTGCTATGTAATATAATTTTATAACTAAAAAAGTGTATAAATCTAAGTTAACCATGGATGATGCATTTTATTACTTTCTTTTGAAAACGTATGACTGTAATATGTAGACTAAATTCATGTTTGATTTTCACTGAAACTAAATATGTTTGGAATTATGTCATAATTGTGTTAATTATTTTATCACTTGAGATATTCTTAATTAATATAATGATAGATTTGGAATTATGTCATAATTGTGTTAATTGTTTTATTACTAGAGATATTCTTAATTAATATGATGATAGATTTTGTTGAGAGCATATGGGAGGGAAAAAAGGTTTTTTTTATGTAAATAAAATTAAGTATGTGTGTGTAAGTCCTGTATGATGGGAATATAGGGAAATTCTATTTGCAAATTGTGAAATTCGATTGAGTCAGTAAATTGGTATTGAAAAATATAAAAGAAACTTTTGCTTTCAATAATAATATAATATATAAATGAAATATCATGTATTTGAATTTTTAGGATATTGCATTTATTATTAAATTTTCTTTAAAATATTATATTTTTTACTCTTAAAAATACACTTATTTAAGTATCAAAAAGTTTTCAAATTCATTAAAAAATATATATATATTACAAATATCATATATCAGTCATATTAGATAGAAAGAATTAATTAAATTATCAGAATTAAAAAATTAATTAATTATTCAAAACATAAATCTTTCGTGTTATTTAATATTTTATTATATCATTATTTTTATTTTTCAATAATAATTAGTTTTTTTGACAAGAAAAATTATTCAAGTATTCCTTAAAAAGGTAAAGAAAATTTATTTAATTAGTTTAAAAGAAAGAAAAAAAACAATTACCATCATCATTGCATAAAACCATGTCCTCTATAATTATTTGTACATGATTTTTTAGATTTTTTTTTTTAAATTAATGTAGGTATTCGGATTAATTTATATGTACCACGACTAATCCTATGGATCCTGAAATTAATAATTATATAAATCTTTAATAATCAGAATAACCAAGAATTTGAATCTAAAATCAAATAAATTCTTTGATTTTAAATTTTTATTACTTTATTATTACCTAGATAATTTAAATTTTTAGATCTTTAATGAGTTATGTAGTACATGAAAGCGAATCCATCAATATCCACGGGCTATAGCCACTTTCTTCTGTTATAGAAGTTCCACGAACTTCAAATCAATGGATCACAGCTCGTACATAGCCTTTTGGATTTTTGGTTTCAGTTTCTAACTAGATGCAACAATCTATCATGATAGGGTTGCGTATGATTAATATTTCTGGATAAAGAGGAAATAAATGTATTTAATTGGGAGATAAAATTAAAATACAAAATATTTAAAAAAAAAATTGAAGTAAATTTCGGACATTAGAAGAGGAGATGGGGAAAATATCCTTTCTATATTCACGTTATTTGTCAAAAATAAAACATTCCGAGCTTTATTGAATAATTCAGAGTACACTAACCCTTATATTTACAAGGAGATCACACATTTAATTATCATAATCTATTAAGGATTTCAATTATCTAGTTAAATAAGAAATCTAATTAACTAGTCTAGCATAATTTTTTTTTTACCAAGGATTCCTACTAATCACACTAGGATTATAACTAATATATCAATCTCCTCTCTTAAATTGATGAGTTTAACAATGAATAATTTTTTTCAATCTTGTCTGGAACGTTCATTTTATACCAGAGATCTTTTGTTCTCTTGAAAGCTTTGTTAATTCTTATGTATTTTTTTCTTAATAATATCAATTTTATTATTCATAATTTTTGGCCATTTATTTGTTTTTATAGTATAAGTCACATGATCATTATTATACAAGAATAAAACAAAATAAATAAATTATTTATTAAATAGATTAGTTATAGGTACCTTGTATTAATCATTCATCAAATTTTTTTTTAATATGTTATGATGTTTAGCTACTAGGTGTATTTTGATCATATATATATATATATATTAGTTATGGTGTATCTTTTATAGACTTTTCCCTTTTCTCATCACTTTTATTATTTAAATCAATTGGAATATTTTACATAACATTATCATTACTATCTGAAATCATATCACATACCAAAATTTTTATATTGAAATCTTCTTTATCACTATCATCTTTTATTTTCATTGAATTTTAATAAAAAATTATAAAAAAATATTTATATCGTCTCATTTAACTCGATTAGAAAGTAATTTTTTTTTCTCGTTAATATTAACACTATCAAACTTGATAAAACCTGGATAAAATTCATCTAAATCAAAAAAAACTTATTTATTTCAATTCATGTATTTGTTATATCCAGTATTTTAAGTATTATAATTATTTGTGATTTTTTTAATTCATATAACAAGATCAATAAAAAGGTTTTATCTTTTTTTTGTGAAAAATTAATTATCCATCATCATTTTTATTCAAATTAACGTTTCACCTTGCTGTAATACTAGTTGCTTGTTGAAAACAAAAAACATAAATACTTTAACCTTTCATTATCTTTATTAATTGATTCAACTCTCATTTTATTCGTGAATTCTTTAAGCTAACAATTAAGTGATTCAACATCTTTTTTATGTTGATCTAGTATTGCTTTCTTCTTTATTTTTAGGCTATCTTGCTCCTTTTTGAGCAACCTAGAAAGAAATTCTGTCCTCAGCTACACTTTTAGCTTTCTGAAGTCTTCTTTTATTTTATTAGTCAACTTCCACTAGGTTTAAAAAGATGTTGACCTTCAAGCTCTTGCCAAGCACAAAGAAATCTCGTGGCGCAAGAAAGAGAAGCACGATGCAGAAGAATCTGTACTTGCTCAGAAACAAGAAAACACAGTGCCGCTGCAAAGAGGACAATTTTGAGTTGCAGCTGGTGTGCTAAAGGAGGCTGTCGTGGTCTACCACTGTTGTTTAGACGCTCCCACTACTTGCTGTGATAGGAAGGATCTGCAACAAAGAAAAAACTGATGTTGGACAGCTGCTGGAAGGCTGCGCGAGAAAGGGTCTGCACAAAGATACAAGCTGTTGTTGAATAGTTGGACGCCCACACGTATTCAAATTTGAAAAGGTTAGTTGCTACTGCTCTTTTGGCTACTGGACGAAAAACTTTTTCTTGCTGCTGCAATTTGCTGTCTACTGCTGCTGGAGAGGTTCGCTGCTACTATTTTATGCTACTGCTGGTTCGTCTGAGCAGCAAGAAAGGGTCACAAAACCTGTTGTCGTGAAGAGCTTTTGTTGACGAAAACGCTGCTGCGTTTTTTCAACTGTGAAAGGTAGAAAAGGCTGTTGCGTTTTCTCTCCTAATTAACCTAACCTAAGCTCTAAATCCAAGCTCCGCTACCCAAAAAAAAGAACTCCAATACTAATTGAAAATAAAACACAGAGTATTTGTAATTTTTTCAAGTTTTATTGATTAATTCACTCTTAAAATTTAGAATATATTGTCTCTTATATTTATAGAAAATTCGTAAATCTAACTACGTAATCTAATATGGATTTAACTATTAGTTAAACAATGAATCTTATTATCTAGTGTCTGGCTCTGTAATTGAATGCTTGCTTGCTTACTCCAGCCAAGTATTCTGTGTCTTTCATCTGTACAAAAGTTTCCTTCCACGATCCTGCATCTGCCTGAATAGAATGGCTATATACACTTTGCCACCAAAACGAAAAGGCCCTGACAGCCCAATCCCCGGGGTAGTTGTTTTCATGATATCATTCCATATTTCTAGATTAGACTCGATGAAACAGCTGGTCTGTGAAAAAAGAAAGCAGAAATGATATTGGATCCCGTAATGGAGCAACTACAGCATTTCGACAGATTCGCAAATAATAATGAAAATAAATGAGATCCTAAGCTTTCATTGATTTTGTTTCAATAAATGTCCATAAATAAAACAACCATTTAGATCAGTTTCAAGGGAATAAATTATTGAAAAACCCACTTCCATTGATTCATTGCATATTGAGAAAAGCTGAACCAAGATTAATTTATATATAAGAACATGGTCTCAAAACCCCTTTGATCACCAGTCCAAGATGGAAAATCATCTAGACAAAAACTACATGACTTGATTACAAGATTTCCCAACAAAAACCAGTTTCCAGTAGTGTAATTACATCCTTTAAGCATAAGAGGGCTTAAAGCTTGTTCCCAAAGCTCACTGAAAGAAGCACATCCACTCCTGTAGTCCGACACCGGCTTTTTAGAAGTGATGCTTCAGACCAAGATGAACAGGCCACCAACCATCGATTTTTTTATAATATTATATAGAAGGATGGTGATGGTTCAGTAGTTACAACTGCAAGTCTAAAACTCCATAAGGTTCCTCTCGAGCTAGGTAGCATCATAGATCATCTGAAAAAATGGAACGAGCAAAGTTAGAACCTCTGATACTTTCTGCCCGGAATTTGAGTGGCATTAAAGAAGCACCAGGGAAATGTTCCAAGTTAGAAACACTAGACTAGCTTATATGGATAAAATTGTCAGGTCATAAGTGAGCAGGGCATGGAATAGATTAACTCATGCACGGCATCCATACCTTCGCCTGATTTGAAACTATTCGTTCCTGTCCAGCTCTTGAAAAAACTTATAGCTCTCCGTTCCAAGTTCAAATGCTGTCCAAGACTCCTATGCAGGCACCCAACAAGAGGAAGCATAAATAATTCGACCCTTCCAACCCTGTAGCATCCAGTCGTTGTCTTCATCAATTACAAAATCCTTGTGGTAATAGTTCTTCAACTTACCCCTAAACTTTGTCATGAGCTTCTGGTCCAATGGTAGAGTCTTGAACCCTGCCCTCAAAGTCCGGGCCTGCCATTGCTTATATGTCTCAGGCCTCTCGACCCTTTCTTGACCCTCACATGCTACCACATTCATTGCATCCCGCCCATAAAGTTCTCCCTCAAACATTATCCTCGCTTGATCTTCCCGTGGTAAAGTAGAATCAAACATGTCGAATAGTGAGGAGAAGTGGAATAGTGCCTCCCGAAACCGTGTGAGGAAGAAGGGAGCATTGTATGATCCATTCATAATAGTATGAACAAAAATATCAGGATTCATCTTCCGAATTAAGTTAAGAATAGCATTCTTTGGGCAGTCCACTTCAACTGTCTCATCAAATAGATTCTTAAACCGACATTGACAATTCACAGCAAGCACCTCATTTCTATTAATCTTGAGGTCCTCAATTGGGATTCTTTCCCAGTTTTGTGCGGCAATGGGATTGTATTCAAATGGAACCTTAAAGCGCTCACAATACTTTGCCAAGCGACGTCCTGTCTCCTCAATTCTTTCTGACGGCCGGAAGCCATGCTGGGGCAGCTCTATTCCTGTAAGGCGTAGCTTTGGAGGGCCATTAGGGAAGAGAGAGAGTTGCTGGATAAGAATTGGCCATTGAAAACCATAGAGGACACCAAAATCTACTATATGGAGAGTAGTTGCTTTCTCAGCAGCTTGCAAAATCATGCTGATTGCAAAGAAAATTGAAAGTTTCTTAAAGGGGCATGCTTGAAGATTGGTTTTGTAAGCTTTCAGCATATCAGCTGCTGTTGTCCTCTTTGAAGCAAGATGGGTGAAAAAACTTCGGGTTCCGTCGCCACTGCCAGCCAAGCGTGCCTCAAGACCGTTGGCGAAGAAATGAGCCAACCTCTGTGTCCCATCACCAAATTGTGAAGAGTGCTGCCTAATCTGTTTCAGCAGCTCATTAGCAGTCCTGAAATCATTGGCAGAGACAGCTTGTGCACAAAGGATCAGGAGAGTCCTCAGATCCACGGTTTCCTTCTTTTTGTTCTGCCTTTTAGCACGGGTTTTCCCACCTCTGGATCCATTTGATTGTTCAGCTGGCTGCGAGTTCCTGCTTGCTACATCCTGAACAGCATCATCGCCACAGCAATGTCCCCCAGTCCAAAGCAATACCTTATCAAACATCTCCGATAGCTCACTCTCTTCCACATGCACCGCAGACTGCTTATTACGCCTTCCTTCTTCTAAATCTGGATCCTCTCGCTCATGATTCTTCCTACCCCTCGACCCATCAGGCGAGCTATCCCTCTCAGAATTCTCCTCCTTCACCACCACTATAGGAGCATCTTCATTTTGCCTTGAGGAAACTGCATTTGTCTCCAAATCAATTACCAGTTGACTGGCAATAGGAAGGAACTTGCTTGCTTCCTCTAACCCTCTCTTGAACTGCAACACAGACTCCGCATCGCTAAACATATTCTGCACCATCTCACCCGCAGAAGAACCCATAAGGCCATCCCCTGCGTCGGTGAAACCATTTGATGGATTCCCTGTCAATTGCACATTGGGCTGAAAATTGGACTGGATATGGTTATCATCGGGAAGAGGGGTTCTAGAAAAAGATGGATTCACCCCTGCCACATCACCACCAACCCACTGAGTTTCTTTAGCAGAATCAATAGCACCACTGGTAGTGCCTGTGCTTGTGCTCTTGCTGGTATTATCACCACAATTACTTCCACTTGCCAAAAAAATACTGTCAGGGCTCTCAAGGTTGACATAAGACCGGGGCGAATCGAGTGAGGAAGGATACTGCTCACCGAGTACATCATACAATGACTTCTCAGTGGTGCTTAGAGCGAAGTGATCATGAAACATGTGTGGCTGATCCTCCATGTTCTCTTCCATAAGCATCTGGCTTATGTACTTGAGAAGCGGATCAGAGGAATCACTATCCTCAGAAGGAGAGGAGGCTTCTGCCTCGGGACTCCAAGCCGATGAGGGATCAAGGGCCTCTCCATCCGGGCTCAAGCTCGTCGTGGGGACAAATGACTCTACTCCAGGACTCGAGTTAAAGGATACACCAAAACTATCAGGATGTGTACGAGGGGATTCGAAAGGAAGATTAATGAAGCTAAGATCAGGAGAAGGGATACTGAATTCAAGCCCGTACTCGATATTTGGGCATTGTTCTGAATTTGGGAGCATGATCGTTTCATCAAATTTGGAATCATTTTGGTAATGATCAAAGAATCCTGTGTACTTTTGATCCATGATCACCTAGCTATCTATGCCTCAAAATCCTACAAACAAAAAAGAAAAAGTCAAACCTACAAAGTTCAGCTATAAACTTAAAAGTCCTCAATTTCTACTTAAAGCATTAGCCTACACAAACTCAAGAAAATAGCAAATGGAAACTGATGAAGTAAAGCCAAAACACTCACGAAAACATATAGATATCAAATGATTAAAGAAGCTAAAGCAAGCAAGAAAGATTATTTCACCTTAGATATCCATAAATATTTGTAAGGGAGCAAATTGATCAAAGGAAAGGTAAAAGTAGCCACGAGTGGAACCCGCGCAACTAGTAAAAGGAAGAAGCAAGGAAAAGACTTGATTAGTAGTGCGTGTACCTTGGAACGAAGAGACCCCTATGGAAGGAAGGAAGGAAGGAACGAAGGAAGACGAGAAAAGGGTTCTCGGAATTCAAGTGATCAGGTGGTGGGTTTGTGTTTATATAAGCAGAGAAGCGAGAAGAGAAACGAAAGGAAATCTTGGTTTATTGCACTTACCGACGTCGTCAAAGGAACCTTCATGGAAATCGGAAATTTTATAAAAGTGATGAGAGACGGAGTTTGAGGATTGCCATGTTGTGACGGTTGATATTTATGCTTTACCGGTTATAACCGGTTTGGTCAAAATTGCCTTGCTTTTCTTTCTCTCTGTAAACCCCCGTTAACTCTGTCCAATAGGGAATGGGGACTCGGGACCACGTGCATATATGTGGGCCCTGTCCATTTATATGAGAGTGAGTCATTACTGTCATATGTGGGGTCCAGTGATATAGATGGCTGGTTACCATTGGAGCGCTGAGTCATGAGCAACTTTTTTAATCCAAATCCGACAACATTAGCTTCAAACTAGTTACGTGGACATGTACTATTAAAATTATTTTAAGATAGGATTTGATTTTGATTAAAATGTAAATTAATTTGATAATTAATTACTGCTGAAAAAATAAAAGAAATCTTTTTTTAATATCATAAATTCAATCTTGCAGTTCACTAATTTGACTATCACTATAAAAATGAGAGGGCGTTTGATCTCCTGTAGAAATTGTACATTTTTAAGTTCAGATATATTAAAAAAAAGAAAGGTTTGAATTCGTGGTCTTTTACATATATAAAATGTTTATTATTATTAAATCTGTTGAATTACATTATTCATATTATCTTGATTTACAGCATGCGTGAGATAGTATGGCCATCTTTAATTATTTTTTTACCTAATAAATTAGTTATTAATAATGATTGGTTGATATAGTTTTTATTTTTATCTTTAGATTTTTTTAAGAGTATTTTTATTTTTAAAGAAAATTAAATTAATATTTTTAAAATATTTTGATATATTGAGATTAAAAAACATTAAAAAATATATATTAATATATTTTAAATAAAAAATATTTTATACCACAATCTAAATCATCCTTACAAAAAAGAGAGTAACGGATTGTTAATCACGTTACATAAAATACAAAGCTGAATAGTTTTTTTATTATTATAAATAAGAGGTTTGAATTAGATTTATTTTTTTATTTTTTTTAATAAAAAGTCAAGCTTCGGCTCAATGAAACCGCCATCGAATTGTAAGAACGAGCATGTGGTCAGATGCGTTAGGAGCCCAAAAATCTCATGAGACTCGTATCTAAGAATAATCTCCACTGGCGTGAGCGAGAATCTAGATTTAATTTGATAAAGGCAATTTGAAATAATAAAAACAAAAAAGTCTACATCTAAGGAACAAAGAGTAGCTCCCGGCCCGAGAGTAAATTATGATGGTTTTGGAATGCAGTCACTTTTGATTTATTTATTTTTGCCTGTTTTAAGAGTACATTTTAAAAACAAATATTAATTTGATGTTTTTTAATTTTAATATATTAATATCATAAATAAAATAATTTTAATAATTTTATTTGAACGAAAAGATAGTTTTGAAAAGTCCCATATAATTTTTTTCATATAATATTGTGGGATTACGATCACTAAATTAAATGGAGATCAAAGACTTGTACAGAAAATGATATCTTGACGACACTTGCAATAAGAAAATAATTTGGTATCATCTAGAGTGGTTGATTTTCTTCACAAAACAACGTTTGATGGGAGACCAGTTTAAGGAAGAAGTACTTTCATGAAGTCAGCTTTGATGGAGTCTAGCCAGCCAAAACCACCGGTGAGCTAAAGCCACCAACCTCGCAAGCTAGCTTGGGGCCCAAGTCCATGTACCTTCTGCTTCTTCTTCTTCCTCCTCCATATTTTATTTACTTCACGGTCAAAAGGGATCCTTCTGTCCAGAACTTGAGAAGCAAGTCTTTCCTTCCCTTGGTACCAAATTAAATTAATTACCAAAACACTGGCTTACACTGCAATTAATAAATTAATCTTATTGCTGCATTTTATATGGTTGTCGTCGTCTTGTTTGATTATTGTGTATCTATTTCTTTGTCCAAACTCCTGAATATTCTCCTGGTTAATTTGAAATTTAATAATCTTGAAAAAAATAACACAGTAAAAACATCTTTTTGATCTAATTTGAAAACGAATCATACCTCAGCTAATTATGTTTAGTTGATTTCCTGTAAAACTTTTATACCTTAGCTAATTACCTTTAGTTGATTTCTTATAAAATTTAGTTTGTAGAATCTCCAAGTAAAATTTAAGCTTAATTCACTGTTTTTTTAATTTAATTGTGTTTTTTTTATTTATGTGGATATTCGGGCTAATTTTTACACATCACGATTAATCTCACAAATTACTGAATATTTTATAAGTTCAATGAGCATGTAAAACACCATGAAAATGATGAGCATGCACAATAAGATTTGAATCGGGTGCAAAAAAAAAAAATCTTTCTATCACTGTACTAAAACCTCAAATATTAATTGACATATCTGATTGACATATTTAGAATTCTTTACCCACATAAAAAAAATGTTTATAATTATAATTATTATTGAATAGGATTTGTCCAAATAATTATATTCAACCCAACTTCTAATATTTACAAGTTATAAATTCAACCCACTTAATTGCTTTAAGACTGAATAGGTTGAATTTATCGAGTTTAGCTAATTTATATATATATATATATATATATATATATATATATATATGTGTGTGTGTGTGTGTATGACTTTAGCTTATATTTTTTTTTTTTATGGGTCTGCATTTGGAGTGGGACTTATAACATGAATTGTAGATCGCATGATACCCTTGATATTAATACCAAGTCTTGTTTCTATATAGTCATCATACCTAATCAAGAGATTGACCCAGCCAAAAAGATGGTTTCTTGGTTATATAAATTAATTTGGATTAATCTAGAAAAAATTTTAAAATTAAATTTTAATATTTTATATGAAAAAATTAAAAAAAATCCATATAAATATATGTTATATATATTATAAATAATGAAATTTCAAAAAAAAATTCAAATTTTTTTTAATATTTTATATAAAAAAATTCACAAACAATCCATGTAAATATAGATTATATATATTATAAACAATGAAGTTTAAAAAATTATTTTAATATTTTATATAAAAAAATTTAAAAACAATTTATATAAATATACAGGTTATATATTATAAATAATATTTTATATATATTTTTTCATGTGAACGTATTCAACACCTATACTGTCTGGACTTTACATTTTACAACTGTCTTCCTTGATAATTTATTTTTTTTCTCTTTTACCGTTTCACATGCATGCCATGTAAAAAATATGTTTAAAACATTTGTCGGTTTGCAGACAAAATTGGGATTTTTGGTGGCCATGGACTTCCTATCAAGGACATGTAAACCTGCCTATTCTCTAACAGTCCTTCCTGTGTTCATTGATTTAGTATTTCTGTCTGCCGATCACTTGATTTGGTTTTTTGGTTCCATGGGTTCATTGATTTAGTTTCCAGGTTTCTTGAAAAATGTTGCTTGAAAAAACAAAGGTTACAGGTTGGCAACACTGGGCCAATTATAAGTCTAGTTTTGAATTATTTCAGAACTAGACAGGGATAACCTACCAACAGGATCAGATTATGAGCTCATCAAATGTTAATGTCGGCGTTAACGTATGTTTTATTATTATTATTATTATTTGAACTGCAGCATAGATGAGTAATTATGAATGTTGAAAGGGTGTGGCGAATCAAAGTACACGTATATTATTGTTAAATTAATTATACAGCAAGATAAAGAGATTTTTTATTTTTTATTATGATTTGTAATAATAGTGTTACTGTTAATTTATTATTTTATCTTTTCATGAGATTGAGATGTTTCTTTAATTTTTTATATTTTTGTTTTCTTTCTTTTTTCTTCTTATAATTAAAATGCATAATTATTTTTTATTTTTTTATTATTTATTGAAATTTGGTATAGATATTAAACTTAAGCCTCTAGATCTGACATAACTATCAAACTTAGAAGCCTATAACAAATAAAAAAATAAAAAATAATTAAGATTTATGTTTAGGATATTTCAAGAATAATTTAAATTTTTTTATAAAAATGATAAAAAAAAAAAGCTTAATTAGGGTTTATGTTTAGAATACTTCAAGGATAGTTTAAATATTTATTATATAAAAAATAAAAAAATTAATTAGAATATTTATTTAGGATATGTTATGGATAATAAAAATAAAAAAAATAATTAGCACTTATGTTAAGGATATTTTAAGGATAATTTAAATGTTTTTAATAAAAAAATTAATTAAAAAAATTAATTAGTATTTCTTTCGGATAATTTAAATGTTTTCTTATAAAAAAAAATTAAAAAAAAAATAATTAGCCTTGGGTGGTAGACCCAGGGATCCTGTGTATGACATAAATGCTAGATTCAAATTTGTTATGTTTGGCATGGTTATTTGGTCCAAGTTTCTTGAATTTGACATGATCGTGGAACCGAAAAGCATATAAAAAATAAAAATAAGAACTAGGATTTTTATTTAGGATATTTCATGAATAGCTTAATTTTTTTATAAAATATATATATATATATATATATATATAAATTAATTAGAATTTCTATTTATGATACTTCAATGATGATTTAAATATTTTTTATAAAAAAAAGAATTCATAAAAAAATAATTAGCATTTCTTTTAAGGATACTTTAAGGGTAGTTTAAATGTTTTTTATAAAAAAATAAAAAGAAATTATTAAAATAATTAATTAGCATTTCTATTTAGGATACTTCAAAGATAGTTTAAATATTTTTTAATAAAAAAAATTAATTAGTATTTCTGTTAGGATACTTTAAGGGTAGTTTAAATATTTTTTATAAAAAATAAAAAAATTATAAAAATAATTTATTAACATTTCTGTTTAAGATACTTCAAGGTAGTTCAAATTCTTTTCTCTATAAAAAATAAAAAATATATATATAAAATAATTAATTAGTATTTCTATTTATAATACTTCAAAGGTTGTTTAAATATTTGTTTTATAAAAAAAAAACAGTAAGTATTTATGTTGGGATACTTCAAGGGTAGTTTAAATATTTTTTTATAAAAATAATTAATTAGCATTTTTGTTTAGGATATTTCAAAGGTAGTTTAAATGTTTTTTTAAGAAAAAAATTAATTAGTATTTCTACTTAGGATACTTAAAGAGTAGTTTAAATATTTTTTTTATAAAAAATAAAAACAATTGATTAACATTTTTGTTTAGGATATTTCAATGGTATTTTAAATGTTTTTTATAAAAAAAAACAAAAGAATAATTAATATTTTTGCTTAGGATACTTCAAGGGTAGTTTAAATTTTGTTTTATAAAAAATAAAAAAAATTAATTAGAATTTTTTTATGATATTCCAAAGATAATTTAAATTTTTTTAAATTTTTTTTTATAAAAACATGAATTAAAAATTTTGTTGGGTCTAGCATTGCTGGTAAACCTAATCCGCTCAAGTTTGTTAAGCCGCCAAATGGAAGACCAAAGTTTGTTGGGTCTGGAATAACCGTTAAACTCAAATCACTTAGGTTTGGTATTACCGTTAAATTTACGGAGCTTAAAATATTCTTTATATTCTTAATATGTTTTGAATTTTTTTTTTAAAATTGATATTGACCTATTATGTATCATGGGACAATATACTGATTATAAGCTTAAAATTAGCAAATACTTGTTTATAACTATACCCTGGATACGATGCAAAATAATGTCTCACCCATGTCTACATTTTGTCATGGAGTTGAGCTGTATTTTTTTTTTTAAATAATATTTAATTTTTACAAGCATGTTTTTTTAAAAAATACATAATTCAAGTTACAAATCTACCGAAGTTGAATAAGTTAGCCTTAATTTAATTAGATGAAAGAAAATGAATCAAATTTTTTTAAAAAACAACAAATAATGTATCTCAATTCACAATCTATTAAATATAAAAGAACAAAACGAAGTAAAAAAGGACATAAAAAATTGATCATGGTTAACCTTAAATAACATAATAAATTTATAACCTTGATAATCAGAGCCACCTCAGCTTAGGATATCTCGCCAAGCCTGTAGCTCGGATAATGAGATTAAAATAACATGATAAAAAATAAATAAAAAATTATCAAGCCTTTCTAAAAAAAAAAAACAATGTTAAGTTTTTAAAACTATGATCCATGTCATTATACCCAAAACATCTTATTTGGAAAAACTTTTAAGTCAAATTCTCAATAAATCAAATATTAAAATATAAAATTAAAAAAATTGATAGTGCAAAAGTAATTAAAAAATAATAATTTAAATAATGAGGATCAAAATTCAAATATCAAATAAATTTTACATTTGAGAAGGGTGAAATTAAAAAAAAATAGCAAACAAATAAAAAAATAAGGATCAAAATTGACATAAAAAATAAACTTATGATTAAAGGGTAAAATTAAAAAGAATAATAATTTTTTAAAAAAGACCAAGAAAAAAATTAGAAATCAAAATAATGAGGACCAAATTAAAAAATATAATACTATCAATTTGAATTGAAGGATAAAATAAAAAAAACAAATTAAATTTTTACAAAAGTGCTAAGAAAAAAATTAGAAATCAAAAGAATAAGGATTAGATTAAAAAATATAATATTTATAAATTGAAATTGAAGGATGAGATTAAAAATAAATAATTTTTTTACAAAAAGATAAAAAATTAAAAATTAAAAGAATAAAATTGAAGCTGAAATATCAACTATAAAAAAAATCAAATTATAATTTTAAAGAGATGAAAAAAAATAAAAAAAAGAATCCACCAATGACAAACCAAATCACCAACTTTAATTTATATTACTCCATGTTAAAGAAGACATTATAATACATTTTATAATATATTAAAAAGTATTTTTAAATATTAAAAAGTGTCGCACATACCGTATAAAATTCATAAGCGCCTCCTAGTGCAAAAATCATTATAAAATGATCCAAAAGTCCATTGACTTTAACTTTTTTATTTTCATGAGCATTTTATTTGTTTTATTATGTATGTTAATATTTTATTATTTTTGATATTTATATGAATACTAAAATCTCTTTAATTGATATTATAAAAACAAAAAAACCATTATATAAAAACAAAAATATTCTTTGATGGCAAGTTTAAATTTGTTGCTTCTAATAATAATTATGTCATTTCATTACGCAATTAAGATGGTAACAAATGACAATATAAAAACACTTCAATAATTTTAATAGTCAGTGTAAAGTTTTTATTTGTTTTATGGAAAAACAAAACTATTATTACGCAGTTCAATAAATAGTGTTTCTGAGAGCGTGGCTATACGAGGTTTTAGTTTCTTTTAATGAGATCATCAGCTAGGACCACTTCGCGGGCACATCCACGATTAATTGAAAGATTCGGCTCTTGTCTTGGGACCCTTCAGTGGCCCAACTTGAACCAGGTGAAACCCTTTAATCAAGAGTCATGATTATTTGTCCGATACTGCTTTTTAGTTGATTAATTTTAATTGCCAATTAAATTCCAAGCACTAACAATAATTAATTGCTAGTTTCTAGATCATTGCAGCCATGCTCAATTGCCTCGAAGGAGCATGAATTTACCTGCGACATCCAATACTAGTTCCTGTCTAAGGAATTTTAGCTCCAGAGAGATCCACACAACTTGCTGGATTAAGAGAGAGGATTGGCTTCGTGCTCAGTGGACCTTGCGAGGATGAACTTTTTAGTCTCCATGGGTCCCGCAAATCGAAAGTCGATCCTGTGAAGTGTAAATAAATGTTTTATGGACAAAAGCATCGATACGGTTGCTTGGTCCCTGTTCAACCCCACATAGCCGATCGTTTAGTCTTCGAATTCTGCAGCTTGTTGAGGGCGACCTCTTCCAAGTAAAACCACATGAATTAGATGGGAACGAAAACATTCAATTAATTAAATAGATTGTCATCTTTCAAGCATTTTCTTTTACCTTGGAATGTTCAAAGAAGGCAGCAGCTAGCTGATTAAACAATACAAAATCCCACGACAGTGCTCTCCACTATTGCTGAAACATTGAATGTAATCCCTGTATCTGGGTAGGCTTAGCCATCGGTCACGATTCCTAGGACCATTATTGTTTAGTAGTTCTGGATATTTAGTTTTTTGACTTAATTAAGTAACGATAAACGATACACCAGCGTTTACTTACCATTCAAGCCAGCCAATGTTGTGAATCATTGACCAGAAATAATTTAATGTGCATTGATTACTAATTAGGAAAAAGCCCTGTCAATAAAACAGCAGACAGAACAGAAAAACAGAATGCTTCTGGGCATGTTGCTTGTCAAATAACCCTGAGGATTAATAAACCGGGGTCTTAAGGCCCGTGATTTCCTGGATTTGGGACAGTAAACACAGCCGACATGTTACTGATAACAAAACTTCTCTAATAACCAGCAACCTTGGTTAAATTAATAAACGGGGGTCTTATGCGACAGCCAGCTCCAATCTCAAGGTAACCATGATACATTTGTGATGAATGTAACACGCAAAAGATACAAGGTAGAAGACAATACAACTAGGAGGTGTAATTTAATTATTCAAGCTTTGGATACACTATTTAAAAATTACTAGTTTAAGTTCAGAAACTTTATAATCATTAAAGAATTATATAATTATAAATTTTAAAATTCATAAAATTAACCAAATTACATCCCCGAAATCCACATTAATCTAAAATAAAAAAAAATATTCATCGAAAATCGCACAAAACCGCAAAAGCTTTGGCTAAATGACAGTTCACCATCTATTGTGTTAAAAAGTACCAGAGAACAATAAGATAAAGCGACCAGCTGCCAATAAACTCTACAGTTGAGGCTTGAGAGAGGATTATAATATACAAGAAAATCACGTGACACTATGACGTCACTGAGAAGTACAGAAACTTCCCAGGCAGTAGGGTGTAGCATGCTGCAAACCTAACTGCCAACCACAATCTGCTACATGAGCCCTCCCTCCCGTTCTATAAGCCTCGGTAAGCCCAATATTCTCCAGCATATAGAGAAAATGTCCAAGGATGACTTTGGCTCCCCTTTCATCTAGCATGGACTGCATTAACTAAGAAGAACCCTTGCCTGCCAACTTTTGGAGGTGACTCTCAGAAACAAGCCGTCTCATTCCTATGCAGGAATCCAGGCAGAGGATGCAATGATAATCCGTCCTTTCCATCCCTGCAGCATCCAGTGGCCATCTCCATCGACCTCAAAATCTTCATGGTACCTAACCTTCACCTTACACTTCAAATTCTTTATGACACGAGGGTCCAAGGGAAGTTGCTTCAGCCCAGCTCTCATGTTCCGAACCTGCCACTGCTTGTAAGTCTCAGGTCTTTCAACCCTCTCAGAGCCCTCACATGCTATGACATTCATTACCTCCCGACCATAGAACTCTTTTTCAAACTTCAACCTCATCTCATCTTCACGGGGCATATTACTATCCAACATATCAAACAATGCAGAGAAATGGAACAGTGTCTCCCTGAACCTTGTGACAAAAAAAGGAGCATTGTACGATCCATTGACTATAGCATGGATAAATATATCTGGTTTTGTCTTACTGATTAAGTTCAGAACAGCATTCCGGGGACTGTTAACTACAACTGTCTCATCAAGCAGATTTTTAAACCTAAAGAGACAATTTACTGCTAGGACTTCATCTTGATTGATCTTCAGGTCATCAATTTGGATGGTATCCCATTTCTGAGCTATGGGGTTGTACTCAAATGGAACATTATAGCGCTCACAGTACTTTACCAAGCGACGACCTGTCTCTTGAACTCTCTCTGCTGGCCGGAAACCACTTTGGGGAAGCTCTATTCCTGTAATGCGCAGTATGGGAGGCCCACCTGATCTCCTAGAGAGGCGATAAATGAGGGGAGGCCACTGGAAACCATACAATATACCAAAATCTATTATATGAAGTGTCGATGCCTTCTCGGCCACTTTCAGTATGTTATAGTTTGCAAAGATGATTGCCATCTTCTTGAATGGGCAAGCTGAAACATAAGCTTGATAAGCTTTCAACATATCCATAGCCGACCATTTTTCAGTAGACAGTGCCGTATATATCTGGGTACCAGTTCCAGCCAAACGTGCTTCGAGGCCATTAGCAAAACAATTAGCCAGCCTCTGAGACCCATCACCGAGAGGTGAAGAGTGCTGCCTGATCTGCTTCAGTAGTTCATTAGCGGCTCTGCGATCATTTGAGGAGACTGCTTGTGCACATAGAACTAGAAGAGTCCTCAAATCAACAACTTCCTTGTTATTTCCTTGTCTCTTAGCCCGAGTCTTGCTACCACCGGATCCCTTTGTTTGCCCATTCTGCCGCACTGTCTTGCTTGATTCACACTGTTCAGCCTGATCAAGTATACACCCAGGAGGTCGGCATCCTTCCCCAACTCCTCCTAACATATCAAACATCTCTGATAGTTCGCTGTCATCTACATGAACTGCAGACTGCTTGTTACTTCTTTCTTCCTCAAAATCCTCATCCTCCCGCTCATGATTCTTCTTTCCCGTCAACCATTCGGGGAAAAACTCCTTGTCTTCCTTCTCGGCCTTCACTGCCACCTTCGGGGCATCTCTATTCATCTCTGGAGCCAGTGCACTGGTCTCCAAATCAATAATCAGTGGATTGCCCTTAGGAAGGAACTTACTAGCTTCCTCTACACCTCTCTTGAACTGTAACGCCAAATCACAGTCACTGAACAAATTTGGTGCCACAATGTTACCAGCAGAGGGCTTCGTGGCACTATCACCATTACTTGCTAACCCATTGTGTAATTTGAATGATGATTCTGAACTGAAATTTGCAGCAGAACGAAAAACAAAATTATTAGGAAGAGGCGTTCGCATAAACAACGGTTTGAGTTCCCCAAATTCACCTTTCCCTTGAGGATCTACCGAGCTGACTGAATTAGAAAAGGAACTTTTATTGCTGCTATAATCACTGCGGCTACTCCAAAAACCATCATCCGGGCTATCAACCAAAAACTGGTCACCATACGAAGGAGATTCATGGTGTAAGGATGGCTGGTTCTTCTCACCAAGAATATCATAAAGCGATCTCTCAGCAGCTTGAAGTGCCAACGGGTCATGAAACATACAGGGCTTCTCTTCCATGTCCTCTTCCATAAGCATCTGGTTTATGTACTTGAGGAGATTCTCCGAATCATTATCATCAGAAGGAGAATCTTCATCGATGGCTGTCATCGACGACAAAGCAGAGTTACCCGGATCTGGGTCAGGCAAAACAAGTGGATTTTCTATACAGTCGAAGTCTAAATCTTCGAACTTGAATCCATTAGTAACATTGTGATACTGATTTGAATCCGGAAACACCATCTCATCCTCAAATTTATTAGAACCAGGGAACTCAGTGAAACGAGAATCCGAACCCATCCATTATCAAGCCCCACATCAACTGAATCAGTACACAGAATTTAGTAGTCTTTTGAGCCCTTTAAACATATAAAATTTCAATCTTTTTCATTAGCTAAAACTAATCATAAGTAAAACATAAAAAACAGTGAAGGACAGTAATTTGTAAAGAGTGGCCCAAGCCCCATAAAGAATACAATTATTACAGGATCCGAAATTTCAGGTGACAAGCTAAAATAAACAAAGAGTATAAGCGAGAATATGACATACCTGAGAAACGGAGTCAACCCTGGTAAGAAAGAAGGGAACGAAGAATACGATTAAGGGCGGCGCGGACTGAGTGGCAAATGAGTGGCGGCGCGCTTTCCTTGATAACAGGAGGAGGACAATCAATCTATAATATCTTCTTAACCTATTTCGGTCCGGAAAATATGAGTCCCAAGATGTAAAATATACCGGCCATTGCCGGTATGACTGTAGACTTGCCTCCTTGGCGAATCAATCAAATCTCTCATGTTTTTTTTTTTTCAAAAAAAATATAAGTATATTTAAAAGATCAAAATAAAATAAGCTAGGGACTAACAGGTTCATGTATAGAAATATATAGAAGGAAACAGGTTTTTTTGATAAAATAATTACATCAAGCTCATATAAAAAGCAACTACAAATCAAGGAGGAGGCAAATATTGGTTACATGGAAACCTCACATCTCCCATGTTGTAGCAACTGCTTGTTTCACCAACTTACAATAACAGGATGAACACAGAAGGGAGTCATTGTCTTTTACACGTGGCTCCATATTAGCCCCGACAGGGCATTAATGGAGTGATGATGAGTTACCTGTAGCAGCCACTCTACTGATTGATGCGTTTCTCGGGCTTTCACGGACATCGCGGCAATGGGTACGTGAGGTTCTGTTTGGTAATAATATAAGCGCAGTCACCGGACCCGGCCTGGGTTGCAGGTTTCATCAAGTTGGGATAATAAGAATAAAATTAATATTCTGACACGTGCAATACACAGGGGTATTCAACTATCAGGATGTGCCCGAAGCCATCTTTTGTGGTCCCATGACACCACGTTGTAGAATGAAAACTTCCAGGGAAAAACAAACAAATAAATTATGATCTTGGTCCTTGGATGAGCAACAAGATTCCAGAACGTGTACATATTTAAGAATTGCGACACCGTTCTTACAAAATTTAATTTTTTTACTAAAATTAATTTTATAATATTAAAATTAATTTTTAAAAAATAAAAATATTATTTTAATATAAAAATTAATTTAAAAATAATTATAACCATACTCCGCATAAATCTCTCATCTTTTCTATAAACTAAAAGAGTAGGAGTTTTCTTCTCACGTGATATTATTTATTATTTATTTAGTGTGTTTTGTTTTTATTTGGTGGATTAATATAGGTACTTTGAATTTTTTATATATTTTAATATTAAATTAATTAATAATTAAATTTTAATTTATTTTATATTATTTTAGCTTTATGATTCCAAAATAGTATTTCAAGGGTTAATTTAAATTAAATCAGGTTGTTTTTATATTTTTTTAATTAATTCTTTTTAGTTTCATTATTTAACATTGGATCAGTTTAAAATTGAGTTTTATCATTTGTTTCAATTTATTTTTTATAGGGATATTTTGATCTTACTATCAAAATCATGGAGTTTTAGTATTTATTAAATTTTAAAAATTATAAAAAGAAGTTGATAGCGTGTGAGTCACTGTTCGATTGAAAAATACCAGGTTCCATTATAGCATTTAAAGCTCCATGACGCTTTTTGCCATATGTGATGACACGTGTGATGTTTTCAATAACGATTTGTCGCTGCTTGGCCCTTCCTTTTCTTTTCATATTCTCTTTCTCATACTCATTGAATTTTATGCTAGCCATGAAAAAAATCAAATCTATCCTTTTATTTTATTAAATTTTATATTTAGCTCTAAATTTTTTTATTTTTAAGTTTGATTCTTAGCATTTTTATCATATCTTAATTTATTTTTAATTTCATCATTAGATCTATAATTTTGATTTTTCTTTTCAATTTAAAGTTTGATGATATTTAAAATTAACCTGCAATGTTTTGATTTCAAGGTTTGATTCTTAACCTTTTTATCAAATCTTAATCTTGGTTTTTATTTTTTTTCAAGTTTGGTACTTATTCTCTTGATTTTTATATTTTGTTTTGAATTCTTTTGTTAATTTGATTTTTCTTTTCAAGTTTATCCTTCAATTCAAAGTTTGATGACATTTAAGGTTAAGCCCTCAATGTTTTTAATTTTTAATTTTGATTCTTAATTCTTTTATCAAATTTGAATTTGTTTTCAATATCATCCTTGGATCCATGATCTTGATTTTTTATTTTTCAAATTTGGTTTACATTCTCTTTGATTTTAATTATTTTTTAGGATTCTTATGTTAATTTAATTATCTTTTTTATTTTTTCATTTAATTCAAAACTTTAAGTTGTTCTTCATTTTCTGGGAGTTAGTTTGGGAGTCAATCCGAGACAAATACTAGGTCATGTATCCGGTGAATTGAACCAAATTAACCCAAGTTAAATATTTTTTTATTTTATAAAAAATTAAAGATGATATTATTTTAAAAATGAAATAGAAAAAATATTCAATGAATTTTGACTCGATTCTAACTTGGTTTTCCACAATTTGACTAGGTTATATATCAACTTATATTTTTAATCATTTTACACCGAGTTAATTCTCTCTAAATTTCTTTTAAAACCCTACTTGTTTATCTTAAACTTTAATCACCCGAGTCAGAAATCAACTCATTGTTTATGCTTAGACTAGGTTATCTTATTCACAAGTTTTAGCCACCTAGATTTATTGGCTCTTTAGATTTTTTCTTTGTTAATTAGTTTTTTTTTTTTTTTGGATTCATAATTTTTTATATATATATAATGTCAAGTCATGAATTTTTTTATTTTTTTTAAATACACCGTCTGCACTTGAGTATCCATTTTTTACATGGGACCACCTATAAAGTAAGAGCGTATTAATGGAGGTCTGGTTGATCATCCAATTTTGCAACATTTGAAGAAGCCAATACGGCTCAATCCACGCAAGACAACCAAAAACATAACAGAAAATAGAAAATGCCTAATGATTTTTTGTTACTATTATAAATTTGGATTGAAACCATCTCCTGATCCTTTGTATCATATTGAGTTAACTTAATTTGAATGTGATTTAATGCCGATTCTATCATGTTGAATGACAATTACTCAAATAAAATTTTCATAACGAGATCGCAAGACATCCCCGTTCCATTCTTCAGTCCCACCAAGACCGATAAAATAAATTACCGAGAGATAAGAATTTTTTACCAAATGATTTGTGTTAGGAAGCTCTTATTCCATTGACCATTTACAAGGGCCACACTTCCCAGGCAGGAAAAGAATGGCGGCGAGCACAAGAATATTACATAGATTGCTTCAACACTTCTCCCTTGTCATCAACTTTTTACACGATGATCACAAAAATACACATAATAAAGAAAAAAAATAATTAGAAATCCTTCTGAATCCAGTAGTCTAGGCTTCGTTCCAACATGTTCCGCCAGCTCTCAGAGGAGAAGGCAAGTCTCTGCATGCTGGTGTTTGAACTGTTGGTTGGCTTGCTGCTGGGACCAGTAAGCATGGGCAGTTAGGACCCTGTCTAAGAGCTCCTGGGGAACAGGCTCTCCCCTCCTTTGCTGAGGGGATATTCTTGCCGTGTGCACCAGTGTTTTCCATTTATCCTATACCATCAAAAAACACCCATCAACAAATAAAATCACATGACATGACAACTAGTACTCTTCAAGCAATCTGTCATAAGAATACAGAGAGCTTCTCGAGTTGACCTTTTCCTTTCCGGGACAATTCCATTGAGCCGTCTAAGATGTCGAAAACTTGTGCAACACAAAAGTGGAAAGGGTGTAATTATGCAAGGGCATGTTAGCCACGAGGACAGGAGAGGAGGGGAGGAGAGACAAGCAGAAGAGAAGTGTACACAAGGAGACATCGTCTAAGATTAGAATTGAGACTCCTCGTGGGACATAAAACTAGAAAGGTGAAAAGCCCTAACTGATCATTTAACTGTTATACAAGCAACTATTTGTTGAACATATTAAACTAGCTACGTGCCATTGTGGGTGGGCCCAGGCCATAAAGCCTGACATTTTTGAATTTTGAAAGAGCTTACTTGCAATAATGCAATCTAGGAACAATCAAACACCGTCAAAGTAACAACCAAATATCTGACAAGAAATCCAATTGAGTAAAGAAACCGAACGTCCAATATGCACGAAGAGTAAATACCTGACCATCGCAAACTGTACTATAGTAAATTTGTATCAAGGTGAGAAAATAAAACCCACCTTCAAATCCACATATGTCCGATGCTTTGCATTATCAAATGCTCGCAGTTTAACATCACGCCACCTGCAGATCAATAAGAACATTAAAATTTTCATTTTATAAAGAATTGTAATGCAAGAGAGAAAATCATGTTCTAAACTGCATGCACATAAAGGTGCTAAGACTGAGACAACATTTTGATCAAGCTCTGTACCAGGCCAGGTGAAACATTACCAATCCAATCATACCTTCCAGTTCCAAGTTTCTCAACTGCTTGAACCAATGCTTCAACTTCAGCAACGGAGAAAGGTCGACGAATTCGGCGCTGCACAATCTCGGATTGTTTGGATTTCTGGTGTGCTGGAACCACAGCTAGCGCCTCTACTTTCATAGCTGGTACTGCAACTAGCGCTTTTGAATTTGTGCTTTGGTCCATTGAAGTGTCAGTAGGAGAGGATGCTGAATCACGGTCACTTTCAATACAGTTCCCTAAATTGTTCAGGTGGGGCTCTGGAGAACAAGTACAAATGCCCTGACACACCACACCAGCAGTGGGAGGACACCTGGTAAAGAGCAATAAACCATAAGTTGATTAGCAACTGAGTTGATCCCTTTGGATTTGGGTGAATCTAAGGAGTCCGAATTCAACGTCACCATAATCTGCTACACTGTCTCAATCCAAAATTTCAGACCTACTAGAAACAAAACTTATACCAATAATTATCATGCAATGTAAAAACAATATTGCCTTTAACTCTCCTTAGCATCGGACTATTTCTTTACAAATCAACTTACCTTATGTCAATCTGCTTACATATCATAAACAAAGCCACCAATTAACACATCTGAAAGTACTACAGAAGTCCACTCTGAGGTCCGTAGGAATATCAATGACAGCAAGTAGCTTTGCATTCTTGACTCTAAGGTAAAAACAGTTTTGGGTGCAAATTGACTAGGGTTTCTCGGTCTTCATTTCTTGTGGTTTGTCTCCCAAAAATTAAAGAAAAAGAAATGCTACTTCTTAAAACCTGAAAGGCTGATTTCCAAGGAGGTCAGAGTACTTTCCAATTACCTGCTTAAAGGGTCTGGTGTGTCACATTGAAGTAGAAAGGGAGAATCTTCAGGACACAAAGAAGGGGGGGTTTGTGAAGGATTAGGCTCCAAGCAAAAACCCAAAGAATCCAACTGGTTAGTGTGAGAAATCCCGGTCTGCAATAAAGTTTTGTTGTCGTCCCTAACCTTCTTTCCTTGAAGAAGTACACCAACACGTAAACCACCACCAAGTATAGCAGTCACAGCCTCCATTACCGTCCTCTACAAAACACATATCATTAGAATACACACTAGAGATCAGTTGTCTGATGAAAGAGATTTACAATTCACATAGCAAATTGTTATCACATGACCCATCAGAGGATTGGGTAGTATAGAGAATGAATAAACACATGTATAAACGTAAAAACAGATACATGCCAACAATGTTGCAAGTCTTGACAACACACCTGGGCTGTACAGACAATAAAACTTGAGCATGCATATGCAATTTCTTGTCTACATATACCTATATATGCAACTAAGAAGGGCAAGGAAAATGCAATTATCGTAATTATTGTAGTCAGTGATAGATACCTTCAATAAGCCAACAGTTGAACTTTCTGGAATCTCAACAAGAAGCTCTGGCACCCTGAAAGACTTGATCCTGAGCTTCACTGAGGAAAAGGAAAGGCACCTTCTTGTAAGATCCTCACCAATTAAGTCAAAAGAGTACATATCAATCAATCCATTAAAGGTCCTCGTACCGTGACAATCCCTAGGTTGGAATGACGAGCGTTGACCCACAAATGAAGATGATGCCCCTCCATTAAAGGTTCTCATACCATGAGAATCCCTGGGTTGGAATGAAGCGTGTTGAGCCACAAATGAAGATGATGCCCCAGTCACTGTTTAAGAATGAGGATTTTTTTAACAAACGCTAACAAAGGGCAATAATCTCAGAATCTAATGCAAATATCAGAACAAAAATCAAGTAAAGAGACCTCCATGCATCCTTGAACAGGAACCAGAAGCATCTCCATTGCTGCCCTTTCGAGGTGAATCAGATACAAACTCGATACTTAGTCCCCCATCAAGTTTTGATGATGAGCTATAGGCATGGTGCTTCCTTTTCTTGAAAGGATATAGCCTTTCAGACCTCTGTTGTCTGTAATAGTTCTTCCTCTTGTGGAAAACAGGCTTCAAATCCCCATCTAGACACATTAGAAGATTTGCATTAAAAAACAACAAACAATTTATCTTGGATTGTAATGCAAACAAGAAACATAAATCAGCTGGCACGTAAAACTACTTACAAGAGTTAGAAACGGTAGCATCCTTGAATTTTGGAGCTACTTTCCAGTATTTAGAAGCCAAAATTTTCCTGATTCTTCGATCTCCGATACGTGGTGCTGGCCTAAAGAATTTCTTTTTGGTGATAGGGTGAGTGCACCCAGAGTAGTTATCGTCATCATCTCTACTAACTACATTTACATCATCCCGATCTGTGGGATTGGGACTATTGGGAATATGGTTCCTACACAGAGGCACCTTGGCGCAACTGTCCAAACTGGCCAGTGCAGGAGGTTTTGCATCCAGAACCACAGGATCATCTAAACTGCACATGTCAGCCTCAGTGCTGCTTAGCACCACCCCAAACTTACCAGTCTCATCTTTCACTGCTCTTTTGGTTTCAACCTCTAATTTACAGTCACCAAATTCTCCGTACTCAGAGGAAACTCCCTCTACTTTGCTGGCAAAAGTACCTATATCATTCTTGCTTTTGTCATTTCTCAACTTCTCAGCACTGGACCTCCCTGCAGAGTCTGACTTTGTTAGTGCAGAAGCTAATCTTAAATTGAGGTTATTCTGAGTGACAAGAGATTCTTTGGAACTGCAACCTTGTCCATGAACTTGTGGTAGATCAGAAACAAAGAAATTCCTGGCAGCACTTCCCTGATCACAGGCTTCTACTTTCAAAGGTTTTTCTTCATCCTGCCATTCATATTTTACAGCACTATTAACAACTGCACACTGATATTTGTCCGCAGATGTATTACTAGAACTAGGAGCACTTTCTTTATCATGCAATAACTTTCCAGCTACAATGGCCAATAAGTCAAATGCACACATCTGATCCTCTTCATGTTTCTTCTTAAAGGAACGCCTCCTCTAAACAAAACAAAAAAAGACTTGAGTTTTGGCAACAGAGGGAAAATAAAAGGTAAGGAAAAACATAATTGGAACATCTGGCATCACAAGAGAGTAGAAAGTACGTTACCCTAGCTGATCTGGTAGCTCGGGGCATGTGCGGAACCTGATAGCCATTGAATCCGTAATCTAATCTCTTCTGCAACACCATACTCAGAGATCATACCAAGGACACATCATGTACAGAGTAACAGCATTTGTGGTTCAAATTTTCAAAAATGCACAATTTGCCCAATCACTCAAGCTTTCAAACCCCAACGATAAAACCCTGGCAACAAATGAATGAGATCATCAAGAGATGACTTATCCAATGAATAGAATGTAAAACTGACAATTAGGTACAAAGCCGAAAACCCATGGCTACAAACTCAACACCAGAAATTAAACTTTAAAAAGAAGAGGAAATGAAAAACCCGTGATGAAAAAAGTTCTCTCTACAAGAAAATCGCACGATACACGGTTTAAAATGAAACCCATAAACCAGCATCAAACAAAAGATCAATCCTGCGTGCAAATTCTCAACAAACAAGGGTCACTGCATACAGGTGCTGTTTGCAATAATTAGAATTCTTTGTCCTGGTATGAATAAACACTGGATATGTGAATTGCAAACTTGCATCAGAATTTTGGCATCTGATCATGATTTTTAGGCTCTTATCCCTTGCAACCCAACTCAATCCATACAGAATCCACCACACAAAAGCACAAAACTTGGAAAAATTACCTAATCATATCCTCATGATCTAACCACAAACAGCAAGTACACAGAAAAAAAACCGGATCAACCAGGAAAAAAATTGAGGAAAATTGTCACGAGGAAAAGGCGTGAGAAATTCTCAGGGATCAATAAACTAAAACCAAGATTTATACATAAAAACGACCAAAAAAAATAATCGAGACATCAAAATTTTCACTGTTCGATGAGGAATATGATTAATTTAAAAAAAAAAAAACTAAAACCACAACAAAACCCTGATAAAAAGGATCCAAGTAACAAAATCCCGAAACTGAAATTCAGACACTCAAGAAGGAATTGAGGGCTATTCAGACCAGATGAATCCAGAGGATCTAAGACCTTCAACAAGGATCAACCATTAAGAACCAAAATACTTGTTTAAAAATGAATCTTTATCATCACCTCTTAAGTTATAAGGAGAAATTCTGTATTTTTGAAAAGAAAAAAAAAAGACATTTTAGCAACGATAAATCACTCAAGAAATCTCAGATCGAAAATATGTTGAAAACAGAATTGTCAATTGAAACGCAAATCCATGAAAGAACAGGGAGAGAGAGAGAGAGAGATGAATCAGAGCAAGAAAAGAAACCCACTTGAAGTTTCAAGATTACAGAGGAAAATGAGAGAGAGAAAAGTTCAAAACTTGGATTCATGTAGGAGTCATTCTTGCTTCGAGTTTTCCGTCAAAATCCCATTTTATATCAGCCAAACAAAACAAAGCACAGTGTCACCAGAAAAAACTCTTCAAAACACCAAACTTCCAGACAATTGGTGAAACAAAATTCACAAAATAATCCAAATGGTCACCCACCTCTTATTGAACAGCCAAAATTC
Organism: Populus pruinosa; assembly: GCA_026413675.1. NCBI lineage: Eukaryota > Viridiplantae > Streptophyta > Magnoliopsida > Malpighiales > Salicaceae > Populus > Populus pruinosa. The sequence goes on along the minus strand of CM048592.1, from coordinate 29,205,312 downwards.
TCTTCTTTTTTCGGTTCAAAGTCGACCCCTTTTTTTCCCTTTGCAGGAAGAAGAAGATTCTGAGAGAAAATTTAGAAGAAAATGCAAAGATCAAAGAAGAAGAAGAACACAATCGTCTTGTCCCTTACACGACACTTTCTTTCTCTCATTTTCTATCCCATACTTTCCTTTCACCAAAAAAACGTTGATGTTTAAAACGCTACCCAATTTTATTTCTCTCTCTTACTAAAATAAAATAAAAACTCTTCTCTCTCTCTCTCTCTGATTGCAAAACCCTCTAAAACCACCCGAAGTTTTGCTTAAACCCCAGTTCTTATACCAGTGACCCTTGGTCACGGGACCTATCGGTTAGTTCTTCCAAATGACTTGCTATAGCCAGTCATGGAAACTACCCAAGGACCGGTCTTCATGATTGGTTTACCCTTCTTTGGCATTCTATCATCCACACGACTGAGAAAAACATCGGGCTCTCTCTCTCTCTCTGCTATTTTTTTTCATTTTGAATTTGTTTCGTGGTGTTGTTTTTGACCCGTCTATTTGAATTCTGTTTACATATAGAGGCCATGCTACTTGCTATAGTTGTCACCACGTAAAAATCCCTTCAGATACAGAATTTGTATTGATGGAAACTCACTGAAAATGTAGCCTCTAATTATGGTATGTGTAACTAAATCCAAATAATATTAAATCTAAACAATATATTATCAAATGAATCCAGTATGCGTCTTGCTCGAATCTTTCAGGTTGATGAATCCTTCAATTACTGGCTGTGTTTTGTTATTGTGGATCAGAAAAGGAAATTCGTAGTTCGCAACCAATAATCAAATTATCTTTTCCATAAGATTTGAATACAAGACTGAATTTCATGCTATTTGAGTAGGTATACTCGCAAGATTTTTTTTCCACAATTTCTATTAGCATTTGAACCTTAAAATAGTAATATAAACACCAAACTCATATATCAGTTGTTACACAGGTAAAGATTGGTTTGATAATATTAAATTCTTTAATATTGTATTTGACTTTGGAGAAAGAATTGGCTGTTTTTTTCCTCCCTTTCACCTGTGAATTTAATCCACTCATCCGAAATATATACTCAGCAATGTAACCATATCAAGCAGCAGTTTTCTTCCCGTAAAAAGTTGAATAATAGCAATTTGGTGATTCAAATGTTAAGAATTTCGAGAGCTTATTAAATTTTAGCTTATTTAATCGAAAATCGAACTGGGAAATTTTCGTTGTTGTGAGTTGTAAGAGATTAACCAACAAATATAAAAAATTTACAGTGCTTTTATAAAAATAAGAGAGGTAAGATCATATATTCATATTAAATATTAATAAAAAAAACATTATAATTGATTGAGGATATTTTAAATTAAGTGTGATATTAATTGTTTTTTAAGAATTTTTTATTTGAAAATATATTAAAAAAATTACTTGTTAAAAAATATTTTTAATATCAACATATACATATTATTAAAAAATAATTTTAAATAATATTTTTAAAAAAAAAATACTATTTAAAACACAATTAAAAATAGCACCTAAAATATAACTATATAAAATGCAGAAATCCAATATTAATATTATTTTTTTATATTACAAGTTTTAGAGTGTATTTGACAGTATAGTAATAATTATTTTTTAAATAATTTTTTATATTAAAATATATATTAATAATTTTTTTATTTTAAAAAAATTATTTTTAATATTAACATATTAAAACAATATAAATTATATTAATTTTAATTAAAAAATTAATTTTTTTAGAAACACAAATTAAAATTAAACAACGTTTTTAAACAGCACCTTATTAAATCACAAGCTTTACCGCGCGTTTTGGTTTTCTAGAAACACGAATATAGCCGGTCTAAAATTTGAATAACTTGCATCACTTAGTGGATTATTTTTCACGTGTCATTTTTTCAGAGTTTTTTTAAATCAAGGCATGCCAGAACAATTATTAGTGAAATTAGCACAATTTATAAAAATATCTTAGAAAACAGCGCTCCGCTATGATAAACAATTTATTAAGAAAATTTATAGACATAAAAACAATGGTAATCACTTGAGAAATTAAAGTTATATTACTCTCAATAATGTAACGATGTATTATTTGAAACAGTCTAATTTTATATTTTTTTTTTAAAAAAAAAAAGAAGGGTTCATCAGCGCAACACATAAGAGAAGAAGCTCTGTGTTGGTTTGACAAATATTTTTCCTACATGTTTAGTATAAAAATTAATTTCTTTTGCAATATTTAGTTAAAAAACGATATTTTTTTCTTTTTACGTACTTCATTATCCAATGAAATGGCAGGGATCCGCACTCACGGATCTAAAATTAAGAGGTTTGATGAAGGGCATATTGGTCATTTGGAGAAACGTGGACATTTCATAAGTTGTTGCAGGTTTTCTTCGAGCCGAAGCAGGTGTCCCAGCTTGTCCTGATAAGCACTTTTTCAGCTCTTCTTTTTTTAAAAAAAGAAAGAAAGAAACAGAAACTGGAAGTCCGTTTCCTTTTAGGTTTTTGCCACGTAGAGAGTAATAAGCATTGAAAAGAAAACTTAGCTTCACACGTGGCAAAAGGTGAGGCCCCTATTGGTCTCCCTTTGGTCAGTATTATCTGAGACGGAATTAAATTAAAATATAAAAATATTTTGAAAGATATGACTGTGGTGGGCTGGGCACTCTCAACAAGTGACGGCTAGGAGGGGAATCTCCGTTATTTATAACGTTGACGGAGGGGTTGCGTGGAAGGTTGAGACTTGAGAGCCAGGTAGGTAACGGCGTTGTGTTCGGGGAAAAGGGGGCGGGGGGTTCATGGTGGGATCGAGAGAGGAGGTAGGCCCCGTGCAATGAAAGATTAAAAATAAGTATTTTTGTCCTGAAAAAAATTATAAATTTAACAATTAGCATGTACATTACAAATAAATGATGAAATGATATAAAAGTAAAAATTGTTTTTAGTGAAATAGTATATTTTTAGATGTTGCAGCTGTGATCCATATCAATTTTTTAACTGATATTCGTGGTTTATAATCATGATATATATTTAAAATTTAATACTAACTAGTTGACTAATTTTTTAAAAAAAATCATGAAAATAACAAAATTAACTTTCTAATATGAACTTTTTCAAATATAAAAATATAATAATAGTAGTAGCAATTCTATTTTATAAAAAAAACTTTCAAAAACTTATATAAATTTTTTAAAAAGAAATAATAATTAAATAAAAAATCATGATATTTTCAATTTATTATTTTGGTATGATGCAAAGAGATATTTTTCTAATCTTAAATTTATTTAATTAGTCTATAGATATACTTGTTAAACCATTTATGTAATTTTTTTAGATTGATCTTGATTTAATTATAACAAATTTATATATAATTGCTTAGAATTATCCATGAGAATTACTTTATGAATAATAATATTTTAATATTTTAATTAAAATTTATTTTTTAGTTTATAAATTAAAAAAATACATATTTATTTATTTATAAAATATATTTAAAAATAATTATAAAATTATAATTTTTATATGAAACATAGAACTGTATTTAGTTAATCAACAAGTCAACAGTTTTCATATTTTAAAAATAAAAAATTAATAAGTTTAAATATTATTATTTTGAAATACAACAATTATTTTATTATATTTATAAAAAATAATATTTAATAAATATTATATTTTGAAAGCATAATAATAATAATAAAAATATTATTTTACTAAAACTTTTTAAAATGATGTTATTTTACTGTAACTTTGATTTACTGTTATATATATCCGGAAAAAAAATGTCAATACGGGCAAGCGCACGCTCACGCTAGAAAAAGGGATTGACAAAAGAGAAGATCTACGGTGTTCCGTGTGGGGTTTATGTCTGTGGCCGGGTTTAATTCGCAGTTGATGGTGTTCAATATTGTTGAGGAGCGGGGACTTGAGGATAATTGTGACACGTGTAATAGCAGGAATGGATTCACAGCACAAAAGTTCCTATTCCTGTGCCTATTGTTGAGTCAAGAAGGGTAGTTATAACACTAGGTGGAGAGGGTTGGTGGGCTATGAGAGGGTTGAAATGTACCTTTCTCTCACATGCCAAAACGTGTAACTAGTGATAAGGGGATGTTTTTGAAAGAAAAAATATTTTTGTTTTAAAAAAAATATTAAAAAATTATTTTTATTTTAAAAAATTATTTTTAATATGATACATTAAATTAATAAAAACATAAAAAAATTATTTTTTCAAGCACTAATTAAAATGAAATTTGAAACTGGCCTAGTGCTAACGAGGTAAATAAAATTGAAATAGTTATTTTTTAAAATTATATATTTTAAAGATATTTTTTAAAAAATTTTAGCCTATAAATTTTATTTTTTAAAAATTGATACGAACTTTTAGTGCATACAATTTAACAAAAAGCATGACATTGCATATGCATCGAGTAAAAAAAAATCAGATTTTAAAGTTTTATCCGTGCATGACTGATAAATACATGGAATTATATTATTATGTTGAACAGTGATGTATGCTAAGATACATAGCGAATTTACCTTGACTTTTAGTTTTTATACTAATTACATTACTCGTGCGATACCACGGATTAATTTTTTATATATAAAAAAACTAAAAAAAATTAAGAATTATATTTTTCTACAAAGTTATACTTAAAATTTTTAAGTTTAACTACAACATCTGATTCAAGAGTAATATTTATAATATTAATAATAACATTAAACTTGCATGAACTAAGTTTAAGTGGGTCTGACTGCAATGCTAGACCCAATAACCTTGGATATAGGTATGGCTATAAGATCATATCATAAAAGTGTGATAATTAAATAGATTAATTAAAAAAACAAACCAACATGAAGAAAAAAAACAATGAAAAAATTCGAATCAACGAGTTAAATCGTCAAACCTGAAATTCGTGTCATAAAACTTTGATAATTAAAGAGAAAAAATTTAATAGTCAAAAAGTAAATTTAAAAAAAAAACTAAAGGTATTGGCTTTTTCATTATGGACTATACCGTGGAGTCTGTAGTGAAAGGATTAAAAATGAAAAAGAAAAAGAAAAACAAACAAAAACTTACGCCATTGGTTAATTTTTTTTCTTGGCATAAAAAATATCAAAAAAGGCTAATATCTAAGAGTGTTAGGTTTTTTTGCAAAGATATACCAAAAAACCTTAGGTTTAATTGCAACGCTTGACTTGAGAGTAATATTTATAATATTAAACTTATACGACTCAAGTTTAAGTGAGTATAATTGCAACACTAGGTCCAAGAGCCTTAGATGTGGGTTTGGTTGCAAATTTTTGTAATAAATATGTGATAATTAAATAGATTAATTAAAAAAAACCAATGTGAAGAAAAAAATTAATAAAAAAAAGAAAAAAAATCTAAATTAACTGGGTTAAACTTTCAAGTCAGGTTAACCCTTTAAACCGGGTTAACCCGTCAAATCGAAGATTCGTGTTATGAAAATTTGATAACTAAATGGAAAAAAAATTGACGGGTTAACCCATGATTAACTTGGTTAACCTATGAAATCAGATTAACTTATCAAATCCAAGATATATGTCATGAAAGTCTGATAACTAAATAAAAAAATTTAACATTAACAAACTAAACAAAACAAAAAAAATTAATTTAAAAGAAAAAAACAAAAAAAAAACCGGGCTAACTCGTCAAATCAGGTTAATTCGTTAAACTCGGTTTCATGTATTAAAAGTCTGATAACTAAATAAAAAAAATTAACATTAACAAACTAAATTAAATAAAAAAATTAAAAAAAACAAAAAAAAATTGAAGGGTCAACTCATGAAACCTAGAATATGTGCCATAAAAATTTGATAACTAAATAAAAATAATTTAATATTAATAAACTAAATTAAATAAAAAAAATCAATAAAAAAACATAAAAAAATTCAGGTTAACTCGTCTAATCATGTTAATCTGTTAAATTCGGGATTCGTATGATGAAAGCCTGATAATTAAATAAAAAAATTAATATTAACAAAAAAAATTAAAAAAAAACAAAAAAAAGAAGTAAGAATAAACCTGAAAGGAATAAAAAAACAAAAAAACAAAAAAAAACAGTTAAAAAAATAAAATAAAAAACAGCTCAGAAAGGAAAAAAAAAAAAAGCATTCATGTTTTATTATGAATTGAACGTGTAATCTACAGTAAAACGATTAGAGTGAAACACTTATATATATATATATATATATATATTTATATATATATAACGTTGTCGTATCTGCCAGTCTCTTACAAGAAAAAAACCATTACGATCACTAGTAATTTTCTCACGTGAGAGAACCCTTTTCGGCTCCCTCATCTCCACCTTCTCTCTTCCATCACCCTTTCTTCCTTCCTTCCTTTCTTATTTTCTGTGAAGTCAATTTTAAAAGGGAGGTTGATGGGATGAATATTCTGTTCCTCGGAAACTCGCACATGAACTTTTGTTGCCTAAAACTCGCACATGAACCATGAAGTTTCAGATGCATCGACGAGAGAAAAAAAAAAAATCAAATTTCAAAGTTCTAATATACATACAAGTAAGTAATAGATACGTGTATTTTAAAAGGAAATTAGCAAAAATTAACAAAGCAGGTTAGGGGGTAAATGTTAATCTTGACTTCAAATTAAACACAAGCTTCGAAGTTCTTTCTTTCTTTCTTTAAAGCTTCGAAGATCTGATCAAGGAACTATTCAGGAAGCTTCAAGCTTAACTACATACTACAAAGTACATGTGTGATGTCTGAATTTACAAATGACATGCAAATGACTCCCGGGAGCATTCAGGGATGAAAGATTGTGCTGAATCGTGGCTGTTGTTATTTTTTTATTAGCATAATATTTTTTAAAAATTATTTTTAATATTAACATATTAAAATAAGTTAAAAATATTAATATAAAATAACAAAAAATTAAAAAAAATAATTGTTTTCAAAATTTCACCTCTAGCTTAATTGTTGGCGTGGTTTAACTGTGTTTGCTTAAAATTATTTCTTTTAGTATTTGTTATTATTTTAATTTTAAAAATAAAAAAATATTATTTTAATATATTTTAAATAGAATCAAATTTACTTAAAAGTCACTTGTGATATACACAGCCGCCGCCATTAAACACGGGTTCATGTGCTCCTGTCAGACAAGCATGGGGAGTTTTATCACTCTCCTTAAAAAAACTAATTGTTTTGTCGCTGGCCCTTTTGTGGACTGTGATATTTGCCCGATTTCTCTTCATTTATCCTTGTGCTATCACTGGTGGGTTGATTAGCTTAGGCCTCCCTCTACTTTCTTAATATTTTAATATGGTCCTTGTCAAATGCCGTCTTGAAATAATCGATGATTTATATTTTCTCACTAACTAAATAAAAGAAAATCTTGGAAGAAAATAATAATAATAATAAAGGTATTAGATATGATGTAGTAGTGATACAACCATGGCATCAACAAAGTTGTAAGAAGTAATGATTACTTGTGTTATTGAAATATATTTAAATAATATTTTTTTTTATTTTTTAAAATTTAATTTTGATATTATAATATGAAAAATAATCCAAAAATATAAAAAAATTAAAGAAAAAAATTATTAATTTTAAAAAATATATTTAAGATGTAAAAACAAACAGGCTCTTAATATTTTAAAATACCAAAGGAAAAACAAATATTGTGGATATAAGTTTTGATCAATGTGATTTAATTTAAATGGTTGTTTTTCATAGTTTTTTTTTTAAATTTGGTATTTTTTAGTTTTTTATTGATGAGTAATTTGAATTTATAACTTCATTTTAACATTTTAATGCTCCAATTGAAATGGATTTGTTGAAGTTGCAATGCATTTGGAAGTTATTATTATTTTCATTTAGGATTTTTTCTTGTGCTTTTCACGGGATAATTGGGGCTACATTGCGAGAACAAGATTATGAAAAAGGACCACATTGAAAAACTTAAAAAGTAGAGGGACGCCCAATCGTGGCGCTTAACCATGTAAGCGGTGAATGATCCGAGAATGCAAGGGCAAAGATGGAGTAGCAAATAAGCACAGGTTTCCTTGATCTGCTGCGTACTCCTGGAAGCTAGCTGGGCCACGAGGATGCAAGGCTGTAAATCATCCCCCAAGAAAGCTGGAAGGGGGGGGTGTTCTGTTGTTTATTGATGGCGATGGCCACCCCAAATAAATGCGTGACTCAACTAAATTGGATGCCAGTTCTGATGAAACTGTTGACTTGATCTCGAATTACAGACCCTGCAGATTGAAATTATCTCTTCTTTTATTTTTCTCAGCAGATAAGGTTTTTACAGTGTAATGAGGGGACTCCCTCGTACCTCCCTTTACCCAGGGAATGATATTTTTGGTCAGATTTTAAAATAATAAATTTCACAGAATATTAATCAGTTGAATGTTTGCTCTGTTTTTGTTTTGCTATACTGCGGGCGTATATACAGTCTCTATTATTGCCTGTGTAGAGAAACTTCTCTTTCACAAATAACCACGAAAGGAAAAGGACAAGACAATGAATTTAACTCCCTTTTTTTTCTTTTTTTTTTCTTTTGAGTGAATATTAAATGAAAAACTCTAAAAGAAGCTAATTTTTTGGATTGTTAGGTACCCCTCTGGCATTTTTTAGCAAAAATTTATGTTGTCAACAGTAAAAATGAGAAGGATGCATAAAGGGATGGATGAAAAGAAAAAAAAAGAAGAAAAAGAGGTTTTTTCTTTAAAATTCTTCATTTTTATTAATGAATTATAGAAGGATTCAATTCATTATATAACCTATAACTAGTTATGTGATAAGCATTTCATTACAAGTTAAATATTTTTATTTTTTATAAAAAAATTATACATGCAAGTTTTCTCAATGTATTTCTATAATTCATAAAATTTAAATACAAATAAAAAAATATATACATACATGTAATTAAATAAATTGAGAACTATATGGACTAATAAATAAATAAAAAGTCATTAACAATACCTAAAAAAACTTGAAAAATCAATAAAAAAAAATATAGATTATGATATTTAATCCTACAAGATATAACATTTATTGGGTTATATCTGTAAAAAAAAATTATTATAGTATTTTTTATTCAATCAAATGATAATAGAAATTAATTAATTAAATTGATTCAATAAAATAAAATAAAAACAAATTATGCATGAATACATATATTAGAAATGCTATTTAAAAATAAATATTTTTTTTATTTTAAAAGATATAGTTTATCTATAAAAAAGATAAAAAAAATATATATAGATAATTTAGAAAAACTTCTTTGAAAATTAAACATATAACAAAAAAATAACTATCATTTAAAAGAAGCTTTATAAAGAAAATAAAAAAGAGAAGAAGTATTAATATGAATATAAATATAATTTTTTTTAGAAAAAATATATAAAAAAAGCTTTAATTAAAAAAAATAAATAAAAAAAAGACAAGTGTTACCGAGCCTAACCCATTTTGTTAGGGCCCGCTCGATTGGGCCCTAATGTTTTTTGCTACACTTGGGGTGCATGATATGTCGTCCACCCCAATTATTTTTGGAAAAAAAAATGCGATGCATCACCAATTAAGACAAATGAAATGTTATCTGATCTTATCTGGATTTCACCTATTATGGTGGCCGGAAAATTAAAGCCTAATTTTTTATCTTAAAAATTTATTTTCAATATATTTTTACTCGAAAAGAAATTATAAACACCTTAAGAATTATAATAAACATATATATGACCTCTAAAAAACAAACAAAAAAAATCCAAAAACTAAAATTTAATCCGAGCTTATATATGTTTTTGTTATAAACTTTAAAGGCAAGAAAACATGTAACATGAAATGTCCTTATAAAAAAACTATTTGACACAAATATTATCTGTTTTGATGGCTTAAATTGGTTTAACAACATGTTTCTTTTTCTAAAACTAAAACTTGACGACCTCTCTTTATCTTTCATTTCTCAATTAGAGACTAAAATATAAAAAATAAACTTTATATCATAATTGAATTTGAAAAATATTGAGTTGTCAAAATTGTATAATATGTGTCATTTTTTAAGTTTGAGGATCAAAGCGTATCTTTTTCAAAACTTATAGCATGCCATCCATATTTGATATTTTATTTATTTAGGTCCCTCTTCTTTCAATCTTGTGATATTTTTATAAGAAATCAAAATTAATTGATCTTTAATTAAGACTAAATTATTAAAAAAAATTAAGAACTAAATTGAAAAAATAAAAATTTTTACATATTCAATCCATGTTAATGTGCATGTGGATGAACATAGAGATCATGCAAAAAAAAAAAAAACCCAAGCTTTTTAGTTATATACTTAATATCCCATATTTGATAACAAAGTTCAATAATGATTATATGATAGAAGATATACCATGAGCTGCCGTGTATCATTTTTTTAATGAATTATGGAAGGATAATTAATATGATTTGTAATTTGTTACAAGTTAAATATTTTTATTTTTTATAAAAAATTTATATATGCAAGTTTTCTCAACACATTTAAATAATTCAAAAAAACAATAGTGCAAACTAAAAAGTCTATGCATGCATGTAATCAAGTAAACCAAGAATTATGTATGCTAATAAATAAATAAAAAGTCATTGATGATATCTAAAAATAAAATTTGAAAAATCAAAAGACAAATATAGATTAAGATACTTAAACTCATAAGACATGATGTTTACCAGATGATATTTGCTAAAAAACTTTTATTATGATATTTTTTTATTTAATCAAATGATAATAAAAATAAAAAATACATTAAATTAATTGAATAAAATAAAAAAAATAATTTATGCATGACTACACATATCAGAAATGTTATTTGTAAATAAATATTTTTTATTTAAAAAAATAGTTCATCTATGCAAAAGATTAAGAAAAACCTATTTGAAAATTAAATGCATAACAAAAAAAAAATATAAATACATATTTTAAAAAATATATAAAAAGAAGAATTAATTGAAAAAATTTAGGAAAAAAAAGGGTTTGACGCTGCTAGCTAGCTAAACCTATTTTGATGGGGCCTGAGCGATTAGACCCTTGTTTTTTTATTGTACCTGGAGTGTATAACATGTTGTCCACCCCAATTATTTTTGAAAAAAAAATTAGGTGACGCACCACCTGTTGAGGCAAATGAAACGTTATCTGATTTTATCTAAATTCCAGTCATTATGATGATAAAAAAATCATAGTCTAAGTTTTTTTCTTTAAAAACTCATTTCTCAATCTATTTTTCACCTAGGAAACTTATAAAAACACTTCAAGAACCATGATAAACCTATCCACGACCTCTACAAATAAAAAAAATCCAAAAAACAAAAACATTTTGAAACAAAAAATCAACCTTGGCCTATTTTTTTTTAATGATTTTTAATGGTAAAAAAAACATGTAATATGACCTTTCCTTATCAAAAGAAACCATTTGACACTAATATCGTTCATTTTGATAGCTTAAATTGGTTTCAATAACATGTTTATCTCTCTATCGCTGGAACCTGGTAACCTTTCTCAATCAGAGATAATTTTTTTTAAAAAAACTTTTGTACCATAATTGAATTTGAAAAATATTAAGATATCAAAATTGTATAACCTTTGTTATTTTTTAAATTCAAGGACCAAAATGCATCTTTTCAAAATTTATAACATGCTACTCATGTTTGACACCCTTTTCATATAGGTTTCTCTTCTTTCAATCCTAACTTTTCATAAAAAATTAAAATTATTTGGTCTTCAATTAGAACAAATCACCAATTTTTTTTTTAAGAACTAAGTTAAAAAAATAAAAAAAATTTGCACAGTCTATCCATGACAATATGCAAAAGGATGAACACCCAGATCATGTACAAAAAAAACCCAGCCTTTTAGTTTTGTACCTGATACCCACATCAGCTAGCAAAGTTAGACAATGATTATATGATAGAAAATATACCATTAGCTATATACTTATTGTTTTTGTATAAATTTGGGTATTTTTATAAAAGTTATTTATGAATTCTATCTTTTATGGGAGAAAGTATAATATAATTTCTAGACTGTTTGAAAACATAGTTTTGTAAATGTTGTCAAATATTCATAATTATAACTTATGTTAATAATAAATCAAGTTTCTTTTATAGTACATATGTCGGTTATATCATAATGTTGAACTGTGAAAGTGCCAAGTATTTGTTGTAACAAGAGTTATATAACATAAATCTAGATTAACTATTTAAAAAATAAAATATTAAGAGTGAATAAAATAACAAATACAAAACATGTTAGTATTAAATATTAAAGTTCATATTAAGTTTACACTATACTTATTCTTACACCATTAGTGTGCCTTTTTTACCTTGACATAATAAATTTAACTAAACATAATAAAAGAGAGAAACATGAATAAACAAAATAAAAATATAAATAAGATAAAAGTTAACTAAGTAAAGGAAAAGAAATGAGAAGAATAAACAAGATATTAATACAAATAAAACTTAAGCATTATAATAAAAAAAGAGCAAGAACATGATTTTGATTTGAAAACCAAGATACTTAAATGCATGCAAATACCTCCTTTTATAAGACAAAATTAGAAGCTATTGATTTGTTGACTAATTATTGAGTGGATGATCATATCTTGACTTGATGACAATCCTTATCTTCTTGTCTAAACAAAACGTCATTGCCAACATCAGAATTTAAACAGACTTAATTCATGAAAATTCTAGGAAATTGTCTCAGCTTTTTTTTGTTAAAAAAATTAAGGTCATTTGGATTTCTAAAACTCAAGATATGGACTGAATATTGAACAGTGTCAGGGCTGCAAGAAAAATTCAGACTTCTCTTTTGTTGCTAAAAATTGAATTTCCAAATAGCAGAATTGAGTTTTGTATTCTCATGAATGTTTTAGGCCTATGTTTTAGTTTTTCATCACTATAGAGCAGACTTAAATTCAAGTTCTACAGCTCTAGATGTAATTCAAATATTAAAAAATATTTTAATTTGTATTAGACCAACATATCTTTTCTAAGCTTCACCCTCTTTTTATCTTTTTAATTTTAGTAGTTGAACTCATCAACCAATTCTTTGACTTATATGATAGGCATGCATTTAAGATGAACAATTACTATAAATTAAAAGTATCTTATAGTATCAGATTTGTTATTATAAAATATGTTTTAGTTAAAGAGTTATTGATACTTCAAATGCAAAATATTAATATGAAACTCTTATAAAAATATATTTTTAAGTACTAATCATCTGCTAGCCAAGTTAGACAATGATTAAATGATAGAAAATACACCATTAACTGTATACTCTTTGTTTTTATATAAATATGGGTCTTTCATGAAAGTTATTCATGAATTCTATATTTTATGGGAGAAGTATAATACAATTTATGGATTGTTTGGAAACGTGGTTTAATTTGTGTTTTTTAAAAAAATTAATTTTTTTGTTAAATATTATTTTTTTATATTTTTGTATCGTTTTAACATGTTGATCTTAAAAATAATTTTTAAAAAATAAAAAAAATTATTTTAATGTATTTCTAAATGAAAAACATTTTAAACTAGAACCGTAATGATAATTATAAACAGACCATATAATTAATCCTTTTATTATGACATAATATGATAGTTTTATGTGTTAGTAAAGGAAATAGGTGGATATAATTTTATTTTATTTTTTTATCTTGACATATATTTCTCCTTTACGGTATCGATTTTTTCTTCACCTATCCAACGTTCTCGAATATAAAATATCTCACAATACAATATTATCAGTAAATACACAACATCGCTGGACAACGGGGGAGCAAAAACTAGGTCCCCCTCTTATATAAGAGGGTTGGAGGAGTTTGAAGTTTAAGTAACTCTTGATATTTCTTGACGTAAAAGCAATAATCAGTAACCATTGACTCTCAAGCTTATTTTGGTCAAGGGAGAGGGAGATGGTAGGTGTTCGATGTGAAACTCGTCGGCAGTTTCGCTTTGGTTCATCTTTCAGCTTTCACTATCTAACAAACTGAAATAGAAAAAAAATAAAAGATATATCCTTGGATAATTAATGATACTAGAGTATAAATAGATTGGTACCACCGGCCTTATCGAGATTTTTTTAAAAATAATATGAAAAAGATCTTAGATAATGATAGCGTTTTTAAATGAGGAATTGGTTTTTATATATATATATATATTTGGGTAATTAATTTAAATGAATTCAATATGCTTAAAAAATAAAAATAATTTTAAAAAAATATTATTTTGATATTTTTGAAACATCTTAACAATCTTATTTTATAAAAAAAATAAAATTAAATAAAAAAATATAAAAAAATTTTAAACTCAATTACTAAAAAATTAAATATAGAAAGATAAACCTTAAAAAACATTAAAAAAATATTTTTTTATTCTAATCAACATATCAAATTTATAAATCCTATAAAAAAACAAAATAGTGAAATTCGGTTCTCAAGCAAATTAAATGATAAAATACAAAATAAAAAAACATAAAAGAAATGGAATCTAAAATAAAAATAAAAATAAAAATAATAAAAAAATGAGAATTAAATATAGTAAAATAAAAAATAAATTTTTTATTTCTGAAATAGATTTTTCTCTGATACTAAAAGACTCACAGCCGCACATCTCTTGTTTATAGCTTGACTTTGTAATATTAGTAGCAGGATCATCCAGATACATTACCTTAAATTTTTTTAATTAATAGCATACGCAATCATATATTTTTGACAATCTTTTTTTTCAAATTGAGAGATGCTAAACATGTATTGTCCACACACGCGCGCAAGGCTAAGAAAATTATTTTTTTGCACCTTCGTGACGAAGGCAGAGCCTTCCCTCTCAGCTCTCAACAATTGATGCACTGGGTTTCGTGCCGGAGATGGGGATCGCGGCAGTGTCAGGGTATTTTCTTTATTTAAAATATATTAAAATAACATTTATTTTATTTTTTAAATTTTATTTTTAATTTCAACACATTAAAATTATTTAGAATTATATAAAAAATTAATTTAAATTAAAAATTAAAAAAATTAAAAGCGTTTTTTAAAAATAAAAATAAATATACTTGGAAAAAAAAAAAACTTACCTAATGGTAACTACATAAACACATGAAATTGAGAGGCGTTAAATATGTTAGAATTTGCTGTTTTGGTTCTCTTTTACTTTGAACTGTGCAGGCCCGGTAACAAGAGGTCTCACACTGAAGTTGGGTCCAACATATGGGCGGACAATTCCAGCGAGAGAACATCTACAAGATCTAGTTAGTTAGGCCCTTTATGATGTAAATTTACAAATGATGGATATATATTTTTGTTTTTTCTGTTTAATCTTTTGATGTTCTTGAAAATTCTTCATAACGATCTAAAAATTAAAAAAAGAAAGAAAAATAAAATTTAAAATAAAATAATTCAAAAAAATAAAAAAAATATTTCATAATTTGCCTAACCAACCCCCTTTGAAACGCAATACATAGCAACTTCCAAGGAGGCACTGATGAACTCGAACTTGTATAGAAAACAATTTCTTGGTCGGACGAATTTATGGAATCCTTTCTCAGCCAGTTCGCAACCAGTGGAAGGAAGAGTCAGGAAGAAGTCGATCATATTGATGGCTATATGCAGACGTGAGTGCCAAAGTTATGAGAATTAACGAGGACATTCAACTATAATGATTTTACTGGCATGATATACACATTTAAATGCTCAATCCTAGCATCTTGAAATCTTTCAAAACTATACATTCCCTTTAATTTTTAGAATTATGTCCATGATCGTTAGAAAATGAAAAAGGTTTCATCTTTATTGAATGATTGCTTTGTCTTGATTTTCTATCATTTTTTTATGTAAACAACAATAAAGCAAACAAACCTTTCAAGTTCTGAAAAAATTGTTTAAATGCTAAAAGTTATTTAAGACAATTGACATTTGAATCCTTTTGTATTTGTTGTTGAGATTGAGTTTTATACGTGTAGCATATTCAAAAAATAAATAAAATTAATTTTTATGGTTAAGTTTTATATATAATTAGATTGTATCTAAACTTAACTTTGATCTTAAACACAAAAACAAATACAATCTAAGTGTTATAATTTTTCTTTCAATAATATAATCTTTTTTAAGCACAAATCATATTTCATAAAAATAAAAAAAATATGTTTTTTTTTTAATCCTATACAAAAAATTAAATAACACCTTCAAACCAAAGATCTTTTTTTTTTTTAACTTAACTTTACGGGCCAATAAACATAAAATTCAATATGTCTGTTTCAAATAAAAAAATTAATTTAATTTAATTTAATGAAATTAATTTAAAAAATCAATATATTATCACCCACTATCTATATTATTATTAATTAAAACTTGAATAATTTGTTTGAAAAAATTTATTTGCAAGATGATTTGTTTTATTTATTTTTAATTAATTTCACTCATTAACTCAATCTTATACTATGATTTTCATAATTGGTAAGTTTGTTTTTATATTTTTAAAAATTTATGAGTTTTTTCTTATTTTAAATTAAATTTTTTATGATACTGAATTTTTTTAATATATTATTGTTAAAAATAAATTTTAAAAAATAAAAAAATTATTTTAATATATTATTAAATAAAAAATACATTAAAAATAATCACAAATGACGGTAAAATGGAGAAGCTCTTTAATTTCATTTTATTGGTTAGAAAAAGTAAAGAAAGAAAAATGAAAAAGAAGGAAAGAATTGAAATCATAGTGAAAGTGAAAGAGCACGCGCAGTGCGCAAAGACCTATATATAGGTAGTCTCGACCTCAGACGCTGACCCCAATCCTTCCCCTTCTTCATCGTAGATCTCTAATTTCTATAATATATTAAATAATACGATAATCAAATCACTCTCTATCTCTATCGTCTGAATCAAAATCCAACCCTAATTAAAGTTTTTCCAGTGCCGCTACTGATTATTCGAATTCACAAATCATCATCTGTTGTTGTATCCGACAAAAAAAGTTCGATTCGTGAATTGGGGAGAGGAGTAGCAGCAATGAAGGAAGGGAAATCCTCTGCTAAATTGAACAACAACAACAACAATCAGCAGCAACAGCACCAAAATGGTCACTTGTCTCCTTTCAAACTCGCCAAATTGTTGGATCCTGAAGCCTCTTGGGATAAGGTACTCCTCTCTCTCTCTCTCTGAATTCAATCCTTAATATTTCAATGCAACCCATGCACACATACAGTACACTCCTATAATTTAGTTTAATGTTACTCAAAACCTTATTATTAGTATTATTATTATTAATTGATCTATGAATGAATTTGAGAGTAGAAATAAAAAGAATTTAGTTGTTATGAATAGTTAATTCAAATATACGATGCTAAACTGACTGCAGGATCAATTGGGAGATGTATTGCATTGGATTAGGCAAGTCGTCGCCCTCGTTTGCGGATTACTATGGGGTGCCATCCCTTTGGTCGGCGGTATTTGGATCGCCCTGTGAGTTTTTTTTTCCTTTCATGTTCGTCATCTCTCAGTTTCTGAATTCTTGCACATATTTCATAACCAAGCTTAAGTGAATATATTGATGTAATAATGCTTTCGGTTATGTATTTCATACACGTGCAGGAATTGTCTTATGCTCTTTGTATTCTCGGTATCAATGCTAGAAAAATCGGCATTTTAGTGTTAATTCTTTTGTTGGTTATTACTCAAGTGCTATCTCTGCTACGCTATTTCCTTATATCTTAATGGCTGTGAATGCCCTTTTCCTTGTTCTTAACATAGTAATTGAATACATCCCTAAAAGCCTGTGTAAGCGTTTAGTCGAAGTACTGATATGACTGTTACCAATAGTAGTTTAAATATAGAGAGACATTAGTAGTGCTGTAGATGAATCTAGCTACTCTAGCTTCATGTTAATCCTGGAATTTGGATAAGTTATCTGTTTTAATTTGAACATCTTTGAAGCTCTACATGCAAAAATTACTGCAACAAGCATGCGTATGGAATGTGCAGGAGTGTTGTCCTCTAAAGAACACTGGTATTGGTATTGTATTTTAATTAACGACCATGAATAGGTGGACACTGAAACCTGTGTGAAGTACCTAATTTATTTTTTATCGATCTCGAAGTTGTAGTTTCCTTCTATTGCTCTGAAGTTACACCTAGGTTGTGCAAAATTAAGCTTGTTAATGTTTAATACTTAAGTATTCTTTGTTGAAAAACTTAATTACTTTCTGTGAAATAATCTATGGAAAAAGCTTAGTTAGTGCCAGGGCATGATAATCTTTGCTGTTAATTGTGTAGTTGGAGTTTGACTTTATCATGTTCTATAGGAGTAGCTTTTACACGACTAGCGTGTAATCAAAGATGCAAAGAAGGATAGGGTGATCAATGGTGTTTTGAGACACGCGAGTTGTATGACCTTTTCTATGGATGGTTCTTGCAAATAAAGAACATGGTCACTGGTGAGAATTAGTAGTTATGAAGTGAAGGGGCTTTGCTGAACTATTAAAGAGGTGCCTTTATGTGACATGTGGTTCCTGTCACTTTGTCCTCCCCCCAAACACTTAATTTCTTTTAATTACTAGTTTTTCATTAAAAAAAGGGAAGTTTAGAGGTGCTTTCTCTGTCTATTCTTTTATCTACCGGAACTGAAAAATTGGATGGACAGCATCGCAAGGGACTGGGATTATATGCATTATGATGAGATTTTGTGTTGTTCAGAAGATTTTGTTCTCTTAAAGAAGAAAAAGGTTTATAGCGTGTTAGCCTTGTCAACTTTATGTTAGTTTATTCTAAATACAGATTAGAGGTGTTCATAAGACAAACTTCCTTCTGATTTAAAATGTGCCAGCATCCTGTTTTTGTTTGTGAGAATTGATGGTTTTGATATTTCTAGAGACACTCACAAATAGATATAAGCTGATATTGAACATGCAGAATTTTGTTGTGCTGAGTTTCTAATTTTGAAATCTTTCATTTTTCATTGGCTAATTTCTTTGCTAATATTCTTATGCTGATTTTGGCTGACAGTTTTCTGTTGATATCCTCTGGGATTATATATGTTTATTATGGGATGATATTAAAGATCGACGAGGATGATTTTGGTGGTCATGGAACTCTGCTCCAAGAGGGGCTCTTTGCTTCTATCACTCTATTTCTGGTACTTCTGCTATTTCCAATTATTTCTTCCTCTTTTTTATTTTGAAAATAGGACTGTCTTCAAGAACAAAAGGTTAAACGAAGGAAACCTTAGTTGGTTTCATGACTAACACACCCAGCATCATCTCTTTTTCTGTTTTACAGCTATCGTGGATTCTAATGTACAGCCTGGCCCACTTCTGATTGGCTCCATACACCAATCTGGCTGCCACTGTCTCTATATCTTTAAGCAATGTTCTCACTCTCTTAATTACATGCACCAGGCACCATTGCTTATGCCCTGAGAACAATGAGAAAGTTCCTTGCTATTGTCCTGTTATCTTCCTTTTATTGTGCAACTGCAACGTCATTTTGCGTAGCATGAACATGCTAGCTTTTGATTCATGGTGTTTGTTTGAAATTGTCTTCGAAATTTTCTTCATAAACTTCCCTATAGATGGGATTCAAGATTTGAACACCTGACGATCAAAATTGTGGTGTGGCAAAGACAAATAAAGTTGCTAGCAAAATTCTGATGGACTGCACTAGATTAGAATTAAACTACAAATTATTTATTTCCTCAAGGGAATTTTAGATACATGTAGAGCTAACTCATGGTTTTTTGAACCTGACTGCATTTCAAATCCATAGAATGTTTCCTGTTCCAAGTGTATTGCATATTATGAGTGAGTGTATGGAGTTACCTTCTTCCTTGCCACTTGCTATCTTCTATTCTTGTTATGTTCATTTTTAGTAGAATTTTTTATTTTTTAAGTTTTGACAGATTACAGTCGAATTCCTCTTTTCTTGATCTTGCTAAGAAAGAGTCGATCACCTTGCAGCAGTTCTGCATGTGACAAGAATGCCTGACGTCTTGCCTTTTTGCATTGCCCCCCCCCTCTGCTTTATAGATGAAATGTGAGAATGTACAAGGGAACATTCATTGGAGGCTCCAGTGTTGTAAACTAAAACCTGCGAACCCAGGGCGTTTATTTGAGCCATTCCACCAATGGCATAATATAGCTGAAATAATATAAATTGTCACCTTGTGGGGAAAAAAAGAACAATAAATAAGGAAAAACAGAAGAAAGAGGAACCAATTCCATCTTGCTCAAAAAACCCTAACCCATCCTGTATTCTCCTGGCTAGATACGTTCCAAGCATGATAGACCTGCTCCGCTTTGGATACAAGCAATAACGAATCGGGTTCAGTGCTGCGTGGCCGCTCTTTCGTGCACGCTGTTTTCTTGGATAGCGTCAACGTGATGTTTATAGCAGTTCAAACGCCACCCGGATGCCAAAATGACCATTAAGATAGAAAGCGGGTTTTATTATGATCTTGGCATGACGAAAAAACTCAAATCCTTGGGGTTCATTCAAGGCTCCTTTGCTTTTCCTTTGAAGCTCTGTTCAATAAGCTTACGACCTTCAGTCATTTCTACAATAGCAAACGGGGTGTCCATCGACTTGTAACAGATTATCTCAGAATTGTTTCAATTTAGCCACAAAAACGAGAAAATATAGATAGAGGAAAGGAGAAGAAAGAATCATGATTTGGTGCCAAGTCGCTCCAGAAGACATCTATTAGCTAGACTGAGATCTTACTTCCACCTTTGACGTCTTCGTGATACCAGGTATATGCGCCCATACACCCACTGTCTACCTGCTCTTGAAGTGGTCTGCTGCAAAAGCATAACAACCATGTGAGTGTGAATCAGATAATTGTTTTGTTTAGCAATTTTAGTAAGCGCAGAAATAGTGGTAGCTAGTTTATACAGGTTCAATACTGCAAAACCTTGCCGCGATTAAACAAGACTATATAACTTCAAGAAATACCAGGCCATTTTGCAGCTATCTTAGGACTATAGTACATGCCAAGTCTCTGAAACACTTCTAACTACCCATGAATGAAGGTAGTTGTTTGGTGTAAAGCTCAGAACCTGATGCAAAAATTAACAAGGAAAGAATGGTTCCAATCCTCTATCCTAGAGCCCCACATCCAGTGCAACCATATTTGAGTTATAGCCCTCTGGGAGAATGCAAAATGCAGTACCATGTTTTGTCTGTTCTCCTTGTTAGGTCAAGAAACTCTAAAAAAATAAGTTTGTCTCACAATCGAGATTTGCATATTTAGCTCCTTGAACAAGAAACACAAGAATAATTTTGGCATCAGAAGATCAATTACCTCAACCTTGGTGCGGAATTCAAGTAAACTTTCACATACATGACAATCTGCTCTATGTGGGGAGTTGTTAGATTGATCTGATTTCACAAAGGCAAATACCTGCACGAAGGCACCAAAATCAGTGAGAGGAGGAGCTTTAGAAATTGATCATGATTTTGGTAGTTGGATACAGCTGAATACATTTCCATAGAATTTTGGGAGAACAATAAAGTGGAAGCTTTCAAACGTTTTCATATTTAACATAAGACAGTATTTTTTTAATACAAACCTCCTCACCACAATTTGGGCATGCTCCCTTGAGTGCCACCAAGTCATTCCTCCAAAGGCCTTGTAGCACCTTGACTGTGAAAATGGATGCTTAAGTAAGAAACCATATTTTGAATGAAGTAAAAGAATCAACATATTTTTCCAAATAATGATCTATCTTCTCCAATTTAGGTTTGTAATGTTCAAGGTTTAACTGACAAATCCAGTGAAAATTATAAAGCTTCAAGGCTTTTAAACACACATAGAGGCGCTTATGAATATAAGCCGTAGTATTTCCTTATAATGTTGCCTGTTTCACCTGTCCAGAATACGGTTGAGAATTTGATCCATGCACCTTAAGAATGGGAATGAAACAGTAAACAATAGTACAGGCCGCTCAAAATTTGAACTTGAAGATTGATCCCTGACAGGGAAAGGTTTCAAGATTTGAGTATCATATTTAAGATTCATCTGACATCATTAAGGATCCCATAAAATGGAGGTTAGGGATGGAAGGTGACAAATTGAAAAGGGCCCTTATTAGAAGGGGTAAAGTGTACTTATCCTTGGCAAGTATCTTAAAAGCTCAATATTTCATAAAATTTCTTGATTACTGAATTGCAATTGGATCGGTTGAGATAAAAGTTGTTACCTGAAGCCGATGCAATTGGATAGCCGATCAAAGAACCCACTGCCATAAAGAGAATACCATTAACCGTAGCAAGAAACCTAATTATAGGTGCCTGGCTGCCATTGGCTATCCCTGAACCAAATGCATCCTGGTAAGCTAGGCCAATTGTGTATATTATGGGAAAAGCGCACGCTGAACTGCCAATTGTAAGAAAGAGGATCCAAATGCTTGCTAGTGCAAATGCCTGTGATATATCTTCCTGCCCTACAGCCATGTCAATCAATCTTCAAGTGGGGAAAAAAGGGCCAAGCTGCATCTCACCAACTAAAATGAATAAATAACATCTAGACAGAGATGAAAAGATCCTTCAGAATTATCCTTTCTGGAGGGCATAATCATGCCAATCAGCAGCCCTTGCTTAATGGCTATTTATATGCTTTGTTATAGTAAACAAAACGATTCAATAGCTCATTACCTCAGCATCAGAGTACGTGGACTGTCGTCTAAGACTGCAACGAGGGTACTTAACAACAGATTTGGAACCATACCACCGCAATTTTAACTGCTTCAAACAATTGTTGGGGTAAGGAATTCGAATGTTGTGGAAACCCAAAGTTCGATTCACAAATGTACGTGATCAAAGTCATTACCTCAACTCTATCAAACATGTCATCTACTATCAAAGGTTTACCACTGTAATATGCATCCCGTGCCTAAAACAACATCAATTCAATATATAACCCAGTCAGCCCATTTCTTGTCCACACAAACTTTCAGTTGTAAAAATCAATTTCGAAACATTACTTACTTGACAATAGAGAGCTTCAAGGGTTTCTTGGCTTGCAGTCTCGATTGGGCCAACGAATATGCAAGATGGTCCTTCCGGTGAAAGTGCAACCTCACGTGTCCTAGACACTCCATTGCTATTCATCGCAGAGATGCGAGCCCAACAAAATGAAGCGCCCCCACCCCCACCCCAAGTTCTGCTTGCTCTGTTGTTCGTTGATAGTTCGATCACGTGACGAGAGATGAATTTGCACGTGCCTGCCATGCTACTCTTCTCTGACTGCTGTTGCAGAGAGTGTTAATAACACGAGGCTCTGCTTTGGTGAAATAGTTTGTGGCTATGGAAGGAACTGGGCTTTAAATAGCTGATATTTTTTCTTATGACGAGAATGCCCCCTTTTTGTGGCTCTGGTTCGTTGGTTTATTTTTGACGTCTTAAATATCTGGCTAGTTCGTCAAAGATCCACCATTGTCCGTATTAATTGACAGCTCCTGAATAATTTTTTATTTTTATTTTGATATTATATGTATTATAAGAAATTATTTCCACAGTAATGCTGATATACAATTTAATTCTTAAACTTTGTTTTTCTTCAATTGCATCCTTTTATGCCTAAATTCACTATACAATTGAAACAAAAATAGGTTGAAAAATTCAATTTGATTCTCTTACTATTTAAATAATAACATTCCAGACCTTTAATATTTCAAAAACTTAATTGTGATACAAAATTTTTTTTTTATTTTTCTTGGTTAATATCAATTTTAGCTAAATAATATAATTCAGTCTGATTTTCTTACTATTTAAATAATAACATTCCAGACCTTTAATATTTCAAAAACTTAATTGTGATACAAAGATTTATTTTTTTTATTTTTCTTGGTTAATATCAATTTTAGCTAAATAATATCGATTTTGTTTCATTTGATGATGAAAGTTTCACTTAGGTGTTTTTTACCCTTCCATTATCTCACACGGTTGATTTGAGCTTGAAAAGTTTTTTATTTCAAGTTAATTTTGAATTTTTAGATTATTTTTTGGCTATTAATGAATTTGGTAAAGTGAACTTTGTGTCTTTTATCTATTTTGATAAAAAAATAAAAAAAAAGTTGGAAATCAAGTTTTTTGTTAAAAACCAATAGCCAGAATTTCTAACAACCATTAGGTTGTTTAAAATTGAGCGAACACATGAAGTATCACTTATTTTTAAAAATAAAAATAAAAAATAAATGATAGATCATTTGTTTATTAAAAAAAAACCATTTTAAACACATGGACCTGAACTAAAAGGCTCACGAGGCTCAATTTTTTAAAAACTAAACATGTTAAGCCATCTAGGCTAGGCACAAGCATTTGTGCTTTCTTGTGTCTATTTATTTATTTATTATTTTATATTTTCCTTCCAAATTAATCTTTTAAGGTTGGGCTTTTTAATTTTTTTATTGCTTGCTTTTTTTTTTGTACAATATTAATAAGATTTTAGCAAGTTTTAATAATGTTTTCTAATAAAATATCATTTTAATTTTACTTAGTTTATGATTGAAATTTCAATATTTTTTCCTTGTGTTATGTGACATTCTTTCTATATAGCTTTACTTATTTTCTTGAAAATTTTATTCAATCTCTTTTTTATGCATGCATTTTTATTTAATTATTATTTGGTTCTAGAAAATAAAATTATTATATATAATCAAGTCTATGACCCATATTTTAAAATTAAATATGTAACACCATCACATACTTATTACGTGAATACATAAAATAATCAATATTATATTCCATAAAAATCTTGAAGATTTTTTTTCAATTTTAGACAACTTATGTTTACCTAAGACTTTATTCATAAATATTCATAATATGTTTTGACCAAATAACATAAATATATCTTTAACACATTGCCATAATGAGAAAAATGAACTTAAAAATTAAAACATCAAAATCTTCATTACATAGTTAAAATAAAAATGCAAACCACAAGTTCTTCCATTAATTGTATAAAGTTAATGACATTACCATCTTCATAACTTTTACATTAATAAATACTAAACCATAATAGTTCTATAATTTGTTTGGTACAATCCTTCAAAGTTAATGAAATAGCATAAACATAAAAATTCTACAACTAAATGATAATATTTGAAGTTCAATTAAACAAAATCATTTGAAGTTCAATTAAACAAAACTAATAAAATTCTACAACTAAAATTAATGATCATGCTAGTCCAGTTTTGAGAAGCATATAAACAACTTGTCAAAAATAAATTTACTAACAATTTAGAATAAAAAATACGTCATCACATCATGACATTAATAAATCATAAATAAATTTAAATTTCATTGCACAAATTTCACATAGATTTCATTAATATATCTTTCACCACAATTATATTCCTACCATTCATTAATGGTACTAATTTACCAATCAAATCCTTTTACCCCAAACAATTTATGCATAAGCCCTAACTTTTAGATTTTTTTTTTCCATATAGTATTAAACTTTAAATGTTGTTTTCGATACAAGAATACCAAAATAATAAAGGATCACTGTCACAGCCTTAGGTTCAAGGGCGCGCCAACAATTCGCTGCTAGGCAGTGGCGTCACGCAAGTGCAGAGGTAGTATGCGTTGACAATGCAGATTTCGGCAGCGAATATAATAGGTGGGTGCGAACAACGGGTTTATGCTTCGCACCATGCTGGATGTTGACGATGGACTGTCTAAGTCATCTTGAGTTGCAAGTGAGGGCTGACAGTTGGGAAAATCAGTTTGGGCAGTTTGGTTTGTTGGGTGGCAGACCAAAGAAGTTGTTTGTGGGCAGTTACGAAGCAGTTACGAAGCAGTTACGAGGCAGTAGGCTGTCACTGAAATATGCTGTGCTGTCTAGAGGGAGTTAAACTGTCAAGGGGTAGTTTTATGTGCAACTTCCATTGAATGTATGTGTATTATATAGAGCCTAAACATGTGTAGCATGCAGATTCGGATTGTGCATGACACACACACATTATTATTGTGCATTTTTTTGTTTGTGAATTAATAAAGGTTGGGTTGGTTCCTGTAAATTGCTGGTGTTGTTATTGTGCTGTGTTTAATTTTTAACTTGTGCTCTTGTTGCCGAAATTGGTAAGAGTTGTAGGAAAAACTTCTGGGTGTGCGAAACACTTAGACTTTAGACAAACACGAGTGAATTGGAAGAAATGTTGAGTCTAGTAATGGGACTAGACTGCTGCGCTGGGATTAAGATTGCGATGAAAATTTTAACCCGTGACAATTACCATGACAACCTTTCATAAACCTTATTCAGAGGCTCATTAATATAAATAACACCTCACTCTTAATTTCACTTGGTTTCCATACCTAAGGTGTATATCCAACACCTTCCTAGTCCTTGTTTACGAGGCTAATAATAAATTGTCCATTACTCCCACACCTATGGTTGGTACATTAATTTTAGGATAAAAATTTCTGTTTTCTCATTACAAACTTCAAGTTAATAATTTTAGGGCTCCACTCTTATGGCTGACTTTCATGTATAAAATGCATCGATCTTGTTATCTAGAGAACTTTGACCTTAGCCTCGTATAAATGACTGATTATTATACACACAATCCATATATATCTATATCCGTGATATTCAACTAAATCTCACTTACAAAGTTGACTATTCATTCAGCCACCTAAGTATTTTATAAGTAATAATTCATCAACCTAAACCCCATTCATGTGGCCAACTTATGCTCACAACACTTATATAAATAAATCTTCACATTGAGATTTCATTAGCCTTTATCATTCCATAACACATATTGTATAAATTAACAATCATAATTTTGAAAACACAACTTATAATAATTTCTATAAATTAAAAAGGTTGAGGTGTCAAGCACCCACCCCTTCCTATCGCTAGTCATGTTCCAGTTACTCGGGGTCACATAATTGATGCTTTGCCTAGGTCACACAAAGTCTTACATCACATTATTTCCTTAAAAATATTAAGAATGCATATCTCTAAAATCTTTTAACACTCCAAGTATTTATTACTCATGAATATAAATACCTTCACTTCTTTAAACATAATTTTTCATCTTTTAATGTTTAACATATGAAATATCATTAAGCAATCTAATTTTATACATGTACATACATTATGTTTTCTTTTCCACATAATAATCACTCATATATTTTAAATAACTTAAAAGATTCAAATAAAAACCAAGAAAAGATTGAAACACAAAATCAGGCTACCCCAAAACACTAGCCATAATAGTCTTGTTGTTTTGAGAAACGGTCTAATCATTTCTTAAATTGTTCTAATTATTTCTTAAAACAGCTCGTCCATTTTTTCCACTGGAAAATTCCCCCCTTCTTTTAATAGAACAACACTCAATTTTCACAATTTCTAATATCTAAGAACTCATTTTTCCTTCTAGTTTTTTTTATTCAAAACTCAATTTCATCACATTCCTAGTGTTATATAATCATAATTATGCATAAGATCATATAATGATCACTTCTAGAATTTTTCTCTGATTACTCGATTCTAGTTAGGGTTTTATCATTAGATTTCTCTTTAATTTATTATTTAATTTTCATAATTATTTTTTATTACATCATTATTCCACATTATTCCAGGAAATCTTTAAAAAATATAATAAATTTTCCTCAATTACATGAACTCTAATTTTACAAACAAAATCAGGGCATTTCCTTTCCTCTTTAGAATTGAGTAAACCAGAAGAATAATAACGTTAATGCATATTGCCAAATAATCTTGAATTCACAAGATGACTTTTTGAATATTTTATTGATTGATTTCCCTTTCTTCTTCTTCTTCTTTCAACTTTTCTTTAATTTCGTATTATTTTCTTGATTCTTATGTACTTAATTCTTTTACTCCTAATTTTTCTTTGTGTTTCTCTTAATTTTTTGTTCTGGCGTGTTCTATCTCAAAATCAACAAGTCAAAGAGAGTTCTCCCCTCTTATTCTTCTTTTATTTTTAGAGTGATGGTTACTTTTTTTTTTTACAAGAGAGAATTTTTTATTTATTATTATTTCCTTTCTTGGCTTATTTTATTTTTAACCCTTGACCAGGTTAAATCCTAGTGTTCCGCCACAATTCATTTTCTTTATAAAATTTTGGTTTTCTCCCTTTTTTTTTAAGGAATTTTACAAAATATCCTAGACTGAAAAATAAAAAAAATTAAATTTTTATACCACAATTGATTTTTTGAAATATTAAGTAACCGAAATGTTATCATTTAAAAAGTAAAAGGATCAAATTTATCATTTTTTTCTTTTTAGTCTTAATATATTGTTATATATAATTCTTGATTTATTTAATAAAATAAATATATGAGTTTTTTAATTTATAACTGAAATTTTTGTATATAAAAAAATGAGTCTACAAAGCTTGAATTGATAAAAAAAAATAAAAAGTTAGACAATAATAAAAGCAAAAAAGTTGAGAAATAATTGGGAATAAAAAGCCTGATTTTTACTTGAAAGTTGATAAATCATAAATTCATCATGTGAAAGTTCTTTTTTGCCAAAAATAAAATGCTAAAGCTTGTTCATATATATGATCTGATTCCTTCATTAATTTCATGTAGAATAGTTTGAATAATTGTTAGAAAAATGACACATATTTTTATTCAATTTCATATTTTTGGAGAATGAAATTAATAAGATGAAAAAAAATCATAATTACTAACTTAATTTCAAGGGAAGTGGTTCTTCTCTTAAATATTTTTATTGAATTACTTCTCTTTCCATTTGACTTTATGCTGAAATATCTTTAAGAGGTGTAATCAAAAGGACATAGGGGTTTTGTGCAAAGTCTAGCCTAAATATCTGTTAGTTCGGGGTTTCCATTTTTGGACAAAACAACTTAAAATAAAAACTTAAATTGTTATTTGCGTTTGCCGGGAGTCGAACCCGGGTCTATTGCTTGGAAGGCAATTATCCTGACCGTTGGACTACAAACGCTTGTTTATTTCTGGTCAAATATATAATAAATTTAAAATGTTTAGCATCACAAGCTGCATTGGCATCAGAACCACCATATTCTCCGGTGAGGGGTGTGTTTTTTTAATGAATTCCAGTGAGTTGTTCATAGTCATATAGGAGAACGAGAAGAAAGTTATTTTCAATCAAAATGTTTTATTTTATTTTTTTTATTTTAACTAAATTTATTTTTATTTTCAAATCTGAAAAAACACTAATACGATATTTTCTTCCGGCGAAAATCAATTATAAACAGGTTAAATGCAAAATCAAACACTTAATTTCAGACCACAAAAGCTCCTCAGGAGCTGAAGGGGGATGGCTTACCCACTCAACGAACTAAAAAATTCTTATTCTTGCTGAAGCATCTAAGGGTGAAGAATCAAGATGAATCTTGTTTAACAAGAAGCCATTTTTGGGCCTTGCAATGGTGTGGGGACTGGCGATGTACCCACCGCGCTGAGCTGAGAAATGAAAGTTCTCTCACAGAGGACTTGCAAGACAGATTCTGTCCCCAGTGACCAATTGCAATGTTCTTGCCAAGCCCTGGAGGCCAAACTTGGTGGCAAAATAAGCTGCAACAACATGAACTTCCCACCTAAAAACAGTCCTGCGTTTGTTCGAACCATGGGCGGAGGAATGCAAAGGCTAGGGTGGGTCTATTAATATTTTTTTATTAGTTTTATATAACTTTTTTATTTTTAATTGAATTTTTTTTTTAAATTTCAGTGGAGTCTAGAGTTAAAAATTCATAATTTTTAAAGAAATTCAAAAATTTAATGAAAAATTATAATTTAACTAATTTTATATAATTATATATAATTTTCAATATGACCATCAAATTAAGTTGAAATTTTATAAGGGATCTTAAAATATATTGAATGAAATCTGGTTAAATTTTTAGGATAAACGAAGTTTGATAGTGCTAATAAAAAAATTATCAAATAAAAACAAAACAACTTATTAAGAATAAAATAATTATTTTTCATTACAAACTAAAACAAATCAGTTTTTTTTTTTATATATATGTTGCTGACTGGGAAAAAACAGAATAAAAAAAAAAGAAAAAAAAGACAAGAGAGAAAAAAAAAATTAAAGGGAAAATATAAAAAAATCCAAGAAAAAAAATAAAAGAATAACATTATAAACTTACGAAAGTTTAACCTATAAAACACTAATTTAAGAAAGAATCAAATAAATAAAGGAAGAATTGATAAAAAAAAATTTTAATTACTTTATTAATTGTTATTTTATTTCAGTTGAAGGGTTGTTACAATATTAATTTAGATTTAATTATAAATAAATTATATTTCATAAAATATCAAAAATATAACTTTAATAATAAATTTATTTTTACCTTTTATTTTAGTTTGATATATTTTTAAATTTATTTTTTAAATAATTTTGGTAATGTATTTAAATTAAAATTTTAGTGTTGACTTCAAAAATTTATATATATAAATTAATATATAACTTTTTAAAAAATTATATATTTATTTAATAGCCTATAAAGAAAAAAATTTGTGCCTCCGCACTTGTTTCGAACCAATACTACATTCTAGCAATCGGCGTTTTCTCCTTGCAGCCTGGCACTGGTCACTAATGTCACGACGGATAGAATCTGGGAGGTCGGGTCTCCGCCCACTTGCGGAAGAAAACAAGCTAGAGCCGCCTTTGCAGTTTTCTCGTCCTGTTTTGCCTTTGAAACACTGTCGCTTGACGGGTGGGGATCATGCTGGATTGGGTATTGCATAATTATTAAGTAAATATATAACCTTTGATGAAATACTGAAATACAATCTTGACATCCGTACTAATCGTAGATAAAAACTATACTTGAATTATATATATATATATATAACACTTACCTGATAAAGCTATTATTGATTTGCAGTCTGTTAATTAATTTTTTTTGTTACCAGTTTACTCATTAGTTAAAACAGACTGTACATTACAATTTTCAGGAACATGTCTTAATCCACCATGTCTTTTTTTAGCCACTTTAAAATTATTTATTTTTTTATTTTGCTAAAATTTAATTGCTTGTTGCTTAACCTATATCTATTCCAAAAAATATTATACGGCTAGCTTGACTGTTTAAGAGTGTAATAGTATTTAATTTTTAAGATATTTTTTGTTTAAAAATATATTAAAATAATATTTTTTTATTTAAAATATTATTTTTAACATTAAAGCACCAAAATGATATAAAAATATAAAATTATTTTTAAAATATTATTTATTTTTTAATCAGTTTTGAAGTCATTTCCTGCTTTATACTTTGGGTTTAATTTTTGTGAGAAATTATTTTCGTTGGCTTTGCTGCCAAGAATACAACACCAGCTGCTTTCTTAAATCAAAAGCAAGATATTATTTTGGAGCCCAAGATTTCCTTTCCATATAAATTAGCGAGTCTCAATCGAATCTATTAATGCCACCGCCAAATTTTCAGAATTATTTTTCTTTTATTGTGGATATTACAATAGGTATTAAATCTACTATTAAGTCCGATTCAAAGAATAATCTATGACAATAACTGTGTTATAAGTTGAGAGAATAAGTTTTAAAAAGAATTCTTTTTAAAAGTTAAAATCATATTATTAAAAAAAATAAAAAATATTTTTTATAAATTATACCAGTTGCAAGTCAACCAGTTTCTTTATCAGGTTAGGTTGCCAGGGTCAAATAATAATATCTCTAAAAAATAAAATTTAAGACTCAAAATCCTAATTTATTGAGAAATAAAAAAATGTAAATAAAAAAGAAGAAGATAAATCTGCCTGAAGAAATGAAAACCGAACAGAACTAATGAAAGGCAACAGGTAAACCCAAACCAATTATCATTAATTACGCTCCTAATTAACTAAATTCCTCCTCTCACATTACGGCAATAAAAGGCAAAACCCATCGTTCCGGTCCCAGCCTCTCCCTCTCCGCATCTGCAGCTACCTACCATGTCGATTTTCTGCTGAATGAAAATAACTGATAATTCAATTCAAGAAAGATAAGAGTGATGATGGGGAGGGAGGGCGCTGGGAACGACATTGTGGAGATTAAGGTACATCCAAAGCGGGAAAACAATGCAGGCTCACCACCACCGTATCAGAACAAATCTGTTTTCAAGAAATGGGTGCCATGGCTTGTCCCCTTATTTGTGGTTACTAACATTGCTGTCTTTATTGCTGTCATGTATGTCAATGATTGCCCCACCAATTCTGGCTCTTGTGTTGCTCCTTCTTTGGGCAGATTCTCCTTTCAGCCTCTCAAAGAAAATCCCCTTCTTGGCCCCTCCTCTTCAACGTGAGCCCCCCCATATTATAAGCGTTATTATTGATCACGATGCTGGCTTGATATTCTTGGGTTTTTATTAAAATCAAGAATGGATTTGTTGGTTTGTTTGTTTATTTCTGCAGTTTGGTGAAGATGGGAGCTCTAGACGTGGTTAGAGTGGTGAATGAGCACCAGAGTTGGCGTCTCATTTCTTGCATATGGCTACATGCTGGAGTCTTCCATGTGGTTGCCAACATGTTGAGCCTCCTCCTAATTGGAATTCGTCTTGAGCAAGAATTTGGGTTCGGTATGTATTCTGCTTCTTTCGTTAATTTTGTTCAAATCATATACCTTTCTGCTTTAGCGGACAAGTTTCTACGAAGATTACAACTTTTTCCAAGGGGCATGTGTTTGAGAATGTGCTTAAGATAATCTCAAATTAATTTTGTATCCTTTTGCATTTAAATGTGGAAACAAATTGCTTGTTTTGATTCTTTCTTGGGGGTGTTGCGGCACAGGAAACATAGAGCATATTGGATTTTCACCCGACTTTTTTGACGAGTTCTGAGCATAATTTTGTGTACTGTACTAAATTTGAATGCTGATAAATATCTTAATCTTGTGCTGTTTCCTGGTTTGAGCTGAAAACTTTTAGAAGGAATTATTGTGGAAATCTTGGGGTTTTATCCATGGAATGTCACTGATGATTCTATGTGTTTACATTGCCAAGAATTCAAAATGAATTATTTATTTTAATTGCTTGATGACTGCAGTCATATGCTAGGAATTCATCAGTTTTAACGGATTCTAATCACAGATGTTCAATAATTGTGCGTGATGAGTTTTATGAAGGATGATAATGTAAAAAGAAATAACAAGCATTGAGAAAGAATGCCTGAGCTAATGAATGGAATTGCTTCACTTCGTTCTTAAGTTAATGCCTGAGCTAATGAATTGAATTGCTTCACCTCGTTCTTAAGTTATACTTTCATCATTCAAAATTATAATTTATTTTTTCAATCACCGTTATTACAGTTCGAATTGGGTTGGTCTATGTCATTTCTGGCTTCGGTGGGAGTTTGTTGTCGGCTTTGTTTATTCAGACAGGTATATCTGTTGGTGCCTCCGGTGCACTGTTTGGTTTACTAGGAGGCATGCTTTCAGAGCTGATTACGAACTGGACCATATACGCAAATAAGGTACATTTGATTACCCTGAATAAAACGGCGTTTCCTTGTAAGATTTCAGCTTTGAAGTTTGCTACATATGTGGCCCAATTGTCTTATGCTTGCAGATTTTTGTGTGCAGTCAGCAGCACTGACAACTCTCCTTTGCATCATTGCAATAAATCTAGCAGTTGGACTCCTCCCACATGTGGACAACTATGCTCATATTGGAGGATTTCTCTCTGGCTTTTTTCTGGGCTTTGTGTTCTTAATTCGCCCCCAGTTTAAGTGGATCAACCAAAAAGCATGTCCTCCAGGATACATTGCACCCCCAGCTAAATCTAAACACAAGACGTACCAGTATGTATTGTGGGTTGTATCTCTGATAGTAATCATCATTGGGTAAGTTAATTTTTGCTATTTGGAGTTCGATATTTGCTTGTTGAGCTCTCGTTGGTTGCATCTCTATGATTCACGGAGGTTTTGTATTATAGTCTATGCGCCATATTAGATGAGCGAGACAAATGGTTTGTTTGTTTTGTGTAAAATATTTAATAAATAAAAAATGTTACATGTAAAATATTTTTTAATATTTGGCTTGTAAATAAATTTCCTATAAAATATTAAAATATTTTACAATAATGATATTTTTTAATATTTGGCTTATAAATAAATTTCCTATAAAATATGAAAATTGTGATTAAAATAATTAAATGATATTGTAAGTGTATTAATATTTGTAAAATATTTTACAGAATTTCATAAGTTAAAAATATTTTTTAGTAAATAAACTAAGTTTGAAGTTTGACTGTAAAATATTTTTTATTAGCTAATTTTTCTGTAAAATATTTTATGAAAACAAATATAGAAAAAGAAAAACATTTTGGGAAAATCTGGATAACATTTTCTTGGTAAAATATTTTACTCAGGACAAAAGAGACTGTTAATTTGATAGAAAAGTGATTTGTTTCCTATAATCTGATTATTACCATGCTTGGTCCCCAATCATGTTACAACAAAATGTTGAGACAACTCATTACTAGTTATGTCATTGACCATGCTTAATGGTTCATTTGAGGACATCATCTTGAGAAATTTCATTTTGCCTTCCTCTCTATATATATGGCATCTTTATATGTAGAAGGTTTCTTAACAGGGGTGATGCAATTATTTCAGATTTACTCTTGGGATGGTTGCACTCCTTCGAGGAATTAATGTGAATGATCATTGTTCCTGGTGTCATTACTTGAGCTGCGTTCCTACTTCACTATGGAGCTGCAATTCTCGGCAAGTTTATTGTCAGGTAACTATAACCCACACATAGCTGTATGTGTGTGTATCTTTTTGCTCAAGTGTCATTTTAACTCAGACACAAACGGAGGCAAAGGATAACAAAATTTGTTGTAAGTTGAAATTTTTAAATATTAAGAACAACATGACTACGAAGAAATATTCAAAATATTTAATTTTTATTTATCCAAATCTAGGAGGCTATTACAGTCCTTTATATATGAAAAACTATAAAACCCTAGGAATATAAACAAGAAAGATAAAATAGAAAAAATATTTCTTCAAATAAAAAGAATTAACTGAAAAAAAAATTAAAAATAGCCAAGGAAAACTCCCCCAGTTAAAGGGAATTAGCCCCCAAGTTCATATCCTAGCCAGAAAATATCCTTCACCACAAACACCCTTTTGTGTAAGGATGTTTGAGCTAATCTCTTTGTGAGGGCTAATGCAACAGGGATCAATGTGAGCTACCCAATTGAGGGTACCTGACCACGTGGAGTTATAGATCCTAATTTTCAATTATAGTAATTAATGGAAACAAGACATTAATTCCTGGATATTTTTTTTCTTAAGGATAACCATATATAAATAAATTGTTATAAGTTAAAACCTTGAAATATTAAGAATACTATAAAGGCATATACAAAATATTTAATTTTTATTCATTGAGTCTTAATTATCAAAAAGTTATTATAGCCATTTATATAAAAAAAAACTATAAAACTCTATTAATATGAATAGGAAATGTAAAATACAAAAAATATTACTTCAAATAGTAAAAAACTAGAAAAACATAATAATAAAAAATAAAAAAATAAAGATACGGAAAAAAGACTACTAAACAGAAAAGGAAGAAATAAAATAACTGATGAAAATATTTTATTTTCCTAAAATAGCTCACTGCATCACATTCCACAATGCGTGTTAATGCTCTGGTGTATTGTGCCTTCATCCTTGAACATTGCGCTATTAAATCGTTTGAATATAATTATTATCAGCAACCTGTGTTTAAGCCTTGTACGTGTTTTTCCAGTCGACTCAACTTGGAAATCAACTGAACTTGACGTGCTTGAGCAATGGGAAAAGCAACCTGTATTATTTGTCTGCTGACGACCTGTCCAAGGTTCAGCAGTTGTGCGCACAGCTTTGCAGTTGATGTGCACCCTGTACACGATAGATTGATCGAACTATGTAGTTTTACAAACTGGTGAATTTATGTGATTCATTTATCCAAATGTAAAGAACACTCATCGATGACCGCCGCATGATGATATAATTTCATTGATTTCTGCATGCTCTGCATGGTTCAAACTTCAGGCTCTCTCTTTATGATTCTTGGGATATTGGCAAGAATAGCAGATCAATTTTATATGAACTAATGAACAGTGTAAACAAAGTATTTCTGTTCCACCATGGCATCCATACTTTTTACATATATAATGATTGGTTTTTCACGTTGTTTTAAACAACAATGCCTGAAACAGAGCTCGTGAAATTCCATTAAAATCTGCATTAGTGATCTGGCTAGCCTCATCCAACAATTATGAATCAAGTGATTAAAAGGGCCTCATTAGGCCCATTTAGAGTCATTAGCCTAAACTACCAGGGCCCTGATAAAGAAGAAAAGGCCCAACATACAAGAACCCCAAGTCCAGAACAACTGAAAGCAAAGCATCCCCTGCAGCTGAGCTGCAAACAATCTCTCTCTCTCTCTCTCTCCGCGTCTCTGCTCGTCGAGCTCAGTTGATTTTGAGGTTTTGCAGAAGAAACCTGGTGAGCCCTCTTCATTTAATATTTAACATTTTAATTTTTCCGATATTGAGCAATGAAAATATAGCCAGTCTAGTTTGTAAATCGGGTCCTTTCCGATTGATATATTTCTTGCAATAACAGCGGGTATGCTGGGAGACAGGTGGTTGGGTAATTGATAGCTGTTAGGTTGTCATTAGATGTTGTGATTGTTCATATTCTATTCAGTAGCAGTCTCGACATGTGGGGATTCATCAGCTTTTTAATTTAATCCAAGCGATTATATTGTGTCATGCTTTAATAAATTTCTTCTTCTTGGAAACTGTCGTGAGCGAAAGCATTGCTAGAAGATATCATAAACTATAAAAAGCTTTGGGGTAACCATTGGTTTCTATGCTTTATATTTTATGTTTTCAAAGAATTAGCAGCAAGCACTCTGTACGAGTTTTCTTCATCTCTTTTGAAAAAGTATTTTATTAAGGAAGAAGAACTAGAATATATTTCTATATATCTGTTAAGACGACACCTTTAAAGACCTGTGAGGAGGAACACACCAGAGGGAAGCCAGGAAAACTTTCCTATTCCAAAATTTTAGAATTTCTCTAACTCTGTATGCATTAGGTCACTGAATTTTTGCACTGCCATAGCACTTTGCCTTAAGAGTTCCCATAGCCCACAAGAGAAGCACCCCAAGCTGTAAGAACTCTCCTTTTCTGATGTTATAGAGCCATCCATGTGTTGAAATTGCTAATTTCTAATCCGCTAATAAGCTAGAGACTTTATTCTGCTCATCTATGACTTGTTGAATAACCATTTCATTAATCCAAAACATTTCTTTACCTCCTCCAATCCCGTGCTAGATTAGGAGCAAGAATCATGATATCATTATGCATAAAAATAGCATGGCTGCATTTCCTTTGCAATTTATGTTTTTATGCCACACTGCAATAATAATATAAGGGATTGGCCTCCATTGGATGGCTGTAAGAGATTGCAATACATCACAAAACCTGGTTGCTAATGTTACTGAAAACCTGACGTGAAATTAGCAGCTTTGGGTTTAGCCTATTTTCAGTGTTAAATGATCGTCTCAATCTGACATGACTCCATTTTATTTAAAGGAACATAGGAATCGTGTTGTGTTACAATAAATAGCTCATTCTCTCTTAAGTGCTTTTACATAATTAACCGAACAGGTTTATATTTTGGAGTGACTGATTTATCTGAATACTTAGTTGATGTGATATGAATATGGCCCACTAGTGTGATTTGTCACCCCACTTATATTTATATAAAATAAGCATGCCCCCATTTACCACATTTTGGGGTAACCTAGATTCTACCTACTATGTGGGATGACAATATAAATGTGGGATATACCATCTAATGTGGTAGATGGTGAAAAGCTAGAATGTGATAGGAATGTCTTGAGCTCGAGTCATTTTCTTTGCAGAGCAAGATCTAAGGTTATGCGCATATCAGATGAGATACAAGAAAGAAATGAGTTCACCAATTGTGTAAAATGTGCTCAATTCGGTGAGAATCTAGAATGTAACGGGGATGTCTTGAGTTGAAGTCATTTTTTCAAGTACTTTAGACTTTTTAAGGTTTGCCGGGATCTACACTTGATCAGTGCTATGTATCATACAAGGATACAACATGGATGGTATGGAAGATGAGCTTCCTCATTTGGTTAGAAGCTAAAATGTGATAGGCATGTCTTGAGTTGAAGTCAATTTTTTTTTCTCAAATACTTTATACTTTTTAAGGTTTGTCAGGATCTATACTTGTTTAGTACTATGTATCATATAGGGCTTCAATGGATGGTATGGAAGATGAGCTTCCACCTAGCTTTGTGTCAAAAATTGACAACGATAACAGCTACAAAGTAGAAATTGAGAGAGTTTCATCCTCACTAGCTCAGATGAATGCAGAAGATTCAATTTTGATTCTTGGTTGTGAATGGAAGGAAGATCTTACAAAAAAAAATAAAAAATGAATGTAGTTAATGCAGGTAAAGAGGAGATAAAACCTGCCATTGAAGAGGTGAATAATGAAGAGGATGAGGATGGATTGATGAATGAAGAAATCATTGAAAATGAGGCAAAAGATAAGGTAAAGGAGCTTATTGAATAAGATAGTCTAGTTGTTGGAGTTGAAAATGAGAGAATATTTGAAGGATGGAATTGATAATAGAGAGAAAGCAAAAGGTGAAGGATAAACAACTCATGATGGCAAATCCTAGGAAAGAAGTAGATACCTTAAGGGAAAAGGGGAAAGGGGGGAAAAGGAAGAAGGTAGTTTCAAGGGTTGGGAATGCAAGGATTGCCAATAGTACAAATGACGAATAAACTTCAAGTAAAATGATGAAAAAGAAGAATGAGATTATGAGGATGATATTTATGTGTAGCTCCAAAACAAAATAGGATTGCTATCATTGCAAGCTTTTTGGATTGCCTGTGGGCAAAAGAGATATTTTATTAAGTATTTTCAAAGGAATGGAGCTATTCCTTGTTTGATTTTGATTAGAGGTTGATGTATGGTATTCGTAAAGCCACATGGCTTGAAGGTTATAACATTGAGTTGAAGGCTTTGAACTTGGCATTCCATTCTAAGGTTAGTATTTGAACTCAGTTTTTTTTTTACTATATTTCAATCCATCATGGTTTATTCAAAAACAGTGTTAAGTCTAGATTTGTATTGCTTTCTAAACAAAGCATGAGTTTCCTTAAGAACAACTAATTTGCTTTCAGTTGAAAGTGTGTTTCTTGATTTGTGATTGGGGTTGATTAAGATGCACTTGTTGTGAAAATTGAGAATAATGTGTTTTTGAGGGTTGTCTTTGTCGATATTAGGGTTAGGTATAATTGATAAATATGTTACGGTTAGCTTCAACTATATATATATATGTATGTATGTATGTATGTATGCATGCATGCATGCATGCATGTATATTGTAAAAAAATGGCAAAGCAAAGATATGGAAAGTTTGCGGTTTTTTTTTTCCAAAATAGCATAGTCAGCAAAAGTATTTTGGGAACTAGCATTGCAAGAGAAAAAAATGGGGAAACAACACATTTTCTTGATTGCATCACTCCCGGTGGCACAACAAAAAAATTCCCTAGTTGCACCAGTCCTACTGGTGCTAACAATTGATCTATTTTTAACAACCCCTTCCTCCCTGTCTCCACCGTGAACTTTCCTCACCTCTTGGCCTCCTTATCTCTTTGCCTCCTTTCACCACAAAAACTAGCAACCCCCTTCTCCTTCACTTACCACCACCACTACATTCACCACCCCCTTCAATAATTTAAGGTTAGCACTCCATC
Organism: Populus pruinosa; assembly: GCA_026413675.1. NCBI lineage: Eukaryota > Viridiplantae > Streptophyta > Magnoliopsida > Malpighiales > Salicaceae > Populus > Populus pruinosa. The sequence continues at coordinate 29,165,504 of CM048592.1, read as the reverse complement.
TCCCACTCTTAATTTTATGAATTTTATTGTGATTTGGTTATTTTGTTAGGGTGAGGGTTTATTTTGTTATTTTAGGGTTTAGTTGAACTTGGATCAATTAAGTTTAAATTATATTAATTAGGTATAATTTCATCAATTGAGTTGATAAATTACTTCAATCAGGCAGGAATTTAATAATTAGAGTTTTGGTCAATTTAGATGAATTAGGTATAAATGATGTTGATTATGTAAAAATTACATAAATTACTTCAATTAGGAATAAATTTCATGAATTAGGGTTTTGTTGATTGAGTGTTTATTTAATTAGGGTAGAGTTTAGTTGAATTTAGACCATTTAGATATAACTAATGTTAATTATGTATAAATTACATCAATTGAATTGATAAATTTCTTCCATTAGGCATAAATTTCGTGAAATAGGTTTTTGTTGAATTTAGATCAATTAGGTTTGAATTTGATGAGAATACGTGACTATTAATAAGAATTTGTGTTAATTGATGAATTTGTTGAGAATTTGATCAGTTATGTTAACTAGGGTTTATATGATTTGTGAGAATGTATGTTAATGAGTAATTTTGTCAAAATTTGACTAACTATCTAATTTTTTTGTAATTGATAAATTTTGGTGATGAATTTGTGAGAATTGTTGAATTTTGTTATATTTTGTTATTTTTATCAGACTTTTCTCCTTCCCTCACATCTCTCTTTCTCAGATCATTAAAACCCTAAGAAAAACTTGAGCTCACTGCAGTGGAGGCCCAACAGTGTCTCATGATGGTCCCACAGAAACATTGAAGAGAATAATCACGGAATTGGAGAAAACGAGGTCAAAGAAGAACTCTAAAAAAAGGGACGGCATTTTTGTCCAGGTTCCAGAATCCATGTCATTTTCTTGACACTGCAACTTTGCCCATGATTCTCACTGTTGTTGGAACTGCACTCTTTGCAAGGCTACTCATGATGGTATGTCGTGACATTCCAATCTTGATTGGTTTTGGATTTTATTGATTTCTGAATTAAATGGATTGATTTTATTTTTGGAAATTGAACTCAAGTATGATGATTAGCAAGAAATGATGGAAGCACATAATTAAGAATTCCCCAGTTGGTCAAGGCAAAATTAGGATGCTTACTTGCGAGGAATGGGAGGAGTTTAGAGAAGTGAGGTCTAGGACTCCTTTTGAATCCAAGCTTGCTCGTTCTAATGTACACATAAGAACCGAAGAACCAGTGCACATGGTGAGGCTTCCTGTTCTTTTCATTACTACATTTTGTAGTTTGGCTGATAAACACATATCCATCACGGGAATGATTGTAAAGTAGCAAGTGCATTTGCTCACATTTAACCCTTTAACAAGGGAATCTATAACACATGGTTATCACATGAATGTTATTTGTCACCCACTTTCTAGTTAATGGATGGCTGTGATGTTGCATCTGCTGGATTTTTTTGTCCTTGATACCACAAACAGCAATGCAGCTTAATAAGAGGATGTCCAGTATGCAGGGGTAGGAGGATGCTTGCTTATGCTACAAAGCTTATTTTCATGTATCTTACTGTAATCAACTTGCATCCTCTAAATGTTTTTTTTTACCTTTTAGTATGTTAAAGTAAAGATTTCCATAGACTATGTCATCATCAATCATATGTGGTTTTCAAAATACAGGGGACATATGTTGCTCAGAGGTTGCCGAGATGATATATCAGGGGAGACTGCACTTTCTAGGTTGTGAATGTGGTGATGCCAACTGTAGTTATAACTCATGAAAGTATACCATGTTTTGGTTTATTTGGACATCCAGTTGCACATCTTTGTACATTTTTGCTTAATTATTGCATCCTTTTCCTTCATGTGTTAGGAAACAATCAATTGATAATGAATTTTATCCTGGAAATGCTTTCTCAGTGAATGTCATGTTGAAATTGCATGATGGTTTGCTATTTCAAAATTTGATTCTTTTTGTTTGTCAAGTCACTCCCAATCTAAGTTCATGTTGTGGTGGACACGATGCTCAACAGACACAATCTAGTTGCTGGCTTGCTTAACACCTAGTAATGTCATTCTCCGTTGTTTTTAACAAATGTGGACACGATGCTCAACAGACACAATCTAGTTGCTGGCTTGCTTAACACCTAGTAATGTCATTCTCCGTTGTTTTTAACAAATGTGTGTGATAAGGTTCTCTAAAGGGGGAAAAAAAAAAAAAAGAAGAAAAAGAAATAGAAATGCCTTGCCTCATTCATCCTTTTGGGTTATGCAAGGACCTGTAGGGTCCTCTTCTAGCTTTTCGAGAATGGTAGCCTGGGTAATTGAAAATTCTTTACCCCGAGCATTGGGAATTATTAGTTGCATATACCTTGATTTTAATGTTGCTGCAAGTTGCTATTTATCAGCAGAAAGCCAGATTGATTTAAGGTGCCTACAGTTGCCATTAACATTGAACTGTAAAGAACATCATTAACGTAACTATTGCTTGTTACACTAGATGTGAGAATATCCTACCGTGATAGTTGATGGTTTTGATTACTTTTTATGACTTGTTTTGAAGTTTCTCTGTTTCAGAGGAGTCTTCGTAGTCTGTGTTGTTACCCTCTCTTTGTTCATGCATACCAAGCTGAAAATTGTGGTTTCTGCGTTCATACGACAATCAGTTTAGTAAATTGTTACAATCTTGTTAATCTGATGATTTGAGAATTGGGAAATGCTTTTCACTTTCCTCTGTCCATTTATCTGAACAGTTCTCATCTGTTTAGCGAAATAACAAACAAAATGTGTCTCTCTTCCAAGGTACTTCCATGTGAACACTAATTGTCATGTTCACTCGTTATATGCAGGAAGACTCGAAGGGTTGTACAATAGATAGATGTGCTCAACCGTCAATTACACGAAACACCCTCCTCACGCCTCGTCTATTACTGTGACAATTACGTTGCCCAGTATATATGCAGGTGTGCTAACGCTGCTGGAGGGCAAAGTGCAAATAAAATTGTATGCCATCTTTTAGTAAACATGTAACATTACTTGCTGGAAGCATCACATGTTATAGTTACAGTACAATTACAAAATAAACTAAAACAATAAAGGTTTTTGTTCATCTCACTGTGGCGCCTTACTTGGGTACGTTGTGGAGCGCTGCAACGCGCACCTAGTCAGCTCCCTTTTTTTCTTGTTTTCTTGATCCCTGAAATATTGTTCAGCCATGGTTCCTGAACCCTTTTGTGTTTATGATATTCGTTTTAATGCTCAGTGTTGCGAAAAAGGGTTTAATTTTATCGATTAAAAGAATCGAAATAACAAAGATTATAATTTGGTCGCTCCCAAATCTGAAAAGAGAAAAAATTCCTTTGTTAAAAAAGAGAGGATAGAGAACCAAAACTTTATATCTTGTTTATGCTTTCCAATCAAAAATTTGAAGCGTCCAACAAATTGGGAAGTTACACCTGCAAAACAAATTGGTGTTTGATACATCATCACCCCGGGTGTTTCTCGTATATAGCTGGCACATTATGCATTCTTTCAAGGACTATTTGCTTGCTCCTCACTCTTCCTCTAAGAGCATCAAATGTCCTATGCTCATTTTCCATTATTCTTTCGTTTTTCCTAAGGCCCCAGCATCTCATTTTGCTTGGAATCAAATTCAGCGCCATGAATGGGAACAGGGTATGAAGTACTCAATGACAATCGGAGCTTTTTTTATTTACATTTTTGAACATGCCATTGGAGCCGCTAACTTTTCTTTGCTAAGTTCAAACTGAAATTTGGAAAAGATGGATGAAGACGAGGAAGCAAATTATAGCTCTTTTTTTAGGTTTTCAAATGTGGCAACGAGGATTGGTTGCACGTCTTTGACAAGAGCATTGTGATTGTGTCTTTTGCGATGGGAAATCCATGAAATACCAAATTAAGTCCTGTCTTGGCCACCAATTCTCAAACAATCACAAATGAGGCCAAGGAATAGGTTTTATTCTGTTAGGAAAGGCGATTTCTTGCATCTTTTCATGTATGGATCCTAGAGGCTACAAGGAAAGGGATGGCAATAAATAAAAAGGCTATTGGGATTTTATTGCGTTGCACTTGAAGACCAGAGAAAAGGTCACTAAAAATGTGGGTAGGGCTATAATTCAGTGGGTGGGTGGAGTAATAAATTATTATTCGTAAATCATAAAGTTTTCCTAATGAAGAGGGCATGTGGACGATGATGCAAATGATGGAGGGTTGGACGGACCATAATATAGAGTCTTTTGCATGCATGTGGTTGGTGGCTCTCTCATTAAGGCAATCGATTGCTTTTTACAGCACCATCTCTCCTCTGCCGTGAATCCTTTCATCCCCGTTTTCTTGTCGGGGCTTGGAAGATCTTGCTCTTTCGAACATCATGATAGGTAGTTATGTTGGTTGCTGTTGTCTTGTTTCTTTTTTTTTTTAATTTAAATTGATTGATAAAGCCATAATGAATGATTTAAAGTGATTGATAAAGCCATGATGAATGTTGTTCTTATTTTTTTTAATAAATCAATTTTATTCGGGTTAATTTTTCAAGTTGATCGGTTTTGATTTCATCAACACTGATTTATTTTTAATATAAAATTTAATTAAAATTAATTCTAAAAAATTATTAAGTTAATCAGAATTAATAACATTATTTGTAAAGCTGCTAAAGGAAAATAGTGTTTTATGGAATAAAGAGGTAAAATTACACAGGAGATTATTCTGAGGAAAAGCAATTCAAAAGTCAAGCACTTTCGCGCTTGGCAACTCAAAATAAAATCTCCAAGTGCTTTAAGATTTTGTATGCTCTAGGTCACTCGACTACTCTCAAAGTTGGAAATCTTATCCTCTTAGAATTTTAGACGACAGGAAATTTAATTTTTTTATTTACTTTAATATATCCATCTTCTATATTAAATTGAAAATCACATCTTCAACTTTTTTCTAATAATAACATAAATACTTTATGCAAAATGTATATATGCATTTGTTAGGAAATACTATGTTATTAAGTGTATTATTATATTTGATAATTGTAACTTGATAGAGGTAAATTTACAATTAATTTTTTTAATATTTTAGTTTTAAATGCAAGCAACATATGTGCTAATATTTTTTTAAAAAAAGCAGCAACACGGGGGCTTCGGAAAAGAATAGATTAGCACTGGTGTAGAGGTGGTGCTAGCGGTACAAGGGAACAAATAAAGTTGAGGCATAATGGCATTTTCCGCCTGCTTCACAAACGCAAAACTTTTTCAACATGGAGATTGAGTAAAGCTGAAACCAATTTTCCCAAGCACGCAGAGTTTCATTGCATCAGAATGCATGATTTGGTTGGTCCCAGGAAATCAACTAACAACATGATAAAGACTAGGGCATATTATGTTGGGCAAAGGTTCTTTCTTGATCATCATCGCATGCAAGCTAATGTGAGTACACTTGTTTGCAGAGAGCATTATTGTTTCTATTTGCAATTATTGGCTTGGGTTCTAATTTTCAACACTTTAATCTTCACAGTCAGGAAAAGGACTGACATGCAAAATGCCTCCCTCTCCCTCGCAAACGCTCCAGATCTGAGGAAGTCCACTACAAGGCGGGGGCGGCGATGTGCTCCATCCGGAACATTTGATTTCGACGATCATCTGAACATAATTAAACAAAGATAACACGATGAGATATCATAATTCAGATATCGGAATTAACATACCCAAATAATATGAAATTGTTGGGATATCAGACCTCACTAACAACAATCAAATTCAAGATGATATATCATGTGCTATTGAAAAGAATAAGATTTAAAGGATATAAATACCTATTGAATTATTGAGATAAGAGATTTAAAATCTTTTTATTTCTTATAAACTTATATATATTTTAGAGTATTAATTATCATAAAATAGAAGAATAAAATTATTGACTTTTAAGTTTTTCATTTTTACAATTACTTAGAGTTTTACCATTAATTTATTATTTCTTAAGCTAAGAAGAAAATAACTAATTACCTAAACAACCTTATCAAACACTACCCACAATCTAAACAATCTATTCCATAAATATTCTGGGTTTTGAGAAATAATCAACTGTGTACATACATGACCTCTATGTCCAGCTACTTACTATTTTCTGATCGAAATCAATATACAATAGAAAATGGAATCTTTCAGCCATTGTGTAGCGTGAATGGTTTCCAGATTTATAGCCTGCCTGATAGTGAAGAGCAGCTCAGCAGCTGAGTAGAGTAGCCTGTGCTCTTACAGTCTTCATCAATCATTTTATCTCCCGTGTGGACCCTTTCACGATCTCCCGAATAAAAAATAAAACCCTAAGTGTCTCACCAAATCAAATCCCCTTGGTTCGAAGGAAATGATTTTTCATTTGAAATTTGACCAACATTGTTTTCCGTGGCCTCGAGCTGTCTACGCCACATTAATTATTGGCCAGTAAGGAAAATAAAATAAAAGTATGCTGCTCTTGAAATCTACCAAAGCTTTGGATTTGAGCCTGCAGAGCCTGGTAATCCCATGGGCCATGCCATGTTGTTTTTGACCAGAGAACGCAGAACACAATACAGCAGTCAAAAATAATTTATATTTTCCATGTAGATTTCTGAAGGAAACAATGGTGTCTATAAACTAAATTTTTTATTAGTATACTTTTTTTTATAGGATAAAATATATAAACACGGCTTTGAATAGGCAGTAACTGATTGCGCACTGTTTCGAATAGATAACAACCTTATTTTTTAAAAATATAGTAATTTTATATAAGATTTGATATAATTTTTATAATTAATTAGATTTATATAATTACTGTATATATAAGATTTAATCTATATATAAACCCAAGTCTTGTTTTAGATTTTTGTGTAATATTTCTCTGTGGACTCAGAACGAAGGATATTAAAAAATATATAAACCCAAAATCTATGTATTATTGAATGTAACGGGACCCTTTTTTTAACCGTGTCTCATTAGGAAATAGTTTTGTGATTAATTTTTTGAAATAGAGCAACCAGTTCATTATAATAAGTGGACACAAGTCTACCCTCTTGTTTAATAGAAAAAGATTTCTAATCTAATTTAATAACATCCTATATTTTCTTAGTTATGGATAGACGAATAAATCACTGCATCAATAACAGACTTATTGAATCAATGAGCTAACTTTTCATTTTTTGACTTTCGGTGATCTGTGTTGCAAACATGGGATCTTTGGGTTCGGGTTTTTTGGCTTTGCCAGTGAAATATCTGATTTTATTAAGAGCACCAATATGCATCTCTATTAGTTAAAACCATAATGGATAATTGTTTTCATCTAATATGATGCTAGTAGGGAATGTAGAATTGTCTTGGTGAAAAATAATAGGTGATACTTGGTTATTTTGTGGAATGGAAACAATAGGGTAAAGGTTCATCGGGAATTCATGTGAGATTCGTATTTGATTAATCATGCTCTAATACCATATAGAAAATAATGGTGTCTACAAAATAGTGTCTACAAGTTAAATTGCAGTGCTTTAAATAGGTAACAATACTATTCTGAAAAAAAAATAGTAATTTTGAATAAAATTTAATATAATTTCTATAATTAATTAGATTCATATAATTACTGAATATACAAGATTTGATTTGAATAAATAATAATTAGATTATAAAATAATATTTTATCTAATTCCTATAATTAATTAGATTCTAGAATCCCAACTCGTAGTGTTAATCTTGTTTTTGAAGAATCAGTTCTTATCTACATTGCTGACACTCTTTGTCTACCTTTTTAGTCAAACTGTGTTTATAATGGAAGGATCCATGTCCCTATCCCTTTATTCTAATGTGCAAGACTTTGGTCCAGAAAAATCAGCTAGTCATGTTGGCTTTTGAGACCCAACAGCTCAACAACTGCATAATTCGCACCGGTGCTTCACAGTTCACAAACGCCTCAACGTGGGATTCTCTCCATCTTTCTACTTGGATTCACATGCTTTTGTATCATCCAAATACCTGTGTATTTTTATAGAAGCATGAAAAAAAGAAGAAGAAGAAGAAGAAACAGTAGATTTTTACAAACTAGAAAAAATTTCCACCATCCATTATTATCCAAAATGAAGGATTTTTTTTAAAAAAAAAAACAAAATGACGTCTCATTCTGATGGGATGGCAACATGGCCGATGGTCCATAGCCCTTAACATTTGATATGTTCAAGTATCTATCAACATACGATTACAATATTTAGAAGATCACATGGGATGAAGGACCATGCATATGCATAGCTGAAGATTGTGGGGGTGCTTTTGCTTGTCCTCATTGCCAAGTTTTCTCTGCCCACATGCTTACGGCTATCCTATCTTTCTTCTCATCCACATGCAGTAACCTTGCTGCGTCCGGGTCTGCTAACCCAGCTTTGTGCTCTCTTTCTATGTTTGACTCAGCAAATGATACCATACTTTCAGAGAAGTCGTATCAGCCTATCCTGTAAGGAACTAGTTTACATCTCATGATGCCTGCCTCTGTACGCATACAAATGCACACGCACGTAGCTAGCTAGGTCTCTTGGTCTCATTGCTACCAACTAAATTAAAAACATGCATCTCGATCAATAGACTATGATGTTGTACATCCTTATCTTTTAAAAGTCTACAATTCTACGTAGAAAAAGCGAGGATCTTAAAGCCAGGAGTCAATAATCACGCCTAAACTGGTGGCTTCATACACGACCAAACCTCGCAATACTCAGATCTCAGTCTTGTGTGTGAAAGAGGGACTAACAAAACTGGGCACATTCAAAGTCCTCTTAAAGAAACTGAGAAGCAAAGTCAGCAGATGGAGGGGGGCAGGTACGTGCCACCAATACTACCATTACCAAATTAATTAATGGTCGCTGCCTAGCTACCGAGGAAGGAAGCACGCCCGTTAAGCCACGCATTTCACTTTATTAGATCGAACAATCTTACATGACTCAAAGGTTTCCGACGACAGACCCATGTGGTCTCATTATTCTTCGCAGACATTAAGCTAAGGACTGGAATTCAAACATTTAGATACAAATCAATGTTGCATCCTTAATCACGTATAAGAGAGATCGTCAACAAAGAAATGTATATATATTTTTATCTAATTACATGATAGCAACATTCTCCTCAATTATCAAACTTAATTTGGACGACAATAACAACGACCTAGATCGTTTTCCATTCCATAATCTATTTCTCGATTATTTTTTGTTGGATTTCATTATAAATTAGTTACTTAGTTTAATAAAGCCAATTAGTTTTAGAAATCTCAAATAGACAAATTAACTTTAATTTCTCAAAACATTTGAAATTAAAAATGCTTAGAAATCTTTATACATACATACATACATACATACATACATACAAGTAGAGATATAAAATATTAGATAGTTTAAACTTCATGATATATCATATTAATAAAACCTCAATTATTGATTTTGAAACTAATAATTTAAATTATTTATAGCAATAAAAACCACCAATTTTTTTTTCTAACTTACAAGAACGAGATATTCTAAATTACTGAAATCCAAACAAATGGTTTGAATTTTGCTAACATAACACCCATGTTTAAATAACTTAAGAGGAGCAAGATTTAAAAAGAATATCTATAATTACAAAGGCATAAGGAATCAAAAAAGTTAAAAAAATTGAAAAACAAACAAACAAATTACTCAGTTAATTGCAAATAACCCAAAAAGAAAAAAACAATGATAAGGGCACTTGAAAGCACGAAATGCGTCTACCTAATATATAACAACCAAATAACAAAATTCCAAAGAGACTCTCTTTCATATTTCATGTAATCTAATAATATAAGACAAGATATATAAACCACCTTAGCGACAAATCAAAGACTTTTATTGATAAATCAAAGGTTGTTTTCATAGCAGCATTGCACGACATAAGGTATAAGACACGGAAAAACAAAAGGCTAGCTCGATCAAGTTTGGTTAAACCAAGTAAACAGGCAAGAGATTGTCAACCACTAAAGTATATTAATGCACATTGAAGCTGGAAATTAATTATTATAAAAATTGCTATTGTCACTCTTGTCTATGTACGACTTTGGCACTCCACGTTCATACAGTAAACAAATAAAATTTAACAATTATCAAAATCTAAGAGTGCTGAAGAAAGAGTTTTTACCTTGGATTTTTCATATTTTTTCACTCTTTTTCATTTTATTTTTAGTGTATTTATTTTCTTTAATGCTTTGTTTTTTCTCTCAAATCTAAATTTAAATTTATACTTTGTTAAGATATATTTTAATCCTTTTACTTTGATTTAAAAAACTTAATTTGAAAATATGTTATTGTTGAAATCTTGAAAAACATATTATAGACATCATGGTTTCACAAACGAGGAATAATAAAATCTTAAGTTTAAATGATTCATCATTAATAATAATAAAAGATAAAGTGCTTCAAAAAATAAATATAATTTTTGTTTTAATTTAAACATAATTAATTTTATTATTAGTATGCATGCTAGAAATTTTCATTTTATATTAATTGCAAGTTTCAATATATGCTTAATATGTTTACTAGTATTCTCTTATTATATTTTTGTTGAAAATATGCTTGTCTTAAGTTTTATTTTTACATATTTATATATTTAGACATATATACATCCCAGACTTTCCTTGAATAACTTTTTTTTTTTTATGTTTTGTATTCTCTTAATAACATAAATTAAATATCTTTTCTTATTAGTCTAATATAATACAACATATTTTGAATACAATATTAAAGCTTTATTGTTGTCGTTGTTGTTTTATGTAAATATATAAGACTTTTTTTAGTTTATCATGTGAAAAAAAATATAAATTGTAAAGATTATTGTTAAAGAGGATTTTAAAGATTTAAGTTATAATTTAATTTCCTTTTAATTTGTTATATTCTCACTTATAGATTTATATCATTACTATATGTTTTAAATCTTGTTTGTTTTTGTATTTTAAAAACCCTTTTAAAAATATTTAAATTTTTATTTATTTTTTTGCTTTAAATTTTTATTTTTTAGTATTTTTAGATTATTTTGATGTGTTTATGTCAAAAATAAATTATTTTTTTAATAAAATATTATTTCAATGTATTTCCAATCAAAAAATATTCTAAAAAACAATCATTACCACAATACCAAACATGATCTAATCTATAACCTTATGGTTTGCTTATAACTTTATGTTTTTTCTTTGTCTAATTTTATAAGATTGTTATATATGTTTGTTTTAAAATTATAGTTTATCTTATAAAATTGTAATTCATGTAATTTATTTGAATTCATTTTAATTTATTTAAACTAGGCTTTTATACACATGTTTATATCTTTGTTTAGTATATATATGTTCTGGCACACATGTTGCTATAATCATCATTTTTCTCTTTCTTGTTTAATCATATAATTTTTACATAATGCATGTTTAATTTGAAATAAAATAAACAAAAATATTTAATTTTTATCTTTCATAATTTAACTTTTTTATTTTTATTTATCAAGTCGCTTTATTACAAGTTTTATTTATTATATTATTTGCTTATTTTGGATCTGAAATATTTATTTATAAATATTATCGAGTATTTTTTTATAATTTATATTATTTTTTAAACCTGAAAGTTGATTTTTTCAACAAATATTACTTTGACAAGTACTACTTCAGTAGTAAGGGTTGTACTATATCACCTTTTATAGTGCATAGTGAGAAACCTGAGAATTTAATAGATTGGATTTTAAATGGTGACATCGTAAAATATTGATTTATGCGTCTACATCGAATTTGGTTATGTTCTTGTAGGAAAAAGTGCTAAAGTTCTCAAATAATGATTTCAATCTTATTATTATAGTAGCTTGGGGCATATGGAATCAGGATGATTTCATCTATAAAAATTACATCTTGAATAAATTAAATAATACTTAATATGATATGTATAGTCCAATTAAAAGTGCAAAGGCACCTTAGATAAAAAAAATTCAATGTTGAAATTATCGTTATGAAAATATTTATAGTCAACAAATTTCTAAAAATTTAGGAATTGCATCATATCTATCTGGTTGGTTTTGTTCACGTATAAGTTATAGTTCATATATATAAAAAGTTAGTATGATAAATAGATATGATCTAAAAAGTTATATCTAAAGAGATTGAGTTTTAAATAGGATTATTCATGACCCCTCCAATCTTTCTTAAAATTTATTTAGTAATAACATTATTCACACGACACTATTTTTGTATATGTTACAATTTATATATGAAATATTGATAGTTAAACTAATCATAACGAACAGAATAAAGCTTAACAAAGTAACCCAAGAATATAAATGAATGAATATCAACGAGTTTGATTACCTTGTTGATAAAGTTTTTGAAATAAACATGTTTATTGTTTCTAAAGTCAAGTTGATTATAAATTTTGAGCAGCAATATGTTGATATTGGTGCAATAATACATGTATACACCAATAAAAAAATGTTTTACTTGCAAAGAAGTTGATGGAGAAAACTTATATATGAAGCGTTCATCAACCTTAAAGGTATTAGGTATAGGAAAAGTTATACTAAAGATGACCTTAAAAAAGCTTTTCACTTTTAACAATAAAGGCTCTTAGAAAATCAACTCATCTTTAATATTTGCATTATATGACCTGTTAAAGTTGAATAATATGAATATTACAAATGATAGTAGATTAAAAAGTTTAATAAATGAGCATCACAGATCAGGCGTAGGTTAAGATTTTTAAAACCTTTTCAACCTGACCCAATTGGCATTATATACCTATTTGCTTAGGAACAAAGATGAAGCTTTTAAAATGTTTAAATATTATAAAAATCAAGTTGAAAATCAATTTAACAACAAGATAAAGGTAATAAGAAGTGATACAGGTGAAAAATACTAAATACTTTTTGGTGAATTTTGTTTCCAATGGTATAATCAACTAAACTACTATTTCCAATTCACAATAACAACATAATATTGTAGAATACAAGAACCAAATATTAAAAGAAATGATAAATATCATGTTAATAAATTTCATAGCACCTTAGAATTTATACAGGGATGCACTTTTAATTATTAATTACATATTTAATAAAGTACCATATAAAAAGTTTTTATGAAAAAAACACCATATAAATTATGAAAAAGATAAAATATCTTCTATGTTAGGCCTTTTTCTATTAAATCCATCAAAAAGCATGTAACATTCACTAGTGAGACCTTTCCCTAAAAAAATTCTCTATAAAAAATCATTAGTTTATATCAATTTTATTATTTTAGTGATGTGTTCCTAAAAAATTCAAGTAATGTAAAGATAAGTTTTATGTATTAAATAATTAATTAATCTCTTGATTTTGATAGTGTGATGTAAGAGTGATCAATTTCATTTCGGTCTAATTTTTACTAATAAAAGTAACCAAATTAAAATTTTGTAAAATACAAAATAAAAATAAAAATAAAAACTAGTTCCAACCAATCGATTTCAGTTTTGTTCAATTTGGTTATTTTATATAAAAAACCAAAACCCAACCAACCAGTTTTGGTTCACTTCAATTTGATTATTTTAAATTAAAAATAAAAAACTATATTAGTTTTTGGTTTTTTTTTTGGACTTTTTGATGGGTTTCGGTTTGGTTTATTTTTAACTAAACTGATTTGGTTCAGTTGAGGTTTTTTGGTTTCAGGTTTATGAAATTGAAACCGAAACCGAAACCAAACTAAGATAGATATATCTAATCGGTTTACTTAATTTTTTCATGGTTCGGTTCTTTTACTTATTTTTATGGTTTTCTTGGTTTTTTGATTTTTTTACTCACCCCTAATCCGATCCATTTTCCTAAGACAAAGAAGTTGATACTTAGTATTTGATACCATCAAAAGGTCCCATTTGATGAATTCAAGGACTCTCTAATGCTTAAGTAAATATTTTTTTAGAGAAAATACAATCATTTTTTAAAGACTTTGAGAAGAAATATACCATATCAAGTCAAGATTCTTCATCTTTTATAAAAGAGTCCCCTTGTATTTATATCCCATAAGTTTCTTTATAGAGAGGAAGGACTAAAATATAAGTAAAATATCTCTAACTTATCAGGATAGGACATCTTTGATTCCTTATGATAAATTATCATTGAGTTATTAAAGTAAAATATGGAGCTTAAGGTTTTTCGAGGCTAAAAAAACATGGGCTCGGTGTTTGGCTAAGTCTATAAATGGTGGGTCTAACACCTCATTAAACCTTCATATATCTAGGCTTAGTATTTGGTTAGGCCTATAGATGGTATGATATCTTGTCATACCCATATACATCCAAGCTCAACACTTGGATGGGCTAAAAAATGGTATGTTTGGTAGCTTATTAGACTCATGTATGTCTAGGCTCAATACTTGGCTAACCTTGAAAAAAATAAGTTTAACAACTTTCCAGACCCATATATGTATAGGTTTAGTGTTGATTAAGGTTATTACCTTATCTTTGGTTATTTTTTCAGAAAAGAAGGTCTAAGTAAAAGAAAAAAAATGTTAATCCATCAGCAACCCTCCAAATCTTTGTGTAGTATATAATAATTTTAAAGGTCTGAATTAGTAACATAGGAGAGCCTTTTTACCTTCTCTGTAAGATTTTGCATGTTCCATATAAGACTATTAGGATTTTCAAGTCTAGGTGACCTACCTTTACTAGAAGGAGGTGTTCATTGAAAAACAGAACAATTATTGTCTTTGAATGTAGTAATTGAGTGGATTTTTATAGATATATGATGACATGAAAGACTTGTTATTTAATGGTGGGAATGAAAATATTTTTTTTTATAATCTTAATCATTCTTGCTTGTGACTTTTGTTTTGTTTTTATTTTTTATGATTTTTGAAAATTTTCTCCTACGATAAGACCTCGAATCATCTCTAATCTAAACCAAGAAGATAAATAATTATTTCAGAGATTTCCTTTATCATAACCTTTCTCCCTGTCTTTCTTTTAAACATAACAAATATACCTCAGAAGTATTAGATCTGTTTTTTTAAAAAAAGTGCTCTTGTTCCTAATAAGAAGTTTAGGTTTCAACTAAAGTCTAAAAGAAACAATGAGGGACAATGGTATATTAGATTGAGTCTTAGGATAGGAAGAGGTGTTATATTGGCATCCCCATATGATAAGAAGACGAGAAAATTTTCTCGTATGAGTCCTTTTCTTGTCCATGTTAAAGTTACTTTAGAGAAAGGATCTTGCAAATGTCCTTCTCCTGTTCTTGTTAAAGATACTCAGGAGAGAGATAGAGAGAGGTTTCCTCAGACTTCTAAGAACGACATCCCCAGCAGCATAAGTGTTAAGGATATAGAATATGTGGCTCACCACTAACCAAAAAAGTACACGACTCAAATACCTAACTTTGGTGAACGTATCAACAAGCAAATCCCAAGCTCTACCCAGAGTTATTTTGAAATCACTATTGCTATTTGTATGTATACAATGAGGTATTTCTTCCCTTTTCAAAGGTTCATGAGGGAAGTGTTTAGCTACTATTAGTTGGGTTTAAACCAGCTGTATTCTAATGGATGGATAATTCTATTCTTTTTAAAAAATTTTTGTAGGATCGTCAGGCTTAAACCTATAATTAATGTCTTTAAAAATTGCTACCAATTAGTTGTTGTCATTAATGGTGGTAATCATATGCATTGTTTTTTCACCTTCATAAACAAAAACAACATTGCCATGAAGAACATGTTGCTTGGGAAGTTAATGCATGTTAACAAATGGAGGGGAAGATGGTTGGTTGTAAGATTTAATGGGACAGTTAATCCCAAAGAAGGGATGCAACTAATCTAGGGTCATTCCTATTATTGGAGGGTCCCTCTCTATAAAGCACACAACAAGCCTCATCTCAGCTCCAATGAGGAGAAAATTTTTGTTGTGCTAACCTCAACTGAACATGAAGTCAATAAGATGGCCAAAGAATAATAACTAGTTGTCTTGCAAAGTACGTTGATTCCCTCTTTTTTTTTCTCTATTTTTTGTATTTGTTTCTAAACTTCTTTCGTTTTGTTTTTACAAGGCTAATAGCTGAAGGAAAATGAGAGACTTCAGCAACGTTTGTAAAATAGAATTTACCTCAAGGGTCCTTATCTCTTATGGTTGGTGGAGACAGAGATGAAGGGGTGATGAGGGGCTCCCCCATCATTGTTGGTGAACTCTCTATTTTTTAGGGTTCTGTTTTTAATGATAATGGTGGGGTTATAACCCATTATGTTTTTTTTTGTTTTATCAATTCTCACATATGATGTCAATTCATATACTCCTGAAAAATCCAAATAACTTAAGGAAAATGTTTATATCTTGAATGATCGATTAATCTCTTGATTCTGGTAGTCTGACCTTTTCTTATTAGTCAAGGAGGCTAGTGGCTAGTGTTTGATACCTGTAAAAGGTTTTTTTTAATGAATGTAAAGACCTTTTAATACTTAAGTAAGTATCTTATTAAAAGAAAATACAGTCATATTTTATAGACTCTGATAATAAATATGTCATAGAGAATTGATATTCTTTCTTTTCTTTAAAAGTTTTTTCTTATATTTATAATCCATAAATCTTTTTATAAAAAAAAAATTGAATTATAAGTAAGATATTTCTCATTAGGATAAAACATTGTTAATTTATTAAAATAAAATATTAATTTATTAAAATAAAATATTTTTAACTGAGTTTGAAGATGATAAGTTATTCGCTTATCTTAATTACCCTATCAGAAAGGAGAACCTAAGTAAAAGGAAAATAAAAAAATTGTTGATCCATCGTTTAGTATCATCAAATTTTTAATTACATTATAATGAAAACAATTGAGTTAAGGGAGTAAACCGAACTTTACTCATCAATCATCACACGACGCAATAGTTGAACCCCACCCACTCTAGGTCCCTTCGCATTCTCATTCTCATTCTCAATGCTAGTAAGTTTGATGCATAGCGAACTAAGTTGATAATAAAACGTATAAAAAAGAACCATGATTGAATTCAAAATTAACTCTAACTAAACTATGGAAAAAATGAGAGTTTTAGAGGACTAAAGTTACCCAAGCAAAATTAAAATTCTCCAAGACGTGCCACGTGGTAAATCAACTGGTTCCCATTCAGATAAAAAAAGAAAGAAGAGAGACTCATTTAGGGTTACAGTCACTGAGAAGAGAAGAGACAATTCTAAAGAAAAGAATGTCCGATTACCCAAATGCAATGTTTGTATAAATTATTGTTAATATAATGAGAAGTAAGAAAAAATAAAATACAATACTAGATCGTTATTCCTGGTTGGTCCATGTCAACTTTAATTATACCTAATTTCTATCTTCCTTTCCGACCAAATTTCAAATAATCAAACATTACTTCCGTCTCCGACAACTAATTATCAAAGGCAGCTCACTGGGCACGTAAAATAAGTTTAAAAGATAATGAAATGACACAACTTAAGCCAGAACATGCATGCATTGATGTGTTTATGTTTACGCCGTGTCTCATGTATTTTTTTAATTTTAAAATAAATTTTATAAAATAAAAATAATATTCTAAAATAAAAATATTTTGCAAAATACTGCTACTGTAGTTCCAAATTCAACGGGTCACCAGACACCGAGGAAATGGCAAGTTATTTTTTAAGAAAAAATTCAAAAAGAGTAGGCATGGAGAGTAGTGATTGTCTGTGTGCGCGTGTGTCTCGAGAAGGTGCTTCCGTACGGCCCGCTTATACAGCTAAAGATGGACCGGTGATCACGGGGATTAAGTGGGTCCCATTTCCCACGTTGGATGCTTTGCCTGTCACTGATGTTCAGTGTCGTCTTCTAGCTGTGTTTTAGCTTTTTTTTTTTAATTTTTAATTGGGTTTTAGCTTCCGACCCCATCAAATCTTTTTATGGGTCTCCTGTGAGAAATCACAACCGCTGATCACGCCTCAACTTCTGCTTGACAGCAAGGCCACTCCATGTTGATATTGCCCCATCTCTCTTCTTACTCACCTCACTGTTTGCTTTACTTTTACCTTTACTTTTATATCATGTACTGTATAATTTGACTGTTTTTTCCACGTATTATCCTCTTGGTTCATCCAGTGATGTCACTGTAACTCAGCATGAGATACAATGGCCATCAAGGGCATTTATGTCTTATCATGCAAAATAGAAGGACTGTTGTGAAGATTCCTAAGCTAAAAAGCAAGCAAGCTACCTTCGTGTGTGTCTATTATTCATTGTTTTTTCCCCTGATTTTCTACTAGTAAATGAAAAGAAATCACTAGTAGTTTTTTTTATTGACACCGGGCATATGATGGGGGAAGCCGAATCTACGTTAACCATGTTGGTTTTTTAAATTTTTTTA
Source organism: Populus pruinosa (assembly GCA_026413675.1). Taxonomy (NCBI): domain Eukaryota; kingdom Viridiplantae; phylum Streptophyta; class Magnoliopsida; order Malpighiales; family Salicaceae; genus Populus; species Populus pruinosa. The sequence continues at coordinate 29,147,151 of CM048592.1, read as the reverse complement.
TTTTTAAAATTAATGTATAGAAAACATAAAAAATAATCGATTTAAAATAAAATAAAAAAAAAAGAAGTTATAACCACACAATCAAACACTACCCCAATCTCCAATCAATTTGGAGATGTGCTTCTAAATTTAAGGAAGACCCCACACATATCCGTATAAGGTTTGAGAATTAACATAATTTATTAAATACGTGCCATAAAGAAAGAGGGAGATGTAGTTAATTTTTTTTTCTCATTTTTGTTCACACATGAAGGAGTAGAATGTGTTCAATGATGGGTTTGTTTGAAAATTCCAAATAATGCCCTTCTAGCCTACCTTGCCTCCTCTTTAAGTAGTCAGCTCCCATGCTCTGAGTCCTTCACATCCCCATTAACTCTCTCTCTCTCTCTCGCTGACTTAAGTTGAAGGGTGTTGCTTTAGTAGTTTTGCGGAGAGAAAATGGCAATGAGCAGTTTAATTTGCATTGCCACTAGTCTACTAATAATAATGTCATCGTTGTGGATGGGTGAAGCTAGAATTCCTGGTGTGTACTCTGGGGGTGCTTGGCAAAATGCTCATGCAACCTTCTATGGCGGTGCTGATGCCTCTGGCACAATGGGTGTGTACCTTTATCTTACTTACTGCTCACATTAATAAACCTGATCAACCCAGCTTGGTCTAATCTTAATTAAGTTTTTAGTGTTTTGTTTATTTTAGACTTAAAGTATCATAGTGTGCGACATTATCCTGAAAAATGAAGCCACCTAAGTAGATGCACAGTCTTGGCTGTTAATCTATCTAATTAGACTAATTAATGTGTATATGCTTACAGGAGGAGCTTGTGGATATGGAAATCTGTATAGCCAAGGGTATGGAGTGAGCACTGCAGCACTAAGCACAGCACTGTTCAACAACGGGTTAAGTTGCGGTTCTTGCTTCGAGATAAAATGTGCAAGTGACCCAAGATGGTGCCACTCAGGCAGCCCATCTATTTTCATCACTGCAACCAACTTTTGCCCTCCAAATTATGCACTTCCTAGTGACAATGGAGGCTGGTGCAACCCTCCTCGCCCCCACTTTGACCTTGCCATGCCCATGTTCCTTAAGATCGCCGAGTATCGTGCCGGTATCGTCCCTGTTGCCTACCGCCGGTCAGTGCCTTTTTAACTCCCTGTTTTTGCCCTGTTTATATGCCTGTGGACTTCAGCTGTTTTAGTAGCACGAGGAAAATACGAGTACATCTTTATTTTCTCTAACCTTTACATGACATCGATTTTAGGTTTTGGATTTTGATATAAACACTAAAATTTGGATTCATTCCGTAGTAAATTTTACTATTAGTTTAGTTGCAATTTCTCTTCCAAGCCACAACAGAAGGTCAAGAGTTAGAAATTAGTGCCTGCTAGCTATCTAGCAGGAAAAGCTGTCGTACCAAGAAGAGATAGGTTTGTAATGTAATTTGATCCAACAACAACCTTTATGGCCCCAAAATAATAGCTCTCTGAAGCCATGAAAATACACCCGAGATGTTGACAAAAGAACACCACGATAACTGCGAAAAACACCTATTTTTGGTGGGTCTTTATCTCTTTTGTCAACCAATGTTCTACCTTTGAATTCTTGTTGTGATCCAAAAATGTATTAACTGAATTCACCAAACAGTTTATGCACGAGCTGATGTTATTAAGAGATGTCGGTGGGTTAGTGAGACCTCAACAGCTCTCTTGTGTCCATTTACCGCGGGACCGTTTATGGCACCGTAGGTGATTTGTTTTTACTCTTATAGCCCCGCTTTAGTACACTAAAAACACCAATGCACCGTTGCCCTATTAGTTTCCACGCTTGCAGAAAATAAGAATAAAATTTCGAATAGTTCTCACCCCACATTTTGGTTTATGCAAAAATAAAATCCCTCCTGCAGAAAGGTGCCACAGCACTATTTCTGAGTGGATCGGGAGTATTTTAGTGGGAAAAATCAGAACATTTCGTCAAACACCAAAACCCAAAAATCACACTTCCCAAAATCGTAGACTTCTATGTTTATGTTTTTTATTTAATACCTAGGTTAGGCTTCCTGTTTTCCTTGATTGCCCTTTTTGTAAATTTGTTTCATTGTCGCAATTACGGAAGTGTCCTAACGGCGTTGAACTACTATGCAGAGTGCCATGCCGCAAGAGGGGAGGCATAAGGTTCACAATAAACGGATTCCGTTACTTCAACTTGGTATTGATCAGCAACGTGGCGGGTGCAGGGGATATAGTGCAGGTGAGCGTGAAGGGTTCAAAGACTGGTTGGATGAGCATGAGCCGTAACTGGGGCCAAAACTGGCAGTCAAACGCTGTTCTGGTTGGCCAGTCACTCTCCTTCAGGGTCAGGGCCAGTGACAGACGCTCCTCCACTTCTTGGAACATTGTCCCAGCCCACTGGCAGTTTGGTCAAACTTTTACCGGCAAGAATTTCAGGGTCTAATTCCTTTTATATTTCATTTAACCGAAAAAAAAACTAAAAAAGTTGAAGTTTTTTTTGGCGGGCTTCTTTTTTGACATGGGGATGTTTGCCGGGGGATGTTAAAAGTAAAAGTGGGTTATAATTAGGGACTCCAAAAGGGATTGTGAGGTTTGGGGGACTGTTTTTTTTGACTTTCAGATTGGTGTGTGTTTCTCAACTTTGAAGTTGTGGTAACAGTGGAAAGGAGACTGAGGCTGAGGCGGCTGCACAAAAGATGGTTAGCCCGCTGTCTAGGGTACTATAGTAATGTATGATGATGTTATACATTCTGAGAAGTGTATTGTAGTGGTTTATAGCACTTGATCAATGGCAAGAATATTTAGTTTGCTTTTCCATGTTCATCGTTCCTGTGTTCCAAAATCATATTTTCCCTTGGACCCAGTAAATTTCTTTCCAAAAACAGTGAAGAAAATTTGATTGGGACATCGGGACGAGACAATTTACATGAAGAATGAAGGATCTATACAAAGTAACCATCAAATAAATGTTTGTTAGATTTGTACAAATGATACACATGGTACCACGGCATCGGCATGATTATTTTGTATACTCGAAACAAGAAATGAAAGACAAACTATGCACACCAATGTTTACTGTCAACAACAAATGAACTTAAATCGTTTGATTCGATGGCAGTGATTGGTTAGGAAATTTCATGACTAATTGCAAAAGTTGAGAGAAGATAAATACAAATCTAATTGTAAAACCTACACTTTATACAAGTTAAAACATATAAATATATAAAAACATAATTAAAGACAATCATGCCTTCCGTACAAAAATAATTCATCAATGTAAATGAGCTGGAGCTTTCAGATAGCTCTTTTAGAGCTAGCTGTTGACTTTCTAAGATAAAATCAGTATTTTAGATTAGCAACATAGACCGAACTGTGATACTTAACATAATCATTGATTTATTAGGTTGTTGGAGTTGTTCTTGAATTAACACTTTTCTTTCCTGATATAAGGGTAGCTCTAGCAAGGTGATCAAATTCCTAGCATGATTACTAATAATTGATAAAACAATGCTTAAATTAAAATAAATAAAAATATTTATTTACTGAAAAACTTTAAAGGAATAAAATTTTTGTTGTCAAGAATAAATTATTTATCCTTGAGGCTTTATTTCTTATCATTTATGCAATTAAGATATTTGCAATTTGCCTTCCAATATATTTCATTTGACTTATTTGTTTGGGTTAGCTAAACCCAAGGATATTAGGTTTGGTATTTTACCAAACCTATATCCTTTTATGTTAAGTACATAATTGAACCCGAAAACTTTGGATCTATTAACTTGCTAGATATTTTTTTACCATATGCACTCAACTCATAATCATGTATAAGAATGTTAGGTGTAGAAACGAGATAAACCTCTTTCATTTGGGCCCAATATTCTACAAAGTCTATGAATGTTAGGGATAGGTACAAGTCTCATACACCTATCATTGAATTATTATCCTGTCTTTGAACCTTCCAACTAAAAACTTAGATCAAAATTAATTTTTTAAAAATATAGTAATCACTCAAGTCTTTGTATATTGAATACATAAAGGTTTGAAAGGTTATTAGCTTTAAATGAGACTTTTTGCCTTCCCTATACGATTAGCTATCCCTAATCAAAACTATTCAGATTCTTTTAGCCAGGCGGATTGTTCCTTTTAAAAGAGTCTTTTGGGAAACAAAATGACAATGTGCATTCAATGCAATAATTGAGTAGATTTTTAAAGATTCATGATAACATCAAGGGTTATTCATCCAACTATGAAGACAAAAAGATTTTTTTTAATATAACATTGGCCTCTCTCGTTTCCATTTTTTTCCTTTTTTTTTTTTACTCTCTTGTAATTTCTTTGTAAAAAATGACTTACTAAAAAAGCTTTGAACAAAACATGTTTTTATTTGTAAGAAGAAACTTTGTTCTTTTAGGTATTCCCTCCCTTAAACTTCTTTATTCTTTTTTCTTAATATTTATTTAAAGAAAATAGACTCCATAAGAAGTAGGTCTAGCCCTAAGAGTAGAGATATTGCTTCCTCTTATGGTGAATTTAGCTTTCAACTAAAAACTAAGGAAAGTTGTAGGGAACAATGGTTTGCTAGATTGGGCTCTAAGACTAAAAAAGGTGGAACTTCGATATCCACCTCTAGAGGAGGGAAGGTAGTTCTTAACACCAAAAAAGTCCTTCCTTTATTGCCTCTAGGGTATCCCGGGGGAGATGATTATCGGTGTTGTTACCTGCTTTAATAGAAGAAAAGGTCTTCACCTTTATAAAGTCTAGCATTATAGCCTCAACTATAGAGACCTCTTTTATCATCTCATTACTAATGCCCCTACTCTTGTTTTCAGTTGTAAAGACCTTTTCACTTGCTAGGACTTCTTCTCATGATGCTTTGCTAAGAGCTAGATAGTATGAGCTCGAGGATGATTTTAACAACTTCATCCTTAATTAAGCTCTCTATTTTTTCCCCACTTTGACTAAGAAGGATCAGTCTATAAAGGCAATTATTGGTAAAAGGTCCAATCTCGGTGAGGATGGCCTAAAGGTGGTGAAGAGCTTAAAGATGTTTTTTACCATTCCTTCAAACATTTAAACAATGTCTAATAAGAGCTACAAATGTTATCTAAACCTTACTAGACAAATAACTCTCCACATAATAAAATTATCTGTCTTAATTAGAATTTCATGATATGTGTCTATTTTAAAAGCATTGAATGGTTGAGAGGAACCAAATAAGAAAGGCTATAACCAAATTCAATGCAAACCAAACTACCATTCAAAGCTTAAGGGCTAAGAAAACTATTGTGAAGGCTGAGCTAGTGGAGCTCAAGATAGCTTATACAACATTAGAGAATATCATAAGAAGCCAAGTCTTTCAGCTAAACTCCAGTAAAGGGGAATTTCGTCTTGCTTATAATAAAATGGCCTCTCTAAAATAAAAGAAGGTTAAGATGAGGGAATCCTAGAAAGATATAAGAGTTGAACTTCTTTCAACTAAAGAAGAAACCAAAGCTCTCATACAAGGATAAAAGCTTTGAACAACTCTCTCAAAAAGTTATAGGAGATGTTTGAAGGTTCTCTAGTATTGATTGAAATAATGAGGAACGAGATTTTTCTTGCTATGTTTAACTTATATCTTTTTAACTTGTTAAAAGGAATGGAGATGGACCTTAGTGTTGCTTTCTATCTACTCCTCATGCCTAACTTCGTTGATATCTTCCTTGCTAGTGCTACAACTGCCTAATGCAAAGAATACCTTGTCGAGGAGCCTAACCTCAATGTTTAAGCCTTTGCCCCCCTCCCAATTCCTCATGGCTTTATAAACAACCTCAATCCTATAGGATTTTGTATTTTGTAATGAAAATTTAAGTTTTATAAAATTTGGTATTTTATTTATTTCGATGATGTTTTCTTAGAGAGAAAGTATTTTGCTAGACTTGTTTAGTCTAAATAGGTCCAACACCCATACTCATTAAAATAAAAGGATTTTGTATAGGCTTAAAATAGTTTTTAAAATTATAGCAAGATTTGAACTTTGTTAACTCTAGGAGGTAAAACTCACCCCTTACTTAAAACAAAGAGGAAATATAGGTTACATGTATATAAACTTTTAAGAACTCATATTCTTTTAACTCATGGTTATCCATAAGAGTATCCATAACAAATTAGTGAAAAGCCCTTAGGCATCACCTGAAGAGTATAACAGTCCAAGACTACATTCAAGAATGAGAGATCTGAGCTTAACCCCTAGAAAATTGGTAAAAGGTCTTTAGGCATTACCTAAAAATTATACTAGTTCAAAACTACACTAGAAAATGGTATTATTGCACTAGGAATGCCTCGGATTTATCCCTTGAATATTGGTATTATTGCACTAAAAAGACCTAGTCAATCCTTTGAATAATAGTGTTATTGTATCACGAAGGCCTCAGACTTGTCTATTGAAGAGTAGTGTTATTGCACTAGGAAGACCTAAGACCTATCCCGTGAAGAGTAATGTTATTATACTAGGAAGACCAAGTCAATCTCTTGAAAAGTGATGTTATTATATTAGGAATGCCTCAAACATATCCCTTTTATTGAACTAGAAAAACCAAATCAATCCCTTGGATAATGATTTTATTTCACTAAAAAAGCTTTATACTAATCCCTTAGGAAGTGGTGGGCTTCACTATGCTTATTTATAAAATGATACTTCCTTCATAGTAGAAGTATATTATTATCCAAGTTATCTATAATATAGTTTTAAGTAATTAAAATGCTAGATGTGAGGAAGAAGCTTTTCACATATCTTACAGGTTCCCACTTTAGAGCTAGTTTGCTCGCATATTCTCTGCTGCTCGTAATTGGAATCACCCCCAACAAGGTGCCACCTAAGATCATATTGATTTTGGGTAGTGTCTGAATAGAATGACCAAGCTCTTCCTTGTTTTATCTAGGATGAGAATCTCTCTTCATAAATTTATTGAGACATGCTTTAGTTATCAACCTTTCAATTTATTTATTCAAAATAAAACACTCTTTTATGTCTTATTTTTTACTAATGTGGAATAACCGATACTTCTTAAAAGTACAAGTGTTGGATGGTGATCTTATAGGTGAAGGATATTAAACAAATTCTTTACTCTTAATGACAATGAAGACTTATATGAAAGTGACATTCTAGGGGGTAATATGTATTTCATGTTAAGTTAGTTGTTTCCTAGTTGGTTTTTTTGAACTTTTCCTAGGGTTATTATCCCTCATAGAAAAACAATCATACTTAGAAATCCTCTCTGGTCAACTCTCTTTGAAGAAACAAGAATGTCCGTATCGTAGCATACTTACCTCATCCACCTTTATATGATTCTTCACCATTTATTTCACTTTTGATAAGCTTTTATTTAGGAGAGCATACAACTATTTCCATAAAGCTCTCTCATTTTCTTTAATTATCAAAGCCTTAGAAACCACTAGCTTGATTAATTATTATACCTTGAGTATTTCCTTATTAAATCTTTTTATTTACTTATGAGGAATCATCATATACCCGAGTAAGTCTAAAGAGTTTTGTTGAGCTTCTTTTACTTGGAGTGTTTATGTTAAACCACGCGACCAGCTTGGTGTAAAGATCATTATAGCTGATCAATATCATCTTAATGGAAATGTAATCTTTGGAAATACAAGTATATATAGCATGTATTAACAAGAAATAATTTCATATCTGACAAGGAGTGTAGACATCTTTATACATATGCTCCCTTGTAGGTTGCTTCGAGTCTTAAGTCTATAGGGTTCCAGGGAGTTTGAGTTTGAGTATTCTGGTGTGGAGCAACAAGATCGGAAGCTAGCCTACATCCTATAATGCTTGGATAAATGCTGAGATTACTTGCTATATACATAAGCAATATTATGACATAATTGCCCTCTAGATGGGCTTAGTGGCTATTAAAGCTAAAAGCCCCCTAATATATCATTCTAAAACTCCTCTAGATAGTGAAATTATTTATAGGTGCTAGTTGCAACCTACAACTATAGAGTCTTAAGTGAGGGTGTTATAACATATGTTAAAACTTGTTGATGTGGCAAAGTCTAATTTGGCTCCTATGCTGCCAACACAACTTAAGTGAGAAATTGTATATAGTTGATGAGTTGTTGGTCGTTTGGTTGGGTAGGAGTGTATGCTGTGACAAGAAGGTTTATTATACAACTTATTCTAAAAATATCTTAATTATCTATTATTGATGGTGATTAAGGATGTCAATAAACTATTTTTAAAAGAATAATTAATGGTTTTTTATTAGGTTTCCTTGGACAACGCTAATGATGAAGTCCTAAAAAATCCAAGTAATGTAAGAATAAGATTTATATGTTAGATAATCAGTTAATCTCTTATTTCTATCGATCTAATCTATTCTCCTTAGCTAAGATGACTGATAATTGATGGCTAGGAAGCCAATATGACTAATAGTTGGTACTTGTAAAAGGTTTATTTTGGTAGATATAAGGACTCTTTGATGCTTAAGTACCTTTATAGATAAATAAAATATAATAATATTTTAGAGAAATAAACTCTAAAAATATAAATACTAAAAATTTTAAGAATGAAGAAATTGTGACCCCTTTATCCAAGTAGTTCGGGGAATATTTATAGTCCCTAAACTTTGTTGTTTATTTTTACTGGAGTTGAGAAACTAGAAAGTCATTTTCTTCTAATAGCATTAATGAAGAATAAATATATTTTACACAATATTAATGATATAAAAATATGATATTTCATTGAGAGATTTTTTATACACCTATAGGTGTAGGAAAAAAAATATCTCTAACATTAACATTTCAGGTTAAAATTCTTAAAAATAAATAAATGAAACCTTATAGCCTAACATTGGGCCTATAATGATCTCCAAACCTTTAACTTTTTTTGTTAGGCAGATTGTCGGGCTCGTGGTCAATAGGTCTGATAACTCACTAGACTTATACTTGTTTAGGCTCAACATGTAACTAAATCCAATTATGTTGGGTTTAGTAGCTTGCTAGACTCACGTCTGCATAGACTCAACGTGTAATTGAATCCAAAGATATTGAGTCCGACAACTCACTAGATCCATGTTTGTTTGGGTTCAGCGCGTAACTAAACCAAAAGATATTGGACCTTGCAACTCGACAGATCCAGGGGTATTAGTCTTATAAGTGAGCTAGACCTTGATTATTTGAGTTTGACATTCTACAAGGCCTAAGGGTGTTTAAAAATATTAGTGCAAGTTTCATTCACTTATGATTGGATTATCACCTTATTTTTTTGCTTTTCAATTAAGAACTTAGACTTAAAATTAATTTTTTTAAATATGTTTATCCATCAATAAAGGATGGAATTTACTAATAAGAAAAATCAAGAAAAATCCTTTTATAATAACATTAAATAATAGTCTTCAGGTATTAATTCATCTCTTTATGGATATTATCCATTGTTGAAGATATTTTTTTCCAAGACACCTTATAAAACTCTATTATCAGAATATCTCTATCAAAGAATGTTTTTTTCCCCCTAACAAGAAACAACCATCATAGCCTAGTAAAATTCTAACATCAAAGCTTTATTTGAAGAAGCAAATATCCTAAAAAATAGAAACTCTGAGCACGGATTGAACTTACGTTTAAAATCTAGATATAAGTTGTTAACATTAAAATAAAAATGAAAAACAGAACAAGAAGTAAGAGGGGGGGACAAAGAAAGAAAATGGATGAAGAAAGGGCTACCGCCTAAGAGGGTGGCAAAGAGATTGTAGTCTGATGATAATAAAGAGAAGGATAAACATTTATTTGCAGAAAAGTTTTGGGAAAGAGCTTTACTTAAATATAATTTAAGCTTACTAAATTGACTGTAAATATTTTTGGATAGTTATTTTATTTAATAAATAATCAATATGAATATTATCAAATAGAATTTGAAGCCCACCCGAATTTAATACATATATATAATACTTAATACTGACATAAATCACATATGTATAACATTTATCATTTAATTTACATATGGAAACTTCAAATATATATCAACTATTTTATTTTTTATTAAATAATAAATACTCATATTAATACCCAAAACCTGATGAATAATTTATAGATATTTAAATTTTTTATTTTGGTAAATAATAGGATATGAATATCAAAAAATTTATTTGTGGATATTCATTCCCATCCCTAAATAAAATTAAATAAGAAAAAGCTTTCTGATTAGGGCTGGTAGCACATCTCATTCTAACAACGGCAGATGGGTTTCCAGATATTTTTCTTTTAATTGAAACTTCATACAAATAGATGTTCAAACGAGTGTGGGTTTTATAGAAAACAAGTGGATTGAAAGGAATTCTTGAGAAGGAAAACCGTCATATGTGTTCGTATAAAAATTTCGTATAGCGACATGGGCCCACTTCTATGGAATTATCAAAGAATGACAGATAGCAACCCTTTCCCATCGACCACCTATCTCTCATGCCAAAATCAAAACCCTAAAGTTGGTTTTTGATTGGTGAGCACCATTATCAAAACCCAACAATTCCATTCAGCAATATGCTCGCACAAAGAGAAAACAAGACTTGCACATAACTGCACAGAAGCAAGGAGGACAAAATGTTGCTTTCAAAACTTAAAGAGAGTTCTAAGAAATGCCTTTAAGATTTTTCTACCCTCTGCTTCATCCAAATTCATCTTAATTTCCCGAGTTCTCGACAACAGGATGCCATTGCGTTGTGTTCTGTTGAGGAAATTGTGCGTAAACGCAGGTACTAGGCTAGCACATTCCTCTCGAATGGCCTCAGGGAAAAAGACAGGGAAGGAAAGAGAGAATCTAAGAGGAATCACTAGTTAACTAACAACTAGCCAAAGTTAATTCCAAAGGAAGTTATGCCGATTGTTCTGGAAGGAACGAAGTTATTTCCAAGGTATCGTAATTGATCTACTAGGTCACATTCTCTACCTTCGTCGGGGGTCAAGTAATTTCCCATTATTTACTAGCGAATGGAAAGACGAGGGCAAGCATTAAGATGTGAAGATGAAAATTTATACACATTTAGGAGGAGAGGACAGAAGAACATTGATGGAGGAGTGTATTCCATTTCCTTCAAGTAACAAGTTCTTTACCCACAACAACGACTGAAGTCACATCAGAGGAAGGCTCAAGACGCGTTTGCTTTAACCAAACCAAACTTGCACATGGTGTGGGGTTGGGTTTGTTAATGCTCTGTGTTGCATGTGGGTTCGAATCTTGCATCTTTTGTCCATTTTATGACACAAAAGATAGATCTTCGGATTCCTACAACCTGAAACAGGGAAAAACAAGCACTGCATTGGATGCCTTGCGCCATTATCTTCCCTTTTCACTCGGTTCGGTTGTGGGGCTCTGATGATTCCTCGTGATATGTGCTCATTATGTACCTTTATGTGGTAAGTTTGGTGGATGACTCGCTAGAATTTGTCCTTCAATGGCTCGTGCTTTCTTATAATAAAACCTTGAACGGTGAGAGATCTTCCCCTAACCTTGCTCCTAGACCCTAGCCCTATAATTTTTGTCTTTGATTCCGAATTCGCAATGCTGTCAAGCTATGCAGAGCCAGAAACATGAAATCTTGCAAAACATGGTGATAGAAAAAAAAAAAAAAGTAATTAGGACCAAAAAGAAACAACATAAATTGTTCTATGTTAACTCTCAGATAAAACAATGAGGAAAAGACAAATTTTGAAAGAGAAAATTGTTGATTCACAAGTTGAGATTTCCATGACACAGCAAAGAAAATTCTTAATTGAGTTTTTAAACCCATGATTTGTATCCAAAATCATCTTTAAAAATGCATCAAATTGTAGCTTCTTCAAAGCCATGGTTTTATGTATATAGAGTTCCAAAAACCACTCTTTTTAACTCATAACCTGTTTTTTCCAATTTCAACCATACTTTGTGCTTTTTAATTACGGGTTCCAAACAGAACACCAATCTTAGAAGCTCCAGTAAACCTTTTATGATTTTCATTTCAGCAGGACCTAGAAATTTGTTCGTCACAGCGTTCCCTAGACCACAAATGGATAAAAGGTCTTGGGTCATAAAGTTTTTAACCATATGGGCTACTGGACCGGAATCTTCAGAATTTCAGACAGCCCAACACAAATTGGGCTACTTCACAAGAAAACATAAGAGGCCTGTCCGGATTATTGAATCCTCTTATACAGGCCTGGTCTATGGGTTGAAAAAAGCGAGAGCTTTTAGATGGGCAAGAGATATTTCTGGGTCGCATAAAAAGACGCCCTCGAATTTCTAACATGTTCAATCCAGAAACCTTTCCAACACGCCTCCGTACTACTATTGAACAGAACTTGCCTGTACATCCTATTTCCTCTCTTCTAGGTTAACACAACATAGGCGGCGTGATTCAGATCAAGGTCGAATTAAATTCTTTCTACCGTAAAAAAAAGTGATGATAGCTTGGGTCAACGGGTTAATTTTATTAGCACGTGATTATAGAAATAAAAGTAAAATAATTTTGTAAACTTTAATACCCAATAATCTAATATTAAATAAAAAATATTTATTTAAAATTAATATTAAAAAAAATCTAGTTAAACTAAGTTAACTTAACTAACCTATAACTTCCAATATAAAATTAGAATTAAAAAAAATAATTAAAAAATCAAAATTTAATATAAAAAAATTATTATAAAAATACATGAGTTGATCCAAGTTAATTTTATTAGCCCACTTTTAAAGTAATTTAATGTCAAATGCTAAAATTAAAAGAAATAATCAATGTAAAAAAAATTCAAAAAAATATTTAAATCCACCGAATTAAAAAACTTGAATCAACCGGATTAACATAGTTAACTCACCAACCCTACATAAGATTGGAATAAAAAAATTAGATATCTAAAAAAAACCTAACAAAAAAACCAAATTTAAATAAAAAAACATTAAAAAAAAAAACTCATGCTAACCTAAGTTAAATTGACTAATCCATATTAACTTAACTAACTCGAACTCGGAATAAACCAATATAAAAAAAAAAGCATAAAATTACATTGTTCTAAGGCTAATAATTTAATACAAAATGATAAAATTAAAAAAATTAATTTTATAAAAAAATATTAAAAAAAATCCGAGTTAATCTGGATAACTCAACTAACATGTTAATATAAGATCAAAATAATTAAAAACAATAAGGACTTAATGAATTAAATGTCAAATGATAAATTTTTTTAAAAAATCAAAGTTTAATAAAAAAATCCCAAGAAAAAAAAAGGACAGGCCTAAACAAACTCATGTAATGATATCAAAATTACCCTATAGGTTGACAATCATGAAAAAATAACAATAAAATTTTTATTTATAACATAAAAAATATGAACCAAATATGATATAAAAATAAAATAAAAAAATAATAATTAGAGCCTAAATTGATAAACAAAATAAATTTAAAAAAGGATAAAAAAAATAAAGCAAAATTAGGTAAAAACTAAATTAAATTCAATGTTAAGGGGCACTATTAAAAAAATATAAATAAAAAAAATGATAAGAGAATAGCAAGAAGAAGGCCCAATATTAAATTAAAAAATAAATGCAATAAAATGATGATGGACAAAATTAAAAAATAAATATAAAAAAAGTATAAAAAGAAAAAAATTCAAAAGAAAAAAAAAGCAAATTGGATACAAAAATCAAATGGAAAAAAATATTATGGGACAAAATTTAAAAAAAAATCTAAACTTAAAAATACATTAAAAAAAAATAATCAAAAAAATCAAAAAAATACAAATTAAAATACAAACAAATGACACAACTATTTTCTCGAAGAATTAACACAAATTTCAAGGGTACAAAAGAGAAAAGCAAGGAAAGAAAACAAAACTCCACTACAGCCTAATTGAACTTCCGTCATCCTAATTGAACTTCCGTCATGAGCACGCGCCTCACAACCAAAAAAAGGATGACTCGTTGCTCCCAACACCATCGCGGATAGAGGATTTTGGTTACAATATAGCCCCACAAGCGCCACCCAAAAAACATAAGAGTTGACGCTGCATTACATACATCAATAATTTTTTTAATAATATTTAATTATTTAAAATTAATAAAAAAACCTCTAACTAAATCAAGAAATTACAAAAAAAAAACAAAAAACAAGACTAAAATACCCTTGAAACTAGCCTAGTTTTTTTTATTTTAAGAATAATTTTATCATTTAATTGTTTAAATAATATGAAAAAGACACAAACCATTTCATGCATGTTCACATTTTTTTTTAAAGGTATGGCGTAACTTTACTGGGCAAATTTTTTTATTAAAAAAAAGACAAGCCCCCTACCAAAATCTAGATATTTTTTACTTTTAATGTTACAATAATCATTATATTGTGCAAAAAAAAAAATCCTAACTAATTTGTATCTAATCAATTTTGCAATGATCAATTGATTTCCTGGGGGGAAAAAAATTCTACCGTTAGCTGGAAGCTTCTTATGAGTTTTCTGGTGTGGTGTTTTATTGATGGCTTTTAGTTTTTGGTTAATTAGTCAAAGGATTTCCCACCTTAGCTTCTACTTAGACATAAGAAGATGAACAACTTAACCCACAAAATCGTCACTTGTGCTCAAGCATGACATTCTCGCGATGCCAAACACCTGACGAGTGCTTTCAGGCTGCAATTCTGGGTAGAACAAACAGTTTGTTTTTTTGAGAGCTACAATATAGATATTAAGTCAAATGCTAGTTTGAGTTTGTGTCTCTTCGATACCTAGGTGGATTCAACAATTTCCATTTACAGCATGCATACCAAATGTAATTAGCTTAGTGACATCGTTACCTTCTACATTTATACATGTCCAACATTACTATACTTCTAAGGAACATGAAAGACAACATCAAGGCATCTATAGAAACTTGCGTGTGTATAGCATGAAGATATCAGCAAGCATGAAAAGCAAATCGTATAATTTTTCAGTTTTTTAACCATTACACAATGTGACTCAGCTTATTGTTGTTCTTGATAGTTTTAAAGAGCAACAGAAAAATTATGCATTCTCTCAAACTGCATGTTTCATGTTTATGCTCTCTTGTATAGTTAAGGATACATACCTCAGGTTTTCTTTTTCTTACATTGCTTCCAATGCCTTAATATTTGCATCACTCCCTCACTCAGTGTTGTCTTCCTTTTCTCCTTGAAATTCCAGAGCTCCAGCGCGATGTACCTACCACTTGGGTTATACTCATTCATTTCCTTCAAGGCTGTTGTCACAGCATTAAAAACTTCATCTCCATAATCACTCTTCAGAATTCTCAAGTTTTCATCATCCTCGTTGATTCTTTCCTACAAAGCCACATTGAAGACAGCTTGTTTGGATAGAGAAAATAAAAGGAAAAAAAAAAAAATCTGCTTGCATTTCGTGCAATATTTGAGGGTATGTGCTCCCATGTAAGACAAGTATACGCAGGACCAAAAGCAGCTAGTATCCAGTTATTTAAAGGGCCAATTACCAAAAGCTATTGGCATTTCATAGTTTTTGTGCCTATAGAAGTTCTAGAAGTTTAGACAGGAATAACATGTCTATGTTTATGAACAAGAAGAAAAGCAGGCGAGATTTGGGTGTCAAAAGGCAATTACAACAATCTACTGGCGTTTTATACTTTCTGTGACCATAAAAAGTTAGGCAGGACTAGAAAAACATCTACATTTATTTATGTTATAAACCTATGTTATCATTCAGTTTAAATAGAGCATAAACGATCTGTTTGATCATTTAAATGAATACCTCATTCTTGCCTTCCTTATCAATTATGACCTGAAATGGATGCCAGCTCGGGTCTCAAAGCTGATCTTTCCATAGTGAACACAACTCAAGTGCTTTCTGTTCTGCTTCTCTGCCTAAAAATTTTCTCATGGTTGCCTCATGGAATGGTTTGCTATCAAGATCTCCCATTCTCTTGACACCAATAAAAGCTCTGGTATTCCATTTCCCCAAGTACTATGAAAATGGAAATTAGACTTGCTTCGCATAGCACAGACATTACCTCGTAGGTAAAGATGAAAAGCAAGCATACAATCACAAAACTTTATCCTCTAAATTAGATATTGACTTTGAATACAAACAGTCATATCCTCGATCTGGCCTAACTTTCGAATCTCATACTTAATGACTTTCAAACTCAACCATGTTTGTTTCTAGTACTTGCATTAATTAACTCTAGAGCTTCCTGCAATTCGTCATTAATTTTGCGCTCTTGGACAATAAGGGCCTGATTAAGTTCCTCCAACCCCCTTAATTCTTCTTCCTTCTCCTGCAGTTCCTGTCAAACTGTATCCATTTTTTCCCTAATATCCAGATCTTCATCTTCTCCCATGTGTTTTGTTACTTGTAATGCATTCTTCATGCATCTCCAACTCGAGTGCTTGTTTAGCATCTAGTTTCTTTTCCAGTTCAATTATTTTCTTGAGAAGCTTCTCCTTTTCGCTCTACATTGTCAACCACAAAAAAAGAACCTATTATTTCTCAACCTGATAAACATTTTACTTTCCAACTCAAAAACTTAGTTCAGAAATGAAAGGATGTACCCTTTAATCTTAATACACTTTTGTCTGCCTTTTCCTGCTCCAAGATTGCTGTCTCATTCTATAAGAAATATAAAGCAACTTATCATTTGAATATTTAGGATTACTCCAAAATAACTACAGTATCACCCTAAAAACAGCTCATGCAGGACAGCAATCCATCGAATTATCAACAGAACAGTGAAAAATGAATTCATAAGCTAATTTTAGAAGTTAAACATGCAACAAATTCAGGTACCCTTCACCGCACGCAAACATTACCAAATGAACCAAGAGTTTCAGGGCATCTGGTAGAACTCACATAAAATATTCAATGAGTAATTACGTAAAGGAGGAGGAGGGATACTTTCAGAGATGTTCAAATGAGTAGCTTTGGTCTTTGCCTTTCAAAATTGAAATATCAGCTAAAACATCACAAACATTATATCTTGACTGATGTTGGACCAACTTAGATGTGGATTTATAGGCTGACAAATGAATGTTAATATAGAAGAACTCTTTGATATCTGGCTTAGATCTATCAATTTCAGTCATCTTGCAAAATTCCCAGCACTGCTGGAAATTGACAGCTTTAAGAAAGCCAAAGTGTGTTACCATTTTCTTCTCAAGGAGAAGCTTCGACATCTCATTTTCAATTTGCACCTCACGTTGCTGCAGCTTTTTCTCACACTGCACTAGCTCTTCTCTCTTAGCTAGTAATTGCTGCGTGGCCTTTTCATGCTCTAAAGAGATCTTCGCAAAATGGTCATGTGCAATCTGCTGCATTTTTCTTATCTCTAATCCCAAAAAATTAACAAAGAAACAGGGCATAAGATTTTCCAGAATATGTCGGGAAATTTGAATAATTCAAAGTAAAATCCCACTAATGGTCTTTTTTTGTTTTACCCTTTTGGCAAACTTGCAAAACTGAAACATACCTTCATTGTAAAACTTGACGATAGAATCCTTTTGGTCCATCACCTTGATCAAGGATTGAGTAGTCTCCTCATTTCTGATCTCCATTTCTCTAAGGTGATCGTACTTCTCTTTTAAGGTGCTGGTCAAGTTGCAAAGTAGCTTGGCATCCTTCCTTTGATCCTCCGCTTCTTTTCCACATACAGTTTTTAAATCCCCATTCTTTCTGAGATGCTCTCCTAAGAGACCATTGGCCTTGTAGTCATCATCTCGAGCAATCCATCCGTATAATCTCTGCCCTCGATCTCTCTCTAGAATTGTAACATAATCCTTCTTCCCACAATGATTCAAATCAAAATCCTTCTCAAACATAATAGCGTTATTGAAGCCGTCCCAGTCTTTCTTGAATTCCACAACAGCTAGCCCTGAATGACCAAAGCGGCTCCACAAAGGATGCACCGTAACTGGATCAAACCCTTTTGTTGCTAACTCATGCCTGAGTTTTGAGCCACTTTCCCCAACACGATGTCCATCCTTCACTTGAGTAGGAATATTACCAACAACCCCCATCCAAGGCCAAACAAACAGCCGCTCCCTATCACGTTCACATACAGCAGGAGATTCAGTTGAGGTAGACAGCTCCGAGCTATCCTCCACACAAAGATACCTCCGAACATACCTCTCAAGAGCTTGGTGTCGAGCTTGCTCTCCCCTGGTCCTCCTTTGTGAGCCTCTATCAAGGTTAGAAGCATGTTGGGGAAGCTCCTTCGGATGGTAATATCTCTTCCCAATACAGTAGGGACATCTATAAACTGAATTTGAAACTCTAATTCTTTCCCTCTTCAAATATTCATACTTCCTGAGCTCATGCTCTTCTTGAAACTCGGACTCGCTTGTGTCCCTTTCTTCTGATTTATAAGACATCACAAACCAAACCTGAAACATCACATTATTGTTAGACATTCAGACACCATACATACTCTAAAGAAACTCATTCAATTCATGAATTTTGTGCATTCTATTTTATTTTTTCCAAGCAAGTAGATAATAAAACATCTTAATTACCTAAAAGAATGAACGAGATTAACATTCATGATCAAACACAAGCAAAACTGAATGAGCTTCATCTCAGTCATCAAATTAATTCATTAATCCATTTCTTTTTTTATTTGAATGAAATTCGAATTCATGACAATTTAGTCAACAAAACTCTAATATTTTTAAAAATAGTTTTATATTACTCTCCCCCAAGTAAAGATAAGTTAAAAAAAAATACAAATCTTAATATGTTTGGTTCTTAAAACTATGTTATGCAGTATATAAAATAAAAACGAAAACAAAAAATAACTTTCTTTAATGTGAAAACTAACACATATTCAATACCAAATCTAAACTGCAACAACCTCATTTCCTTTCAGCTAAATAAAACATGTCCTTTTCTTTTCCTGCATTTTCTCAGTAAGCAAACAGAGCAGAAACCCTAACACACTCATTGTTCCAGGTTCATTTTCTATTTTCCTTCATCTTCTACAAAACCAGAAAGATTGCCAGGAGTAGAAGTAACCTGCTGTAGCTATAAAAAGGAACATTCATGAAGAACAACAAAAATAAGGTTACCTTTACAGGATGTAGAGACCTGAAACGACAAGGTCTCCACACGGAAAACGCGAAAATGATAGATTGAAATATGAGAGAAGCTTTTCTTCTCTTTTCCTTTTCGTTAATTTAATTGATCAGACGCCTTTGGTTTTTCAACTTAAGTCACTCTTCCTCACTGATTTTTCAAGTCGGTGCCGTTCATTTTGGCGTGGTAGCAGCAGTCTTTCCTCGCGGGTGTGGAGGAGAATGATGTACTCGCGTTTTATTGGATAGTATCTTCGTCTTTCGGTGACAGTGCGAAGGTGGAATAATAAGAGGGTGAGGGTAATAGATGTAGAAGAAGCGAGTGTTGATGGAGAGTATGGTAAGGGGGGTGTTGCTGGTAGGGCTGCAAGGCTGCGATTTTGTGGGGCCGATGGACACTTGGAGTCTGGAGAGTGAGGGATGTATTGTCCTTGCCAATAGGCATGAGTTTATTTGGAAAGGATTTGCAAAGTTTTGTCTCTATCTATTCTCAAGAAAGAAAACAAAACAACTTGTCTCTATTTATTTATTTTAAGAAATTAAACGCTTCAAATTTACCCAATCATTAAAATTTTAAAATATTAATTTATTAAAAAATTCAAATTAAATTCTCATATAACTTAATGGTATTTTTGAAATTAAAAAAATAAAATTATGTTAATTTGAATTACAAAAAATTGAGAGAAAGATATATTGAAGAACTAAATATTATAGATAGAATTAAAAAGTAAAGATATATTGGAGGTTTGTTTAATTATATGATGATAGATTAAATCATTATCTAATATTTTATTGTTAATGTGGATCAAGCTCTCATCCATAATTTTTTATGGTTTCAACGACGGCGACGGCGACTATTTTATTCAAAAAAAAAAAAAGTGAATGGTAATTTAGTAAATAGAGAGACAAGCCTAACACAATGGAGGATATATATTTTCATAGATTACATAAGCAGACGACAAAAGAAAGGCTGAGCTCTAGCTCTATTTTTGGCACAGATGCAGTGGTCACTGGGTACATGCAAGAATCGATAGCTCCAGGAGGTTTCACCACACGCATAAAACGCTACAAAATACGCGAAAGAATTTTACGTATGAGAATTGTTATTGTTAATATATTTTTTAAATGCGTTGAGTTAGCAAAAGCCGTCTTAGCTCAGCTGGTAGAGCGCATGGCTTTTAACCATGTGGTCGTGGGTTCGATTCCCACAGACGGCGATTATTGGTTTTGCGTGTCATGGGAATCTGGTGTGTTGTATTATTAACCGACTTTTTTGACATTTTTATCCCTGTTCGACTGTTACTCTTTTGCCCCTTCATTCATGCAATCCCTTTCCTCCATTAAGAAAAATCAACGGGCATTAAATCTTGTCTACTAAATGGAAGAATTAATAGTATTTTATTATAAAAAAAATGTCTAATTTCATCGTGAAACTTCAAATCCTGTCAGCTTTTTTTTAACCTTTCTTGTTTCTTAAAATAAAAAATAAAAAACATGAAATACACAAAAGAAGAAGAAGAAGTTATAAATGAATATAAAAACATAGAGGTTAAATAACAATTTATGAAATCATGAGAACTAATTAATTATTTTTATTAAAATAAAGAGTCTGAAATATACCAATTACAGTGCGCTTTTACATTTGCAAAGTAATAACGTAAGACAGGACATTTCGAATACAAATAAGTATTCATTTCAAGATACTCATAGGAAAGGAAAAAAAAAAAAAAAAGACATTCGTGCGAGATTATCTAAAATAATTATAAGAGACAATATTTTTTTTCTTTCGAGGAAATGTGTTTTTTATTGTGACCATATCTGCATTCATAATTATCACGGTTCGGTCCCTTTTTATGGGCAACATATATTCCATATAAATTCAGAAAAAAAAACTTAAATTTTTTTTATTATGATGGTGTTTGTTTACGTGATTGCAATTATATTTTAATTAAAATATAATTTATAGTCATTTGATAAAAAAAAAAAAATTAATTTATTGTGATGATCCCACATAATTTTTACAGTTGAAACACAATTAATAAAAAGCAAATACTGCTTTTCATTCACTATTTATGTTAATTGTACTGTTTAGTGAACAATATAATTAAAATAAACAGTGCAATTTATTGCACTATTCACAGTTAATAATACAGATTTTTTAATATTTATTTAATTTAATTAATATTTTTTTAAGTGTTAATTTTATTAATATTTTTTAAGTGTTAATTTTATTAATATTAAAAAAACTAGTTTAAAGTGAATTAAATTTATTTGCATTGTGATGTGAACAATATTTTTTTCTCGAAAAACTAATATAGAGTGAATTAAATTCACTCACACTATAATATCAATTTTATACCTGATAATATTTTATTTAATTTTATTACACGTTTAAAAAATTATAAAAACTGTAATTCTTATCGAATAAATTTTTTATGTAATGGAATTATAAATAATTTAATAAAATAAAAAAATATTTTATATAAAATATTATTTATTTCATGATATAATAGAAGTAATTAATTCTATAATAATTAAATTTAAAATCATCAGTATTAATATATATTTTTAAAAATTATTTTATAACTTTAATTTCAAAAGTATTTTTAACCAAACACATTAAACTATTTTTTCTTCAATTTCAATTTCAACTACAGTTTTAACCAAACACCTATTTTTTTAAACAAACCTCAACTAAAAGTATTTTTTATAAAATAATTTTTTTTAAACCACAATATCTATTGCAACATCAAATATATTCATATATAAGTGGGAGCAAATACATATAAAAAAAAGTTTTTGACTAAAAAATAAAAAGGAGGAAGGAGAAGAAAAGGTGTGTTCATCTTTGCGCAACGATGATTTGTAACCGATTAAGATAAAATTTTGATATATTATTTCTATCAAGAGCTTTCAATCTAGATGGTTTTGATTGCTGAGAAGGTTTCACCTTTTAAATATTTCTAAAAAAACCTAATTTGTGAGATCTTTTTTTTCCGATGAAATCCATCATCTGTGATGATGAATTAATTTCATGAGTTAATATATATCCTCTAGTTGAATTAGGGAATAACTTTATGATCCTATTAATTAAATTAGTAGAAGAGTTTGGGCGACTATTTCTTTTATGTTGTGTTTTTATTTAATTTTATATTTATTTTTTGTTGATTAGTTGATTCTATTTTAATTACAAAAAAAATAAAAATATTGGTGTATTTTCTCAATAATAATTAAGATAAAATTAGTTAAATTATAAATGATAAATGATAAATGATAAAATATTTTCTTATAATACAATGAGGGTTTAACAATTTATATTGTCAAATTCGCATTGATAAAAGGATACAATTTTGAATAAAATTCAATGCACGTGATTGATAAGTATAAAAAAAAATAGTGGAAGTATATATTTGAACAATTTTGTGAAGTTTTATATCATATCTTTACATATCACAAGGGCAAATCTTGATTGAAAAATATAATTTTATCAATTTAAATAAAAATACTTAATTTTAAATGATATATTAAAGATTATTTATTATACAAAAATATAATAGACCCAACTAATAATGTGAGGGTATATTAAAGATTCACTTAATTATACACAAATTGAACTATTGCTTTAAGTAAAAAAACAAATCCATAATGCCTTCTGGGTTCTTGACGAAGCCATGTAAAGATCATTTCCTTCACAAATATAAATCCATATAATTTTCAGTGTTATTTTAGATTTTAATTATTTTTTCTAATAAGTTTTAGTTTGTTTTTTTCTAAGTCATTTTTATTAAGTAGATTAGATGGTCGTTGATGACCCTTCACCAACAGTTTTGTTTCGACCAAGTCCCATTTTAAATCAGTTTTATTAATGATTAACTTTTTAAAATAAATTGTAGTTTTTTTTTATTTATGTGGGGTGTCTGGACCAGCTTACGCATCACGACTAATCTCCACGGTCCACTGAATATTCTGCAAACCCAATAGGTAGGTAAGATATTGCGAGAATGACAAACATGTATGTCAGGACTCAAACCCATGATAATAAAAAAAATAAGTTTTTTTCATCACTAGACCAAGTACTAAAATACTAAATTATAATTTTTTAATAATTGAGGTTGTGATGTTGGATTTTTATGAATTCTAGTTTTGTTTTTGTAATACATAATAAAACAATAAGAGACAATAGGGAAAGGACGGGTTGTTGCGTTGAAAAATCACAGCAGTGGTCAAGAAAGTTGTTGTTTGAAAAAGGATACGCGCACGCATGTGGAGTGATCGAGAAAGTTGTTATTTGAAAAAGGACACGCACATGTGCATGAGAGAGAAACAGAGAGTTTTTAGGGAACACCGTAAATGATGTTTCTAAAATATTTAATTTTTTTTATAAAAAAATAATTTTTTTATATTTTTTGAATAGCTTTAATGTATTCATTTTAAAATTAATTTTTAAAAAATAAAAAAAATTATTTACATTTCATTACAAAATTAAAAAAAAACAATTATAACCATGTCCTCCAAAAAAAATTAATATAACTTCGTGTCTAGTTTAGATTAAGATGACTTACCATTTAGCTTCCTTAATTTTGCTTGGTGTTTTTATAAATAGAAGAGAAATTAAGGGGGTTACCGGTGAAGGAGTGGTGAACAAGAGTTAGTTAGCTGGGG
This sequence comes from Populus pruinosa, assembly GCA_026413675.1. Classification (NCBI taxonomy): domain Eukaryota; kingdom Viridiplantae; phylum Streptophyta; class Magnoliopsida; order Malpighiales; family Salicaceae; genus Populus; species Populus pruinosa. Next base: position 29,123,420 of record CM048592.1, on the reverse strand, counting down.
GAGGGGGGTTACTTTGGGGATTTTGTAGCATTTTCTTCAAACTCATCAATTTCTTCTTTTCATGTGTCTACCTGCTGGGCTGCATTAATACACATTATTTATTATTTTTAATGATATTCATGTAAATTTTAATTTAAAATTTACCAAATCCTATTTAATTAATATGATTTAAATAAATTAAGGTTAAAGGTAAAATTAATCTTAAAAAAGCTTTGTTTTTCTATTTAAAAAACCCTTAATTTTTCTAGATTTAATTCTTAATTTATGATGGCTAATCAAAGATTGATAACGGTGGAAATTAATTTTTATTAATTTTTTAACTTTCAATATTCACTATAAAAAGAAGGGTGAAGAAAGTATTTCTAACTTGAATTTTTCAGATTTTTTAATATTTTTCTCATTTTATTTTTTGTGTTTTCATTCTCTTTTATATTTTGATTTTTTCTTTCATATATAGAGCTTAAGGTCATACTTTGTTCATAGATATTTAAGTTCTTTTATTTTGATTCAAAAATCTCATTTAAAAATGCATTAAACTAAGAAGATGTTGTTGAAATATTGGGATACATATTGTAAACATACTAGTTGTATAAGTGAGAAGCAATAAAGCATCCATAATAAAAAATTCATACTTGACAACAATAAAAATCTCATTACTTTAAAGTATTTTAACAAGTAAATACTCTCACTTGTTTTAATTTAAGTATAAATATTTTTACTAATAGTATGTATGTGAGGACTTCAAATTAATATCAATTACAAGTTTGGATATATATTCAATATGTATGTTAGTATTCTATTATTATATTTGTGTTGAAAGCATCTTTGTTATGAATTATTATTTTGTATGTTTATAGATTTAAACTTACATAAACTCTAGGCTTTTCTTTAAGATATTTTTTATTTTTAGCATACTTTGTTATGATAAACTAAATATCTTTACTCACTAATTTAATATATTTACAAACTTTGATTAGTAATTTTATTCTTATATCAGACTATCTTAATAATAACAATAATAATAATAATAATAATAATATAGATTAAGTGTGAAAGAGGTTTTAACATATTTAAAATCTAAGTTATAATTTAACTTTCTTTTAAGTTGTTATATTCTCACATATGGATTTAATTTTAATTATGTATGCTTTAATTTATGACCTTTTGGTTTGTTATGAGTTTTTTTATTTTTGTTTAATTTTATAAAGTTGCTATATATGTTTTTTTTTAAGTTATAATTTATCTTCTAAAATTATTTTTCAAGCAATTTGGGTGGTTTGATACATGTTATGTATCTTATTGATTTATATTTTTCTATAAGTGAATCATGTAACTCATTTTTACTTAAAATAGATTCAAGTTGATCATAAACTAATTCGTCAATATGATCTACTTCTTGTAAATCATTATCATCTCCAAGTTGCTTGCAAATGTTGAAAATATTCATCTCCAATGTCATGTTTCCAAATGATAGCTTCATCAGTCCATTCCTACAATTAATCAATGCGTTAGAGGTTGCAAGAAACGGACGTCCTAAAATAACAGGAAATGAATTACATGTTTCAACAGGTTCTGTGTCCAAGACAATAAAATCCACAGGATAAATGAATTTATCGACTTGCACTAACACATCTTCAATTATTCCTCTAGGTACTTTTACTGATCTATTGGCAAGTAAAAGAGATATAGAAGTTGGTTTTAACTCACCTAGATTGAGACTTTGAAAAACTGAATATGGAAATAAATTCACACCAGCTCCAAGATCAAGTAAAGCTCTTTCAATTTTATGTTCTCCAATAAAGCAAGAAATTGTAGGACAACCAGGGTCTCTATATTTCAAAGCATTATTGTTCTGAAGAATGACACTTACTTGTTCTACTAAAAAGGCTTTCTTTTTCACATTCAGTTTCCTCTTCACGGTGCATAGATCTTTCAAAAATTTAGCATAGGAAGGAACCTGTTTAATAGCATCCAGCAAAAGTATATTGATTCTTACCTGTTTGAAAATTTCAAAAATTTCAGAGTTGTGATTGACTTTTCTTTGTTTGGTCATGGCATGAGGAAATAGAAGTGCTGGCGGTGAATCAATCATTTCTTTGCAATTTTCAGATTCAACCCCTTTCTTACCCTCAGAGATTGACTCATCATCTTTCTCATAAGGTTCAAGAGTGAGTTTTTCAATAACCTTACCACTGTGCAGAGTAGTGATTGATTTGATTTGATCCATGTGTTGGCTTCCGGAACTACTTGCATTTGCATTCTATTGCCCCTTGGAATTTTATTGTGGTTGAGATGAAAACTTACCTTTCTCTTGGAAACTGAGAGAAGATGTTAATTTTGCAAGAGTATCTTTAAAATCTGTCATGTTTTGAGCAAGTTGAGTATTGATTGTCTCTTGCTTTTCAATGAATGCATGCAATGTTTCCTCAATATTTCTTCTAGGAGGTGGAGCATAAGGAGGTGCATATCCATGAGAATTTTGAAAATTATGGTGTGCTTGAAATGGTGGTTGTGAAGTTTGTGCATTGTTGTTCTCATTCTTCCAACTAAAATTTGGGTGATTTCTCCAACCAGGGTTGTATGTTTGTGAGTATGGGTTGTGGTTGGTCCTTTGAAAACTGTTTAAAGCATGAGCTTGTTTATGGAGACATTCCTTAAAAGAAGACAAGGTTGGACAATCGTTGGTTGAGTGTTCATTTGTTTCACAGATTTGACACACAATGTTTTCAACAGATTTCAATTGACCACTCTTTTTCAATTCTAGTGCCTCGACTTTTCTAGCTAAAGATGTAAACTTGGCTTGAAGGTCATGATCTTTCTTAAGGTTGTACATACCTCCACTAGATGTATGAGGTTGAGTTTTACTCGGTGCCTCACAAGTCCCCGCAGTGTCCCAATTTTGAGCATTTTCAGCTAACAAGTCTAAGTACTCCATTGCTTCATCAGGGTCTTTACCTTTAAAAGTTCCATTGCATATCAATTCAACCATTTGCCTATCTTTAGGTGTTAACCTTTCATAAAAATGTGAAACCAATCTCCATATTTCAAAACCATGATGAGGGTAAGTACCAAGCAAGTCTTGATACCTATCCCAACGTTGGTAAAATGTTTCTCCTGGTTTTTGAGTGAAAGTGGTGATTTGTCTTTTGAAAGAGTTTTTTCTATGACATGGGAAAAACTTCTTTAAAAACTGTTGTTGCATTTCATCCCAAGCACGAATGGATCCTGGTCTCAAATTTTGTAGCCATGTTTTAGCTTTATCTTTTAATAAAAAAAGAAAAAAGCTTTAATCTGATGGTGTTCATACTACAATTTAAATTATTATATGTGTTGCAGACCTCCTCAAATTCCCTTAAATGCAAGTATGGATTTTCCAATTCTATGCCGTGAAAAGAAGGTAAAAGTTGAATAATGCCTGGTTTAAAATTAAAATGAGATGCATCGGGAGGAAAAACTATGCATGACGGTGCACTTGTTCTTGTGGGATTTATATGGTCTCTAAGTGTTCTAGCACGATTATTCTCCTTATTCTCATTATTAAGTGATTGATTATCTTCTTCGGCCATATTTTCTGAAAATGATGAGGATACCCTACAAAGTCTACCACTTGATGTACGTGACCACACTCTCATGCACATGTAGGAATAGAATAAAAGGAAAAAGAAAACAAAAGAAGAAGAAACAAGAGAAAACAAACAAAGTTATATACAAGAAAAGTGAAAAGTGAAAAGAGAAAATAAAATAAATATTATAATTTATACAAAACTTACCTCCCCGGCAACGGTGCCAAAAACTTGACACGACTAAAAGATTGATGTCTTCTCCCAAATGTAGGAGTGTCAAAGTAATAAATAACCCGGTAAGACCGGGGTCGAACCACAGGGAGGTTAATTGTACAAATTATAAATAATAATAAAACAACAGCAATAATAATAGTAATAACAATAATAACAATAACAATAACAATAATAATAATAATAATAATAATAATAATAATAATAATAATAATAATAATAATAATAATAAAGAAAAAGAAGGAGAAGAAGAAGAAGAAGAAGATGAGAACTTTGAGATGGAATATTAATGTAACGATTAAACAATGATAATAACAAATGTCAAGGTTAGAGGATCCACTAATGGTATGTCAAACAAGTATAGTATAAACTCGTATTATTCAATTGGAAACCACACACAAAGGAGGTTCCAATCAGATTATAGATTGTTAACATGATTACATTAGTCATCTTATTCGATTAATGCTAATACTTGTAAATCTCGTCAAGCATTTATGATTATAACTTATGTTAACAACAAATCAAGTTCCTTTCATAGCTCAGGCGTCGGTTATACCATACAGTATGGGCTATGAAAATGTCAAGCATTTGTTGTATCAAGTGATATACAACATAAATCAAGATTAGTCATTTAACAAGCAAAGTATTAACGAGTCAACAAGATAACAAATAGAAAACATGTTAGTATCAAACATTAAAGTTCATATTAAGTTTACACTATAGTTATTCTTACACCATTAGTGTAACCTTTTCACTTTGACATAATAAACTTAGCTAGACATAATAAAAAAAAGAAAAATAAATAAATAAAATAAGAACATAAATAAGATAAAAGTTAACTATGTAAATGAAAGACATAAACTTGATATTAATGAAAGCAAAGCATAAACATTACAAAAAAATACAAAGAGAAAGCAAAAGCATGATCTTGATCTGGAGACCAAGAAGCCTAAATGCATGGCAAATGCCTCATTTTATAGGCCAAAATTAGGAACTATTGATTTGATGACTAATTGATGAGTGGGTGGCCAACTCTTGACTTGGTGACAATCTTTATCTTCTCTTGTCTGCCCAAAACGTCATTGATAACGTCAAAATTAGAGCCACTCAAAAACATAAAAGTTGTAGGCAATTGTCTCAGCTTTCTTGTGTAAAACATTCAGCTCATTTGGACTTCTAGAACTCTAGATATGGCCAAAATACTGAACAGTGCTCGGGCTGAAGGACAAATTCGAGCTTCTTTGTTGTTGCTATAATTTGGACTTGAAAATAGCCTTTTTAGATCTTGGGCTCCTATGAAAGTTGTAGGCCTATGTCTTACCTTTCCAGCCATATAAAGTAGACCTAAATCTGAGATCTATAGCTCCAGATATGACCTAATTACCGAATAGTATTCCAGTTTGGATTGCACCGACATCTCTTTTTTAATTTTGGTCATCTCTTTGCCCTTGTAATTTAAGTTCTTAAAGTCATCAATCAATCCTTTCATTTATATGATAGGCCTGTATTTAAAATGAATATTTACCAGAAATTAAAGGTATCTTATATTATTAGATATATTATTATAAAACATGCTTTAGTTAAGGAGTTATTGATACTTCAAGTGCAAAATGATGATATAAAATCATGATAAAAATGCACTTTTAAGTACTAATCAGTTATTTTAGGTTGGTTTTTAGGTGAGATAAAGGCTAGATTTTTACTTTAAGAAAGGCTAAAACTGAAGGTTGTTGGAGTGATTTAAAGAGCAATTTTGTGACGGGTTTGAGTGGCGCTTCAATGGTTAAAATTAGTGTGATTTAGAGGGTGTAATTAGGAATGAACAAAAAAATTAAAAAACCAATTAAACTGAAAAAAATTGAACTAAAAAAAAACAAATAAACCAATTAAAAAGCTTAAGCAAAAAATCGATTCAATTCAGTTTCAGTTTTTAAAATCTTAAACTAATGGAACCACACCGAACCAAACAGGTTCAACTAACATTTAAACCTACTATAAAAGGAAATCCTAAACTTAAACTTCACAATCCCTGAGGTCTCGGTAGTCCCCTTTCTCCAAAATGCCTTTCAAGTTGCCCCCCTCTCTCTCACCACTCTCCTTCTTTAATTCTCTCATTATTCTTTAATTCTTTAGATCAAAGCTCAAGCCTTCAAACAATTATCACCAAAACTTTTGATACCAACATCACCCTAAATTTTCAATTTTTTCCTCTTTAGTACTATATTTGTCTTGACATGTGAACGCTTCATGAAGAGATAGAAAATTTTCTTTTATATAAAAGTTATTTGCATTTTTTCCACATGTTTTTGCATAAAAAGGATGTGCATTTCTTTTATCTACCTTGGTTTCATGGATTTTCCGAGCTATTTTTACTTTTTTATGAGTTAATGGAAATCTTGTTAGCTAGGATTATTATTTGTACTTGTACATGGCTGAAATTCTTGGCATTTAAACTAATCAATTTGTCATCGATCTTCTTCACTTTGTTGTTGTTGTCATTAACTTACTTTTTATATGAAACAAAATTGGATTATCAATTTTTTCAAATTTTTTCCTAATTAAGCAAACCAAACCGAACCCAAAATGGTCGATTTGAACTGGTTTTGGTATGGTTTCGATTTTAAATTAAAAAATAAAAATTTAGTTTGGTTGATTTTTAAGTGAAAACGGAATCAAACCGAAATTGTTTACCCCTAGATTTAATGGCTAATGATTCAAGGCTATTTTGAGGTTGTTGTGGGCTTATCTGAGGGTTGTTTTGTGGTTCTTTGGAGGGCTACTTCAAAGCTAATTTAAAAGGTTATTTGGTGATGGTTTGAAGGGATGTTTCAATCTATTTCGTGGTGGATATTATGACTATTTTAGTCTAAAAAATAAAAGAAAGATGTGCGCTTCATATGGGTATTTTATGGTGGAAATGGTGGGCTCGTGTGAGATGAAAAATACAAAAAAATTATTGTGTTGTTGGAAAATAAAAGAAAAAAATGTTGTAATGATGACAAAGGTGATAGTGTTTTGTATAGGGGTTGGTGATTGGTAGTAATGAGAATTTCTATAGATAAGATGGAGTAGTAAGAAGGAGATGGTAAAAAAAAAATAATAATAATAAAATTCAGCTAGGAAAGAGTGAAGAAAAATCTCAAAGGAGCACCAAAATTTTGTTCTCTCTTTCTTGTTCCATTCGATAATTCCTCCTCTTCTTCTTTCTTTTAATCTCTCTTTTATTTTATTTTTTCTTATCACATTATCTTCTCCTACCTTCTACAAACTTTCTTTTTTTCTCATTAATTTTTTTAATTATTTTCTCTTTATCTCTTAGTTTGCCTGCATGATTTTTTCAAAATTTTTACCTACATGATTTTTTTTATTTTTTCATTTTTTCCCTTTAATTTGAAACTTTTATGTTTTAGTTTAAAACTTTATTTTGTTTAAAATTAAGTTTTTAAGTTTAAAAGAGAAGAAAGAGTCACTAAAAAATAACAAAAGAGAGAAAACAGTTGATTGGTCAAATTTTGAGAACAAAGATATTGAAATTTGGTGTTTGATTAGTACTTAAAAATATATTTTTATTAAGGTTTTATATCATCATTTTGCACTTGAAGTATCAATAACTCCTTAACTAAAACATGTTTTATAATAACATATTTATTAATATAAGATACCTTTAATTTATGGTAAATATTTATCTTAAATGCAGGCCTATCACATAAATGAAAGGATTGATTGATGAGTTTAAATATTGAAATTGAAAGGATAAAGAGATGACCAAACTTAGAAAATAGGTGCTAGTGGAATCCATCTGGAGTTGTAGATTTCGGATTTAAGTCTACTTTATATAGCTGGAAAGGTAAGACATAGGCCTATAACTTTCATGTACAATTTAGAAAGGTCATTTTCAAGTTCAAATTGTAGCAACAACAAAGAAGTCTGAATCTGTCCTGCAACCCAGATATTGTTCAGTGTTTATCCCATATCTTGAGTTTTAGAAGTCTAAATAACCTCAATTTTTTTTTTAGAAAGTTGAGATAATTTTCTAGAACTTTTATTTAGAGGTCTAGTTCAAATTCTAACATTATCAATAATATTTTATTCAGATAAGAAGATAAGGATTGTCACCAAGTCAAGATGTGGTCACTCACTCATCAATTAGTCATCAAATCAATAGTTTTTAATTTTGACCTATAAAATGAGGTATTTTTCGTGCATTTAGACATCTTGGTTTCTAGATCAAGATCATGCTCTTTCTTTCTCTCTTTGTATTTTTATAATGCTTAAGTTTTACTTTAATTAATATCTTGTTAATGTCTTTCATTTCCTTACCTTTACTTAGTTAACTTTTATTTTATTTATGTTCTTATCTTTTTTATTTATGTTTCTCTTTTTTACTATATTTAGCTAAGTTTATTATGTTAAGGTGAAAAGGTTACACTAATGGTATAAGAATAAGTATAGTGTAAACTCAACATGGACTTTAATGTTTGATACTAACATGTTTTGTATTTATTATCTTGTTCACTCTTAATACTTTGTGTGTCAAATGATTAATCTAGATTTATATTATATAACATTTATTACAACAAATACTTGGCACTTTCATAGCTCAGCCGTATAGTATAACCTACACATGTGCTATGAAAGAAACTTGATTTGTTGTTAATATAAGTTATAATCATGAATACTTGATAACATTTACAAGTATTAGTATTATTTGAATAAGATAACTAATATACTCATGTTAACAATTTATAATCTGATTGGAACCTCATTTGCGTGTGGTTTTTATTTGAGTAATAAGAGTTTATACTATACTTATTTGAAATACCATTAGTAGATTCTCTAACCTTGACATTTGTTGTTATCATTATTTAATCCTTACATTAATCTTTCATCTCAAAGTTCTCATCAACTTCTTCTTCTTCTTCTTCTTCTTTTTCGTCTTCTATTATTATTATTATTATTATTATTATTATTACTACTACTACTACTACTACTACTACTACTACTACTGTTACTAATATTATTACTACTATTATTATTATTATTAGTGTTAGTGTTACTATTAGTGTTACTATTACTATTATTAGTGTTGTTGTTGTTATTTTTGTTGTTATATTGTTGTTATTTATAATTTATACAATTAATCTCCTTGTGGTTTGACCCCGGTCTTGTCGGGTTATTTATTACTTCGACACTTCTGCACTTGGAAGAAGATATTAATTTTCTAGTCATTTCAGTGCCCATATATTTCTCTTAATTAAATAAATTTCAATGAGGTGTTTTTGAGCTTTCATATTGATGAAAAAAAATAGAATGAGATTAAGAAAGATTTTATTTTATGTTTTTAACCGATTTATAGATGTTTTCAGTATGATAAAGCACTATATTAAAGTTGTAAGGGTGTTTATTAGGTGTGTGTTTTTTTTAATGAAAATTAGTATAAAAAAATTAGATAAAAAATCTTCTTATTTTGTCTAAAATATTGTTATTCCAATGTTATTTTTATAAAAAAAGAAAAACACTAAACCAATGTTATTTTTTAAATTAAACCAGTTTTTTTTATTAGATAGTCATGTCCTAGTTTCACTCTCTAAGTTGCTCGGCCACACTAATCAATTCTCACTTCAACTATTTTAAAATCCAGTGGATAAAAAATAATATTTATAATTCATTATGTTATCTTTATAGATTTAGGTAGTATTTAAGATTTTGGTAGTAATTATTTTTTAAAAAAAATCACTTCAAAATATTTTAAAATAATATATATTTTTTAATATTTTTAAATTATTTCTCAATCGAACTTTATAAATCCTGTACTACACTAAAGTCATCGAAATATTTAGAGACAAAAAAATAAACCAATGTATATAACAATTATCAGTAGCTCTTAGATGCCCTCCAAGACATGTTCTCTTGCTTCAGCTTCACCATACGTACGGGCTCCATAAATTAATAACTAAGATTCGGTATATTTTTTCTGATGCATTTGTAAAGGGTATTTTAGTCATTTACTCTTTATTGAATTATTGTTACAAGCAACTATTTGAACGAGAAGACGATTATGGATCAAAAGTGAATAATGGAGCAATGTTTGTGCCTCCCTATGAGGACAAGAATGGTGATTGGATGATGTTGGGGAATGTACCATAGAAGTAAGTTTTCCAAAGTGGCTTTGAAGATTATAGCAACTTTTTTTTTATTTTAAAAATATTTTAAAAAATAATTAGTTTTGTTATTTTAAATTAGTTTTTAAAATTTTTAAATCATTTTGATGTAATAATATTTTAAAAAATTTAAAATTATTATTTTAATATATTTTTAAATAAAAAATATTTTTAAAATACAATCATTACATTTCTTTATAGCTAAATACTTTAAAATAAAAGGCAACAAGATATTTAACTCATGTTTTTTCTTATTAAAAAATGAATAACATTGCATAATAGCTCTCTATATTAATACGCGGAGAGCAGACTAGGAATCCCTATAAATGACTCACTTTCGTATCACGAGCTTGATCACAATCAATCATTCTCTTAACATACAAAAGAAATGTTATTGACGAAGGTAGCCGTCCCTTTTCTAATTCTTCTCTTCTATTCATCTTTTATCTTTTCTTAGACAGCTCTTCCCCTCCAAACACCAATCCAGAAGGACCATTCAACCAGCCAATATGTCATCATTGCATACCTATAAACCCCCATCAAGCTTACCAAATTACTCTTGGACCTTGGTGCTACATACACCTAGGTAAACTACGACAGCTACACTTCTTCTACTTGCCAGCATGTTCCCTGTAATAGTTCCATTGCTAATTTACTCGGCGCTTATGCTTGCTTGGACCTTTGTGACTGTCCACCAGGTCCAAATTGCGATAACAACTCTTTCCTCTTATTCCTCAATAAACCCATCAAGCCTATTGACTACAAAAAGGTGAAAGGCCTTAACACTGCCCTTATCAATTCTTTTGCCTTGTCCAACACTCAAGGTATTATGTATAGTCCTATACCATGTGATGGTAAAACCACCATATTAATTGTCAAGAGACAGCAGCATAACTGTCTCTTGAAATTAAAAATGTAATGTTATTGCAATAGCATTATTATTAAATAAAAGAGAAAATAAGAGAGAAGAGAAAAGGGAAGGAAGAAGAGGCAGCATAACAGTCTGTCTTCTTTTCTTAATTTCTAATTTGTTCATTGTTGGATCGGGCTGATATTTTAACAGTAGCTTCTAGACACATTACTCTTCATTCTGAATGAATGGATCAAATATTGATGGTGTGGAAGCTGATCGTTTTAATAGAAAAAGAGGTTATCAGTGTTGTGAGCTTTTCTCAAACATTTCTCTCTTTAATATTGTTATATTCCAAGAATAAGTTGTCATTGATGATATGTATGCTATGGCCCTTAGTTGAATCTAAGAAAGAACAGTTGTGAATCTATTATTTATTGATAGTGAAAGTTTTTAAGTGGACTACGGTACCTTAATTTTTCCCGCATCAGGTTTTTCACGTAAAAATCTTGGTATTGATTTGTGTGATTGTTGCTTTATATTTGTTGATTGGTTGATTTTGATTTTGATTGCATAAAGAAAAAAAAGAATTGGAACTTGTGAACTATGAATTGATCCGGGTAGATTGGTTTCCGGTTATTTGTTCCTAGTTTTCCCAACAAAGTGGTGTCAGAGCACTGGTTATGTAAAATGAATTTCTTATACAGTTAAAATAAAAAAGGAAGATTTGGGCATGATAAAGCTCACTTCCTTTAATTATTTTCTATAGAAAAAAATGATGGAGGATCACTTATATTACAATGATCTGGCTTTGCAGCTTGAGTGTAAAGAATAAAAGCTTGATGAGATGGATGAGGTAAAATGGAATGGGCTTAATAGAAAGGTGACTACTTATATTAGAAAATGGGTATCTTTTAAGTCTATTAATTATATTTCTCAAGAATATGATTGTTATATAGTTTGGAAGATGTTGGAAGAAACCTTTGCTAAGAAAAGTGCACAAAACAAGGTTTTTATAATTAGAGACCTTGTGAATTTGAAGAATAAAGATGGTGAAAATGCTTTAGTGCATATAAATGAATTCCAAGGGTTCTTGAATCAGTTATCATTGATGAATCTTGAGTTAGCAGATGAGATGCAAACATTAATTCTATTGAGTTCATTGCCAGATAATTAGGAGACTTTGGTGGTGTCACTTAGTAATTCTACTCTAAATGGAAAGATCACTTTGAAAACAGTGAAGGATAGTATCCTCAATGAAGAGAAGAGAAGGAAAGGGATAAGCATTTCTAAGTCTCATGTACTTGTTACAAAAAGTTAGGGAGAAGTCAAAGTAGATTCTCTTACGGAAAGTAAGATAGAGAATCCAGTAATAGAAAAGGCAAATGTAAGCCAAGAGGAAGATCTCAGTTAAAGAAGGGAATTAAATGTTATTATTGTGACAAGCCTGAGCATATTTAAAAAGATTATAGAAAGTATGAAAGAGATAAAAAGAGTAAAGATAAAGATAAGAATGAAGAGAATGGTATAGCTACAGTTGTATTTAATGGTGAAGTTGCCATTATTTGTGATGATGGTTGTGTTAATCTTGCATGTCAAGATGCCACCTAGGTTGCAGATTCAACAGCTTCTTACCATATCACACCCCGACATGATTTTACACATCCTACACTGCTGGTGACTTTGGTCAAGTTAGGATGGGAAATCAAGGGATGGCTAATGTTGTGGGAAGTGAAGATATTTGGTTGGAAACCAATACTAGGTGCAAGTTGCTACTCAAATATGTTGGGCATGTATCTGATATACACCTACATTTGATCTCTATAGGTACTTTTGATGAAGAAGGCTATCACAATTACTTTGAAGATGGTAAATCGAAGCTCTCCAGAAATTTTTTAATTATTGTTAATGGGAAGAAGATGGGTCTTTACATGTCACAAGCCAAGGTGATAAAAAAAGAGGTGAATGCAATTGAAGATTGCTCTACTGATTTATGGTATAAACAACTTGGACATTTAAGTGAGAAAGGTCTTAGCATCCTTGCTAAGAAGAACTACCTTCCATTAAAAGGTATGAACTTGAACACATGTACTCATTGTTTAGTTGACAAACAACACAAAGTTGCTTTTCAAATATCACCTTCACATAGAAAATCACATGTTCTTGATTTAGTTCATACTGATGTTTGCTTTATGATTGACAAGTCTCTTAGTGGTGCATTGTAATTTGTTAGTGACACAACTAAAAGGTTGATGTCTTCTCCCAAGTGCAGGAGTGTCGAAGTAATAAATAACCCGGCAAGACCGGGGTCGAACCACAGGGAGGTTAATTGTACAAATTATAAATAACAATTATAAAACAACAACAATAATAACAACAATAACAACAAGAATAATAATAATAATAATAATAATAATAATAATAATAATAATAATAATAATAATAATAATAATAGTAATACTAATAATAATAGTAGTAGTAGTAGTAATAATAATAATAATAATAAAGAAAGAGAAGAAGAAGAAGATGATGATAACTTGGAAATGGATAATTAATGTAAGGATTAAACAATAATAATAACAAATGTCAAGGTTAGAGGTTCCACTAATGGTATATCAAACAAGTATAATATAAAGTCTTATTATTCAATTGGAAACCACACATAAAGGAGGTTCCAATCAGATTATATATTGTTAACATGATTACATTAGTCATCTTATTCAATTAATACTAATACTTGTAAATCTCGTCAAGCATTCATGATTATAACTTATGTTAACAACAAATCAAGTTCCTTTCATAGCTCAGGTGTCGGTTATACCATACATTATGGGCTATGAAAGTGCCAAGCATTTGTTGTACCAAGTGTTATACAACATAAATCAAGATTAATTATTTAACAAGCAAAGTATTAAAGAGTGAACAAGATAACAAATATAAAACATGTTAGTATCAAACATTAAAGTCCATATTAAGTTTACATTATACTTATTCTTACACCATTAGTGTAACCTTTTCACCTTGACATAATTAACTTAGCTAGACATAATGAAAGAAAGCAAAATAGATAAACAAAATAAGAACATAAAAGTTAACTAAGTAAAGAAAAGGAAATGAAAGGCATAAACTTGATATTAATGAAAGTAAAGCATAAACATTACAAAAAATACAAAGAGAGAAAGGAAGAGCATGATCTTGATCTGGAAACCAAGATGCCTAAATGCATGGCAAATGCCTCCTTTTATAGGCCAAAATTGGGAACTATTGATTTGATGACTAATTGATAAGTGGGTGGCCAACTTTTGACTTGGTGACAATCCTTATCTTCTCTTGTCTGCCCAAAACGTCATTGATAACGTCAAAACTGGAGCCAGGTGCAAACATGAAAGTTGTAGGCAATTGTCTCAGCTTTCTTGTGTAAAAAATTCAGCTCATTTGGACTTCTAGAACTCCCGATATGGCCAAAATACCGAACAGTGCTCGGGCTGGAAGACAGATTCGGGCTTCTTTGTTGTTGCTACAATTTGGACTTGATAATGGCCTTTTTAGATCTTGGGCTCTATATGAAAGTTGTAGGCCTATGTCTTACCTTTCCATCCATATAAATTGGACCTAAATCTGAGATCTGTAGCTCCAGATATGGCCCAATTACCGAATAGTGTTCCGGTTTGGATTGCACCGACATCTCTTCTCTAAGTTTGACCATCTCTTTATCCATGCAATTTAAGTTCTTCAAGTCATCAATCAATCCTTTCATTTATGTGATAGACCTGCATTAAAAATAGACATTTACCATAAATTATAGGTATCTTATATTATTAGATACATTATTATAAAACATATTTTAGTTAAGGAGTTATTGATACTTCAAGTGCAAAATGATGATATAAAACCATGATAAAAATGCACTTTTAAGTACTAATCACACCCCTCAACCAGCTTATTACTAGTCCCTAGTAATTAAAGCGTTAAAACAATTTGTAAATTTCACAAAGCAAGGTATTCATCATTTAACTTCCATTAATCTATCCAGATAAACAAACTCTCATTAAATTTATATATCTACTCAATACCACTTAACAAGATATTAATAAACCTTTCTTTTGTGCTCAATGTATCAACACATAATTATGGGGCTTTTCTTGGAAGAAAACAAAATTTTTGTTCTAATGTTTAAGGTTAACTTCCTTGGGTTGGGATTACTATTTTTGTCTTTTTTTTCTTTTTTTTTAACTCTATATACATATACTTTAAAAACATCATGCATCTTTAACCCATGTAACGAGCTTTCAGCTAATGACTCCCAGACCAGTTGGTCTTAGGGCATTAGGTGTTAAGACACCCCAACGAGCTTAGTAACTCGGGTCGCAGATACTGATATGTAGATAGTGCAATGTTTGATTGCCTTAAGCTTTTCTCCTCAACCCATGTAACAAGCGTTGGGCCAATAGCTCCCAAGTCAGTTGACTTTAGGGTATTAGGTGTTAAAACACCCCTTCGGGCTTAATTGCTTAGGTTAGGGAGGCTACGAAATCAAACTTATCTACATTTTTATTATCATCATTTTTTTTTCTTTTTTTTTCATGTTTTTTTTTTAATTATATACAATCCCTTTCCCTTAGTTGTTACCTTTAACAAAAGAACATAAATAATGTAATAATCCAATATGCAACCCACAATCATATGTTAAAGTGTGTGTGTGTAAAATAAGGTTTAAGAATACATGTTAAATAAGTATATGAGCAGAATTAAGTGGTAACAATACGAGAGTTTGTAAACCTGAATATTTCAGGAAGTATTATAATAGACCTTGTTAAGAATGATTACTAAGATGCGTCTCAAGAGTCACTTTAACAAAAAAACTCCTTTACTCTGCCATCCTAGTAACAACAATTATGCACATGCTTTATGAAATGAAAAATATTTTTTTTTTATCAACTACTACCCTCTCCCCCCAACCAAAACGAGACATTGTCCTCAATGTTCTAAGGTAGAAAGATAGAGTATAGAAGATATCACCTGAAATAACGAACACTGACAAAACCAGAAACACACTGAAACAAAAATAAGAAATAACAAAACATAATAAAACCAAAAGACACAAAAATTCACAAATGAAGGCTCAAATCCAATCTAAGCTTTTTACGGTTTTCCTTAGATGACCAATTTATGCGACTCATGGAAGGATCAATCACAGGAGTGAAAGATTGTAGTTGGTCAATCAATTGTTCAGTAGTAGTAGCAGAGATTATGATTTGGCGTGCAGATGATGTTAGAAATTCCTGTTCCACAGCATGATCAAGAAAAGACAACAACTTATCATAATAACCATTAACATTTAACAAACCTATGGGTTTATGGTGAATGTGCAATTGAGCCCAAGAGGAAATATGAAAGATCTCTTCCAATGTGCCTAGACCACCTGGTAAAGCAATGAAGGCATCAGCATGGTTAAACATTGCATTCATTCGAGCCGACATTGTGGAGACCTGAAGTTCCTCTCCAATTGTTTTTCCAATGATGTCCCCTTGTGCCAAAGCTTCAGGGACGATTCCTAAAACTTGACTACCTCCTAAAAATACAGCTATTGACACACCTCCCATTAACCCAAGACTGCCTCCCCCATACACTAAATGAATCTTTCTCTCAGCTAGCACCTGACCAAGATGATTTGCTGATTCTAAAAACTCTTTTTCTTTCCCAGGACTAGATCCACCGAAAACACAAATATTTCTGATTTGATGACTTGAGGAACTTGCCATTTCTACACACTTCTGTATTTGTTGAATGTATGGGTTGAGTAGAAATGAAAGGAAGGAAAAGAGGGTTTTATAGATGAGAAATTAGAAAGGCAATCATAACACCTATATGTAGGCCAGCTGGAGTCTCACACACTCTCTCTCTCTCTTTTTATTTATTTATTTACTTTTGAAAAAAAAACATGTGTATGTACAGGTAGTTGTGATTGTGGCTCACATCTTCCCTTGGTTTTACGTCCAAGAACGGCTTAAACGCCCTCTATAGGTCGGGGATAGGCTTCCCATCCAGTTTTCTTAAAAACTGGCAAACAGGGTCTTTTTTAGTCAGATTCCCAAGACTAAGTCGATCATGTTCTTTATGAAATAGTGGCCATAAATCATGAATTGCACGATGCACATCTCCACTAGGATGCGTCTCAAGAGTCAATAGAAGATTATCTAAAGACTCCTTACTTAGGCCATCCTTAATGAATTGTATTTTATCTTCACGGTTTATAGATACCATTCCTAAAGAACGACATTGTGTATTACAAGTCCATCTAGCACATCGATGACAGACTTCTAGTCGTTTTGCACGACGCTTCTTTGCAAAAGTGCTTTTACCTGTTCCAGGCATGTGTGAAATAAAGAAATTAGAGGACTCACCTGATAATCGGACTCACCTGATAATCGGACTTTTGCTTCAATCAACCAGCGAATATCTTCAGGAATTCCATGATTCATTAACAATCTCAATCTTGCATATCTAGCACGGTAGATTTTTGTAATCGCATTCTAAGGCAGAGCGGGAAAATACTTTTTCAATTTTTCAAGATTAGTGTCCATTTTCAAATGAGAATTGGAAGAGAGCTTCGAAGAATTGCACAAATATATACACAAATATCAGTTATTGTGGGAAACTGAAAGAACCGACTTAAGTCACGGAGTACCGTTGTCCGCCATTTGACCGGAGTGAGAGAAACTAGCAAAAATCACTCAAAAAGAAACATAAAAAAGAAAATATGAGAAAAACAAAATAATCAACCTTTATCTACAAGATCATTCAAACCAGCTGATTCATTTTCACTAGGAAAATTATCAAAGTAAGCTTTCAAACGATGTCCATTTTCCTTAAAATCATTGTCATTCATTGAATTCTCAATATCACAGGCCCCATAAGGATTGGTCCATCTTAATCTTAGCTCTTTAGGGAATGCATAGAGTTGAGAATCATAAAACAAAACTTTTTGACCAGTGTCAATTTTTTGACAATTTTCACAAGTTTTGCAGAATGCATGTGTGTCCTTGAACATGGTGGGCCAATAAAATCCATTTTGAAAGATTTTTGCAGTAGTCTTTTTTGACGAGAAATAACTTCCACATGCTTCAGAATGACAAAGTTTAATGACACTACTTACCTCATTGTCCGGAATGAATCTTTGAAATATTTGATCAGGACAATATTTGAATAAGTTAGGGTCATCACAATAAAAGCTCTTCACTTCGTTCAAAAACTTTTCTTTGTCTTGAATACTCCAATCAGTTGGCAAATCTCCTAAAGCAAGAAAATTGATATTTTTATCATACCAAGGCATTGGACTAAGAGAAAGTAAGGATTCGTTAGGAAAGTAATCATCGATTGGTGTGATGTTAGATGTCGAATCTGTTGTGACTGTTGACAAAAGATTCGCATCAATATTTTCGGTGCTTGTTTCATCCGTGATTTCTTCCTCAGAATAAACCATTTGCAAATCTTCAGTTTCATCCAATTCATTTTTACTTAAAGTAGATTCAAGTTGATCATAAACTAATTCATCAATATGATCTACTTCTTGTAAATCATTATCATCTCCAGGTTGCTTGCAAATGTTGAAAATATTCATCTCCAATGTCATGTTTCCAAATGATAGCTTCATCAATCCATTCCTACAATTAATCAATGCGTTAGATGTTGCAAGAAACGGACGTCCTAAAATAACAGGAAATGAATTACATGCTTCAACAGGTTCTGTGTCCAAGACAATAAAATCCACAGGATAAATGAATTTATCGACTTGTACTAACACATCTTTAATTATTCCTCTAGGCACTTTTACAGATCTATCGGCAAGTAAAAGAGATATAGAAGTTGGTTTTAACTCACCTAGATTGAGACTATGAAAGACTGAATATGGAAGTAAATTCACACTAGCACCAAGATCAAGTAAGGCTCTTTCAATTTTATGTTCTCCAATAAAGCAAGAAATTATAGGACAACCAGGGTCTTTATATTTCAAAGCATTATTGTTTTGAAGAATAGCACTTACTTGTTCGGCTAGAAAGGCTTTCTTTTTCACATTCAGTTTCCTCTTCACAGTGCATAGATCTTTCAAAAATTTAGCATAGGAAGGAACTTGTTTAATAACATCCAGCAAAGGTATATTGATCCTTACCTGTTTGAAAATTTCATAAATTTCAGAATTGTGATTGACTTTCCTTTGTTTGGTCATGGCTTGAGGAAATGGAAGTGCTGGCGGTGAATCAGTCATTTCTTTGCAATTTTCAGATTCATCCCCTTCCTTACCCTCAGAGATTGACTCATCATCTTTCTCATAAGGTTCAAGAGAGGGTTTTTCAATAACCTTACCACTGCGCAGAGTAGTGACTGATTTGACTTGATCCATGTGTTGGCTTCCGGAACTACTTGCATTTGCATTGTATTGCCCTTTGGGATTTTGTTGTGTTTGAGATGGAAACTTACCTTTCTCTTGGAAACTGAGAGCAGATGCTAATTTAACAAGAGTATCTTTAAAATCTGTCATGTTTTGAGCAAGTTGAGTATTGATTGTCTCTTGCTTTTCAATGAATGCATGCAATGTTTCCTCAAGATTTCTTCTAGGAGGTGGAGCATAAGGAGGTGCATATCCATGAGAATTTTGGAAATTATGGTCTGCTTGAAACGGTGGTTGTGAAGTTTGTGCATTATTATTCTCACTCTTCCAACTGAAATTTGGGTGATTCCTCCAACCAGGGTTGTATGTTTGGGAGTATGGGTTATGGTTGGCCCTTTGAAAACTGTTTAAAGCATGAGCTTGTTCATGGAGACATTCTTTAAAAGAAGGCAAGGTTGGACAATCGTTGGTTGAGTGTTCATTTGTTTCACAGATTTGACACACAATGTTTTTAACAGATTTTAATTGACCACTCTTTTTCAATTCTAGTGCCTCGACTTTTCTAGCTAAAGATGCAAATTTGGCTTGGAGGTCATGATCTTCCCTAAGGTTGTACATACCTCCACTAGATGTATGAAGTTGAGTTTTACTCGGTGCCTCATATGTACCCGCAGTGTCCTAATTTTGAGCATTTTCAGCTAACAAGTCTAAGTACTCCATTGCTTCATCAGGGTCTTTATCTTCAAAAGTTCCATTGCACATCAATTCAACCATTTGCCTATCTTTAGGTGTTAACCCTTCATAGAAATGTGAAACCAATCTCCATGTTTCAAAACCATGATGAGGGCAAGTACTAAGCAAGTCTCGATACCTATCCCAACATTTGTAAAATGTTTCTCCTGGTTTTTGAGTGAAAGTGGTGATTTGTCTCTTGAAAGAGTTTGTTCTATGAGATGGGAAAAACTTCTTTAAAAATTGTTGTTGCATTTCATCCCAAGCACGAATGGATCCTGGTCTCAAATTTTGTAGCCATGTTTTAGCTTTATCTTTTAATGAAAAAGGAAAAAGCTTTAATCTGATGGTGTTCATGCTACAATTTAAATTATTATATGTGTTGCACACCTCCTCAAATTCCCTTAAATGCAAGTATGGATTTTCCAATTCTAAACCATGAAAAGAAGGTAAAAGTTAAATAATACCTGGTTTAAAATTAAAATGAGATGCATCGGGAGGAAAAACTATGCATGATGGTGCACTTGTTCTTGTGGGATTCATGTGGTCTCTAAGTGTTCTAGCACGGTTATTCTCATTATTTTCATTATGAAGTGATTGATTATCTTCTTCGGCCATATTTTTTTGAAAATGATGAGGATATCCTACAAAGTCTACCACTTGATGTACGTGACCACACTCTCATGCACGTGCAGGAATAAAATAAAAGGAAGAAGAAAATAAAAGAAGAAGAAACAAGAGAAAAGAAACAAAGTTATATACAAGAAAAGTGAAAAGAGAAAATAAAATAAATACTATAATTTATACAAGAACTTACCTCCCCGGCAACGGCGCCAAAAACTTGACACGACTAAAAGGTTGATGTCTTCTCCCAAGTGCAGGAGTGTCGAAGTAATAAATAACCCGGTAAGACCGGGGTCGAACCACAGGGAGGTTAATTGTACAAATTATAAATAATAATTATAAAACAACAACAATAATAACAACAACAACAACAAGAATAATAATAATAATAATAATAATAATAATAATAATAATAATAATAAAGAAAGAGAAGAAGAAGAAGATGATGATAACTTGGAAATGGATAATTAATGTAAGGATTAAACAATAATAATAACAAATGTCAAGGTTAGAGGTTCCACTAATGGTATATCAAACAAGTATAATATAAAGTCTTATTATTCAATTGGAAACCACACATAAAGGAGGTTCCAATCAGATTATATATTGTTAACATGATTACATTAGTCATCTTATTTAATTAATACTAATACTTGTAAATCTCGTCAAGCATTCATGATTATAACTTATGTTAACAACAAGTCAAGTTCCTTTCATAGCTCAGGTGTCGGTTATACCATACATTATGGGCTATGAAAGTGCCAAGCATTTGTTGTACCAAGTGTTATACAACATAAATCAAGATTAATTATTTAACAAGCAAAGTATTAAAGAGTGAACAAGATAACAAATATAAAACATGTTAGTATCAAACATTAAAGTCCATATTAAGTTTACATTATACTTATTCTTACACCATTAGTGTAACCTTTTCACCTTGACATAATTAACTTAGCTAGACATAATGAAAGAAAGCAAAATAGATAAACAAAATAAGAACATAAAAGTTAACTAAGTAAAGAAAAGGAAATGAAAGGCATAAACTTGATATTAATGAAAGTAAAGCATAAACATTACAAAAAATACAAAGAGAGAAAGGAAGAGCATGATCTTGATCTGGAAACCAAGATGCCTAAATGCATGGCAAATGCCTCCTTTTATAGGCCAAAATTGGGAACTATTGATTTGATGACTAATTGATAAGTGGGTGGCCAACTTTTGACTTGGTGACAATCCTTATCTTCTCTTGTCTGCCCAAAACGTCATTGATAACGTCAAAACTGGAGCCAGGTGCAAACATGAAAGTTGTAGGCAATTGTCTCAGCTTTCTTGTGTAAAAAATTCAGCTCATTTGGACTTCTAGAACTCCCGATATGGCCAAAATACTGAACAGTGCTCGGGCTGGAAGACAGATTCGGGCTTCTTTGTTGTTGCTACAATTTGGACTTGATAATGGCCTTTTTAGATCTTGGGCTCTATATGAAAGTTGTAGGCCTATGTCTTACCTTTCCATCCATATAAATTGGACCTAAATCTGAGATCTGTAGCTCCAGATATGGCCCAATTACCGAATAGTGTTCCGGTTTGGATTGCACCGACATCTCTTCTCTAAGTTTGACCATCTCTTTATCCATGCAATTTAAGTTCTTCAAGTCATCAATCAATCCTTTCATTTATGTGATAGACCTGCATTAAAAATAGACATTTACCATAAATTATAGGTATCTTATATTATTAGATACATTATTATAAAACATATTTTAGTTAAGGAGTTATTGATACTTCAAGTGCAAAATGATGATATAAAACCATGATAAAAATGCACTTTTAAGTACTAATCAGTTAGTTTTATTGATGATCACTCTAGAAAAATTTGGGCCACTTGTTTAAAATTTAAAGATCAGGTGCTTAATGTCTTTAAGGATTTTTATGCCAGAGTTGAAAGAGAAACTAGTAGAAAGCTTAAATGTATTCGAGCTGACAACGGTGGTGAATATAGGTGTCCTTTTGAGAAGTACTGCAGGGAATATGGTATCAAGTTAGAGAAGACAATTCCTAAGACTTCACAACAAAATGAAGTGGCTGAGAGAATAAACAGAACCATTATTGAAAGAATTAGATGTATGCTCTCTCATGCAAAGCTGTCTAAGTCCTTTTGGGGTAAGGCAATGAAGACTACAGTTGTCATGATCAATCTTTGTCTATTAGTTCCTCTTGATTTTAATTTCCAGATAGAGTTTTGAAAGGAAAGGATGTCCCTTATACACACTTAAGAGTGTTTGGATGCAGAGCGTTCATACATATTCCTAGGGATGAAATGTCTAAACTTGATAATAAGACAAAGTAGTGTATTTTCTTGGACTCTAAAGATGATGAGTTTGGCTATAGGTTATGGGATCCAAAGGAGAAGAAAATTGTGAAAAGCAGAGATGTTATCTTCTTTGAAGATCAAACTATTGAAGACTTCAAACAGAAAGAGAAAATAGAGTCTACTACTTTTATTCCATCTAATTCAAATCTAAAACCTACTCCATAGTTGCCTTTGATTTGTGCTAATCATGTGGGAGATTTGTAAAATGATGATAATGGTTGTTTTCTTATTGAGCCATTAGTTGGAGATCCTAAATCAATTAATGATGATATTGATGTTATTCCTGAATAGGTTATACAAGAAGCTCTAGATGAGCTATAATTAAGAAGGTTAACTAAACCTCGCCAACCTTCCACTAAATATTCTTCTCATGAGTATGTATTGGTTACTGATGGGGAAGAGCCAGAATGCTTTGATGAAACTGTCACATAAGAAGAAAAGTGAGTGGTTAAAAGCAGTGAAAGAAGAGATGAAATCCTTGCATGAAAACCATACTTTCTGATTAGTACTTAAAAGTACATTTTTTATCAAGGTTTTATGTCATCATTTTGCACTTGAAGTATCAATAATTTCTTAACTAAAGCATGTTTTATAATAATATATCTAATAATATATGATACCTTTTATTTGTAGTAAATATTCATTTTAAATGCAGGCCTATCACATAAATGAAAGGATTGATTGATGAATTTAAGAACTGAAATTGAAAGGACAAAGAGATGGCTAAACTTAGAAAAGAGATGTCGGTGCAATCCAAACCAGAACACTGTTCGGTAATTGGGTCATATATAGAGTTATAAATCTCAAATTTAGGTCTACTTTATATGGATGGAAAGGTAAGACATAGGCCTACAACTTTCATATGGAGCCCAAAACTTAAAAAGGTCATTTTCAAGTCCAAATTATAGCAACAACAAAGAAGTCTGAATCTGTCCTCCAGCCCGAGCATTCTTTAGTGTTTGGCCCATATCTGGAGTTCTAGAAATCCAAATGATCTTAATTGTTTACATAAGAAAGCTGAAATAATTTCCTACAACTTTCATGTTTTTAAGTGATTCCAATTTTAACGTTATAAATGATGTTTTGGGCAGACAAGAGAAGATAAGGATTGTCACCAAGTCAAGAGTTGGTCACCCACTCATCAATTAATCATCAAATCAATAGTTCCTAATTTTAGCCTATAAAAGGAGGCATTTGCCATGCATTTAGGCATCTTAGTTTCCAGATCAAGATCATGCACTTGCTTTCTCTCTTTGTATTTTTTGTAATGTTTATACTTTGTTTCATTAATATCAAATTTATGCCTTTCATTTCCTTTCCTTTACTTAGTTAACTCTTATCTTATTTATATTCTTATTTTGTTTATTTATTTATTTTTCTTTCATTATGTTTAGCTAAGTCTGTTATGTCAAGGTGAAAAGGTTACACTAATGGTGTAAGAATAAGTATAATGTAAACTTAATATGGACTTTAATGTTTGATAATAACATGTTTTGTATTTGTTATCTTGTTCACTCTTTAATACTTTGCTTGTTAAATGACTAATCTTGATTTATGTTGTATAACACTTGGTACAACAAATACCTGGCACTCTCATAACCCATACTGTATGGTATAACCTACATCTGAGCTATGAAAGAAACTTGATTTGTTGTTAATATAAGTTATAATCATGAATGATTGACAAGACTTACAAATATTAGCATTAATCGAATAAGATGACTAATGTAATCATGTTAACAATCTATAATCTGATTGGAACCTCCTTTGTGTGTGGTTTCCAATTGAATAATAAAAGTTTATACTATACTTTTTTGACATACTATTAATGGATCCTCTAACCTTGACATTTATTGTTATCATTATTTAATCCTTACGTTAATATTCTATCTCAAAGTTCTCTTCTTCTTCTTCTTCTTCTTCTTTTTCTTTATTGTTGTTGTTGTTGTTGTTGTTGTTGTTGTTGTTGTTGTTGTTGTTGTTGTTGTTGTTGTTGTTGTTACTTATAATTTGTACAATTAACCTCCTTATGGTTCGACCCCGGTCTTGTCGAGTTATTTATTACTTCGACACTCCTGCACTTGGAAGAAGACATCAATCTTTTAGTCGTGTCACTTTTGAGTTAATGAAACTTCCTAAAGGTAAGAGAGTACTCAAGAACAAATCGGTGTTTAGGTTGAAAATTGATGAACATTGCTCACAACCAAGGTACAAGGAAAGATTGGTTGTGAAAGGTTTCAATCAGAAGAAGGGTATTAATTTTGAAAAAATCTTTTCACCAGTGGTCACGATGTCTTCAATCCGAGTTGTGTTTGGTTTAGCTGCTAGTTTGAATCTTGAAGTTGAACAACTTAATGTGAAAATTGTCTTTCTCCATGGTGATTTAGATGAAGAGATATATATGGAGCAGCCTGAAGGGCTTGAAGCAAAAGGCAAAGAGTAGTTAGTTTGCAAGTTGAAAAGGAGCTTATATAGGTTAAAGCAAGCTCCAAGACAATGATATAAGAAGTTTGATTCTTGCATGGTTGATTATGGTTATGATAGGATCACTTCTGATCATTGTGTATTTATGAAAAGGTTTCTAGATGGAAAATTTATTATTCTTTTGTTGTATGTGAATGATATATTGATTGTTGGCCATGATGCTAAGAAGATTCAGATTCTGAAGGAAGATTTGAGCAAGTCTTTTGTAATGAAAGACTTAAGGCTAGCAAAACAAATTTTTGGCATAAAGATCACACGTGACAGGAAGAATGAGAAACTTTGGCTATCTTAGGAGAGATATGTTCCAAAGGTACTTGAGAGATTTAACATGAACAATTTCAAACCAGTTTGTTCTCCACTTTCAAGCCACTTTAAACTAAGTTCTAAGCAGTGTCCTTTAAGTGATGAAAAAGGTTCCTTATGTATCCGTAGTTGGTAGTTTGATGTATGTCATGGTTTGCACAAGGCCGGATATAGCTCATGCAGTTGATATGGTTAGTCGGTTCCTCTCTAATCCTGGTAAAAAACACTAATCAGCAGTGAAATGGATATTCAGGTATCTCAAAGGTACTTTTAGTTTCAGCTTATGTTTTGGCAATAATAAACTTGTGTTGGATGGATACACAGATGCAGATATGACTGGTGATGTTGATTTTAGAAAGTTCACATCAGGATACTTGATGAAGTTTACAGAGGAAGCAGTCTCATGGCAATCAAGGTTGCAAAAATATATTGCATTATCCATTACAGAGACTGAATATATTGTTCTTACTGAAGGGGGCAAAGAGTTGTTATAGATAAAGAAGTTACTACATAAACTTGGCCTAATTCAAGAGAACTTTGTATTACACTGTGACAGTCAAAATGCAATCCATCTCACTAAGCATCCTACTTTTCACTCTAATCAAAATACATTGAGATTAGATATTAATATATTCGAGATGCTATAGAGATGAAATCATTTATTGTTGAGAAGATCCATACCGATAATAATGTGTCAAACATGATGACCAAACCTTTAACGAAAGAGAAGTTTGAATTTTGCAGAAAGGAAGCAGGCTTGGTAGAGCCTCCTAAATTGAAGCTTACATGTTGATCACCAGTATGGCAAATCTCTTACATGGTGTATTAGGGGGAGATTTATTATATGTGGTCCCGTACATGTAATGGGGGGACCACCATATTAATTGTCAAGAGACAACAACATAGTTGTCTCTTGAAATTAAAAATATAATGTTACCGCAGCAGCGTTATTATTGAACAAAAAAGAAAATAAGAGAAAAAAGAAAAGGGCAGGAAGAAGAGGCAGCAAAATAGTCTGTCTTCTTTCCTCGATTTGCAGCTCGTTCACCATTGGATCAGGTTGAGATTTTGACAGTAGCTTTCAGACACGTTACTCTTCATTCTGAATGGTTGGAAGGAAGATTGGTGGTGTGGAAGCTAGTCGTTTTGATAGAAAATAAGATTGTCAGTATTGTGAGCTTTTCTCAAACATTTCTCTCCTTAATCTTGTTATATTTCAAGAATAGGTTGCTCTTGATGATATGTATGTTGTAGCCCTTAGTTAAATTTAAGAAAGAACAGTTGTAAACTTATTATTTATTGATAGTGAAAGTTTTTGAGTGGATTATGGTCCTGTGATTTTTCCTGCATCGAATTTTTCATGTAAAAATTTTGGTGTTGATTTGTATGATTATTGCTTTATTTTTGTTAATTATTTGATCTTGATTTTAATTGTATAAAAAAAAATAAAACTTATAAATTGATATCTAGTTATTTGTTCATGGTTTACAACACAAGGTTCGCTTGCTTTGATCAATAATTTCATCTTTTCCTGTGCTCGAACTGGGTTTCTCAAGGGCCTGGCTAAAGGTGTCGCTGGCTTAGCAGCCCTGGGCCGCTCAAATGTTTCTATCCCGGTTCAGTTTAATAGATTCTTCTCTTCTTCTCCAAATTGCTTTGCTATTTGCTTATCAGGATCCAAGTCTCAACCTGGCGTGGCTATTTTTGGTAGCAAAGGGCCTTATGATTTCCTGCCGGGAATTGACCTCTCAAAATCACTTCTTTACACTCCTCTCATTTCAAACCCGTTTGGAAAAGATTCTGATCCAGGTAAACCCAGATCCTCTCCAGAATATTATATAGGGTTGAATTCCATAAAAGTGAACGGAAAGATGGTGGCTTTGAACAAATCACTCTTGGCCATTGATGGTGAGACTGGTCCTGGGGGAACCACGATCAGCACTGTCGTGCCATACACAAAGTTACAGCGTTCTATTTACAAGACTTTTATTCTGGCTTTCTTGAAGGAAGCAGCTTCCCCTGCTTTCAATCTTACTGCAACAAAGCCTGTTAAGCCATTCGGAGTCTGCTACCCTGCGAGTGCTGTTAAGAACACGCCAATGGGACCAGCTGTACCGATAATTGATCTTGTATTGGATAGACAAGACGTGGTTTGGAAGGTTTTTGGATCGAATTCTATGGTGAGGATTACAAAGAAAAGTGTTGATCTTTGGTGCCTGGGTTTTGTGGATGCTGGGGTCAATCCAATGGTATCAAGTTGGATAGGTGGTCCATCCATAGTGATTGGAGGTCATCAATTGGAGGATAACATGCTACAATTCGATCTACAGTCAAAGAGATTGGGATCAGCTCATCACTTTTGTCCAAAGGGACAAATTGTGCCCACTTCAAATTTTCTACCAAAACATGTAAAATGATGGTGTTTATATACCATCCTGTTCGTTACATGCATGCACGCGTTCTTGAATTTCCTCCCTCCTGTAAGCTAGCATGCGTTCTTGAATTTCCTCCCTCCTGCAAGCTAACGAGCCGTAGAAAGGCCAATCTAGCCATGCAGTAAGAGTTTCTGCTCTCGAATAAATTAATAAAAGGATGCGTCTAGTGTCAACGAGAAATATATGCGTGGTGTGTTTTGTTGTTTTATAAAAAAGGTGCACGTAATTTATATTACCTGAAAGCTCGATTGCACAGCCTGCGATGCATGGGCCATTCACCATGACGGAGGGACTTTGCTGGATTTTACAGCCGGTTAATTAATTACACAGTTTTTTTTTAAATTATTTTTATTTAGAAATATATTAAAATAATACTTTTTTATTTTAAAAATTTTATTTTTAACATCATCACACAAAAAATAATTTAAAACAAATAAAAAAATTTAAATTTTTATCAAAAATATTTTTAAAACATAAAAATAAATAAACTTTTAATTTTACTTTAATAAATCCAACAGTCATGGACCGATCATACACTCTTTAACTTAAATTAGAGGATTTTTTTGTATTTTTTAATATTATAATAAATATTATTTTTTAAAATAATTTTTACTTGTAAATATATTAAAATAATATTATTTTTTAATTTTTAAAATTTATTTTTCACAACACCATATCAGTAAAACAGGAAAAAAAATTAATTTAAAGTAAAAAAAAATAAAAAAGCACTACTTCAACCGTACGTACAATCTGTGCTTTTTCTAGAATAGCACGGTAGTAAAAGATATTTTTCAAACTAGTTAAAAAAATAATATCTAAACTCATATAGCATGTGCATAACTTGGGCCTAGAAAATTCTATGCACAACAGCCAGGGCTTCTGAGAGGGCTTCATGTACCTCTTGTTCTGGTCTGCCATGCCGGAGCAAGATTCTCCTTGGCCCCGGGCCAAGTCGGGCCCAAGCTAGTAATATGCTATTATTGGGCAACAAGATGCCTCATGTCCATTTATGGCACGTGTAGATGTAGCGGAGCCCAAATGGTGATGTCATGTGGGTTTTTCAAAAGGCCAGGCCCAATATCACTCTAGGACTTCAAGGATGGCAGCTGTCCTAAGAGCCTCTTACTGTGATCTTCTCTTTCCGTAAATGCAGGCGGTGGTATCTCGTTTTGTAATTGTTTCTGTTTAACAGTGATTTCGTTGTAAGAATTTTCAAAGTAAAATGAATTGACAAAATAAGAAGACCTAAATTTACGTCATTGGCTAACCCAGTGGGCATAATTAAGACCAAGGCATCCATGAAATAATAGTTCTTCCTCCGAGAAGTGACAGGTGATCTTGTTCTTTGCATTTCTGGGACACAGCTTATAATGATAGGGTTTCTCAAATCCTAAGAGTTACAATTATATCCATATATTATATAGTTTTTTCTTATAAAATCTTAATAATTATCTGTCCCTTTTAAAAATAACATACAGGGTTGTTTAAATAGAAGCTAAAAATGAATCAAATAAAATTCTAAACTATAATTAAGAAAAAAGATCGAAAAACACTAGAAAAAAGAAGAACCCAAATCATTTAATCATTTAATCATAGTTTTCTGGGTGGATTTTGGAGATGAGAAGATTCTTAGCTGGCTTTAGCTAATCATTTAATCATTACATAACCGAGTTTTTAGAATACTTTGGTATTTAATCATTACATAACCGAGTTTTTAGAATACTTTGGTGGAATTTCAACATGACCCAAATATTACAATATTAATTTTCTTCAAAAAGATTATAGTTAGTCTTGTACATGTTGTTCTTGAAATATAAGCAAATCAGGGGCGGAACCAGGGAGGTAAGTAGGCCCCCCTGCAAAACATTTTAAAATTTCTTATTATTTAATATTTTTTAATTTAAAAAATAAGCTTTTTAATAATATATATTATTATATTAATTTTGACCTCCTGTAAAATAAAATGCACCTGAAGCGAATGCTCTTGTTAGTTTGCACATAACAGTTTTCTTTTGTCAGTTGGGAATGAATTGCTCTAACAGTTCTCAAGCTCCATTGTATAGTATGGCGCACACGTTTCTTGAGACAAACCAATACGCAGACTTAGCTTGTTAAGGGAGAAAGGGTTCATCATGCTTGCTTGAAAACAAGTCCTGTTCTTCAAATTCACGACAACGATGATAGTTGCTTGTGGATTTGTTCTTCGATGTAATAATTTACGTTCACCGTCATGTTTTTTGATTTATTTTTTTTAGTGTATGCTAGAAGCCTCAGGTTAATTATTTAAAATGCAATCCCAAACTATTTAACATCATGTTGGATTGTTTCTTTCTAGATTTTTTTTTTCCTCGGAAATAACGGTTTTAATCGAAGACTTGGAGATGCAATTAATTAGGGCTTTTTTTATCTGTCTCGTCCTGACAACAGCCATCGAAGTTTGAAATCACCCCCCAATCAAAATCTCACGGCAGGGCAAAGCGGACTCGGTCTGCAATTCACTGGCGTCAGAGACGACCCTAATTAAGGCGCTGACAATTCTAGAAGCCGGAAGGAGTGAAAGCCAAAATTTTATGGTGAAGAGGCATGTAATTTTTGTGACGAGTAAATATGCAGATCGTTCATGCTTGACACCATTGGCACAAGACAGCTGCAGACAACAAGAGTAATAAATACTAGGGGTAAAAGAAATAAGTGCAAAAAAAAAAAAAAAACCATTTATTCTTCCGACTGGCGATCGTACTGCTAGGTTATGTCAGAAAAATGTAAGAAAAAAACAATTTAAATGACGATTATGTTGGGTTTAATGGCATCAGAAGTCCTCGTGGTTTCATATTTTGTTACATTGAACCCTATAAGCAAGCTTAAATGCGGCAATTAGATGCCTAGCATTCAAATCTTGACATAAGAGAATTAATCTATTCCATCCATTAAAGTTTACAAACTTGATGAAAAACTGAACCAGTTAAAGGCTTCATTTTTCCTTCTTGAGCTCGTCGTAATTTTGACATTAAGTGGAGAGAAAAAAACAGGAATTGCAAGACGGACAACATCCAAACCCCAGTCTAAGGACTTAACAGAAAGCATCTGTCCTTATATATATATATAAACAATTCATACCCGTGATAAAAAAAAAAGTACAGCATAGTCCTTCATTACAAGGATAAAATAGCAGTTAAACATCCCATTTGTTTTTACTTGAAAAAGTGATTTTGAAAATATTTAAAATTTTTATAGAGAAGAAAACCTCAAAAGTGGTTGGCGGAAGCCATATAAACAAACATGCTGGACTAGAAGACATAAAAACAAGTAGAAGAAGACATGACGACCCAGCAAGCCAAGCCTCTGTCTTCCTTCTGCGCTCTTCCTCGTGATGCACTCTGACTCCATTTCTCTGCCTCTCCTCCTCGCCAAATTTAATGGGCCCATGCCCCCATCTATCTTCCATTCAAATATCCAACTAAATTACCATTTTAGTCGGTCATCTACTCACCCACTCCCTTTGACCCTCTCCATCTCCTCAGCTTCCCCTCATTTGCATATCAAAAACCTCGTATTTTTTGTTTTAAGAAAAATCTGCTCCTTGTTGGAATAAGGATAAATGAAGTGTTTTCATTTCACGAGCGGGGAAAGAAGAGAAGATGAAGACGTCGTCGTTTCGAAGGTATCCAGAGTATCCTGGGCAAGGTCCTTTAGTGTGGCGTCCAGCAGTCTGGATGCAAGGCGGTCCGACCTTGACTCGGACAGCTACTGCTACTCCTCCAGAGACTTGTCAGAATCAGTCGGGTTCTTCGAGTTACTGAGTCAAAGAAGAGCTAATGATCTGCGAGTCTTCAGTTTCTCCGAGCTCAAATCTGGTACTAGAGGGTTTAGTAGAGGTTTGCTGATTGGTGAGGGAGGCTTTGGTTGCGTTTATAGAGGCGTCGTTAAAGTTCCGGATGATCATGACTCTAATTCCAAGATGGATGTTGCTATAAAGCAGTTGAATCGTCACGGTTTCCAGGCAAGCCTTCCTTGCTATAAATGATTAATTAGAAGTAGTAATATGCAACCTAGTTAAATAAATAGCGGGTTTGTTTTTGTAGAATGATTAATGATTTTTTAAAATATTTTGGACAATTTCTTCTAGTATTACAGGGGCATAAGGAATGGATTAATGAGGTGAGTTTTTTAGGTGTGGTTAAGCATCCAAATCTTGTTAAATTAGTGGGGTATTGTGCTGAAGATGATGAACGAGGGATTCAGAGGCTTTTGGTTTATGAGCTTATGCGTAATAAAAGCTTGGAAGACCATTTATTGGCGAAGGTACTACCCGTACCTCTTCCGTGGATGACAAGATTAAAAATTGCTCAAGATGCAGCTCGCGGATTGGCTTATCTTCATGAAGAAATGGACTTTCAGGTATTATATACAGTGTTTTATTGATTTGGTTATAGGATTTTAAATTTTAAATTTCAATGTTATCCAAGGCTTTCTCCTTTTCTTTTCTCTGTATGTCACTCTAGAATTTACTGTCAATCCGTGGAGATGGAGTGATTGTATTTTTTAGTTGCTGGTGTGTTTAGAAATTTACAATAATGAGAATTCATGCTTCTATAGATTCTCGTTATTTTTAAAGTATGGATGCAAGCTTGCACGTTGAAAATTTTAGAAATGTTCTCTCGAGTGGTACTCTGTCAACTGTGGTTTGTAAATTGTAATGTCTTCCTTAATTTTCTCAGCTCATTGTGTGCTTATGGTTTCCCATGCATTGAAACAGCTAATATTCCGAGATTTTAAAGCATCAAACGTTCTACTGGACGAGGACTTCAATGCAAAGCTTTCAGACTTCGGACTGGCTAGGCTGGGACCTCCTGAAGGACTCGGACATGTTTCAACATCAGTAAGTAGTTCTTTTCTCTTCCCTGTTCTTATTTTCTTCCACCTGGCTGAGTATAATTGAAAAGTTCAGCTATATTACCTGTTTTAAAATGTTAAGATGGATCAGTTCAAACCAGAAAGAGAAATAAATAATAGACTTTCTGATGGAAAGAAATTCGTTTTATGTTGATGAAACTTGGTAATATTTGAATGATATCATTAGTGTCCTGGTCTTTCACTCTTTTTTCGTACCTGTTCTTGTTGGAAAGGCTTCGATTGGAGAAATACATTAGTCTTGTATAATAATACCATTATTCTTAGTTTATATCACAACTGAAAATCTTGTAATGGTGGTGGTGGTGGTTATATTTTCGTGCAGATTTATATTATTCAGTTAACTGGTGGCACTCGCTCAAGCTTGCACACCCTTGTGCCATTGATACACTAGTTTAGAGAATTAGAGAAAATTTATATGAAACCAGCATGCCTTTTTTTCTTCTTTTTACCAATCCGACAATTCTGCTGTTATGGAGAAATAGTAACTATCTAATTATGCATTTAATTACAATGTTAAAGGTTGTGGGCACAGTGGGTTACGCAGCTCCAGAGTATGTTCAGACTGGCAGGCTTACTGCAAAGAGTGATGTATGGAGCTTTGGGGTGGTTATGTATGAGCTTATAACTGGAAGGCGAGCAGTAGAGAGAAACCTGCCTCGGTGTGAGCAAAAGCTCTTGGAATGGGTAAAACCATTTGTATCAGATTCGAAGAAGCTCCACCTTATCTTAGACCCACGACTTGAAGGGCAATATTGTATCAAATCAGCCCAGAAACTATCAGCCTTGGCAAACAAGTGTGTAGCAAAGCAGCCCAAGTCCCGCCCCAAAATGAGTGAGGTAGTAGAGATGCTGGGAAACATCATCGGTGAAATTTCATCTCAGGATGAAGATGCCCCGGAACCTGCCTCCGAAATTGAAGAAGTTAAGGAAGAGGCCACCAGGGAGACCGAGGCCGAGTCTAACAAACAGGGTAACAGTAATCGGAAGAAGGTTTTTGACATAAGAGAAATGGTCAACTTGAGAAATAGATCCATTGGGAAATTAGATTGGAGAAACTGGACGCCAGGGTTGGTTAGAACTACATGATAAGCCCTTAGCTTTTATCAGTAAATAGAAATGCACGCATCCTTGCTCCCATGGGGAATGGCAAATGAATGGGTTAAATATTTTTAGTTGACGAGATGAATATTGGGAATACATGCAATTCGAGCACTCGGTAGGGCAAGCATCATCATTTTATTTGCAAGATGGCTGTAAATATAGGTTTGTTGTGCACCTTCACAGCTGTGAGACATGCATCTTTTTTTGAAAGGCACAAATTCACATCTCCTCAATAGCATGTAGTTTTGCCCAGGGGTTGGCAGAAAGTATAGTTTTGAAATTGCGAGGGGTTGTGCTGAGTCTGTTTTCAGTTCATGGTCAAAATGGTAGCAATAGTCTGCTATCATGTATTAAAGCTTTTCGAATCGAAAGTTGCAAATCATTGTCTTTGGTTTCCTCATTGTCGCGTCATACATGACATTTCTTCATATTGTCTCCACTGCGGCTTCTCTCCGAGGCTAATAAAGAAGAGGGACGGCCTCCACGCGGATCGAAGAAAGGCACCTCGGGAGTGGTAGATGTTAGTTTCTCTTAACCATAAGCGTAGCAGCAATGATAAATTTATGGTGATATTCGAAGATCTATTCCTTTTTATTTTTGAATAATTTTTTAAAAGGTAAATTATTATAAATAAAAAATTATTTAATTATTTGTACGTTAACAGTAATTTATATAATTTATTAATAAAAAATCTTTTAAATTTCTATTTTAAAAAGAATCTTATACCTAAAATGTTATTTCTTTATTATATAATTTATATAATTTTTTTATTTAACATATAATCTCTCTAAAATAAAAGGTATAGCCTTATATTTATAAAAAATTCTAAAAAATTTATAAATGGTAAGATATATATTATTTAAGGATCATTTTAAAAATGTAATCAATGAAGTTCCTTTTTTATTATTCTAAAACTAGAATTATAATCCTTAAGTTAAATAAATTTTAGTACTTAATTTTTAAAATTATTTTTAATCAAGGCACATTTGATTAATTATCTCAATTTAATTTTTGATTAATAATTTTTAAGATGTATAACGTATTAGGTTTCTAATATGTTGATCTAAATATAAATTATAATTTTAAATAAATTAAACAATTTAATTTATTATTAATTCAATAATGAATTAATTTATATTTCAAAATCAAGTGAAACTTTTCATATATATAAGTAATATCTACATATAAAATTTTTATACGAGTCAGTTCAGTGTATATATTTTATGACATATACTTACATATTAGTTTTCGGTATCTTTTATACCTTAACTTATAAAAATAATTATTTTTTTCATTAAAAAATTATATGATATGTATCAATCTCTACAATTCTAATAAATATATAGTATTAAAAAAATATTGTTTAAAAATATTTAAATAAATTAAATATTATTCTAAAACTAGAATTATAATCCTTAAGTTAAATAAATTCTAGTATTTAATTTTTAAAATTATTTTTAATCAAGTTATATTTGATTAATTATCTCAATTTAATTTATGATTAATAATTTTTAAGGTGTATAACGTATTAGATTTCTAATATGTTGATCTAAATATAAATTATAATTTTAAATAAATCAAACAATTTAATTTATTATCAATTTAATAATAGATTAATTTATATTTGAAAATTAAGTGAAGCTTTCCATATATACAAGTAATATCTACATATGAAATTTTTATACAAGTTAGTTTAGTGTACATATTTTATAACATATATTTACATATTGGTTTTCGGTATTTTTTATATTTTAACTTATAAAAATAATTATTTTTTTTATTAAAATATACATGATATGCATCAATCTCTACAACTCTAATAAATATCCACTATTAAAAAAATATTAATCATAAATATTTAGAAACCCTAAAAATTCAATAATTATAACATCTTTATAATATCTTTTATAAAATATTTTTATTTTATCTTAACTCTAAATTCATCAAACATCAAGTTGATAAATTAAAAATAAATAATATTTTTATTTATTAAAATTAAATATATTCTACATTCACTTAGTTTAATTTAAAATCTCGAATCCCTAAGTATAGCATAGGCGCACCGCCCCTCCTTTATTTGGAGCGCTTCGTTAGGGGTCAAAAACATGTGTCCCGTGATAACATGAACAGAGTTAACACCACGAGTCCACAACCGTTAGGTCCTTTACCTTAGTGCTGCTGCATGCACTGCACTGTCTGAGATGGACTTTTTGCTCAGCTCAAACTCAAAAGCTTCATGGACTTGTATATGGCGGCGATTCTCGCTTTTCATTCTTCAACCCAACTTTCCCAGTGGAGTCTAAGGTGCGGTTGACATCATTATCTTCAACTTTACATCCTCTCCTCCTTCGACGCTTCTCTCGCCACTTCTATCATGCTTTCCTTTGTTTGCTGCATAATTCTTTCTCTCTCTTTTTTCCGTCAAAAAAATAAGTAAACTCTTGCGCAGGCACAGGCAGTTTGCTATTCTCTGTTTGCAGCTGTCTTCTTTCTCTTTTTTCTTCGATTGGATTTGATTACATGATTCTATGTTGATGATAATTACTGGTTAAGATTGAATTTAAGAAATTTCTGTCCTGAAACTATATCCAAAAGGTAATAAATTCTTCTTAAAACACTATAGAGCTTATTTTATTTTCAATTTAAATATTAAATTCAATTTTTAATTATTTTTTTATTTTTAAATAAATCCTATAGTATTATATTATTTTTAAATTTTATTAAAAAATCTGTTGAAAAATAATAAGGAATCAAATAATTCATAAGTAAACTCCTGTTCTATCATAAAATTATTATTATTTTTAAGTTTTTGCTTTTGTTTTAATGATCACATCAATTCATGATTATTTAATTTTTATTAGATAAGTTTTTATAAATATTTTTTAAAAGGAGAACTTACACCCCTGGCGCATTTAGGAAAGCATCAATTAGAAAGTTTTTTCTATAATCCGAAATAATAAATTCTAAACCAAAACTTAATTAATACATGATTGTCACTGTTAATGTTACAAAAACTTAATTCTAAACCAAAACTTAATTAATATAGTTTAAATCACACTATAAAACAATTATAAATTTAAGAGTTTTATAGTTTTTTTCTGAAATTTTTAATTTTTTAAATCAGACCCGTAAAACCACCTCCAAGCAATTAGAAAAATATAGCTATCAACCATCATCAACAAGTCGCCACTCACCATGTTATAATTCAATTACAGCCACCAAAGCTTATAAATCATAAAATCAACATAATTTCATAAGAAATAAATAAATAATAATCTTAATTAATTAAAGATATATTATCAAGCTCCCAATCCGAGTTATATAATTAAAATAATCATATAAAAAATAAATTATAAAACTCAATTTCCTATAAATTCATTATTAAACATTAAAAAAATCAATCTATAAAAAAACCATAGTAAAACAACCTATCTAGATTAACTATAAATTCATTATTAAATAATAAAAATAAAAATAAAATCAATCTATCAAAAAACCATAGTAAAACAACTTATCTAAGTTAATTGCAAAACTAGAATGTTTCATAAAAAACAAACTAAAACAAATAAAATCAATTCTTAATCAACACAAATTTAAAAGTATTAAAAAATAAAATATCAATAAAAAAATCAAATCAACAAAATAAACTTAATAAATCTTTAATATAAATTATAAAATTGAATAACTATATAAAAACAAATTAGAACAAACCATAAAACTTAATTTTTAATGAATTAAATATTAAATTAAATTAAAAAAATTAAAAAAACCATAAATTTCAAAAGAATCATTACAAGAAATTACAAGATGTCTTGAGAGATGATGCAAAACAAAAGCAGTACCTTTTAATTGGTAACCATCTCCATTATGAGAATGATATAATTATGATTTCACAGTTGCATGAAGCGAAAAGAAGACAAGCAACGGTTCCCGTTCCATGTCGAGGCATTATAGAAGTCGCGCGAAATATAAAGGCGCATTCACAGCTTTTGTGATGGCATATAATCGCACCGTAAATGAAGCCCAAACATGAAACATATAGCTCAGCTTCTCTTTCTGGAAAACAGAAACACAGGACCTACCGCAACAGACTAATGCATCTGAAGGTGTTATTCACAGAGCCATATGAAAAGGAAAAATGGAATATAACATTAAATACAACAAATTTAATAAGACACGCTGGGAGACAAGGGAGCTAATATTAAATGGTCAGTCCCAAAGCTCTTGCATCTCTGATTCTCAGCTCGGGAGCTGCTTCCAAGCGTTACAATCAAAAAGACAAGTAACACTGAGAGCACTCCTGTTACAGGCCGACCTGGAAATTTGTCAGTGGGACTTTGAATACCTTAGCCAAAACAATATACTGTACAGTCACTGGACAAATATACTTGAAGTGATGCCAGAGTCCCGTGTGAGTTGCAAAACTGCCAGCATTGTATCAAGTACGAAAAGATGCAGCTGTAGTCAAATTCCATTATTCTATTTCAAGCATATAGTGCGGATGTAGAGGGCCGAGGATATGCAGCAGTTTTCCTTCCACTAATAGTGTCATCTGCACTTCGTCTATGAATTCGGGGAGCATTGCTTGCATGGCCATTTGCACTACCAGTTTCTTTGGAATCCTGAAGCTGCTCCATTGCTGTCACAACCTCATCCATAGTTGGTCGAAACTTCGTTTCTATGGATAGGCAACGCAGTGCAAGAGTAGAGGCCTTAAAGGCAACATCCATTGAATACTGGCCTTCAAGACGATTATCTAGGATGCGAAAGATCTTACGTTTGTTAGCTAGATAGGGTTTAGCCCATTCAACGAGATTGTGCTCTCCAGATGGGCGATTTTTGTCAATTGCTCTCCTGCCAGATAACATTTCTAGCAAAACAACTCCAAAGCTATAGACATCACTTTTGGCAGTTAGATGACCTGATCAGCAAAGAAGAATGGTCATCACAATGTGTGAGTAAAAAACACAGTTCAACAGTCTAAATCTAACAGGTAGACAGAAAGGTGAACAGGAAACTCATAATTAATCTCTGGGAAAATGCATCTGAACTGATTAATACCGGTAGCTAGATATTCTGGAGCGGCATAACCATAGGTACCTATAACCCTGGTAGATACATGACTCTTATCACCAGTCGGTCCATCCTTGGCCAACCCAAAATCAGAAAGTTTTGCATTGTATTTCTGCAATAATAAAGCAAAAGAAATTCTTAGAAGAACTGTTAGAAAGTGAAAAGATTATTGAAACCATCAAACAAAACCCTATCATAGAGCATGAAATCTGCTTCATCCATCACACATACCGAATCAAGTAGAATGTTAGAAGTCTTGAAGTCCCTGTATATTACTTGTGTTTCAGCACAATGAAGAAATGCAAGACCCTTTGCAGCACCAAGAGCAACCTTCATGCGGAGGTTCCAAGAAAGCGGTTGGAAATAAGAACCTCCTGGTAAGCAACAGTATAAACAGTTTAAATTTCGAATTATAAGCAACATCCATTTTGGCTCGACAATTTCAAGAGTGGAACAAGAATAGCTCACTTCTAAATAAATGATTTTCCAAACTGCCTCGAGGCATAAATTCATATACCAATAGTCGGTGTTCATCCTCTAAGCAATAGCCAATCAGCTTCACAAGGTGAGGATGATAGAACTGCCCCAGATAATTTACTTCTGCCTACAGTAGAAACACAAGAAAAGTGAGCATATAAATCTCAAGCTAGAGTAAACTTGGCTTAAATATGTTATGGCGAACAAGACTAAAAAGGGAAACAAGGTCAACAATTGGAAATGATTTGCTAAAATTTGAAGGGACCAGCACACTGGTTTTTACTGATGTCCTACTCTACTATTGCTAAATTTTAATTGGTTCGTTGGAAAAACAAATCATCACTCCTGAAAAAATCTCTGCTTATACAGAAGTGGAAAGGGGAGAAAATGAACTCACCAGCCACTCCTTGTGACCTTGGAAACCGGCTTGGTTAAGCCTTTTCACAGCAATACCAATTCCAGTTCCAGGCTTGGCAGCAGAAAATGACTGCTCATCAATCCATCCCTTAAAAACTGAACCAAAACCACCTTCTCCTAAGACACTATCAGGACGGAAATTCCTGGTGGCCATTTTCAGATCAGAAAAACTGAAGCTCTTCAGATTGGTGGACTGCAAGATCTCACCCTCACTCCGAGGAGTTGGAGGCACTGACACAGGCAAGACCTTGCTACCCGTACTGCTCAGATCACTCCCATCTGTGCTAACATACTTTGAACTCAACCCTGCAACTAAAGAAAACACATACCCTCTAAATAAATTGATTGCCACCAGCACATTACTAAGGAATTTCCAACACTACTTTTGGCTTTTAAAATTTCGTAAAACAATAAGTGACATTACTTAATTAAGATAATGCCATGATTGAGCCGATCATTTTGCCTGTGCTTAAAGGAAACCTGGAAAGGCTTTAAGATTCCTTTTCCTTTCTTATTCCCGGTATTTGCCAGCAACCAAAACAGACCACGGTGACAAAATGGGAACATAAAACTCACCCAATTTCACAGAATTAAATTTCTCGGCAAACTATACCTGCCCAAATAGTAATAACATAGTTATTAAAAAATATATATATCATTAACTTCCAAGCGAAGCATACTACATTTGGATTCAAAATCCAACTTCCTCTAAGCTCACCTTACAGAAGATAAACAATTATATCAGAGTCTAATCAGGTAATGGATAGAAAACCGACGAGAACCCAATCAGGTAAAAGGCAAGCAATTGGCACAAAAATATTCAGGGACATCAACTTAAAAAAAAAAAAAGCGATAACCAAGAAGCAAAATACATAGATGAACAAGGGGTTCAAGAAAAACCCAATAAAAAAATAGAGAAAGTACCTGTGTTGCATGAGCTCTCAGCTTTAATTTGGGCACTCAAGCAAATCCCCATCAAAATTGAATCAAGGACCCAAGCTAGCTACCCTTTTGAAACTTCTCTTCCTTCTACAGATCAATCAAATCAAAGACTTGAGCTTTAAAAGCTTAAAGGAACCATATTTGAACAGTAAAACAAAAGGGATAGATCCATGTGTGAAAGCAAAACAAAACAAAACCAGAAAAAAAACTCCTTTTTGCAACAAAAGTTTTTTTTATTTTGGCAACCAGAAAGAAAAAAGGTCTAATTTTTAAAAACAATCAGAGAAAGAAAGACACCACCAATCCAGAAAGCAACTTTAGATAGAAATAAAAAGAATTAAACGCTAACCCATGAACCAGAACATCAAGAACTAAATAACCCACTTCTAATTATCTTATCCCAACAAAGAATCAACCGGTTATTTTAGTGGAGAAAGAAGGAGAGGGTGGGTTGACCAGTTCTGAGCTAAGCTCTGGAGAGCTTGATTAGTCGGAAGCAACAGGAAGACAGATTGAATTGAAGAATAGCATTAATGGCGAGCTGGTCCCGCTTCTGAGTATCACATTTTTATACGATTGTTTTGCGACCTGTCCTCTCTTGCTCTCTCTATACGTAGGAGTAGAGTAGAGTAGAGTTCAGAGGGGAGTCAGACAGGGTAGATAAAGATAATTGATGCAGCAGATTTTGAAGGAAAATATTTTCCTTGATTATTTTTATTTTTTATTCAATTTAAAATTTAAAAAAATATTTAATAATTTTATTTTTAATTTTATTATTATTATTTTTATCTAGATTATTGAAGATAGTTTTGGATTTATTCTAGGTGTTGTGAATCTTTTACCTAAAGGTAAATTAATTGAAAATAAATATTAAATAATAAAATTATAAATTAAAATTTTATATTGTCTATTTTATTAAAAAATTCATGTTCTTAAATTAGGTGTCTTTCTTATATAATTTCAATATGGGCTACGTGCTATTAAGTCCAACAATTCTTATTTGGTAGTTTTGACGTGTTGGTAAATAATAATAGATAAAAATGGTGGTTGCATTACAAAATAAACTCGCGTAGAAGAGAATAAGATGTGTTCTCCATTTGAAAAAGAGACGTTGAGGTGGTAAAATACATGTAAAATAAATTATAAAATTATCTCATTAGTTAGAGATAATAAAATTATAAATACAAGTTAAAAAAAATATTTTATCAATTAATGGAGATAGAAAAAAGAAAACTAGAGAAAACTGAAGAGAGTAGTCACAAATTCATAATCATATTTTTTAATTTATTTAAAAGGCATGAGCATAGCAAATTATTTTATGATCAATACAGGTACAGTGAAAATTTTGATTATCCTATTTATGATTAGATAAATATAAATTAATACTTTTTTTAATTTATGATTTTTATTTTAATTATAATTACATTGATAATAATATCATATATAATATTAGTGACAATATCATTAATTATCTATTCATTGATAATTTAGAGGTTGAATATAAATAAAATATAAAATGGATAAATTAAAAAAATTGATTCAAACCATATTAATTATTTTGATTATAAATTTATTATTATTATAAAGGTAATTGCATCCAAAGGTTAAGTGGATACAACATATTGATGAATCAATATTAAAATTTCTAATTTAAAATGAAATAATTAGTTAATAGTTATTTCTTATGTAAATTTTAAAATGAATAGGCTAGGGTTAATGTCTAAAAATATTATACATTGAAGTAAAGAAAGAAAATGGATTGGAGAGCCTTGATTAAACATCTACAAAATTGAAATAAGAGTAATTTAAACTAAAAAATAAGTTTTTTTCAACCTAAAAAGATTAATGCAGAGATTTTTAAGGAAAATTATTTTTATTTCCTATTTACTTTAGGAAATTAAATAATATGATTTATATTTTTTTTTCTATTTTTTTTAGGGTTTTATTACTTTTTATACATATTTCTAATTTAGTTAGGTTGATTTTTGAATTTATTTAAGGAAATATAAATCTTTAAAAAATGGATTACTTGAAAAGAAATATTCCATAACAAGATTGCAAATTAGAATTTATGTGTTATCTCTTCTTTTAAAGTTTTTGTATTTCTATACTTGTCATATTTCTTATATGGTTCCAATTTACTTCAATAAGTCTGCAAAGAGTATAGAGAATGAGAAATTATGATAAAGTGAGCTTTTAGTCAAGTATATAAACTGTATGTTTTTGTATGTGATGGAAAATGATAGTTATGGAATTTTAGAAAAAGACTTTGATGTGTGAATATGTTAAAAACCAAATGGACTTACGGGTTGATCGAGGAAATGAATGACACAAAAGAAATGGAACAAATTAAAGGAAAAAATATATAAATTTTGACAACTTTGAGCCAATTATAATTTTTATATAAATTGATTAAATGAATTTACTTGTTACATGAGTGTTGGAAAAACTATGCTTTGGAATGGTAGTTAGAGAAAATTATAAATTTTAATTGAATGAATTAAAAAGGTTTGTGGTAAGGTTAAGGAGTTTTCAAATAGACTTGGATGTCTATCCAATGTATTTTGTCCAAAATAATGTATGTTAATAAGTGTAATAAATAAATGTCTAAAGTTAGATACATAATAAAAAAAGTAGGTAAAGTATAGACTACTAAAGAATCAAATTGAATTATCAATGCTTGTACTAGGAAGAAGAAAATATAACCAATGTTGGCATATCTATTATTAATAAAGAAGTTCGAAAGAAATGGAATGGATAAAGAGTTTTTTTGTATGAAAGGTGGGTGATAACTTATATAAAAGCAAGAAATGAAATGTTAATGATTGTGAAAATGACTAAAGTAAAATTATGAAAATTTATTGGGTGGTTAAAGCATATAAGAATAATTATAATTATGAGATGTTAAGAATGAATGCAGTTTTAAGGACCTGGTTCGAGCAAAAAAAAAAACATATTAATTAAGGTATTTCCTTTTCACAAGAGATGTACCTAGAGTTGAATCCTTGACCATAATAGCTAATTTAGTAGGAGAATTAAATAGGAATTTGACATCTCGTTCTCTTTAAATGTTAGTATATTTCTTTAATATTATTTTCTTGATTATTGTATTATTGTTATTCAGGGATTGAAATGAAAATTATGATATTATGTTTCTAAATAGAAATAATATATGACTTAACTGAAACAGAACTATATAAATAAATGATAGAAGAGATATTTTGATATGAATTAATTAGAATATATATACATTCATTAACCATGTTGATAAAACATAAAGAGATGTTCCCAAACTTAATTAACATTGTTAATGGTTACTAAGGATTTATGATCAATACTAATTAACTATTTTGAAAAAACTCAAGACATGTTTTGATATTTAGTTGGCTCTATTAACAGCAAATATGAAGATGGTTTTTTATACTTAGTGGG
The DNA here is from genome assembly GCA_026413675.1 of Populus pruinosa. Taxonomy (NCBI): domain Eukaryota; kingdom Viridiplantae; phylum Streptophyta; class Magnoliopsida; order Malpighiales; family Salicaceae; genus Populus; species Populus pruinosa. The sequence continues at coordinate 29,078,921 of CM048592.1, read as the reverse complement.
TCAAGTAAACGGTGAATGAAGAAAAGAATATGATACTTTATTGTTTGTATTGATAATTATTAAGAAGATGTAAATATTAGTTTGGTCATTTTAATAGTGATTTATTTGATAAATATGGATAAATAAATTATTGATGCTGTGGTGAAAAACTTTGAATCATTATTAATATTAAGTTGATTGTTTTTGGTTCAGAAAAAATACATTTATAGAATATCAAATTATTAATTAATAATACTTTTAAATGTTATATTTTTTTGTAGATCCATCATTAAATCACGCTGACTTGGTTTATTATATTATATTTTGTTAGGTTATAACTTACGTAATTTCATCTTGGAATGTGTTTAATTATGAAAATATTAGGTTAATAAAATTGTTTATGTTAAATTCATCCATACATTTATCATGTCAAGAATATAATATGCTAATAAAGAAAAACTAGGATTGGTATAATTGATTGTGAATAAACTATGAGAAAATATAATAAACTACTAAATGAATTAATGATATATCTGCAGTATTTGTGTGAAAATTATAAAAATACATTTTATATAAGATATAACGGGATAAAATTTTAGATGGAGCTTTATATAGAGAAAACTTTGCTGAATTTTTGTTTAAAATAGAAAGATTATTAAATGTAAAATGAATGAATAAGTTGAATTAAAAAGTGTATGTGATATTTAGTGGATATGATTTGTGAAAAGAAGAAAATTAATTTCATTTTCATGAAAAACATTGATTTCATTTTTATAAATATAATGTAAAACATTAGGTATTTTTTTCTATTAAAATCACAAGATGTTATACTATTTCTTCCTCTCTTATCAAAATATATTGTCCATTACAAAAAAAAAAACTAGCCAAGCTCGTCAGCTTCACTTAAAACCATGTATCTAAGCTTTGTGACTGATTTTTTAAGTTTTTTTTATTGGTTATTTGGATTTTTTATCTTTTTTTTTAATTTTATATTTTAATATAAAGTTATTATTTTTTCTAAGTTTTTAAGATTTTTATTTTATTTTTTTAATTCCATAATTTAATATAAAGTTTTTATTTATTTTTATCATTTGATAATATATTAATGGTAGATCATTTTTTGTATTTTTTATCATGTTATTAAAAAAAATTGGCCCTATTTTTTATTTTTTAAAATTTAATTATTTAATACAAAGTTTTTATTTTATTTTCTCTAGGTTTTATTACCCTCTTTTAAAAATATTTTATTTTTTTAATTTTATTATTTAATATAAAACTTTTATTTAAATTTATCTTTCAATATTGAGTTGATAATAAATTATTTTTTGTATTGTTTATCCTATAATAAAATAAATTTTAAAATTAATTAAACTTAATGAAGTTTACCATTCAAGTCGCAAAACGGATTAATTATATGATTGACTTAATATGTTTTTTTTATTTGATATTTTTTTTAGACTCGTCCAGCCAATAAGATAATATTGAGGTGATTTTTATACATAATTTAATTTAAAATTCAAATTAAAAAAAGTGGGATTAAGAATTTTCAATTTTAAACTGTTATTTCAAATTTAGTTAAAAAACAAATTCTAAGTTTTTGACATTGTTACTGTTATTTTTTTACATCTCTACCTGCAATGATAACGTTAGCAATACAGTAGTGTACCGTCTAAACCAGGAAGGGAATCGATGAGGTGGCGTCATTTCATAAATATATATATATATATATATATATATATATATATATGGTGACCATGTGAATGGTGATGGCATGATATCGTTAATTTTTTTTAAAAAAAAAAAGAAAAAGAAAAAAGAGTTTATTTCCTTTTCTTTTCTTTTTAAATAAAACAACTTTAAGTCGTTGAAATTAAATATAAAAAATGTGAAACTGTAAAAGTTTAGTAAATCTAGACCCAAAAAAGTTGGATCAAGACAGCGGTTATTACCGCTCATAGTCTATATATTAAAATAATTAATTCAAAATTATAATATAAGTTAAATTAAAAAAATAAAACTTTTAATTTTTTATTTTTTAAAAAATTTAATCAATTTAGATTAATTTATCTAATTTATGATATGATTTATTTTCGGGTTTAAAAACTACATATACCCAGCCAGGCATTTTATGCATCGTGTAATCCAAGATTTCACTTTCGCAAGCACAGATTAGTGACGTATGTGTTTGTTTCCGGGCTTACGTATATTAGATTAAATATTATACGGTCGATGACATTCCCTTGACCTTCCTCATGCTGTGCTGTAACATGCATTATCACAAAATTAAAAATAAAATTAAAGAAGGAATCGAATTGATGGTCGGTCAAACTGACGCGTGGACGACTGGAAGCTTCCCATGAAACAGTTTTATAACCAATACAACCTGTAAACATGCTAACAAACAAAACATTAATTAGAGTGCTGTGTGATTTCACAACTTTTTTGACTTTTCAGACGACAAAGTTTCGAACATGCACCTGAGAGAATCTTTGTTTTTCTTATCAAAAATATTTTAAAAAAAATTAAATTTTTTTTTTATATATTCAGATATACTTGTATTAAAAATAAAAAATATTTTCTAAAATCTTTTTTTTCTTATCAAAAATATTTTTTAAAAATTTTATATTTTTTTATATATTCATATATACTAGTATTAAAAATAAAAAATATTATTTAAAATATTTTTAAATATTTTTTTTAAATATCTATTAATTATTACATGCAGTCTTTAAATTGCATACGTTTCATCTTCAACTCTTCGGTTATATCTGTTACCGTAGAAAAAATCTCTAATTCTCAAATAAAACATTTATTTGATATGAAAAAATTTAAAAGGTAAAAAAACATAAAGGACAATACTTTATTTTTTTGAACTTGTTACTAGACCATTCTATTTTGACTTCCAATAAATATATATTATTTTCTATCTTGACTTCCAATAAATATTATTTATTTATTTATTTATTTATAATTTTGATAATCTAAATTGATTTTAAAATATATATTATTTATTTATAGTTTTTATAATCTAAATTGATTTTTATTTACATTGAGACTGAATACTACCATAATTTTTCAAATTCTACCAAACAACCTTAAAACTCTATCTCTTTGAACTTTTTTACACCCTTAGTAGCTTATCCTTAAATTTTACTCTTTTAACATTCCTTCTTAAAGTTTTTCACCTCACATCAAACATAACCAGAAGAGGCTTGAATCTTTCCCTTTGAGATTGTGAGGAAGGCTCCTGCTATTATGTTGGATAATAAATTAATTTTTTAATTTTGATAATTTAATTATTTTTTTAACTAAAATATTAGTGGCTAGTGCTTAATCCCGTCAAATATTTTTTTGATGAATTTAAAAATTCTTTAATGTTTTAGTAAGTATTATTTAAAAGAAAATATAATTATACTTTAGAGAAGAATTACAAGAATAGATATGCACTAAAAATAAAGATTCAAACTTGTCTTCAAAAGGATTTTCATGGTAACTTTTATAGTTTAAAGGATTTTGATGGCAACTTTTATAACTTTTATAGTTTACATGGCTTGTTTTTTATTAAAGAAAATGGGTCACAGTGTAAGTAAAATATCCTTGATTTATCAAAGTAAAATATTTTTTACTTGTTAAAAAGTAAAATATTTTGGACCTATAGTCTAATTATAAAGCCCACGATTTTCAAAGTAAAAAGAATCATGAGCTTAACGTTTAGTCAAATTTAAAGATGATAGATTTAATAGTTTGTTGGATTCATATATATATATATATATATATATATATATATATATATATATATATATTGATTTAGCGTTTAGTTAAGTTCTAAGATATTAAGTTATTTATTATCTTATATTTAATTATTTTTTAAAAGAATTCAGATAAAAACAAGATATGTTGATGCATCACAATCTTAAACACTATTTAGAAATAAATTATAGAATAAAAATCAATAAAATTAGATTTAATGTATGGATAAAAAGCTTTAAGCATTTATATTTCTTTTGTTCTTAATATAAATTCTACTGTTGATTTCTAGATATTCCTCATGCGTTTTTAAAGAAATTAGATTCTTTAAAAAAGTATACTTAAAAACTTTAACAGCATTTGTAGTCTAGCTTAAAATAAAACTATTTATAATACAGTGGGGGAAAACTACAGATTATTTTTAACAATACCCATAATAAGCATTTTAAAATAACACTTTCATTTTCTTTAATATTATCCATTAGTTTTTCCATCTATATTTTATTACATCAGTAACTCAAGGTGATTGAAATAAGAACAAACTATTAAAAATCAATAAATTGTTTTATTATTGAAAACAATTGGAATTGTACTCACAAATAACTGTAAAGATTACGAACACCACTTCTCTCTACATTAGTATGATATTGTTCACTTTGGGTCTAAGCCCTGATGGATTTGCTCTTGGGTTATATCCAAAATATCTCATACCAATGAAGATATTTGTTCATCCTTATATACCCCTGATCCTCCTCATTTCTAACCAATGTGGGACTTTGGTCGCATACCCAACAATCCTTCCCTTAAACAAAGGACCACCGAGCCTCTCCTCAAACGATCATTTATCCATCCACTCTCTGCCAACCAGGATTTTTCATCCTCTACTTTTCTCTACTTCATCGTGTTGGGGTCAGGACACGTCCATGAAGCATCCAGAGAGCACTACCTGACTTGAGAGTTTTTGCTCTTTCTAGATCAACTCCTCTTCACCGTATTGAGATCAGGACACGTCCATGAAACATCTGGAGCACACCGCCTATCCAATAGAGCTGATCTATGGATCACATCGTGATTTAATTAGGGTCTACCACCTTTTGTTCGGCATTCCGAGGATTCATCCATCATGGCTAACTCTGGGGCATGGCTCTGATACCACTTATAAGGATTACGAACACCACTTATTTCCACATTGGTATGATATTGTCCACTTTGGATCTAAGCCCTCATGGATTTGCTCTTGGGTTATACCCAAAAGGCCTCATACCAATGAAGATATTTGTTCATCTTTATATACCCTTGATTCTCTTCATTTCTAATCAATGTGGGACTTTGGTCGCATATACAACAATGCCCATGAGGTATCTCACACAGCTACTTGTTATCTCGGGAGAGATTCTCTCACACAGCTACTTGTTATCTCGGGAGAGATTCTAGCTTGTCTCGCACAGCTACTTGTTATCTCGGAAGTGTGTAGTAAAACTTCAGAGATGGAGCTTGTTATCTCCGAAGAGATCTTAGCTACTAAGTTTTAGGACTTGTCAGATCCAAAGCCTAAGAAGATACGTGGAGTCTAGTGACTGGGCAAGGACACTTTTGTTTAATATAAAATCATTGGAATCACCTTTAAGGAAGAGAGAGAGTGAGAGAGAGAGAGAGGAAGATTGATCTTCTTTATTTGCAGGTTTTTCTCTGGACTGTGATTATAATAATGTGGTGTTAGTGCCACTTGTACAGTTTAGTATTACAGTATTTCTTGTTTTTATTTTTTTTTGTGTTTTTTATGTAATAATATTGAAAACAAAAAATAATATTTTAATTATAAAACAAAATTAAAAAATATCATCCATCTAGTTACCAAACTCACACTGAAATAAATCTTCCCTCATGAACATCTACTAAATACTAATATGCATATAGAAAATTCCTGTAGTATTAAGTTTAAGTTTTGAAGTTGTTAATATTAATGGTTATTAAAAATTTATTCAATTAAAAATTTTAAATTTTATAAAAAATAATTAAAATACACATAAATTATTATATAAATAAGAATCTACAAGTAGCCATCAAAATTATGAGTCAATAGCTTTATCAAAAGACCCGGGACAGATATGGTGTTGTTTGGTATTATTACTGTGAGCAAGGCTTATTCATAATAATAAATACTATTATTTGGTAAAGTAGGAAAAACATTTTTTTATTGATTTGCAAGGTGGCTCCTTAGAGCATCTCCAACGGGAGATGCTTTTTAGAAGAGCTATATTGATAATTTGATTTTCTGAATAGTATAAATATAGCTTTTTTGTTGATGTGCATTCCAATGGTAAGAAGCTATTTAGAAGAGCGAATTATATTTTAATATATTTGATACACAATTATTTTAACATAGTCTATTAATATTTATAAAAATAAGGAATTAATATCTTTCTAAGAGCATCTCTAATAAAAAATATTATATTGAAGATCCAAATAAAAAATAGCTTTTTAAATAGTATAAATATAGATTTTTAAATTATATACATTCCAATGGTAAAAAGCTATATAGAAAAGCCATTTATATTTTAATATATTTCATGTTAAATTAATTTTAATATAATTATATAACTAATTTAAATATTTTATATATAATATAATTATGATGTTATTAATTACATAATTAATATGAATAATTTATAAAAGTAATATAAAATTAATGAAGTAATATAAAAGTTAAAAAATATAATTTAAAATTAAATTTAAAATTTATTTATATCAATATTTTTAATTTTAAGTTTTATATGTTATTGTTAAAAATTTAATTTTTAAAAAGTAAATTCAAATTCAAACTTTGAAAAAATCAGCGCCAACATAACCGCCAACATTAAATTTTTAAATTTTAAATTTTGAAAAAATAACCGCCAATATTTTAAATTTTAAAATTTCAAATTTTAAAAAAATTACCGCCAACATTCTAAGATTTTACAATTTGAAAAAATAGTCCATCTATAAATATTCTCATATATCTTAACATTTTTTCTCATCATTTTCTTCTCTACAATCTTTGTTATATTTCATTAAAATTCATCATGAATCATTCTAATTTTAATTTTTATGATGCTTTTGATTTTGATGATGACACTCCTGTGTTGGCTTTTCAAGTTGCTACTACTGTAGTTGCTGAAGAAGAATCGAATAATCAAGGGCGGAGAACAAGGTATCGTGGCTCTATTCCTGGTCACAATATTGTCAATCGTAATAGAAAGGAAGGTGAGTTAAGGTTATATAATGATTATTTTACAGAAAATCCTAAATTCACTAAAAGTCAATTTTGAAGAAGATTTAGGATGAGTCGTCATCTTTTTCTTCGGATCGCAAATGCAGTGGAAGCTCATAATTCATATTTCAAACAAAGGACAGATGCTCTTGGTGTTCTTGGTTTATCTTGCCTTCAAAAGATAACTGCAGCTCACAGAATACTTGCATATGGTATTCCTGCAGATCTTACTGATGAATATCTTCGAATTGGAGAAACCACTGCAATAGAAAGTCTTAGAGCTTTCGTCAAAGCAATCGTAGAAGTTTTTGGTGATTGGTATTTAAGGGCACCAAACGAGGCTGATATTTGTCGATTATTATCAATTGGAAAGCAGCGTGGGTTTCCAGGGATGTTAGGGAGCATTGACTGTATGCATTGGAAATGGGAGAAATGCCCAATTGCATGGCATGGGATGTATACTGGTTATTGTCGTGAACCAACTATAATTCTAGAGGTAGTGGCTTCACAAGATCTTTGGATATGGCATGCCTTTTTTGGAATGCCTAGATCATTAAATGATATTAATGTTCTTGATCGGTCACCTATCTTTGCTGCACTTGCTGAAGGTCGTACTGCTCCTGTCAATTATACAATTAATAGGCATGAATATACAATGGGATACTATTTAGCAGATGGGATTTATCCTAATTGGTCAACCTTTGTTAAGACAATCCTAAGACCATTAGGAGCAAAGAGAAAATATTTTGCAAGCAAGCAAGAGTCTGCAAGAAAATATGTGAAGCGGGCATTTGGGGTGCTCCAATCTCGTTTTGCAATTGTACGTGGACCTGTTCGATACTGGGATGAAGAAACGCTTGCATAATAATGCATAATATGATTATTGAGGATGAAGGAGCAATGAACCTTGGATTTGACCATGAACATGAAGTCAATTCTTTTATATCAGTGTCACATTGTGAAATACCAGAACTACATGATTTTCTTCAAACTCATAATCGAATTAGGGATAGAGCTACTAGCTCTCAACTACAAGAAGATTTGATTGAATATTTGTGGGAACAATATGGCAACGAGTAGAATCTTTAGATTTTAACTTCTTATGTTATCATAATTTTCAGGTTTTTTTATGTTTTTTTTTCATTATGTTTGTTATCTTTTAAGTTAATTAATCCTACTTGTTATTGTTAAGTGTTAGAGGAACTTTAAAAAAATATTATGAATTGATATCAATTTCATAACAATGTATTTAAAATAACCAAGAATTTTCTACATATTTAATTAAAAATACATTACATTACAATAAATCAATCAAAGTTAATTAAAAATCAAAACCCCTCTTTTGCATAATTTCTAACTTTCTATTTTGAAAATACGCTGCAAAAATTGGATCCAAATTAGAAATATCCATTTTCATAATTTGTTCTTCTTTCTCAATCCTGTCCAATTCTTGTTTCTCTTGACTTTGTTGAATCATCATGGCTTGTTGCTCTAACATAATTTTCCTGTCTTGTTTCTTTTGATCCTCAATTTCAACTAGAGTATCCCTGAATTGTTGTAAGAGATTCATTACAGTTACATCCCCAACTTTATCTTTTCCTTGTCTACGTTTAAGTCGTTCCTTTGCAACCTTCTGACCGATTGGTTTATCTTGATAAATCAATGGTTCACTATCTTCTCCTAAACTCACGGCATCAGGGGTAGATGGAGTTGATGAAGCTGGACTTGCATTGACATGACCTTTTTGTTTCTTATTTAACCTTTGATGTTGACTTGCACGCTCAAATTGCCATTTGGGTTCTTTTCTTAAAATAACCCAGCAATGTTCTAGTTGAAATCGTTTGCCAACGCAAGAAGCATACATTTGTCGAGCATCATTAATCTGGTAAAAAAATAAATAAATTAAATAATATTAAAATATATGTTAAACAATTTAACATAAAAGTGAATATAAACATTACCCTTGATTCTTCAGTCATTCCACTTTATTGACGATTTTCAATTTGAGTAACAAATCCAATAAATTTACCGACTTCTCTATTTATTTCTTGTCATCTACTTAAGATGCTTATTTGTGAACGATTATTCAAGTTTCCTCCATTATCTACAAAGCAAGCATGTACACGAGCCCAGAACTGTTTTGTTTGTTGTTCAACTCCTGTAATTGGATCCTTGCTTGTATTTAGCCATGCAGAGACAAGTAAATAATTCTCCTCTGGTGAGAAATTTTTACTTCTTTGTGATTTTTTTGCCGAATGAACATTTAAATTCGAGCATGTTAAGTCATCAATTAATTGATTAGAATCACTTGGTTGAGAGAGAATATCTTCTGACTCACTCATAAAAAAGTTGGTAAAAGAGCTTGGAAAATTTGAATCCATCTACATTAAAAAAAAAAACTCAAGTTAAAACTTTACAAGAGAGTATAAAAGAAGCTCGCATTCAATGTCTAATAATTTTGTAGTTTTCATACATGTGAATTAATAATAAACATTGCCTCCTACTTGTTTTAATATAATAATTTGACCATTTTTTGGAACTAAAATAGAATCGATATACTAGTTTAATTGCATTTTCAAAAAGACAAAATATAATTGACCTCAAATTAAGACATACAATCAAAAATAAATTTTAAATATGTAACTAAATCTTTTTTATCAATATCAACTACCATTATTAATTCCTCTCAATTTTATCAAAGATAACAACATAAATATAAATTGTCTTCCTTAATCCATATTAAAAACATCAAAGAATAAAGAAATAAAACTCATCACAAATATTAAATTAACAATAAAAGGTCTAAAAAATCAAGAGATATAAAAAAAATAAAAAAACTTTTAAACAAGCATACCTTTTAATTTCAGCTAATTAACACAACCGATGTTAATAATTAACCGGAGAATAATTGATTCTTGTTTTTTTTTTAAATTTGAGAGAAGGATGAGGCACAATACAAAAATTTAAAACTATAAATTTTTTCTTCATGTATTTATAGAAGATTTTTTTATATTTTAAAAAAAAATTATTGGCCAACAGCTATAAAAATAGCCGTTGACCAACGGCTATTGTTTTAGCCATTTCTACAGTTAAATGTAGAAATGGCTGTTAACAAAACAAATAGCCAAAATGGTTATTTGTTTAGCTTATCCGTTGAAACATGAACAGGAAACAAATAAATAGGCAAAACACTTTTAGCTTTCCATATAGCTCGTCCGTTAGAGCTGCTCTTACTGCTTTTCTTGCTGGTAAGCTTATGAACAATGAAGCCAAGCTCTCCTATTCATGAGATTACTTCCATGAACAGTCAAGTACTATTCATGGGTTTTATTCCTTCAACAATGAAGTATGCTTCATTATTTTAGTTGGACTGATCCAGTTCAAATAGCTATGTATTGAATTGGATATGTATTAAATTGGATAAGATTTAATAAAATAAAATAAAAATTTATTTTTAATTATTTTTTATTTAAAAAATTAATATTAAACATTATTTAATAACATTATTATATAAATTAAATGAAAATCACTTGATAATTTAAGCGCAATTTTAATTTTATTTCTGATTATATTTTATTTTATGTTGTTATATTTTTAAAAAATTTATGAAAATTATAATTTTTATTAAATGTGTTTTACATGTAATGGAATTATAGATAATTTAATAAAATAATAATAAATATTTTATATAAAGTATTATTTATTTAATGATGCAATAAAAATAGTTAAATTTATAATATTTAAATTAAAAATAATCAATATTAATATATATATATATTTTAAAATTATTTTATAATTTTAATTTTAAAAACATTATTAAGAAAATATATTACTTTATTTTTTAATTAATTATAATTTTAATTAAATATATACTATTTTAAATTATTTTTTATTAAAAATAATTTTTATAAAAATAATTTTTTTCAAATTACCTCCCACCAGCCATCCTGATAACAAACACGGTTTTAGTGGCAGCTCTGAGTATGGATTTCGTTGCTAGTTGACACGCCACGACATCACCGCTGTTTTATATTATTTGTTTTCGAATTCGAGGAATTAACCGGAGGTGACCACGTGGCCGAGAGATGAGGTCCAAAAGAAGACATGCACCCTTGCAGTGTTTGGTTGGTTAGTGCAGCTGTCGTTCCACTGAATATTATGATTGGAAATTTTTTATGAACGTATTTTTATAAGTTAATTTTATTAATCTTTTAAGTTTAAATAATTGATTTTGAATATTAGCACTATTTAAATTTATTTTTTTATATTAAATTATTAAATATTAAATTTTATTATTTATTTTATTTTTAAATTTTATTTCTATCTTGTATAATATATAGCGGGTTAGTTGAGTAAGGTTTGGTTGACTTATAATTATTTTGTTGATATTTTTTTAAATTTATTCATTTGAAAATATTGATTTATTGTTCCTTAAAATTTATAATTTTTTTTTATGCAGGGGTTTTCCTAAATGAGGGTTAAGTCTAATTTAAAGCATACCTCATTAATTTTTTTAAATAAATTAGATTGATCAAATTTTAAACTAATTTACTAAATCAACCTAATCAACATTAAATTAACTTTTTTTTAACACTCGGGATGGGCTAGGAGAAGGGTTGATGAGCTGCTAGGACAAATTAAAGTTATATATTTGATTACTGAAAAGTAGTTTTTGATGAACTATTTTCTAAATATTTCTATATTTGTTTGTTATTAGAAAAGTTGATCAACGAAAAATATTTTCCAGTTAAAAAAAATATTTTTAGTCAATTGAAAATACTTTTTGATTAATGAAAGACACTTTTCAGTCAAAGAAAAATTTATCTTAATTTTCAGAAAAAATATATTTTTTGGTTGTATTTGTTTTCCGGAAAGTGATTATATATATTTTGTTTTGAATATTTATTTTTTAATTTAATCTATTAAAATTTAATTTGTATATTAACTTTGGTCCTTATTTTTATAATTGCTATTTGTTTTTTTTATCAATTTTTTATTGAAATTTTTTATCTATCAAATTTGGTTCTCATTCTTTTGATTTTTACTTATTTTATTTGAAATAATTTATGAAATGTTGATTGTTATTATTTTAATTTCTTCATCTTTTATTTTTTAATTTTTTAGATTTGATCTCTATTATTTTGATTATTATTTATTTTATTTGAGATAATTTATAAAATTTTTTTTTTTTAATTTCATTCTTATTCAACAATTTAATTAGTAAGATTTGTTATTTATTATTTTAATAAACTTAAAAAAATAAAATATTAATAAATTACTTTTTAGCTTATTTTTCTTGATATAATTAAATATTAAATTTTATTTTTTATTATATTATCAAATATCATAAAAAAATTATTTAAAAAAAAATTATTTTTTAAGAAATAAACAGGATTTAAGTTGAATAATTATGATGTAAACATAGTAATGGAATCGTGTAGATATGGCTATATTAAACAGGAAGAACCGCATCTAAAATCAAAATAAAACTCGAAACCGAAACCAAAAAATCCAAGGAAACCAAATCTCAAAAGTCAAAACCACATAACAGCTCAAATCCCAAGGAGTACAGACCAAGATCTGATAACAGATTTGATTTATTATGTTATGGAACAGCAATGGCAGATATCTCTTTTCCATAGCGGTCAGAGCACAGAGCTGCTTATTACACCACGCGCATTGAAGGAGGAAAAGGTAGGGCAGTTCTGACAGCTAATCTTCTTCACAGTCGACTCTTCTTCACCGTTAAAGATTTGATGATATCAATGAACTCCCGCTGGAAAAACGTAAACGGATGGTTAAAGAGCTAGTCGCCGATAGTTATAAAATAAGAAAGCTGGAAAGAATGGTGACGCTATAAGAAAGCAAGCAAGCAAGCAAGCAAACTACCTTGAGTGAAGCTCCACCGACTAAAAATCCATCAATATCCGGTTGCGCTGCCAACTCTTTGCAGTTAGCTCCATTTACAGAACCTGCAAACATGTTGAAATGATGCATAACGTCAGTTTTAGCAGAAAATTATCTGTCTAGAGTTTACCAATCTGAACGAAGAGTACAAGGACGATCCCTCTCCAAGTTTACCGAAAGCCATAGGGTGGTGCAGCTGCTTCAGTTTCCAGCTCGAAGTCATTCTTCAGGGTTTTAATTTTTCAAAAACAGGATTTAACTAAATAATTGCTATAACAAAACAAGAAAAATGGCCAGGACCACCTCATCCTCCTCTTTAGAATTCTGGCTTTGCCTCCTCTTTAGAATTCTGGCTTTGCCTCCTCTTTAGAATTCTGGCTTTGCCATTATTTAAAGAGCTGTTGAGTGAGTGACATGGAGCATACAGCAGTCCCACAACATAGAACTTGTACTAGCCAGATTATCAGAAAATTAGTAATAATACTTTGTCACTACTCTCCCATGAAAATAATGACGAAAAATTTTCGTTCATCAGTGATAATTTTCAATGAAAATAACAATGGAACATGTTTGTTGATCATTGTCAACGGACTAAAAAAGTCAATAAATCTTTTGTCAATAATCCCATCAAAAAGTTGACATATTATTTATTGATGGAAACAATCATTACATTTTTTTTATGTCAATATTATTTATTTTATCTTTTGTTATGATTATTTTTTAAATAATTTTTCACACTATAATATACATTAATAATATTTTTTATTTTTTACAAATTATTTTTTTATATCAAAATATCAAAATAATTTTTTAAAAAGTATTTTTAAAATACATAAGCAAACAAACACTCCCAGTTGATAAAAATGCCCACCAAAACTTTTTTAAACAACGTGTTTCTGTAGATATGAATGGCCGACCCTTGATATTTTCCATTTTTCCTACGGCCCTTATTGTCTTTTTCATTACATCATTATTAATATTAACTTTAAAACATACAAAACAGCGTCTTCCTACCATACTGTCCTTTCTCCACTAGGCTTTGTTCGCTGGATCTTGGGATTTCTTTTTCCTTTTTTGGGTTTCGAAAATAAAATTTAACTTGGTACACATGCTATTTTTTAATTAACTTAAAAATAAAATACAACGACAAAAATAGTAGCAAAATTTAAATTCTCTTTTCAAATTTGATAAATTTAAGGGCTAAAATGGATATTTCAAGCCACGACCGAATTATTATGAGAAAAAAAAAAGACTTAAGTTGACCGACAAAATTAAGTGTTGAAATTTCAAAAAAACCAAAAGCCTTTTAGTTTCAACTTGCCAATATACATATAATAAAAATCAAAGATGATTAGTCATTTTTCTGGTGACGAGATCTTGTATAAAGTTTACCTTAAAATCTTTGAAAATACATGGTCCGGGCAATAATTGTTTAGGAAAAGAAGTTTGTCCAAATACCCACATCAGCGCGTGAGAAACTTTCTAGTTAGCATACAATAACACACCTAACAACAGCGAAAGTTCACGTAATAAGTGAGAAAATAGATAGTAGATAAGTTTACCTCCGTAGATAATTCTGGTTGATGCAGCAACCTCGGCACCAACATTGTCATGAAGCCATTTCCTCAATTCAAGATGGACCTGGCGTATCCAGTAAATATTGTAAACAAGAAAAGAAGATGATTCAAATGAGTTATGTAGCAATAAGTAGACGAAACAATTGTTTGTATGTGGGCAAGGAAGAAAATAACAATGAGGATTTATCAGCTTTCAGCTATCGCCATGTTGATCACCCAGAAGAGTTGGTATAGATAACAGTTCTAGATAACAGTTCTGGAATTTTAAGTAGATACAAGTAATAGCTGTTGATATAGCATTCTCACACAAGCAGAAATTGTCGATGACACTGAAGAGTTTAAATACAAGAGCTCAAGCATGGCAAACATGCCAGTACAATGTCCTGGTTATAAGATATTGGCTAGACAACTGAATTAATTTAAGACTTACTTCTTGAGCCTGAGCAGGTGTCGCCACCTTTCCTGTACCGATGGCCCAAACTGGCTCATAAGCCAAAACAACATTGGCCCAGTTTGAAGCTTTATCTGCAAGGGAATATGACAAAATAAAAACAGAGAAAGAATGTGAAGTTATTTAAATACGAGTGTAAATGGAACCTAGTTTTGGGGAAAGATTTATTACTTTCCCTCTGCTAAGGATTTGGTTTTCTACTACTGCAAGGCATCATTACAAACTAGGCCATGCAATAACTTCTCTATAATCATGGCCTACAAGAATTCTTGAATCGATAGAGAACCAAGTTATCAAAAAATCTACATGACTAGCAGTTGCCTGAACAGTAAGAATAATTACCTGCAATTGCTTTTGTTTGTGCAGCCACAACAGCCATTGTAGATCCTGATTCTCTCTGCTGAAGTGTCTCACCAATACATGCGATCACTTTCAAGCCTAAAGAAAGTGCATAAGCAACTTTATCTCCAACAAACTACAGGGATAGACATATGCAATATGGTTTAGAAATACAGCAATCTGCAGATGAAACACCAATAAAGAAAAAGCTTAATAGGTGTAGTTGTACATGCTACGCAGAATATGTCTAGTGTATAATATATGCACATCAGCATCACTAAATTTACCTCATTTGACTCATTTAAAAGAGATCTCCGTTCAGAATGGCCAAGAATCACCCAGGGAATGGCCACATTCACGAGCATCTCAGCACTGTCCATAAAGAGTCATATAAACTTCCAATAGTTAGACAACAAAGGGAGAGTAGAAGGATTGAATTATATTGTTAATGCTTAAAAGTGATGGCTATCAGAATAAACATTCAAAACACAAAATAAAACCTGTCAAAGATCATCTTAAAATTTAACTTGATCATACAAAGTTGTTATACCATATCTTAAAACCATCACATGTCAACCAAATTGGGATTCCTGATTCCCGTCCAAACACAGCAAACTCTTTGTCACAGAAGTAGCATTGATAACTACAAAGATATATAAAAATATTGTTCTAATAATATTGTAAATTAACCATTACAGTTATGGCAATTGGCAGTCATAGTAATGAAATGGGTACTGAGAAGGGGGCTCGGAGATAGTCCTTATCTTCGTCATTTTCATGAAATGTCTGCTTTCCAGACTAAAACCTGCACCCTCATGGTTTGACCGAAGTACAGATTAAACGAGCATTGGCATACCTAATCTCTCCAGTAAAAGCACCACCTTTGCGAACCCAGCAATTTTGGGCAGCCACTTGGAAATCAGGTCGCTGCAAACTTTTTACCAAAGGAAGAAATACAAATGGAGGGCTCACAACAACCTCTGCAAATAAAGGAAATATGCCTACCACAGCATCAGAGAAACTAAAACAATGTGAACGAAATTACAGCCCACAGCCCACAAATGGACGGCTCACCACAACAAAAATAAAAGGAAATATGCCAGCCACAGCATCAGAAACTAGAATAATGTGAACAAAATTACAGCCCACGTATTATGAGTGAGAGAGATAGAATTGTGTTCCTGATAGGGCAGAAAAACAGCAACTTGTTGATATAAAAAGAAATGCATGCATAATATTGCAGCAAAATAAAGGAACTCCAGACTGGTTTAAATTTTGACATATAAAATGAAGCTATGTAATGGCAGCTTAGGAGGCCAGTGCGTGGCTGAATCGCTCGATATGCATGGCTTCAGCGTATAAAATCAAACTGTAACCTTCTTCTTTTTTCCAAAAATTCATAAGATTCAAAGTTTTCTGTTTACTTCTCTTTCAAAATATGGAAAAATAATGAGAAAATTAATGGATTACTAATGCATCAAGTTCAATGATCCCAAATTATAGCATAACTTGCAACAAGTAAAGTGGGGTTCAAACAAGATCACATATCCGAAACAAGTCGAATTAAATTCTACTTTCCAAACAAAACCAGAATTCACGAACTGTATGTAACCAATGCAGAGCTAGAAATACGAGTTAAAAAAGAAGAAGAAAAGCTTACCTACAACATCCTTGGATGGAACCTCAGCTTCATTTAGCATGGTGACAATCTTCTTCACCTCCTCAATGGTCCCATTCTGCAGCCCCGTTTTTTCATAAAAAAAACAAACAAAATCAATCCATGTTGGAAATACAGTATAAGTAAAAGAAAAAATATAAGCAATATTAACAAGTAGAAGTAGTTGAGTAAGTAAAAGTGAGCGTACGCATTTCCAGTTTCCGCCGACGAAGAATTTTCTGGCCATAGTTGAGTTGAGTTGCTGGTTCTAGCGAGACAAGAAAACGGGGAAAAGGAGAGCCGCTGCTTGAAGATCAGCCTGGTCAATGCTAGTGCCTTCCCTTTATATATAGTGCCTGTACCGATGGAGGTGAGTTGGCGGCAAGTTTTCTCGGAGGTTCTATATTTACCCTTGTTTGACTTCTCCACACCGCACTTAATGGTAAATCAATTGCATATATTAATAAAGCGAGTTAATTCTTAAATTTTTTTATTGCATGACATGTTAAATTAAATTAAAATATAAAAATTAATAAAATTAATCAAACTTGTTCAATTTTAATAAAATAAAACTAATTTTACAAGTTTGAAAAAAATATAAAATTATGTATTTTGGTAATATATACTATAATATTTTTATTATCTTAAATTTATATCTGACAAAACTTGTACAATTTAACTATAATTATTATAATTTTTTTTAATGATACAAGTTATTTATGAATTTTATTTTTATAAAATTATAATTTCTATTTATTTTTCATAATTTTTATGTCAACTATGAATATATCATTTAATATATTACTCTATTTTGGTTGGTAAATATTTAAAATAAAAATTGTAAATTGATATACTTGATCTTTGGAGTAATTAATATTAAATGATATATTAAAATTTAAAAGGATTATTTCTTATAAATAACTAGCTAAGTGGGTTGATTTGTCTAAAAATTAAAGGAATTATTATAAATAAAATAAAAATGGTTGAACTTTTCTATTGTTTATTGTATTTTTATTTTTATTGTGTTATCTTATTAATTGTTATTTGATTAAAATTTTTATTATATAATTAGTTAAAATATTTTATTTATATTATATATTTCATATCATGTCATGTTAAAAAAAGTTTTTGACATTTTCAATCCTTCTGTTTTGATAATTACTTATTTTGGTCAATATTACTCAACAGATAAGTTGACATTTTTAATCCCTTTGCTTTGGTAATTACTTATTTTGGTCCTATATTTTTTATTTATCCCTCCAAAGAGACCCAGATGATAGAGATGGGCCGCGTGGCAGGGGATGTTGCCTACCCCGTCCTACCACCTATTTATCGTTTTCTGATGGATGAGAGAATTATTCGGGTTCAAAGATTTTCTATTAATGAAAAATAGGTGTTTTTATATTACTGAAATGCAATGATCAATTATTAATGCATAAAGGATAAAAGAATCCGTGTGAATTTTACTATATGCCTCTAATATGGTCATGTTATAATTTTTTTTTAAAATATTGAATATGCATGTTATTTCAGTATATTTTTACATAAAAAACTTAAAGTGTAAATTAAAAATTTTATACAAATATTTAATTAAATAAAATTTTAATCATTTATATGTATAAATAAAAAAAGATGAAAAATGATCACACTATTCAATCATGCAAAATGAGATATTCACCTTATTATATTTATTAAATTTATTGATTTAAATTAATAAAAAATAAATTTATATTATAAAAATTTTGTGATCTAAAAGATAAACATAAATAAAATTGAATAAATAAACTTACATTTAAAAAAAAACATTATACAAGACCGAACACATAAAAAATATTATTTGAATAGGAATATTTTTTATTTTGAAAAAAAAAAGTTTATTTGTATAAAAAATAAATTAGAATAATATCTTGAAAAATAAAAAAAAAGTTAAAAAAACTTTTATTATAAAAAGGTATGTAAAATTCATGATTGAGGTTAAGAGACCATGATAAACTCATAAAATAAATCGAAAAAAATTATAAAACTAATATTAAAAAATATAATACAGAACAATAAGATCACACAAAATTAAATCCCTAATAAATAAAATGTCAAAAGATAAAATCACGAAAAAGAATCAATCACACTAAAAGATATGAGAAAATCAGGGTGAAAAAAATAATTAGAGGGCAAATAAAATTTTTTAATTAAAGTGTTAAATTGAATTGAAAAATAACATTGACAAAAGAAAAAACAAATTAATATAACAAGGGTCAAATTGAAAAAAATAAAACAACAAAAACTTTGCTTGAATAATGAAATTGAAAGCCAAAATATCTTTTAAAAAACAGCAACGAAAAAAAATCAAAAGAATAAAAACTGAAATGAAAAACAAAACATATGAGAAATAACAATTGAAAAGCTAAATTGAAAAAAAAAACCTTCTATAAAATGAATAAGAATGGAATAAAAAATAAAAAATAATGAGGATTGATATTGAAAAAACAAAAAAAAAAAAACAATCGTGCACTTTACCAGGTAAAAAAAAGAGAAAAAAAAGAAAAAAAAATAACATTCAGTAATATTTTGACCATCATATATCATCACATGTTGTATCATGTAAAAGAAAACACGACGATGTATCTAAAAAGACAATAGAAGTTTAAATTTAGTTATTGGATGGTGTTACACATATCACCTAAATAATTTAGATGTCAATAACTTTTTTTATTTAAAAATTAAATAGATAACTTGAAAAATACTAAAATAACCCCTCATAATCTTATTAATTAACTTAAAAACCAGTGTAAAAGTGTAAAAATACCTCCAAATACAAACTTTATTTATTGTCTTTCTCCAGACCAAAAACACACTTTAACTGTATATGAATAGTAAAAAACCAAAAATATCAATGCCCAACAACTTAATAATTTTTTGATCTTGAGAATAAATAAGTATTTTTAATACTTAAAAATTTATAAAAAATTTATAAAATTATTTCTCGAAAACTCTAAGTTTTATTAACTTTATAGGTAAAAATAATATTTTTACCGTGCAAAAAAATCAAAAAAATCTAGGCATTCCTGAAAAATTTCTTAATAAAAAATGGGTAAGTGAAAAGAGGAGAGGACCTCACTCGCTTTTTTTTCTCCACTTAAGAGCATGTAGATAATTTTATTATAGTAATTTATAGTAAACTATGTCTATAGGTACAATTAAAAAAAACTCATGCCCTGTAAATTTCTACTTAATATAAATAATTAAAAAATAAATTCATAAAAAGGAGTACTTTAAAGAATTAATTGTTTAAGAATATGTTTAACATAACAACAAAAACAATATGCTTGTTCATACAAAATCGGGATTGGATTCCGTGAGACATGTTCTTCGTCTCCGTTCTCGTTTATACTCGAAAGGAAAATGCCCTCGGCACTCGCTCACGCTGGGGTCAAATTTTATTCTGTATCCATCTGGACTGGTAGTTTTGCCATCTCCATCGAAGGACCCTACCTTCATGCTCGTTAAAATAAATTATTGGATATACATAAAAGATTATCTTTCATGTGGAAATAACGAGGGTGAGACCTTTTCTTTCTTTATTTATTTTATTAAAAAAGAGTTAATTGGACTTGAAATATCAACTTAATTTCATATCCACTAGCAATATTTGTTAGAATATTATAATCATGTTCTGGCTATGCCATTTAAAAAACTTAACATTGCTTTCAAGGACATTAAAGTATTTTTTTACATCAACTATTTGTTATTTTAAATATAATTGGGATATATAAATATTTTTTCATTTTAATTCATACTAAAACAACCAAAATATTACTAAAAGCAAAAAAAATTTAAAAAGGTATCAAAGTTTTTTTTTTCGCAATGAATTTTTAATTATTATAATTTAAGTTGAAGGGCATTTTTATATTTACATAAATATAAAAAATAATAAACAATTAAAACGCATAGTAAAACAATAAAAATACCTTTAAAATAAAAAATATATAAGCCTAAGGTTAATGGATGTTTTTGGTTTTTTACAAAGTTTTTATTTGTAATTATAAATTTAGCCCATGAAAATTTTATATTTTACTAAATATAAAAACAAACAAAAAAATAGGTGTTTATATAGCACACCCGAGGATTTGTTTATACCTTTTAAGCAGAGCATGTGTGTCCTCCTAGTGTTCAAAAATATTCTTCCGATGTGTTATTGAAAATGTCATTATATTTTTTTTCTTTTGATGTGATGCATATTATTGATAGTGATCCAATTTGAAATTAGTGTACCTTTTATTTTTGTTTTTTTCTAAAATTTACAGGTGGATCATCTTGATTATTGATATTTTAATTTTAATTTTTATTTTTTTAATTTTATTTTATGGTCTTAATACCTTTACAAGAGTTTTATCTATTTTTAATTTCATAATTTAATCTCAATTTACCATTTATTTTATTAAAAAAGAGTTAATTGTACTTGAAATATCAACATAATTTCATATCCACTAGCAATATTTGCTAGAATATTATAATCATGTTTTTGCCATGCCATTTTAAAAACTTAACATTGTTTTCAAGGACATTAAAGTATATTTTTACATGAATTATTTTGTTATTTTAAATATAATCAGGATATATAAATATTTTTTTATTTTAATTCTACAGTAAAACAACCAAAATACTACTAAAAGCAAAAAAAATAAAAAATAAAAAATAAAAACAAGACATCAAAAGCTTTTTTTTTCATATTGATTTTTTAATTATTATAATTTAAGTTGAAGGGCATTTTGATATTTATACAAATATAAAAAATAACAAATAATTAAAACACATAATAAAACAACAAAAAAACTCTTAAAATAAAAAAAATAAAAGTCTAAGATCAATGGATATTTTTGGTTTTTCACAAAGTTTTTATTTGTAATTATAAATTCAGTCAATATTTGACTAAATAAAAAAATAAAAAAAAGGGTGTGCATATAGCACACATGAGAACGTGTCTGTACCCTTTAGGTGAAGCATGGATTGTCTTTTGGTGTCCAAAAAATTCTTTCATTGTGTTATTGAAAATGCCATTGTATTTTTTTCTTTTGATGCACTGCATGTTATTGGTGGTGATTTAATTTGATATCAGTTGATTTTTTTTCTCTCTTTCACTAAAAATTATAGGTTAACCATCTTGATTATTGGTGTTTCAACTACAATTTTTATTCTTTTAATTTTTATTTTGTGGTTTTAACTCTTTTGTAGAAGTTTTCTCTGTTTTTAATTTCATAATTTAATTTTAATTTACTAAATATTATATTCTCAGAAGCGGTTCTCGTTCCTTCGATTTCTTTTTTTTTTTCCTTTAACATTTTATAAATGTTTTAAAGATTTTTAATTTTATCCTTCAATTTAAATAGATAATATTATATTTTCTAATTTATTCCTTATAATTTTTGGTTTTAATTTTTTTTTTACTTTTATTATTCATTTGAATCTCATCTTCTTATTACAACATTATTTTTATTTTTATGTCAATTTTGATTATCTTTCTCTTAAAATTTGCTATTGTCCTTTTACTAAATTGATTTTTTTTTTAATTTCACCTTCCAATTCAATATAAGATTTATTTTATATTTTTATTTTTACCCTCGTTTTTTTAATTTTATTTTTAAAAAATTATTTTATATAATTATTTTTTTAATTTTATCATTCAATATTTATTTAATTAAAAATTAGATTCCATGTTTTTTTTAGATCGGTTGCTTTAAATCTAATAATTTATGTCACAGGTTTAAATAGTTAATATAAGTTTTTTTAAAAAAATTTTTTAATTTTTTTTATTTTTTATATGATTATTTTAATTACTTTAATTACGTGTTTAACAAAATATCTTAAATTGACTCTATTATGACCAACTCGATTTCAACTTTATCATAATGGTTTTTAATGTTTTTTATCCCATTTTAACAATAAATATCATTTTTTTCCATAAAAAATATAGTTTGGCCCCACATTAAAACATGAATATCAAAATTAGTTTTATTAAAATAAAAATTTATCGCCTAACATTTTTTCGTCATATTATTATTATTATTATTACAACATTATTACAATAAAAGTTAAATTTATTAATACTTAAAATTATATTTCACTAAAATAAATTATTAAATATAAAATTGCATGTCTTTAACAATCTATATGATTGGTTAAAAAGATATGATATATTTTTTATTTTTTTATTTTTCGAGCTCAAACTTTTAATTATTTAACAAAACTCAATAAATTTCGTTGAATATTACACACATAAAAGTTTCATATAGTAAAACTTATTAATATATAGTAAATTTTTTATGATTTCAGATATGTATTTTTCTATCAACGTTCTTAATTTGTGTTTTTTTTCAATAAAATCTTAACATTTATTAAAAAAGTTAAACACACGTTTTAGGTCCATCTTATAATGTATGCTTATAAAAATAAAAAAATTTAATACCAAGTTGAAAAAAATACATATAAGAGGAAAGTTTTTCAACTGAATACTTTGAATTATAATTTATTGATATAAGTTTATTATAATTTTTTTAAAATCTAATAGAATGCTCTTATCATAAGCTTTAATTTATGATGTATATTGAATATATTTTTATAATATATAAAATTTTTAAAATAAAAAAGTTATTTTTTTTAATGTCACATCAACCCATATTAAGGTCATTCAAGTAATTCAAAAGTTTATGATAGAACAAGAGTTCACTTGTGTATTATTTAATTCTTTATTATTTTTTTAATAAAATTATAAGATAAAAAATACTCTAATATTCTTTAAAAAATCAAGAACATATTCAATTTTAAATTTTATATGTGTCGTACTCTAATATTCTTTAAAAAATCAAGAACAATTACAATTTTAAATTTTTTCTGTGTTGAAAAAATTATATATATTATATATTTCTTCTAAAAAAATATTTTTATTTTTATTTTATTTTCAGAATATAAATATTTTTATTTTATTTTTAATGAATAAAAATAAATTTTAAAATTGCTACCATGTTAGAAAAAATATCCTATAAAATTATATAAAATTTAGATTAACCATTTTTATAGGTGCAAGATCTATTAATATTTATGTTCAATAAGACATAAGTATAATAACTATAATAATACATAAAAAAATATTATAATAATATAATCAAATTATTAAAAAAATAATCATATAAAGAATTATTAAATAAATAAAATTATGCCTCTTCAAAATAAAAGGCATGCAAACTTTATACAACTAGGAAAATAGTAAAAATATCTTTAATTAATTTTTTTTTCATATATGTTTTTTTTAAATAACTAGAAAAATAATATTTTCTCGGCGCTCTATAAAATTTTTCGGAATTCAATATCTGTTTTGCTCGGAGAAAAAGAAGAAGAAAAGATATTTGGTCGGAAAGATACTCTTATATGAAAAGGGCAGAACAGTGATTTCAAATCTTTTCGGCGAGTCCAGGGTTGAGTATGAGTTCTCCGTCTCAAACTCCCAATCTAGTGAAACAGTAGTGCCGTCGGGTTATTTTCTCCTCGCTCTCGCTTCCATTGTCGGGCCAAATTATCGGAGGTTGTTCTCTCTCTCGCACTCACTTTGATTTCCGTAATTTTATTTATTTTAACTCAAAGCATCAACATCACTTGCTTATTTCTTCTCAATCTGATTTCAGGTAAATCGGTGATCTGCTTTCATCTTCAACCAGATCGGAGTCCAATACTATCCAATACAAAGTAAAAGCTCTAAATCCTTTTCCGTTACTTTAACTTTTTATTTGCAATTAAAGTATTAGCATGTGATTGCTCGCGAGGTCAAAATAATACTAGATGTTCATCTATTTGGTGGGCCTAGCTAGCACTTACGTGGTTTGTTTTGCAATATTTACAGTTGGGATTTGTGTGAAATCATCAATTAAAGCCATGTCTACCCTTCAATTACAAGGAAATATTTTGTAAAATTGTTGGTTATTTTATTCTCGACTCTTTAAGCAAATTTAGGGATTGAAGTTTTGATTTTTTTTTAAAACTAAATGTAGCGTGTCATTGAATTATTTGCTTGCTTATTAGTAGTATCCATCTCTGGCCCTTTTGTGATATTCTTTTGGACTCAGAGAACAATCCTTAGATATAGATGGAGATGCCCATAAGGGATCTGTGACAAATTTTAGTTGGAGCACTTGTCAAATTGTTGGCTAATGATGTTAATGCGAGTGGGTTCCGTTTCTTCTGAATCTATATATTTTTTCCTTTGCAGAGAATCATGGCCGAAGTTGATCCAAAGGAACCGATAAATGAGCAAGTAGTTGTGAATATGTACAATGCTATGCGGGCTGAACTAAACCAGATTCACTCAAAAATAACCGAACTTGAGATGGATGCGAGTGAGCATTCATTGGTTATCAATGCGATCCAACCGCTTGACCAATCTAGACGTTGCTACCGGATGATTGGAGGTGTGCTGGTAGAGAGAACTGTGAAAGAGGTCCTGCCTGCTGTCCAGCGCAACAAAGAGGGGATCGAGGAGGTTATTGCGAGGCTTAATGAGGCTGCTGTAAAGAAGAAAAAGGAAATTGCTGATTTTGAAGATAAGTACAAGATCAGGATAAGAAAAGCTGATAGCGAGGTAAAGGATGATAGTAGCAAGAAGGAGGGTTCTTCTCAAGGGGTCCTTGTGGGTCCTGCAGGTTCAAGTGAATGAGAAATCTCGTACTCCTACCACACCCTTCATAGTTTAGCAGACCTGTTTTGATGAAGTTACCTTCATCTGTTTTCCTACGGTGTCCTAGCTGTTGGGCGAGGAATTTGTTGATCATGGCTGTAGACTAGCTGATATGAATGAACCTGGGATCGTGTCGGATCCTTTTTGAATGATAGAGCACCTTATTGTGGTCAACTTTTAAACATTAGCAAAAGAAAACGCTTTGATTTTTTTTAGACTTGCAGTGAGCGATCAGGCATTCGTAACTATTCAGTTCCTTCAGCGTGGTCTCGGTTATTAATTGTCATTATTAGTTTTTCCGATTGATTTTGTTGATAAAAATGCGCAGGCTGCTTAAAATACCCTGGGCGGGTGAATTTGTATCAAAATTTTAAGTTTTTTTGTTTAAATTTTTTTGATTTGTTAATATAGATATAAAAAAATATTATTTTAATATATTTCTAAACAAAAATACAAACTTTTATTATATTGGCAAACAGTATCCCAAACGGAAGCCCATTTACAAGAAATAACCTGTGGATAAATCTCCCAGTTGAATTTCTGTTACATCAAAATTGTCCGGATCAATTTCAGAAGCTATCTGAATTGCTGCGGCATTGAGCTAGACCGGGTGAATTCGATAAACAAAAAGATGTACAATATGTGGCCAAAAAAAAAAAAAGAGAAAGTGAAAGAAGACTGCTACTCTCTGTGAAACTGTGCCCTTCATTACATTGCAGGCTGCGTTCTACATGCTATCAAGTTTCAATGCATTCTGTAACCATGACTGCTTGTCGTCATAGATGCAAATGTAAAATCCCATTGTTCCTTATCATATAGAGGAACTTTTTTACCATCAATGAAGGGAGTCCAGGTATCTTCGTTTGCTTCTGTAAGAAACCATTCGGTCCGATCAGGAATATTAAAAGAATCAAAGTTCCATGCAAAATTTGTGTTTGCACGAGACTTGTTTTTACTACTCTTGGAATTCTCTGCAGACTATCAAAATCATACAAGTTAGTTCAGAGGAAAAAAAGATGCTAAAAGATAAATGGAAGGGCCAATACTTTTGTCCGAACAGAGATTTCTTTCTCACATTAGTATCAGCATCAACGTTCTCTGTCACTTTGCCCCTCTTCTTCAAAGTTCCAGTTTCCAAATAATATTGCACATCTTTCTTAGACCTGAACCGACGACCTGAGACAGGCTCAAAGTAGTACTGCGTGCAAAAGAGACCATTTACTTGATGCTTGAAATTTTACTATCGAATGATATAATCAATTTCTCAAAATAGTAATTTTGATACAGTTTTTCCTCTCTTTTGCCATAAGATTTCTACTCTAAGAAATCACAAACACGGATTAAAACCACAGCACAGCTGCATTTCATAATTTACATGTCATGTGATGAAATCATAACGCTGGATCTAGCCATGCAATAAGAGTAATTAAAACTAAAAGGATCTGATACAATAAAAGACCATAGCAAAATCTAATCTTTCTCAAAATGCTTCTTCACCTTAAGAGTAGCATAACTCTGAATTCTTAATTTCAGCCAAGCATGCTTAAGTTCGTTCAACTATTCTTGGATTTCAGAAATGAAACAGAAACAGATTGATTGTTTCAATCATGTCATGTCTACAAGTGTGATATTCCCTTTTCCCCTAGGGAGGCAGCTTGGGGAACAATTCTAACCATAAAAAATTGTTAGAAAAAACTTTATGCATGGAGTTTTGTTCCTCTTTCTTTCTTTCTTTTGTTTTTTCAGTGTGCAGGAAGCCATCTAAATCTAGCAATATCTTACATTTGGTAGAAGAAGAGCTAAATGATTGGAGATTGTGATTTTTGTACAAGAAGAAAGGACTCTTGGGATGTATATACTTATAGCAGTATTTTGGGGTTTTGAAAAGGAATAAATTCAGAAAGTAATCTGATGAGAAGATAAATTCTCAATTCTTTAACGAGTGTTTGGGTTAAATATGACACTTTTGGCAATTGGCACACTGAATAAGACTGCTTTGCTAATGAAGAATTCTAGAGTTTTATAGATCATTAATCTTGTATATTGTTTATTAGTTGTATAGATAGTGCATTTGGTAGTTTCTTTTACTCCCCTGAATATCTGGGAACCCTCATCACCTATATTAGCACATTTTTTTCTTTTATTTAAATGGGGGAGAGAGCAAAAATAAAGCTCAAACATCATACACACATCCTGGATCCTAAACATAGAGGGGCTACTAACAGCATTTGATGGCTAAGGAAGAAGACCATGTCTCATGTCAAGCACGTATTGATAGGCTCAAACAGACATGAATAATACCTATTGTTCCTTAAATACATAAATGTAGCTGTTCAAAGTGGCTATATATCCAATACTAAAATCCCATTTCAATTTGACCCAACTCAGGTTTTGACAAACACTCCATTGCGGCCCTGAAAAGTATTACGAAAATCCTTAAATTAATCTATGTTTTTATATTAGCTGCAAACATTGAATGTTCTAACGCCTAACGGATTTAATCCAGTGAATGGTATAGAAAAAAAAAAAAATCTACAAATGCTTCAATGTTTGAAAATTAAGTTTTACCACAAATTCTCTGCTCTAAACTCTACTGGCTAACTATGTCAAAAAAAATTTAAATATATTGTTATAAATTAATGATTTTACTATAATAGGATTTGTTCTAAGATGTACAATAAACAGTATCAGAATGCATATATTTGGAAGTTAGCAGCTGAGCTAATAAAAAAAAAATTCATATCCAAAGAGTAAGCAAGGATTAATACATTAATCACACCAGAAAAGAGGAACATAATTTAAAAATGAAAATGCTCAGATTAATTGAGAAGGAATTACAACTAACCTTATCTCTGGTGCCAGCTGTCGCACCAGAGCTCCGAACCCGATCTTCAACAACCCATCCCGGTGGCAACCAACTCGTATCAACGGCCGTTTCCGATAATCTTCTCTTCTCTCGAACAGGAGTCACCGGTTGTTGATTGCCTTTGTCGTTCGTTCTGATTAGGGTTTCATCGGCGGTGGAGTGCTTGTTAGGGTCGATAGAGGAGCCGTTTTGAAGGAGGGGATCATCTGATTTGGGTCCAGGCGGATTCATGCCTGGAACTTGAGCCGAAGTTGCAGTATCTGACGTGGAACACGCTCTGATTGTTTGAATTTTGACGTTTTTTACTCTGAACCCTGAAGGAACTAGTTAGTACTATTTCAAGGTATAAACTACTTTTCTTTTGGGTCAAAAGAAAAAAAAAAAGCTGAAACTAAAGGTTCCCTCCCAGCTAGCCCAAATAATGGGCTTGAGCAAACAATCCGCCACAAGTCTTGATACAAGGCCCGTATCCAGCCATGACAGACCCAGCAAAGTCAGCGCCAAATCTTTATCATGATTCCATCCACAGAACAGGAGATACAAAAGCTGAAAATCACCCACTCTGTAAATCAAATCAATTGAATATCATGTCCTTAATATAGTGTCATGGGTGGGATACTAATGGTTACTAGCTAGAGGGAATCTAGTGATAAGAATTGTAAGTTGACTGAAGGGAAAGAACAAGAGTATTGTCTTTTAGAGCGTAAATGTAGCAGGACAAATAAGTTTATTAGTTTCCTGAATTCTCAAAAGTCATAAGGTTTTTATTTTTATTCTTCTTGGATACCTTCAAGTAATCTGTTATGCACATAGTCACTTTACTTTCTAAAAAGTTCAAGGATCCTTAAGAAGGAATGACCAAAACAGTGCGTACAACTGAAAGGAAAGAATCTTTTAGCCAGATAAAATGGTGCACCTTGACTATAATTGAAACGGTGCGTTAGAAGCTTGTAATAGCTATTTCAATTTGAATTTAAATAAAGAATCTCTTTTTCTTCATCTTCTTCAGCTGGTAGCAATTAGCCTTCTTAAGTTTGACCTTATCCTCAAGGTTGAATCGTGGAAACCTCAACTTCAATTCATTAGTGTATTCTTGCATAAGCAGGTGAGAGACCATCCTAATGAACTAGGACTTGAGTGATCACCTGGTTCTTACATCTTGTCACTCGTCTCTTTAATTTGGTTCTTACATCTTGTCATTCGTCTCTTTAATTTGGTTCTTGGTTGCAGGTTATGAGTTTGAGAAAATATAGGAGGAATACCTTGCACTATACAATTACCTACACAATTACCTACATGTTTCTTGAGTTGGGATATGTGGAACACAGAGTGGATTAGTGTTGCAAGAGGCAGATCGAACTTGTAATCCATTCTTCCTACTTTGGCTATCACCTAGTAAGGCCCGTAATATTTTGCAACTACTTTTTGTGAGGATTTGTGTATAGTTGTTTATTGTCTGTAAGGTTGCAGCTTGAGGTAGATGTAGTTTTGAACCTCAAAACTTTTGTCGCTTCTTTTTCTATTTTCCACTGTGGTCATCTTGTTCTGAGCATCTTGGAGATGAGTCCTGATCATTTTAATCCTTTATTTCTCAGTAGATAAATATTTGTCCACTGAATCCACTCATGAGTCTTTAGGGAGGTTGGGAATGTGTATAGGTAGAGAAAACCCGTATAATACTTTGTAAGGAGTCATCTTAGTAACAGAATGATAGTCAGTCATGTAACAACCATTTTGCCCACTAATTAAAAAAGTCTCTAGTCATACACCTCAAGTAGTGTTCTATGTATTTGTTGATGACCTCTATCTGGTCGTCAATTTGTGATTGATATGCTGATGAGTAGTGTAGATTAATCCTTTGAATGCTAAACAATTCCTTTCACAATCTACTCAGAAACACCGAGCGCCTATCACTAGTTATAGAAATTGGTAATCCATACAGTTTGTATATGTTGTTCATGAATAGTCTGGCCACCCGGAGAGTGGAGTAAATATGACTTAGGGCTATGTAATGCGTGTATTTGCTAAAGTGATTCACTATTACTTTGTTGACATCCTTCCCTACTAATTTGAAAGCCCTTTTACAAAATCCATAACATCTAAAAAATCCATACTGATGTTAATGAATGCGGCAGATGGAATGGCTAATGACTGTAAGAGTCTGGGATTAGCTATATTTTCATGTTTGTTCCTTTGATAGGTGTTGCATTCTCTGACGTATTGTTTAATGTATTTTTGTTGGCCTTTTTAATATAACAAACCCCCTACCATTTTAGAGGTCACTGTCATTCCTGAATGTCCACCTATAGTCAAGTTATGAAACATGAAAATGAGCTTATTTCTCAACTCTGAGTTACTGCCTATAACCACTTTCCTTTTCCTGTTAAGATGATCATTCACCTAGGTATAGTGAGGATGAAAACTAGACGATAATTGTAGATCCTTAACAATAGCTTGGATAGTAGGACCTCCCTCATACGACTTCTTGATTTCACCTATTAAATTGGTTGAAATAATAGAAATGGTTGGGCCATAGATATATTTACCGAGGATCCTGAAGATGGCATCAACTAGTACATTCTCCTTTTATTATTTGTATTCTATGTTTTAGTCATAACCTAAGAAATTGACTGGCTATAAATGTTGCGCAAGAGTCATTATTTTCTAATGTAGGAGGTACTTCAGGCTTATGTAATCAATACAAATCTTAAAATATTGTCCTTATAAATAATGTTTTCATTTAATAATAACATGTAGGATTGGACGACATTTCTCCCTCATAAACTAGCATTATTTGTTATTTTAACCCTAAGAACTTGATTATGAAAGCAATTAGATGTCATTATTGCATAAGAACTACTCCTACACAGGATCTTTGTACACCCAACTTGCTTAGGAGGCTTTTAAGGTCGTACTTTTATTAAAGGTATGTAATGAAACAAAATATAATATTAGTAGCATGAACATAAGACATGCCTTTTTTGTATAAATTATAATGTATTGAATCTTAATCTAGATGTAGTAAGTTGTAAATTTCATATATTATTATGCTAATTAGAAATCCTTTAATTTATTTAAATTCTATTTACATAATTCATGTTAAGTATAAATTGAATAAGTGACATATTTGTTGATAATAGAACTTATATTAAGAAGTATATTGATTGAATGACATATTGAGATGTATTAATGACTGAATGATATTATGATAGTGTAGTCGATAACTTGGTATAGACTATATACAAAAGAGACTTTGTCAAAATTTTGGTAGAATATATTAAAAAAAAATCACACCAAATTTCCCAATGCATTTAGAAATAAGATATTAAAATTTAGATTCTTTACACTACCCCTATCAATGGTGCATCTGTCTCCGCTATAAATAGTTTGCTAAAGTCTAGCAGAGCTAGAATTGGAGCATTGGTTATTAATTTTTTTAATTGATTGAGCCTTTATGGTCTCCTTACATCCTTCTTTAGTAATTGAGTTAATGACTTACATATGCTATTGTAATCCATAACAAGTAGTAACCTATTAACCAAAGTCATCTTTTTAATTGCCTTAATCCTTTAGGCAATGACCAATCTATAATGGCTTTATCTTATGAGAATCAGTAGCTACTTCTTACTTCAAGATGATGTGGCCCAAATACTTTACCTACTTACTGCAAAAGAAGCATTTACTAACCTTTGCCACCAATTGGTGTCCTCTTAATAATTTAAGGATAATAGTTAGGTGCTTGTAATGGTCGGTAAGGGTTTGACTATACACAAGTATATTATCAAATAATATCAGGATAAACTTTTTTAGGTACACTTTGAAAATTTTATTCATTAGACTCTAAACGGTGGCTGAAACATTAGTTAACCTGAAAAGTATAACTAAGAATTCATAGTGGCTATTAAGTGTTCTGAAAACTATCTTAAATTCTTCCCTTAAAGCCATTTGGATTTGATGATAACTAGATCTAAGATCTATCTTGAAAAAAATAGCAACCCCTATTAATTTTTCTACCAACTCTTCAATAATTAGGATAAGGTACTTATCCTTAATAGTAAGTTTGTTCAAAGCTTTATAGTCTACATATAATCTTTATATGGAGTCATTTTTCTTGACAAGGGAAGCAAATGAGTTGTTGTTA
Source organism: Populus pruinosa (assembly GCA_026413675.1). NCBI lineage: Eukaryota > Viridiplantae > Streptophyta > Magnoliopsida > Malpighiales > Salicaceae > Populus > Populus pruinosa. The sequence continues at coordinate 29,046,288 of CM048592.1, read as the reverse complement.
GTTCAGATGATTTTGGCTCCCAACATCTCCTTTACCATACTTTGTAGAGTTTTTTTTGTAGGCTTGAATATAAGCAGGGTCTCAGATTTATTGTCTCATTACCTTTCGTTAGAGGAATTCTATGATCATTGGTTTTAAATGGTGGCAACCCTTTTGGTTCCTAAAATAAATCTTGGTAGGTTATTAAGATACTCTGCAAGACAGCATCCTCACTACCTTAGGATCGAGGTAGAGTAGCCAAGGATCCAAAAACAAAACCATCATTCTTCTTTACCATTTGCAAGCTACTTAAATGATAATTAACTACTTGATTTTGGCTCCCCACTAGAGAACTTAGTTGTTTTAGTTCAATGGTTTGTAATTTGGATGGATTCTCCCCTTTAAATAGTACCTTCTACCCTTGCTAATCGAATGACATCTATAAGTGTTTGCAATTACATAATATGTCTCTTAACAAGGATAACCATTGTATACCCAGCACCATCTTACAATTACTCAGCTTAATGATAAACACATCTGCCATAAAACTTATCCCTTTTATCTTTCACACCTGAGTCCCTTGCATATGGACTTGCAAATAATCTTTTTTTTATTATTTGCTTACACAATCATTGGCTTAATAATAGTTAACTAAAACTGGAGTTTAAGGGCCATAATAGAGTTAAGGTAATTATAGGTGCTCTCCGAATTAATCAAAATGCACACTGTCGTCCTATACACCTTTTTAGTTACCTTTATGGTATTGATTGATACTTAAAAGTATATTTTTATCAATGTTTTATATCATCATTTTGCATTTGAAGTATCAATAACTCCTTAACTAAAGCATGTTTTATAATAATATATCTAATAATATAAGATACCTTTAATTTGTGGTAAGATATTCGCTGGTTGATTGAAGCAAAGGTCCGATTATCAGGTGAGTCCTCTAATTCCTTCATTTCACACATGCCTGAAACAGGTAAAAGCACTTTTGCAAAGAAACGACGTGCAAAATAATTGAAAGTCTGTCATCGATGTGCTAGATGGACTTGTAATGCACAATGTCGTTTTTTAGGAATGATATCTATAAACCGTAAAGATAAAATATAATTCATTAAGGATGACCTGAGTAAAGAGTCTTTAGATAATCTTCTATTGACTCTTAAGACGCATCCTAGTGGAGATGTCCATCGTGCAATTCATGATTTATGGCCACTATTTCATAAAGAACATGCTCGACTTAGTTTTGGGAATCTGACTAAAAAAGACCATGTTTTCTAGTTTTTAAGAAAACTGGATGAGAAGCCTATCCCTGACCCATAGAGGGCGTTTAAGCCGTTCTTGGACGAAAAACCAAGGGAAGATGTGAGCCACAATCACAACTACCTGTACATACACATGCTTTTTCAAAAGTAAATAAAAAAAAAAGAGTGTGTAAGACTCTAGCTGACCTATATATATGTGGTATAATTGCCTTTCTAATTTCTCATCTATAAAATCTTCTCTTCCTTCCTTTTATTTCTACTCAACCCATACATTCAACAAATACAGAAGTGTGTAGAAATGGCAAGTTCCTCAGGTGATAATATAAGAAATATTTGTGTTTTCGGTGGATCTAGTCTTGGGAAAGAAAAGGAGTTTTTAGAATTAGCAAATCATCATTGGTTAAGTGCTAGTTGAGAGAAAGTTTTATTTAGTGTATGGGGGAGGCAGTCTTGGGTTAATAAGAGGTGTGTCAATAACTGTATTTTTAGGAGGTAGTCAAGTTTTGAGGGTTGTCCCCGAAGTTTTAACACAAGGGGACATCATTGGAAAAATAATTGAAGATGAACTTCAGGTCTCTACAATATCAGCTCGAATGAATGCAATGTTTAACCATGCTGATGCCTTCATTGCTTTACCAGGTGATCTAGGCACAATGGAAGAGATCTTTCATATTTTCTCTTGGGCCCAACTGCACATTCACCATAAACCCATAGGTTTGTTAAATGTTAATGGTTATTATGATAAGTTGTTGTCTTTTCTTGATCATGCTGTGAAACAAGAATTTCTAACATTTTCTGCACGACAAATCATAATCTCTGTTGCTATTGCTAAACAATTGATTGACCAACTACAATCTTTGATTTTTGTAATTGATCCTTCCATGAGTTGTATAAATTGGCCAACTAAGAAAAGCCGTAAAAAACTTAGATTGGATTTGAACCTTCATTTGTGAATCTTTGTATCTTTTGGTTTTATTATTGTGTTTTGTTGTTTCTTATATTTGTTTCAATATGTTTCAGGTGATATCTTCTATACTCTATCTTTCTACCTTTAAACATTGAGGACAATGTCTCGTTTTAGTTGCGGGGAGAGGGTAGTAGCTTAAAAAAAAAACTGTGTTTTTTTTTTTCATAAAGCATGTGCAAAATTGTTGTTACTATGATGGCAGAGTAGGGAGAACTTTTTATGACTCTTGAGACGCATCTTAGTAATCATTCGTAACAAGGTCTATCATAATACTTCTTGAAATATTCAGATTTACAAACTCTCGCATTGTTATCACTTAATTTTGCTCATATATTTATTTAACATGTATTCTTAAACCTTAATTTACACACACACACTTCAACATATGATTGTGGGTTGCATACTAGATTATTACATTATTTATGTTCTTTTGTTAAAGGTAACAACTAAGGGAAAAGGATAGTATATAATTAAAAAAAAAAGAAAAACAAAAGAAAAAAAAAAGAAAAAAAAGAAAAAAATGATAATAATAAAAATATAAATAAGTTTGATTTCATAGCCTCCCTAACTTAAGCAATTAAGCTCGAAGGGGTGTTTTAACACCTAATACCCTAAAGTCAACTGACTTGGGAGCTATTGGCCTAACGCTTGTTACATGGGTTGAGGAGAAAAGCTTAAGGGAATCAAACATTGCACTATCTACATATCAGTATTTGCGACCTGAGTTACTAAGCTCGTAGAGGTGTCTTAACACCTAATGCCCTAAGACCAACTGGTCTGAGAGTCATTAGCTGAAAGCTCGTAAATGGGTTAAATATGCATGGTGTTTTAAATTATATGTATATATATTAAAAAAAGACAAAAATAATAATCCAAACCCAAGGAAGCTAACCTTAAACATTAGAACAAAAATTTTATGTTCTTCCAAGAAAAGCCCCATAATTATGTGTTGATACATTGAGCACAAAAGAAAGGTTTATGAATATCTTGTTAAGAGGTATGAAGTAAGCATATAAATTTAACGAGAGTTTGTTTATCTGGATAGATTAATGGAAGTTAAATGATGACTACCTTGCTTTGTGAAATTTGAAAAGTTTTTTTCTATTTTAACGCTTTGATTACTAGGGACTAGTAATAAGCTAGTTGGGGGGTGTGATTGATACTTAAAAGTGTATTTTTATCAAGGTTTTATATCATCATTTTGCACTTGAAGTATCAATAACTCCTTAACTAAAACATGTTTTATAATAATATATCTAATAATATAAGATACCTTTAATTTGTGGTAAATATTCATTTTAAGTGCAGGCCTATCATATAAATAAAAGGATTGATTGATGAATTTAAGAACTAAAATTGAAAGGATAAAGAGATAGCCAAACTTAGAAAAGAGATATCGGTGCAATCCAAACTGGAACACTGTTCGGTAATTGGGTCATATTTGAAGCTGTAGATCTCATATTTAGGTTTACTTTATATGGATAGAAAGGTAAGACATAGGCCTACAACTTTCATATGGAGCCCAAGATCTAGAAAGGCTATTTTCAAGTCCAAATTGTTGCAATAACAAAGAAGCCCGAATCTGTCCTCCAGCCCGAGTACTGTTCAGTATTTTGGCCCTATTTGGAGTTCTAGAAGTTGAAATGAGCTGAATGTTTTACATAAGAAAGCTGAGACAATTTCCTACAACTTTCATGTTTTCAAGTGGCTCCAATTTTGACGTTATCAATGACGTTTTGGGCAGACAAGAGAAGATAAGGATTGTCATCAAGTCAAGAGTTGGTCACCCACTCATTAATTAGTCATCAAATCAATAGTTCTCAATTTTGGCCTATAAAAGGAGGTATTTGCCATGCATTTAGGCATCTTGGTCTTCAGATTAAAATCATGCTTTTGCTTTCTCTCTTTGTATTTTTTGTAATGTTTATACTTTGCTTTCATTAATATCAAGTTTATGTCTTTTATTTCCTTTCCTTTACTTAGTTAACTCTTATCTTATTTATGTTTTTATTTTGTTTATTTATTTTTCTTTGTTTCATTATATCTAGCTAAGTTTATTATGTCAAGGTGAAAAGGTTACACTAATGGTGGAAGAATAAGTATAGTGTAAACTTAATATGGACTTTAATGTTTGATACTAACATGTTTTATATTTGTTATCTTATTCACTCTTTAATACTTTGCTTGTTAAATGACTAATCTTGATTTATGTTGTATAACACTTGGTACAACAAATGCTTGGCACTTTCATAGCCCATAATGTATGGTATAACCGACACCTGAGCTATGAAAGGAACTTGATTTGTTGTTAACATAAGTTATAATCATGAATGCTTGACGAGATTTACAAGTATTAGCATTAATCGAATAAGATGACTAATGTAATCATGTTAACAATCTATAATCAGATTGGAACCTCTTTTGTGTGTGGTTTTCAATTGAATAATAAGAGTTTATACTATTCTTGTTTGACATACCATTAGTGGAACCTTTAACCTTGACATTTGTTATTATCATTGTTTAATCCTTACATTAATATTTCATCTCAAAGTTCTCATCTTCTTCTTCTTCTCCTTCTCCTTCTTTTTCTTTAGTATTATTATTATTGTTATTATTATTGTTTTTATTATTATAATTGTTATTGTTATTATTATAATTGTTATTACTATTATTGTTGTTGTTGTTGTATTATTGTTATTTATAATTTGTACAATTAACCTCCCTGTGGTTCGACTCCGGTCTTGCCGGGTTATTTATTACTTCGACACTCATGCACTTGGGAGAAGACATCAATCTTTTTGTCGTGTCATTAATTTATCTCAATGATTATTAATCTTCTTGGTTTGGCAAAGCCCAAGTTTTGGCTTTGTTTTTTATGATTGATCCTGATCATTTATTACTTCTTTTAATACTATAAGTAAAAAGTGGATAAGTTTTTTTTTATTAATAAAAAAGTATCATCGCAAAAAATCTTAGGGTTTTCTACTCATCCACGTCAATTGGAGGAGATTTAAAAAGATAGTGACCTTAAGAATCAGCTTGAGCTTTGTAAGGATAATGAGTTTTAAAGTCATGGACCTCTATAAATATATGAGAGAAATCAACAATAAGGTTCTTAGCTTTGTTCTAAAAATAAAAATTCTCCATTTCATTAATAAGTTAATCTCCTAGTAAAGTATTGTACCCTAGTGACCTAAGGTAAATAGTTGAAAAGGTTTAAGTATTTTGATATCAAGCAATACATTGTGTTTATTCTCAACAACTTTAGTTTAAGTATTTTGATATCAAGCAATACATTGTGTTTATTCTCAACAACCTTATCTAATTCAATAATCTTGCTCTTACACTCTACCACCCCTCCTATATACTCTATAGCTTATACATGAATGGATTTAAAATCAATATTAAGTTGATCTCTTTCTTGAAAAGCAAGGTTGCAAAAGGTCTTTAAACTTTTGTTTTCTTTTGTGGCTTCTTACTAACTGACCTTAAACATATTGATCTCACCCTGGATGTTGGCTAACAAGCTACATATTTGATTCCTCTTTACCTACTATCTCCTTATAACATGTGGCGGTGCCTAGAAATTCTAAAAATCACTTTCTATTTGGGAGTTGATATAAGTTTATAAACTGCAATCTTTAATTTGCTCTTTATCTCATGAAAATTAAGACATCTTAGCAAAATAATGTATTACTATATCCTGTTGATCCAAAACTGGGAGGGCTTCTCTAAATAAAGCACTCTTGGTTGCCCTCTTTGTGTTGTCAAAATTCAATGAAAGAATAGATCGGTTCCCTACCTTCATTTTAGAAAAGGATATAATCCAAAGCTACCACCAGTAAATACCATAAAACCAGAACTAATACCAATAATGGTATTGCTTTGTCTTGAAACAGGTAAATCAACATCACAAAAACTTAGAATATGACTTACTTATACTGGTGGTACATGATTAAAAAGAGGACTTAAAGAAGATGCACTGAAATCAATACTCTTTTTACTTCTCTTGTGAAAAGAATATCTAATCACTATTGAATCCATTATAGGATTCTTCCTCTTATTTATTCTAGAAGGCTCAACGTCCATTTCAACCTTCTTCTTATAATTTTCAACCTCTTATTGGGTATTTTGTTTTCTCTCTTGCTCTTTCTTATTCAATGCTTTCTCCTTCCCTGTTAATGTAGAATAGCCTGGAGGGGAAGAATATTTTTGGGCTCTTTGTGAGTTTCCTAAACCACTTGCAATATTACGCAAAATACATGAGCATAAGATTGGAACAATTTGAAAATACAAAAAATGGTTAGTATTTATACCATATAAACTTTCTTTCAAAGATAGTCATTCAGCTAACTGAAAAATATGATATTTATGGTTACTAAGAAAAATTTTAAATGCATTCATCTCGCAAGGACTTAGAGAAGAAGTTGTGTCATTTCTACTAACTACATTCCAAACTGAGAAAAACCTATATACATTGTTTAGAGAGACTATCGACCCCTTATAACTAACCTCTACCCACTCATATCTCTATTTTTTAATTGAAAGTGATTTAGCTTTAAACATATCATTTAAAGAATTTTGGTTTCTTCTCATAAAAAAGATATAAAGTCAAGTCATATATTTCTTACCCTTAGAGGAATCTGATAAGGTACAACAAAACTTAAATAGTCTTATAATAAAAACTTGACCCCTAAATGTTACATGTTTATCAAAAGCTACCAGTAACATTCAACCACTAAAATGTAACTGACTTACACATAAATTATAATATTCAAAAGCCTTGTTCACAAAGCCATATAAAGGTAATGAATATCTAAATTTAAACATATATAGAGGATAAGTTATCTCTAACTCCCTATTAAAAGCCACGTGTTCACAAGGACTGAGTAGAGAAGTTGTGTTGTTTCTACTAGCTACATTCCAAACTGAGAAACACCTATATACATTGTTTAAAGAGATTATCGACCCCTTATAACTAACATCTACCCACTCATATCTTTATTTTTTAATTGAAAGTGATTTAGCTTTAAACATATCATTTAAAGAATTTTGGTTCCTTCTCATAAAAAAGATATAAAGTTAAGCCATATATTTCTTACCTTTAGAGGAATCTGATAAGGTACAAGAAAACCTAAATAGTCTTATAATAAAAGTTCGACCCCTAAATGTTACATTTTTATCAAAGGCTATCAATAACATTCAATCACTAAGATATGACTGACTTACACACAAATTATAATACTCAAAAATCTTTTTTCATAAAACCATATAAAGGTAATCAATACCTAAATTTAAACATATATAGAGGACACTAACTCCCTATTAAGAGCAACGTGTTCTCTGTTTATTCTATCATTATAAAAAGGAACCTTAACCTTATAAAAGGTTGGAATTCTTATATTTATCTTAATAATGTATTTAAGGTCAACCATACTAACATATAGGTTATTGGTAAGAATGGTATGAGTTGATAAAGATAGAAAAAAATGATTCCTTTCATTACCTTGCGAATAACCTAATTCCCCGCCATAACCAACAACAAATGGATTAGATTCACCATTTATATTGGCTTCATCTCTATTGCCAAAGTTTTATTTAAGCCAATGAGTAACCTTCTTTGAAATTTTTAAAATGAAAAGAAACAATAAGAGAAAAAGTCTTCCTTACATAATAAGAAATCACCCTCAATAAAGAAGTAGATAGGTTAGGAAGATTTTCAAAATTGGAAAGTTCTATATTGTGTAGAAAAACAATGGGTATTTATACTGCATCTAAATTATTCAAATAAGGAAAATAATGTTTACATCTAACAAATCACTTGGCATTGTCTCATGTTGCTTTTTCTTCACTTCATATGAGACTAGGCTTAACTCCATCTTATATGTGGATCATGTAACATCTATCAATAATATTTTACAGGATCACATGTCAAGCATCATTTTGTTTGGTATGCTTTGTTTTATCAAATATGATTCTCACATTACTTTTCATAAGTCAATTTTTTAATAAAATGTTAAAAAATTAGTTAAGAGGTAAATGATGATACAAGTTTTAAAAATTAAGAAAAATTATGATATGAATTTATATAAAATACATTAGCTCAGTTTAACCAGGTCAAACAAAGAACAACCGAGGATTCAAACACTATTGGATCGGTTTGACCATAGTTAAATCAAGCCTAAATTTGGGTTATGTTTGATTAGGTTATATTGAACCCAAGATCTCCTCTTATATTTGTTTTAATCAAGTCAAACATAGCCTATTTTTGGGCTCAATTCAAATAGTATTGGGTTGATTTGACTATGTCAAACCAAACTCAAACCGAGCCTATTTTTAGACCCGGTTTAAATAATATTGGATAGGTTGGTCAAATCGATCTCAAATTAAGGCTTAGTTTGAATAGTATTGGGTTGATTTAACCATAATCAAACCAAATCTAAAATATTCTGTTCGGTTAATTTGACCAGGTCAAACCCAAACCAAGCCTATTTTTAGGCTCAATCCTTTGCTCTTGGTCAGTTTGATCAGATTAAGCCGAACCCAACCAAACTCATTTTAGGTTCACTTTACCTTTAGTTTATACAGCGTGGCTACAACTAATAAAGTTATCTAAGAAGAAGCTACTTTTATATTTTTCAAATGTTACTCCTCGAGTTATATAAAGAAAGGTAAAGTAAAAAGAAGGGGGAACTTGAATTATCCTCTTCTCACTTACTACTTACAATATTTTTTTCTTTTTATAAGAAAACAACACCTTTAAGACATTATACTTACTTGGCTATCGAAGTGTTTTTTACAAGTGGCATCATATAAGATTATTAACTAAAAAAGCCTGGGTTTAACTATATTTATTTAAAGTAAGATTATTAACTAAAAAAGCCTGGGTTTAACTATATTTATTTAAAGTTTTTTCACTTCCTATAAAACTTTATGAAACTTGAAAAGAAAATAAATTTGAGAAAAATAAAATATTAATAAATTATTTTTCAGTTTATTTTCTATAATATAACCAAACACTGGAAAATATTTTTCAGTTTATTTTTTATAATATTATTAAATATCAAAAAATAATTTATTTTTCAGGAATTTATTTTTTCTAAAATTTATTTTTAAAAAATTTATTTTCTATTAAATTTATTTTTTTTTAAAATAACTTTTCTGAAAATAAACATTCTTGATTTTGTTTTCAACGTGTGTAAAACCAGAGGCACCAAGTTCGAAGTTTCGCACCTTTGAATTAGTGGCTTCTCCGCGTGCTATGTCAGCAATACGAACTAATATCTTATTTGTTTTTACATTTAAAAGGGTTTTTAAAAAGTTTGATTTTTATTTTTATTTTAAACTATTTTTTTAATGTTTTTAAATTGTTTTATTTATTAATGTAAGAAATAATATTTTTTAAAAAATATTATTTATAAATAAAAAAACATTTTAAACGCCATAAATGCACTATTCCTTAAGAACTCTGGCTGGTTAAAATTGGAGTGTTGTCGCTGCATCTGCTCAAGATCAATGCAAAGATTTCCTTGTAGCTTCGTCGATCCTACCCTACAAATGAGTTACAGACAGGGAGTTGTTCGCTCCAAGTCCGTTTACACGCTCGGCGCTTTTTAACGGTTACCACAATTTAAGAGCATCGTCATAAAAAAAATTTAAAATATTTTTTTAATTTAAAATTAATTTACTTTTATATTTTTAAATTATTTTGATATATTATTATTAAAAATAAATTTAAAAAACCAAAATGAAAAAACAACCTCAGTACACTAAATTCCAGAAACAGCAAAACTGGCTAATCACTCTCCTTTACCAAAGCCAGCTCAACTCTCAATCTCCGCTCACTGAATGCTTCTTCACTTTCTCAGCTCAGAAAAAATGGCAAAACCTCGCACTCTTTTCCTGCTCTTATTCACTTTCTACTACCACTTCAGCTCCAGCTCCAGCTCCGCCGCCTACACAGTTGGTGTTAACTACGGGACCGTAGCAAACAACCTTCCTTCACCATCCCAAGTAGCTAGCTTCCTTAAAACTCAAACCACCATAGACCGGGTCAAGATCTTTGACACCAACCCGGACATTCTCCGCGCCTTTGCCAACACTGGAATCTCAGTAACTGTCACCGTCGGCAACGGCGACATCCCTTCTCTTGCCAAGCTCCCTGCTGCCCAATCTTGGATCGCCGCTAACATCTTACCATTCCATCCTCAAACATCCATCAAATACATTGCAGTAGGAAACGAGGTCCTTGCCACTTCCGACAAAGTTCTAATAGCACACACTTTGCCTGCTATGAAAGCCCTGACATCAGCACTTGAACTTGCTAATATCACTACTATTCACGTCGCGACTCCTCACTCTCTAGGTATATTATCCTCATCTGAACCTCCCAGTACGGGCCGGTTTCGAAAAGGGTACGATCAAAGAATTTTTGCTCCGTTCCTCGATTATCACCGCAAGACAAAGTCTCCTTTCATGGTTAATCCATACCCCTATTTTGGATTCAAGGCAGAGACTTTAAACTACGCGTTGTTTAAGCCAAACAGCGGAGTTTTCGACGCGGCGACGGGAAACAATTACACCAACATGTTCGATGCTCAGCTTGATGCGGTTTATTCGGCGATGAAGAGGTTGGGTTATGGTGATGTTGACATTGTGGTGGCGGAAACGGGTTGGCCGTCCGTGGGTGACCCGAATCAACCTGGTGTAAGCATGGAGAACGCGATCTCGTACAACAAGAACCTCGTGAAGCACGTGAATTCAGGAAAAGGAACGCCTCTGATGCCTAATAGAACTTTCGAGACTTACGTTTTCTCTTTGTTTAACGAGAATCTTAAACCCTCGGTTTCAGAGAGGAATTTCGGGTTGTTCAAGCCGGATCTTACCCCGGTTTATGATGTTGGAGTTTTACGCAATGACAAGGTAATTTCTAAAACTTCATCTTTACTCCTTTTAATTACCGGAAACAAAACATCAGTAGAGGTAATTAATTTCTCTTCGCTGCTCTTTAATGGCTTTAATTAATTACAGCCGGATGATTTTCCCACTTAATTCACCACTAAAAATTCATTATTACTCCTTTGATGGTAGGCTGAGAGTTGTCAATTTCTTGTGGTATGATATATTTAAGTCATGATGTATATAAGAGTTTTATTTTATTTCTAGGTTATTATAACGTGTAAGGGATTCAGAATGGGATGCGTTTTGGCTAAACGCCCATTGGGCTATCCGTACTTACGATTGTTTTTAAATTATTTTTTTAATATATAAAAATAATATTTTTTAAAATTATTCTTAATATTATTATATAAAATAATTAAAAAATTAAAAAAAATAAATTTTATTGAAACTCCAGCAAAAATACATACAGCTAGAAACAGGGTCTAGTTAGAAGCTGATTTTTCAAGTTAAGATCTGACACTACGCAGCTTTTGTGCTGTGAGGTGCGAGGACAAATGTCGTGTTACTTATCTATTCGTTGTTGGGTTTGATAATGGTTTCAGTATTTTCTTTGTTAAAATAATATACATATTATTTTAAATAATATACGAGGACAAGTGTCCTGCCCTTTATGGTTTTTTATTTTTTTATGAAGGAATATATTGTTTTGAATTATTTTGGTGAGGCACTTTAGGCTAATATAATATCATATCATATATGCTGCATAGTGCTCTCAAGATTTTAAATTTTGAATTGGGATTCCATCATGACCGTGTGGTCTGTTCTCTTGCACGTCAAAGGCACTGGCTCCGGCATCCGGTACGGCAGCGGATGCCCCATCATCGTCTAGTCCCGGGAGGGAGAGGCAGTGGTGCGTGCCAAAATCAGACGCTAGTGATGACGCGCTACAGAAGAACATCGATTACGTGTGTAGCAATGGAGTTGATTGCAAGCCCATACAACAAGGTGGGCCTTGCTTTGTCCCTGATACTGTGAAGTCACATGCATCATATGCAATGAATGCCTTCTATCAGGCCTCTGGTCGTCATGACTTCGACTGTGATTTCAACCACACTGGAGTGCTCACCTCCATTGACCCAAGTAAGCTCTCCTGGCCTTCTTCCTCACCTCGTTAAAAAAATAAAAAGCACTTTGATTTGTGTGGCTAAAAGCTGTCTTGTGTGACGTATATTGTGGTGGAAGGTTACGAGGCGTGTGATTATCCGTTCGATGGGCTAAAGTGGCAGCAAAAGTCGGTAGCGGGAATCTCGAGGAGATTGTACTGCACCGTTGAAGAGATTCTTATAATGGCTTCTGGCTTGATATGTATCCACTTTTTTCTTTTTTAGTATGGAGGAGCCGCTTGTTTCTTGCCTTGTAGTGGGCTTAAATGGTGGTTGGGCAGTTGGCCTTTCATTTATTTTTGGGCTTTAATTGGATGGGCGGTTCACTATTGTCTGATCCGGTATGACGAGACGATGTATCTTTGTGCCCGAGTTAAACCAAAACAAAAGGGATCGGTTTAAGTATACGATTCTTTTAACAAATTTATTAGATAAAAAATTCATGAAATTCAAAAAAAAAAAAAAAACCTATGGATTCAATGTCACTTGCTAAAATTTATGATACATATATAGAGTACAGGTTCAAGGAAAACATTCTTCATAAAAACAAAAGGTTCCTATGGATTTTAAGATGTAATATATAAAAAGGGAAAATAACAAAAGTAAAAATAAAATTAACTTGCCCTTTTCTTTTAGCATCGGCATCGGTGGTTGCTAACTTTTTGTGACTGAGAGGTAGTATATTTAACATAAATGGAAAGAAAATTGATTATAGACACACACACTAACCTTTGGGATTGGACAGAACTGGTGGGTGTGATATTATGGATGCTAAACAAAATTTTAAATGATTTTAGTTTTGTTTTTGTCCCTTGCGTTTTGTTGGTAACTTTTTTTTGAAAAAATTTGACGAATGTCAATTTCGTTGTAAAGGACCGCATTAAAAATATTAAAATAAAATATTTTTTTAATATTAGTATATTAAAATGAATTAAAAATAAAAAATAAAAAATAAATTTTAATGCACATATATTTGAACCCCCCTCTGAATTTAAATAGAAGAAACAGTTAAATTAGAAATTTTTAGGGATGTTTAAGCATGTGTTTGAGAGTGAAATAATAATTATTTTTTAATAAATTTTTATTTAGAAATATATTAACGCCGATATAAAAATATAAAATAAATAAAAAATTAAAATTCCGGAGAAACCACGTTCCAAACAGGCACATAATGTTATCTTGCTGTTACCTCATTCATAGTTGAACATGTGGAGTCCACGTAAGAAACGGAACCCAAAATGTACGATCACCTCCGCTTCCTCCACCACCGCCGAATGCTAAGCTTGTGAGGTTTTGAAGAGGAGGAGACCCGGTCAAATTATATATATATATATATATATATATATATATATATATATAAAATTGACATCCTTAATTCATAAGCGACTGAACAAACAAATGATATGATACATTACAATTACAATTATAATTATGGCTAAAATAATAAAATAAAATCCCATTTCATCGTAACTTACTGTAGAAGAGGGCACAATTCACTATAAACGACAAGTTTCAATTTTTTTTCCCAACAAATTTTATATTTTTATAATTTCATCATCTCGAATTATATTAGCAGCATTTTATATGTTATCGTTTGCTTCTTTTTATATATGTCCACACCTGGCCTTTTTTTATATTATCTTTTATTTTTTTAATTACTCTTCTATTTTAAATAAAATTCACTATAAATAAATAATGGTATTTAAAAAATTATCCACACTTCTCATAGTTTTCAAATAAGATTTTAGTTTTTTAAGATAATATTAAAAACTACTTTATGAATTATTATATGTGAACCTAATATGCAAAGTGTATAAAAAAATACATGCTCATAAATATTAAATGAGAATAAAATAAAATAATAATTTTTTTTTTGTAAAAGTTTTATATAATTTTTTCATATTAAATATATTTTTTCTATTTTTTATTAAGCCTTGCTTTTAACATAATAAATTTCTATTTAAAAAGCAATAATTTTCATTGAAAAGATAAATTATTGATTGAGATATTTATAAATATTTATTTTAATGGTTTTTAGTTTTTTATTCAAAAATCATGGTACTGATACAAAATATTTTTATAAAAACAAAAAAACACATTAATTAAAAAACCTACCTGATAATGTATATATTTTATTTATTTATTTAAAGTTAAATTGTTACTTTTTAAAAAATATCTATCTTAACTGCATGAGAACAAAATAAACAATCCATCCTTCTCTGTTTTGCCGACACACAAGTTACTACTTATCACGAACACAAATATCGTCTAGAGCTAGAAAGCTGAGGTCGAAGAAGTGAAGCGAAGAAGAAAGAGAAACAAGAAAGAATCAATATGCCAAGAAGCAGTTTCGGGGCTTCTTTCGCAACTCCAAAACTTAATGTGGCAATCGACACGGGCAATCCCTTCCTCAATGTCACCGTTGATGGTTTCTTGAAGATTGGCACCGTACGTATAGTTCTTCCTTTATATATTTCTCTGTTCTTTAATTTGTTTCTCTCCATTTCTTGAACTGCGTACCATTTGCCATGTTTTGTTTCAGGTTGCAGCAACTAAATCACTTGCTGAGGATGCATATCATGTCGTCAAAGGAGGTGCTCAATCTGATTCACTCGTTTTCTTTCAAACTCACGTGAATTATAAGAAGGTGTCATCGTATAATTAAGAAGCCTGTTTTTGGTTATCTACAGGAGTATATTGTGTTTAGATTATTAGATCATATTGCACACAAAATCAGTTAATCACTACTAATCTTATCTGATTACCAGTTCTAGACTACAGTAACCGGCTGGTTTTTTGCAGGGAATTTCTCAGGTCGCAAGATTGAGCATTCGGTGAGCATACCTGTATAGGAAATAATTATGCTTTACGCTCCTCAAAATTATTTTTGGTGATTTTAGTGAGTTATGTCTTGCATACTATAATACAAGTCTGCAATTTGTTCAGATTTCTCAAGTTATATTTGTTGATGAACCGATGCCAATTTGAAATCAGTGGAAGAGCGAGTTGATTTAATAGTCATATCATCGACTAATGTTTCCTCCATCTATAAATTATCCGATCCATGATGGATATGTTCAAATGCGGCTACATGCTTTACCTGCTCTTCTTAGTTTAGTCTTCTTGATATTTGTATATATCTGCAATTGCCCTAGATATCCAAGAACGATGTAAGACTCTGGTTATTCTAGGAAGACCATTAACCAGCTTTTGTTAATGGCATGCACTTGCCAAATGGTAGCCATGGAATGATGGTATTTCGAAATTTTTGTGAGGCCAGTTGCTGCTTCATACTCTTTGGTAAAAGGTAGCCACAAAGTTTCATTTTCCACTAGGGATGTCTTATGGTTGCATTTCAATGTGAAGCATCATCTTGAGAGTTGGGGTTCCTGTAGAGGACTAAAGTCAGCTGAAGCCTTTTGGATTATGGGTAATTGTTGATTTTGAAGTTCGAATTGTCTCACGGGACAACTCAAACTAAATATGTAGGGAATAGTTGTTGATGGTTGAACAAAATTAGCCTAGAAGATTTCTGGTAGCTAGTTTGAGTTGATAGTCAAGGTAGCAACAAGTGAAGAATGCAAAAAATTCTCTCTTTCGTACTGATGTAATTGCTGTTGTTGCAGTTGAAGAAGATGTGCAAGGAAGGTGCTTATTGGGGTTCGTATGTGCTGCCTTGCATACTATATTTAGCCAACCTTTTCTGTTAGGGAAATTCTTCAGTTGCCTTGTGTCGGTAAAATTAAACAGCTTTAAGAATTTCTCATACTGAATGTGCAGGAACTGTTGCTGGCATGTATGTTGGGATGGAATATGGAATGGAGAGAATTCGTGGCACTCATGACTGGGTACGTTGTTTGTACCTTACTCTATGAACTATAGTCTCAATGGGGTCCGAATATAATCATAAGAGAATTCAACAACGAGGTTGCCGGTTCTTTTAACCTTTTCTTTTCCAGTTATAATCCTTCTTTCTCAAGAACACTTGAGTTTGCATCTACTTTGATTGTGAGACCCGAGAACAATTTTTGGGGACAGATCATGTTTGCTGCGCTAAATGATTGCTACTTCTGCTGGTGTGCATCTTGCCAAAATTAGAAGGATATGTGTGATAAACTAAGTTTTCAAAGACAAAATCTGTGGCTTGAATTGTATAAATACGCACCGCTTTTTACTCCATAAAACTATTGCAACTAAGATTATTTTGGTCATTCAATTTCATTCTGCATAAAACTTTATTTGCTGGTTGATGGTTAACATGATGTTGGAACTTAAAGTTCCAGTGTCAGTCCTTTTCTGATATTACAGAGCATGTGTGTGTGTGTGTGTCTGTGCGCAATGCATGCTGTGTGAGCATCCAACTTATACTTTCCGAATATATGTATATACTCTTATTTCTATTCAACAGCTTTACTTCTAACGGTATTTGTTCGGCCATTGAATCCATTGCAGAAGAATGCCATGCTTGGAGGTGCTTTGACAGGAGCTCTGATATCTGCTGCCAGTAAGAAGAATAAAGACAATATTGTAATGGATGCCATTGCTGGGGGTGCCATTGCAACTGCATCAACATTCCTCAACTATCTCATATGATCATGGAAATGTATAATTTCTGCTGCCAGTAACAAGAATAAAGACATTACTATGATTGATGCCATTGCTGGGGATGCCATTGCAACTGCATCAACATTCCTCAACAAGCTCACATGATCATGGAAATGTATAAACTTTCCCCTATCTCACTGAACTGCTGTGAGGAAGCATTAAAAACTATGTTGATTTTCATGTTAAAGTAAAAATATGCAAGGAAACTGACATTGATGCAATGATTTGTTTCCATCTATTTCCTGCAAGTGTTCTTCTCTGAATAAAAACTCGCCTTTTCAAACACCAATGTTGAAAATCTTTGGAATGCTTAGATATAAAAATGAAATGTTCATATAAGTAGTTATTAGCAAGGGAGGAAAAAAACGGTATAGCATCACGGTCTAGCTAGTTTACATGGTACCTGATATTCATCCTCTTCTTTCATTTGCTAATAACTGCAAAACAATGCCCTTTAATGATCATTTACAGCAACGTTCATTGCTGCTCCCTGTTCACGAGTTGAATCAGATTTGCTATTGTTTTACCATAGAGTTTGCTCTTCTTGTCAGTGTGTTTTAGGAACGTGGTAATATTGTTTTTTAAGTGCTTTTTATTTTAAAATATATTAAAATAATATATTTTTTTATTTTTTAAAAATTATTTTTGATATTAGCATATTAAAATATCTAAAAATATATATAAAAAAATATTAATTTAAAATTAAAAAGATTCAAATATTTTTAAAAACATTTTCAAAACATAATCTCAACCGTAGCAAAAAACTGGAAACAACACTTCAAAATACAAAACACAAAATATTAAAAAGTACATCTCTTGGTTTAAGAAAATCAATATTTTCATGCAGCTAGTCCTGCCGGATTTTTCACGACAATTGAACTGTGTTTTTCTTAAAATGTGCTTTTGAAAAGGGTAATTTCAAAAAGAAGTAACAAATTATGTATTTCTTCAAAATACAATCAGCTTTGATCAAGGAACTAAATTATGATTTCAAAACCACAAGGACTAAATTATAATTTACTCAAAAGTTATTGACAAAAAGAACTAGATTTGTCTGCAAGCACTCAATAACCAAACGCGTTTATCTCTCATACCAACTCATCATAGTATGTGACAATGTAAACAACACTTACTACTAAAACACAACATCTAATTAGCAAATATTACTTCTTCTGTTTCGTTGCTTTGATGATACAACAAAACAGATTATAGTTTTTATTACTGCATTTGAAAAAAGGAATCTGCAGATGAAAAACAAGTAGCAGAACTGGATGGAAGAGTCCCAGAAGAATTAGACAAAACATAACATCAAGACATCGACAATGATAAATGAGCCACTGAAGATGTATTTGGCAAACAGATTACCAGTCCAAGAACTAAAAGTTGCTGGAAGGAGCATAACAATACGAGAAAGCAGAAAACAATACGAGAAACTGAAGAAGTTGCACCCAAGAGAAAGCAGAAAACAATACGAGAAACTGAAGAAGTTGCACCCAAGAGAAAGCAGAAAACAATACGTAGCAGTCCAAGCAGATAGGCACCACCCTACAATTAGCTTGGAACTATTTTCTTCTTCTTTATTATTATTAAAATACTAAATTGCTCCTCTCAACTTGTTAATAATACAAAAAAGCCATGATAAAAGTAGTAAAAAAACCACTAATTAAAGAAACTTGCTTTTAAAGCCAATTCGTATGCTTCTAGAAAATAAAAATTCAAAAATACCTCTACAAACCAATTAATTGAATTCTGATTTTAGAGAAATAATATTATTTTACTGTAAAACAATAAAAAAAAATGAAATTATCCCTGCATAATTCTATTCACAATACACTAAAATCCTGGGCTACAATACCTTTTCCATACTCTTTAGGTTTTGTTAAGAAGATGCCATGAATATGTAATACCAATATTTTATAATAAAATAAATTAGGGGACCTGACCTGGCTATTATACAAGGCAAGAATTCTTATACGTATTTGGGCCAAACGTAAATCATTGCAAGAAGATACGGTTATCAACTGCATCATTTCAGAGCAAATGAAAATTCTTGTTAATAAGTCATAATTCAACTGATATTAGTATTTCACTGCAGTAAGAACTGACGACATAAATAAAAACTCCTTGCAGTGAAACCAACAAAGCAGGAGGGAAACACAAAACACGAACAGAGCAGTAGCCATCAAATGAGATCCTACATAAAGGATTCGAGCAACCCATGGCTAGCTGCACTTTTATTTATACCAAGCACTATATCAGAAATAACTTCTCCTTTTTATTTATAAGAGGCCATATGACTGTCTGGTTCGAGCCATGCGGCCACGTTTCCTCATTTGCAGGAGCATAGATCACAGGTGCCGTTGGACCCACATTTGCAGTCATTCTCGGCACCGAAGCTCATCTTGGACCCCTCACAGAACCTGCAGTACCAGTAGCTGCTAATCATTACTTTATATCCCTGTCAGATGGAACTGTGATCCATGAAATTAAGTAATTTAGTTCAGTCAGCATGCTATTGTTCATCCTTTTATTGTGCATCCATTAATAAATTACTGTGGATTGAAAAAATTTATTAAAAAAAACATATTAATCATGCAGTTAGAGTAAAATTGTATTTTTTAATAGACTACATTTTACATTAAAAAAATAATAAAAGATAAAATGATTAATTAATTTTTTTTTAACTACAATATAAATATTAATTTGTTATTCAAGACATAAAATTTTAACTTTTAAATTGGGAGTCTTTTTGTTTTTTTTAATAAATAAATAATGAAGATAAAAGGAGAAAAACATGCATGTTGATGGATTTTTTTTTATTAAAACAGTCAAAATTATAAACATGGATTGCCCAACAGAGATACGACCGGACAACGTGACTACCGAACATAACACGCTTGGATGTGATGATTAGCCATATCTACAGTAACATGAGTATATTTAGTAGATATAAAGTACTTAGACCTGGTAGGCTATCAAATTCAACTTAAATTTTCAGCTACCATTGTAATAACCGATATAAGCCGCAACAATCCACATTCCATCTATTTAGTAGGGGTGAAAAAAATTATAAAAAATTGATTAAATTGAAAAAACTTAACCATAAAAAACCTAATTAAACTAATTAATTTTTTTAAAAAACCAACCTATTTTGTTTAATTTTTATTTTATAAACCAAAAGTAAAAGAATCAAACCATATCCAAACCAAGTCGAAACCCGACTCTGGACTTAAGACTGTGTTGACGAGTCAACCCATAATTCCGCACCAGGATCTAACTTTTTAACCAAAAAACGACGTGCATTTCTTCTTCTTTTTTTTTTGTCATGATAAAAGAAAAAGCCCAGCTCCAAACGAGCTCGAAAAAAAACCTCGCTGGGCCAGGATCCAGCCGGTAACAGGGCTGACCCGTCAGGTAGGTTTCATAACTATGGTATCAACCGCGCACTGTGACCGGTGGCGGTAGGCACGTACATTTTAACAGGAGCAACTCCAGCTATGATTGTCTGAGTTGTGGAGGTCTCAGAGAAACCCAAGTCTGGGTACATGCCGCATCTGCCAAGAGGATAACATTACAAGAACAGAAAAGCTGAGCGTCAGATTCATTTGGAATTTCATGAAGCAATTAATAATAATAATAATAATACTAGCATGTTAACAGGATCAGCGAATTAATATTTTCCAAAAGAGGAAAGGAATACCCATTGCAGCCACTGCCGCAATTGCAGCCAGAGCCACAGCGACATTTTCCTCCGCAGCAAGACATTTTCTGCTGGAAAAGTAGGATAAAATTAAGGGATTTTACTTGGAAACTTAATGCACTCAGCTTAGGATGATTTATAAGGGTCCGCCCTTACCTGCCATTTATAGAGTAGTTTAGGCAAAAGGTTGTCAATATCCACCATACACGTGGTTAAATCTTAGGTCAATAGCGTCTGCACTAGAGAATATCTGATAAGGGCACTGTCCTCTCTTTCGTTGTTACCTATCCTTTTCATCGAAATTACAAAATAACTTTCACATTAATTAAACAGAAGTAGGTTAATTTGATGTTTAAAAAACTTTATTCACTTCATAAAATAGAATAAAATAATTTTTTTTAAATATACTTTTAAAACATAAAAAAATATAAATATAAAAAAAACTCCCAAAAAAGATAAATCTTAACCATTATTGAGTGAGGGGTCTAATCATGGAATGGAAGGAGAGATCTTATCCATCCAGCGTGGGGGTATCGAATGCCTTTAAGAAACCAAGAAAGCATGATGCATGATGAACCATGCTGCTTTAAAGAGAGATTAATCCAATAGTTTTCAACATTTGACATGCTCTTTTGTTTTAGACACTAGATCGACTTCATATTCTTAAATTATGCATCACTAATTTCCCTGTTTAATTAACATGATACTTTAGCGTGCACAAATAGTCATATTCTTCATACTGGTGCTGCAAAAATTGTACCTCGGTCATTTCATACAAGAAATGAAATTATTAATTGAAGGGATTATTATTTTTCCTTCCTGAAATTATTATTTTTTCCCAGTGGTTCAAACGCCTTGCTTGATTAAATAAGATCATCACAAGGCTAAGGGATTAAGTTTGTCAGATGGAAAGTTACTTGGATGATCACATTTGGTGTCTTGAACTTTTGTCAAGTCTCACGGGGAATTTTTTAAAAGTACAGTAATTGTAATTTTTTAAAGTATTTTTTATTTGAAAATATATTAAAATAATCTGAAAATATTAATTTTAAAAAATAAAAAATAATTAATTTAAAAAAAACACATTTTTAAAACAATTAGTCGTTTATAATGGTTTAATTTGATGCTGATTAATATTTCGCTATCAGTCCCTACTCGGCTGGATGTCTCCGTTCTGTGCTAGATGTAATGGATCCTGGTCTTCGTTACAGGGACGTACGTCTAATTCAAACTTGGGTTCGTGCAAGCTCATCGAATGCAAGAAAGGAATCAATAATGGAGATATGTTTTCTACATTTTAGATACATTACTGCAGGGAAGTGTAAGCGGGCTTCTGGTCCAAAAATCCACTAGCTCCTGGATCCCTTTTCACTCATGTTGCAAAAAGACTGCTCTCTGTAATGATATCTGGTCTTGATGTTTCTCTTCGACCACCTCATCTTCAATTCTTTAGAACATGGTGAGACTTCTCTTTTTCATGTAGCAATTAAAATTAACTGGTCTTTTGTTTTTCTTTTTCATGTCAACAGGAAAAGAACAACCTTTTTTTTTTGTGCAATCAAGGACTTGCAGATGCTTTTAGCACTGCGTTTCTCAGGCCATATGACAACGATGATACGGTGGATAAGAGAGGCAATGATTCCCGTTGTTAGTGTGCAGTGGGGCTTGAATGCCCCGTGTCCTTCGATAGTGGAGCTTGCTTTAGGGAGTGAATTATTCTCCTCAAACTCCAGATTTTGTCTACCACTCTCTCTCTTCTATAAAAGGTCTGATTTGTTTTTCCTGTTTGCGTGATATAATATATTGTTTCAAGGCTAACTTTTGCTGGACGTGACTACAGGCCATCTTCATATTCCTGATCTGAAATGAGTCCATGTGCATAAGATAGAGGTGGAACTATAGACTAGAGGCCGATGGTGCTGAAATCCACTACTGATGTTCAATGCTTTTGCATTTGTCGGCATTTCTTTTAGCATGACTTGCCCTGTAAGGACACCACAGAAACAAAGTGCATGACAAGTCCCCCAGTTTCCGCCACGCTTTGTACTGGGTCTTCATTTTTCAGCAATTTAAGAACTCCTGCTACTCTGTATTCAGAAGCATTTGCAATACCAATTATCAATTGATATCCTGTTTCATGCACGGTAGAAGTATCCTGTTTGATGTTGGAGCTGTGCTCCTAAAACCTCTAATGAAAAAAGTACAGAGGAGCAGAAGGGAAGCTCTAGTCAAGCACATACGAGAAATAGATGGATGCTTTAAGAGTTGACTCGCTATGACCTTGGGACGCAGGATTGTCTGTTACTAGCTCATACGGTGAGCTTTTTGGATGGAGCTTCCTTTCATACATATAGGGTGGCTCTCACAGCGAACTCTGTTAGACTGTTCCTAGCGCATAAAACCATTGTAACAACAGAAACAAGGGCACTGGAAACTCAACAAAAACTGAAATCAGATAGAAATCGAGGAACAATTGATGTCAAATGCCCGCATCCAATGCCAGAAAACCAGAACAAGAAAAAATCACTCGTGGTGCATTCTGCTGCCTTCTCAGTTAAAAGCTATAACTAAACTTTGCAAATGCAAGCACCACATGTGAAACTTTGTTCTATGCTAATAAAATTGTGGAAATATATGTTGGCTATCATGGATGAAGTATACCTCATGTAGAAACCTGGAGCTAGGAGGTAATATTTAAATCATCATATCTGAGTTTGATACGAAGAGCGTGGATTAGGCACATGAACTTGACAGGTATTTGAAACAATTACAGTATCCAAGTTTCAACTGATAAACAGTAGAAAGAGAAGCAAAACTTGTTACAGCAGAAACTTCAATTACCACTTACCAGATGAGTTGCAGCCAAAAAATAGCACTTTTGAAGAAGCCCCGAGCTGTTATTAGAGTGCTATGCTGGGCAAAATTTTTCTATAGCAGCATGTCATAACTTTAGATTCACTATCTCCATTAAACTTATCAAGAACAATCAATGTTTTCTAAAATCAGTCTCTGTGATTCTCTGCTATCCATGAGCATCCTAAGACCAACTTTTAGCTCTGGTACCCCCTCCCCCAAGACAGCACACACTGGATACAAAGGAACACCTCGCACCCTTCCTTTCAATTCTTCATACACATCTTCAGCACCTGCCTCGTCAATTTTATTTGCCACTACTAAGGCTGGTCGATTGGACAGACCCTCTTGATGGTGCTCAAGCTCTAACACTAAATCTTTCAACTGTTCCCATGGTGGAAGTCCTTTGTTACCATTCAGTGCAGCAGCCAAGTCAATCACATAAGCCAAAACCTTTGTGCGTTCAATGTGCCGCAAGAAAGCATGTCCAAGTCCACGATTCTCATAAGCACCCTTTATGAGTCCAGGAATGTCGGCCACTGTGATTGAGATGTCCTCAAAATTTACTTTCCCCAAATTTGGTCTGAGAGTTGTGAAGGCATAGTGGCCTACAGCGGGTTTAGCCCTTGATATAGCTCCAAGAAGAGTACTTTTACCAGCATTTGGCATCCCTACGAATCCAACATCAGCAATGCTCTTCAATTCTAATACCAGAACAGCCTCAGAACCAGGTAAACCAGAACTAAGGGTGGATCGATCCTCATCGGGTGTTTCAGGATCTAGTGCACTAATTCTACTGATGCCAGGCTTGGCAATCTTTGAAACATTTGCGAGAGACATGTTACCCAAACCCCCCTCTCCCCCATGAGCAACAATTATTCGTTGACCTTGTTTTGTTAATTCTGCAACATTATATTGTATATCTTCCACCCCTATTGACTCATATTGAGGGGCTTGTTTGCTTATTGTCCCTGCACCACAAGGTGATAAGCCACTAGTGCAATCCAATGACACGACATCTTCAGCCAGTTTCACATTCTTATCTGACTGGTCAGTGTCAAGGTTGCCTGGAACGACATCTTCAGCCACTTTCACATTCTTATCTGACTGGTCAGTGTCAAGGTTGCCTGGAATGTCCCAGGGGTCCAAATCTGTCGTAGAACAGTTTTCTACAATAGACGGAACCTCACCCTTTATGAGATGGATCACAGTGCCAACAGGTACTTGAACAACCTACCAGAAAAAATTTC
Source organism: Populus pruinosa (assembly GCA_026413675.1). Lineage (NCBI taxonomy): Eukaryota > Viridiplantae > Streptophyta > Magnoliopsida > Malpighiales > Salicaceae > Populus > Populus pruinosa. The sequence goes on along the minus strand of CM048592.1, from coordinate 29,021,602 downwards.
TTTTTAAGGAACCACTGCACTGCCATTTTCAAATAAACAGCCAAACAACAGAAAGATAATTAAAAAATCTCGAGGTTAACAAAGTATAAAAATAACACCTTATCCTCCCCCCGAGATCCTATCATATTCTTAGAGGCTCCATGACCCCCTTTTGCTGCAATCTGCAGGATAACATGATTAGAAATCAGATCTCTTAATGCCAGAAGACCAAGCTCTATGATTGAAAATGTCTGTAATTCAATGTACAATGTGATGTTGCAAACCGCTGAAGTCCCAAACTGCAGAAGAACATTCTAAAATCACATCTCCCCCTCTACCACCATTTCCACCTACATAATTAAATCCACGCAGGAACCAAAAGTATTGCTATAAGAAACATGTCTTAAATTTCATTTTATTTATTTCTTTGGTCATCAAATAAAAAGAAAAAAGACATGTCGAGGGAGAGAATTTATAAAACTTTATAACGAGAAAGAAAACTTTGAAATCACTGAATGGTGGATGAATGAAATATGTCTTACTAAACTAATGACTGCAACATTACTATACAAAACATGGTAGGTAGAGTAATAAAACAAACTTACGTTTCCAAATAATGATTATATACACTGAAATGTCATAGAAACTTACCATCAGGTCTGCCATGCCTGTCACGTCTGCTACGGCGAAAGCTGGAGCAACCACTGCCCCCATCACCTCCTCTAGCATTTACATTAAATCTGTCTCTCATTCTGGTTTCCTGCACAAAGCCCCAAGTATCCCATCACTAAGATGGCAAGCAGTAAAAGTGAAAAGATTATATACAGAGTTGTCCAGGTACAGGGGAGTAAAAGTGTATAAAAGAAAATGATAAAAGTGGAATGGCAGACCTGTAAAGGGGAAGCCTTTGCTTTTGAGTAAGGGCTGTCTGTGTAAGACAACAAAGATGACAAAATCCATGGAGGTTTTGAGGACTTTTTAAAGGAGTTTAACAAATAAAAGGGTTTTATGGAGCGTAACCACATTTTCCTCTCTGCCGTTAATTTCAATAGACCCACAGTGAGTTCAATTTTCAGCTCATGCCAGCAACCTGCAGAAGAAATGGCTCGAATACAAAACTGGTGGCAGAGGATAGAAGAAAATTCAAAAGAAAAGGTTGATGAATGATAAAAATTGATCATACATTAATATCATCATAATCAACAAGAGCTCTGTGATTCTTTAAAGCCAAAAAAGCAACAATACTCTCATGCATTTCCATTTGTAGAGAAATCCCATAACACTAAAGTCCATGAATCATGATGGTTCCATATAATAGTCCCAAAAACAAATTTAAAATCACTATAAACCATGTCAAAATTGCAACTATCACTAGCAATTCAAGATCCTGTAATTAAAGCTTCAATCTGTACCAAAATTTGAAAATTCAACTGCAAATGAGAACAAGAATCTAAGATACTACTAAAATTAAAAAGGAAAAATCGATTCATTAAAAAGGAAAAATTGATTCCATAGATAGCAATGTAAAATAATAACAACAAATTTAAGTAAAACTCAAATGTCATTACTATTCTTAAAATTTAATTAATTTTTCATCAATAATCATATTTTTAACTCTGGCTTGCCCAACAACTTCAAATGCAATCAGCTTAGTTTCAGACCCCAGTTCCATAATATATTGAGCAGAAGATTTTTATTTTCTTCACTCGGTAATTTTCGCGAACAGTTTGTACTCTGTACCTGGCATGCTTTCTACAACTTTTATAGACATATAGACGACTGGAAACGAAGAAAAAACAAAATATAAATGCGATAAATAAGAGAAGAAAAAGGATCTTAGAGCATAAAGATGATACCTTGGTGTGTGCTTTGAGACAGACGATGTTAGCGTAGCCTGGGGAGTGGAGACTGTCCTGAAACACAGAGAAAGAGGTGGACAGAGGCGGTGGTGAAAATTGAAATATTGAGCATGTCTATGTAGATGTTTCTTAAAATATTTAAAAGATAAATATTAAAATAATATATTAAAAACAATTATTGTTAATATCCATATTAAAATAATTTTAAAAAATATAAATATATTTCAAGTTACTACAAGTTGGATAAAATATTTTTTAACATGAAAAATAAAAATATCTAGGAATTAAAAATATTTTTCTAATAAAAAAATTTAAATTGTATGAGGATTGATTTAATGTGACTTGATTAGCTTAATGAATTCAAAAATAACCTGAAAAGCTAGTAAAAATATAATTTGATTTATAAAAATTTAAAATAGTTTTTAAAAAATAATAATATTAAAATAACAACATATTAAATAGATCTGAACCAATACAAACTAACTTTTTAAATTTTCAACCTAAATCATAACATGATGATAACTTCATATAAAACAAATTAAAACAAATTATAAAATTCAATTCTAATCAATCAAATATTAAATAATAAATTTTTTTAAAAAATAGCTTGAGTTTATCTCTTCAACTCATGACTCAGGTTATGAAATTTGGATAACCTAATAAAAAATAAACAAAAAAATAATCAAAGTTAACCTATCAAACCCGCAACTAAAGTTATGAGATTATGATAACCTTATAGAAAAAAATAAAAAAAAAATTACAAAGTTAAATTTTTGATAAACCTATTATTGAAGGTTGAAAGTTAAAAAAATTTAATCTAGAAACAAAATACAACAAAATGATCTGAATCTACCAAAGTTAACTCACAAAATACATAACCCAAGTTATAAAACTGAGATAATCTTATAGAAAATAAATTATAATAAATTATAAAACCTAATTAATAGTCAAATTTATATTAAATAATGAAATTAAAAAAATTTCAATTAAAAAAAACTAAAAAAAACTGGAGTTAACTAGATTAACCCCTTAAACCCGCAAACTAAATCATGAGACCAGGATAACCTGATAAAAAACAAGTCAAAATAAATTATAGAGTCTAATCTCAATCAAGAAAAAATTAAAGGATGAAATTGAAAAAAAAATATTAATTAAAAAAAAATAAACTTGAGTCAATTGAGTTAACCTGTCAAACCCGTAATACGAGTTATAAAACCGAGCTAGTCACATATAAAGCAAACCATAATAAATTATAAAATTCAATATTTAACCAACTAAATGTTAAAGTATGAAATTAGAGAGAGAAATGTAGATTTAGAAAAAAAAATCCAAAGAAAAAAATAGAAAGAAAAAACCTATAAAATTAAATGTATTTTATAATATGGTGCACAATAAAAGCATCACCTTTTTTAGTTTATACTATAATTAGATTAGTGCTTTGTGTGATGTCACGAGCCAAAAAAAACAAAATATTAAAAAAAACAAGATAATTGTGTTTTTTAATAAGGAAGAAATTCAATAACTAAGTTAAATCTTAATTAATTAATAATATTATACAAAATGAGGTAACAACAATAAATAAAATAAATATATTACTCAAGTAAAGTTGGGCTAACACGTGAAAACTCGAGTCATGAGATAAGTCCAGATTATATACCTATTCTGCATGTGAGGTAATGAATTTAGGATAATTAAATAGAAAAAATGATGTTAAGTAAAAACAAAACTAAAAAAATTAAGAGATAAATATAGACAATATTGATCATTTACCCGATTGTATTTAATGAATTTATTTATTAAAATCAATTTGTAATAGAAATCAACATACATATAATTTTTTTGTATAAAATAAAAGAATATAAATTATTATGCAAGGCTATACATAATAAATGTATTATAAAAAATTTAAAATAAATTTAATAAAATAAAATAAATTACAAATAAATTATAATAATTTACTCAAAAATTAAATACATTCAATATAATTAAAAACTTATTGTCATTTAAAAAATGCTAAATAAACAAAAAAATAACAAAGAATGGGTATTTATTAAAACATAAACTTAAAAACCATGTCAAAATATATAAAAATATATTAATTAAAAAAACAAAAACAACGAGGTTAAACATTGGTGGGTCTAGCAAGCCAAGTTAAGTATTTGACTGAAAATAGCCCTCCTGTGAGCCTTTTATTTATATTTTAAGTTAAGCTTTAATTTTTTTGAAAAACAATAAACAATACATTGTTTGAATTCTCAAATTATAATCATCATGGTGATTGAAAAAATAAGGTTCATGTGTTTTTTTCCAAAAACTTTTTTAATCTATTTTTAATAATTAAAAAAAAAACACAATAGAAACCTTGTTAAATCAATTCATAATCTCAAAAAACACAAAAGAAAACTCCTTAAAATTGAAAATAAAAACTCTTCACAAAATTAAATCTATTTTTTAGATAAAAAAACAAATTTATAATTTGAATTCCTCGTAATAAAACTAGACACAAAAATCAATTGTTTTAATAATTAGAATCATAGCCAACAATAACTTAACCAACAATAACTTTTTTTCTTTATACTAGAGTTTAGTGAATCCCTTTCTTTCCTCTAAAAAAACTAAATATAAGAAAAATTGAATTTAATATCAAAATTAAATTTTAAAAAAATAAAAAGATCAATTGTCTAAGAACAAACAAGACGAGTAAGATAAGGGATGAAAATAAAATTTTAAGAATAATTTCAAAGATGTCATTTATTTCACTTATTTTTTTCATTTTAGTCTTCTATTTTTTTAATTCAACCCTCTTTCCCTAAAAAAAATATCCAAATAGATACTAATTTAGGCTAAAAAAATTAAATTATATAAAATAAAAAGTTAAAAATTCTAATAATATTAAAAAAAATAAAATCAAGCCCATACCCACGAAGCTCCATGAGATGGTAAATAGTAATCATGCTACAGTAAAAAGAAGGAGTTATTTTAGTATATGTTAATTAATAGCTATAATAGTACTATTGTTATAATAATCTCTGTACTTCTGTGATTTGGTTTAGTTCAATCCCTTTATAATTTAATTTGGTTTAATGAGTCCTTTGCTCTTAATCCATTAAGTTAGTATCTCCATACTTTTTTGCAATCTCTAGTCTTTTTCATGCATAATAATATTAATATTGTATGATGTCTATATATATGTGAAGATAATATATCTGCATTTAAAAAAAAAACCTTTCAATCTTTTAATGTGGAGTTAAACACTTTGCACTCTGGATAATGACGTCATTTCCCTTCGATACATAAAACAAATGGCCTTTCTACAGGGCAAAATGAACTCTTTCGGTAAATGTTTTTGGTATTATGAAATTAATTGGGCGTATAATGGTTTATTAATTTTTCTTCATAGTTAAATGGTATAAATATTTTTAAAAAGTAAACAAAAAATTAAAGGATAAGAGGGGCTTTTGTGTAGTTTTATTTGATAAAAATAGTAAAATTACTTCATTATCTTTCAAGTAAAAAATAAAAATAAATAAGAGATAAAGAAGTATTTTGATATTTTTGTCACGACTTTTTATGTTATAATCAATTTGAAATATGAGCAAATAATTCTTTTAAAAAATAAAAAAAATAACAAAAAAATAATTGACATATATTTCAAGTGAGTCATTTATGTCATTCAAAGATGTATGTGATGTGTTTTGGTAGCTAAAAAAGTTCAATATTCATGTCTTTTAAAGTATTTAGCGAAAACATATATAATAAGACGATTCATGTAGAGCAATTCACTGTGGTTTATTGATAATAAGATTTTTTCCTCCTCCCCTCAAAATTTAGAGTTGTCTTTTTATTTTTTATTTTTTATTTTTTTTCAATCGTGGTCCTCTTTTGTAGATTCATCTTTATTTGTTTTGGATTTTTTTTAGATTTTGTTGTTTTCAATTTTATCCATTTTTATTTTATTTGATTTAATTTTTTATATTAAATATAGTACTATTTTTTGATTATTTTTTCTCAATTCTTTTCTCAATTTGTTTTTTTTAATTTTATCCTTCAATATTTTATTTGATTTATTTAATTTTTATCCTAATTCTTTTAATTGTTTTTTTAATTTATCTCTTAAAATTTTATTTTATTTCTCATTTTTTTAACAACTCTTTGTTTTAATTTTTTTTATGGCATTATCCAGGTTGCGGGCCAATCTAGTTAACCCAGGTTGTTTTGAATTATTTTTTTTGAATTTTATTTTTTAACATTAAATTATTGAATCATAAACTTTTCTATTTTTATTGTGGTTTTTCTTTCTATGGGTTATTCCAAGTCACTGAATAGTTAACTTATACTAAATTACGAGTTAGTTAAGTTAATTTTGGGTGATTCATATTTTTTTCGAAAGTTTATTAATTTAATTTTGATCTTTTTTTAAGTTATTTTTTTAATATTTTTTTAATTCTTGTCTTATATTACGGGCGGCGGGTTGGTAAAGTGAACTCTAGTTGACTCGAATTTTTTATTTAAATTGATTTTTTTAATTTTATTATTTGATATTATATTATTAAGCCTTAAACTTGTTTTTTTTATTTTTTATTTTAAAAAGTATCTTAATTTAATATCACACATGTTCATTAAATTAATCTAAATTGATCTAGATTATCATTTCCTAAGTATTTTTTTATTTATATTTTAAAAAATTTGTCTTGCCCGCACAACGCGAAAAAAGAATCTAGTCTATCACTAATAATGAATGTTATTTTAAATATTTTTTATTTGATGTTGGAAATACTAGGTGAATTCAAGCTAGTTACCTGTACGACTATCTACTATTTATTGATAGTTCAAGGTCAGTCTTAGGTTCTATTTCTAAATCAAGTTGTTCCTCAGCTGCCTAGCAAGGAAAATTTTCAGAGCTAGATTCCCACAAGTAGAATGGTATGTCATGGTCTGTATCTTTTATAACTAACCAATGCTTTTTTTTTTTTTTTATAAAAAAGTTTTTGTTATTGTGGTGGAAGTATTTTTTAAATATGATTTTTATTTAAAAATATATTAAAATATTTTTTTATTAGAACTACAAAATCATAAAAAAAACATAAATTTAATATTTTTTAAAATAAAATAAAACTAAAAACAGAGCAGCAGCAAGCTACGCAAACTGCAGTGTGGATGCTGCACAGCTACAAGTATCATTTCAAAGAATTGCACCAATTATACAGGTCTTTAGTCACATTAACTAAATGAAAAATAATTTCATCTAGTATTCTCTCTAAATTCTCCAAAAGAAGCATACAGAAAACCCTGAATTTGTAATGAAATTCCCTGTAGTTAATTCTTCTCGTGTAGTTTGGCAATCAAGAAACCATGTTTTTCGAGGCAAAGTAAACATGACTTCCATGTACAGTAGCAGCCTTGAAGCAGGAGTACTCCTTGACAAGGCTGATTCATCTGGCCTCAACTGTCTGTCCAATATATGAACATAAAACTTCATCTACCAGTTCATCGAAAATCAATTCTTCCAGGTCTAGTGCTACATCCTCAGCATCCAATCGAAGTTTCATCCAACCATCACCTTTTTCCCAGTCCCGAGCTACCATATCGTCTGTTGATTGCTCCATTTCCGATCTTGACTTCCTGTACCAGCTAATTCTTTTCCACACTTCCTCAATAACATGTTTTCCCCTGGGCAATGGACTGACACGTTGAGAGAAGGAGAAGAGCTTGGGGAAGTAGGCCAATAAGCTGTTATATATCTCAAGCAGTTCCTCGTTAATCAAATCAAACATTAGCAGGTGATCACAATTGTAGGCGACATCCTCTGAGGGAGATTCAAGTTCTTTGTGCCAATAAGCTTCCACAGCCTTAAACAATGTTGGACTCAATGGCTGCTCTAATGAATACCATGTTCCAAGGAACTCTGGCCCATTGAAGCCGGACACCTCAAGAACATCTCTCACATAATTGAAATCGGCATCATCTTCTAGCCTATTCAATTCAAAATGAAGGAATCGAGGACCAACCATTGTGCTTGCATTTTCTACATTCTCACGGCTAGGATCCAGATCAAAACCTGATGCAATTTTGGGAAACCAATTAACTACCAATAAAATCACGCTGACAGAAGATTAGTATATATTTTTTGGGGGGAGAAAACAGGATGGATATTTTTGTTGAGATCAACCTGTCACATTTGACTACGGTATTTCCAGCACACGATTTGAATTACAAGAGTGGTCAAATTAGCAAGTCTATAGAATTTTATTTCACTAAATCTATGCAATCAAAGCTGTTCATATATCTTGCAAAGCCAATAATATACGGTATTGGTTGAACACAACATATCCCCCGAAAAAAGAAAAAGGAAAAAAAACGAGCCTTGCATAAAATTATTTTGTAAGAGGAGATGGTGTGCCATACCTTCTGACATTTGGAACCCTATTTGGCAAGTTCTATCATCTCGAAAATGAGTTTGGAGAACTGAAACTGGACTTTTTTCTTCATGCTCTCCCATGGTGGTGATCACTGAACCAATCCCCTGATTACCCTGAGGACTCTGCTCTTGCCTTTCAGGTTCCATTGTATCCTGATTTAGTTCACTTGTCATAGCACTTCCTTTATTGATACTTACCATTGAACTGCACGAAAATTCATCATTGTCCATGCTGCCAGCTCTTTCAACCATGCCTCTCTGAAGGTCAGCCTCTTCAACAGTATCTTGTCGTTTGAATTGTTTTCTAACTTCAGGAATGCTTGCTGACTCCAAGTGATTATGAATGTCATTATTAGAATTTGCATCAGAGTCCATTCCTGTCATAGTTGACGTCCTTGGACTAAGTGCATTACCTGAGAACTCACTTGGAATGTGATATATAGACTCAAAATCTGGCAAAGAAAGTCTCCTTCTGAATGATTTCACACCACTCGATTGAAACTTATCTTCGCTCGACAATTTTAAGCTTTTTGATTGATACTGGTGCCACTTGGCTTCTTTACTGTAACTGTACTCAAACAATCGAGTATAACCATCCAGTGACCCCTTTAGAGAGGATCCTCTTCTTATGTGTGGAACTTGACCTTTTCTGAGATCATTATCAAAACCATTTGTCTCCTGAAAACTTGTGGGATTTTCTATACCATCTTCATGAATTGCATTCTCCTCAAACTTCTTAGACATCTCTTCCTCATCGGTGGAAAACTTGCATCCAGAAGGAACTCTATAGATACTCGCATTTGTGGACACATGGCTACTCTCCCTTTTGCTTTCTGTGAGTGCGCATTTTATTTTTTTCTTAAGACCCTTAAAAAGACTCATAAATAAAAGATTCCACCTGTGTTTATGTAATCCCTGAGATGATTTGAGAGAGGAAATCTGTGTTTCTTGACCAATAGAAGTGACACCATGATCGCTAACCTTAAAATCTATTGATTTCTCGTAAAAATCTCTCAAAGACTCGGATGCAGTAGACCTTGGTGCCTGGGTTCCGATGGATGACTTCACCCCCTTTGGAAAGGACCAATTTTCCTTCTGCTTGTGCTCAATTGTACTAGGCCTAACAAATCTAATGTGTGAACAGTCAGCTGCAGGAAATGATCCAGACCTCCTTAATCTTACTTTTGCTCTGGAAGGCAGCTGGACATGGGTGTTCTGAATGTCTTGATCCTTTAGGATTTCCACCAACAGTTTTTCATTTAACTTAAGGATCTCCAGAACATCCACACTCTCCTTAAACTGAGGGCATGAAATTTCTCTGTTGAGACGCTTAGCATGTGAAAGGGTATGATTTAATAAGTTACCACAGTTCTCCAAGGAAAATGCATCCTCTGCTGAAAGTTGATTTTGTTTTGAGCAGTCCTCAGCATTCACGGTGCCAGGCAAATGATATGCATTATTGTGTGCAACTAATTCTTCAGGTGTCTTGGACATAGATGGAACCTGCAATCTGGAGGCAGCAGTATCAGCACTTTTGTGGAGGATTATGATTGGATTTGACAAATCACTATCCATTGTAGCAAGGCAATTGTTTGAGGGTCCTAATTGGTGGACTGGATCAGTTTGCTGCAACCGGGTTCTTGCAAATATCTCCTTAGCAATTAAAGCTTTTATCTGGGCCTTCCTGGTAATTCTGTCTGTTGAGCTAGTCTTTATAGTTTGCTGTTCAACCTGACCAATTTCTCACCAAGTTATTCTCTGTTTCATAGTTTGTCATACAAAGGAAGCAATTTTTAGGGTAAAACTAACATGCATTCATCAATATTAATGTCTATTTATGAAATGCATTCATACCCACGCATCCTATCTGTAATGTGGACTTACCAGTAAGGGGACTGCTTTAGCACTCAAATATTCTTGTACGCCATCAGTGTAAAGATCACAAGAAATTTTTCTTGGATTTTGGCAGCCTGCAATAAGAAATAAGGTTTCTCAGTGCATAAAAGGGGATGAAAAGCACTTTACAGATATTGACAAGGGTATTGATTTCTGTTGCTCAGAAAAGAGAGAAAGGGACGTAATTTGCTAGGTGAAAGAACACATCTCTCCCCTGCGCCAAAGTTGAACCAACTGACGATTCCATTAGATCCTCCAAACCTCAGTGGTCGGAAAAACATCGTTGAAATGGTTCCGGGAACACTCATTTAGTGAGTTATTTATTGGATCAAGTTGTATCAGTTTCGTGTGGACAATACTGCTTATCAGGCAGAACCAGTACATATCAGGCCAGCATGGCCAATTGAACAAGTTCTGATAAAACAGGACTGGACGATTTAATACCAAGAAACAGCAGTTTACTGTGTATGTGCGCGCGCGTGCAAGTAAAGCATCTTGTATCCGCCCATGAACAAATCACATCAAGCAATATACGCAAAATAATTTCCAAATCTCTTCAAATCTTCAAGATAAAATTATATCCATCTCTAAATACGACAACTTCTTCTACCATGATGCATACCAATCAACTCTATAGAACCTAATACTATAATACAATAATAACACAGACCCGGTATTTCACATGTTCCTATTAAAAATACACGCTATATTACTCCGGTCAAGATGACAAAAATTAAGAGAAAAAATGGAGACATGATGAGGGCATGAATTCAGATGGCTTACATCTAACATGTTTTCCTCTTCCATGCTTTCTGCGTGGAGGTAACTTTTTAGGACTGTGACAGAGATGGTAGTCAAGAATATGAAGTATGCCCCACATGCAACCTGGACGACAGTCCTCAAATCCAACATCGGAGGCTTTGCGCTCCAAGTGCTTCCCCATGGATGCGAGTAGATCCTCCTCCTGCCGTCTGTACTGATATCCTGAAATAACATCATTAACCATGTAAATCACACAGAGAGACCATGAGTATATTTTATGGAACATTTAGACTCGAAACCCAAGTACACAACAAGTACAGAAATTGCTGTTCAGGCTAGAACCTATGTCCCAAAAGCTTCTCAAATCTTTTTCTTTGATCATATATAAGCATCAGTAACCAATTGAAAACAAGTTTTCTACACAGATTATTATAAGCAAAATGATTCAAATAAACAAAAACCGTGTTTACAGAGCTTATTAACATGATGGAGCATGCCTACTGTGGGGTTCAGCAACGATTCTAAAACTTGAAGATCAGCAATGGTGGCTCAACCTAACACATGCATGTGGTTAACTTCCTCATCCTCAACAGGCACAGGGAGATTATCCGAATATCCAAAACAAAGGAAAAGGAAAAAAGAAAGAAAGAGAACAAGTTGTGGTAAATAAAAGTTAAGGCAACTGTATTAAAAAAAATTAATGAAGTCAGTCTATTATGCTTAAAAACACCAACAAAAGAACTGCTATTCATTAACTCTGACAAGTTAAACAGCAAAAAGAAAGAAGAAGCAGAAACAGTTACGGGAACGCCGACAAGCTAACCTGATGAAGGAGAAAGGGCCTAGAAAGAGCTCGAAAGTCAGTTTGGTAGTCTTGGAGAGGGTGGCTAATCAAGAATATCACGAAGAGCAGCTAGCATATTGGCAAGCTATGTAACGTACAATATACAAGGAGACAGCAAAGAAGTTTTAGCCGCAGTTTAACCGCCATGCCAGGTCTCCTCTATGTCACCATCCGTCTTGTTTACCAAAGACCGGTCCAATTTGAGAAACAGTCTAAAAAGTCATTCAAGTAAGCTTAGGAGGGTTAAGGATTTGATGACCAACCAATTATACACTGACTACTTGTGATGATCAGACTTCAGACCCTTCTTTATTCTTTATTTTTGTATTGCCATGGATAAATCCTACAACCCAGTTAACAGTGAAGGATTAACATTAGTAGTTAATAATTAACAGAAAAGGAAAACGCCAGCTTTGATTAGAACGAGAATACGATTGAATTAAGGTTAAATTATTAAAAAAAAACTATAAAACCAATTTCATAGTCATTTTTAGATAATTTAGTCGTGAATTAGCACCGTATTGCACTTTTCATGATTCCTTCGGCCATCTCAGCAAAATGAGGCTTTAGTGAGTCCAAAATGTTCCTAGAAAGTAGAAAGATTCAAATCAAGACGAAAGCTAGTTGGTGACCAAACCTGACTTTGGTAAGTCCAAAATAAATGCTAATTTATTAATTAAGATTAGAAAAAACGAAAATTGAAGCCTGAATTGGACTCATTCCTCTGTCTGCTTTTCTAGACAAAGACATGGTTTGGTTGATGAGGGGATATAGTCTCATGTTATTATTTTCAAGATTTGAATTTTAAATGGGTAACCAAAAAAAATTGTTTCTTGTAAATGCATTGCCATGATTTACTTAAAATCTCATACAAGGACACAGCTATCCTTAAAAAACAAATTCCTATAATATTATTTTGGCTTTGTTTTTGGCTTTCCAGCCAATGCCATAATTGAAGTTCCCTGGTTTGCCAACAAATGCTTTTGATTAGTTGGAAAAGCTTACAAAAAGCAAGTCAATTTGCTGGAGACATTCTCTAATGCCTTATTCTGTTTTCCACTTTAGGTTGGGATGGATTGTTCTTGCTACATGTTAGATGTCAACATGCCATACTTGTACGAAATTTGCTTTGACATCTTAAAAGTAGATCTTCTAGATGCCCCTTTGGCAACAACATTCTTATTATTATTATTATTATTATCCAAATCACTAACTCTCTAGGGTTTTGCTGCGCCTCAACACGTATAAAGAGTATTCATTATTATAGTGTTATAATTTTTTTTCCTTGTTATTTTATTTTTTTGTCTTTGACTTTAAGAGTATGATAGTATTTTTTACTGTAATATAAATATTTTTTCAAGAATTATATAAAGTTATTTTAATAATTAGATTTTTAGATATATAATAAAATTACTGATATAACTCTTTAATAAAATAATACAATGTTTTATGCACAGGGATAATTTTATATTTTCAAATTTTATTGAACAATTGAATTACTATATTATCATTACAATTCGAATTTCTTATTCTAGGGGCTTGGTTATAATTTTATCATGGTTTGTTTGATAATATTGTTTAGTTTTAAGGGTATTTTCAATTTTTATACCAAACAAACAAAAATCTCACGCATCAGCGCTTTAGTCGCTACACTGCTTTCCTGCTAGCTCTATTAGTTATAACAACCATGATTTTGCTATATCATTTGATTTATTTCGGTGTCATCTTCCTCTATAAGTGACACGTGTATGGTGTTTCGACACGGTTTATCTTGAAATTGCTTTTCTTTTTTCTTCTTCTTTTTCTTTCTTGAATTATGTACTAACCATGCAAAAAATCATACTAGTCTTTCAATTTATTTTTTCTTTTGATTCAATCCTTCTTCTCTTCTTGGTAATCATTTTATTTACATTGATTATTTCTAGTTAGATTTTATTTTTGATTTCATCTTTGATTATTTGATTTTTTTAATTTGTTTTCAAATTTGATGATTCTTTTAAATTTCTATATTTTTTTGAATCATTTTCTTGATTTAATTTTTTTTTTCAATTCCACTACTAGATGATTAGTACTTAAAAGTGCATTTTTATCATGGTTTTATATCATCATTTTGCACTTGAAGTATCAATAACTCCTTAACTAAAACATGTTTTATAATAATATATCTAATAATATAAGATACCTTTAATTTATGGTAAATGTTCATTTTAAATGCAGGTCTATCACATAAATGAAAGGATTGATTGATAACTTTAAGAACTTAAATTGCAAAGGCAAAAAGATGACCAAAATTAGAAAAGATATGCTGGTGCAATCCAAACCGGAATATTATTCGGTAATTGGATCATATCTGGAGCTATAGATCTCAGATTTATGTCTAGCTTATATGGATGGAAAGGTAAGACATAGGCCTACAACTTTCATATGGAGCCCAAGATCTAAAAAGGTCGTTTTCAAGTCTAAATTGTAGCAACAACAAAGAAGCCCGAATCTGTCCTTCATCCCGAGCACTATTCAGTATTTTGGTCATATCTGGAGTTCTAGAAGTCCAAATGAGCTGAATTTTTATACAAGAAAGCTGAGATAATTGCCTACAACTTTCATGTTTTGAGTGGCTTCAATTTTGATGTTATTAATGATGTTTTGGCCAGACAAAAGAAGATAAGGATTGTCACCAAATCAAGAGATGATCACTCACTCATCAATTAGTCATCAAATCAATAGTTCTCAATTTTGGCCTATAAAAGGAGGTATTTGCCATGCATTTAGGCATCTTGGTCTCCAGATCAAAATCATACTTTTGCTTTCTCTCTTTGTAGTTTTTGTAATATTTATGCTTTGCTTTCATTAATATCAAGTTTATGCCTTTCATTTCCTTTCATTTACTTAGCTAACTTTTATCTTATTTATGTTCTTATTTTGTTTATCTATTTTTCTTTCATTTATTATGTCTAGCTAAGTTTATTATGTCAAGGTGAAAAGGTTACATTAATGGTGTAAGAATAAGTATAGTATAAACTTAATATGGACTTTAATGTTTGATACTAACATGTTTTATATTTGTTATCTTGTTCACTCTTTAATATTTTGCTTGTTAAATGACTAATCTTGATTTATGTTGTATAACACTTGGTACAATAAATGCTTGACACTTTTATAGCTCATACTGTATGGTATAACCGACACCTGAGTTATGAAAGGAACTTGATTTGTTGTTAACATAAGTTATAATCATGAATGCTTGACGAGATTTACAAGTATTAGCATTAATTGAATAAGATGACTAATGTAATCATGTTAACAATCTATAATCTGATTGGAATCTCCTTTGTGTGTGGTTTTTAATTAACTAATAAGTGTTTATACTATACTTGTTTGACATACCATTGGTGGATCCTCTAACCTTGACATTTATTGTTATCGTTGTTAAATCTTTACGTTAATATTCCATCTCAAAGTTTTCATCATCATCTTCTTCTTCTTCTTTATTATTATTATTATTATTATTATTATTATTACTACTACTACTATTATTATTGTTGTTGTTGTTGTTGTTGTTGTTGTTGTTGTATTATTATTATTATTTATAATTTGTATAATTAACCTTTATGTGGTTCGACCCCGGTCTTGCCGGGTTATTTATTACTTCGACACTCCTGCACTTGGGAGAAGACATCAATTTTTTAGTCGTGTCACTAGACATTTATTTTCATTTAATTTTTACATCAAATTTGGTTATAATTTTTTTAATTGCTATTTTTTTAATCATTTTCTTAATGGATTTGTTTTGTACGATTCCATCCCTGAACATTTAATTTCATTTGGTTTTCCACCAGACAATTAATTTTATTTATTTTTTATATCGAATTTAGTCCCAATTCTTTAATTACTATTCTTTGTGTTGTTTATATATTGAATTTTTTTTAATTTCATCCCTCAATTTTTGTTTGATTAAGAATCTTGCTTCTTTGTTTTTTCGAGTTTGATTTTAGTAGAGTCACCCTAATCTCATGACTTGAATAATAGATTTGAGGGATAAACCTTAGTCGATTTTTTTAAAAAAAAAATTGCCAGTGTTTTTTTTGCTTTCCTATGTATAAGGATATCTCAATTTCATATTTTAGGTCATGTATTTGATTTGTAGACCAGGGTTGGCTACCGGTTTCGCTTGAAGTTTCATAGGTTGTGATTTTTTTAAGATTTGGTCATGTTTATGATTTTTTTTTTGGTTCGCTTGGTTTTTACATATATTTTAAATTTCACCCTCTATAATTCTTTTAATCTTTAAAATTTAGTTTTTCTAATTGATATTTATTTTATTTGGGATTGTTTCTATTTTTTTATTAAATTGCATCATCTTGGGGTTTTTCCTAACAAATTACATGTTTTTTTATTAATACTTTTCTACCAATCTAGTCCTTCAAAATAAAATTAATTGAAAATTATACTTCTTAATTGAATCTGGATAAAAAATTTAACAAAATAGAATTTTTAAAGATTAAACCAAATTTAAAAAGTTTGCCCTGTTTCTTTCTCTTTTTCCTAAATTGATATTGTTTTATTTTTTTTATCATTTTCTTAACTGATGTTTTGTTATTTTTCTTGTTTTAGTTCCTTTTTACTTTTGTATTCTTATTTTTTTTCACTTTGATTCTATTGGGTTAGCCCTCAATAATTATTTTTTTATTTCACCCCACCATCTTTTAATTTCTATATATTCAATCATATTACAAATGATTTTAAATTTCACACCCTATGATATTTTAATCTTTCAAGTTTGGTCCTAATTCTCAAAATTGTAATTTCTTTTGCTTGCAATATTTTTTTTTTAATTTCATCCTCATTGATTTTTTTCATGTTAGATTTTAACCTTATTTTTTTTACTGTTCTTTTTCTTTTGCAAGTTTTTTAATTTATAGTTTTCATAATAATTCCATCCTTTAAAATTAAATTGGATAATATTTAAGTTTCTTGATTGAACTCGAATTCATGATTTAACAAGTTATAATTTTTTAGATTGGATTAGGTTTTGTAAGTTCGCCTAGTTTTTCCTTCTTTTTTTTTAAGTTGATGGTTTTTTTTTTGTTTTATAAGTTTGACTCTATTTCCTATTGTTAAGTTAGTATTGGGTTGGTTGATAATTTAAATAGGCTCGGGTGTGGTTTTTCTTGTTGTTGTTGTTTTTTTGTCAGTTTATTTACTATTGTTGGTTTTTTTCATAAATATTTAAATTATCAATTTAACCAATGATTTGGAACTTGAGTTTTTTTTTTTAACCTATCACTTTTTTTACATTAAAAAAAATTGTTTAGGTTGTAGCAACATATGGTCAACATATCTAATGGTACACTATGGTTGCACCTACATTTCACCAATAAAAACACAAATAATAATGTTTTTGATAGGGTGCACCATGTTGCTAAATTATAGTATAAACACAAAGAGAGTTAATATTATATATGTTTTTACCTTGAAAATGCTTAGAAAAATAGATATGAGTGCGGGAATATCTTTTTATCTCGAGTTAATTTTAGGTTTTAGGGTGATTTTTTGAGATCATAAATTAGTTTAACAAAGTTCTAAAAGTGTATCCTAGGTGTTTTAGGTTAAAAATAAAGTTTTAAATGAAACAAAAAAACAAAACAAGAACCCTATTTTTTTTTGTAACCATAATGGCTAGAATCTTGGGAATTATAGATGATATATTATTTTTTTAATAAAAAAATAGAACAAACAACATACTATTTACCACATTATCTTAAAAATAAAAAATAAAAAATAAAAAATAAAAACCCACTCAAATGGATCTGAACTTGCAACCCAAGTGCTTGACTTTATTTATTAAGCCCACATTTATTGGATTTATATTTTTAAAAATATTTTTATTTTAATATATTTTTTTATATTTATGTTTTAATTAATATATTTTTGAAAAACATACTATTTTTTATATTTATGTTTCAAACAACATACTATTTATATATCTTCTCTGTGATTTTTTGCTTATTTAGCTTTTATTGAATAATAATTATTTTTTAATTATACCAGGTGTGTTTAGTTTTTTAAGATATTAATATGATTCATTTGTAAATTTTTTATATTTTATATAGATTAGATTTTTTTTCTTTATATTTTGAGTATGCATAGCTTTGCATAATATATATTTTTTTCTTTTATTTTTATTTAATAAATTTTACATGTGAGTTGATTTCTATTATAAATTAATTTTAATTAATAAATTTATTAAATACAATTAGGTGAGTAATCTGTTTTTTAGCTCTTTGATAAAGGTTTTTTTTTTCTCATGTTATTGTAATTGCTTTATATATATATAAGTGTATATATTGTTATCGTTTTTTATTTTTTAGATACATATATATAATTTAAATAAAACTAGTTTATTTAGTTAATTGAGACTATAATCCGAGTTGTTAATTTTTTTTAAAAAAGTTAATATGCTTTCTATGCCTAAATATCTTACTGGAAAAAGAATGCGAACCTGCAGTATAGCGTCTACACCAGTCTAATATTGACTGTATCTACAAAGGCAAAAAAGTACAAGATGCTATTCAACCAGCAAATTTAGAAATCCAAGGTTGAAACAGGGAGGAGGACGGAGCATGCGAATTAAAAACAACAAGCCTACCCAACCAGAATTGATAGACTGACCAGTTCTCATTCTTACACTGCATGAGGCAGTGTTTGTTATTTTGATTAGTTTTTAAAGTGTTATTTTTTTAACATATTAAAATAATAATTTTATT
Source organism: Populus pruinosa (assembly GCA_026413675.1). Taxonomy (NCBI): domain Eukaryota; kingdom Viridiplantae; phylum Streptophyta; class Magnoliopsida; order Malpighiales; family Salicaceae; genus Populus; species Populus pruinosa. The sequence continues at coordinate 29,003,080 of CM048592.1, read as the reverse complement.
ATTTTTAAAAATTCATTTCTGATCTCATCACTTTAAAACTATTTAAAAAATAATTAAAACAAAAAAATAATTTTTATAAAGTAAAATAATACTGCAAAAACAAATTAATTTTTGGACATAATAAGGTTTGGGAGGCTGTACGAACAAAAACAACTAAACAGTAGTAGACTAGATTTCTACTATTTCATGTCTTTATAGAAGCTTAATCTTGCAGCAAGTCATTATTTGGAATATTACTACCTACGAGCTGGAATTAGAACGATTATCTGTCACTATGAAGATGTCAAACATCAAAACTTTGACCTGTTTTTTGTATGATATGGTGACTGATTCAAACATATTTTCAACCTCTAAGACCGCAAAATGTTGAACCATGCAGTCTTCAAAATCTAATACTGTGATACGATCGGGCTTCCAATTTGAGCTAATCTTTGCCCCCTGAAATACCATGAATTGTCCGCTTGGTGTGTGGAAGGTATATCATGAGTGACCAAGAAACCAACCAAGATTACAACTCTCACATCAAGCAAGAACTTTGGAGATATTGATGCTCATTTTTTTATGGCAATATACTTTAAAAAAATTTATTTTTTAGTCAACATTTATATTTAGAAATATCAAAAATAGAGTGATAATTTCAAATATCTAAATTTTATAAACTATTAAATCCAGATAACTAGGTATATTTATAGACCAAGTACTTTTTATAAACCTAAATATATATAGTTTAAATATATATAGGTTTGGAAAATGACCAAACCTAACACTCCTGTATTTAATTACATACTGAGTTGAAGTACATATATGTCTAATTAGATCTCCTGTATTTAATTACATACTGAGTTGAAATACATATATGTCTAATGAGATGTTAAATTTAATATCCTTGAATACAGTTATTCGTTGAGCTCAAATAAACATGAGTCTAATAAGCTATTAGATCAATGTTATTAGGTTTAACTACGCCATGAGATCACATACATATGGGTCTGACGAGCTGCTAGACTCAATATCCTTAAGATCAACTACGTGTTGAGTCCAACTAGACAGAAGTTTGGTGAGCTGCTAGACCCAACATCATTCAATTCAACTATATTTTGAATCTAAATATATATGAGTTTGGCAAGTTGTCAAATCCAATATTCTTGGATTCGAATATGCTTGAGGCCTAGGTATTTATGGTTCTCATGAGCTACCAAACCCAATATTTTTGGATTTAGCTATATGTTGGGCCAAACAAACATTGGGCCAAACAAACATGAGGTTGGCAAGTTGCTAGACCCAACATTATTAAATTCATTTATATGTTAAATCCAGATACATATAGGTTTGATAAGTTGTTAGACTCAATATCATAGGTTCAGCTATACATTGACCCCAAATAGACATAGGTTTGGCGAGCTGTTAAACCCAATATTCGCAAGTTCAACTGCATGTTGAGCCCAAATAAATATGGATCTGACAAATTGCAGATCTAACTTCCCTGCGTTCAATTACGAGCGAAGTCTAAACAAACATGGTTCTAACAAACTGTCAAACTTAACATCCCTAGGTCCAACTATGTATTGAGCCCAAACAACATAAGTCTAGCAAGTTGTCAGAACCATCACCCGTGGGCTTGGCATTGTGTTAAGTCCAAGTTATTATGAGCTTAATGATTATTATGGACCCCATATTGAGTCACAAAACTTTATTTATTTATTCTTATAACTTTTCACATAAGATATTAATATCAAGAACAATAATCTCTTTATACCCCAAAGTGTATAAAAATCTTTCACTATCCTACCATATTTTTATTAATTTTGTGTAAGGAATATTTATTTCTTGTTAATGTTGTGTAAAAAATATTTATCTCTTATTAATACTATCAGAAGAAAATGACACTTTAATTTTTTCTTTTTCAAAGTATTTATATTTTAATTCTTATAATATTTATCATATAAAAATAATAATAAATACTTTTATTTTTATAATTTAAAGTTCATTCTATCATTTATTATAATCTTTTATAGTAAGTCATTTATTTTATCATTGAAGGGTTCTTAAATCTCATTAAAAGAAATTGATTTGCAAGTGTTAGATCTTTTACTATTCATTATTTACTTTTAAGCTCTAAAAAATAAAATATTAACATATGATTACTTAATATCCAAATATCATCACCATTGAATAATAATTTATATTGTAACCTTCTAATTTTTTTCTTTACTGTAAAAGGGAATCAGCTTTTGTGCACCAGATTATCCACCTTCAAAAAAAATAAATCACGATGAAGCCATTTTCTGGTTTCTGACTTGCACTGTTATCATAAGTTCACATCAGTTAATCTGGGGTCAAATAATCTCATCAATTTTTTAGTAAACATATTGGTAGACGACGTTAAGTTCATAAAAATTCATGGTTGTTGCCCCTGATGGAACGAGTCAAATTAGAAAGGGCAGCAGCCCAGCATCAAGTGACTCGAGGCTGAAGGATTAGTCGGGGGAGTATCGAAGCTGGACCGTCCACCAGCAGCACTGGAAATGCTGGTTTCTTCTGTAGGCCCAAACCTATAGTCTTCTTTTAATAAAGTCTGGACCGGCCCGATATAGCAATAGGAAACCACTAAAACCAGCAAAAACTCCCTTTTAAAAATAAGACCACTACAATAATTGTTTTCTATTTGTTTTTTGTTTGCAAGTTTAACATTTCTTTTAGGTTATTAATGTTTTATGGAGTGTGATTATAGTTTTTTTAAATAATTTTTTATGTTAAAATATATATTAATTATATTTTAAAAAAAATTATTTTTGATATCAGCATATTAAAATGATTTAAAAATACTAAAAATATATTAATTTAAAATAAATAAAAAAATTAAATTTTTTCAAAAATATTTTTAAAAAACAGAAATAAATATGGTTATTACAAGAAACCTAATGGTTTTATATAAAAAAAAATTCATTAAATGAATTCTAAAAATAAATTATTTCAGGATATATAGCTATTTCATGAAAAATCATTTCAAAAAACGTTTTTGAATTATTATTTTTTATAAAGATCCTCCTCTCTTTTTTATATTGATTGGGTCTCCGTATTCTATGCAATTTCATGACAAGATCAGCCGACTGGTACTTAGCAACATTGACCTTATAAAGGAGGTAGCAAGTTTGAGTTCCATTAGCACTAAATTTTCTAGGACCATAAATTACAGAGCTTAACTTTATATAAATGGTGGTTCTTGACCATAAAGACCTAGGAAACATAAAAATAAAAAAGCATGCATCCTTTCACAATAATTTAGTGTGAACAAAAGATTTTCAGCCTCATTTTCTAGAAAAACAAAAAAATCCAGACTTTTTCGTTTCGTTTTTATTTAAATTGTAAAATTATTTTTTATTATATTTTTAACAAGAAGTGATGCATGTCAATTGTTTATTGGGCCAGTTTTGTTGACTGATGACCACCCCGACTTTTTATCATAAACGGAAGAACAGCATTCACCTTATTGCTTAAAGTAAAGGGATCCATTCAGTCCAGAAAACAATAAAGGGTATTAATCAAAACATTTTAAAATATGCAAGGATGAACATGGTAGGTAAAACGAAAACTTGTAGTGAAATAATTAAATTAAATTGTAACTATAAAAAAAGGTCTAAAATTAGCGTGGTGAAAAAATAAATTAATATTTTTATAGTGTTTTTTTTATGATTTTAAAATGCTGGTATTAAAAAATAAAAAAATAAAAAAATTCTACCACAGCATCAAAGATATCCCGAAAAGATCATGTAGGAAAAGGTTTCGCAGCTGTTAAAGAAGAAGACATGGGCGGAGGGGTTGGTGGGTCAAGCAAAAGGTTTGTGGAGATGGTGGCTTTGGAAGGTTTCTCCACTTGCAATATTGAATGATGATGGCTTTGAAATCTCAAATGGGAAATTATTATTATTATCACCGAAGTGGAAACTAAGCCTTTTTTTTTATAATATTGTTTAACTTCATAGAGATGATCATAGATCCCAGGTTCTTTCGAGGATCGGTTCATGAACGTTCTCAGACGCATCATACGATGGCCCTTTTCCACCCTTGCTTTCGGTTGTGTTGGGCACAATCATTAGAAACCATTTTACCAATCGGCCATCCTTGAACTTGCCACTTGTAAATTGTATTTGCAGGCTATATGTACGTCTTCAGGATTTAAAATTTCAGCAACGAGTTTAGTTTATCCTCGATAGCCGGTTAGTGTTCAACCGAAATGAAAAGAAAAGTTTCAATCATCATATTGATCTTAGATTTTCAATTTAAGGAACAATTATCTGTTTTTGCATTTCAATTTGTGTTTAATTTGATAAAAAAAAATTATGTTTTTTCAAATCAAATATGATTTTAACAAGGATAACCTTAATTGATTATATAGACACTAGTTATTTTGATTACCCAATATGTAATCTCGTTTTCATGGAGTTTAAGAGAATTTCAGACCATTATTTTTGAGTCTCGAAAACAATTATGAGATTTGAGAAAGTTAATGGAATCCAACTATTACATATTAAAAAAGATGTGATTTTTTTAATATTTAACTTGGTATCAATTAAACAAATGCTAGCTAGCTATCTCGTTAATTGAATTAATAAAATAATCATAATCATGTTCAAGTTTAATACATAATTAAATTTATATATATATATATATATATTAAATCTAATAATTCGTGAAACTTATATTTATTTGAATATTATTAAATAAAGGATTTATTTAGGTTTTTTTTAGAAAAGTAGCACAAATACTAGGTTAAAATTTGACTCATCATACCATTAGAATACACTCAAATTGAACATGATCACGATCAACCTTCTTCCACCGGAAAAGGAGACAAGATTTTCCTCAGAGAGGTTTCAAACCACAACGGACAACTGATATTACCTGAGACTCCACGAGACGAGGAGCAGAGTACAATATCTTACGAGAGCAGGTGTCATTGGCTAACTCCAAGCAACCAAGGGATTTTACGGTATTGCTTAGGTGCTCGTTTCCTTTGCAAGGGATGTTTTTCATTATTTCATCTTGAGCCCGACTCAACTTCATCGCAATGGGTTAGCCATTTTATTTTCTTTTGATAAGCTGATGGGAATACTTAAGGTAGAGCCATAAGTTAGACACTGCCACACATTGATCAGTAATGCTGAAGGGGGTTTCCATCCATCCTTTGGTTTTTTACTTATTTTCCTGGGCCATGAGGGTCTCTGAAAGGCACTTTCTAATTACGTAAAGAAGCGGAGGAGAAGGTGGATGATAGTTAAATTCATTGGTGTGGCTAGATAGACCTCAGCTCATCGATACTGCTATTTGGAGCTGCTTTTGCTTTTGGAGAATGCCTTCAGCAAGTGTGAACGAGGAGAGCCTATACAGTAGTAGGCTACATCAACTTTGAGTATGAAATAAACTCCATAGCTCACGGACTTTGTTGGCCTTCTGATAACATTATGTTATTTTCTCTATCGTTTATTTTAGTTTAGCGTATTATTCATTATCTGATTTTAGTAATTAATAATTATTTTAAATGTAACAAGTAACTCACGTTCACTTAAATTATCACAATGCTAAGGGTTCAAGCTTTTCACAAAGCATCAGATATACTGAGTAAAAAATAGTGACTCATCATCAGTGACTTTAGTTTGCACAGGAACATCTTGGTTCATGATTATTATTTTTTTCTCTTGTTCAAGTCTTATATATATAGATTATGACAAACTAAATAAGTTTATTTATTTTCTATCTTTTTCAAATTTACATACTATTAATATTTATAAATCTTACAGTAAGAGTAGCATATTACTTTGCTTAAGCTCTCAGAACAGATAATTAAAAAAAAAATACACAAGATAATTTTATCTTTAAAATACAAGAACGATTTAAATTTTATTTTCCCTCTATTATGGTTTGCTTTGATGGTAAAAAAAATCATAAAATAATTTGAAAAATACAAAATATTAAATTAGAAAGATTATAAAAGATTAAGATCTTAAAATGAAAAGGCCTACTGCCAAAGAAAAAATAACTTCAAAAGTTTTGTACTGTTATAATAATATAATCATAAACTATATAAAACAATACAAAAAACTTGCTGCTCAATTCAATACCCAGACTTCAAGAAGAAAAATGGCACTATCGAAAAAATAATAGGACTAGAAGAAAATTCATTTTATTGCGCCCGGGAAGGTCAAAGGGAGCTTGCCCAGGACGTACCCAGGAAACCTCGAGTTGACAAAATGAAAAATAGACAGGCCATAATAAAATGCCAGGTGTCAGCCAGCCCTTTGCTTCTGTCAACCCTTCCGCCCGATCCAACGCACGTTTTTCTAAGCGCGTTTAAGAGCCGTGCCTCTCTGACTTTCGATACAGGGCAGAATTTATTGAACCCTTTCAATTTCAATCCATCCACCTTGCAAGATACGATTCCTACACCCTCTATTAGCGCGTGCGACACACACTTCATTCCATTTTCCTATTTATTTGTTCGTTTCATCATTATTTTTGAAAACTTTTATTTTTTAAAAAAATAATATTTTTTTATATTTTTAAATAATTTTAATATATTTATGTTAAAAATAAATTTAAAAAATAAAAAATATTTTTTTAATTTATTTTCAAATGAAAAGCAGAAAAAAATATTTATTTTGTATTGGGGTTGTTTTTATAGTTATAATTTTAAAAAAATATTTTTAATTGTTGGTTTAAAAATTAGGATTAAAAAAATATGTATTCAATTAAAAAATATTATAAGATGAATTTTTGTATGCAAAATAAATAAAAATCAAGTCTTAATTAATAAAGAAATATTTTAATTTCTATAAAATTAATATTTAAAATGCAATTATATATACTATACAATATAAAAACACATAAGCTATTTATCTAAACAAACAGATTTTTCATCTTGACTGAGCAAAAATAAAAAGTTACCACTGTATATATATTGTTTATGCCTATTTGTTTTATAAAAAGTAATTTTTAAAAAATTATTTTAATTTTTTTATGTTTATTTATCATTAGAAAAACTGGTAAATAAAAAATATTTTTCAATTAAAAAAATTGATTTGTTTTTTTAAAAAATATTTTTATTTTATTTTGAACAAAAAATACTTTTAAAAATTGTAAAAAATTTAAAAATATTATATTATTTTCTAATTATATCAAATTTGATTCTCAAACTTTTAATTGATATATATTTTGTTTTGAATTTTTTTTTTCAATTTTATTCTTTAGAATTTGATTTTCATATTAACTTTGGTCCTCATTTTTTATGATTATTATTTATTTATCTCTTATTATTTTTTTAATTAAAATGTTTTATCTATCAAATTTGGTTCTCATTCTTTTAATAATTGATTGTTACTTATTTTATTTGAAATAATTTATAAAATTATAATTATAATTATTTTAATTTCATCATGTTTTAATTTTTTTATATGTTAGATTTGACCTCTATTATTTTAATTATTATTTATTTTATTTGAGATAATTTATGAAATTATATATTTTAATTTCATTCTTATTTAAATTTTTAATTTGTAAAATTTGTTTCTCATTATCTTAATAAACTTATAAAAAAATACATTAAGTTATTTTTCATATCATTTTTTATGATATAAACAAATACTAAAAAATATTTTTAATTTATTTTTTATGATACTATAAAATATTAAAAAATAATTTACTTTTTAAAAACCTACTTACAAAAATTACTTCCTAGCAATCAAATAAACTTAGTATTTTCTTTTCTCCATTTATCTTTTTTGTCTTTATTTAAATTCTATTTAATGCGCATAGATAGTAAATGGATGGGAGGCTCATCAAGCCAGTCCTCTTGACAATTATAAAATGGTCATTTTCTTCTTTTGTTTGAAGTTTTGAATTCAAGACGTCACAACGGATAAAAATAAAATTGTATATTATATATTTTTGAATATCATTATTTCTTGTAATTGGATTTTATGAGATTTTTTTTCTATAATCACTGTTTTCTGTTTTAAAATAAATACAAATATTAAGATTTATTAATTAAATTAACTACTAATCATACTAATCATTGTTGATAAATAATTAATTAGTCTCATTCTCTTGATATTTAAATATAATTGATGATATTTCACAATTCAATATATAAGATTATTTAGTATTTAAATAATAGTTGATCACATATTCATTTTAAAAAACATTTCTTCAAAGTTCACGAAGCATATGATAGGTGGTAAAAGACTTGACACTTGTAAAAACTAATATTTTTAGTGGGGTTTATAGATCTTTCAATTATAAAGTCAATGACTTTTATTGAAAGATTATAATAAATGCTATAATAAGTTTTAAATTATAAGAACAAGTATATTTATTTTTATTTTGGTATGATAAATGCTCTAAGAATAAAAGTATGAATATGTAGAGAATATAAATTATGAATTATTTACCCAAGTGGTTCGAGAGGCATGAATAACTTATAAACATTGTTATGTTACTTGAATTGAGGGGTTAGAACAGTGTTTTTAAACCTGGTCTAAAGCCTAGGTCGCTGATTTTGACCGGATCACTGAGTTTTGACCAAGTCAATTTTAATTTTTTTATATACATTAAAACGATGTTGTTTTAGATAAATAAATAAAATAAATAGTCAATGGATTACAACTAAGTTTTTACCCAAGTCTTGTCGGGTTAACCAAGTCATCGGGTCACCCAAGATTTTGACTTCCCTTATTTTTTTTATAAACACAACCCCGAGTCATTCGGATCCCGGATTGACCTATAGAGCTAAGCTGAGTTTTAAAACTATGGGCTAGAGTGTCATTTTCTTTTGATAGCATTAATAAGGTATAATTATTCATTATACAATATTAAATATTAACAAGGAATAAATATTTCTTATACAATTTTAATATTGATGAAAATATGATAAGTCTTTATAAAACTTTTATACACCTAAAGATATATAAAGATGATTATTCTTGACTTTTAATATTTGATGTTAAAAGTTATAAGAATAAAGAAATAAGATCCTATGACCTAACATAAGATTTATAACGATCACCAATTTCGTACCTATATAGATTTAAAATTATTTCAAGCCATAGGTTATGGGTATAACAACTTACTATATTTATATGTTCTTGGGTTCAACACGTAGGTGGACTAAAGGATATTAGTCCGACAGCTTACTAGACTAACATGTACTTGGGCTCAGCACATAATTAATCCCAAGAATATTAGGTTTGTCAGCTAGCCAGATCTATATGTACTTAGGCTTATCATATAGCTGAATTTAAGAATACTAGATCTGCCACCTTGCAAGATATAATATGTATATGGACTCAACGTGTAGCTGAACTTAAGAATGCTGAGTCTGGTAACTCACTAGAAATATGCGTACTTAGGTTTAACATATGACTAAACCCAAGAATACTGACTTTGGCAACTCACGAGACCTATATGTATTTTGTTTAGTGTCTAATTGATCCCAATAATACTGAGTTTGATAGCTCATTAGACCTATATATACTTGGGCTCAATGACACGACTAAAATGTTGATGTCTTCTCCCAAGTGCAGGAGTGTCGAAGTAATAAATAACCCGTCAAGACCGGGGTCGAACCACAGGGAGGTTAATTGTACAAATTATAGACAACAATTATAAGCAACACTAATAGCAATAATAACAACAACAACAACAACAACTATAATAATAATAATAGTAGTAGTAGTAGTAGTAGTAGTAGTAGTAGTAGTAGTACTAATAATAATAATAATAATAATAATAGTACTAATAATAATAATAAAGAAAGAGAAGAAGAAGAAGATGATGATGATGAGAACTTAGAGATGAAATATTAATGTAAGGATTAAACAATAATAATAACAAATGTCAAGGTTAGAGGTTCCACTAATGGTATATCAAACAAGTATAGTATAAACTCTTATTATTGAATTGGAAACCACACACAAAGGAGGTTCCAATCAGATTATATATTGTTAACATGATTACATTAGTCATCTTATTCAATTAATGCTAATACTTGTAAATCTCGTCAAGCATTCATGATTATAACTTATGTTAACAACAAATCAAGTTCCTTTCATAGCTCAGGTGTTGGTTATACCATACATTATGGGCTATGAAAGTGCCAAGCATTTGTTGTACCAAGTGTTATACAACATAAATCAAGATTAGTCATTTAACAAGCAAAGTATTAAAGAGTGAACAAGATAACAAATATAAAACATGTTAGTATCAAAAATTAAAGTCCATATTAAGTTTACATTATACTTATTCTTACACCATTAGTGTAACCTTTTCACCTTGACATAATTAACTTAGCTAGACATAATGAAAGAAAGCAAAATAGATAAACAAAATAAGAACATAAAAGTTAACTAAGTAAAGGAAAGGAAATGAAAGGCATAAACTTGATATTAATGAAAGTAAAGCATAAATATTACAAAAAATACAAAGAGAGAAAGGAAGAGCATGATCTTGATCTGGAAATCAAGATGCCTAAATGCATGGCAAATGCCTCCTTTTATAGGCCAAAATTGGGAACTATTGATTTGATGACTAATTGATAAGTGGGTGGCCAACTTTTGACTTGGTGACAATCCTTATCTTCTCTTGTCTGCCCAAAACGTCATTGATAACGTCAAAATTGGAGCCAGTTGTAACATGAAAGTTGTAGGCAATTGTCTCAGCTTTCTTGTGTAAAACATTCAGCTCATTTGGACTTCTAGAACTCCAGATATGGCCAAAATACCGAACAGTGTTCGGGCTGGAAGACAGATTCGGGCTTCTTTGTTGTTGCTACAATTTGGACTTGATAATGACCTTTTTAGATCTTGGGCTCCATATGAAAGTTGTAGGCCTATGTCTTACCTTTCCATCCATATAAATTGGACCTAAATCTGAGATCTGTAGCTCCAGATATGACCCAATTACCGAACAGTGTTCCAGTTTAAATTGCACTGACATCTCTTCTCTAAGTTTGACCATCTCTTTATCCTTGCAATTTAATTTCTTCAAGTTATCAATCAATCCTTTCATTTATGTGATAGGCCTGCATTAAAAATAGACATTTACCACAAATTATAGGTATCTTATATTATTAGATACATTATTATAAAACATATTTTAGTTAAGGAGTTATTGATACTTCAAGTGCAAAATGATGATATAAAACCATGATAAAAATGCACTTTTAAGTACTAATCACTCAACGTATAACTAAACCTAAAGATGTTGGGTTTGCCATCTTGCAAGACTTCTATGTATTTGAGCTCATCATGTAGCTGAATTTAAGGATGTTGGGTTTAATTACTTAGTAAACACATGTGTATTTAAGCTCAGCATGTGATTAACCTAAGAATGCTAGGTCTGGCAGCTCACAAGACCCGCATGTATTTATCTTAGCTCACAACTGATCCTAAAAATATTGAGTCTAGCAGCTTATCATACCTGTATATATTTGGGTTTAGAGTATAACTGAACCTAAAGTTATTAAGTCTACCACTTCGCAATATTTATATATATTTGAACTCAGCATGTAGCTGAATTTGAGGATGTTGAGTCTGGTAACTCACTAAACATATATATACATAAGCTCAATATGTAGTTAAACTTAAAAATGCTGGATCTAATAGTTTACGAGATCCAAATATATTTATGTCAACATATAATTAAATCCAGAAATGTTGGGTCTGGAAACAAGTGAAACCCATATTATCTAAACTTGAACTTTTGTCATGCTTCAACATTCTATGCTTTTTCTAAACCTTTAACTATTTTAAATATGAATTAATGTGAAAAATAAAATATATAAAATACATCAATTCATCACTCCCTATACAGGTATTGAATAACATGTATTTTTAATTCAAATACTATTAGATAATATCGGTAATTTGGACCAACTATATTCAACATCTATTTGGATTGAAAATCATTTACTATAAGTCTATCAAAGAAAGTCAAACAAAACTAAGTTCACACTTAAGCTGCATCCATTATTCAACTCAAATCAGCGAACTCCCACTCCAAACGCGGTCCACTTGGGAAAAAACAACGAGGAAAGCAATGTCTGTGATCCGCGCTCTCTAATCAAGTTGGTCATTAATTAATGTCACTAATCTACGGAGTTTACTTAAACACGAAACTTTAGTCAACGCCCCACACGCGCTGAAAAATAAAAGAAGATAAACAAAAGCCGAACCCTTTTTCTTTTTTATTTTTCTTACAACTGAGGAATATGCACACGTATTAAAAAAATATGAATTTTATTTTTCACAAGCTCCATGATGTGTTTTTGTTTCTCTATGAGAGTATTCTCAAACTAATTTATTTTAATTAAAAAATTTGAATAATATATAAAAAATATTTATTTATTGTTCTAATGTATCATATCAAAGTTTCATTAAATAACTATCTAGATTATTTATTGGGTTATGAGTCAATCTATAATATTATCTATAATATTATAACGTTAATGAATTATTTTTGCTAAAAAAATTTTTTTATAATAATTTTGACCTTGTTAAGATTAAACTGTATTTAAATAAATTATATATTATTTAAATTATCAAAATCCAAGTTATATTTTAAATAAAAAATTTCCAGTCAACCGGTAAATCAAATTGAGAATACCAACTATGATAACTATTGGAGCGCATATAAGATTTGACATTTGACGGAGAAGGAGAAACACATGACACAGCCTTGGCTACTAAGGTTGGGTATTTTAAAGATATTAAATTAATATTTTTAATATTTTTATTATGTTGACATTAAAATGAAAAGAAATATTTTAAAAAAAGACTACTACAGAACGAAACAGAGACAATAAGAAAAAACAAACCATGTGTAATTTCAAACACCCTTTTCTCTTAACTAAAAGTCAACGCCTCTGTCTCTCTCGCAGCTTCCCCTCTTCTTCTCTCAGCTTCTCTCCCTTTCTCCACCTCTTTGCCAATGAAATACTCTGACTTACAGTGATTTAGTTTATACAAAAAAAACAAAAAACAAAAATGGGAAACGGTTTTGGTAAACTGACGGTCTGTTTCACGGGAGATGGAGAGGCTCGCCGGAGAAAGGTACTCTCGGAACTAATATCCGACCCATTAGATGAAGGCCTAGGCCACTCCTTTTGCTATGTGAGACCCGACCCGACCCGTCTATCCTCCTCCAAAGTCCACTCAGAGGAAACAACCACCTTCCGTACCATATCCGGTGCCTCCGTCAGCGCCAATACATCAACGCCACTCTCCACGGCCTTCATAGACCCTTATGTTTACAACACCATCGATCGAGCTGCTGCTTTTGAGAGCTCAACTTCTTTTGCTTCGATCCCTCTGCAACCAATCCCCAGAAGTCTATTTGGGTCTCTTAATTCTGGCCCCTTAACTGGAAACTCGGCTCTGATGCCCTGTTCAGGTCCGATGGAGAGGGGGTTCTTGTCGGGTCCGATTGAGAGAGGATTCATGTCAGGTCCGTTGGATCGTGGGTTGTTCTCGGGTCCTCTCGAAAAGGGCAGTTCTGATCAGTTTCAAAGAAGCTTTTCCCATGGTGGTTTTGCTTTTAGATCCAGATCGGGTAAAAGGTCGCTGATTCGGGTTTTACAAAGAGCAATATCTAAAACGATAACTCGTGGACACAACTCAATTGTGGCTCCTATAAAAGGAGGGGTTGGTGTTGTGAAAGAACCTGAGTGGATACTGAGTTCAGAGAAGCAGAATGAGTTGACAGTAAGTAGTGTTAATCTGAGTAGTGATGGTAGTTTAGAGGATGATGATTCTTTAGAGAGTCAAAATCTTCAATGGGCTCAAGGAAAAGCAGGGGAGGATAGGGTCCATGTTGTTGTATCAGAGGAGCATGGTTGGGTTTTTGTTGGGATTTATGATGGATTCAATGGTCCAGATGCGCCTGATTATCTTTTGTCCAATCTCTACTCTGCTGTGCATAAAGAGCTTAAAGGTTTGTTGTGGGACGATAAGTTTGAGCCTGATCAAATTTCTTCCCATGCATCTTCCCCTTTTCAATCCGAAACTAGTAATTCTGTTGAAAGTACTAATTCAAGATTAGAAAATGTGATACATAACAGTGAAACTAATGGAAACTGTAGAAATTATGAGTGTTATCAGTATTTGGATCAAGATAATCATCCCTGTCCGAGTGGTGATGCTGGTTTTGATATGAGTCTGAAAAGAAAAAGGAGTAGGAGTTCCAAAGGTAAATATAGAGGGGCTGCTAAAAAATGGGAGGAAAATCAGAGGAGATGGAAATGTGAATGGGACAGGGAAAGAATGGAACTTGATAAGAGATTAAAGGAGCAACTGAATCGATCTGGATCGGATGCTAGCCCAATAAACCATGCAGATGTGTTGAAAGCTTTGTCTCAGGCTTTGAAGAAAACAGAGGAGTCATATTTGGAGATTGCTGATAAGATGCTTGTGGAGAATCCGGAGCTGTCTTTGATGGGTTCTTGTGTTCTTGTGATGCTGATGAAGGGAGAAGATGTCTATGTGATGAATGTGGGTGATAGTAGAGCAGTATTAGCACAAAAGGCAGAGCCTGATTATTGGCTAGGGAAGATCAGGCAGGACTTGGAAAGGATTAACGAGGAAACATTGCATGATCTTGAAGCTTTTGATGCTGAACGATCAAATTCAATGCCTGTTTTGACTGCCTCACAGCTGAGTGTTGATCATAGCACCAGTGTGGAAGAGGTATAATTAGATTACAGTTTGTGGTCAAGAAATCTTGTTCTGATTAATTTAACATGTTTGCTTCTGTTCTGTTTTCTTTGCTTGGTGTGAACTGTATCTGAATGTTGTGCTGCATGCATTTCAGGAAGTGCAAAGAATAAAAAAGGAACATCCAGATGATGCTTATGCTTTGGTGAATGACCGCGTGAAAGGTTCATTGAAGGTTACTCGGGCATTTGGTGCTGGTTTTCTCAAGCAGGTATGGTCACCAACTCACCATTTAAACATTCAAGCGCTTTCTTTTTCTTTTTTCCTTTTCGGGTTAAGAAGCTCAATTCCTTCGCCATTTTTTGGTGCCTAAGAAAGCTACTTCACTACCGGCTTGAGAAATATATCCATTGGGACATGGATAAAAGCTAAGCTTGGAATAGCTCTGAAATTGTTCCTCTTAATTTCATCTTTGAATAGCAAGATATAATGATAATGATAATAATAATGCATTTGAGAAAGAAAGTTAAACATCCGTGTAGTACTACCAATAATATAATCGTTAAGAAATCAATTTGGTGATACTTGAATAAGTTACACAAAGGATACAATGATGCGTCTGCCTCATGTTCTCATTTTGTGCAAATAGTAGGGGAGCTGGGAAGGGGAGCGTTCAGAGCATTTCGATTATTTAGAACTATAAAGTGTTAATTGATACTTCTATTATCCATTTGTGCTGACAAAGTATTGCCACCAGAGGAGGAAATGATACTTTTTGGAATTGTATTTCTTGGGAGTTTTTGCTTTTGAACTGTAGTGCAATTTCTCACTCTTGATTTTCCTTCTGCAGCCTAGATGGAACAATGCACTTCTAGAGATGTTCAGAATTGACTACATTGGCCATTCCCCTTACATAACTTGTTTACCATCTCTCTACCACCATAGACTTGGCCCAAAAGACAGGTTTCTGATATTATCATCTGATGGACTTTATCAATACTTGACAAATGAGGAAGCTGTTTATGAAGTTGAGCTGTTCATCACCTTGCAACCTGAAGGAGATCCAGCTCAACATCTGGTTGAGGAAGTTCTGTTCCGCGCAGCTAAGAAAGCTGGTATATATTGTTTAAGTACTAAATAAAGTTGTGCTGTCTGCATCAAAAATATGTATGGAAACTGAATTTATTAGTGACTTTGCTTATGGTGAATTGCAGGTATGGACTTCCACGAGTTGCTTGATATACCACAAGGGGATCGACGGCGTTACCATGATGATGTTTCCATCATTGTTATTTCTTTAGAGGGAAGGATATGGAGATCGTGTGTATAATAAAGTAGATAAAAGGTACAGATAGAAGATACAGAGACATCTGCCAAAAAATCAGGCATTTCCCTTTTGCCTTTTCTTCTTCTTTTCTTTTTCCTGGTCACCTTTGTAACATACATGGCAATTAAGCTCTGGGGAGTGCATCCTGGGAACTTAGTTGTGTCACGTGCTTGGTGGTGAGGAGTGTAAAGGTGTAGAAGCTGGTTCTTCTTGATTATAAACTGTCATGAAAAAATGTAATTTTCTAAAAATAAATGGCATTCCTTTTGGAAAGGGTTTTGTTCCATTCCATGTTCTTTTTCACTGGTATATGGGATTATTTTGGCTTCCTGAGCATCTGCGCCTTTGGTACCCTTCTTTTCGTAAAGCTATAAATATTTCGTTGCACAAAATATTTAGTATGAGAATATTATGTGGTCAGTGGCCTCACAATTATATCTTTCGGGCTTTTCAGTTTAACAAGGATACATTGATTACCTAAAAGCTGAGAAGCAGTTTAGAAGGGTGCACAGCAGATTCTAATGACAACATGCTTTTGATATTTTCCCTCTTTAACAAATAGATAGGTGAAGCCACCACGATGGGTTTTTTGGCCTATTTCTTATCTCATCTATCGGTAATATTGTGCACATGGATATGAACTCCCTTGTCGCCTAAAGATTGTTGTAGATATGGATAAGAAATCTAGGACTTGGAACTTGTATAGCTTAACACACGGATATGGGAGTAGTTGGAGTTTCTTTGCTTCGTAAATTGCAGGGTAAAATCTTCAATTTTGTCATGGAAGTGTGCATAATTTAATACTTTCTAGATAGCAGTCAGTCAATTTCTCTCAGTCAATTCCACAGAATTTTCTGTCATTATCAAATGTTCTTTAATTTGCAATGGGCAGTTTCGTGATTGAATTCTAGTCAGAAATCATCCCATGCTGACCAATTAGAAAGTCAAAGAAACCCATTGCTCTTTGCTTCTACTCTCTCAACATCAACATCCTACCGGCATTAAAACCCAAGCCAGAAAAAGAAATTCTCTTTGACCGTCCACACTTTGTATGTCTCTCGTTTATGCCACGCAGCAAAGCAAAACACTAGCTCTGGTGAGATGAGGTGAAAGCCACACAGCCACATGGTCTAGCTCATTTGGTAGAATGAGTCCGAGAGCCCTGGGGTAGCTCCTCTTCCTCTTTATTAATGCCTGACCATAGGCCGTCAGCCTCCTTGGTAGAGAGGTGTTACCAAGTAGTTGCCTTCATAATGCCTCTTTCTTTTCTTTAAAGCTGGATGGCTGATGCCGGTCCACTTGCATTGATTCATGCCTTACCTTGTTTAGCTGACCTGATCATAAGTATCTCCAGCTGCTAGCTACATTCATACTGGAGAGTAAATGCGCTGCGGCTAGGAGATGGTGAGGTTGGTATCAAACCTCACCAGTCATAAAAACCTGTCACTGTGTCATTCATTTCCAACCAACATTTTCTGTGATGACAAAAAGCTGCTATTTTAGCCTATCTCTTTCATTTCCTTCTAATTTGATAGGAAGAGATGCATGAACTTTGGGAAATCAGTTGAGAGTCTTTTATATTTCTGCATGTGACATCAGAATAGGAGTGTTTACTGATGCGTGGTTTATGCAACAAAATAAAATAACACCCTGCTACGATAAAAACTAGCAAGCCTCGGTCGCAAACCAGTTGGGATCTGCTATACCGATACCTTCGTGCCATTCTTGACGATTATATATATAGATAAAAGAAACGGGAATGCTTTTGAGAAGAAGAAAGAAAGAAATTGGGTCTTGGTCCAGCAATCAGCAGAACAGGACTGCTTCTCTATTGGGCGAATTGATCCACTTATTCTTCTGCACGCAGCTGGGCCTGCAAGCCACTTTACCTCTTTTATATCCAGGAAGCAAACACCTCAAACTCATTTGTGAATTCTTCAGCCTTTCACCCCTCTGTTTATTAATCAATAAATTGCAGGATTTTCCTTATTATAGTATGCTTTGATTATGGCACTGCATGTATATATGGTGAGATTTGAAAATAATATTACAAGTTTCTAATTGAAAATGTCAAATTATCTTCAACAGCATAAAAATATAATTTATACAGAGTATTGATAGAGATGCATGAAATAATTCGATCAAGAAATACCTCACACTCTGGACACCTAAGAAAACAATTTTTATATCATCAAAATAAAAAATACAGCATATATATAAAGACGTGGAGAGGGGGTTCTTTTCTTATATGATCATCACGTGCCACCAGATGATTCAAAGTCGACCTTCTCAACTTTCTATTGAAAAAGAACCCAATAAATGCATTTGCTGATAGCCCTAGCGTTAATTTGACTTTGTAGTTTCTAACCCCTTTCTTTAGGTAAGCTTTATTTTATTATCATTGTTTTCATTGCATAATGATGGCAACTTTATAATATATTTAAGAGCAGTCCAATATTATATACTTCTTTTTCTATCTTAAATTAGAAACTTTAAACTCCATTGAAGGCCTGCTAGTGATGGTAACAGTTCAATGATATGATGGAAAGAAGAAGAAAAAGAAGAAGAAGAAAGTAATTGTGACAGTCGATGAAGTTAATTTCATTCCAAACTATAAAATAAATTATATCCAAATATACCTAAAATGGGTCTTTGTATTTTTGATGTTATAATAATGTCACCTTGGTAAGATTGGTTTTTGTTTGTAATATAATATACAAAACATAACACTCAAACTCGACACATTAAAGCATTTCCAATGCAAAATGTTATTTTGAAAAGTTAAATTGATAAAATAACATTTTAAATAGTATAAATATAGTTTATCTTACCATATTTATTCTAATAGAAAAAAACCATTTGAAGAGTCATTTGTATTGGAGTGAAAAAAACAAGTGTTTTATTATTTCTTAATATGTTTAATGTTATTTTTTTTCCACATGTCTATAATTAATTGATTTATTTTTTTAGTGGTCCCACTTTGTTAGTTTTGGCTCTTTAAAGAGATATGTAAAAATAACATTTGTGGGAAAAAAAAAGTATTTTAACATTTTATTTGGCTTCACCCTTAAAATGTGCAAAACAAGTAAAGAAAAGCCAAAATATTAATTTTTTATTTTTAGCTATCCATCTGGCTTCTTCATTGGAGATGCTCTTACAACGGATATGATTTGAAAAATTATTTAAATCTATATTTTTAATTAAAAAAACAATTCAGGGCATGTTTTCAAACTTTTGATGAAAATTCTAGTTGGAAAGTTTTGAATTTTGGATGGAAATAATTTTTTGGAAGGGAAATCAAGTTTTGAAAAAAATTCTTGGATGACGAATTTTAAATCCAACAAATTTATGATTAAAAATAAAAACCAAAAAAATATTTTTCTTCATTTAGAATGAAATCAAGTTTCTTTAAAAATTAAAATAAATTATCCTTTTATTTTTCTTAAAAAAAAATCCATAAGTGGCCTTTAAAAAGTCCATCATAAAGTTTTGAATGAAATGCCTAAATAAAAATTGGTAAAATCCATGTATGGAAATAAAATAAACACATTTCCAAACTTAAAAATTGTTCGAATAGTGCTATAATCTAATTTTTATCCCTTTTTTTATGTTTTTTAAAAAGAACTACAAAAAATACCAAAATTCTCAAAACATATGTTTTCAATGTGATTTGACTAATTTCTAGTAATTTTCTAATTTTCATTCATTTCACTTATGATTCTTGTATTGATAAATTTTTCAAAAAAAAATAAAAAAGAAAGAAAAACAAACTCAACCAAACAAAAAGGAGATTCTTTTAGTGATTAAAATATAATTAATAAAAATAAAAATTAATTTAGAATTGAATTACATAATATTATATCCTCTATTAAAGAAATTAGAAGCTAGAAGGTGGTAGAAGATTTTGAAGATTAAATATAACAAAAATATTTTAAAATAGTATAAATAAATAATTAAATGCTTATAAAAGAGGAAAGAAATTAGTGAAATTAACCACACAAAAAAAAAGCCCTTCCTTATCCCTATACACATAAAAAATACTCTCTCTAAAAACAAAAAATCTCAAAACTTGTGACCTCATTCTTTCAAAGAAAAGGCACATGGTTTGGTATGTGTGAGCATCTCTCTCTTTCTCTTTCTATATATATATATTGAGATAAAAAAAATTGATTATGAGAATTTAAATAAATTAATTGATAGGATTTCTGTAAGTATGAAATATAAAAATTTAAATTTTTGATGAAAAATCACAAACCAACTAATTTTATATTATAGTATGTGACTTTTAATCTGGTCATCAAAATAAGTTAAAATTTTACATAGAGTCTTATAAAATATTATTTTAACTTAGATTAAAAGTTTTAGAATTTTTAAAGTATGATAAGAGTTTTTTCAAATAAAAGAACAAATAACACAAATGAATGTCTAGAAATTTTTTTAGGGATCAAATTAAAAATTTTCCCCAAACAACCCTCTTTTCAAGCTGCCATCAATGAAAAGAAAAGAGAAAAAAGAGGAAATGTGCAGCCGGCCAAGAGAAGAAAATGTGAAAAGAGGGCTTTTATCATTTTTAATGGAAATTGCTTGAAAAATAAATAAAAATATATAAGATAAAAGGAGTGTTTAGTAATTAAAGAGAGGGTTGATATATTAAGGAGACTACTAGAAGTTTAAAGATTTTAAGTATTTTTTTACAATAGAAAAAATTAAGCTTAGAGAGAACTATGAAGAACAACTTGATTTAATTTATTTTGGCTTTTGATTCTTAATTTCTTAAAGGTAAGAAAACTCTCCATGGTGATTCATTGTGTTTTTTTAATGTTTATTCTTGGAATGAATATAATTGGTATTATGTGAAGGTGATGTTTTAATGATAGGATGGTTTGAATGCATGGATTTATGTTGATTATATGTTTGTTGAGGAAATAAATGTTTGGATTTGTCATTAATTATGTTAATTTGTTAAAAAAAAAAAAAAGAAGAAGAGAAAATATGATTGAGGGGGATAAAGAGTGGTTTCCACTTTGAATTTGTTATTAATCCCTAACTATGTTATGAATGAATATAATTTTATTATGTTGATTAGTAAAATTTTATATATTAATGCTTAGTTAGTTATTATTACATGTGATTATGAAACTCTTAGAAAACTTTTATTTTAAATTATAAACCTTATCCATTAAACAATAAAAAAATAATTAAGAAGGTTTCAATCACTACATGATGTTCTAGCAAAAATTTTCTAGAAAAAATCCTCAATAAATTTCAACAAGACTCTAATGAATCAAAGTTATCAAAGAAATTATCATATCAAAGAAAATTTACCCTTATTATTAGGAATCTCCGGTTCAACCCTGCAATTAGAAAATTCAATTTAAATATGTTATTAAAAATCTCCAAATTTAATATTATCATAAAAAATATCTATTTTTAATCTTGTTATAAAAAATTCTTAACTTCAACCCTGTCATCAGAAAGATCAACCCTACTATTAAGAAAGAAAAATTCAACTCTATAATAAAAAAGTTCAATACTATCATAAAAAAGAATATGTGTCAACCTTGCAATCAGGAAGTGCAAAAAAAAAAAAATCAACTTTGAAATTAGAAAATCCAACTTTATCATTAGAAAAGAAAAATTTAATCTTGCAATCAGGAAGTTTAACTTTATCATCAAAAATGGTATAATTCAAGCACAAAAAAAGAAGCTTTGCAATCAGGAGATCTAATCTTGTCACTATAAAAAACATGTGTCAACCCTTTAACCAAGAATATTAAAAAAATCAAATCGATAATCAGGAAAGACAAAAAAATCAACCCTATAATTAGAAATTCCAACCCTATTATAAAAAGAGAATAGATGTCAACACTTCAATAAAAAATAATTAAATAAAATCAACCATGCTATTGCCATTAAAAAAAACAAGTTTCAATCAAGAGGAAACTCTTGGTTTTCAAAATAATTTGGTTTTGAAAAATCTACAAGGGTAATCATTTTTTGCTTTATTAATATCAAAACTCAGGGGATTTTTTTCCTAACATAGAAAGATTTTTAATATTTTTTTTATAAACTTATTTTCTAAAGTCTCTTATAATAATTTATACAATAAGTATTGTATAAGAAAAAAAAACTATCATAATCTAGTTTTTTTAGTTTTTTTTTTTTAAACTTTTCCAAAAGAAATACAAAATATACCAAAATTCAAATACATTTTGACATGATTTGGCCAATTTTTGATATTTTGTAATTTTCAACCATTTTTCTTATTGTTCTTGCATTGATAGATTTTTCAAAAGAAAAATAAAGAAAAATAAAAATAAAAGAAAGAAAAGATAAAAAGCAGTCAAACAAAAAGGAAATTTTTTAGTGATTAAAATGTAATTAAAAATAATAAGAATCAATTTAAAAAAAAAATTGAATTGCACAATATTATTTTAAAAGAGAAGGATTTTTTTTATAAAAAAAGCAAGAAGCTTGTAGAAGTTTTTAGAGAAATCGAGAAAATACTAGATGATTGTGGAAGATTTTAGAGATTAAATGTGAGAAGATATTTTTATGTGGTATAAATAAGTGGTTATATACTAAAAAGAAAAATTAATGAGAAAATTAAAAGAAAAAAAGCCCCACACTAGAAACACTCTTCCTTGTCCTTTCTTGCACACACCATACATACTAGAAACACTATTTATCATCCTTCCCTGCAGATACCAACACTCTATACACACCAAAATATTCTTTAAAAATAAAGTCTCAAAACGTTATGACCTTACTCTTCTAAAGAAGAGGTGCACACAGAAGGTTCATTTTAAGATTTGGATGATGTTTAAAGCGTGTTTTAATTATTATGGCTTGTAAAAATATGATTGGAGGGTGTGTGGGTAAAATAGTGAAAAAAAAGAAAGAATGTGTATAATTAGCCAAATGTTTTAATTATATATGGCTAGGTTCTTCAAAAAAATAAAATAAAATCATGTTTGTCTTTTTAAGAAAAATATAAAAGGAAACTATATTGTATAATTTAGCATTCAAGAAAAAAATAATAAAGTTAGTTTTTATATTTTTGTATACATCAAGGACAAGTTTATTAAAGTGATGAAAATTTGTTTAAATTTTAAAAATATCAAAAATTTATTTATTTATTTTAAATATTAATAATAAAGAATTTATATGTAATATCTATTTCTTGTATTAAAAAAATATAAAAATATATATTTTAACTTTATAATAACAAAACTTAACTTATAAAATCATGGTCTGATCTATTAGAATAAATCTGATTTAAATAATAGATAGAACAATGATTTTTTTAATAACATAATGCCTTAATATTATTTAAATAAATAAATAATATAATTTATTTAAAATATGATATATTAGATGTGATATTATTTTTTTATATACAACTAATTTTTTTATCTAAATACTGAAAACCAGTAAAATTTCTAGTAATAAAAATATTATTCAGCATCTTCAAAACTTTTTAATTGAGAAAAAACAAGAATTATTTGTTATTTTCGCTTACCTTGAAAATCGTGTTGCAGGAGGATAATCCTGCGATGCGATGCTGTTTATAGATTATAAATAAAATAAAATAAAATAAAATAAATTTAAAGGACAAGGATGGATAAAGAGATAAGAAATTGCAAGGAAGTCATACAAAGAGACAGGAATGAGAGAGCGTGTTCCAATAAAATAAAAGGGCACTTTCGGTGTTTTAAACACGCAGATTTTTAGGAAAAAAATTACGGCAATACTGGTCAAGACACTAATTCATCAATTAATGTAATAAAAATAGAGGAAAAGCTCTAAATATATTTATAGCTATAATTTTTAAAAAAAAAATAAACGGTAGATGTCCATTAGTATATTTGTTTTTGAAATAGTTTTTATGATTATAATTTAAAAAATTATAGTTAGATGTGATTCGTTAAATTTAAATATTTATTTGATAAAAATTATAATTATAATTTATATACAATAAAAAATATATATAAAATATTTAGTTATAATTACTTTTCAAAATTATTTTTTATTTTAAAATATATCAAAATAATTTTTTTATTTTTAAAAAATTATTTCTAATACCAGCGCATCAAAATGATCTAAAAATATAAAAAAATTAATTTAAAATAAATAAAATTTAAATTAAAAAAAATGCTTTTAAAATATAAAAATAAACAAAATTTTACTAAACACAATTAAAAAATATATAAAACTGCTTTATAAAAATTATATTTTAAACTTAATTTTTTAATAAATCTCATAATATAAAATATAATTTGATTTATTACCAAACATTTAATTATATTTTTTACACTGCAAACCAAACGTAAAAGTAGGGGTAAAAGAAACGGACCCTAAATATTTTTATAGTTTTAGATGTCATTTATTTTAGAAAAGCTACGTTGGAAGGGATTTGTGTCGCGTGCTTCTTGAGAGAATGCTCAGTATTAATCAGTGTAATTTTCTATTAAATGTCATTTATTTTAGAAGATTAAATTAGACGTTGATTGATGTAATAAGTGTTAGTAAATGTAATTGATGAAACAAAATTCAAGTTTGATACATTGAATGGAACGATGAGTTTCCTTTAGAATGAATATCTATGTTGATTTTAGTATTTCAATTTGCATTTTTCAGTCTTTTTAGAAAAAGAAATTGATGGGATTGGAGGGATAAAACTTGTATATAAACAATACTTTGGTGCTATATTTTTTTTATAATTATTATAAAATACAAAATTTCGTAAAAAAATAATAACACTTAGGTGTCTTTTGCAATTGTATTCCATGTAACATTTCATGAATATTTAAATTTTTTAATGTTTTTATATCATTTTTTGTTATTAAAAACAATTTTTTTAAATAAAAAAAATATTATTTTAATATATTTTTGAATAAAACATACTTAAAAAAAACTATTATTGTATAATCAGAAATCTGTCTAATAATATATTTAAAATTTGATGGCAACTAGGGTTTTTTTTAACTAGAATAACCAATCAATTAGTTTTATTAATATTGGAACTGATAATTAACTCAAAACATAACCTCTAACCTCCTCCGAACTTTCAAAATCACCCCCGCTTCTACCGAACAATTTCTGCAATCTCCGTAAAACATGGACAATAATATTTTGCTGGGACTGGAAATACCACAAAAAGCGTAGCTTTAAATTTTTTCTATCCTGTTTACAAAGTAAATACATATAAATTATTTCTCACGATCATTAACTCATACATAAAATTTTATTAAGTTAATAGTAAGTTTTAATCTAAATATATAACAAAAAATATAAAAAAATTAAATTATTAAAGTTGTATTTTTTAATATTTTATAGAATATAATTAATCTATAATAAAATTTGGATCGATATACTTAGCAAGTTCTTATTTAATGTAAATAATTTAAAGTTGTTTTTAGGTTATAAAGCAAGAATAAGTGCAAAATGTTTTGTTATCCTATCATTAAATTTAAAATTTAATTCTTTCAAATAAAAATATATTATTAAGTTAAATATATAATAATGATAATTTTAATAAATTGTCACTAATTTTTATTCCTAACATGAACGACGCATAGCTTTTTTATACGAAGTATTCATATATGATATGTCAATCTTATATTGTATGTAAATATATTGTATACGTGTAAGAAGAAGATCAAATTTGGTATATCTCAAAGTTCAAAGTAATGTTTTAATAGTTAATACAAGATTCATTGCATTTAAAATATCAAAAGATTTTTACTATAAAACTCGACAGAGTAAATCAATAATTCCTATTATTTTATACATCGAATATAAAATAAAAATAAATTCTAAAATATTTAATTATAATCAAACATCCACCAACTTCTCTACGTATAAAGTTAAAAAATTCTTTTTGAATTATACTTCCAAGCATAGTTACATTATATATCTATTAAATTAAAAATAGAATAAAAATAAAAGTTTCACCGAGTAGTTTTATTTTAATATAAATTATTAATTTGATTGATTTTTTTATCAGTTTTATTAGCTATAATTCCAACTCAGAGAGACATACAAATTTAATTGTAATTGTTTCACGAATGAATAGTTAATTATTTGTATTTATAATTTATGCCGAAAGGATAAAGAGAGTTTTTTTATTGAGTTTTGAATTATTAAAAAGTTTATGTAATTCTCTTATGATCAATTATTAAAAATGAAGGTGGATGAATCATTAAATTTTTTATTTATTGAATTTTTTGTAATCTATTTTTTTTTAACTTAAGCTAGGGTATAGCCCACCGTAGCCTCCTAAACTCCTCCGCGCTTGAATACCACCTCAAAATTTGAAATTCAAACCGGGAACCTGCGGTCCATAGTGTTTGCTGTAGAGATGTTCACTTGTCATTCATTATTAAAATTAAAATAAAAACACTAAACCTCATCAGTATTTTATCGTAAACGAAGACACAATGCAACGTGGAGTGCTACAATATGATAACATTTTATTCATTCATTACACAAAACAAATGCTCTTTATACAGGGTGAGATGAAAAGGGATTTATTTAGTTTTATGAAATTAATAGGTGGATATCAACTCTTTTTGCACAGTTAAATGTCATAAATACTCTTAAACAAAATAAAGGAAAATAGGTGCTTTTGCGTCATTCTATTTTCTTAAATAAAAATATTACGTCATTTCACTTCAAGTAAAAAAAATTAAAAGAGTGGTTACCAGGTATTTTGGTATTTTATTTTATGGTTTCTCTATTATAATCTATTTGAATTAAGGGCAACTCTATCTTTTAACAAATAAAATAAAAATAAAAGGATAGATTGGCTAATATTAACGACCAAAACAATTTAACTATTGTATCTTTTGAAGTGTCTAGTGGCAACACAACTAATGGGGTTGTGCGTGAAATGTAATTCATGGTTGTTCAGCTGTGATATAATTCTTTCTCTCTCTCTATTTTCTTTCTTTTCTTTGAAATCAGTGTTGAGTGAGCCAAAATTCAAAGCTATCTTCTTATATATTTTTATTTCTATCGTGGTCCTTTTTTATTTATCTTTATATTTTTAGATTTTTTTTAAATTTCATCTCTTTTCATTTAGTTGTACTTATTTTTTTATTTTTTTATTTTTTTTATTTTGTATCTTAATATTTAATTTATTTTTTTTTAATTTTGGTCTTCATTCTTTTAATGCTTTATTTTTAATCCTTTTATTAATTTTTTTTAAATTTTATTACTCAACTTTTTATTTTATTTATTTATTATCAAGTTTTGTTCTTATTATTTTAATTTCTTTGTTTTTTATCCTTATCTTATTTTTTTAATTTTTTTTTATAAGATTATCCTGAGTTGTAGGTTAGTCAGATTAACATCTATTTTAATTTTTTTTCATATTTTTTATTTATTTATTTATCTGACTTCAATTCTTTTTTCTTGCTCATTTAAAAAAATAATAATTTTGATCTTAATGTTATAGGTGATATGTTATGTTAGTATAGTGAATTGGAATTGACTCATGTTTTATTTTTTGAATTTTTTTAAATTTTATTTTTTAATATTAAATTATTGAGTCTTGAGTTTTGAGTTTTATGATTGTTTTTATTTTTTATTTTATAAAATATCTAAATCTAATATCTTATATATTTCTAAAGTTAACCCAAATTATCATAATACAAACTTCTATTTTTATAGAAAACTTTAACTTGACCGGCAGTGCTTGGGAGACAGGAAAAAATCTATTTTGTATCCCTTATATCTTTACTTTGGAACCATCGCTGTTAACAACGGGAGACCTAATTTTCTTCCCTTTCTTTAGATGTCATGTTGAATTTGTCCACTCCAAAAATCTAAGTTTTTGTGTCCCATTTTCTGACTTCTTGTTCTTGATGACAAGTGAAAGTCCCACATTATTTATTTTTATAGTTTTAGATGTCATTTATTTTAAAAAAGCCATGTTGTAAGGGATTTGTGTGGCGTGTTTCTTGAGAGAATGCTCAGTATTAATCAGTGTAATTTTCTATTAAATGTCATTTATTTTAGAAGATTAAATTAGACGTTGATTGATGTACTAAGTGTTAGTAAATGTAATTGATGACCCAAAATTGAAGTTTGATACGTTGAATGGAACGATGAGTTTCCTTTAGAATTAATATCTATGTTGATTTTAGTATTTCAATTAATAAAATTGCAATATGTAGTTTTCATTCTTTTTAGAAAAAGAAATTGATGGGATTCGAGGGATAAAACTTATATATAAACAATACTTTACTGCTATATTTTTTTATAATTATTATAAAAATACAAAATTTTGGTAATAAAATAATAACATTTAGGCTTTGTTTGCAATTGTATTCCATATAATATTTCATGAATTTTTAAATTTTTTAATATTTTTGAATCATTTTAACATCTTAATATCAAAATAAAAATTTTAAGATGAAAAAAAATATTATTTTAATATATTTTTGAATAAAAAATACTTTAAAAAATAACCTTTACTACATAATCAAATATATTTCTAATAATATATTTAAAAATTGATGGAAACTAGGGTTTTTTTTAAACTAGAATAACCAATCAATTAGTTTTATTAACATAGGGACTGATAATTAACTCAAAACATAACCCCTCACCTCCTCTAAACTGTCAAAATCACCCCCGCTTCTTCCAAGCAATTTCTGCAATCTCCGTAAAACAGGACAATAATATTTTGCTGGGACTGAAAATACCACTAAAGGGGGAGTCATTAATTTTTTCTACCATAGGTTGGTTTATGAAGTAAATATATATAAATTATTTTTTAAAATTATTAATTTATACATATAAATTTATCAAGTTAACAGTAAAGTTTCAATCAAAATATATAATACAAAATATAAAAAAATTACACAATTAAAATTTTATTTTTTAATATTTTATGAAATATAATTTATTTGTAATCAAATTCAAATCGATATATTTAGCAAGTTCTTGTATAGTATAAATGATTTAAAATTGTTCTTAGATTTTAAAATAGAGATGAGTGTAAGGAGTTCTATTGTCTTATCACTGAATTTAAAATTTAGTTCTTCCAGTTAAAAATATATTATTGAGTTAAATATATTATAATGATAATGTTGTCAAGCTATCACTAATTCTTGTTATTGACATAAAAGACCCATTTAATACGAAATATATGTCAATTTCATATTATGAGTAAACAGATTACACACATGCAAAGAAAAGATTGAATTCGGTATTTCTTAAAATTCAAAGCAATGTTTTAGCAGTTGATATAAAATTCATTACATTTAAGATGTTAAGAGATTTTTGCTGCAAAATTCGACAAAGTAAATCAATAATCTCCACTATTTTATGCATCAAATATAAGATGAACATAAATTTAAAAGATTTCATCACTATTAAACATTCACTAGCTTCTCCACATATAAAGTTAGAAGATCATTTTTGAACTATAATTTCAAGCATAAGGTATATTAGATATATCTATTAAATTGCAAATAGAATCAAAATCAAAGCTTAACTAAGTGATTTTACTTTCATATAAATTATCATGTAAATTATCGATTTAATTAGTTTCTTTATTGATCTTAATTCTGTAGTAGTTAAAACTCTAATTTAAAAAGACATGTAGATTTGATTATCTCATAACTAATTAGTTATTTATATTTATAATTTATGTGATTTTAGTAAAGGGTAAAGGGAGTTATTGAACTTTGAATTATTTAAAAGTATATGTGATTATTTCATGATCAACTATGAAAAATTAAGGTGGATGGGTCATTAAATTTTTTATTTATGGAATTTTTTATAATCAATTTTTTTTTGTACTTAAGCTAGGGTATAGCCCACCGTAGCCTCCTTAACTCGTCCACCATGGCCTCCTTAACTCCTCCGCGCTTGAATACCACCTCAAAATTTGAAATTCAAACTAGAAACCTGCAGTCCATAGTGTTTACCGTAGAGATGTTCACTTGCCATTCAAACTAAACCTCATCAGTATTTTATCGTAAAGAAAGACACAATGCAACGTGGAGTGCTACAATATAATAACATTTTATTCATTCATTACACAAGACAAATGCTCTTTATACAGGTTAAGATGATTTTTTTCAGAGGATTTATTTGGTTTTACGAAATTAATTGGGGATAATGGTCTATCAACTTTTTTTTGCACAGTTAACTATCATAAATAACCTTTAAAATAAAATAAAAAGGATAATAGGTGCTTTTGAGTCATTTTATTTTTTTAAAATAAAAAATTACTTCATTTTGCTTCAAGTAAAAAAAATTAAAAGAGAGGTTAAGGGGTATTTTGATATTTTTCTTATGGTTTCTCCATTATAATTTATTTGAATTAGACTAATCAATTTTTTAGCTAATAAAATAAAAATAAAAAGATAAATTAGCTAGCATGTGTGATGTCTTTTACCATCTAAAAAGATTCAACTGTTATATCTTTCAAAATGTCTAGTGACAACACAATTAATAGGGCTGTGCATGTAATGCAATTCATAATTGTTCAACTGTGATGTGATTTTTTTTCTTCATTTTTTTTTCTTCTTTCCTTGAAATCAGTGTTAGGGCAGCCAAGATTCAAAATTGACCTCCTATATATTTTATTTCAATTGTAGTCTTTTTTTTATTGATCTTTAATTGTTTTAGATTTTTTTTTAATTTTATTTTTTTTAGTTTTATTTAATTTTTATATAAAATATAGTATTTTTTTTAAATTTTATCCCTTAAAATTTTATTTAATTTTTTTCTTCTAAATCTTTATTATTTTAATTATTTATTTTTAATTCTTTTATTAAAAAATTTCAATTTTATCACTTAATATTTTATTTTATTTTATTTATTTATTATTAAGTTTTGTTCTTATTATTTTAATTTTTCTTTTTTATCCTTATTTAATCTTTTTTTTTTAAATTCCCTCCACATTTTATTTTATATCCAATTTAAGTCATCTTTCTTTGATTTTTTTAATTAGTTTTTTAGTTTATATGTTATCTTGGTTCGTGGGTTAATCAAACTTAACCTATATAATTTTGGATTATTTTATTTTTTTTAATTAATTTATTTTTTTAATTTTATGCTTTGACATTAAACTATAAAGCATTGAGTTTTTTTTTTTTTTTTATAAAGTTGTCTCTAATTGCGGTTAGTTAGATTAACCAAAAATGACTCAGTTTTTTCAATATTATTTATTTATTTATTTAATTAAAATTATTTTTTCTTGTCTATTTTTTAAAATTAATCTTGATTTTATATTGTTAACTTGATTTGACTCATGTTTTTTTATATTTTTTTTAAATTATTATTTTTAATTTTATTTTTTAAAATTAGGTTATTGAATTTTGAATTTTGAGTTTTGTGATATTTTTTATTTTTTATTTTATAAGATATCTCAATTTAAAATTTTGTATATTTTTTAAGTTAAGTTGAGTCTGTATTATATAAATATTTTTTTTAATATTAAAAAACATTAACGGTACACATCGGACAGAAAAAAATCTATTTTGTATCCAAAACCTGGATATCTTTTCCACCCTTATATCTTTACTTTGGAACCATCGCTATTAACAATGGGAGACCTAATTTTCTTCCCTTACTTTAGATGTCATGTTGAATTTGTCCACTCCAAAAATCCAAGTTTTTGTGTCCCATTTTCTGACGTCTTGTTCTTGATAACAAGTGCAAATCCCCCATTAATGACTTTTTTGGATTAGTATTGAAGTAAGGGTTGTCTTGGTAAGCACAAGTGTTTTTTTCTTTCATCAAGTAATTAATACTAGAGGAAGGATAGCCCTAATGTAAAAATAACATCCAATTTTCCTCTTCTTAGCTGCTCTGATTTTTTTCCCCTTCAACTCATCAGACCCTCGATTCTGAATCATGTCTATCTTAAGCAAAGGCAATAGCAGCAGCAACATGGGTACACCATCATTCCATGAACTTAAGAAGCAAGCTTCTTTCTTCTTCAAGGAAAAGATTAAGAGTGCTAGACTAGCTCTCACTGATGTCACACCGGCAGAACTGTAAGGCTTTTGTTAGTTATTTTATAGATTGAGCTTTTAAACAGTCAGTAGTCTAGTAGTGATTTATTTCAACAAGGGTTTGATATGACATAGCATGTATGTCCTTTTGATCTGGGTTATATGCGTTTCCTGGTGGTACTTGAATAATATTTGGAAGGTTGACTGAAGAAGTTACAAGTGGGAATCCATGGGCACCAGACAACCCTACTCTTGGATCCATTTCAAGGGCTGCTTTTGAAGTCGATGATTTTTGGAGAATTGTGGAGATTCTACACAAGAGGTTTTCATTTCTG
Organism: Populus pruinosa; assembly: GCA_026413675.1. Taxonomy (NCBI): domain Eukaryota; kingdom Viridiplantae; phylum Streptophyta; class Magnoliopsida; order Malpighiales; family Salicaceae; genus Populus; species Populus pruinosa. The sequence goes on along the minus strand of CM048592.1, from coordinate 28,970,739 downwards.
GTTTCATGATTTATTTTCCCTCTTGTTATCTCTTTCCTGACTTGGATACTTCTGTATGTTTGAACCTTTCGGCCAAGTCAGATTCTCGAGATTTGAGAGAAAGAACTGGAGGTCCTCTTACAATTCCCTTATTGTACTTGAACACTTGTTGACTCATGGACCAGAGAGTGTGGCAGGCGAGTTTCAGATTGACCAAGATGTTATTAGGGAGATGGAAAGCTTTCAGTGTATAGATGAAAAAGGGTCTGTGATTCTATTTATGCTTGTATTCATATTTATCTTCTTCTCATGAACTTCACATGTATATATAAGCTACCAGCATTTTTTTTGTTTTTGTCGTCACTAGTAACAAAAAATATGTGCAGATTCAACTGGGGTCTCGCTGTTCGAAAGAAATCAGAGAGTATCTTGAAGCTGCTTGAAGAAGGACCTCTTCTCAAAGAAGAGAGAGCGCGAGCTAGAAAGGTGACTAGAGAGATTCAGGGATTTGGGAGCTTCTGCCACAGGTTTTCATCAGCGCAGGGCATTCTACAGGAATCATCTAACGGAACAGTTGCAAGAAGTAATTCTCAGTTCAACGATTCCTGGGAAAATCAATTCTTATCCCCGAAAGACGAAATTTCGATCCGAACAGTGCAACACAAGGACACAAATTCCGAGTCTGCCAAGAAAAGGGCGAATCTGGATTCTTGGGAAAGTACCGTCAACGTTTGCCAAATGCCCGAGAAACCTGGAACAAGTCTCAAAGAAAACTTGGTTCCTAAGAAGGAAGAATTACATCGATGGAACGGCACAGGAGAGGGAAATCCCCTTTTGGTTGGTAGGAGAGATGAACCAAGGATTATAGAGGAAAACCACCCCTTTAGTGACTCCGAGAACCAAACCACTGCTTCCCTCCTTCGAGCAAGAGATGAAATCCTGCAAGGATTTTAAGATTTCAATCTAGCAGACATAGCGTCTGCAAATTTCTTTGTGCATTAGTCAGTGGCCAAGGTTTGTTCCTGTTATACGTGTTGTGGGTTGTACAATCCTGTAACCCAGTGAAAAGACAGCGAGCATTGAATTTCTATTATGCTAATATATACTGAGATAAGATGTGTTTCTTTAGCACTTTGTGGACGCTTATGAACGGTTTCGCATTTGATCAAGACTTCGATACTTGTTAGAGATGTATTAATGTTAGGAGTCTCCTAGCACAATGGCTAGATATGTTTGCCTTAAATAGACTAGCATTTCTAGTTCGAAGCTTCAAATTTCTCAGACATCCATACATATCCATCTCGAATGACACATGGTTTTCAGGTTTCATTCAGTTGGCTGAAACAATTTTGTACAAATAACCAAACACAGCCGAAGTTAACTCAACCAATGCGGCATCTAAAACACTACCCGCTATCTTTCATGCAGCTATTTCTATCATCTATACACGGTGAAGCAAGGATAGCCTATAATGCAATCTATACAAACATGATTAACACGCAATATAACTGAATGCATGGGATTCTAATATTTACAAAGCCAGTCTTGAATGGCAAGACGCAATGCATGGTTGGGAGTGAGATGCAAGTGATCTAATCTCAGATTGGTCATTGGAGATGTTTCACGGCCATTTGCCAGCCATCCACGCAAGGCATCTCCTTCATACGTGAACCCATCCGCTGCCACCTGAGGGTCGTGCATTATTTCCTGAAAGAAAACCATTTGATATGTTAGACAAATTGAGCAAAATACAACGCCTGAACCCTGTTCTGTGGTAATCAGAATGCTTGCTAAAAACTGCACTTTGGAGGACTGATTTTTCAACTTCAAAATGAGCTTGTAAGCGCTGATAAAACCATGCCACTGCATGTGAATATCTAGAAAATGAAATAATTGCTGGAAAAAGAATATGGGTAAGGGGGAGAAAGGGTGTGTCACTGTAGTGTAAAACGTGGTGTACAATCACGTTATTCTCAGTTCATTATAAATGCATGCCATCTTACCTGAAGAATAGGGCACAAGAAGAAAGATGGCACCGGTCTCTCCTCTGAAACATGCAGCTGTTCCAATTCCCTTACCAGTGTAGGTGTTAGGTCTGGTCTACCCCTACTGCTCAATTCACAGAACTGCAAGGCCAAATCCACCAATCGCCTTGCCACAATCATTGGCCATTCAGCCGATGGATCCAAAATTGAGGCTAATTTCCTTGTTCTACGCATCTCACCTACCAATCCAGCAGGGGGCTTACCGGTGAGTAGCTGTAGAATGATTACTCCAAAGGCATAGATGTCAGACTTCGGTGTCAAGACTCCAATTCTTCGGAACTCTGGATCTGTATATGGAAAGGAACCCTTTGGAATAGTGCTCCAATGAAATCTTGGCTCATAAAGACTATCCTCTGTTACCAACCTGCAAATTCCAAACTCACATATCTTGCAGCTAAGTTCAGAATTTAGCAGGATGTTTTGTGGTTTCAGATCACCATGGACAATCTTTTCAGGTTTGGAAGAGTGCAAGAAGCAAAGGGCACTTGAGATTTCAGCAATTATACGTGTTCGAATCTTCCAATTCAAGGGGGCAATGTTGCTTTTCTGGAAAAGGCGGTCTTGGAGGCTCCCATTGGGCAAGTACTCGTACACAAGAGACCATGCTTCTGGACAAGCACCAAGCAGAGTCACCAGATGAGGATGCTGTAGTTTGCCAAGAACTTGGACCTGCTTAAATAAATACTATAGGTTATTTCAGAGATATTGTGTGAGATAAATGGTGCTGGGAAATTCTAGATTCCAAATCAGATGGTTTAATATGTTTCTCGTTAAACACGGCATATTTTTTGCCGATCATCCCAAACATCAAAGTATGAAGATCATATCAAATAGTGAATCGTCCAAATAATTGTCAAATACCCACGGACACTCAAGGCATGAGTAAGGCATTGAAAGGATTAGTAGTGATAGATCCAAATAACAATATGGGATATCTCTCTCTGCACAGACGGACAGAGAGAGAGTTACAAAGAGCTCTAACCTCCTTTTGAAACTCTGATTGCCCTTGCATGTTATTTGGATTCAGCCTCTTTATAGCAACAGTTCTACCCAACATTTCACCCTTGTAAACTTGACCACAGCCTCCCTGACCAAGCTTGAAGCTCTCAGAGAAGTTGCACGTAGCAGTTTGCAAATCAGACAAAGAAAATTCTGCTAATTCAGGCAACTCTTCAGTGATTCCAAGAAACCCATTGCAGTGTGCAGTTCCAGCTTGCCCAGGGTTTCTCCACCGCTCAAGCCAATGCACAGCTTCCATTTTCTGCCGTCGGATCCTCTGCTCTTCCTGCCGCAGAGACAAAATGGATGTTTGAATGAGTTTTAATTCTCCAGAAGCTTCCTCACACCTGCGATTTGCTTCCTGTGCATGAATGTCTAGAAGAGCAACATTTCTCATGGTTCTCTCTAGCTTTCTAGCTACTTCTACTTTCTCCGTCAATAGCTTTTCTTGATCCTGTATTGTATTATTGAGTGCATCTTCAGCTTCTTTTCTAAGTTTAACTTCATGTACAATAGCAGATTCATAGATTTTGACCTGATAAGAAAAGAGTACTTAGATTCTCTCCAATGAAGAACCAATACAGCATGTACCAAAGTTAGCCACAGGGAAATGACTAGGAGTACCTATTTTTTATTGCAATCACATTTTGCTTAAATCTTCAAATAGCTAGCACACTCCCCTAACTTGGAAGTCCAAATAAACATCTCGGAGAAAAAAAAAAGTGGGTAATTTAAGATTTTTCAATGATAGGGCGGGGCGAGGAAATATATTTGGGAAAACTTGCCAGATTCCATGATGCGAATTTGTATAAAATTACAGCAAGTAATTTGAAATGGAAAGCTATAGAAACACATTAAAAAAGAACATGAAACATTACTGTCTATTTCTTAAGCAACCTTGGTGTGAGGTGCACAAGAATGATGGAAGTTTCTACCCAGAAGATTCAGAACATGATGGGCACAAAGTGAGTTGACCACTAATTTACAGTCTCCTCCAGAGTTTACACTCTGAGGAGTCAGAAAACAGCCACATGATCTACAAACCAAATCTAGAAATGAACTGGGAATACTGAAGTGTGGTTACCTTGCTGAAAGCTTCCATTGCTTCCAGTTCCAACTTTTTGCACTTCAACAACTCTTCAAATGCTTCATTCCCCAAAGCTTCTGCTTCTAAACTCACTTCTTCAATGTGAGAATATGAGCTCTCTTCCTCCACTTTTGGATCAGAACCTGAAGACACTCTCATTTCAGTGGAAGTGCATCCTGAAGCACAGCTGCCACTTGTTGAACTAAATGAAACCTGGAGAGGATTTGAATTTTCAGAAGCTTCTCTTGTCCATATACATTTCCCTTTGTTGATAAACCGTATCTCACAGAACAAGGGAGCATGTTTCGCAGCATAGTTTTCTTTGCAGGAGCTCTTTTTGACCTTCATACAACTGTATCAAACCAATAGGATTGAATATAGAAAGGAACATCTAAAGCTCCCAGTAGAGCAATAATGCTCCAGTATGTAAAACAGATAGTAAAAGACAGTTTCTGCCAGGAAATACAAGCCTGCTGATGAAATTTGCTACGGAGGCAAGATGATAAGTAAGGTATTACTCTCCTGTTCTGAAGTTACATTCAAAAAATGAGTAGTCTTTGACACAGAATGTATATTTGTCTTTAGAGATGATGATGCGTTATAGTTTTACTTTCAAATCTATCGGTGCATGGCTTACAGATTTAACAAACATGAAACTAAGCACAAAGACAGTTGTTGCGCTGCTAGAATCAACAAAAGTATTTTCACGAAAGAAACACTTAATGGAGATCACCGAAATACTGGAATAAGTGATTGTGATAATACTGGTTGTCTGCTTACCTTTCTTTTACAGCCCCCATAACAAGCTTCCTGACACCATGTCTGTTCACCAATTCTACAATTCCCTTATGAACTTGGTCACTTTCAATTGTAACAATAGTTGCTTCAACCTGAACATTGAGCATTTTCCCTGAGATGATTAGCAAATAAAACAAATTTCTGAAATGAAGAATCATTCAAGTGGTTACTCTACAAGCAGATTCATAAAAGTAATACAGCTAAATCAAGTTGCTATTAAATTAAAAAAAATCCTTGAAAAAAGCTTGACAGCAGGGTCAAAGGCAAAGCTGCATTTCTTAACAGCAGAAGTAGATCAGGAAGAGTACTGTCCTGGCTTACAATTCAGTGACATAAAAATCACTTTCCAGGCAAAATTAAAATATCATTCTCCTACATGTACAGAGATCTGATCTGAGAGATAGCACACCTTTGCTCTACGACAAATGATCAAGTAATAATCAAAAAGTTTCTTCGTCCGTTCATTCTCCTCGCTTCTAAATGCGGACACTACTTCAGCATTTGCTTGACTAGCTGGAAGCTTCCCCACTACAATAAAAATCTAAAAGATGTGATTATACACTCCTATATAATCGGAAATCAAAGTACATATCTTAGTCGTAAAGCAAAGTTAAAAAAATCCTCACAAAAATTAACAATAAATTAAAGAATGAAGAAAAATCCCATCTTGGATCCAAGAATCTTTCTAAAAATAAACCAACAATTGAATAAACAACAAGAATGAAAACAAAACAAGAAATAAATTGAATTCAGCAAACATTTCAAGATTCGAGTACAGTACATTGACCAAGAACCAAAAAAGAAAGGAAGCAAGAGAGATAGAGTTTACAGAGAGTAGGTATCAGAGGAGAAGGACGGTGAACGTGAAGTAAACAAATTTGTCTGGTTCCCAAGCTTTCGAAAACCCAGTTGAGCAAGCCCACAGCTTTCTCTATAGAATTCCCTAAAGCCACATAAACTCTTTCGCTGCTATTTTCTTCCGCAATGTCCGGCAACTGAGAGCTCAACATCCCGTTAGGCCCGAAACCCAACCCCACAGAATGGGAATTTGGGTTCGGGTTGTGGTGGGGCAGGTGGGCAGGATTTGGGAGCTCTATTTTGCTGGAGAGGCTAGAGAGAGAGAGAGAGAGAGGATAAGGTGTTTCTTAGTGGGAGTCACAGGATTTGGTTAGAGAGGGCAAGTCATAAGTGAGATTTTTTTCAGTATCTGTCGGTTTCGCAGAAATGAACGATGGTGTAGACCATTGGAATTTTGTGTTGACTGAATGGAGATGCAAAGCAAAGGGCACGTAAGTATGAGGAAAGAGACACTGGCAGGATTGACGGAGGTTTATTTTTATCTTTGTTTAAGAAAGGATCGTACGAGGAGAATCCTTACGGAATGAACTGAAGCGAGCGAGCGATCTCGGAGAAAAAAGTTTTACGTTGTGGTCATTGCCAAAAACATGTGTAGAACGATGCACTGTAATATAAGAAATATGATTTAATGCAATTGAATCGTCCATTACATTAGTTTTTCTGGCTGTATAATTATATAGTAATAAAATGAATTAAAATCAAGGAAAAGTTACTTAGGAATCAAGTCAAGATATATCCGAACCTGGTAACTTTAGATCAACTCTGGTTTATACATGTGCCCTAATGTTATGGAAGATCAAAATTTTTGAATACCTAAAAAAATTCAATCTTTTGAGTTGTTAGTTTGATGCCTTCAAAATTATCTTGAATTTAGCATTACCAACTTGATTTTCAAATGTTCTAGGTATATGAAATATGACCCATGTATTTATTATTATAAATCAGGGGGTTAGACGATGCAAATTTATTTTAAAATGATTAAGATATATTAAATCTCCGTAGGTTTTGATTTTTAACTTGTAAAATCCAGTGAATACGTTTATAAACCATACAAACAAATTGAAATCTAAGGAGTTCAAATGCATCAAATCTCTTATCTAATTAAAAAACTAAAACTATCGATCTAGTTTTGGAATTGCGTTTGAATGTTATCATAATATTCCACTAGCCTAGCTTCGATCCCTGCACCTTAGACATGAAATACTTTCTAATATCAAGGTTTATCCCAACTCTCGATCCTTCAGATCAAATACAAACTCGGCATCTAGAATCAAAGAACTAACTTGAACCTTGAGGGGGGCCTTATACATGGTGTAGCCTCCCTTCGACCACTTGAAGTCCTCGAGTCAGCACCGCATAACTCTTGGTGGAGTCCAGAACCTAACCTGAACCAACCCTTGAACCCTTTTCTCGCTCTTATCTCCAGTGTTACAAACCAAACATAACAAAACCTAGCCTCATAGGCTCAACATGCAATGAACTTGGTCTAGTTTGACCTAACACTTGGGCATCCTAGACATGCTTAAGGCACATGTTTTTCAATTAACGGATCCCAACCACGGCCGATATCTAGGCACTTTAGACCTATTTGAGATTAATCTTCGAGCTTTCTGAACCTGTCCGACAGACCCATGGTGCTCTAGACCTAACTCAACACCAGTACTTCGAACATGATCTCGCCAAATAAGCGAGGGGACCCGATGCTCCGGGGGAATGGATAGAGTTTTAACAGTCCAAACATTGCATCTGAGATTATTTGGGGGCTTACGCATTGGGATAAGACCACTAATTGATTTTAAAATAATTACTAGCTAAGTTTTAATCATGTCAGAGTTCACTTTATATTTGTTTTTATCATTCTTGTTCTAGTGGCTGATCCAAAATTAAAGCCCTAGTCTTTATCAGGAAGTTTAAGACAACGAATGGAGCTAGCTAGGTGCCTGCCACCGCTGCCACCCCCATATTGTCAACTCATTCCCAGCTATAATACTCGTCAAAAACCACATATTATGATTGGAAAGTGATCGAACCATCCACCTTAAAAACAGGGATGTCTTAAAATCGACTAGATACTAGTCAACCACCCTGTCTAATGGCTAGCTTCTAGAAAGCATGGTATTCTATATATTGCAAATAATATATAAATTTAATCTAGTTGAATATAGCCTTGCTCTTTCCTAAAACAACACCATTTAAGTTATAAGTTATATTTTTGTTTACTTGCTAATGATACATGCATAGCCTGCTAATTTCGAGTTAAGATTAATATGTTATTCTTTCAAAACTAAACCAGATATAAAATAATTAACTGCAATAGGAAATAATTTATAATTAGCTCTAGAAAAAATAAGCTACACCATAAATTAACATTTTTTTATAGATTTGTCTTATAAAGTATGTTAACCTAACATGCTGACGCCGTTCTATTTTTCTGAAACAAGTTTTTAAGTTAATTTGAGGGAATTTATAATTGATTTTCTTAATGATCATATCATGTTAGTTCTTGAATGAAAACAAACAAAACCCAAGGATAAATAAATGAAACAAGTTTTTTTTTTCTTTCCAAAATATAGCAGATTAAACAGAGGCTATTATAGTTGTTGATTGGTCAGCAAAATTCGATTTTTGTTTGGAGATAGAGGTGCCGTTCTACTTTGCTTTGTCTTTCTTTGATGTGGAATTGACAATAAAGGTGTTCAATTTCGTCGTGGGGGCTTTATCCCCTCCTTCAAAACCAGATAATAATAATAAAAAGTTTAAGAATCTGTTTGGCGACGTGGTGTTCTCCATGTTTCCTGTGGTTAAATTCTACAAGTTATTTATTTAAGTAATAAACACTTATATTATACATGGATTCCATGATTTATTGTGTTTTGATTTGTTGTGTTTAAACGCAAGAGAAAAATAAGCAAGCTGGAGCTATCCTCTGCATGTTTTATAGAAAAATTATGCTCTACTGTTTATTGAACAATAAAGATATGCATTTACTATTCACTAAATAGTTTTTTTAAATAAATACAGTTAATTGATTTTACTTATATTATTTACATAAATATAAATAATAATTTTTTTAAAAAAATAAATTTAAGGTGAATTAAATTACTTGTATTATAATTTTAATTTTATTTCTGATAATATTTTATCTAATTTTATAGTTCTTGTCTAATGAATTTTGTACGTAATAAAATTATAGATAGTTTAATGGAATAATATTTTTTTTTATATAAAATATGATTTATTTCATGATATAATAATAATAGTTAAAACAACAAAATTTAAATTAAAAACTATTAATATTAATATATATTTTTTAAAATTATTTTATAACCTTAATTTCAAAAACACTCTTAACCAAACACATTAAACTATTTTTTCTTTAACCTTAATTTCAACTACAGTTTTAACCAAACACCTATTTTTTCAAACTAACCCCAATTAAAAATATTTTTTATAAAATATTTTTTTTTTAAACTATAACTATAACAACTACTATAATACCAAATACATTCTAAAACGAAGAAAGCCTACAAGGTTTACTTGGTATGCTAGGTCTATGGATCTTGGCTGAGCTAGTTATGCTGGGTGCAACTATCGATTAATATGAATATATTTACACTTAAGAGACTGAAATCTCTGAGTGCATGTATATAAAAAAAATCACTTTAAATTTATTTTTATTTTTTAACAAATGCTTTTTCTTTTTATTTTTTTATATTAGTTTCTTGGTTTTGAAATAAAAATTGATTATTATGATTTCCTATGAATCATCTAACCATAAGTCGTGGAAGGTTCTTAGTACTCACTATTTTTCATGTGGTTTTCAAGAATCTACACCAAAAGAAAACAAAAAAATGAATTAATGATTTATTTATGTTGATATGATTATGTCTTCCTTTGTTCTAAAAATATTTTTGAAAAAAAGTATTTTTTTTTATATTTTCAACAATATAATTAGAAGAGATTGATCCAAATTCCTAGTTGATCAAGTAGGCAAGTGCTCCGATAGAGTTCCTCTCCAGATAAGAAGAATAAACGTTTTCCTCTTGGGTTCTTATGGTCAAACAAAGGGGCCAGCCGGCCGTGATCATTTTAGCTCGTATGATCTGATCATTCATTCACGCCGGCCCCTTGCTTGACAAATATATATATATATATATATATATATATATATATATATATATTTGTTTGTTTGTTTCAAGTACTGCAAGATGATCTTCCGTTACTAAGAGCATGTTTAATTTTGTGTTTTATAAATTTTTTTATTTTAAATTAATTTTTTAAATATTTTTTTGATTGCTTTAAAGTCATGATTTTCAAAATAAATTTTAAAAAATAAAAAAATATTATTTCAGTTCATTTTTAATTTCAATCTAAAAACACTTTAAAAATCAAATAATATTACAGACTCCGCGGAAAATCTGAATAAAAAACTCCCGGGTAACGTGTTGAGGTGATTCCTAGTCCAATTGTCAAGACATGCATTCCTAGCTAGTAGCTAGTTTTGCTTTGCGTGTAGCCAATATGCGACCAGATTTCATTTTCTACCTAGAGACTCAGGAATCTGCACCTTTCTACATGAATCAGCTGCGTCTATCAGCATCCTCCACAAGATTATTTTCTACCTAGCTAGAGACATAGGTGTCAACTGGGGAATTATATGGTTTATTCGATCAAATTAATTAATGAACTGTCAAACTTACTGTAAGTGAGACTAATGACACCCTTTTTTCTGCAGGTATATTATCCCTCACGTAGCCATGATCAAAAAACACTGCGGGCGTGCATCACAATAAACCCAATATAACCATATATATTGAATGTGTTTAATATTTTGCTGATTTTCATGGATGTGGTTTAGAAAAAATAATTTTATAAAAAGTATTTTTAATTATAGTTTGTTTGAAAAAATATATATTTAGTTAAAATAATAATTAAAATTAAGATTAAATAAAAAATAGTTTAATGTGTTTGATTAAAAATTATTGTTCCATTTGATGTTATAGTATAATTACCTAAAAGGACTTCATCATAATGTTAATGAACAATTACATAAAAAGTAATCTTACAACCAATAAAATTTTGCAAAAAAACCTAAACATATTAGAACAATATTTTATAATTGTGTCATTAAAATTGCAGCATTTCCATCACATACATAATTCATTCATGAACGCTTGTGGTGTCCTTGTATTTATGCACGTGAAACCATGTCAGTTAGAAAATCATCGGGCACAAAATAAGAATGATAATCAAACTCCATAAATATCACATCTTGCATTGAAGTTCTTCTAATATAATTATGAATTGTCATGGATGCGACAATAATTTAAACTTGTGTCTTGTAATTAAAGAATGTCATATTCTGCAGGATTCATCATCTTTTTTTCCAAACTCTAAATATACGTTCTATCACACAACGTAATGAAGAGTATGTATGGTTGAAAATTCTTCACGATTTTGTGGTTGCCCTTGTCTCCTAAATTCTTGCAAATGATATCTCTGACCTCTGTATGGACCTAATGATAAGTACTTAAAAGTGCATTTTTATCATGGTTTTATATCATTATTTTGCACTTGAAGTATCAATATTTCCTTAACTAAAGCATGTTTTATAATAATATATCTAATAATATAAGATACCTTTAATTTATGGTAAATGTTCATTTTAAATGCAGGTTTATCATATAAATGAAAGGATTAATTGATGACTTTAAGAACTTAAATTGCAAGGATAAAGAGATGACCAAACTTAGAAAAGAGATGTTGGTGCAATTAAAACCGAAACACTGTTCGGTAATTGGATCATATATGGAGCTATAGATCTCCGATTTAGGTCCACTTTATATGGATGGAAAGGTAAGACATAGGCCTACAACTTTCATATGGAGCCCAAGATCTAAAAAGGCCATTTTAAGTCCAAATTGTAGTAACAACAAAGAAGCCAGAATCTGTCCTCTAGCCCGAGTATTGTTCAGGTTTTTGGCCATATCTGGAGTTCTAGAAGTCCAAATGAGCTAAATGTTTTACACAAGATATCTGAGACAATTGCCTACAACTTTTATGTTTTCAAGTAGCTCTAATTTTGATGTTATCAATGACATTTTGGGCAGACAAGAGAAGATAAAAATTGTTACCAAGTCAAGAGTTGGTCACCCACTCATTAATTAGTCATCAAATCAATACTTTTTAATTTTGGCCTATAAAAGGAGGCATTTGCCATGCATTTAGGCATCTTGGTGTCCAGATCAAGATCATGCTCTTCCTTTCTCTCTTTGTATTTTTTGCAATGTTTATGCTTTACTTTTATTAATATCAAGTTTATGCCTTTCATTTCCTTTCACTTACTTAGTTAACTTTAATCTTATTCATGTTCTTATTTTGTTTATTTTTTTTTGTTCATTATGTCTAGCTAAGTTTATTATGTCAAGGTGAAAAGGTTACACTAATGGTGTAAGAATAAGTATAGTGTAAACTTAATATGGACTTACATGTTTGATACTAACATGTTTTGTATTTGTTATCTTGTTCACTCTTTAATACTTTGCTTGTTAAATAATTAATCTTGATTTATGTTGTATAACACTTGGTACAACAAATACTTGGCACAACAAATACTTGGCACTTTCATAGCCCATACTGTATGGTATAACCGACACCTGAGCTATGAAAGGAACTTGATTTATTGTTAACATAAGTTGTAATCATGAATGCTTGATGAGATTTACAAGTATTAGCATTAATCGAATAAGATGACTAATGTAATCATGTTAACAATCTATAATATGATTGGAACCTCCTTTGTATGTGGTTTCCAATTGAATAATAAGAGTTTATACTATACTTGTTTGACATACCATTAGTGGATCCTCTAACATTGACATTGTTTGTTATCATTGTTTAATCGTTATATTAATATTCCTTCTCAAAGTTCTCATCTTCTTCTTCTTCTTCTCCTTCTTTTTATTTATTTATTTATTTATTATTATTATTATTACTGTTATTATTAGTATTAGTATTACTATTATTATTATTATTATTATTATTATTATTATTATTATTGTTGTTGTTGTTGTTGTTGTTGTTGTTGTTATTGTTATTGTTGTTGTATTATTGTTATTTATAATTTGTACAATTAACCTCCCTGTGGTTCGATCCCGGTTTTGCCGGGTTATTTATTACTTCAACACTCTTGCACTTGGGAGAAGACATCATTCTTTTAGTTGTGTCAAGTTTTTGGCGCCGTTGCCGGGGAGGTAAGTTCTTGTATAAATTATAGTAGTTATTTTATTTTCTCTTTTTTCTTTTCTTGTATATAACTTTGTTTCTTCTTCTTTTGTTTTCTTCTTCCTTTTATTCTATTCCTACACGTGCATGAGAGTGTGGTCACGTACATCATGTGGTAGACTTTGTAGGATATCATCATCATTTTCAGAAAATATGGCCGAAGAAGATAATCAATCACTTCATAATGAGAATAAAGAGAATAACTGTATCAGAACACTTAGAGATCACATGAATCTCACAACAACAAGTGCACCATCATGCATAGTTTTTTCTCTCGATTAATTTTAAGCCAGATATTATTCAACTTTTACCTTCTTTTCATGGCTAAGAATTGGAAAATCCATACTTGCATTTAAGGGAATTTGAGGAGGTTTGCAACACATATAATAATTTAAATTGGAGCATGAACACCATCAGATTAAAGCTTTTTCCTTTTTCATTAAAAGATAAAGCTAAAACATGGCTACAAAATTTAAGACCAGGATCCATTCGTGCTTGGGATGAAATGCAACAAGAGTTTTTGAAGAAGCTTTTCCCATCTCACAGAACAAACTCTTTCAAAAGACAAATCACTACTTTCACTCAAAAACGAGGAGAAATATTTTACCAATGTTGGGAGAGGTATCAAGACTTGCTTAGTACTTGCCCCCATCATGGTTTTGAAACATAGAGATTAGTTTCACATTTCTATGAAGGGTTAACACCTAGAGATAGGCAAATGGTTGAATTGATGTGCAATGAAACTTTTAAAGATAAATACCCTGATGAAGCAATGGAGTACTTAGACTTGTTAGCTGAAAATGCTCAAAATTAGGACACTGCGGGTACTTATGAGGCACCAAGTATAACTCAACCTCATACATCTAGTGGAGGAATGTACAATCTTAGGGAAGATCATGACTTTTAAGCCAAGTTTGCATCTTTAGCTAGAAAAGTCGAGGTACTAGAATTGAAAAAGAGTGGTCAATTAAAATCTGTTGAAAACATTATGTGTCAAATATGTGAAACAAATGAACACTCAACCAATAATTGTCCAACTTTGCTTTCTTTTAAGGAATGTCTCCATGAATAAGCCCATGCTTTAAACAGTTTCCAAAGGGGCAACCACAACCCATACTCATAAACATACAACCCTGGTTGGAGAAATCACCCAAATTTCAGTTAGAAGAGTGAGAACAACAATGCAAAAACTTCACAACCACCATTTCAAGCACACCATAATTTCCAAAATTCTCTTGGATATGCACCTCCTTATGCTCCACCTCCTAGAAGAAATCTTGAGGAAACATTGCATGTATTCATTGAAAAGCAAGAGACAATCAATACTCAACTTGCTCAAAACATGACAGATTTTAAAGATACTCTTGCAAAATTAACATGTGCTCTTAGTTTCCAAGAGAAAGGTAAGTTTCCATCTCAACCACAACAAAATCCCAAGGGGCAATACAATGCAAATGCAAGTAGTTTCAAAAGCCAACACATGGATCAAGTCAAATCAGTCACTACTCTGCGCAATGGTAAGGTTATTGAAAAATCCTCTATTGAACTTTATGAGAAAGATGATGAGTCAATCTCTAAGGGTAAGGAAGGGATTGAATTTAAACATTGCAAAGAAAGGATTGATTCTCCGCCAGCACTTCCATTTCCTCAAGCCATGACCAAATAAAGAAAAGTCAATCATAACTCTGAAATTTTTGAAATTTTCAAATAGGTAAGGATCAATATACCTTTGCTGGATACTATTAAATAGGTTCCTTCATATGCTAAATTTTTGAAAGATCTATGTAGTGTGAAGAGGAAAGTGAATGTGAAAAAGAAAGCTTTTCTAGCCGAACAAGTAAGTGTTATTCTTCAAAACAATAATGTTTTGAAATATAAAGACCCTGGTTGTCCTATAATTTCTTGCTATATTAGAGAGCATAAAATTAAAATAGCCTTACTTGATCTCGGTGCTAGTGCGAATTTACTTCCATATTCAATTTTTCAGAGTCTCAATCTAGGTGAGTTAAAACCAACTTCTATAACTCTTTTACTTGCCGATAAATCTATAAAAGTGCCTAGAGGAATAATTGAAGATGTGTTAGTACAAGTCGATAAATTCATTTATCCTGTGGATTTTATTGTCTTGGACACACAACCTGTTGAAGCATGTAATTCATTTCCTGTTATTTTAGGACGTACGTTTCTTGCAACCTCTAACGCATTGATTAATTGTAGGAATGGACTGATGAAGCTATCATTTGAAAACATGACATTGAAGATGAATATTTTCAACATTTACAAGCAACCTGGAGATGATAATGATTTACAAGAAATAGATCATATTGACAAATTAGTTTATGATCAACTTGAATCTACTTTAAGTAAAAATGAATTGGATGAAACTAAAGATTTGCAAATGATTTATTTTGAGGAAGAAATCACGGATGAAACAAGCACCGAAAATGTTGATGCGAATCTTTTGTCAACAGTGACAACATATTCGACATCTGACATCATACCAATGGATGGTTACTTTCCTAACGAATCCTAACTTTCTCTTAGTCCACTGCCTTGGTATAATAAAAATATCAATTTTCTTGCTTTAGGAGATTTGCCAGCTGATTGGAGTACCCAAGACAAAGAAAAGCTTTTATTGTGATGACCCTAACTCATTCAATTATTGTCCTGATCAAATATTTCAAAGATTCATTCCCGACAATGAGGTAAGTAGTGTCATTAAACCTTGTCATTTTGAAGCATGTGGAAGTTATTTCTCGTTAAAAAAGACAGCTGCAAAAATCTTTCAAAATGGATTTTATTGGCCCACCATGTTCAAGGACACGCATGCATTCTGCAAAACTTGTGAAAATTGTCAAAAAGTTGATACTGGTCAAAAAGTTTTGTTTTATAATTCTCAACTCTATGCATTCCCTAGAGAGCTAAGACCAAGATGGAGCAATCCTTATAGGGCCTGTGATATTGAGAATTCAATGAATGACAATGATTTTAAGGAAAATGGACATCGTTTGAAAGCTCACTTTGATAATTTTCCTAGTGAAAATGAATCAACTGGTTTGAATGATCTTATAGATAAAGGTTGATTATTTTGTTTTTCTCACATTGTTTTTGTGTTTCTTTTTGAGTGATTTTTGCTAGTTTCTCTCACCCCGGTCAAATGGCGGACAACGGTACTCCGTGACTTAAATCGCTTCTTTTAGTTTCCCACAATAACTGATATCTGTGTATATATTTGTGCAATTCTTTGAATCTCTCTTCCAATTCTTATTTGAAAATGGACACTAATCTTGAAAAATTGAAAAAGAATTTTCACGCTCTGCCTCAGAATGCAATTACGAAAATCTACCGTGCTAGATGTGCAAGATTATGATTGTTAATGAATCATGGAATTCTTGAAGATATTCGTTGGTTGATTGAAGCTGTCGCACGCTGAAAAATCCGTGCGGCATCGGCTGGCGATTTTTTTTGTTATTATTTGTGTTTTGCTCGGTTCTTTTGAGTCGCCACCTAGTATTATGGTTACTAGGAACCTATGGTCTGTGAGAGTCTGAGTAAGGGACTGGTTGTGCAAGGGGAAGACGCATCACCCCTAGTGCACCCTACCTTAGTTAAGCTGCATTATTTGTTTGATTGTTCTTCTAGGTCAAGTTTCTATGGTCTTTCCTAAGGTTCAAGGCAGATCTTCCTCCATGAGAAAGTCTCTATCTTTATTAGGTTAAATCCTATCCATTCTAAAATCCAAATTTTAAAATTGCTTTTATTTACACCTTGTATCTTTAATACCTGAGGATGTACTTTACCATGTAATTTTACACCCCACAAATATTAAAGTCTACATCTTAATCAATAAAAGGGGGGAGGGGGTAAAAAGGAAAAAAGGTTTTTGATATTTTGGCCAAACCTTAATGGGTAATAATAAACTAGTTACGATACCCATTTTTTGGATTTTTAAATCGTAAGAAAGATGTAATTTTTATATTTTGAGACATGCTTGAAAAATTCTTTGGGATTTGGCCGTATGCAACAAAAATCTTTTTTTCTTTTTCTTTTTGAATTTTTTTTTGTTTTTTTTTGAATATTTCGGAGAAAATCGGGCATTTTAATACTGGACTTGTATCTTACAATGTAAGTATACAACCCAATATTAAGCAAACTTGGTAGAAAAATATTTAAGAAAATCACAAATTTTTTTGAAATGATTTTTAAAAATGTTTTTGAATTTTTTTTATGACTTAACGGAAACCGAGTATTTTAATACCGGATTTGTATCTTTAGAGTATAAAAATACGAACCGATATTGATCAAAATGTATTAACAAAAATTGTGAAAGTCACGGATTCTTTGAAATAATTTTTGAAGAATTTTTATTTTATTATGTATTTTTTTTGCAAATTTCACTATTCACGCACGTGAATAGTAACAATAGCATTACACTGTCCACGTGAATTATAATTCACGTGAACAGTGAAATAACATTTCACTGTTCAAGTGAATTATGTTTCACTTGAACAGTGAAATGCGAGGAAATGGTGCAGGGAGGAGAGAATTACCTGGCGTGGAGAGAGTCAGCGGCTTGGCTGATGGCGCGCGGCGTGACTGGAGGCCGTGAGGCCGGTGGTGTGAGCTGGTTGCTGCAATGGTGGAGGCCGGTAGGAGGAAGAAAAGAAAAGAAAAACTTGTAGTGGAGAGAGAGAGAGAGGTGTTGCAAGCTTCGGTGAGGTGGTTTTATAGCTTCTGGAGGAGGGGATGATGGTGTGGTGTTTCGTGGGAATGACAGCGGTGAGGTCAGTGGTGGTGGCTGGAGGCCATGACGGAGAGAAAAAAAACAAGGGGCTGGTTGCAGGAAAAACGAGCAGAAAAAGGTGATTTTCGGCCAACTTTGGGTTCGATTTTCTCCTTCTTTTTGTCAAAATTGCCCCCCCTTTGCTTTGTGTTAAAGGTTGCTATTTATAGGCAAAATGTTGCATGAATTTCAAAATTGGTCCCTCAATTTTATTTTTTTGTAAATTTTGATTTTTTTGATTTTTTTGTATTTTTTTGAAAACAAGCAATATCAACATCGACTCAATGAGGAAGATCAATGATTTTAAAAATAACGCGTTAAAAGTTGAACGCGTTTCAAATATCTTTGAAAATTTAAATTCTTTTGAGATATTGAAAATGCTAAAAATGATGCAAATATATTTAAAAATGTATTTTTTGGATTTTCATTGTTTTTCTCTATTTTTTGGATTTTTCTAAAAATTTATCAAAACATGGATAAAAATTGAGGAATAACCCAAAATTGGGTTATAACAGAAGCAAAGGTCCGATTATCAGGTGAGTCCTCTAATTTCTTTATTTCACATATGCCTGGAACACGTAAAAGCACTTTTGCAAAGAAGCGTCGTGCAAAACGACTGAAAGTCTGTCATCGATATGCTAGATGGACTTGTAATACACAATGTCGTTCTTTAGGAATGGTATCTATAAACCGTGAAGACAAAATACAATTCATTAAGGATGGCCTGAGCAAGGAGTCTTTAGATAATCTTCTATTGACTTTTGAGACGCATCCTAGTGGAGATGTGCATCGTGTAATTCATGATTTATGGCCATTATTTCATAAAGAACATGATCGACTTAGTCTTGGGAATCTGACTAAAAAAGACCCTGTCATCTAGTTTTTAAGAAAACTGGATGGGAAGCCTATCCCCGACCCATAGAGGGCGTTTAAGCCGTTCTTGGACGTAAAACCAAGGAAAGATGTGAGCCACAATCACAACTACCTGTACATACACATGCTTTCTCAAAAAGTAAATAAATAAATAAATAAAAAGAGAGAGAGAGAATGTGAGACTCCAGTTGGCCTACATATAGGTGTTATGATTGCCTTTCTAATTTCTCATCTATAAAACCCTTTCTTCCTTCCTTTCATTTCTACTCAACCCATACATTCAACAAATACAGAAGTGTGTAGAAATGCCAAGTTCCTCAAGTCATCAAATAAGAAATATTTGTGTTTTCGGTGGATCTAGTCCTGGGAAAGAAAAGGAGTTTTTAGAATCAGCAAATCATCTTGGTCAGGTGCTAGCTGAGAGAAAGATTCATTTAGTGTATGGGAGAGGCAGTCTTGGGTTAATGGGAGGTGTGTTAATAGCTGCATTTTTAGGAGGAAGTCAAGTTTTGGGAGTCGTCCCTGAAGCTTTAGTACAAGGAGACATCATTGGAAAAACAATTGGAGAGGAATTCAGGTCTCCACAATGTCGGCTCGAATGAATGCAATGTTTAACCATGCTGATGCCTTCATTGCTTTACCAGGTGGTCTAGGCACATTGGAAGAGATCTTTCATATTTCCTCTTGGGCTCAATTGCACATTCACTATAAACCCATAGGTTTGTTAAATGTTAATGGTTATTATGATAAATTGTTGTCTTTTCTTGATAATGCTCTGGAACAGGAATTTCTAACATCTTCTGCACGACAAATCATAATCTCTGCTGCTACTGCTGAACAATTGATTGACCAACTACAATATTTCATTCCTGTGATTGATCCTTCTATGAGTCGCATAAATTGGTCATCTACGGGAAGCCATAAAAAGCTTAGATTGGATTTGAGCCTTCATTTGTGAATTTTTGTGTCTTTTGGTTTTATTATTGTGTTTTGTTATTTCTTATTTTTGTTTCAGTGTGTTTCAGGTGACTCTTGAGACACATCTTAGTAACCATTCTTAACAGGTCTATTATAATACTTCCTGAAATATTTAGATTTACAAACTCTCGCACTGTTATCACTTAATTCTGCTCACATACTTATTTAACATGTATTCTTAAACCTTAATTTACACACACACACTTTAACATATGATTGTGGGTTACATATTGGATTATTACATTATTTATGTTCTTTTGTTAAAGGTAACAACTAAGGGAAAGGGATTATATATAATTAAAAAGCAAAAACATGAAAAAAAAGAGAAAAAAAATAAAAAAAATGATGATAATAAAAATATAGATAAGTTTGGTTTCGTAGCCTCCCTAACGTAAGCAATTAAGCCCGAAGGGGTGTTTTAACACCTAATACCCTAAAGTCAACTGACTTGGGAGCTATTGGCCCAACGCTTATTACATGGGTTGAGGAGAAAAGCTTAAGGGAATCAAACATTGCACTATCTACATATCAGTATCTGCGACCCGAGTTACTAAGCTCGTAAGGGTGTCTTAACACCTAATGCCCTAAGACCAACTGGTCTGGGAGTCATTAGCTGAAAGCTCGTTACATGAGTTAAAGATACATGATGTTTTTAAATTATATGTATATAGATTTTTTTAAAAAAAAAAGAAAAAAAAGACAAAAATAATAATCCCAACCCAAGGAAGTTAACCTTAAACATTAGAACAAAAATTTTGTTTTCTTCCAAGAAAAGCCCCATAATTATGTGTTGATACATTGAGCACAAAAGAAAGGTTTATTAATATCTTGTTAAGAGGTATTGAGCAGATATATAAATTTAATGAGAGTTTGTTTATCTGGATAGATTAATGGAAGTTAAATGATGAATACCTTGCTTTGTGAAATTTGCAAATTGTTTTAACGCTTTGATTACTAGGGACTAGTAATAAGCTAGTTGGGGGGTGTGATTAGTACTTAAAAGTATATTTTTATCATGGTTTTATATCATCATTTTGCACTTGAAGTATCAATAACTCCTTAACTAAAGCATGTTTTATAATAATATATCTAATAATATAAGATACCTTTAATTTATGGTAAATGTTTATTTTAAATGCAGGCCTATCACATAAATGAAAATATTGATTGATGACTTTAAGAACTTAAATTGCAAAGGCAAAAAGATGGTCAAACTTAGAAAAGAGATGTCGGTGCAATCCAAACCGGAACACTATTCAGTAATTGGGTTATATCTGGAGCTACAAATCTCATATTTAGGTTCAATTTATATGGATGGAAAGGTAAGACATAGGCCTACAACTTTCATATGGAGCTGAAGATCTAAAAAGGCCATTTGCAAGTCCAAATTGTAGCAATAACAAAGAAGCCCGAATCTGTCTTCCAGCCCGAGCACTATTTGGTATTTTGGCCATATCTGGAGTTCTAAAAGTCCAAATGAGCTGAATTTTATTACACAAGAAAGCTGAGACAATTGACTACAACTTTTATGTTTACACCTGGCTCCAAGTTTGACGTTATCAATGACGTTTTGGGCAGACAAGAGAAGATAAGGATTGTCACCAAGTCAAAAGTTGGCCACCCACTTATCAATTAGTCATCAAATCAATAGTTCCCAATTTTAGCCTATAAAAGGAGGTATTTGCCATGCATTTAGACATCTTGGTGTTTAGATCAAGATCATGCTCTTCCTTTCTCTCTTTGTATTTTTTGTAATGTTTATGCTTTGCTTTCATTAAGATTAAGTTTATGCTTTTCATTTCCTTTCCTTTCCTTAGTTAGCTTTTATGTTCTTATTTTGTTTATCTATTTTGCTTTCTTTCATTATGTCTAGCTAAGTTAATTATGTCAAGGTAAAAAGCTTACACTAATGGTGTAAGAATAAGTATAATGTAAACTTAATATGGACTTTAATGTTTGATACTAACATGTTTTATATTTGTTATCTTGTTCACTCTTTAATACTTTACTTGTTAAATGACTAATCTTGATTTATGTTGTATAACACTTGGTACAACAAATGCTTGACACTTTCATAGCCCATAATGTATGGTATAACTGACACCTGAGCTATGAAAGGAACTTGATTTGTTGTTAACATAAGTTATAATCATGAATGCTTGACGAGATTTACAAGTATTAGCATTAATGGAATAAGATGACTAATGTAATCATGTTAACAATATATAATGTGATTGGAACCTCCTTTGTGTGTGGTTTCCAATTGAATAATAAGAGTTTATACTATACTTGTTTGACATACCATTAGTGGAACCTCTAACCTTGACATTTGTTATTATTATTGTTTAATCCTTACATTAATTTTCCATCTCCAAGTTCTCAACATCTTCTTTTTCTTCTCTTTCTTTATTATTATTATTATTATTATTATTACTATTATTACTACTACTACTACTACTACTACTACTACTATTATTATTATTATAGTTGTTATTATTGTTATTGTTGTTGTTGTTATTGCTATTATTGTTGCTTATAATTTTTGTCTATAATTTGTACAATTAACCTCCCTGTGGTTCGACCTCGGTCTTGCCGGGTTATTTATTACTTCGACACTCCTGCACTTGGGAGAAGACATCAACCTTTTAGTCGTGTCACTTTTCTCCTTAATCCATATAACAAGCGTTGAGCCAATAACTCTTAAGTCAGTTGACTTTAAGGTATTTGATGTTAAGACACCCTTTTGGGCTTAATTGCTTAGGTTAGAGAGGCTACGAAACCAAACTTATCTATATTTTTATTAGTATCTTTTTTTTGTTTTTTTTAAAATTATATACTATCCTTTTTCTTAGTTGTTATCTTTAACAGAAGAACATAAATAATGTAATAATCCAATATGTAACCCAAAATCATATGTTAAAGCGTGCGTGTGAAAATTAAGGTTTAGGAATACATGTTAAATGAGTATAGGTGATAATAATGCGAGAGTTTGTAAACCTAAATATTTCAAGAAGTATTATGATAAACCTTATTAAGAATGACTACTAAGATATGTCTTGGGAGTCATTTTAACAAAAGAACTCCTTTACTCTGCCATCCTAATAACAAAAATTTTGCACATGCTTTATGAAATGAAAAACATAGTTAGTTTTTTTTTTTTGTCAACTACTACCCTTTACCCCAACCAAAACGAGACATTGTCCTCAATATCCTAAAGTAAAAAGATAGAGTATAGAAGACATCACCTGAAATAACAAACATTGACAAACCTGAAACATAATTAAACAAATATAAAAAACAACAAAACACAAATAAGATGCAATTAATAAAACCAAAAAACACAAGTTTTTACAAATTAAGACTTAAATCGCAGTTGTGATTGTGGCTTATATCTTCTCTTGGTTTTACCTTCAAGAATGACTTAAACACCCTCTATGAGTTGAGGATAGGCTTCCCATCTAATTTTCTAAAAGATTGGCGAACAAGGTCTTTTTTAGTCAAATTCCCAAGACTATATCAAGCATCTTCTTTATGAAAATGGGTTCATAAATCATGAAATGCACAATGCACATCTTCATTATGATGAGATTTAAGAGTCAATAGAAGATTATCTAAAGACTCTCTGCGTTTTGATAATTTTCACAGGTTTTACGAAATGTATATGAATCCTTGAACATGGTAGGCCAATAGAAGCTATTTTGTAAGATTTCTATAGTCCTTTTTTTTTTTATGAGAAATAATCCTCACGTGCCTTAGAGTGACAAAATTTAATGACATTACTTACCTTATTGTCAGGAATGTATCTTTAAAATATTTGATCAAGACAATAATTGAATAAGTAAAGGTTATTCCAATAAAAATTTTACACCTTGCTAAAAAAATTTCTTTTATCTTCGGTACTTTATTAAGCTGGCAAAAATACTGAAGTAAGAAAATTGATATTTTTAGCAAACCAAGGCATTAAACTAAGAGAAAATATAGATTCATCAGGAAAGTAATCATCGATTGGTATGATGTTGGGTGTCGAATCTGTTGTTCCAGTTTAGACTGTATCATATAAAGTGGACCTAAATCCAAGATCTACAACTCTAGATATGACCTAATTACCGAACAATGTTCTGGTTTGGACTGCACCAACATCTCTTTTCTAAATTTGACCATCTCTTTATCCTTTCAATTTCAGTTTTTAAATTCATTGATCAATCCTTTCATTTAGGTGATAGGCCTGCATTTAAAATTAATATTTACCATAAACTGAAGGTATCTTAAATTATTTGATATTCCAAGTGCAAAATGATGATATAAAACCTTAATAAAAATACACCTTTAAGTATTAATCAGTAATAGTAATAGTAATGGTAGTAGTAGTAGTTGTTGTAATAGTAGTAGTAATTATTATAATAATACGAATAGAAAAAAAGAAAAAGAAGAAGTTGATAAGAACTTTGAGATAAAAGATTAACGTAAAGATTAAACAATGATAATAATAAATATCAAGGTTAGAAGATCCACTAATGGTATGTCAAACAAGTATAGTATAAACTCCTATTATTCAATTGAAAATCACACAAAAAGAGGTTCCAATCAGATTTTAAATTGTTAGCATGATTACATTAGTTATCTTATTCGATTAATGCTAATGCTTGTAAATCTTGTCAGACATTCATGATTATAACTTATATTAACAACAAATCAAGTTCCTTTCATAGTTAAGGTGTCGGTTATACCATACAGTATGGGCTATGAAAGTACCAACTATTTGTTGTACTAAGTGTTATACAACATAAATCTAGATTAGTCATTAAACAAAATATTAAAGGGTGAATAAGATAACAAATACAAAACATGTTAGTATCAACATTAAGGTCCATATTGAGTTTACACTATACTTATTCTTACACCATTAGTGTAACCTTTTCACCTTGACACAATAAACTTAACTAAATATAATAAAAGAAAGAAAAATAAATAAATAACATAAGAATATAAATAAGATAAAAGTTAACTAAGTAAAGGAAAGAAAATGAATGGCATAAACTTGATATTAATGAAAGCAAAACTTAAACAATACAAAGATATAAAGAGAGAAAGAAAGAGCATGATCTTGATCTGGACAATAAGATGCCTAAATGCATGGCACATGCCTTCTTTTATAGGCCAAAATTGGAAGCATTGATTTGATGACTAATTAATGAGTGGGTGACCAACTCTTGACTTGGTGACAATCCTTATCTTCTCTTGTCTACCCAAAACATCATTGATAACGTCAAAATTAGAACCACTTGAAAACATGAAAGTTGTAGAAAATTGTCTCAGCTTTTCAAGAAAAATAATGGAGGTCATTTAGGCTTCTAGAACTCTAGATATGGGTCAAATACTAAATAATGTTCAAGCTGTAGGACAGATTCACACTTCTTTATTGTTGCTGTAATTTGTAATTGAAAATGATCTTTTTAAATCTTAGACTCCATGAAAGTTATAGGCCTATATGTTACCTTTCTATCTATATAAAGGAGACCTAAATACGAGATCTACAGCTTTAGATGTGACCCAATTATCGAACAGTGTTCCGATTTGGACTACACCAGCATTTCTTTTCTAAGTTTGGCCATCTCTTTGTCCTTTCAATTTCAGTTCTTAAACTCATCAATTAATCCTTTTATTTATGTGATAGGCCTGCATTTAAAATGAATATTTACCATAAATTAAATGTATATTATATTAACAGATATGTTATTATAAAATATGCTTTAGTTAAGAAATTATTGATACTTCAAGTGCAAAATGATGATATAAAATCTTGATAAAAATATATTTTTATGTACTAATCATTGATATTAACAAATGACTATTGGAAGTGATATGTCTATATATGGCAAGGCTTTCTACACTTGGACTTCTCCATAATAGAGACTATCAAACAGTATGACTTCATAAATTATAAATTCATTCAATTTTCTTCATTGTGCTAACACTAGTATGTTAATGTTATTGCTTTCCTTTATTCAATAAATTCTTAGGCAATAATAACATTTCTTTCAATGTACATTTTAGAGTGCCATAATGGTAATTAAAATGCCCAACAATTTCATGAATAAGAGTAGTTAGAGTGCCATAATGGTAATTAAAATGCCCAACAATTTCATCCATTTATTTGGAAATGTAGATTAGCTCTATATGGTACATTAATGGAAAAAAAAAAAACAAATGAACTATATTATCCACTAGTGATGGCCCAAATGTTTTATAGGCATCCATTTTCAACATGAATATATACCTTCAAATATCAGAAAAATAAGAAAGAAGCTAACTATTCAAATTTATATAGTGAAAAGAATGTTTATAAAGGTCAACATAAAAGCCACGATTTTCTACCCCTTCACTCTCCTAATGAACACCATAAAATAAACATTTATAAACTAGTGAAAGCAATTTTGTTTATAATGAATTGCATAACATTGAAAGCAATGGGCTGCAACTAATAATTAATAAAATACAACTTACATTTTACAGATGTAGAAATATCAATAATGCAACAACACTACCAATAATGCAACAACATTACCAATTACAAACAACCATACTTGATTGCTCAGCTATAACATTTGGTTTCTTTTTGGAAAGTGACAATATGAAAGTGAAAACCTTCCCATACTTGCTGCTATTTATATAAAAATACACAGGAATGAAAGTAATATTCCAAAATAGCAACCTAACTTTTAATAGCTACCATTTAACAGCAACTTACCTAACATTTAAATGTGGGGTACACTAACTAAAAATTTTGATTTTACCAACCTAACCCTACCATTTAATGTCAAGAATCCATACATTTAAATTGTAATAACAACAAACATCAATATGGGTTTCCATGTACTAACCAACCATTCAAGATCAAGGAACCCTACTGAAAATTTTGATTTTAACAACCTAAACCTAACATTCAAAGTTAAGTATCCACACATGAAAGTCAATAATTAAAAACATGAAATTCCAACCCAACAACAATATTCAGTTATACATATGTCAAAACATACATGGTAATGGTGTTCCAAGTACTTGGTTACAGAAATACACAAATTTATAGGTAGAGAGTTCAATTTCTAGCAACAATGGCAGCATAGGAAGCTTGAAAAAACAGTGGAAGAGATTTTAGATAACTGAAAATGTTACTAGATTATAGAATTCAACATAAATGAAAAGACATGAATAGGTTAAAAAGTTCAAACCTAACCTTATCCATCTAAGTTGTTATTTGTTGGTCAAACATTATTTTTAGCCATGATATTTTTCTATCAATACAACTTATTGTAGCCCTCATCTCCCTTTTGCTCCTCACATAAAAGAATTGAGTTGTAAAGGTATGCAATGCACCACGAAAGGTAACTCTATCAATAGAATGCAGTTTTGTCATTACCTCTTTAATGGTACAATTTTTTTTTATCTCTATAAGGTGAAGTGATCTCTCTCGGCATGGAGATAGTTTAAAAAAGTTGATCCAGACGTGCAAATAATTGTGCTTCCCATTTTAGTTCCCTTTTTATTTTTTCAGCAATGAGGTGTAGTATGATGTACACTATTTTTCTTTGCACTGCTTGGGTTGCTGCTAATGTTTGTCACATTGCTTCCACCAACCATATTGCTAACATCATGTATGAAATCAGGGATTGCATCCTCTTCAAAGTCACCACTTCCTTCTTCCATATTAGTTTCCTTATTGGTTGTGTTTCTCATTCTAGCAGCAACCCCATCATCTTTATTTGATAAGAGTCCTTATAAGGGAATCTAAGTGACATGACTAAAAGATTAATATCTTTTTCCTAGTGTAAAAGTATCGAAGTAATAAATAACCTGGCAAGACTAGGGTCTTACAACATGGGGTTAGCTACATAAATTATAAACAACAACAATAACAATAAGAATAATAATAAGAAAAAGTTAAAAAGGACTTTGGGATTATAAGATTAATGTGAGGATTAAATAATGATAAAAAAATATCAAGGTTAGAGGATCCACTATTGGTATTTCAAAAAAGTATAGTATAAACTATTTTTATTACTCAACTGAAAACCACACATAAAGGACGTTCCAATCGGATTATAAATTGTTAACATGATTACATTAGTGATCTTATTTGAATAATTCTAATACTTGTAAATGTTGTTAAGTATTTATGATTATAACTTATGTTAAAAACAAATCAAATTCCTTTCATAGCACAAGTGTCGGTTATACTATACGGTTGGGTTATGAAAGTGCCAAGTATTTGTTGTACTAGGTGTTATACAATACAAATCTAGATTAACCATTTAATAAGCAAAGTATTAAAAGTGAACAGGATAACAAATACAAAACATGATAGTATTAAACATTAAGGTCCATGTTAAGTTTATACTATACTTATTCTTATACCATTAGTGTAACCTTTTCACCTTGACATAATAAACTTAACTAAACATAATAAAAGAGAGAAACATAAATAAATAAAATGAACATAAATAAGATAAAAGTTAACTAAGTAAAGAAAATGGAATGAGAAGCATAAATAAGAGATTAAAATAAGCAAAATTTAAGCATTACAATAAAGAGAGAGTAAGAACATGATCTTGATTTAAGAACCAAGATGCCTAAATGCATGGCAATTGTCTCCTTTTATAGGCTAAAATTGGAAACGATTGATTTTTTGACTAATTGTTGAGTGGTTGACCATATCTTCACTTGATGATGATCTTTATCTTCTTGTCTAAGCAAAACATCATTGCTAATATCAAGATTTGAATAAACTTAATCATAAAAGTTCTAGGAAACTGTCTTAGCTTTCCAACAAAAAAAATTGAGGTCATTTAGACTTTTAAAACTTAAGATATGGGCTGAACATTGAATAGTATCTGGGCTACATGACAGATTTAGACTTTTCTATTATTGCTAAAATTTGAACTTCTAAATAATAGAATTGAGTCTTACATTTTTATGAATGTTTTAGGTATATGTCTTAGCTTTCCCTCTATATAAAGCAAACCCAAATCTAAGTTCTATAGCTCCAAATATGACCCAATGATTGAACAATGTTCTAGTTTGGACTGAATCAACATCTCTTTTCTAAATTTATTTTATCCTCTCTTTGTTTTCTCAATTTCAATAGTTAAATTCATCAATCAATCATTTGATTTATATAATAGGCCTGTATTTAAGATGAATATTTACCATAAATTAAAAGTATCTTATAGTATCATATTTATTATTATAAAACATGCTTTAATTAAGGAGTTATTGATACTTTAAGTGCAAAATATTGGTATAAAACCTTGATAAAAATACACTTTTAAGTATTGATCACACCCTCAAACTAGCTTATTAGTAGTTCCTAATAATCAAAGCATTAAAATAGAAAAACCAATTTGCAAGTTCCACAAAGCAAGACATTCATCAATCAACTTTCATTAATCAATTCAAGTAAACCAACTCTTATTAAATTTAAATATCTACTCAATACCTCTTTACTAAGATGTTAATAAACCTTTTTTTTTTGTTCAACATATCAACACATAGTTATGGGGCTTTACTTGAAGGAAAATAGAATTTTGTTTTAATGTTTAATGTTAACTTTTTTAGGTTAGGATTATTATCTTTTTTTTTTCTTTTTTAATATATACATATAATAAACTTTCGACTAATAACTCCCAAACTAGTTGTTCTTTGGGTATTAGGTATTGAAACACCGCTATGAGCTTAGTAACTTAGGTTGCAGATACTAATCTGTAGATAGTATAGTGTTTAATTCCCTTAAACTTTTCTCCTTAACCCATGTAACTAGCACTGAGCTAATAGCTCCCAAGTCAGTTGACTTTAGGGTATTAGGTGTCTGAACACCCCTTCGAGCTTAATTGCTTAGATTAGGTAAGCTACAAAACCAAACTTCTTTTTATTTTTATTTATTTATTTACATTTATTATCATTTTTTATTTTTTTAAAAAATTATATATTATCCTTTTTTTTTAGTTGTTACCTTTAACAAAAGAACATAAATAATCTAATAATCTAATAAGCAACCCACAATCATATGTTAAAGTGTATGAGTGTGAAAATAAAGTTTTATGAATACTTGTTTAATAAGTATATGAGTAGAATCAATTGATAATTGATTAGTACTTAAAAGTATATTTTTATCAAGGTTTTATACCATCATTTTGCACTTGAAGTATCAATAACTCCTTAACTAAAGGATGTTTTATAATAAAAAGTCTAATATTATAAAATACCTTTACTTTATGGTAAATTTTCATCTTAAATGTAGGCATATCACATAAATTTACTTTATGGTAAATTTTCATCTTAAATGTAGGCATCTCACATAAATGAAAAGATTGATTGATGAGTTAAAGTATTGAAATTAAAAGGATAAAGAGAGGGTCAAACTTAGACAAGAGATGCGAGTTTAACCCAAACTGGAACATTGGTCGGTCATTAGGTTATATCTGGAGATATAAATCTTGGATTTAAGTTTGTTCTATATGAATGGAAAGTTAAGATATAAACCTAAAACATTCATAGGAAGGCAAGACTCAATTCTTCTATTTAGAAGTCCAAATCTTAGCAACAATGGAGAAGTTTGAATCTGTTATGTAGCCTAGATATTGTTCAATGTTTAGCCCATATCTCGAGTTTTAGAAGTCCAAATGACTTCAAATATATTTTTGTTGGAAAGTTGAGATAATTTCTTAGAACTTTTATTATTCAACTTTGACAAAATTATAATGTTAGCAATGATGTTTTTTCACATAAGAAGATAAGGACTGTTAGCAAGTTAAGATGTGGTCACTGATTAGTACTTAAAAGTGCATTTTTATCATGGTTTTATATCATCATTTTGCACTTGAAGTATCAATAACTCCTTAACTAAAGCATGTTTTATAATAATATATCTAATAATATAAGATACCTTTAATTTGTGGTAAATATTCATTTTAAATGCAGGCCTATCACATAAATGAAAGGATTGATTGATGACTTTAAGAACTTAAATTGCAAGGATAAAGAGATGACCAAACTTAGAAAAGACATGTCGGTGCAATCCAAACCAGAACACTGTTCAGTAATTGGGTCATATCTGAAGCTATAGATCTCAGATTTAGGTTCAATTTATATGGATGGAAAGGTAAGAAATAGGCCTACAACTTTTATATGGAACCTAAGATCTAAAAAGGCCATTTTCAAGTCCAAATTGTAGCAACAACAAAGAAGCCTGAATCTGTCTTCCAGCCTAAGTACTGTTCAGTATTTTGGCCATATCTGGAGTTCTAAAAGTCCAAATGAGATGAATTGTTTACACAAGAAATCTGAGACAATTGCCTACAACTTTCATGTTTTTGAGTGGCTCCAATTTTGACGTTATCAATGACGGTTTGGGCAGACAAGAGAAGATAAGGATTGTCACCAAGTCAAGAGTTGGCCACTCACTTATCAATTAGTCATCAAATCAATAGTTCCCAATTTTAGCCTTTAAAAGGAGGCATTTGTCATGTATTTAGGCATCTTGGTGTCCAGATCAAGATCATACTCTTCCTTTCTCTCTTTGTATTTTTTGTAATGTTTATGCTTTACTTTCATTAATATCAAGTTTACGCCTTTCATTTCCTTCTCTTTACTTAGTTAACTTTTATGTTCTTATTTTGTTTATCTATTTTGCTTTCTTTCATTATGCCTAGGTAAGTTAATTATGTCAAGGTGAAAAGGTTACACTAATGGTGTAAGAATAAGTATAATGTAAATTTAATATGGACTTTAATGTTTGATACTAACATGTTTTATATTTGTTATCTTGTTCACTCTTTAATACTTTGCTTGTTAAATATCTAATCTTGATTTATATTGTATAACACTTGGTACAACAAATGCTTGGCACTTTCATAGCCCATAATGTATGGTATAACCGACACCTGAGCTATGAAAGGAACTTGATTTGTTGTTAACATAAGTTATAATCATGAATGCTTGACGAGATTTACAAGTATTAGCATTAATTGAATAAGATGACTAATGTAATCATGTTAACAATATAATCTGATTGGAACCTCCTTTGTGTGTGGTTTCCAATTGAATAATAAGAGTTTATACTATACTTGTTTGACATATTATTAGTGGAACCTCTAACCTTGACATTTGTTATTATCATTGTTTAATCCTTACATTAATATTCCATCTCAAAGTTCTCATCTTCTTCTCCATTTCTTTCTTCTTCTTCTTCATTATTATTATTATTATTATTAGTATTGCTACTACTATTACTACTACTAGTAGTAGTATTATTGTTGTTGTTGTTATTGCTATTATTGTTGTTGTTGTTGTTGTTGTTGTTGTTGTTGTTATTGTTGTTTATAATTGTTGTTGATAATTTGTATAATTAACCTCCCTGTGGTTCGACCCCGGTCTTGCCGGATTATTTATTACTTCGACACTCCTGTACTTGGGAGAAGACATCAACCTTTTAGTCGTGTCAGTCACCCACTCAATAATTAGTCAACAAATCAATAGTTCCTAATTTTGGCCTATAAAAGGAGGCATTTGCTTGCTATGCATTTAGACATCTTGGTTTTCAGATCAAGATCATATTCTTGCTCTCTCTTTATTGTAATGCTTAAGTTTTGCTTATATTAATCTCTTGTTTATGCTTTCCATTTCTTTTCCTTTACTTAGTTAACTTATATCTTATTTATGTTCTTATCTTGTTTGTTTATGTTTCTCTCTTTCATTATGTTTAACTAAGTTTATCATATCATGGTGAAAAAGTTACACTAATGATGTAAGAATAAGTATAGTATAAACTCTATATAAACCTTAATGTTTGATACTAACATGATTTATTTTCTTATCGTCTTCACTTTTAATACTTGTTAAATGGTTAATCTAGATTTATATTGTATAACCCTTGGTGTACTTGACACTTTCATAGCTCAAACTGTATGGTATAACTAACACCTGTGAAATGAAAGAAACTTGATTTGTTGTTAACATAAGTTATAATCATGAATGCCTAACAATATTTACATGCATTAACATTATTTGAATAAGATAACTAATGTAATCATGTTAATAATTTATAATCCGATTGGAACCTCCTTTGTGTATGGTTTTAAGCTACGTAATAAGAGTTTATACTATACTTATTTGAAATACCATTAATAGATCCTCTAACCTTGATAATTGTTTTTATCATTATTTAATCCTTTTATTAATATCACATTTCAAAACTCTCTTTATTATTGTTGTTGTTGTTGTTGTTTTTGTTGTATTATTGTTATTTATAATTGTTATAGATAACTTTTATGTGGTTCGACCCCAGTCTTGCCAAGTTATTTATTACTTTGTCACTCTTGCACTTGAGAGAAGACATTAATTATTTGTTTGTGTCAAGTTTTTGGTGCCATTGCTGAGGAGGTGAATTCTTGTACAATTATAATTTTTACTTTATTTTCTTTTTTCTTTTTTCTTATATCTAAATTTATTTCCTTTTGTTTTGTTTTCTTCTTCCTTTTATTCTCTTCCTACACGTGAAGGAGAGTTTGGTCACGTACATTAAGTGGTAGACTTTGTAGGGTATCCTTATCACTTTCAGAAAATATGGTTGAAGAAGATAACCAATTATTTCATAATGAGAATAATAAAAATAACCATGTCAAAACACTTAGAGACCACATGAATTCTACAAGAACAAGTGCACCTTCATGTTTAGTTTTCTCTCCTAATGCATCTCATTTTAATTTTAAGTCAGACATTATTCAACTTTTACCTTCTTTTCATGACTTAGATTTAGAAAATCTATACTTGCATTTAAGAAAATTTTAGGAGGTTTGTAACACATATAATGACTTCAATTGTAGTATGAACACAGTCAAATTAAAGCTTTTTTTTTCTTTTTTTATTAAAAAATAAAGCTAAAACATGACTACAAAATTTAAGACCATGATCCATTCTTGATTGGGATGAAATGTAATAATAATGTTTTTTCATCTTATAGAACAAACTCTTTCAAAAGACAAATCATCACTTTCACTCAAAAACCAGGAGAAACATTTTATCAATATTGGGATAAGTATCAAGACTTGCTTAACACTTGCCCTCATCATGGTTTTGAAACATGGAGATTGGTTTCATATTTTTATGAAGGGTTAACACCTAGAGATACACAAATGGTTGAATTGATGTGCAATGAAATTTTTAAAGATAAAAACCCCAATGAAGCAATGGAGTACCTAGATTTGCTAGTTGAAAATGCACAAAATTGTAACACTATATGCATTTATAAGGTACCAAGTAAAACTCAACCTCATACATCTAGTGGAGGTATATACAACCTTAAGGAAGATCAGGACTTTCAAGCCAAGTTTACATCTTTAGCTAGAAAAGTAGAGGCATTAGAATTGAAAAAGAATTGTCAAGTAAAATTTGTTCAAGAAATTATATGTGAAATTTATGAAACCAATGAACATTCAATCAATGACTATCCAACTTTGCCTTATTTTAAGAAATGTCTCTATGAGCAACCCATGTTATAAGTAGTTTTCAAAGGCCCAATCACAATCCATACTCGCAAACATACAACTCTGGTTGGAGAAATCACCCAAATTTCAGTTAGAAGAGTGATAATAATAAAGCACAAACTTTATAGCCACCGTTTCAAGCACACCATAATTTTTAAATTCTCATGAATATACACCCCCTTATGATAATTGATATCTGTTTATATATTTGTTTGATTTCTTGTTCATTCTTTTTACATCTTTTTTCCATTTCGCATCTAAAAAATGGACATCATTTTTGAAAAATTAAAAAGGTATTTTCCCATTATGCCTCAAAATGCAATTACAAAAATTTACGAGTTAGGTGTACAAGATTGAGGTTGTTAATAAATCATGAAATTCCTAAAGATATTCGCTAGATTATTAAAGCAAATGTTTGAGTATCAGGTGAGTCTTCTAATTTTTTTATTTCATACATGTCTTTGACAGGTAAGATCACTTTTACAAAGAGATGTTGTGTAAAACGACACAAAGTCTGTCATTAATGTGCTAGATGGACTTGTAATGCACAATGTCGTTATTTAGGAATGATATTTATAAACCGCAAAGATAAAATACAATTAATTAAGGATGACCTAAGTAAAGAGTCTTTAGATAATCTTTTATTAACTTTTGAGATGCATCCTAATAGAGATGTGCATCATGTAATTCATGATTTGTGACCCTATTTTCATAAAGAACATGATCGACTTAGTTTTGAAAATTTGACAACAAAAGACCATGTTTGCCAGTTTTTTAAAAAATTAGATAGGAAGTCTATCCTCGACCCATATAGGGCATTTAAGTTGTTCTTGGACGTAAAACCAAGGGAAGATATGAGCCACAATCACAACTACGATTTAAGTCTTAGTTTGTAATAATTTATGTCTTTTGGTTTTATTAATAGCATAATATTTTTCTATTTTGTTATCCCTTATATTTGTTTAAGTATGTTTTAGGATTGTCAATGTTTATTGCTTCAGGTGATGACTTCTATATTTTATCTTTATACCTTAGAACATTGAGAACAATGACTAGTTTTGGTTGGGAGGAAAGGGTGGTAGTTGCTATTAAAAAAAATTTAACTAACTATGTTTTCTATTTCATAAACTATTTGCAAAATTGTTGTTATTAGGATGACAGTAAAGGAGTTCTTTTGTTAAAGTAACTCTTGAGATGCATCTTAGTAAACATTTTTAACAAGGTTTATCAGAATACTTCTTGAAATATTTAGGTTTACAAACTTTCGCATTGTTATGACTTAATTTTGCTTATATACTCATTTAACTAGTATTCTTAAACTTTTATTTTCACACATACACTTTAACATATGATTGTGAGTTGCACATTGGATTATTACATTATTTATGTTATTTAGTTAAAGGTAACAACTAAGGGAAAGGGATAGTATATAATTTGTAAAAAAAAAAAACAAAGTCTAATGTTAACAATGATGTTTTTTTTTCTAGATAAGAAGATAAGGATTGTCACCAAGTCAAGATGTGGTCACCCACTCAACATTTAGTCAACAAATCAATAGTTTCTAATTTTGGCCTATAAAAGGAGGCATTTGTTATGCATTTAGGCATCTTGGTTTTCATATCAAGATCATGTTCTTGCTCTCTTTTTATTGTGATGCTTAAGTTTTTCTTATATTAATCTCTTGTTTATGCTTTTTATTTCCTTTCCTTTACTTAGTTAACTTATATTTTATTTATGTTCTTATCTTGTTTATTTATGTTTCTCTGTTTTATTATGTTTAGCTAAGTTTATTATTATGTCAAGGTGAAAGTATTACATTAATGGTGTAAGAATAAGTATAGTATAAATTCAACATAGATCTTAAAATTTGATACTAACATATTTTATATCTGTTATCTTGTTCACTTTCAATACTTTGCATTAATCTAGATTTATATTGTATAATCCTTGGTACAACAAATACTTGACACTTTCATAGCTCAAACCGTATAGTATAACAAACACATGTGCTATGAAAAGAACTTGATTTGTTATTAACATAAGTTAAAATCATGAATGCCTGATAACATTTACAAGTATTAGCATTATTCAAATAAGATAACTAATGTAATCATGTTAACAATTTATAATTTGATTAAAACCTCCTTTGTGTGTGATTTTGAGCTAAATAATAAGAGTTTATGCTATACTTGTTTGAAATACAATTAGTGAATCCTCTAACCTTGATAATTATTTTTATCATTGTTTAATCCTTATATCAATATCATATCTCAAAGCTCTCTTTATTACTATTATTATTACTATTACTATTATTATTGTTGTATTTTTTTATATAATTTAAATAGGTAACCTCCCTATGATTTAACCCCGGTCTTGTCGGGTTATTTATTACTTCGATACTCCTACACTTGGGAGAAGACATCAATCTTTTGATTGTGTCAATAATAATGCAAGTTTGTAGACCTAAATATTTCAAGAGAAGTATGTGATAGACCTTGATATGAATATTACAAATAACCATTGAAAAATGTTTACCAAGATGCATCTTACGAGTCAATAAAATTCCTCCTTACTCTGTCATCTTAGTAATAATAGTTTTGAAAATGGTTTATCAAATAGAAAACACAGTTAGTATTTTTTTTAATTTTCCCAACCAAAATGAGACATTGTTCTCAATGTCCTAAGGTAGAAAGATAGAGTATAGAAGACATCACCTAAAACAATGAATACTGACAGACCTGAAACACACTTAAACAAATATAAAAAATAATAAAACAAAATAATATGTTATTAATAAAACTAAAAGACACAAGGTTTCACAAACAACGGCTTAAACCTAATTTAAGCTTTTTACAGCTTTTCATAGTTAACCAATTTATACGACTCATAGTGAGATTAATTATAGGGATGAAAGATTGTCATGCTAAAGATGTGAGAAATTTCTATTCCACAGCATGATCAAGAAAAGACAACAATTATCATAAAAACCATTAACATTTATCAAACCTATAAGTTTATGGTGAATATAAAGTTGGGCCCAAGAAAAAATATGAAAGATCTTTTTCAATGTGTTTAAACATTATATTCATTCGATCAGGCATTATAGAGACCTATAGTTCCTCTTCAATTGTTTTTTCAATAATGTCCCCTTTTACTAAAGCCTTAGGGAGGATGGTTAATACTTAAAAGTGCATTTTTATCATCATTTTACACTTAAAGTATCAATAACTCCTTAACTAAAGCATGTTTTATAATAAGATATCTAATAATATAAGATACCTTTAATTTGTGGTAAATATTCATTTTAAATGCAGGCCTATCACATAAATGAAAGGACTGATTGATGAATTTAAGAATTGAAATTGAAAGGATAAAGAGATGGCCAAACTTAGAAAAAAGATGTCGGTGCAATCCAAACCAGAACACTGTTCGGTAATTGGGTTATATTTGGAGTTATAGATCTCAAATTTAGGTCTACTTTATATGGATGAAAAGGTAAGACATAGGCCTACAACTTTCATACCCAAGATCTAAAAAGGCCATTTTCAAGTCTAAATTGTTGCAACAACAAAGAAGCCCGAATCTGTCTTCCAGCCTGAGCATTGTTCGGTATTTTGTCCATATATACAGTTTTAGAAGTTCAAATAAATTGAATTGTTTACACAAGAAAGCTGAGACAATTGCTTATAACTTTCATGTTTTTGAGTGGCTCTAATTTTAACGTTATCAATGATGTTTTGGGTAGACAAGAGAAGATAAGGATTGTCACCAAGTCAAGAGTTGACCACCCACTTATCAATTAGTCATCAAATCAATAGTTCCCAATTTTGACCTACAAAAGGACGCATTTGCCATGCATTTAGTCATCTTGGTTTCCAGATCAAGATCATGCTCTTCCTTTCTCTCTTTGTATTTTTTTATAATGTTTATGCTTTGCTTTCATTAATATCAAGTTTATGCCTTTCATTTCCTTCCACTTACTTAACTAACTTTAATCTTATTCATGTTCTTATTTTGTTTATTTATTTTTCTTTCTTTCATTATGTCTAGCTAAGTTTATTATGTGAAGGTGAAAAGCTTACACTAATGGTGTAAGAATAAGTATAGTGTAAACTTAATATAGACTTTAATGTTTGATACTAACATGTTTTATATTTGTTATCTTGTTCACTCTTTAATACTTTGCTTGTTAAATGACTAATCTTGATTTATGTTGTATAACACTTGGTGCAACAAATGCTTGGCACTTTCATAACTCATACTGTATGGTATAACCGACACCTGAGTTATGAAAAGAACTTGATTTGTTGTTAACATAAGTTATAATCATGAATGCTTGACGAGATTTATAAGTATTAGAATTAATAGAATAAGATGACTAATGTAATCATGTTAACAATCTATAATCTGATTGGAACCTCCTTTGTGTGTGGTTTCCAATTTAGTAATAAGAGTTTATACTATACTTGTTTGACATACCATTAGTGGATCCTCTAACTTTAACATTTATTGTTATCATTGTTAAATCTTTACATTAATATTCCATTTCAAAGTTCTCATCTTCTTCTTTTTCTTTACTACTACTACTACTACTACTACTACTACTACTACTACTACTATTATTACTATTATTATTGCTGTTATTACTATTATTGTTGTTGTTGTTGTATAATTGTTGTTTATAATTTGTACAATTAGTATCCTTGTGGTTCGACCCCGGTCTTGCCGGGTTATTTATTACTTCAACACTCCTGCACTTGAGAGAAGACATCAATCTTTTAGTCGTGTCATAATTCATTTGAGCATTATTTAAATTTTTACTTGCATAGTAAATCACATAGGTTTCTTATCTTTTCTTTGTCCTAAGACAACACCTACGACATAATCACTAGCATCACATATTATTTTAAAAGATAATAACGAATCAAAAGGTTGAATGACTGGAGCAAAAGTAAGCAAGCTCTTAAGTTTAACAAAGACTTTTTCACATTGTTCAGTCCATTCAAAAACATTTTTCTTTGTTAAAAGGTTACACAATGATTCAGATATTATACTAAAATCTTTGATGAACCTTCTGTAAAAACCAGCATGTCCTAAGAATGATCTAATATATTTAATAGATTTTGGTGTTGTCAAATTAGCAAGTAACTCGATTTTGGATTTTTCAACCTTCATTCTTTTCGATGAAATAATGTGACAGAGTACAATGTTGTTTGTTACTATAAAATGATATTTTTTCCAATTCAGTACAAGATTCTTCTCTTTACACTGCTCAAAATCTTTTTTAAGTTAGTCAAATAATCATCAAATAAATCGCCAAAAATAGAAAAATCATCAATAAAAATTTTAAGAAAACTTTCAACCATATCACTAAATATAATGAGTATACATCTTTAAAATGTGACTGATGCATTACATAATCCAAAAGACATTCTTTGATATGCAAACATACTAAACAAACATGTGAACGTGGTTTTTTCTTTATCTTCAAATGCAATTTCAATTTGATTGTAACATGAATAGCCATATAGGAAATAATGAAATTTAGGACCTACAACTCTTTTTAGTATTTGATCTATGAAATGTAAAGGGAAATGATCTTTTCTAGTTATTAAATTAAATTTTCTATAGTCAATGCACATGCGTCAACCAATAATAGTCCTAGTTTGAATTAACTCATTTTTCTCATTTGTTATCATAGTGACTCTAGACTTATTGGGTACAACTTGACTAAGACTTACCCATTTGCTCTTAAAAATAAGATAAATGACTCCATTATCTAGAAACTTAATGACTTTATTTTTCACTACTTCTTTCATATTATGATTAAGCCTTCATTGTATTTTGCTAGAGGGTTTAACATTTGCCTCTAAATAAATTATATGTGTGCAAATCAAAGGACTAATTCCTTTTATGTCAACTATGGTCCATCCTAATGCATTTTTGTGCATTTTTAGAGTCTGTAATAACTTACCTTTTTCATGTGCATTGAGTTTGAAAGAGATTATTACGAAAACATTTTATTTTCTCTCAAAAAAATGAGTATTTGAGATTGAATGGTAACGACTTCAAATCAGGTTTTGCTGGTGCAATCCAAACCAGAACACTATTCGGTAATTGGGTCATATCTGGAGCTATAGATCTCATATTTAGGTCCACCTTATATGGATGGAAAGGTAAGACATAGGCCTACAACTTTTATATGGAGCCCAAGATCTAAAAAGGCCATTTTCATGTCCAAATTATAGCAGCAACAAAGAAGCCTGAATCTATCCTCCAGCCCGAGCACTGTTTAGTATTTTGGCCATATTTGGAGTTCTGGATGTCCAAATGAGCTGAATTGTTTACACAAGATAGCTAAGACAATTGCCTACAACTTTCATGTTCGAGTGGCTCCAATTTTAACGTTATCAATGACGTTTTGGGCAGACAAGAGAAGATAAGGATTGTCACCAAGTCAAGAGTTGGCCACCCACTTATCAATTAGTCATCAAATCAATAGTTCCCAATTTTGGCCTATAAAAGGAGTCATTTGTCATGCATTTAGGCATCTTGGTGTCTAGATCAAGATCATGCTCTTCCTTTCTCTCTTTGTATTTTTTGTAATGTTTATACTTTGCTTTCATTAATATCAAGTTTATGCCTTTGATTTCCTTTCCTTTACTTAGTTAACTCTTATCTTATTTATGTTCTTATTTTGTTTATTTATTTTTCTTTCTTTCATTATGTCTAGCTAAGTTTATCATGTCAAGGTGAAAAGGTTACACTAATGGTGTAAGAATAAGTATAATGTAAACTTAATATGGACTTTAATGTTTGATACTAACATGTTTTATATTTGTTATCTTGTTCACTCTTTAATACTTTGCTTGTTAAATGACTAATCTTGATTTATGTTGTATAACACTTGGTACAACAAATGCTTGGCACTTTCATAGTTCATACTGTATGGTATACCGACACCTGAGCTATAAAAGGAACTTTATTTGTCGTTAACATAAGTTATAATCATGAATGTTTGACGAGATTTACAAGTATTAGCATTAATGGAATAAGATGACTAATGTAACTATATTAATAATCTATAATCTATTTGGAACCTCCTTTATGTGTGGTTTTCAATTGAATAATAAGAGTTTATACTATACTTGTTTGACATACCATTAGTGGAATCTCTAACCTTAACATTTGTTATTATCATTGTTTAATCGTTACATTAATATTCCTTCTTAAAGTTCTCATCTTCTTCTTCTTCTTGTCCTTCTTTTTCTTTACTACTACTACTACTACTACTACTACTACTACTACTACTACTACTACTACTACTACTACTATTATTCTTGTTGTTGTTGTTGTTGTTGTTGTTGTTGTTGTTGTTGTTGTTGTTGTTGTTGTTGTTGTTGTTATTGTTATTGTTATTGTTATTGTTATTGTTATTGTTATTGTTGTTGTATTATTGTTATTTATAATTTGTACAATTAACCTCCCTATGGTTCGACCCCAGTCTTGCCGGGTTATTTATTACTTCGACACTCCTGCACTTGGGAGAAGACATTAATCTTTTAGTCGTGTCAAGTTTTTGGCACCATTGCCGGGAGGTAAGTTCTTGTATAAATTATAATAGTTATTATAATTTCACTTTTCACTTTTCACTTTTCTTGTATATAACTTTGTTTCTTTTCTCTTGGTTCTTCTTCTTTTGTTTTCTTCTTCCTTTTATTCTATTCCTACACGTGCATGAGAGTGTGGTCACGTATATCAAGTGGTAGGATTTATAGGATATCCTCATCATTTTCACAAAATATGGCCGAAAAAGATAATCAATCACTTCATAATGAGATTAATGAGAATAACCGTGCTAGAACACTTAGAGACCACATGAATCCCACAAGAACAAGTGCACCATCATGCATAGTTTGTTCTCCTGATGCATCTCATTTTA
Organism: Populus pruinosa; assembly: GCA_026413675.1. Taxonomy (NCBI): domain Eukaryota; kingdom Viridiplantae; phylum Streptophyta; class Magnoliopsida; order Malpighiales; family Salicaceae; genus Populus; species Populus pruinosa. The sequence goes on along the minus strand of CM048592.1, from coordinate 28,928,576 downwards.
ATTTTAAGCCAGGTATTATTCAACTTTTACCATCTTTTCATGGCTTGGAATCGAAAAATCCATATTTGCACTTAAAAGAATTTGAGGAAGTCTGCAACACATATAATAATTTAAATTATAACATGAACACCATCAGAAAAGCCTTTTCCTTTTTCATTAAAAGATAAAGCTAAAACATGGCTACAAAATTTAAGACCAAGATCCATTCGTGCTTGGGATCAAATACAACAACAGTTTTTGAAGAAGTTTTTCCCATCTCACAGAACAAACTCTTTCAAAAGACAAATCACTACTTTCACTTAAAAACCAAGAGAAACATTTTACCAATGTTAGGATAGGTATCGAGACTTGCTTAGTACTTGCCCTCATCATCGTTTTAAAACATGGAGATTGGTTTCACATTTCTATGAAGGGTTAACACCCAAAGATAGGTAGATGGTTGAATTGATATGCAATGGAACTTTTAAAGATAAAGACCCTGATTAAGTAATGGAGTACTTAGACTTGTTAGCTAAAAATGCTCAAAATTAGGACACCGCGGGTACTTATGAGGCATCGAGTAAAATTCATCCTCATATATCTAGTGGAGGTATGTACAACCTCAGGGAAGATCATGACCTTCAAGCCAAATTTGCATCTTTAGCTAGAAAAGTCGAGGCACTAGAATTGAAAAAGAGTGGTTAATTAAAATTTATTGAAAACATTGTGTGTCAAATCTGTGAAACAAATGAACACTCAACCAACGATTGTCCAACCTTGCCTTCTTTTAAGGAATGTCTCCATGAACAAGCTCATGCTTTAAATGACTTTCAAAGGGTTAACCACAACCCATACTCACAAACATACAACCCTGGTTGGAGAAATCACTCAAATTTCAGTTGGAAGAGTGATAATGCACAAACTTCATAACCACCATTTCAAGCACACCACAATTTCTGAAATTCTCATGTATATGCACCACCTTATGCTCCACCTCCTAGAAGAAATCTTGAGGAAACATTGCATGCATTTATTGAAAAGGAAGAGATGATCAATACTCAACTTGCTCAAAACATGACAGATTTTAAAGATACTCTTGCAAAATTAACATCTGCTCTCAGTTTCCAAGAGAAAGGTAAGTTTCCATCTCAACCACAAAAAAATCCCAAGGGGCAATACAATGCAAATGCAAGTAGTTCCGTAAGCCAACACATGGATCAAGTCAAATCAGTCACTACTCTGCGTAGTGGTAAGGCTATTGAAAAACCCACTTTTGAACCTTATGAGAAAGATAATGAGTTAATCTCTGAGGGTAAGGAAGGGGTTGAATCTGAAAATTGCAAAGAAACGACTAACGTACCAGCAGCATTTCCATTTCCTCATGTCATGACCAAACAAAGGAAAGTCAATCACAACTCTAAAATTTTTAAAATTTTCAAACAGGTAAGGATCTATATACCTTTGCTGGATGCTATTAAACAGGTTCCTTCCTAGGCTAAATTTTTGAAAGATCTATGCATTATGAAGAGGAAACACAATGTGAAAAAGAAAGCCTTTTTAGCAGAACAAGTGTTATTCTTTAGAACAATAATGCTTTGAAATTTAAAGACCCTAGTTATCCTACAATTTCTTGCTTTATTGGAGAGCATAAAATTGAAAGAGCCTTACTTGATCTCGATGCTAGTGTGAATTTATTTCCATATTCAGTTTTTTAGAGTCTCAATCTAGGTGAGTTAAAAGCAACTTCTGTATCTCTTTTACTTCCCGATAGATCTGTAAAAGTACCTAGAGAAATAATTGAAGATGTGTTAGTACAAGTCGATAAATTCATTTATCCTGTAGATTTTATTGTCTTGGACACAAAACCTGTTGAAGCATTGATTAGTACTTAAAAGTGCATTTTTATCATGGTTTTATATCATCATTTTGCACTTGAAGTATCAATAACTCCTTAACTAAAGCATGTTTTATAATAATTGATTAGTACTTAAAAGTGCATTTTTATCATGGTTTTATATCATCATTTTGCACTTGAAGTATCAATAACTCCTTAACTAAAACATGTTTTATAATAATATATTTAATAATATAAGATACCTATAATTTATGGTAAATGTCTATTTTTAATGCAGGCCTATCACATAAATGAAAGGATTGATTGATGAATTTAAGAATTGAAATTGAAAGGACAAAGAGATGGCTAAACTTAGAAAAGAGATGTCGGTGCAATCCAAACCGGAACACTGTTCGGTAATTGGGTCATATCTGGAGCTATAGATCTTAGATTTAGGTCCAATTTATATGGATGGAAAGGTAAGATATAGGCCTACAACTTTCATATGGAGCCCAAGATCTAAAAAGGTCATTATCAAGTCCAAATTGTAGCAACAACAAAGAAGCCCGAATCTGTCTTCAAGCCCGAATCTGTCTTCAAGCCCGAATCTGTCTTCAAGCCCGAATCTGTCTTCCAGCCTGAGCACTGTTTAGTATTTTGGCCATATCTGGAGTTCTAGAAGTCCAAATGAGCTGAATGTTTTACACAAGAAAGCTGAGACAATTGCCTACAACTTTCATGTTTGCAACTTGCTCCAATTTTGACGTTATCAATGACGTTTTGGGCAAACAAGAGAAGATAAGGATTGTCACCAAGTCAAAAGTTGGCCACCCACTTATCAATTAGTCATCAAATCAATAGTTCCCAATCTGGCCTATAAAAGGAGGCATTTGCCATGTATTTAGGCATCTTGGTTTCCAGATCAAGATCATGCTCTTCCTTTCTCTCTTTGTATTCTTTGTAATGTTTATGCTTTGCTTTCATTAATATCAAGTTTATGGCTTTCATTTCCTTTCCTTTACTTAGTTAGCTTTTATGTTCTTATTTTGTTTATCTATTTTGCTTTCTTTCATTATGTCTAGCTAAGTTAATTATGTCAAGGTGAAAAGGTTACACTAATGATGTGAGAATAAGTATAATGTGAACTTAATATGGACTTTAATGTTTGATACTAACATGTTTTATATCTGTTATCTTGTTCACTCTTTAATACTTTGCTTGTTAAATGACTAATCTTGATTTATGTTGTATAACACTTAGTACAACAAATGCTTGGCACTTTCATAGCCCATAATGTATGGTATAACCGACACCTGAGCTATGAAAGGAACTTGATTTGTTGTTAACATAAGTTATAATCATGAATGCTTGACGAGATTTACAAGTATTAGCATTAATTGAATAAGATGACTAAGGTAATCATGTTAACAATATATAATCTGATTGGAACCTCCTTTTTGTGTGGTTTCCAATTCAATAATAAGAGTTTATACTATACTTGTTTGATATACCATTAGTGGAACCTCTAACCTTGACATTTGTTATTATTATTGTTTAATCCTTACATTAATTTTCCATCTCTAAGTTCTCATCATCATCTTCTTCTTCTCTTTCTTTATTATTATTATGATTATTACTGCTACTATTACTACTACTATTACTACTACTACTACTACTACTACTACTACTATTATTATTATTATTATTATTATTATTATTATTATTATTATTATTATTATTCTAATTATAGTTGTTGTTGTTATTGTTATTGTCGTTGTTATTATTGCTATTATTGTTGCTTATAATTGTTGTCTATAATTTGTACAATTAACCTCCCTGTGGTTCGACTCCGGTCTTGCCGAGTTATTTATTACTTCGACACTCCTACACTTGGGAGAAGACATCAACCTTTTAGTCGTGTCAAGTTTTTGGCGCCATTGCTGGGGAGGTAAGTTCTTGTATAAATTATAATATTTATTTTATTTTCTCTTTTCACTTTTCTTGTATATAACTTTGTTTCTTTTCTCTTGTTTCTTCTTCTTTTGTTTTCTTCTTCCTTTTATTGTATTCCTACACGTGCATGAGAGTGTGGTCACGTACATCAAGTGGTAGACCTTGTAGGCTATCCTCATCATTTTCAGAAAATATGGCTGAAGAAGATAATCAATCACTTTATAATGAAAATAATGAGAATAATCGTGTTAGAACACTTAGAGACCACATGAATCCCACAAGAATAAATACACCATCATGCATAGTTTTTTCTCCCGATGCATCTCATTTTAATTTTAAGCCAGGTATTATTCAACTTTTACCATCTTTTCATGGCTTGGAATTGGAAAATCCATACTTGCATTTAAGAGAATTTGAGGAGGTCTGTAACACATATAATAACTTAAATTGTAGCATGAACACTATCAGATTAAAGCTTTTTCCTTTTTCATTAAAAGATAAAGCTAAAACATGGCTACAAAATTTGAGACCAGGATCCATTTGTGCTTGGGATGAAATGCAACAACAGTTTTTAAAGAAGTTTTTCCCATCTCATAGAACAAACTCTTTCAAGAGACAAATCACCACTTTCACTCAAAAACCAGGAGAAGCAATGGAGTACTTAGACTTGTTAGCTGAAAATGCTCAAAATTGGGACACCGTGGGTACATATGAGGCACCGAGTAAAACTCAACCTCATACATCTAGTGGAGGTATGTACAACCTTAGGGAAGATCATGACCTTCAAGCCAAGTTTGCATCTTTAGCTAGAAAAGTTAAGGCACTAGAATTGAAAAAGGAGTGGTCAATTAAAATCTGTTGAAAACATTGTGTGTCAAATCTGTGAAACAAATGAACACTCAACCAATGATTGTCCAACCTTGCCTTCTTTTAAAGAATGTCTCCATGAACAAGCTCATGCTTTAAACAGTTTCCAAAGGGCCAACCATAACCCATACTCCCAAACATACAACCCTGGTTGAAGAAATCACCTAAATTTCAGTTGGAAGAGTAAGAACAACAATGCACAAACTTCACAACCACCATTTCAAGCACACCACAATTTCCAAAATTCTCATGGATATACACCTCCTTATGCTCCACCGCTTAGAAGAAATCTTAAGGAAACATTGCATGCATTCATTAAAAAGCAAGAGACAATCAATACTTAACTTACTCAAAACATGACAGATTTTAAAGATACTTTTGCAAAATTAACATCTGCTCTCAGTTTCCAAGAGAAAGGTAAGTTTCCATCTCAACCACAACAAAATCCCAAGGGGCAATACAATGCAAATACAAGTAGTTCCGGAAGCCAACACATGGATCAAGTCAAATCAGTCACTACTCTACGCAGTGGTAAGGTTATTGAAAAACCCTCTCTTGAACCTTATGAGAAAGATGATGAGTAAATTTCTAAGGGTAAGGAAGGGGTTGAATCTGAAAATTGCAAAGAAACGACTGATTCTCCGCCAGCACTTCCATTTTCTCATGTCATGACCAATCAGGAAGAAATCGAGGATGAAAAAGGCATCGAAAAGGTTGATGCGCATCTTTTATCAAAAGTGAGAACAGATTCGACACCCAACATCACACCAATCGATGATTACTTTCCTGATGAATCTCTACTTTCTCTTAATTCAATGCCTTGGTTTGCTAAAAATATCAATTTTCTTGCTTCAGGATTTTTGCCAACTCATTGGAGTATTGAAGATAAAAGAAAATTTTTGAGCAACGAGCAAAATTTTTGTTGGGATGACCCTTACTTATTCAATTATTGTTCTGATCAAATATTTCAAAAATGCATTCTCGATAATGAGGTAAGTAATTTCATTAAATTTTGTTACTCTATGGCATGTGGGGATCATTTCTCATAAAAAAAAAGGATTGTAGAAATCTTACAAAGTGGATTTTACTGGCCCATCATATTCAAGGAGTCAGATGCATTCCGCAAAAACTGTGAAAAATGTCAGAAGGTGGGATTTATTTCAAAACACAGAGAGTCTTTAGATAATCTTCTATTGACTTTTAAGTCTCATCATAGTCGAGATAAGCATCGTGTAATTCATGACTTATGAACCCATTTTCATAAAGAACATACTTGGCATAGTCTTGGAAATCTAACTAAAAAAGATCATGTTTGCCAGTTTTTAAGAAAACTAGATGGGAAGCCTATCCCCGACCCATTGAAGGCGTTTAAGGTGTTCTTGGCGTTTAACACTTTGATTACTAGGGACTAGTAATAAGCTGGTTGGAGGGTGTGATTAGTACTTAAAAGTGTATTTTTATCATGGTTTTATATCATCATTTTGCACTTGAAGTATCAATAACTCCTTAACTAAAACATGTTTTATAATAATATATCTAATAATATAAGATACCTTCAATTTGTGGTAAATGTTTATTTTAAATGCAGGCCTATCACATAAATGAAAGGATTGATTGATAACTTTAAGAACTTAAATTGCAAGGATAAAGAGATGGCCAAACTTAGAAAACAGATGGGTGCAATCCAAACCGGAATACTGTTCGGTAATTGGGTCATATCTGGAGCTATATATCTCAGATTTAGGTCCAATTTATATGGATGGAAAGGTAAGACATAGGCCTACAACTTTCATATGGAGCACAAGATCTAAAAAGGCCATTATCAAGTCCAAATTGTAGCAACAACATAGAAGCCCGAATCTGTCTTCCAGCCCGAGCACTGTTTGGTATGTTGGAAATATCTGGAGTTCTAAAAGTCCAAATGAGCTCAATTTTTTACACAAGAAAGCTAAGAGAATTGCCTACAACTTTCATGTCTGCAACTAGCTCCAATTTTGACGTTATCAATAACGTTTTGGGCAGACAAGAGAAGATAAGGATTGTCACCAAGTCAACAGTTGACCACCCACTTATCAATTAGTCATCGAATCAGTAGTTCCCAATTTTGGCCTATAAAAGGAGGTATTTGCCATGCATTTAGGCATCTTGGTTTTCAGATCAAGATCATGCTCTTCCTTTCTCTCTTTGTATTCTTTGTAATGTTTATGCTTTGCTTTCATTAATATCAAGTTTATGGCTTTCATTTCCTTTCCTTTACTTAGTTAGCTTTTATGTTCTTATTTTGTTTATCTATTTTGCTTTCTTTCATTATGTCTAGCTAAGTTAATTATGTCAAGGTGAAAAGGTTACACTAATGATGTGAGAATAAGTATAATGTGAACTTAATATGGACTTTAATGTTTGATACTAACATGTTTTATATTTGTTATCTTGTTCACTCTTTAATACTTTGCTTGTTAAATGACTAATCTTGATTTATATTGTATAACACTTGGTACAACAAATGCTTGGCACTTTCATAGCCCATAATGTATGGTATAACCGATACCTGAGCTATGAAAGGAACTTGATTTATTGTTGACATAAGTTATAATCATGAATGTTTGACGAGATTTACAAGTATTAGCATTAATTGAATAAGATGACTAATGTAATCATGTTAACAAGATATAATATGATTGGAACCTCCTTTGTGTGTGGTTTCCAATTCAATAATAAGAGTTTATACTATACTTGTTTGACATACCATTAGTGGATCCTCTAACGTTGACATTTGTTATTATCATTGTTTAATCCTTACATTAATATTCCTTCTCAAAGTTCTCATCTTCATCTTATTCTTCTCTTTCTTTTCTTTATTATTATTGTTGTTGTTGTTGTTGTTGTTGTTGTTGTTGTTGTTGTTCTTATTGTTGTTGTTCTTATTATTGTTGTATTATTATTATTATTATTATTATTATTATTATTATTATTATTTATAATTTGTACGGTTAACCTCTATATGGTTCGACCCCGGTCTTGCCGGGTTATTTATTACTTCGACACTCCTACACTTAGAAGAAGACATCAATCTTTTAGTCGTGTCAAGTGGCTGTGAAGTTTGTACATTATTGTTATCACTCTTCCAACTAAAATTTAGGTGATTTCTCTAACCAGGATTTATATGTTTGCGAGTATAGGTTATGATTGTTAAAAACTTTTAATTTTTTCAATTGGGCCCCTATTCTGGTTTTATTGCAGCCCCTCTAGTTACGTGCCTTTACCAGTTTGGTCCTTGCACTTAATTAAATCCTTCAATTGGACCCAAATTAATTTTTAAACATAATTAAAATTCAATTTGGCCTATGATTAAATCAAATTGGCCTATTAAAAATTTAATTATGTCCTTGCACTTAATTTCTATGCAAATTCATCCAATAATCATTTAATTTGACATTAAATTTGCATTTTTTTTCTCTTTTTTTAGGCATAATAGGGTGCAATTGGGCCTTGAATTTCCTCCAAGATTGCAGCTTGATTTTTCGGCTTGCTTTCTCCACGTTGCCAACCTTTCTTATTATTATTTTTTATTATTTTGAAAAGAATGATTTTTTAGGAACAACCTAGAATTGGGTTATAATAAGATGTATGAGGTTGAGTTTTACCCGGTGCTTCATAAGTACCTGTAATGTCTCAATTTTAAGCATTTTCAGTTAGCAAGTCCAGGTACTCCATTGTTTCATTAGGGTATTTATCTTCAAAAGTTTCATTGCACATCAATTTAACCATTTGCTTATCTCTAGGTGTTAACCCTTCATAAAAATATGAAACAAATCTCTATATTTCAAAAGGGCAAGTATTAAGTAAATCTCGATACTTATCCCAACATTGATAAAATGTTTCTTCTAGATTTTGAGTGAAAGTGATAATTTATTTTTTGAAAGAGTTGTTTCTATGAAACAAAAAAAAACTTCTTTAAAAGTTGTTATTGCATTTCATCCCAAACACAAATGGATCCTGGTCTCAAATTTTATAGCCATGTTTTAGCTTTATCTTTTAAAGAAAAAAGAAAAAAAGCTTTAATCAATAGTATTCATGCTAGAATTTAAGTCATTATAAGTGTTACAAACTTCTTCAAACTCTCTCAAATACAAGTTGGATTTTTTAAATCTAAATTATGAAAAGAAGGTAAAAGTTAAATAATGTTTGACTTAAAATTGAAGTGAGATACATCAAGAGGAAAAAATATGCATAAGGGTGCACTTGTTCTTTTCACTTGGTCTCTAAGTATTCTAACATGGTTATTCTCATAATGAAGCGATTGATTATCTTCTTTAGCTATGTTTTCTAAAAATGATGAGGATGCCCTGCAAAGTCTACCACTTAATGTATGTGACCAAACTCTCATACACGTATAGGAAGAGAATAAAAGGAAAAAAAGAAAAGGAAAAAGGGACAAAACACAAGAAATAAAAGTATAATAATAATAATAATAATAATAATAATAATAATAATTAGAAGAGGATTTTGAGATGTAAGATTAATGTGAGGATTAAACAATGATAAAAATAAATATCAAGGTTAAAGGATCCACTAATGGTATTTCAAACAAGTATAGTATAAATTCTTTTTATTACTCAATTGAAAACCACACATAAAGAAGGTTTCAATCGGATCATAAATTGTTAACATGATTACATTAGTTATCTTATTTGAATATTTGAATAATGCTAATATTTATAAATGTTGTCAGATATTCATGATTATAACTTATGTTAACAACAAATCAAGTTTCTTTCATAGCACAGATGTCAGTTATACCATACGATTGGGTTATGAAAGTGCCAAGTATTTTTTGTACCAATGGTTGTACAACATAAATCTAGATTAACCATTTAACAAGCAAAGTATTAAAAGTAAATAAAGATAACAAATATAAAACATGTTAGTATCAAACATTAAAGTTCATGTTGAGTTTATATTATACTTATTCTTACACCATTAATGTAACTTTTTCACCTTGATATAATAAACTTAGCTAAACATAATAAAGAAGAGAAACATAAATAAACAAGATAAGAACATAAATAAGATATAAGTTAACTAAGTAAAGGAAAAATATGAAAAGCATAAATAAGATTTAATAAAAGAAAAATTCAAGCATTACAAAAATATTAAGAAAGAGAGCAAGAACATGATCTTAATCTAAAAATCAAGATGTTTAAATGCATAACAAATGCCTCCTTTCATAAGCCAAAATTTAAAACTATTGATTTGTTGACTAATTATTGAGTGGATGACCACATTTTGACTTGATGATAATCTTTATCCTCTTATCTAAATAAAACATCATTGCTAACATCAAAATTTGAATAGATTGTCTTAATGAAATTTCTAAGAAATTGTCTAAAATTTCCAACAAATAAAAAATTGATGCATTTGGACTTCTAAAACTTGAGATATGAGCTGAACATTGAATAGTATTTGGGTTGTAGGACAGATTCAGATTTTTTTTGTTATTGTTACAATTTGAACTTGAAAATAGCTTTTTTAAATCTTGAACTCTCATGAAAGTTTTAGGTCCATATTTTAGCTTTCAATCCATATAGAGCATACCTAAATCCAAGTTCTACAACTCTAATCATCCAATAGTCGAATGGTGTTTTAATTTGGACTGAGCCAACATATCTTTTCAAAGCTTAGCCTTTTTTTAATCTTTTCAATTTCAGTAGCTAAACTCATCAATTTATCTCTTGATTTATGTGATAGGCCTATATTTAACATAAATATTTACCATAAATTAAAGGTATTTTATATTATTATAAAATATACTCTAGTAAAGGAGTTATTGATACTTCAAGTGCAAAATGATGATATAAAATCTTGATAAAAATACGCTTTTAAGTACTAATCAGGAAGAAAAATTAAACAAACAATTAACTATAGTTGACAAAAGATCAGTCAACAATTTCTTGAAAGGGGAAAGAACATCAGCAACTAACCATAGACAACTAAAACCTTTAACAGTGTTTCATCAATTATCATGGGATGTTCTAATTAGCAAAGGAAATAATTAACCTAACTTTCAGTTATTTAGTTGTTAGCATTCATCAACAAACAACAACTACTACTAGTTTCTAATGGTTTGAAAACGAGTACTTTGCTTTTGGTCTTAATTACTACAAGTTTAACATAGCATCCCAACACACACATAACTACCCACAGACAACTATAACCAGTTTAACATAGCAACCAACACATAAATAACTGAAAATAAAAATCATCGAGAATAAACAGAATGAAAAATAATCAATTATCACTATTAAGAGTAAAAAAACAAGTGATTTTAAAAAAAAGAACAAACAGCTCAAGGTTTTACTAGAATCAACAAAAATTAATTTAAAAATACTATACAAGAGGACTAGTGAAGTAAGCAAACTAATCCATTAGAAATTGCAGTTTTGGTGTTGAAATCTTTTTTAGGGTTGTTGATTGCATGAACACGAGTTGCTCTTCTTCTTTTTTATCTGTTGATAAAGAGAAATGAATAAATTATTAGCAATTAAAACACTTTTTGACAATAGAAATAATTGATTTATCAAAGGAAATATACAGATTTATGTTTCATTGCAATAAACATAAATTAACTTAAATATGTTATACAACCCGACTAGTAAAAGCAAACTAACCTGTTAGAGATTTCAATTACAGAGTTTGAATGAAGCACAATTTGGATATATGTTTTGGAGTTATTGATTGCAGTAATATAGATTGTTGTCCTTTTTTTGGTTGTCAAGGCAAAATAAAAAATAATTAAATGTGAGAAAAGAGATGCAATTATCACTTAGTTGTTATTGGTTTTGAAGCAGTAATGATTTCCTGTAAAGTTCTGTAAAGTTGTTGTATGAAGTTAAAAAAAAATGAATGCGAAAAATGAGAAGAGCAAAATAAAAAAAGATGTTTTGGTAAATTTTTCATCTTTTTTATTTCTAGAAAGTTCAACTTGTGGTTAAATTTGTAAAAAAAAATATTTTATTATTTTTTTAAAATCAAGTTATTATCTAAAAAATAAAAAGACTGCTTTTTTAAAATCAAGACCCTGTTTTTAGATTTTTTTTAGCAACAATATATATATAAAATCAAAGTCAATAATGTTTGATAACTAGTAGGGTTTCAAGAAACACAAATTCTGCCGCTTAGAAAAACGTACTCATTAACTACGGGTGAAATACTCGAACAGCAACCCTACTAGTCGATCCGTTTAGAGAGCAGAAATGGCGGGAAAATATAGGGAAATGATGGGCAGATACCCGGAAAGGAGGAACACCGAGGATAGAAAATGAAAATGGGAAGGGATGATTGTTAGAGATGGGACATGATGATCGTTGATGGGAAGCAAAATCATTAAGCATGAGCCTGAGACGCAATTATGTGCCATGAGAGTGTGTGTTCGCTTTTCGTTTTAAGTGCCGTTATCATAACCATTTTCACCATTATCTAATTAGCATGCAAGCAGTGGTGAAACCAAGGCACCTAGGCTAGGCTTCCAGGAGGTTTTGTCACTGTAGCCCTGTATTTTCGCGTGTTCTCATTCTTTCTCCTCCTTCTTTGCTGCTATTTGATCTCCAAGCCATCATGGTATACTAATTAATCTTCTACCCCTGACTCGTGAAGTCTTGATATACTGGAGGTTTTAGGGTACGTTACACTGTAGAAAAGGCATAAAAACGAAGTCCATAGGACCATTGATGCAATACCAGCTATTCTTCTATTATAATAATAATAATAATAATAATAATAATACATGGTGTTGTATAAGAAAATATATTTTAGCTATTCAAATAATTATCCTATTAAATCTGTTAAAATTAAAGATAATAGCTAAAATAACAATTTTTAAGTTTTGGGTTTCATTTGCTCACCGCGTAGGAGATGCTCTCATCAAAGGTTAGCTTTTATACTTTTTTAATCTTAATTAAAATTAAAATTAGAAGATGAACAATTTATTAGCCCATATAATATGTCATGCGTGTTTGGAATTGAAAATGTAATTATAATTATTTTTTAGAGTATTTTTTACTTATAAATACATGATCATAATTTTTTTTAAAATTATTTTTAATACCAGCACATTAAAATGATATGAAAATATAAAAAAATATTAATTTAAAATTAAAAAATTAAAAAATTTTAAAATCATTTTTAAAACAGAAAAACAAGCTATCAAATGCAGCATTGTGTATATCAAATTATTGTTTATTAACGATTTTATTTGGTATAAGAATTCTTGTGATGAGTATATTAGGTGGATTTGGATTCCACATGGAACTTCTAAAGTTAAACGATTAGGGGTGAAATCCAAATCAAATAAGATTTGGGGCAGAAAGAGAACAAAAGGCAGGAATGAGGGAGCCGCGTGAAATTAAGCAGACCTTTTTTCACGTCTATGATATGATGAAATCCATGCAATGCAATTGGCCCCCCACTTTCCGCTGGGGGGAGAGACAATTCAAGGGATCATATCGTCGATTTATCATTTGAAGGCCTACGAGACTCACTTGTTTGATTCAGATCGTGCTTTAATTATATTTTTTAATTTTTTAATTTTTTTATGGTTTCAATGGATTAATATTAAAAATAAATTTTATAAAATAAAAAATATTATTTTAATATATTTTTAAATAAAAAATACTTTAAAATTAATTTTTATTTTCATAATCACAATTATGCTCTCATCGGTATTTTTATGATCTTAGATTTCATTTTTTTTAGAAAAAAAAACATTTAAAATTACAATAAACTTACCAAATCTTGTTATCTATAACGGCATGTAGGAATCCTAGGAGCCTATTTGGAATCAATTCCATGTCATGATTGATTTTAAATATTCAGATAGATTGGTTTGACTTGTTAATTATTTCTTTTATTTAAAATAGATTTTAAATTTATAGAATTTATTTGACTTGAGTAGGTGAAAATACATAATTTATCTAATTTATCTTTTTTTAATTAAAAAAAAGTTATTTAAAATATACATGTAAGAAACAGGGTACAGAAAGTGTTGGTGGGATTAATTCTGAATCAATTCCAAAGAAAGTCACTTTTCTTTCAGCGTGATTCGTTAATAAATGTATAAAAATCTCTAATATTAAATATTAAATGATTATAGAATTCATTTATATTATTCAAAGCTTTTTAAAATATTAAAATTAAGTGAATGATGTTAAAATGATTTTATTTCTACTCAAATTTTCTCATTAGATATTTGAGAATTAAAGTATAGTTCAAGGAGGAGGTTCTTTAATATTATGTTATTTTGAAGCGGTACAATTTAGCGTTTTATTTTTAAATTGCTATTCCCTTACTCGTCAATTAAGTATCTTGAAGAAAAATGCCCAATTTTTAAAAGAATTTACTAAGATATATTAATTTTCTTTTACCAAGACTTAATTTTTATTCTTATTCTTATTTATGTTTTTTTTTTCTTTTTTATCTCGATTTGTTTAGTAAATTTAGAGTGTGATAAAGGATAAAAAGTAAAGTGGAGTATTTATTATAGTTTGACTTTTGAATTAGACATTTAATTGGGAATGTAAAAAAAAAATAGCACCCTTATTAAAAAATTAATCTAATGAACTTTGGTCCAAGTAACTCAATTCCACATTTAATATATATATATATATATATATATATATATATATATATATATAAAGATAAAACTATTGGATTTGATAATATAAAGATAAAACTATTGGATTTGATAATATAAAGATAAAATTATTGGATTTGATAAAATTTTAAGTAATTTGATATTAAAATAATTGTAAATCAAAATTCACTGTTAGTTTTTTTTATTTAGTATTATATTTTTAAATAATATAGAGGTGAACTTCACCTGTATTGATTTATTTTGTTATTTAATATCTTAATATTTTTTAATGGTCTTAAATTGTGGCAAACTTTATCGTGTAAGAAATACTATATAAAATTATTTAAAAACTCATCATAATTTTATGAATATTAATATTTATATAAGAGATATTTATATATTATTAATATATATGTCAATGATATTTTCTCTTGTTAAAATTATCAGAGAAAAATTACATTTTAGTTCCTTCTCTCTATAAAAAGACTAAGCTCATAGGTTATAAATATACCATGAATTATTCAAATACCAGGATCTCAATCTTTATTCTCTATTGCATGTTAATTTTCAGAGTCTCTCTCTACAATATTATAGTTTTTTCTCTAAAAAAATATTTATTTAAGTATTAGAAAGTCTTTAAAATCACTAAAGGGAACCTTTTGGAGGTACTAACCCCTCGCCACATTAGTTAAGAAGAACGAATCAAATTGTTAAAATTATGAGATGAACTAATTATCTAAGACATAAATCTTGCCTCTAAACTACTTGGGTTTTTTTACTTTGGTTTCTTTGGAATCATCATTTGGTGCTATATGTGGAAATTGATCAAAAAATCATTAGATTCTTTCTAATTATATTTTTAAGTTATTTTATGGCACACAACCATGATACATCTAGGCTAGAATGCTTGATGAATTTATATGTTATTGCGAGCACTTCCGTCTATTTGGATTTTCAATAACTGATAGACTAAGTGCAATCCCTCACCTAAATTGTGTTAGCTGTTAAAGCAAAAATAATTTTTATCATCTCAACAAGTCTCAACACCCGTAATACCCCACCTTTAAGATGGATTGACCAAGGTTTCTCTAATGCAATAGCATCACTCTCCAAAAAGATAGGTCATAAGAGTTCCTAGAGCTCAACAAATTACATTATGGTATATTATCCTTAATAGAAAATAAGTTTATTTTTAAATTATAATAATTGTTCTTTAACATACATTTTCTATCTAAATCTTTAGTGGTGGTTTTTTGAACTCTTGCACGATTTCTGTGGAAGAGATTCTTTTTAATGTGATTGCACAATTTTATTTGAAGGGGTTATATCTAGTACGATTGCATATTCTTCTTGAAAGGAGTTCTCTCTAATATGATAGCTTCACCCTCCATGATAGTTTAAGATGATCGATCTCAATAAAGCAACAAGACCACCATCCTATGGCCAAATATATATCATCAAGGCTAATTAGACCCTATAGAATTAACATAACTTTTTAGATAAGTTCTCAGTCCTTATGTTATCTCTAGAGATGATCTCGAATATCCCACTCTTAGGCATGACATCTCTTTGGTAGAGAGGTTTTATGGCCATATTATGGCTAAAGAGGTGATAGGATAAAAAAAAATTGCAATAACTCTTAAATAAGGGACTCTTACACCCTATAACAATGCTAGAAATATCATATATATCACTCACTCCAATGCATTCACTCTCTAGTGAAGGGCTCTCAAATCCTTATACCATTACTAGAGAGGTTATATGTCTCTCACTCTTTAATAAGACCTTTCTTCAATGGCAAGCTTTTAAGCCCTGCACCTTCATTAAGAAGGCTATAGGCATCCCATTATAGTGTGATCTCTTTTAGTATGGACTTCCAAACCTTACACTATTAATTAGAAGGCCACGAGCCTCCATCTACAACCATTAAAGAAGTCATTCCACTTTAACCCTTAAAAGTTTTTCTAAGTATAAACGTCGACATAGGTTTTCATTAGCCTCTTAAAATATTTTCTAAGTATAAAGCTCATACACCTAGCATTTCCCTTAACTTTTTAGAAATTCTTCTAAGTATAGGTGCAAATATGATTCTATCCTCTTCGCCTCTTAAAATTCTTTCTAAGTTTAGATGTCGATATAGGTTTCCTCCAACTTTTTAGAAATTTTTCTAAATATAGTAATGGATATGAGTTCATCTTTACTGCCTCCTCTTAGAAATTTTTCTAAGTATAAACGTCGATATGGGTTCACCTTATTCTCTTAATTTTTTTAAAAAATATAAGGCTCACTCTCATTGAGTTCCCCTCAGCTTCTTAGAAATTTTTCTAAGTATAAGGCAAACTCTTATTGGGTTTCCTATGATCTCTAAGAAAATTTTCTAAAGTATAAAGGCTCATTCTTCTCAGGTTCCCGTGGCTTTTTAAAAAATTTTCTAACTATAGACTGACCTTTCTTAAGTCTCATTTCATCTATACTTGAATAAGTTCCTCTATGGTTTTCCTTTACATGCTTATAAATTCTTCTTCAACCATGGTATATGCCCCTACACATGAGCTATTTGTTATATTAGTCGGGGTTTCCATCTCTCTTCTCATATGGAGAAGATTTAACAAACTTCTTGTTCTGGGCAATTTTACAAAGTATTTACATATAAAATATAACAAAGACTTGGAAAGATACTATTAAACTCAAATTTAATGGGTTTAAAAAACTTTCTAAAAATAAAAATAAAAAATCTACAGTCTCAGATAATATGCTCGAGCTCAACTCCAATTGGCTCAACTTAAGAAAAAAGCCTAGTACTAATAGGCTCAACCTTAGGGAAAAGCTTAGAGTTCATGGGTTTAGTTATATTTTGGATCTTATTTTCCTTACACCATTAGACGTATAAAATTTTTTTAAGGGTCTACTATATTTTCATCAATATTAATATTGTGTAAGAGATATTGTATACAAGTCTTTTAAGAGCCCTCCATATTTTCATCAACTTTGATTTTATTTAAAGGATATTTATTCCTTATTAATGCATATGTATGATATTTTCTCTTATAAAACTATTAGAATAAATTTACACTTTAGCTCATCCTCTCCATAAAGAGACAATTTATGGGTTATCAAATACTAGATTCTTAATCTCTATTTTTTATTGCATATTAATTTTTAAAGTTTATCTTTAAAATATCATAGTTTTTCTCTAAAAAAAAATACTTACTCAAGCGTCAAAGAGTCCTCAAATTCATCCAAAGAAAACTTTTTACAAGTACTAGTATTCAACTATTTTGATTAAAAAGAATTGATCAGATTATCAAAATTAAAAGATTAATTAGTTATCTAAAACATAAGTCTTGTACCCAAAAATACTTGAATTTTTTTTATTAATAAATAATTTGTGTTAAACTATGGTAGTTTGGCCAAGTAAATCCGCTCTCACATTAAATTAAATTAAATTATTTTGGTATAAATATAAAAAATAACATATAAAACTATTGAATATGACAAAATCTAAGTAATTTGACATTGAAATAATTGCATATCAAAATTCACAGTTAAATTTTTTATTTAGCATTATATTTTTAAATAATTCATTATCATACTTCATCCATATTAATTTAATTCCTTATTTTCTAACGATATTGTTCGTTTGTTTAAATGCCTTCTAATTCTTCAACAGAACACATGCCTCGGACATAAAATTTACTTGGAATTCAAAACTTATTTTTGGACAGAATATTTTGCGGAAGAAAAAGTCTTAATGTATCTTTGATTTATTTTTTCTCTCAATATTGTACACACATCAAATTTAAAAGGCAATCCAGACTTTAATTTTATCATGTGAACACGACATTAATGCTGTCGAAGAATTTTCTTCACAGGTGGCTTCGTTGCTTGACCAAAAGATCAGATCCAGCATGATTAACTCGGACACCATCAACCACCGGACAATTTGTCGTTTCGCACCCAATTTAAGAGACAATATAAGCACCCAGAGTTCTTGCTTAGCTGGTGAAAAAAGAAAAGAAAAAAGGCTTTTCGCGTAATTAAAAAAAAATAAAAGCAATAACTATTTTTTTTTAGTGTTTTTTTCTAATAGTTTTTCACATGAGGTGAAAAAACGGACTGAATAAAGTGAATATGAATATTTCATGAAATTTTCATGCCAGTGGAACCTATCTAATTATAGTTATTGAACTAGTTCAGTTTAATAAATTGATTTAAGAAATTTAAAATTTAAAATTTGATCTAAGTTAGATTTTTAATAACTTAGACAATATATTAATCTAATAAAATCCAGCTAACTAGTTAAGTTTAATAAATTGATTTAAGATTTTTAAAATTAAAAACTTGATTTAAGTTGATTTAAGCAATAGATAAATTGATTCAAATCTTAAAAACAAATAACAAAATAACATTCTTTTAATAGAAATAATTAACTTAATAATTTATATTTTTATTTGAAATGGTCCTCCAATGAAATCTGGAAATTATAATTATAATGAAAATTTTAAATTTTAAAGGAAAAAATTATTATTTTAAATATATATTTGATATTATAGACGTTTTTATTGCAGTTTTTTAAAATAGATTTGAAAAGATATTTTTAATTATAGTTTTTCTAAAATATCTATTTTGTTAAAACTGAGAAAGATGCTTATCTGAAAAACAAATGAAAAATTTATTTTACAAATAAATTATTTTAACTATTATAAAATCAAAATTTGAAATATAAGCATGTATAAAACCTAATAAAAAGTACAAAAAACATTTAATTAACCAGCTACACGATAAGAAGGGTTGTCCAAGATGTAATGATTCGTTGTTCTTTTCCTCCTCCCTCGAAAGTAACGGCATCTCATACGCTCCTCCTGCACAATCGTATAAAAAAGATAAAATAAAACAAATAGTAAAAACAAAGAAAGCAAAACATTAAGTTGCCAAGTGTCGCAACAGTACGCTTAGAAAGAAATTGATTTTTTAAAGTTATTATCGACTTTTCTTAATTTATGTTATAGGTTGACAATTAATTGTGTTATATAATAAATATTAATAAAATAACTTAATTGAGAATTTTTTTAAAATAAAAAATAACTGAGGTTGTTGTTGATTTTCATAATATTCATCATTCTAAAATATATTAAAATAATATTTTTTATTTTAAAAATATTATTTTTAATATTAATATATTAAAATATTTTAAAAATATTAAAAATATATTACTTTAAAATAAAATAATAAAATTTAAATTTTTTTAAAATCATGCAAAAGGCATAAATTGAAGCTGCCATGACAAAATAAAAAAGACATCGACTACGAGACGAGAAGTTATATATGTAGTCATAAAATATGGCGAGAAACGAGAAGAGGATTCCGAGAAGAGTCACATAAAATAGCGGCTAGCACGAGATGGGTTTTTCCTGTAGCAAACCACGTGCATCAAAATTCTTAGAAATCAGAGAAAAAGCGATTGCGATGCTTAACCAACAGAGGCTATAATAGTTACTTCACGGCTAACGGCTAACGCAATAAAATGGCTGTTTGTTTTTATATTTTAAAAATATTTTTGAAAAAAATTAAATTTATTTATTTATTTTAAATTAATATATTTTAAATATTTTTAAATTATTTTAATATACTAATATTAAAAATAAATTTTAAAAAAAATAAAAAAATATTATTAATATATATTTTAACATAAAAAATATTTAAAAATCAATCATAACTTAACTCCTAAACAAAACAAACTCTAAGAATGACCCTCATTCTCAAAGCGAGTAAGTGAGGGACTTTTTTTTTTTATTATTATTTTCTTTTTCTTCTTGATAAAGAAGAGTGAGTTTATGTCAATGCTCAATATATGTTGCATTGGATCCTTCGCCGGAGTGTTTTTCTAGGTTTCCTACGTTCTCTCTCACCTTCAAGAACATTTCTATAGCTAGAAACCCAAACAAGCTAAGAAACATTCACTAAAGAAACCGAAAAGGTGGCCATTTTTATGATTTGATTCTCAGCCACCACCACTGCATTCTATAGAAAGATGGCCATTTCTATACCAAGCATTTCTCCTTCCATGGCTCCAGCCTAGTTACTCTTAGCAATCTAAAGCTACTTTCCGTAGTGCTTGCTTGTTTTTGTTTTATCTTTCCCTTTACCCTACTAGCTAGATCACTATCTTCCTGAGTACCCTAGCTAGTATTCTCAAGATCTAGCTATAGATTTCGACTGGGTTTTTGTCCTGTGTTTGCTTTATTAATTTGATCAAGAGAGGTTTTTCTGCCATGTGCTCGGAATCGAAACCATTTTCGTTAACGGGGTTGCCTAACTCTCAGATTTTTTTATCTGAGAAAGATTCGAATCCTAAGGAATTCAATTTCCTTGTGAGACCCACATTAGAACTTGGAGATGACGGTGAAACTGTACCTCAAGAGCTTCATCAGGAAAAGGAAGTTGAAGAAGATGGAAAGCAAGAAGATAAATGCGAGATCTCGGAACCTACTTCGAAGATAAAATTCCCATCTTTAGGAGCTTTCCAAATTGAAGATAGTGATCATGGTGATGGTTCGAAGACTCCAACTTCTTCGGATTGCAAAATCCCTGTCATTTTTCAATGTCCGCCTGCACCTAGAAAACCTAAATCACTTCCATCAACCAAACGAAAATCGCCTCGACGGAGAGTCTTGCTTGATCTGTCCAACGAGGTTGAAACTTTGTTTCCCCCAGCTCTCGCTGAAAATCTTGGTGGCAAGATTAAGAAAGTTAGACAAGGCAACGACACCAAATAAAGGTGCTAGCTACTTATAATTATGTGAAGTTAAATTTACAGTTACATTTTTCGTAATTTTTTTTCATTTGCCAAAATCTTCATGACAAGCAAAATCATATCCAGGATGCCAATATTATGATCAATATTGCTATATCAGAGATTCATGTCATTTCTTTCTTTACAAGGGCGCAGGTTCACGTTTCTTCTTTTTGGCCCCTCTTTCTGCACGCAGATTCTGAATCTGAAACTTGTTATGTGCAAAAAAGATTGATACCAAATTATAGCTTATGATGGATTACTCGTCTGGATTATGATGGACTTGCTCATAGGATTCTACTAATTTACTGGTCCCCTCAAGTAATTTTATTTTATTTTTGAACAAACCCTTCGGGATGTTAATATTAATTGCTGTTTCTTGAATATGGGTTTTGTTCCTGTTTAAAAAATCAAGATAGGGAAGAAGATGGATTTTGCATGCAGGACTTAATCTAACGGGAAAACGAATGGATCTCTAAATTTCTAAGGAGCATGGATATAATTGCGTTGACTCTGTTTCTAAGTGAAAGTTTTGTGCGTTGACTATCCTGGTGGGGAACAAATATCCTCCCTATTGGATGCATGCCAGCAGTGCGAAGCAAACCCATGTGACAGAATCTGAATCCGCAGGAATTGGTTGCTTTTAAAAATATAAAACAATAATTTTAAAGAAATATTTTTTTATAAAACAAGTAGATTATTAGGTCATTTTTGTCTGATGATAAAATTAAACTATTATGATCCTTAAGATGGTTCCATCTAAAGTAAATCAAACTTGAACATCACATCGAGCTTCAACATATTGTTTAAATTTGATTTATTAATTTTACGACCATTCTCAAAATTATTCGTAAACATGAAAGAAATTTTTATAAAATCTTCCATTTTGAATACTTTTTTTATTAATAATTAACTTTTTTATATCTATAATTTAATTTTTTATTAATTAAAACTAGATTATACACAACTTAACTAATTTTATAAAATTAACAATCATAAATTTTTGATAATCTTGGAATTTATGAGAAGTTATAATCTATTTTTTTATTAATATAAATATTTAAATTAATTTTTATATATATTAATTAATCTTATAAATTTTAAAATCAATAATTATATAAATTTTCATTAATTAATTATAATATTTATTTTTTATAACCCTTTGGAACAGTTTGTATATATTATAATTAATTTTTAAATTTATTAAATATTATACAAGTTTAATAAACAAATAAAACATTATAAAAATAATAAATATACATAAAAAAATCGAAACCAAATAAAAAAAAAATACAACAAGTCCTTTCCACGCCATGATATGATTTCAAGTGCATCATAATGTACTTTTTAATATGCCAATATGCGGCAATTCCAAGGCTTCATTATTAGCGCTGTCCCAATTATATTTTCAAGCTTAATCCAAATTATATTTTCAAGATTAACAAGTCTATTTATAAGTTGAAACAAGCACTAAGGGCGTGGTTTCATAGACTAAGTAATTTCTTGCTCCGTATTGGCTTTCAAGGTAGACCTACTTATTCTTCTTTATTTATTTTCAATGATTTCATGACGTTATTTATCTACTTGAATGCATAGATGGTGATAATCTATTAGCTGTGTTATGCTGCCATCAGATTAATTTTTTAAATATATGAAAGATAATATTAAATACACAAAGAGTGTTTTTTTTATAGTGTTATCAAATCGTGTTAATTTTAAAATCTTATATTTTAATTTTTTATTTAACTTAAATTTTTAATTAAATTATATAAAAACTAACCTGATTTAAATTAATCAATTTTATAAATCATAAAAGACCTGAATAATCGGTAAACATATACCTTAACTTAAAAAAATTAAGATAATAATTTTAAAAAACAATATCAAGACAACAACAAATTAAATCAATTCTAGTATCCTTGCGACCCAAGTTATGGATTATATTATGTTTAATAAATTTTTTTATAAAATTTTTTAATTATATAATAAAAATAAATATTTGTAAAATTAAACATCAACCCAAAAATAAACATTTATTTGAGATTGTAATAACCATATAGAAAACAAATTAAAATAAAGCATACAGTTTATTTTCTAATTAATCTACTATTGAAAGATGAAATAAAAATATTTAAAAAATTTAAGATCAAAAACAAAAAAAAATCTAGACGGTAAGTGAACCCCTTAACACGACTAAAAGATTGATGTCTTCTCCCAAGTGCAGGAGTGTCGAAATAATAAATAACCCGGTAAGACCGAGATCGAACCACAGGGAGGTTAATTGTACAAATTTTAAATAACAATAACAACAACAACAATAATAGTAGTAGTAGTAGTAGTAGTAGTAGTAGTAGTAAAGAAAAAGAAGGAGAAGGAGAAGGAGAAGGAGAAAGAGAAGAAGAACTTTAAGAAAGAATATTAATGTAACGATTAAACAATGATAATAACAAATGTCAAGGTTAGAGATTTCACTAATGGTATGTCAAACAAGTATAATATAAAATCTTATTATTCAATTGGAACCACACATAAAGGAGGTTCCAATCAGATTATAAATTGTTAACATGATTACATTAGTCATCTCATTCGATTAATGCTAATACTTGTAAATCTCGTCAAGCATTCATGATTATAACTTATGTTAACAACAAATCAAGTTCCTTTCATAACTCAGGTGTCGGTTATACCATACAGTATGGGCTATGAAAGTGCCAAGCATTTGTTGTACCAAGTGTTATACAATATAAATCAAGATTAGTCATTTAACAAGCAAAGTATTAAAGAGTGAACAAGACAACAAATACAAAACATGTTAGTATCAAACATTAAAGTCTATATTAAGTTTACATTATACTTATTCTTACACCATTAGTGTAATCTTTTCACCTTGATATAATAAACTTAGCTAGACATAATGAAAGAAAGAAAAATAAATAAACAAAATAAGAACATGAATAAGATTAAAGTTAACTAAGTAAGTGAAAGGAAATGAAAGGGATAAACTTGATATTAATGAAAGCAAAGCATAAACATTGCAAAAAATACAAAGAGAGAAAGGAAGAGCATGATCTTGATCTGGACACCAAGATGCCTAAATGCATGGCAAATTCCTCCTTTTATAGGCCAAAATTGGAAACTATTGATTTGATGACTAATTGATAAGTGGGTAGCCAACTCTTGACTTGGTGACAATCCTTATCTTCTCTTGTCTGCCCAAAACATCATTGATAACGTCAAAATTAGAGCCATTCAAAAACATAAAAGTTGTAGGAAATTGTCTCATATATCTTGTGTAAAACATTCAGCTCATTTGGACTTCTATAACTCCAGATATGGCCAAAATACTGAACAATGCTCGGACTAGAGGACATATTCGGGCTTTTTTGTTGTTGCTACAATTTGGACTTGAAAATGGACTTTTTAAATCTTGGGCTCCATATAAAAGTTGTAGGCCTATGTCTTACCTTTCCATCCATATAAAGTGGACCTAAATCTGAGATCTATAGCTCCATATATGACTCAATTATCGAACAGTGTTCCGGTTTGAATTGCACCGACATCTCTTTTCTAAGTTTGGCCATCTCTTTATCCATGGAATTTAAGTTCTTAAAGTCATCAATCAATCCTTTCATTTATATGATAGGCCTACATTTAAAAATAAATATTTACCATAAATTAAAGGTATCTTATATTATTAGATATATTATTATAAAACATGCTTTAGTTAAAGAGTTATTGATACTTCAAGTGCAAAATAATGATATAAAACCATGATAAAAATGCACTTTTAAGTACTAATTACACCCCCCAACCAGCTTATTACTAGTCCCTAGTAATCAAAGCGTTAAAATAGAAAAACAATTTACAAATTCCACAAAGCAAGGTATTCATCATTTAACTTCCATTAATCTATCCAGATAAATAAACTCTCATTAAATTTATATATCTGCTCAATACCTCTTAACAAGATATTAATAAACCTTTCTTTTGTGCTCAATGTATCAACACATAATTATGGGGCTTTTCTTGGAAGAAAACAAAATTTTTGTTCTAATGTTTAAGGTTAACTTCCTTGGATTGAGATTATTATTTTTGTCTTCTTTTTTTTCTTCCTTTTTTTTTAAATGTATATACATATAATTTAAAAACATAATGCATCTTTAACCCATGTAACAAGCTTTTAGCTAATGACTCCCAGACCAGTTGGTCTTAGGGCATTAGGTGTTAAGACACCCCTACAAGCTTAGTAACTCGGGTTGTAGATACTGATATGTAGATAGTGCAATGTTTGATTCCCTTAATTTTTTCTCCTCAACCTATGTAACAAGCGTTGGGCCAGTAGCTCCCAAGTCAGTTGACTTTAGGATATTAGGTGTTAAAACACCCCTTTGGTTAGGTTACCTTTAACAAAAGAACATAAATAATGTAATAATCCAATATGCAACCCACAATCATATGTAAAAGTGTGTGTGTGTGTAAATTAAAGTTTAAGAATACATGTTAAATAAGTATATAAGCAGAATTAAGTGATAACAATGCGAGAGTTTATAAACCTGAATATGTCAAGAAGTATTATAATAGACCTTGTTAAGAATGGCTACTAAGATGCGTCTCAAGAGTCACTTTAACAAAAGAGCTCCTTTACTATACCATCCTAGTAACAACAATTATGCACATGCTTTATGAAATGAAAAATATTTTTTTTTATCAACTATACCCTCTCCCCCCAACAAAAATGACACAAAAATTCACAAATGAAGGCTCAAATCCAATCTAAGCTTTTTATGGCTTTCCTTAGTTGACCAATTTATGCGACTCATGGAGGGATCAATTACAGGAATGAAAGATTGTAGTTGGTCAATTAATTGTTCAACAGTAGCAACAGAGATTATGATTTATCGTGCAGAATATGTTAGAAATTCTTGTTCCACAGCATGATTAAGAAAAGATGATAACTTATTATAATAACCATTAACATTTAACAAACCTATGGGTTTACGGTGAATGTGCAGTTGAGCCCAAGAGAAAATATGAAAGATCTCTTCCAATGTGCCAGACCACCTGGTAAAGCAATGAAGGCATCATCATGGTTAAACATTGCATTCATTTGAGTTGACATTGTGGAGACCTGAAGTTCCTCTCCAATTGTCTTTCCAATGATGTCTCCTTGTGTTAAAGCTTCGGGGAAGACCCCCAAAACTTGACTACCTCCTAAAAATACAGCTATTGACACACCTCCCATTAACCCAAGACTGCCTCTCTCATACACTAAATGAATCTTTCTCTCAGCTAGCACTTGACCAAGATAATTTGCTGATTCTAAAACTTCCTTTTCTTTCCCAGGACTAGATCCACTGAAAACATAAATATTTCTTATATGATGACCTAAGGAACTTGCCATTTCTACACACTTCTGTATTTGTTGAATGTACGGGTTGAGTAGAAATGAAAGGAAGGAAGAGAGGGTTTTATAGATGAGAAATAAGAAAGGTAATCATAAGACCTATATGTAGGCCAACTGGAGTCTCACACTCTCTCTCTCTTTATTTATTTATTTATT
The DNA here is from genome assembly GCA_026413675.1 of Populus pruinosa. Classification (NCBI taxonomy): domain Eukaryota; kingdom Viridiplantae; phylum Streptophyta; class Magnoliopsida; order Malpighiales; family Salicaceae; genus Populus; species Populus pruinosa. The sequence goes on along the minus strand of CM048592.1, from coordinate 28,901,962 downwards.
TACTTTTGAAAAAGCATGTGTAAGTACAAGTAGTTGTGATTGTGGCTCACATCTTTCCTTGGTTTTACATCCAAGAATGGCTTAAACGCCCTCTATGGGTCGGGGATAGGCTTCCCATCTAGTTTTCTTAAAAACTAGTAAATAGGATCTTTTTTAATTAGATTCCCAAGACTAAGTCGATCATGTTCATTATAAAAATGGAGCCATAAATCATGAATTGCAGGATGCACATCTCTACTAAGATGCGTCTCAAGAGTCAATAGAAGATTATCTAAAGACTCCTTCCTTAAGTCATCCTTAATGAATTGTATTTTATCTTTATAGTTTATAAATATCATTCCTAAAGAATGACATTGTGTATTACAAGTCCATCTAGCACATCGATGACAGACTTTTAGTCATTTTGCACGATGTTTCTTTGCAAAAGTACTTTTACCTATTCCTGGCATGTGTGAAATGAAGGAGTTAGCGGACTTACCTGATAATCGGACCTTTGCTTTAATCAACCAACGAATATCTTCAGGAATTTCATGATTCATTAACAATCTCAATCTTGCACATCTAGCATGGTAAATTTTTGTAATCGCATTCTGAGGCAAAGCGGAAAAATACTTTTTCAATTTTTCAAGATTAGTGTCCATTTTTAAATAAGAATTGGAAGAGAGATTCAAAGAATTGCACAAATATATACACAAATATTAATTATTGTGGGAAACTGAAAAAACCGACTTAAGTCACGGAGTACCATTGTCCGCCATTTGACCGAGGTGAGAGAAACTAGCAAAAATCACTCAAAAAGAAACACAAAAACAATGTAAGAAAAACAACATAATCAACCTTTATCTACAAGATCATTCCAACCAGTTGATTCATTTTCACTAGGAAACTTATCAAAGTAAGCTTTCAAACGATGTCCATTTTCCTTAAAATCATTGTCATTCATTGAATTCTCAATATCACAGGCCCCATAAGGATTGCTTCATCTTGGTCTTAGCTCTCTAGGGAATGCATAGAGTTGATAATTATAAAATAAAACTTTTTGACCAGTATCAACTTTTTAATAATTTTCACAAGTTTTGCGGAATACATGCATGTCCTTGAACATGGTGGGCAAATAAAATCCATTTTGAAAGATTTTTACAGCTGTCTTTTTTTACGAGAAATAACTTACACATGCTTCAGAATGACAGTTTAATGACACTACTTACCTCATTATCAGGAATGAATCTTTGAAATATTTGATTAGGATAATATTTGAATAAGTTAGGGTCATCACAATAAAAGTTCTTCACTTTATTCAAAAACTTTTCTTTGTATTGGGTACTCCAATCAGCTAGCAAATCTCCTAAAGCAAGAAAATTGATATTTTTATCATACCAAGTCATTGGACTAAGAGAAAGTAAGGATTCGTTAGGATAGTAATCATTGATTGGTGTGATGTCAGATGTCGAATCTGTTGTCACTATTGACAAAAGATTCGTGTCAATATTTTCGGTGTGTTTTTCATCCGTGATTTCTTTCTTAGAATAAATCATTTGCAAATCTTAAAATTCATCCAATTCATTTTTACTTAAAGTAGATTCAAGTTGATCATAAACTAATTCGTCAATATGATCTACTTCTTGTAAATCATTATCATCTCCAGGTTACTTGCAAATGTTGAAAATATTCATCTCCAATATCATGTTTCCAAATGATAGCTTAATCAGTCCATTCCTACAATTAATCAATACATTAGAGGTTGCAAGAAATGAACATCCTAAAATAATAAGAAATGAATTACATACTTCAACAGGTTCTGTGTCTAAGACAATAAAATCCACAGGATAAATGAATTTATTGACTTGTACTAACACATCTTTAATTATTCCTCTAGACACTTTTACAGATCTATCGGCAAGTAAAAGAGATATAAAAGTTGGTTTTAACTCACCTAGATTGAGACTCTGAAAAACTGAATATGGAAGTAAATTCACACTAGCACCCAGATCAAGTAAAGCTCTTTCAATTTTATGTTCTCCAATAAAGAAAGAAATTATAGGACAACTAGGGTCTTTATATTTCAAAGCATTATTGTTCTGAAGAATAGCACTTACTTGTTCCGCTAAAAAGGCTTTTTTTTTTCACATTCAGTTTCCTCTTCACAATGCATAGATCTTTCAAAAATTTAGCATAGGAAGAAACCTGTTTAATAGCATCCAGCAAAGGTATATTGATCCTTACCTGTTTGAAAATTTCAAAAATTTCAGAGTTGTGATTGACTTTCCTTTGTTTAGTTATGACATGAAGAAATGGAAGTGCTGGCGGTGAATCAGTCGTTTATTTGCAATTTTTATATTCAAACCCTTCCTTATCCTTAGAGATTAACTCATCATCTTTCTCATAAGGTTCAAAAGAGGGTTTTTCAATAACCTTACCACTACGCAAAGTAGTGACTGATTTGACTTGATCCATGTGTTGGCTTCTAGAACTACTTGCGTTTACATTGTATTGCCCCTTGAGATTTTGTTGTGGTTGAGAAGGGAACTTACCTTTCTCTTGGAAACTGAGAGCAAATGTTAATTTTGCAAGAGTATCTTTAAAATCTATCATGTTTTGAGCAAGTTGAGTATTGATTGTCTCTTGCATTTCAATGAATGCATGCAATGTTTCCTCAAGCTTTCTTTTAAGAGGTGGAGCATAAGGAGATGCATATCCATGAGAATTTTGGAAATTATGGTGTGCTTGAATTGGTGGTTGTGAAGTTTGTGCATTGTTGTTCTCACTCTTCCAACTGAAATTTGGGTGATTTCTCCAACCAGGGTTGTATGTTTGGGAGTATGGGTTGTGGTTGGCCCTTTGGAAACTGTTTAAAGCATGGGCTTGTTCATGGAGGCATTCCTTAAAAGAAGGTAACGTTGAAAAATCATTGGTTGAGTGTTTATTTGTTTCACAGATTCGACACACAATATTTTCAACAAATTTTAATTGACCACTCTTTTTCAATTCTAGTGCCTCGACTTTTCTAGCTAAAGATGCAAACTTGGCTTGAAGGTCATGATCTTCCCTAAGGTTGTATATAACTCCATTAGATGTATGAGGTTGAGTTTTACTCAGTGCCTCATAAGTACCCGCGGTGTTTCAATATTGAGCATTTTCAGCTAACAAGTCTAAGTACTCCATTGCTTCATCAGGGTTTTTATCTTCAAAAGTTCCATTGCACATTAATTCAACCATTTGTCTATCTCTAGGTGTTAACCCTTCATAAAAATATGAAACCAATCTCCATGTTTCAAAACAATGATGAGGGCAAGTACTAAGCAAGTCTCGATACCTATCCAATATTGGTAAAATGTTTCTCCTGGTTTTTGAGTGAAAGTAGTGATTTGTCTTTTGAAAGAGTTTGTTCTATGAGATGGGAAAAACTTCTTTAAAAACTGTTGTTGCATTTCATCCCAAGCATGAATGGATCCTGGTCTTAAATTTTATAGCCATGTTTTAGCTTTATCTTTTAATGAAAAAGGAAAAAGATTTAATCTGATGGTGTTCATGCTACAATTTAAATTATTATATATGTTGCAAACCTCCTCAAATTCCCTTAAATGCAAGTATGGATTTTCCAATTCTAAGCCATGAAAAGATGGTAAAAGTTGAATAATGTCTAGCTTAAAATTAAAATGAGATGCATTGGAAGAAAAAACTATGCATGATGGTGCACTTGTTCTTGTGGGATTCATGTGGCCTCTAAGTGTTCTAACACGGTTATTCTCATTATTCTCATTATGAAGTGATTGATCATCTTCTTCGGCCATATTTTCTGAAAATGATGAGGATACCCTACAAAGTCTACCACTTGATGTACGTGACCACACTCTTATGCACGTGTAGGAATAGAATAAAAGAAAGAAGAAAACAAAAGAAGAAGAAACAAGAGAAAAGAAACAAAGTTATATACAAGAAAAGTGAAAAGAGAAAATAAATACTATAATTTATACAAGAACTTACCTCCCCGACAATATCATCAAAAACTTGACACGACTAAAAGATTGATGTCTTCTCCTAAGTGCAGGAGTGTCGAAGTAATAAATAACCTGGCAAGACCGGGGTCGAACCATAGGGAGGTTAAATGTATAAATTATAAATAACAATAATACAACAACAACAACAATAATAACAATAACAACAATAACAATAACAATAACAATAACAATAATAATAATAATAATAGTAGTAGTAGTAGTAGTAGTAGTAGTAGTAGTAGTAGTAGTAGTAGTAAAGAAAAAGAAGGAGAAGAAGAAGAAGAAGATGAGAACTTTGAGAAAGAATATTAATGTAACGATTAAACAATGATAATAACAAATGTCAAGGTTAGAGATTCCACTAATGGTATGTCAAACAAGTATACCATAAACTCTTATTATTCAATTGGAACCACACATAAAGGAGGTTCCAATCAGATTATAAATTGTTAACATGATTACATTAGTCATCTCATTCGATTAATGCCAATACTTGTAAATCTCGTCAAGCATTCATGATTATAACTTATGTTAACAACAAATCAAGTTTCTTTCATAGCTCAGGTGTCGGTTATACCAACATTATGGGCTATAAAAGTGCCAAGCATTTGTTGTACCAAGTGTTATACAACATAAATCAAGATTAGTCATTTAACAAGCAAAGTATTAAAGAGTGAACAAGACAACAAATACAAAACATGTTACTATCAAACATTAAAGTCCATATTAAGTTTACACTATACTTATTCTTACACCATTAGTGTAACCTTTTCACCTTGACATAATAAACTTAGCTAGACATAATGAAAGAAAGAAAAATAAATAAACAAAATAAGAACATGAATAAGATTAAAGTTAACTAAGTAAGTGAAAGGAAATGAAAGGGATAAACTTGATATTAATGAAAGCAAAGCATAAACATTGCAAAAAATACAAAGAGAAAAATGAAGAGCATGATCTTGATCTGGACACCAAGATGCCTAAATGCATGGAAAATTCCTCCTTTTATAGGCCAAAATTGGGAACTATTGATTTGATGACTAATTGATAAGTGGGTAGCCAACTCTTGACTTAGTGACAATCCTTATCTTCTCTTGTCTGCCTAAAACGTCATTGATAACGTCAAAATTGGAGCCATTCAAAAACATGAAAGTTGTTGGAAATTGTCTCATCTATCTTGTGTAAAACATTCAGCTCATTTGGACTTCTATAACTCTAGATATGGCCAAAATACTGAACAATGCTCGGACTGGAGGACAGATTCGGGCTTTTTTGTTGTTGCTACAATTTGGACTTGAAAATGGCCTTTTTAAATCTTGGGCTCCATATGAAAGTTGTAGGACTATGTCTTACCTTTCCATCCATATAAAGTGGACCTAAATCTGAGATCTATAGCTCCATATATGACTCAATTATCGAACAGTGTTCCGGTTTGAATTGCACCGACATCTCTTTTCTAAGTTTGGCCATCTCTTTATCCATGGAATTTAAGTTCTTAAAGTCATCAATCAATACTTTCATTTATATGATAGGCCTATGACACGACTAAAAGGTTGATGTCTTCTCCCAAGTGTAGGAGTGTCGAAGTAATAAATAACCCGGCAAGACCGGGGTCGAACCACAGGGAGGTTATTTGTACAAATTATAAATAACAATAATACAACAACAACAACAACAACAACAACAACAACAACAAGAATAATAATAATAATACTAGTAGTAGTAGTAGTAGTAGTAGTAGTAGTAGTAGTAGTAGTAGTAGTAGTAGTAGTAGTAGTAGTAGTAGTAATAAAGAAAGAGAAGAAGAATAAGATGATGAGAACATGGAGATGGAAAATTAATGTAAGGATTAAACAATAATAATAACAAATATCAAGGTTAGAGGTTCCACTAATGGTATATCAAACAAGTATAGTATAAACTCTTATTATTCAATTGGAAACCACACACAAAGGAGGTTCCAATCAGATTATATATTGTTAACATGATTACATTAGTCATCTTATTCAATTAATGCTAATACTTGTAAATCTCGTCAAGCATTCATGATTATAACTTATGTTAACAACAAATCAAGTTCCTTTCATAGCTCAGGTGTCGGTTATACCATACATTATGGGCTATAAAAGTGCCAAGCATTTGTTGTACCAAGTGTTATACAACATAAATCAAGATTAGTCATTTAACAAGCAAAGTATTAAAGAGTGAAAAAGATAACAAATATAAAACATGTTAGTATCAAACATTAAAGTCCATATTAAGTTTACACTATACTTATTCTTACACCATTAGTGTAACCTTTTCACCTTGACATAATAAACTTAGCTAGACATAATGAAAGAAAGCAAAATAGATAAACAAAATAAGAACATAAAAGCTAACTAAGTAAAGAAAAGGAAATGAAAGGCATAAACTTGATATTAATGAAAGCAAAGCATAAACATTACAAAGAATACAAAGAGAGAAAGGAAGAGCATGATCTTGATCTGGAAACCAAGATGCCTAAATGCATGGCAAATGCCTCCTTTTATAGGCCAAAATTGGGAACTATTGATTTGATGACTAATTGATAAGTGGGTGGCCAACTTTTGACTTGGTGACAATCCTTATCTTCTCTTATCTGCCCAAAACGTCATTGATAACGTCAAAATTGGAGCTAGTTGTAAACATGAAAGTTGTAGGAAATTGTCTCAGCTTTCTTGTGTAAACAATTCAGCTCATTTGGACTTCTATAACTCCATATATGGCCAAAATACCGAACAGTGCTCGGGCTGGAAGACAGATTCAGGTTTCTTTGTTGTTGCTACAATTTGGACTTGATAATAGCCTTTTTAGATCTTGGGCTCCATATGAAAGTTGTAGGCCTATATCTTACCTTTCCATCCATATAAATTGGACCTAAATTTGAGATATATAGCTCCAGATATGACCTAATTACCGAACAGTGTTCCGGTTTGGATCGCACCGACATCTCTTTTCTAAGTTTGGCCATCTCTTTGCCTTTGCAATTTAAGTTCTTAAAGTCATCAATCAATATTTTTATTTATGTGATAGGTCTGCATTTAAAATGAACATTTACCATAAATTAAAGGTATCTTATATTATTAGATATATTATTATAAAACATGTTTTAGTTAAGGAGTTATTGATACTTCAAGTGCAAAATGATGATATAAAACCATGACAAAAATGCACTTTTAAGTACTAATCACACCCCCCCAACCAGCTTATTACTAGTCCCTAGTAATCAAAGCGTTAAAACAATTTGCAAATTTCACAAAGCAAGGTATTCATCATTTAACTTCCATTAATCTATCCAGATAAGCAAACTCTCATTAAATTTATATATCTGCTCAATACCTCTTAACAAGATATTAATAAACCTTTCTTTTGTGCTCAATGTGTCAACACAAAATTATGGGGCTTTTCTTGGAAGAAAACAAAATTTTTGTTCTAATGTTTAAGGTTAACTTCCTTGGGTTGGGATTATTATTTTTGTCTTTTTTTTATCTTTTTTTTTAAATCTATATACATATAATTTAAAAACTTCATGCATCTTTAACCCATGTAACGAGCTTTCAGCTAATGACTCCCAAACCAGTTGGTCTTAGGGCATTAGGTGTTAAGACACCCCTACGAGCTTAGTAACTCGGGTCGCAGATACTGATATGTAGATAGTGCAATGTTTGATTCCCTTAAGCTTTTCTCCTCAACCCATGTAACAAGCGTTGGGCCAATAGCTCCCAAGTCAGTTGACTTTAGGGTATTAGGTGTTAAAACACCCCTTCAGACTTAATTGCTTAGGTTAAGAAGGCTACGAAACCAAACTTATCTATATTTTTATTATCATCATTATTTTTCTTTTTTTTTTCTTCTTTTTTTCATGTTTTTCTTTTTTTTTTAATTATATACAATCCCTTTCCCTTAGTTGTTACCTTTAATAAAAGAACATAAATAATGTAATAATCCAATATGCAACCCACAATCATATGTTAAAGTGTGTGTGTGTAAATTAAGGTTTAAGAATATATATTAAATAAGTATATGAGCAGAATTAAGTGGTAACAATACGAGAGTTTGTAGACCTGAATATTTCAGGAAGTATTATAATAGACCTTGTTAAGAATGATTACTAAGATGCGTCTCAAGAGTCACTTTAACAAAAGAACTCCTTTACTCTGTCATCCTAGTAACAACAATTATGCACATGCTTTATGAAATGAAAAATATTTTTTTTTATCAACTACTACCCTCTTCCCCCAACCAAAACGAGACATTGTCCTCAATGTTCTAAGGTAGAAAGATAGAGTATAGAAGATATCACCTGAAATAACGAACACTGACAAAACCTGAAACACACTGAAACAAAAATAAAAAATAACAAAACACAATAATAAAACCAAAAGACACAAAAATTCACAAATGAAGGCTCAAATCCAATCTAAGCTTTTTACGGCTTCCCGTAGATGACCAATTTATGCGACTCATGGAAGGATCAATCACAGGAATGAAAGATTGTAGTTGGTCAATCAATTGTTCAGCAGTAGTAGCAGAGATTATGATTTGTCGTGTAGAAGATGTTAGAAATTCCTGTTCCACAGCATAATCAAGAAAAGACAACAACTTATTATAATAACCATTAACATTTAACAAACCTATGGGTTTATGGTGAATGTGCAATTGAGCCCAAGAGGAAATATGAAAGATCTCTTCCAATGTGCCTAGACCACCTGGTAAAGCAATGAAGGCATTAGCATGGTTAAACATTGCATTCATTCGAGCCGACATTGTGGAGACCTGAAGTTCCTCTCTAATTGTTTTTCCAATGATGTCCCCCTTGTGCCAAAGCTTCAGGGACGACTCCTAAAACTTGACTACCTCCTAAAAATACAGCTATTGACACACCTCCCATTAACCCAAGACTGCCTCTCCCATACACTAAATGAATCTTTCTCTCAGCTAGCACCTGACCAAGATGATTTGCTGATTCTAAAAACTCCTTTTCTTTCCCAAGACTAGATCCACCGAAAATACAAATATTTCTTATTTGATGACTTAAGGAACTTGCCATTTCTACACACTTCTGTATTTGTTGAATGTATGGGTTGAGTAGAAATGAAAGGAAGGAAAAGAGGGTTTTATAGATGAGAAATTAGAAAGGCAATCATAACATCTATATGTAGGTCAGCTGGAGTCTCACACTCTCTTTTTATTTATTTATTTATTTACTTTTGAAAAAAGCATGTGTATGTACAGGTAGTTGTGATTGTGGCTCACATGTTCCCTTGGTTTTACGTCCAAGAACGGCTAAAACGCCCTCTATGGGTCGGGGATAGGCTTCCCATCCAGTTTTCTTAAAAACTGGCAAACAGGGTCTTTTTTAGTCAGATTCCCAAGACTAAGTCGATCATGTTCTTTATGAAATAGTGGCCATAAATCATGAATTGCACGATGCACATCTCCACTAGGATGCGTCTCAAGAGTCAATAGAAGATTATCTAAAGAATCGTTACTCAGGCCATCCTTAATGAATTGTATTTTATCTTCACGGTTTATAGATACCATCCCTAAAGAACAACGTTGTGTATTACAAGTCCATCTAGCACATCGATGACAGACTCCTAGTCGTTTTGCATGACACTTCTTTGCAAAAGTGCTTTTACCTGTTCCAGGTATGTGTGAAATAAAGAAATTAGAGGACTCACCTGATAATCGGACCTTTGCTTCAATCAACCAGCGAATATCTTCAGAAATTCCATGATTCATTAATAATCTCAATCTTGCACATCTAGCACGGAAAATTTTTGTAATCACATTCTGAGGCAAAGCGGGAAAATACTTTTTCAATTTTTCAAGATTAGTGTCCATTTTCAAATGAGAATTGGAAGAGAGATTCAAAGAATTGCACAAATATATACACAAATATCAGTTATTATGGGAAACTGAAAGAACCGACTTAAGTCACGGAGTACCGTTGTCCGCCATTTGACCGGGGTGAGAGAAACTTGCAAAAATCACTCAAAAAGAAACAAAAAAAATGTGAGAAAAACAAAATAATCAACCTTTATCTACAAGATCAGTCAAACCAGTTGATTCATTTTCACTAGGAAAATTATCAAAGTAAGCTTTTAAATGATGTCCATTTTCCTTAAAATCATTATCATTCATTGAATTCTCAATATCACAAGCCCTATAAGGATTGCTCCATCTTAATCTTAGCTCTTTAGGGAATGCATAGAGTTGAGAATCATAAAACAAAACTTTTTGACCAGTGTCAATGTTTTGACAATTTTCACAAGTTTTGCAGAATACATGTGTATCCTTGAACATGGTGGGCCAATAAAATCCATTTTGAAAGATTTTTAGAGCTGTCTTTTTTGACGAGAAATAACTTCCACATGCTTCAGAATGACAAAGTTTAATGACACTACTTACCTCCTTGTCAGGAATGAATCTTTGAAATATTTGATGAGGACAATATTTGAATAAGTTAGGGTCATCACAATAAAAGCTCTTCACTTCGTTCAAAAACTTTTCTATGTCTTGAGTACTCCAATCAGCTGGCAAATCTCCTAAAGCAAGACAATTGATATTTTTATCATACCAAGGCATTGGACTAAGAGAAAGTAAGGATTCGTTAGGAAAGTAATCATCGATTTGTGTGATGTCAGATGTCGAATCTGTTATCACTATTGACAAAAGATTCGCATCAACATTTTCTGTGCGTTTTTCATCCGTGATTTCTTCCTTAGAATAAATCATTTGCAAATCTTCAGATTCATCCAATTCATTTTTACTTAAAGTAGATTCAAGTTGATCATAAACTAATTCATCAATATGATCTACTTCTTGTAAATCATTATCATCTCCAGGTTGCTTGCAAATGTTGAAAATATTCATCTCCAATGTCATGTTTCGAAATGATAGCTTCATCAATCCATTCCTACAATTAATCAATGCGTTAGAAGTTGCAAGAAATGGACGTCCTAAAATAACAGGAAATGAATTACATGCTTCAACAGGTTTTGTGTCCAAGACAATAAAATCCATAGGATAAATGAATTTATCGACTTGTACTAACACATCTTCAATTATTCCTCTAGGCACTTTTACAGATCTATCGGCAAGTAAAAGAGATATAGAAGTTGGTTTTAACTCACCTAGATTGAGACTCTGAAAAACTGAATATGGAAGTAAATTCACACTAGCACCAAGATCAAGTAAGGCTCTTTCAATTTTATGCTCTCCAATAAAGCAAGAAATTGTAGGACAACCAGGATCTTTATATTTCAAAGCATTATTGTTTTGAAGAATAGCACTTACTTGTTCGGCTAGAAAGGCTTTCTTTTTCACATTCAGTTTCCTCTTCATAATGCATAAATCTTTCAAAAATTTAGCATAAGAAGGAACCTGTTTAATAGCATCCAGCAAAGGTATATTGATCCTTACCTGTTTGAAAGTTTCAAAGATTTCAGAGTTGTGATTGACTTTCCTTTGTTTGGTCATGGCTTGAGGGAATGGAAGTGTTGGCGGTGAATCAGTCGTTTCTTTGCAATTTTCATATTCAACCCCTTCCTTACCCTCAGAGATTGACTCATCATCTTTCTCATAAGGTTCAAGAGAAGGTTTTTCAATAACCTTACCACTGCGCAGAGTAGTGACTGATTTGACTTGATCCATGTGTTGGTTTCCGGAACTACTTGCATTTGCATTATATTGCCCCTTGGGATTTTGTTGTGGTTGAGATGGAAACTTACCTTTCTCTTGGAAACTGAGAGCAGATGTTAATTTTGCAAGAGTATCTTTAAAATCTGTCATGTTTTGAGCAAGTTGAGTATTGATTGTCTCTTGCTTTTCAATGAATGCATGCAATGTTTCCTCAAGATTTCTTCTAAGCGGTGGAGCATAAGGAGGTGCATATCCATAAGAATTTTGGAAATTATGGTGTGCTTGAAACTGTGGTGGTGAAGTTTGTGCATTGTCACTCTTCCAACTGAAATTTAGGTGATTTCTCCAACCAGGATTGTATGTTTGGGAGTATGGGTTGTGGTTGGGCCTTTGGAAACTGTTTAAAGCATGGGCTTGTTCATGGAGGCATTCCTTAAAAGAAGGCAAGGTTGGACAATCATTGGTTGAGTTTTCATTTGTTTCACATATTTGACACACAATGTTTTCAACAAATTTTAATTGACCACTCTTTTTCAATTCTAGTGCCTCGACTTTTTTAGCTAAAGATGCAAACTTGGCTTGAAGATCATGATCTTCTCTAAGGTTGTACATACCTCCACTAGATGTATGAGGTTGAGTTTTACTCAGTGCCTCATAAGTACCCGTGGTGTCCTAATTTTGAGCATTTTCAGCTAACAAGTCTAAGTACTCCATTGCTTCATCAGGGTCTTTATCTTTAAAAGTTCCATTGCACATCAATTCAACCATTTGCCTATCTTTAGGTGTTAACCCTTCATAGAAATGTGAAACCAATCTCCATGTTTCAAAACCATGATGAGGGCAAGTACTAAGCAAGTCTCGATACCTATCCCAACATTTGTAAAATGTTTCTCCTGGTTTTTGAGTGAAAGTAGTGATTTGTCTCTTGAAAGAGTTTGTTCTATGAGATGGGAAAAACTTCTTTAAAAATTGTTGTTGCATTTCATCCCAAATACGAATGGATCCTGGTCTCAAATTTTGTAGCCATGTTTTAGCTTTATCTTTTAATGAAAAAGGAAAAAGCTTTAATCTGATGGTGTTCATGCTATAATTTAAGTTATTATATGTGTTGCACACCTCCTCAAATTCCCTTAAATGCAAGTATGGATTTTCCAATTCTAAACCATGAAAAGAACGTAAAAGTTGAATAATACCTGGTTTAAAATTAAAATGATATGCATCAGGAGGAAAAACTATACATGATGGTGCACTTGTTCTTGTGGGATTCATGTGGTCTCTAAGTGTTTTAGCACGGTTATTCTCATTATTTTCATTATGAAGTGATTAATTATCTTCTTCAGCCATATTTTCTGAAAATGATGAGGATACCCTACAAAGTCTACCACTTGATATACGTGACCACACTCTCATGCACGTGTAGGAATAAAATAAAATAAAAAAAAAAGAAGAAAGCAAAAGAAGGAGGAAGAAAACAAAATAAAAAGAAACAAAAGAAAAGAAACAAAGTTATATACAAGAAAAGTGAAAAGAGAAAATAAATACTATAATTTATACAAGAACTTACCTCCCCGGCAACGGCGCCAAAAACTTGACACGACTAAAAGTTTGATGTCTTCTTCCAAGTGCAGGAGTGTCGAAGTAATAAATAACCCGGCAAGACCGGGGTCGAACCACAGGGAGGTTATTTGTACAAATTATAAATAACAATAATACAACAACAATAACAATAACAATAACAATATCAACAACAACAACAACAACAACAACAACAACAATAATAATAATAATAATAATAATAGTAGTAGTAGTAGTAGTAGTAGTAGTAGTAGTAGTAGTAGTAGTAGTAGTAAAGAAAGAGAAGAAGAAGAAGATGATGAGAACTTGGAGATGGAAAATTAATGTAAGGATTAAACAATAATAATAACAAATGTCAAGGTTAGAGGTTCCACTAATGGTATATCAAACAAGTATAGTATAAACTCTTATTATTCAATTGGAAACCACACACAAAGGAGGTTCCAATCAGATTATATATTGTTAACATGATTACATTAGTCATCTTATTCAATTAATGCTAATACTTGTAAATCTCGTCAAGCATTCATGATTATAACTTATGTTAACAACAAATCAAGTTCCTTTCATAGCTCAGGTGTCGGTTATACCATACATTATAGGCTATAAAAGTGCCAAGCATTTGTTGTACCAAGTGTTATACAACATAAATCAAGATTAGTCATTTAACAAGCAAAGTATTAAAGAGTGAACAAGATAACAAATATAAAACATGTTAGTATCAAACATTAAAGTCCATATTAAGTTTACACTATACTTATTCTTACACCATTAGTGTAACCTTTTCACCTTGACATAATTAACTTAGCTAGACATAATGAAAGAAAGCAAAATAGATAAACAAAATAAGAACATAAAAGCTAACTAAGTAAAGAAAAGGAAATGAAAGGCATAAACTTGATATTAATGAAAGCAAAGCATAAACATTACAAAGAATACAAAGAGAGAAAGGAAGAGCATGATCTTGATCTGGAAACCAAGATGCCTAAATGCATGACAAATGCCTCCTTTTATAGGCCAAAATTGGGAACTATTGATTTGATGACTAATTGATAAGTGGGTGACCAACTTTTGACTTGGTGACAATCCTTATCTTCTCTTGTCTGCCCAAAACGTCATTGATAACGTCAAAATTAGAGTTAGTTGTAAACATGAAAGTTGTAGGCAATTGTCTCAGCTTTCTTGTGTAACAAATTCAGCTCATTTCGACTTCTAGAACTCCATATATGGCCAAAATACCGAACAGTGCTCGAGCTGGAAGACAGATTCGGGCTTCTTTGTTATTGCTACAATTTAGACTTGATAATGGCCTTTTTAGATCTTGGGCTCCATATGAAAGTTGTAGGCCTATGTCTTACCTTTCCATCCATATAAATTGAACCTAAATCTGAGATATATAGCTCCAGATATGACCCAATTACCTAATAGTGTTCCGGTTTAGATCGCACTAACATCTCTTTTCTAAGTTTGGCCATCTCTTTGCCTTTGCAATTTAAGTTCTTAAAGTCATCAATCAATATTTTCATTTATGTGATAGGCCTGCATTTAAAATGAGCATTTATCATAAATTAAAGGTATCTTATATTATTAGATATATTATTATAAAACATGCTTTAGTTAAGGAGTTATTGATACTTCAAGTGCAAAATGATGATATAAAACCATGACAAAAATGCACTTTTAAGTACTAATCAGCCTACATTTAAAATGAATATTTACCATAAATTAAAGGTATCTTATATTATTAGATATATTATTATAAAACATGCTTTGGTTAAGGAGTTATTGATACTTCAAGTGCAAAATAATGATATAAAACCATGATAAAAATGCACTTTTAAGTACTAATCACCCCTTAAGCCTGTGAATCAGGTAACCTAAGCTAGTATGTGAACCGTGAACCAGGTTATGAACTCCTTCAAAATTATAACTTGTTTTTTAAGTCATTTTATTTAACAAAATAAAAATATATGATTGCAAAATTAAACATTAATGCATTATCAAAATATTTTTTGAAACCAAGATAACTTTATAAAAAGTGAATTGAAACCAATTATAAAATTAAATTTCCAATTAACATAATATTTATAGATTAAACCAGGAAAAAAAAGTTAAACTTGTCAGACTCGCGAACCATATCAACCAACCAAACTTGTGAATAAATTTATGGATTTTATAAAGTTTAATAACATGTTATTTTTTAATTATATATAAAAAAACGATAATAAAGTCAACTTCAATTTAAAAGAATAAAAAAATTGACACCTTTGATAAATCTATAAATCAGGGCAATTTGGGTTACCCAATCAAGCTCAAAAATTATTTTAACCCTATAAAAAATTAAAAAAATAAATTACTAAACTTAATTCTTAATCATTATAAATAAAATAGACAAAAAAAATTAAAAAAAATAACAAAATTTAAATAAAAAAAAAAGCAATAAACTTTGGATTACTGTAGATTCTCCAGAACTAGCTTCATTTTCTGGTAATTGTCTAAACTGGGTACGTATAGCTTAACCCTACTTGATTGGATTATTCGCAAGCTCTCTTCGGAGTAATTTAAGGAACCTGCATCACTTACTAGGAATCGAGATTGTTGCACACAATAATGGATTTCTTCTTTCTCAGAAGGAATACCTCGTGACGAGCACATATACATGGATGCTTCGAAATCAGTCAAAACCCCTATGACTATCTAATAGGTGACCCCATGCACGGTCCATAATGGTTGATTCTTTCTATCATGCTTGTTCAAACAGACCTGATCTTGCTTGCTGAATCAACAAGCTCTGCCATTTCATCCGGCTCGCCTGCCGATTTACGTTAAAAAGCTTGCAAGAGAGCGTTGCGATACATTCGAGACACCATTGATCATGGACTACTGGTTACACCTTCAGCTGCCAATCAGTTGCAGGCCTTTGCTGATGCAGATCGGGTAGACACGCAAAAAGATATATAGCAGTTCTACAGGTGGCTTTGACATTTACTTGGGATAGAACCTTATTAATTTCTTGATCATAGACCAAGGCAACAGCTGAGTTGATTTGGTTAAAATCTCTTCAAAAAGGAATTGGGTCAAGATCTTCGACAACCTGTGCTGAAGATATACGTGGTATTTGGTAGTGTGATAGTTTTTATGATTATAATTAAAAAATATTTATTTTATAAAAAATATTTTTAGTTGATATTAGTTTAAAAAAATATATATTTAATTAAAATTGTGATTGAAATTAAAATTAAACAAAAAATAATTTAATGTATTTGGTGATTATAAAATAATTTTAAAAAATATATATTAATATTGATGATTTTTAATTTAAATATTGTAGATTTAATTACTACTATTACATCATTAATTAAATAATACTTATTGGGATTGCTGTTAAATTTTTCAAATGTAATTTTTTAAATAAAATATAATTAAAAATAAAAATAAAAATTATTTATTTAACTGGATCAGACCATTTCAATATATTTAGCTAGCTGTAAAACTCAATTATAGTGTTTGATTTAAATTCAATTCATAAATAAGTTTAATTAAGATGTTTAAAAAATATAAAATTCAATTCATTTTATTTTTTATATTATTTTTATTATTTTTATTTTATTTTTTTCAAAGGTATTGAAAAAAAAAGAGGCTATATAGATTTTAATATTTTTTTAATTTTTATGATATTTCTAGAGATTAAATTTATTTTTTATTAAAATCTTTAAATTAAACTTTATTTCAAAGGGTAAAAAACATGTTGTGTAACTTTTTCTTTTGCCGGTTTGTGCCAAAGGATAGGAAACACTTCCTTCTTTAAGTCAAAGGGTAATTGTTAAAGGGTAAAAAATAACCACGTGTTTTGATATCCAGATTTCACCATAAAATAATAAATAACAGGTTTGTGAAAAAGCAATTTTCAGTTGTTTTTTATAAACCTACAGTTGATTTTAAATTTTATATGGGTCCCATATTAACAATGAAATACATTTTATCCTAACCAAATATTCTGTTGTTTATACAATTTGTTTTAAACAAACAAATTATATTGCAAACAAATAGCCACTTGATATAATATAATAATATCAATTTAAACCTTAAACTAAACACATGCAGATTGATTATTATTTTTACAGGATCATGTTTATTATCTTTACAGGATCATGTCTACGAAGTTCAGTATATTTCTAATTAATGAGGTGTTAAAATCAGATATCCTAAAGGAATTTGGTTTTTTTAATGGTTGAATAATGATTTAATTAAGTCTCTGTTTATTAAATAACTCTCTCCTTTCTTTTCAATAGAGAAAAAATGTCTTCATAAATGTTTCTGGAGTATCTATAACAAAATCTTTTTTTGAGATGTTTGAAGTCTTTTTGGTAGTAAAATCAATAAACTTACAGAGGAAAAGATGTAATAAATAGGATAAAAAACATTAAATTCTAAAAACTAAATTATTCAATTTTATGTAGAAAAACTTGAGCCTTCCACCTACTAATTTAAAAAATATTTATAGTCTTTAATTTTATTTTTATTTTTTGGATGGAGAGCTGAAAAAAATTTCTCAATGATAATATTTGTAAGGAATAAAAATGCCTTACAGTATTAATGTGAAAAAATATTTCTTACCGCACTGACCGAGAACACGATGGAACCAAGTTTGATATGAAAACAGGAAGAACTGCCACAGAAAAAGATACGGGGCAGATGTCGAGCCGAGCCCACCTCGATAGTCGATACTTAGGCTCAGGTATTCTGCCTGAGCCCCTAAAAAATATATGGAAATGAGCCGAAAATGAGGCCGACGACCATTATGTGTTTTGTACTAAAAGTGATAAATCATGATTCAATCGTAATACCTTTTCATATATTACAAGGGGTGCATGTACCATTACATGATTACATATGATAATCATATGTTAATGTGGGGATCTTGTTGCTAAAGGTTCCTCAGTATAAACACTAAATATATTTTCAAAAAAAAAAACAAGCACCGAAATTCCGAATAAGAACCAAATTATAAATAAAAATAAGATATAGAATTAAAATAAAACTCTCAAACATTAAAATATTAAAATAGAACTTCATGGAATATCAAAAAACCAAAAAGCAACCAAAAAAAGGTGATAATGAATCACCGTTTTAATAGATTTTTAATTTTATTACATCAAATATGTTATCATATTTTTAAAAAAATAAATAAATAAAGAATAATTAGGAATGAGTTAATGATCAAGAAAAACAAAACTTAAAATTTAAAGGCATGAAGAGAAAAAATATTTCAAATTATAATGATTTTATCATGAAAAAAATTATTTAACTTTTTTAAAAAAGTAATTAAATAATATTTGTGATTTATAGGGTAAATTAAAATGGAATTTTTGGCAATATTGTGTTTCAAAACGTAAAAGCTTTTCTTTAAAAAAAAACCACAATTCATATTATACAACTTTTATTTATTCAATTAAATGAAAGGGAAAAAAAGCACTTTTAAATAACAAACTTCATCTTCTTTATTTTTCTTATTCCAAGGTGTAGCATTAAATTTATTATTTATTGTTACATATTAGGATGACGATTATTTGAAGTTTTCAACCATACATACCAACTCTGGCCCAACAAAATTGGGCTAAGCCGCTTACAATTAATATTGGGTTTATGTTTGGGCTGGCTTTGGAAATTCTCACTCCAATAAGCCCACTCACGGTGTTGGGGCATTGGAAAATCTCTCAAAAGATCATTTCTCACAGGAGGCTCCTCTCCTTCCGCTGTGGACGATTTAAGATCAAGTTGTGTTAAGGTTGTAGCCTAGTGGGTTGCCCTGAATTCTGGGTGATGGCTTAGGGCCACTCACAACAGTTTCGAAAAAGTAATTATCTATTTCTTTTTTTTTTACAAAAATATAAAAAAATTATAACAAATTTTACCAGTACCTTTTCTTTTCTTTTTCAAAAAAAAAAATTGTTTTCTCGCTAGAAAAAAAATATATTCAAGTATTGTTTTGGAAAATCTTCAATTTTTATAAGCCGAGATATCTGGCTAGTTTCAGTTCAGACCAAAGTCGGGAGTTGATTTGAATTGAACATCTATAAAGAAATCTTTTTTTTTTTATTAACGTGGGTATTCGGGCCAGCTTGCGCGCACCACGACTAATCCCACAGTCCACTGAACATTCTGCAAGCCCAGTAAATAGGTAAGGCACCGCGAGGATGACAAGCGTACCATACAGAGAGGAGCCAGCAGATATAGAAAGGAAACCACACGTCAGTCTCACTGCCACTGGGACTCGAATTGAAGTTCAGAAGAAAACAAGCAACATTTTACACCACTAAACCACGAGCTGCTTGGGATCCATAAAGAAATCTCTTGATTCGTGTTTGTGAAGTCCTTTTCCTCGAATGGCCATCATGTCTTTTTATGTACATATGCTCCCCTCATATTTTGATAGAAGAATGAGAGATATAAAGAAATGCAGGAACAAAGGCAAACTAATGCAAGGCTTCGGTGCTACTCTAGTTAATTGCAACGTCATATTGACAAGTTAAAAAGTCTAATTAAACACTTTCTAAGTGTGTGTTTTTTTTAATTTAAAATAACTAAATTATTTTATTTTACTTGTTCAAATATATAAAATCTTATTGTTTTTACTCACTACAGCTGCAGGAAAAATAAATAAATAAATGCATGATGGGGGAAGGAGATGGAGAACGTAGAAATTTAGAATGGTACAACGAGCTAGAGTTGTGCTGTAACATTTAGTAACGGAAGAGAACTTTTTTGTAAATAATTACGGAGAAATCAAACATTACAAGCATAACAAATAAGCTAGCAAAATAAAAGGATAATTTTACATTTTTAACATATAAAAAATCTTAAAGATTGTACGGTTAGATAATTTAGTGTGTCAATTATTAATGTACGTACCATGAAGCTAATTGATTAGTTATACATAATATTAATTTTTTTTTTATAAATATATTTATTTTTTAATAAAGGTTTATTTATCTTTAATATTCATCAAATATTCAATTAATAAATTTAGAGTAAAAATAAAATTCTTGAAATAAAAATATTTAAAAAAAATTATAAAATTATTATAATTATAAAATTTCTATTGCATTAAAATATCATTCCTAATTATTCATGGTCAATGTCATATTAAGAATGAGTATTAATTAGAACTATTAAAATTGATATATATTATGTTTTTTTTATTTTTATGAAAGAAAACAAATGTTTTCATAAGTTGAGATATAAAGGAAATCTAAAATTAATATGTAGATACTTGTTATATAACGTATATATTGAATTAATCTGTAAGAGAATTTTATATGAAAAAATCATTTGTGTTTATACAAAAGCTCACGTGATGATTGTATAAGTGATCCTTAAACTTGAAATCACTAAGTTATCTTATATAAGAAATGTTAAACTTTGATCATACTATATACGGTCTTAATTAAGGGTAAGAAGTAAAATATTAAGTATAATATGAATTATATAAAAGTATTTTAGTAATCACATGAACTCATTGTCTTTGGTGAACTAAGAAAAATATTTTATCTATTAAATAGTATTAATTATAAATTCTTACATAAGGTGAAATGATATTTGTAAAAAAATTAAATTTTATTAAAAAAATCAATGACTATAACAATGAGAATAAACATGATTTCACGACACATTTCATGTTATAATATTTAAATTGAAACACTACCGATAAAGAAATAATAATTATACTAAGAAACTAGTCATCAAAAGGTGTCAAACCACTTATGACTTTTTTAATATTCAAATAATCATAATAGGTTATTAGATATTATATTTGCTCTTCAAATATAAATCAATTATTCTATTAATAATAAAATAAATTATTTAATTTTTTAAAAGTTTTTATTTAGAATTGTGATCTATATTTAGATCAACTTATTAGGAAACTTAATGAGTCATACATATAAAAACCATAAATAAAAAATTAAAATGAAAGGATTAATCAAATGTGATTTCATTGTAAATAATTGTTAGAAATTGGAGACTAGAATATAATTTATACAAGGAGTTACAATTCTAAACTTTAAAAAATTAAGTGATGACTTTTTTTTTTGTATTTATATGATTTCCAGGTTTTTTTATAAATAAAATGTTATGATTTTTTATGTACAGTACACCAAATATCTGAAAAACACAAAAAAAAAAAAAATAGTTAGCACTTGAAGGTATAAGAATCTCTCTCTTCTAAAATAATTTATAAAATTTATCATTAATGATTTATATAGATTATTATTAGAGAGTGAATACTTGGATAACTTGTCATTTATAATAACTCAATCTTAAAATAATTATTTAAAATCAAAGAAAACATTTAATCTTTATATAAACCCCTAAAAACTTTATATATATATATATATATATATATCTAGCGGGATATTAAGACTACCAATAAATTTTAAATTTATTATTTTTATTATGTATATGTATTTCCATATATCTAATTGTGGTTGCTAAGTCATCGATAAACAATTATAATCCATGATTTTATATTTTAATTATTACTAGTGTTAATTATGAATTAAATTTGTGTGTCAAATTATTCTTTTAAAAATTGTTTATCTCTCATGATTTTTTAATAAAAAAACCCAACTACTATTTTGGCCAAACCTGGCCGAATTTTTTAAATATGGATGGAATTTGGAGATCTGGTTAGAAACTAAAAAAAATTGTTTTATGGTTGTTGAATAACTGCCAGCGATAAATCGGTGCCAGCGTGTTAAAACGGTGCCAGCGTGTTCGGCCGTGCCGCGTGCAAATCCAACACGCTGCTAGTGGCAGAGGCAATATTCATGGGCTGCAGATAATTTACGAAGGCAACTGGAAGCCCAGCACAAGGCTTCGGCCTCACGCTGAAGGCTACGCAATGCGAAGGGGCTGTCCCTTGCACAGCTAGCTGGCAGCGACAACATTGGATGCCGCTGTTATAGCCACCGGTAATGGCTAGAAAGCCCACTACCAACAAAAATAAAAATAGAGGTAAAAGATGGGGGTATAATGGTAATCTTTCCCCAGGCAAAAATAATTAGATTTTGGGATAAGATAAATAATTTGCCCTTGTACCTTATACCTAAATACCTTACGGTTTTAAGGTTTAAAATTACCATGTTACCCCTATGCATTATATGTAATTACAAGTTAGGATTTAGATAAAATTATGATTCTACCCTTCCACACATAAAATGTTGATTTTATATGTTACAAATAAAACCTTAAATTAGATTAATTATATAATTAATTTTTCTAATAAGATTAGGATTGAATTAAAATGTTTATTTAAAATTTTTGAGTTTTGTAATTACCTAATAGGATTAGGTTTTAATTAAAAATATTTTAGAAAAATAGTTTTCTAAATGAAGAGAGTTTATAAACTAAAAAGTTTTATTTAATAGATGCTAAAATATTTCAGGATGTTAATATGGATTTTAATAAGAATTATTATTCAAAAATTAAAATGAAATGATTAATCAAATATGACTTGATTGTAAATGAATTTTAAAAATTAAAAATTAAAATGCAATTTATATATGAAATTATAATTTTAGAAGTAGAAAAATAAAATGAAACTTGATTGAATAAATTTATAAAATTATTTTAAAATAATATGTGATTATTCAGGGCAAATTAATATTTTTTTATTTATAAAATTTTTAGTTTGTTTATAAATAGAATGTTATGCCTTTTTTTGTTACAGTGCATGGAACATCTGAAAAACATAAAAATAAAAGTTAATACTTAAAGGTATAATAATTTTTTTTTAAAAAAATAATTAAGAGATTTCTCAGTTATGCCTTGTGTGGATGACTGTTAGACTAGATATTTGGATGAGTTTTAGTTTACAATAATTTAACTTTGAAATAATTATTCAAAACTGAAAAAATATATGAACTTTAAGTAATTTATATGTAAATCTTAAATAACTCTATATTTATTTAATAAAATCTTAAGATTTCTAAAAATTTTTAAATTTATTGTTTTTATTGTGTATACGTGTTTCAAAAAACCTAATATTAATATTATATCATTTTTTTTATGTTGATCATTGTTACGTTCATAAAAAGAATAAAAAATAAAAATAATATTTAGTTTTTATTTTTTTATAATTTTATGAATAAATTGTTTTGGTTTTGGAAATTAAAAATATGTTAATCAGAATTGACTACTATTTAAAAAAAATGCAAAATGTTTTCTTTTAAATATTGTTTTGATTTTGCTTACAGTAGATGAAATTAAAAAACACTGACTAGAAATAAAATACTTCGAGAAAACAACAGTTGAATTGTAACAAAAAAAGAAAGACAAAATCATAAACAGACTTAAAATATTTCAAAGAAAAAGTTTTATAATTAATTAGGATGACATTTAAAGAATAGGGACGGAATACCGGCATTCCATGGAAGAAAGAAAATTCTCCTTGGACCCTTTACTGGATTTGACAGCTTCCAGTATAGGGTAGTTCTGTAGTTTTCTCGAGCACAGTTCCTGATCTTGCCATGGACGCCAGCCAAATGTTGGGTTCCCTTTAAAATTTTATATTGGTACAATATGATAGCGTTCCCACTTTTGAGTTTCTAGTCAACAAAATTTTTGTAAAGCGAAGAAAAGATTGCATACAATGATAAGTCATTTTATCTTTTGACCCTCTTCTGCTTGTTTTTACTATCCCACATGTAATCAATGGCTATTGCACTAGTGAAGGGCTTCTGCTTTGGACCTCACTTTCTCGTCTTCTCAGAATTCATCACACCCACCTGTCTTGTCTTGTACAGTAGAAAACACAAAGGAAATGACCCTTCTTCCTTCTAAAATAGTGCCCGAATGAACTCCTTGCAGTGACTTCCTTTTACATATAGTTCAATCACCACAACCATACAATTATCACAAGTAGCAGTAGTCTCTTGGCAGACATGGCTCAGCAGGTATATCTTTGTCTTCTTGTTCACTTCTTGGATAATTCCTCATGGATTGTCACTCGGATTTTTATGCTTCTCTGAGTTTTCGAATGTGGGTGTGTGTTCTTTTCTTATCATTAACCCGAGTAGATGGTCTACCATTTCTTTGTCCCGTTGTTCTTGTCTCTGATGAAATTACAATTATCTTCCTTGTCTTTTTATGTACATTATTTTGAGGTTGCAGGGTTTCGAATAATACTGCTGACTGATTTGATTGCAGGAAGAAGGCTGGCCTCTGGGTTTGCAGCCCCTGAATGCAAGAGTTGGAATAGCTAGAAATGGTGATTTCTCTGGATCAAGGTCATTTAACACTTTAATCACTGGTTCTCCAACTTCTTCAACAGATTCTTCGTCAGATCTAGACACCGAGGTCAGTAAAATGACAAGATTTTACAGTGAACGTCCACTTTATTGCGTTTTTCAGTAGTCTTTTCAACTATAATGTAACTCGTTTTTGTTTCTTTTCAGCTTGTTTCGTTCACATACCTGAATTTGCTTAATAAATTATGGGATTTACGAGAGATTTTTTTTTGGTTCCTGATTTTGTCCCCCTATTTTGGAATATAGAGGGTGTGGTGCCCAATGAACTATGTACATTAATTTGAATGAAGACTAGCAGTGCTTCCCTTGACATTTTCTTTGAAACGAGTATCAACGCAACATCGAGAATCTCCTTTCCTCATATCGTAAAGCATGATTGTTTTCGAGCTTGTTTATCAATCTTTTTTGTTAATTCACTCTCAAAGCGCCTTTTATGTAACTTTTCAGAGTGCTGTTACTTAAGCAATTAGGTGCCAAGTTGTCAGTTCAATGCACCAGCACTTCATAATTGCTATACCGGGCATTCCTCGTGATATTACAGAACGGGGCACAAATTGATGTCTGCAGATTGAATACTGTGGTCCTTGTGTAACATATTTTTCACATATATCCATCAATCTCAGATCCTATCTACTTGTAGTTTTGGATCGAAGCTCGAAATTTTTGTTGATTGGAGAAATGAAGTGCAGAAAATATGATTTAAATATAAAAAAATCTATAACTAACAAGAAACTCTAAAGAAAAGACTGGATTCATCTTGTACACTCCTTAATGAGCAACTTCTGTAGAAGCAACTGCTTGGATTGAGATTTTTCAATCTTTTGACTTGGCTTTGTAGATAGAAAAACTGAATGTCTTGTCAATTTAGAATCATTATGGCTGATCATCTATATGAATGATTTCAGTCTACAGGGTCTTTCTTCCATGACAAGAGCATTACGCTGGGGAGCCTTATAGGTGTTTCTAACATACTAGAGCTCTCAAGAAAATCCACAAGGACAAGGAAAGTTGAAGTAGTAGAGGAGAAGAAGAGTTGCAAATCCAAATCATGGATTTTCTCTTTATGTTCAAGAGACACCACTGATGCCAGAAGTGTGAATAATACTCCGTCTCTGGGCCATTTTCTTGCTGTGGAGAGAAAAGCAGCTGATGAATATAGAAGGAATCACGGCCCTATTATTCATGGACCTCATGATGAGCTTGAACTTGCTCAGCCTGTTACAGAACCCAACTCTCTATTTGTTAATGGCCATGTTGCTCCTCCTACACTAAATCAGAGCTGCGGTGCCGGAGCTGAAAGGAGCGGAAATGAAGAATTGGAGCACTGTAGTGGTCATGGAGTACCAGTTCTATTTTCATGCATGTGTGGACAACCCTCTCTTTGAATCACCTTCTCCTCACAAAAAATCCTGTTGTCTTCTATTGATGATTGAATTTTTCAAGTCCTGTGTAGAAAACTAAGAGTGAATAATTTTTATTGTTATCAGTAGAAAGGAATCTACTTCATGAATCATGCCTATGCACGCGATCACTTCTAGTCAAATCTTTTGTTTTGGTCAAGGTTAATTCCATTGTAATTTAGGTTGATTTAATGATTTCTTCCCGTAAATAATGCTAGCTATAAATTTTATATTATTTCAGAAATAAGTAATTCTAGTTATTTTATCAGTTTACTTTAAAAAAGAAGATAAATACAAACATGAAAAACAAATTACATTTAATCTTTAAAAAATTATAAATATATCTTAACCTAAACTTTAAAATATTTGTTTTTACAAAATGAACAAGTTGGATCCTGTAGTGGAGGGAAATTCATTAATGTTTTCATAAGCATGTTCGTGCGAATATTTTTTTAATACTAAATAATTTTTTTTAAAAAATATTAAGAATAGATTAGATGAAATATTTTAAATTACAATATATTTAAAAACATACGAGTAAAGCATTGTAGTTTTGCTTGTATGTTAATGTGGATTGCTATAATTATTTTTTATTTTTTTATAAATTATTTATGTTAATTTTATTTTTTTAATATTAAATCAATTAAAAATTTAATTTTATATTTTTTTTTGTTAAAACACTGTAAATTACTACATGTTTTCCATATGATTTTTTTATTATGATTTTTTTTTTCAAAAATATTTGTTGATTTTATATTTTTAATAATAAGTTGGTTAAGAATTGTAGCTATAACTTTTTTTTATAAACTATTACAATTACAATATATTACAATATATATGTGAATTGCTACAATGTTTTCTCTTTTTTTTTTTTTTGTTTTTGGGTTTTTTTCATAATTGTTTGTTAATTTTATTTTTTAATATTAAGTTGGTTAAAAATTTAGTTTTGTAATTTTTTTCTTCAAAATACCGTGAATTGCTATAATGTTTTCATATATAGTTTTTTTTTGTTATGATTTTTTTAAAGTTGTTTATAGATTTTATTTTTTTTAATATTAAACTAGTTAACAATTATAATTGTGACTTTCCTCACAAAACATTACAATTACAATATAGCTAAAACATGCCGGGAAAACACTATAGCTTTCCTCATATATTATTATGGATTGCTACAATTTTTTTTTTAAATTTTTTTTGTTGATTTTATTTTTTTAATATTAAGCTAATTAAATTTTACTTTGTATTTTTTTCTTTAAAACAATATGAATTGCTACAATGTTTTTTCATATAGTTTTTTTTTGTTATGATTTTTTTAAAAATTATTTATTAATTTTATTTTTTTAATATTGAGCTAATTGAGAATTACAGTTATGTTTTTTCTCACAAAACATTGTGAATTGCTACAATGTTTTCCCTCAAGGTTTTTTTTTAATGATTTTTTTCAAAATTATATTTATTTATTTTATTTTTTTAATATTGAGCTGGATGAAAATTTAGCTTTATAATTTTTTTCTTTAAAACATTGTGGATTGCTATAATGTTTTCCTATTCTTATGATTTTTTTAATATTTAGCTGATTAAGAATTACAATTACAAGTAAGACTAAATAATATGGGGAAACATTATAGCTTTCCTCACAAAACATTGTGGATTGTTATAGTGTTTCCAACATGATTTGTTTTTTTGGATTTTTTTATTATAATTTTTATAAATTATCTTTATCAATTTTATTTTTTAAATATTGAGGTGGTTGAAAATTTATTTTTGTAATGTTTTTTTTTAAAATACTGTGGATTACTGCGATATTTCCTCGCTTGGTTTTTATTATTATTATGATTTTTTTAAAAAAAATTATCTTTGTACAATAAAGTTAAATCATGTGGGGAAAAAGCCGTAGCTATAAACCTCAAGAAAAATAAATAAATAAAAGTGAAGAAATTCATGCATATAGTTAAATAAAAACAAGAATTTAGAAATTTTTGAATATAAATTTTAGGGGTGAAATAATTCGAGGCATTATAATAAACTCGTTGCTATTGAGAGTTGGATTTAATTGAAGAGAATAATACACTCAAAGAAAACGGGAGGCCTCAATACAAATAAGAGAAAATATAGAGTATAAATACTCTCTCCTCACCAAAAATCTGTAGGAACCCTATGGAGAGAAAATATGAAGTTTTATACCCATTCTTGAGAAATCAAGAGAGAAACACTAAAATTCCAATAACTCATCCAAGATTAAGAGTTTATAGATGGGATAATCACTTAAGAGTAAAGGATTACTAAGAAATTGAACAAGAAGAAAAGAAAGGAGGGAGTTGAAAATCTTAAACTGGTTGAAGATCAAAATCTTAATTTATATTGAGTAAGGTGTTCTAAACATGATCTTAAAAAAATCATTTTTAATTCGATAAGAATTAATGCCTTGATATTGAATCATAGGTTAGGGTTCTTAGATATAAATTGGGGAAAAATATTTATTGTTAAGATTAAGTTAATTCATATGTGTGGTATATAATTTATGAAAGTATTGTGTGAAAGGGAGGAGAAGATGAATCTGGACAAACTTGTCTCTTGACTTTTGATGAGATTTCGGGTAGGAGGATGAGGGAATTAGAATCGGATTCCTCATAGAAATTGTAGATTTGAATGTTAGCTAACTAAGAAAACTAGTCTTGCTCAATTTGAAGATGTAGAACTCCAGTTATGGGTTACCAACTAAGACTGAGTCATGATTGATTATGTAGGGCAGAAAGACTAATGAGTTAATGAGCAATTTTAACTACTTTGAAGGCAAAACTGGGTTCTCCTCCTTTCAGAGAACTTATAGCCTTGTTTCTTAACTTTTTAATGATATCAATCTCATTTAAAATGGAGATTTATAACTTTAGATATAGTTAAAAATCTGATGAGTGTTTGGATAATAATAGTTGAAAATTGGACAATAACAGTTTAATGTTTAGATAGTAATAATTGGACAGTAGCAATTAAAAATTAGACAATAACAATTCAATATATAGACAGTAACATTTGGATAGTAATAGTTCAATGTTTAGACAATAACAGTTGGATAATAACAGTTAAAAATTAGACAATAATAGTTCAAAGTTAGACAATAACAATAGACTTTCACGTGAATACTATATATAAAAATATAAAAGAATTGAGTCATACAAACACTTATATATTGAGATACTAACTCTGAAAATATACATGATATATATATATATATATATATATATATATATATATATATATGTGTGTGTGTGTGTGTGTGTGTGTGTGCGCGCGCGCGCGCGTGTTATTATGAGGAAATGAACATGTATAGAAAATAACATATGAGTAATTGATAAATATGAATTCTCTATAATATGGGCTTGAAGGAATCATAACAAAAAAAACTTCCTTATGATTCAGGAAGAGCAACCAGGATTGGATCTTCTGTTAGGAGAGGTCGCAAGACAAGCGAAGCAGGTGCGTGATTTCCTCCTATTTGCACTTATATAATTTAAAATTCTTTTGGTGAATGCAATTACAATAAATGTCATGTTCAATGTAAATAAAGAGTAGTGTATTTACAAAATTAGCCTCGGCTAATGGCCTCCGTGATAGGATTGCTAGGAAATGAATTTCAAGATTAAACTTTGCAAGGTCACCCAATTTATGCAAGTAAATAAGAGTATTCAAATTAAGAATATACAAATAAGTATTAATTGGGTTTAAAAGATTTACAAAGAAAATATAAATGCTCTGTTAGAATTCTTATGGATTCGATAGAAAATTAATACTTTATTCGTCTTCATTACATAAACATATGTATATTCTTTATCAACATAATAGTATGTTTATTTATGTAACAGGTCCATCAAATATCCAGGAAGATCATTAGTTTAAGAGCATACTTTGTGGAACTTATATAAATATTTAACTTAAACAAAAGGGAATTAACACATTTATGTAATATACTTTTGTGTAAACCTTGATGTATCTATAAAAGTTCAGCCTAGCATATAGCATTTTAGTTATCTTATAATTAATCCTTTTGAAATATTTAAAAACACTTTTATATTGTAAATGTTTTCTTTGCATGTTAATACTCTTTTTTTAAAAAAAAAAATTATGATATGATGTTTGAACTATATTCATATTAAACTTACTAGTAAGATATATATGTGTGTGGATTGTATGAGGTGCAGAATTATAAGGTTTGATATAAGGTCCAGAATTATGTAACCTTGTGATGATCGGTTAATTAAGTAAATTGATAGTAGTTGATAACTTGGGATGTCATAAATGCAAATAAAACTTTGTCAAATTTTTGGTTAATAAAAATTTTTACCCTAAAATGAAGAGGATATGTTGAGATCTTTTAATATTGATTGAGTCGTACAGTCGAACTGTTACAATTTGTATCAAAGCCTTAGTATGGCTTCTGTGAAGAAATTAAAATAGGTTGTTGATGTTCATTAATTTATTATAGGATGGTACGTATTAGTCAAGAGATTAGAACATATCTATCCTCTGCAGGAAGGGGGAATAGAGATACAAACTTTTTGAAGGGACAAGAAAAGATCCCTTTGAAAGATACTTCTTCACATAGACTGATAGTATCGACTCAAACATGGTATGAAGAATCGATGGGGCCTTAAATTAGACAAGTACCAAGGCAAAACGAGGATGTTTGGCCGACCATGTCAGCCCCACGGGAACGAATAGAGGCGACCCCTTAGACTACACCTGTAGGGCCATTTGTTTCTTATGTTGATTCGATGCTCTAGGCCCAACTAGTCAAAGCAGTAATGGAAGGTATGGCTAATACTGCCACTCTTATACCAGTACCCCCGCCTGCACCCATTATACCAAACATTTTAGAACCAGCTATAGCTACTAATGACGTGGTACATCTAGTTCATTTGGTGAAAAGTATGAGAGAAATGAGTTGTGAACCCTACTCAGGTGAACAAAATGCTGAAGTGAAGGCGGATTAGAAAGGTGGAGAAAACCATGATTCAAATTAAGATACCACATGATTTACAGATAGATTATACTACTTAATTATTATCAGACGGTGCTATGACTTGGTAGGAGCTATGACTTGGTAGGAGACAGTTTAGTTGAGGAGGGCTACATAAACCCTATTCTAGGATAATTTCAAGATAGAGTTTGAGAATCAATATTACTCCAAATATCATCGAAAGATGAAGAAACAAGAATTCCTAATCTTAAGACAGGAAGGAATGTCAGTACCTCAGTATAAGAGACGATTTCATGACCTTTAACTATTCACATCACATTATGTCCTATCAGAACAACATATAATAGAAAAGTTAAGGGATGACTTTAGATAAGAATTGAAGTAAAGGTTGATTACTTTGTAATTAAAGACAATAAAGAATTGATTGAAGTAGCACAGGCTTTGGAGGCTTGTATAGAAGAAGGTCAACAGAGTCATGAAGGTGCAAGAAAATGAAAAGATATGGAATTTTTAGGCAGACCACCACTTCCAAAAAAAGGTAGAGGTGAACAATTCCTTCAATTAAAAAAGGAAAGGGGAACGTTAATTAGCTTCTGATAAGATATCGATGGGAGGTTGGGAAGTGGTCAAACCCGCTCTAGGGCTGTAGCTACACGGGGGCATAATGATCAGAAAAAAATTATCAACCCATGATGTATTTAGTGTGAACAAAGACACCCCAGGAGTTGTATGGTTTCTCCTGGACGATGCTATATATTTCGAGGAGAATGTCATAAGTGGAAAAACTATTAGTACTTGGAAAAAGGATGTCATCATTGTGGTGAGAAGGGTCACTTTAGAAGGAAATGCCCCCAGTTAAACACTAAACAACCTCAGATACATAGGCAGTAAAGTCAGAGTCATCAGCAGTCCATCACAGTAAACAGACCGGGAAGGTCGACTTAGTTAGAAGCTAACTCAAATAGGGGATGACCTAGAATGCAAAGTGAAAGGGATCCAAGAAGGGTTTTCCATATAACCTAGGAGGATGTCAGAGCAACATCAGATGTAATGGTAGGTGACACGATCAAAAGATTGATGTCTTGTTCTAAGTGCAGAAGTGTTGAAGTAATAAATAACCCGGCAAGATCAAAGTTGAACCATAGGGAGGTTAATTATATAAATTATAAATAACAATAATGATAGTAGTAATACTAATAATACTAATAGTAGTAGTAGTAGTAGTAACAAAAGAAGAAGAAGAAGAAAAAGAAGTTGACGAGAACTTTGAGATGGAAGATTAATGTAATAATTAAACAATAATAACAAAAAATGTCAAGATTAGAGGATCCACTAATGGTATGTCAAACAAGTATAGTATAAACTCTTATTATTCAATTGGAAACCACACACAAAGGAGGTTCCAATCAGATTATAAATTGTTAACATGATTACATTAGTTATCTTATTTAATTAATGTTAATATTTGTAAATCTCATCAAACATTCATAATTATAGCTTATGTTAACAACAAATCAAGTTCTTTTCATAACTCAAATGTCGGTTATACCATATAGTATAGGCTATGAAAGTGTTAAGCATTTGTTATACCAAATGTATACAACATAAATCTAGATTAGTCATTTAACAAGCAAAGTATTAAAGAGTGAACAAGATAACAAATATAAAACATGTTAGTATTAAATATAAAAGTCCATGTTAAGTTTACACTATACTTATTCTTACACTATTAGTATAATTTTTTCACCCTTACATAATAAACTTAACTAAATGTAATGAAAGAAAGAAAATAAATAAATAAAATAAGAATATAAATAAGATAAAAGTTAACTAAGTAAAGAAAAGGAAATAAAAGGCATAAATAAGATATAAATGAAAGCAAAACTTAAGCATTACAAAAAATACGTAGAGAGAAATCAAGAGCATGATCTTGATATGGAGACTAAGTTGTCTAAATGCATGGCAAATGCCTCCTTTTAGAGGCTAAAAATGAAAACGATTGATTTGATGACTAATTGATGAGTGGGTGGCCAATTCTTGACTTGATGACAATCTTTATCTTCTCTTATCTGCCCAAAACATCATTGATAACATCAAAATTGGAACCACTATATGAAAGTTGTAGGAAATTATCTTAGCTTTCCAGGAAAAAAATGGAGGTCATTTGAACTTCTAGAACTTCAGATATGGGCCAAACACTAAATAGTGTTCGAGCTGCAGGACAGATTTAGACTTCTTCATTGTTGGTACAATTTGAACTTGAAAATGACCTTATTAAATCTTGGGCTCCATATAAAAGTTATAGGCCTATGTCTTAAAGTAGACCTAAATCTAAAATCTACAGCTCTAGATATGACCCAATTACCAAACAGTGTTCTGGTTTGGATTGTACCGACATCTCTTTTCTAAGTTTGGTCATCTCTTTGTCCTTTCAAATTCAGTTCTTAAACTCATCAATAATCCTTTTATTTATGTGATAGACCTGTATTTAAAATGAATATTTACCATAAATTAAAGTTATCTTATATTATTAGATATTTTATTATAAAACATATTTTAGTTAAGGAGTTATTGATACTTCAAGTGCAAAATGATGATATACAACCTTAATAAAAATAGATTTTTAAGTATTAATCAATATGTATGTTGCAAATGAATGACTATCAAATGCATGTTTTATTTTATTCTAGAGCCACCCACTTCTTTATAGCAAATAAAAATGTAACCATATTGAGTAAGGAAACAAAAAGGATAGAGAAAGGATTTATTATCGGGACACCTTTAGGTGAAACTGTGGAAAAAAATGTTGTATTTGAAGGGGTTGGAATTAATATTAATGGGTGTGAACTAAAAGCATATTTAATACCCCTAGAATTAAGTGATTTTGATATAATTCTAGTTATGAATTAGTTGAGCAAAAATAAGGCTCATCTAGATTGCTTTACAAAAACCGTAACCTCCCAAGGGGCTAAGGGTGAAACAATGGTTGTTAAGGAGGAGAGAATTTTCAACTTTATAAATATAATCTCAGGTATGGTTGAGAAAAAACTACTAAAGAAAGGTTGTACATCATACCTTGCCTATGTGATAAATTCAAAAAAAAGAAAAATAGGACTGTTTGACATTCCAATTGTGAGGGAATTTCCGGATGTATTTCCAAAAGAATTGCCAAGACTACCCCCAGAAAGAGAAGTTAACGTCACCATAGATATATTGTCTAGGGTGTCTCCTATAGCCCAACCACTATATAGAATGGCCCCAAAAGAATTGAATGACCTAAAAATTCAATTGCACAAGCTTTTAGACAAAGGGTTTATACAACTAAGCAACTCATTTTGGGGGGTACCCATATTATTTATGAAGAAAAAAGATGAAACGTTGAGGCTTTGCATAGATTAGCTTTAGCTGAATAAAGTGACCGGAAAGGACAAATATCAACTTCCATGGATAAATGATTTATTCGA
This sequence comes from Populus pruinosa, assembly GCA_026413675.1. Lineage (NCBI taxonomy): Eukaryota > Viridiplantae > Streptophyta > Magnoliopsida > Malpighiales > Salicaceae > Populus > Populus pruinosa. Next base: position 28,867,573 of record CM048592.1, on the reverse strand, counting down.
TTAGTTGAAGGGTTCTAAAATATTCACAAAGATTGATTTAAGATCAAGATACTACCAGATACAAATCAAAGGGCAAGATGTGTCAAAAACTGCGTTCAGAACTCGCTATAAACACTTCAAGTTCTTGGTGCTACCTTTTGGATTAACTAATGCTTTAACATTTTTTATGGATTTAATGAACCGAGTATTCCAACCATACCTTGATAAGTTTTTTGTCGTATTCATCGATGACATCTTGGTTTACTTCAAATCTTATAAGAAGCATGAACAACACTTGAGCCAGACACTACAGACTATGAGGAGCCGTTAGTTGTATGTCAAGTTGGATAAATATGACTTCTGGTTAAAAGAAGTTACCTTTTTGGGGCATGTAATGTCTTTAAAAGGCATTTTTATAGACCATCAGATGGTGGAAGCAATTTTAAGATGGGAAAGACTTACTATGGTAGCTAAAATTCATAGTTTTCTTGAATTAATAGGGTATTATAAAAGATATATTAAAGGGTTTTTAATGACAACAACTCCATTAACATGACTCATCAGTAAGAACATAAAATGAGAGTGGTCAATGGAGTGCGATGAAAGCTTTCAAGAATTGAAGAAAAGGCTTATTACTATCCATGTACTAATCATTCCATCCGAAACAGAAGGCTTTGTAGTCTATAATGATGCCTCAAGAAAAGGACTGGATTGTGTTCTAAAACAACATGGAAAAGTAGTTATCTATGCATCGAGACAACTAAAGACTCATGAAGTTAACTTTCCAGTTCATAACTTGGAATTGGCAGTAGTAGTTTTCGCTTTACAAGTATAGAAGCATTACTTATATGGATCCCGGGTTTAAATTTTCACGGATCATAAAAGCCTTAAACATTTGATGTCATAAAAGGAGTTGAATATAAAACAATAAATACGGGTAGAATTAATTAAAAACTACAATTGTATTATAGATTATCATCCAGGAAAAGCAAATGTAGTCGTGAATGTTATCAGCCATAAAGACAATGCGATTAGGGGTGGACTAACAACTTAGAATAAGAAACCATAATTGAGCTAAGATATTGGGGATAATATTAAGTGTGAGTCCGGAAGGATCATTAATGGCTTAACTAAGGGTGAAGTCAGAATATCAAGCAAATATTATAGGCATAACAACATAATGATGAGGTGTTAAAAGTGAGAATCAAATTGGAATCGGGGGTTGAAACTCTTTTTTAAATAGGTGATGATAGAATAGTGATGTTGGGGTGGTGTATACATGTGTCTGACAATAAAGTCTCTAAACAAAAGTTACTATGAAAAGCTCACGAATCTAAGTTCATTGTACATCCAAGTAGTACTAAGATGTACCAGGATATGAAACAGTACTACTGGTGGCTAAATATGAGAAAAGAAGTGGTTGCTTACGTGGTAAAATATAGTATTTGCCAACAAGTAAAAGTAGAACACCAAAAACCAGTAGGGCTATTACAACCATTACCAATTTCTGAGTGAAAGTGGGAGATGATCACAATGAACTTTGTGTCAGGACTGCTGACACGACTAAAAGGTTGATGTCTTCTCCCAAGTGCAGGAGTGTCGAAGTAATAAATAACCCGGCAAGACCGGGGTCGAACCACAGGGAGGTTAATTGTACAAATTATAAACAACAATAACAACAACAACAACAACAACAACAATAATAATAATAATAATAATAATAATAATAATAATAATAATAGTGGTAGTAGTACTACTACTAATAATAATAATAATAATAATAATAATAATAATAATAATAATAATAATAATAATAATAAAGAAAGAGAAGAAGATGAAGATGATGATGATGAGAACTTAGAGATGGAAAATTAATGTAAGGATTAAACAATAATAATAACAAATGTCAAGGTTAGAGGTTCCACTAATGGTATATCAAACAAGTATAGTATAAACTCTTATTATTGAATTGGAAACCACACATAAAGGAGGTTCCAATCAGATTATATATTGTTAACATGATTACATTAGTCATCTTATTCAATTAATGCTAATACTTGTAAATCTCGTCAAGCATTCATGATTATAACTTATGTTAACAACAAATCAAGTTCCTTTCATAGCTCAGGTGTCGGTTATACCATACATTATGGGCTATGAAAGTGCCAAGCATTTGTTGTACCAAGTGTTATACAACATAAATCAAGATTAGTCATTTAACAAGTAAAGTATTAAAGAGTGAACAAGATAACAAATATAAAACATGTTAGTATCAAACATTAAAGTCCATATTAAGTTTACATTATACTTATTCTCACACCATTAGTGTACCCTTTTCACCTTGACATAATTAACTTAGCTAGACATAATGAAAGAAAGAAAAATAGATAAACAAAATAACAACATAAAAGTTAACTAAGTAAAGGAAAGGAAATGAAAGGCATAAACTTAATATTAATGAAAACAAAGCATAAAAATACAAAGAGAGAAAGGAAGAGCATGATCTTGATCTGGAAACCAAGATGCCTAAATGAATGGCAAATGCCTCCTTTTATAGGCCAAAATTGGGAACTATTGATTTGATGACTAATTGATAAGTGGGTGGCCAACTTTTGACTTGGTGACAATCCTTATCTTCTCTTGTCTGCCCAAAACGTCATTGATAACGTCAAAATTGGAGCCAGTTGCAAACATGAAAGTTGTAGGAAATTATCTCAGCTTTCTTGTGTAAAACATTCAGCTCATTTTGACTTCTAGAACTCCAGATATGGCCAAAATACCGAACAGTGCTCGGGCTGGAAGACAGATTCGGGCTTCTTTGTTGTTGCTACAATTTGGACTTGATAATGGCCTTTTTAGATCTTGAGCTCCATATGAAAGTTGTAGGCCTATGTCTTACCTTTCCATCCATATAAATTGGACCTAAATCTGAGATCTGTAGCTCCAGATATGACCCAATTACCGAACAGTGTTCCGGTTTGGATCGCACCGACATCTCTTTTCTAAGTTTGGCCATCTCTTTGCCTTTGCAATTTAAGTTCTTAAAGTCATCAATCAATATTTTCATTTATGTGATAGACCTGCATTTAAAATGAACATTTACCATAAATTAAAGGTATCTTATATTATTAGATATATTATTATAAAACATGCTTTAGTTAAGGAGTTATTGATACTTCAAGTGCAAAATGATGATATAAAACCATGACAAAAATGCACTTTTAAGTACTAATCACACCCCCCAACCAGCTTATTACTAGTCCCTAGTAATCAAAGCGTTAAAACAATTTGCAAATTTCACAAAGTAAGGTATTCATCATTTAACTTCCATTAATCTATCCAGATAAACAAACTCTTATTACATTTATATATCTGCTCAATACCACTTAACAAGATATTAATAAACCTTTCTTTTGTGCTCAATGTATCAACACATAATTATGGGGCTTTTCTTGGAAGAAAACAAAATTTTTGTTCTAATGTTTAAGGTTAACTTCCTTGGGTTGGGATTATTATTTTTGTCTTTTTTTTTCTTTCTTTTTTTTTTTAAAAAAAAATCTATATACATATAATTTAAAAACATCATGCATCTTTAACCCATGTAATGAGCTTTCAGCTAATGACTCCTAGACCAGTTGGTCTTAGGGCATTAGGTGTTAAGACACCCCTACGAGCTTAGTAACTCGGGTCGCAGATACTGATATGTAGATAGTGCAATGTTTGATTCCCTTAAGCTTATCTCCTCAACCCATGTAACAAGCGTTGGGCTAATAGCTCCCAAGTCAGTTGACTTTAGGGTATTAGGTGTTAAAACACCCCTTCGGGCTTAATTGCTTAGGTTAGGGAAGCTACGAAACCAAACTTATCTACATTTTTATTATCATCATTTTTTTTTTCTTTTTTTTTCTTTTTTTTTTAATTATATACAATCCTTTTCCCTTAGTTGTTACCTTTAACAAAAGAACATAAATAATGTAATAATCCAATATGCAACCCACAATCATATGTTAAAGTGTGTGTGTGTAAATTAAGGTTTAAGAATACATGTTAAATAAGTATATGAGCAGAATTAAGCGGTAACAATACGAGAGTTTGTAAACCTGAATATTTCAGGAAGTATTATAATAGACCTTGTTAAGAATGGTTACTAAAATGCGTCTCAAGAGTCACTTTAACAAAAGAACTCCTTTACTCTGCCATCCTAGTAACAACAATTATGCATATGCTTTATGAAATGAAAAACAATTTTTTTTTTTTTATCAACTACTACCCTCTCCTCCCAACCAAAACAAGACATTGTCCTCAATGTTCTAAGGTAGAAAGATAGAGTATAGAAGATATCACCTGAAATAACGAACACTGACAAAACCTGAAACACACTGAAACAAAAATAAGAAATAACAAAACACAATAATAAAACCAAAATACATAAAAATTCACAAATGAAGGCTAAAATTCAATCTAAGCTTTTTACGGCTTCCCGTAGATGACCAATTTATGCGACTCATGGAAGGATCAATCACAGGAATGAAAGATTGTAGTTGGTCAATCAATTGTTCAGCAGTAGGAGCAGAGATTATGATTTGTCGTGCAGAAGATGTTAGAAATTCCTGTTCCACAGCATGATCAAGAAAAGACAACAACTTATCATAATAACCATTAACATTTAACAAACCTATGGGTTTATGGTGAATGTGCAATTAAGCCCAAGAGGAAATATGAAAGATCTCTTCCAATGTGCCTAGACCACCTGGTAAAGCAATGAAAGCATCAGCATGGTTAAACATTGCATTCATTCGAGCCGACATTGTGGAGACCTGAAGTTCCTCTCCAATTGTTTTTCCAATGATGTCCCCTTGTGCTAAAGCTTCAGGGACGACTCCTAAAACTTGACTACCTCCTAAAAATGCAGCTATTGACACTCCTCCCATTAACCCAAGACTGCCTCCCCCATACACTAAATGAATCTTTCTCTCAGCTAGCACCTGACCAAGATGATTTGCTGATTCTAAAAACTCCTTTTCCTTCCCAGGACTAGATCCACCGAAAACACAAATATTTCTAATATGATGACTTGAGGAACTTGCCATTTCTACATACTTCTGTATTTGTTGAATGTATGGGTTGAGTAGAAATGAAGGAAGAGAGGGTTTTATAGATGAGAAATTAGAAAGGCAATCATAACACCTATATGTAGGCCAGCTGGAGTCTCACACTCTCTCTCTCTCTTTTTATTTATTTATTTATTTACTTTTGAAAAAAACATGTGTATGTACAGGTAGTTGTGATTGTGGCTCACATCTTCCCTTGGTTTTACGTCCAAGAACGGCTTAAACGCCGTCTATGGGTCGGGGATAGGCTTCCCATCCAGTTTTCTTAAAAACTGGCAAACAGGGTCTTTTTTAGTCAGATTCCCAAGACTAAGTCGATCATGTTCTTTATGAAATAGTGGCCATAAATCATGAATTGCACGATGCACATCTCCACTAGGATGCGTCTCAAGAGTCAATAGAAGATTATCTAAAAACTCCTTACTCAGGCCATCCTTAATGAATTGTATTTTATCTTCACGGTTTATAGATACCATTCCTAAAGAACGACATTGTGTATTACAAGTCCATCTAGCACATCGATGACAGACATCCAGTCGTTTTGCACGACGTTTCTTTGCAAAAGTGCTTTTACCTGTTCCAGGCATGTGTGAAATGAAGGAGTTAGAGAACTCACCTGATAATCGGACCTTTGCTTCAATCAACCAGCGAATATCTTTAGGAATTCCATGATTCATTAACAATCTCAATCTTGCACATCTAGCACGGTAAATTTTTGTAATCGCATTCTGAGGCAGAGCGGGAAAATACTTTTTCAATTTTTCAAGATTAGTGTCCATTTTCAAATGAGAATTGGAAGAGAGCTTCGAAGAATTGCACAAATATATACACAAATATCAGTTATTGTGGGAAACTGAAAGAACCGACTTAAGTCACGGAGTACCGTTATCCGCCATTTGACCGGGGTGAAAGAAACTGGCAAAAATCACTCAAAAAGAAACATAAAAAAGAAAATGTGAGAAAAACAAAATAATCAACCTTTATCTACAAGATCATTCAAACCAGCTGATTCATTTTCATTAGGAAAATTATCAAAGTGAGCTTTCAAACGATGTCCATTTTCCTTAAAATCATTGTCATTCATTGAATTCTCAATATCACAGGCCCCATAAGGATTGGTCCATCTTAATCTTAGCTCTTTAGGGAATGCATAGAGTTGAGAATCATAAAACAAAACTTTTTGACCAGTGTCAATTTTTTGACAATTTTCACAAGTTTTGCAGAATGCATGGGTGTCCTTGAACATGGTGGGCCAATAAAATCCATTTTGAAAGATTTTTGCAGCAGTCTTTTTTGACGAGAAATAACTTCCACATGCTTCAGAATGACAAAGTTTAATGACACTACTTACCTCATTGTCGGGAATGAATCTTTGAAATATTTGATCAGGACAATATTTGAATAAGTTAGGGTCATCACAATAAAAGCTCTTCACGTCGTTCAAAAACTTTTCTTTGTCTTGGGTACTCCAATCAGCTGGCAAATCTCCTAAAGCAAGAAAATTAATATTTTTATCATACCAAGGCATTGAACTAAGAGAAAGTAAGGATTTGTTAGGAAAGTAATCATCGATTGGTGTGATGTCAGATGTCGAATCTGTTGTCACTGTTGACAAAAGATTCGCATCAACATTTTTGGTGCTTGTTTCATTCGTGATTTCTTCCTCAAAATAAACCATTTGCAAATCTTTAGTTTCATCTAATTCATTTTTACTTAAAGTAGATTCAAGTTGATCATAAACTAATTCATCAATATGATCTACTTCTTGTAAATCATTATCATCTCCAGGTTGCTTGCAAATGTTGAAAATATTCATCTCCAATGTCATGTTTCCAAATGATAGCTTCATCAGTCCATTCCTACAATTAATCAATGCGTTAGAGGTTGCAAGAAAGGGACGTCCTAAAATAACAGGAAATGAATTACATGCTTCAACAGGTTCTGTGTCCAAGACAATAAAATCCACAGGATAAATGAATTTATCGACTTGTACTAACACATCCTCAATTATTCCTCTAGGCACTTTTACAGATCTATCGGCAAGTAAAAGAGATATAGAAGTTGGTTTTAACTCACCTAGATTGAGACTTTGAAAAACTGAATATGGAAGTAAATTCACACTAGCTCCAAGATCAAGTAAGGCTCTTTCAATTTTATGCTCTCCAATAAAGCAAGAAATTGTAGGACAACCAGGGTCTTTATATTTCAAAGCATTATTGTTTTGAAGAATAGCACTTACTTGTTCGGCTAGAAAGGCTTTCTTTTTCACATTCAGTTTCCTCTTCACAGTGCATAGATCTTTCAAAAATTTAGCATAGGAAGGAACCTGTTTAATAGCATCCAGCAAAGGTATATTGATTCTTACCTGTTTGAAAATTTCAAAAATTTCTGAGTTGTGATTGACTTTCCTTTGTTTGGTCATGGCTTGAGGAAATGGAAGTGCTGGCGGTGAATCAGTCGTTTCTTTGCAATTTTCAGATTCATCCCCTTCCTTACTCTCAGAGATTGACTCATCATCTTTCTCATAAGGTTCAAGAGAGGGTTTTTCAATAACCTTACCACTGCGCAGAGTAGTGACTGATTTGACTTGATCCACGTGTTGGCTTCCGTAACTACTTGCATTTGCATTGTATTGCCCTTTGGGATTTTGTTGTGTTTGAGATGGAAACTTACCTTTCTTTTGGAAACTGAGAGCAGATGTTAATTTTGCAAGAGTATCTTTAAAATCTGTCATGTTTTGAGCAAGTTGAGTATTGATTGTCTCTTGCTTTTCAATGAATGCATGCAATGTTTCCTCAAGATTTCTTCTAGGAGGTGGAGCATAAGGAGGTGCATATCCATGAGAATTTTGGAAATTGTGGTGTGCTTGAAATGGTGGTTGTGAAGTTTGTGCATTGTTGTTCTCACTCTTCCAACTAAAATTTGGGTGATCCCTCCAACCAGGGTTGTATGTTTGGGAGTATGGGTTGTGGTTGGCCCTTTGAAAACTGTTTAAAGAATGGGCTTGTTCATGAAGACATTCCTTAAAAGAAGGCAAGGTTGGACAATCGTTGGTTGAGTGTTCATTTGTTTCACAGATTTGACACACAATGTTTTCAACAGATTTTAATTGACCACTCTTTTTCAATTCTAGTGCCTCGACTTTTCTAGCTAAAGATGCAAATTTGGCTTGAAGGTCATGATCTTTCCTAAGGTTGTACATACCTCCACTAGATGTATGAGGTTGAGTTTTACTCGGTGCCTCATATGTACCTGCAGTGTCCCAATTTTGAGCATTTTCAGCTAACAAGTCTAAGTACTCCATTGCTTCATCAGGGTCTTTATCTTCAAAAGTTCCATTGCACATCAATTCAACCATTTGCCTATCTTTAGGTGTTAACCCTTCATAGAAATGTGAAACCAATCTCCATATTTCAAAACCATGATGAGGGCAAGTACTAAGCAAGTCTCGATACCTATCCCAACATTTGTAAAATGTTTCTCCTGGTTTTTGAGTGAAAGTGGTGATTTGTTTCTTGAAAGAGTTTGTTCTATGAGATGGGAAAAACTTCTTTAAAAATTGTTGTTGCATTTCATCCCAAGCACGAATGGATCCTGGTCTTAAATTTTGTAGCCATGTTTTAGCTTTATCTTTTAATGAAAAAGGAAAAAGCTTTAATCTGATGGTGTTCATGCTACAATTTAAGTTATTATATGTGTTGCAGACCTCCTCAAATTCCCTTAAATGCAAGTATGGATTTTCCAATTCTAAACCATGAAAAGAAGGTAAAAGTTGAATAATACCTGGTTTAAAATTAAAATGAGATGCATCGGGAGCAAAAACTATGCATGATGGTGCACTTGTTCTTGTGGGATTCATGTGGTCTCTAAGTGTTCTAGCATGGTTATTCTCATTATTTTCATTATGAAATGATTGATTATCTTCTTCGGCCATATTTTCTGAAAATGATGAGGATATCCTACAAAGTCTACCACTTGATGTACGTGACCACACTCTCATGCACGTGCAGGAATAAAATAAAAGGAAGAAGAAAATAAAAGAAGAAGAAACAAGAGAAAAGAAACAAAGTTATATACAAGAAAAGTGAAAAGAGAAAATAAAATAAATATTATAATTTATACAAGAACTTACCTCCCCGGCAACGGCGCCAAAAACTTGACACGACTAAAAGGTTGATGTCTTCTCCCAAGTGCAGGAGTGTCGAAGTAATAAATAACCCGGCAAGACCGGGGTCGAACCACAGGGAGGTTAATTGTACAAATTATAAACAACAATAACAACAACAACAACAACAACAACAATAATAATAATAATAATAATAATAATAATAATAATAATAATAGTGGTAGTAGTACTACTACTAATAATAATAATAATAATAATAATAATAATAATAATAATAATAAAGAAAGAGAAGAAGATGAAGATGATGATGATGAGAACTTAGAGATGGAAAATTAATGTAAGGATTAAACAATAATAATAACAAATGTCAAGGTTAGAGGTTCCACTAATGGTATATCAAACAAGTATAGTATAAACTCTTATTATTGAATTGGAAACCACACATAAAGGAGGTTCCAATCAGATTATATATTGTTAACATGATTACATTAGTCATCTTATTCAATTAATGCTAATACTTGTAAATCTCGTCAAGCATTCATGATTATAACTTATGTTAACAACAAATCAAGTTCCTTTCATAGCTCAGGTGTCGGTTATACCATACATTATGGGCTATGAAAGTGCCAAGCATTTGTTGTACCAAGTGTTATACAACATAAATCAAGATTAGTCATTTAACAAGCAAAGTATTAAAGAGTGAACAAGATAACAAATATAAAACATGTTAGTATCAAACATTAAAGTCCATATTAAGTTTACATTATACTTATTCTCACACCATTAGTGTACCCTTTTCACCTTGACATAATTAACTTAGCTAGACATAATGAAAGAAAGAAAAATAGATAAACAAAATAACAACATAAAAGTTAACTAAGTAAAGGAAAGGAAATGAAAGGCATAAACTTAATATTAATGAAAACAAAGCATAAAAATACAAAGAGAGAAAGGAAGAGCATGATCTTGATCTGGAAACCAAGATGCCTAAATGAATGGCAAATGCCTCCTTTTATAGGCCAAAATTGGGAACTATTGATTTGATGACTAATTGATAAGTGGGTGGCCAACTTTTGACTTGGTGACAATCCTTATCTTCTCTTGTCTGCCCAAAACGTCATTGATAACGTCAAAATTGGAGCCAGTTGCAAACATGAAAGTTGTAGGAAATTATCTCAGCTTTCTTGTGTAAAACATTCAGCTCATTTTGACTTCTAGAACTCCAGATATGGCCAAAATACCGAACAGTGCTCGGGCTGGAAGACAGATTCGGGCTTCTTTGTTGTTGCTACAATTTGGACTTGATAATGGCCTTTTTAGATCTTGAGCTCCATATGAAAGTTGTAGGCCTATGTCTTACCTTTCCATCCATATAAATTGGACCTAAATCTGAGATCTGTAGCTCCAGATATGACCCAATTACCGAACAGTGTTCCGGTTTGGATCGCACCGACATCTCTTTTCTAAGTTTGGCCATCTCTTTGCCTTTGCAATTTAAGTTCTTAAAGTCATCAATCAATATTTTCATTTATGTGATAGACCTGCATTTAAAATGAACATTTACCATAAATTAAAGGTATCTTATATTATTAGATATATTATTATAAAACATGTTTTAGTTAAGGAGTTATTGATACTTCAAGTGCAAAATGATGATATAAAACCATGACAAAAATGCACTTTTAAGTACTAATCAACTGCCTAGGGGAAAGAGGGGAAATAATGCAATTTAGGTCATTATGGATCGACTAACTAAGTCTGCCCTTTTTACTACTAGTAAAGATGATAGATCCAGTTGACAAGTTAGCTAAGATTTATGTGAACGAAGTTGTAAGGCTTCATGGAGTCCCAATATCAATTGTTTCAGACCAAGACCCAAGACTTACTTCACATCTCTAGTCGAGCATACAACGCGTCTTGGAAACAAATTTGAGTATCAATACTGCCTTTCATTAGTAGACTGATAGCCAATCTAAGAGAATTATTCAGATCTTTGAGGATTTACTCATGGCATGTGCTTTAGGATTTGGTGGAAACTAAAAGGAGCACGTATCACTAGTAGAATTCATGTATAATAACAGTTATTAGACAACAATTGGAATGACTCTATTTGAAGCTCTTTATGGCAAAAAGTTTAGGGCACCCTTGTGTCAGGAATAAAAAGTTGTATGGGGCGGGATTAGTACAAATCACCACTAAAAAAATAAGGATTATTAAGGATCAAATGAAGGTGGTTCAGGATAGACAGAAGAAACATACAACTATTCGAAGAAGACCACTTGAATTTTGTCCTAGAGATAAAGTATTTTTGAAGATAGCTCCATAAAAGCACGTGCTAAGATTCAGTATGAAGGGAAGTTAACTCTGAGGTTCATTAGACCATTTGAAATCCAAAAACGTATCGAACTTGTAACATATAGAATAAACTTGTGCTTACAATTGATCAAGGTTCACCATGTATTCCATGTTTCTTTGTTATAAAAAGTTGTTGTAGACCCTTCAAGAGTGTTACCTTAAGTGCAGTAGAGGTAAAAAAAGACTTAACACTTAAGGTAAGACTGATAAAGATACTCAACTAGGGCGAGAAAGAACTTCATAATAAGAAAGTTCTCATCATCAAATTCTTATGGCAAAGCTCATAAATAAATGAAGAAACATGGGAGAGAGAATCGGAAATGAGATGAAAATTCCCTGACTTGTTTATCAACTCAAGTACATCACTCAAATTTTAAGGATGAAATTTCTATTAGGAGGGGAGAATGTAAACCCTGGGAAAAGTAAATAAATAAAAGTAAAGAAATTCATACATATGGTTAAATAAAAATTGGAATTTAGAAATTTTTGAAAATAAATTTTTAGGCAAAATAATTCATGACATTATAATAAACCTGGTATTGTTGAGAGTTGGATTTAATTGAAGAGAATAACGCATTCAAAGCCTACATGCAAATAGAAAAAAATATAGAGTATAAATACTCTCTTCTCACCAAAAATCTATAGGAACCGAGAGAAAATAAGGAGTTTTATACCCATTCTTGAGAAATCAAGAGAGAAACACTAAAATTTCAAGAACTCATCCAAGATTAAGAGTTTATAAATAGGATAAACACTTGAGAGCAAATGATTACCAAGAAATTAAACAAGAAGAAAAGAAAGGAGGGAGTTGAAAATCTTCAACTAGTTGAAGATCAAAATCTTAATATGTACCAGGTAAGGTGTTCTAAACATGATCTTTAAAAAAATTTATTTTTAATTCGATAAAGAATTAATGCCTTGATATTGAATCATAGGTTAGGGTTTTTAGACATAAATTGGAGAAAAAGTACTTATTATTAAGATTAAATTAATTCATATATGTGATATGTAGTTTATGAAAGTATTGTGTGAAGGGGAGGGGGAGACGAATCTAGAGAGACTTGACTCCTAACTTTCAGTGAGATTTCTAATAGGAAGATAAGGGAATTAAGATCAGGTTCCTCATAAAAATTGTAGATTTAAATGTTAGCTAACGAAGAAAACTGGTCTTGCTCAATTTGGAGATGTAGAACTCCATTTATGAGTTACCAACTGAGACTGAGTCATGATTGATTATGTAGGGTAGAAAGACTAATTAGTTAGTGAGTAATTTTGACTATCTTGGAGGCAAAACTGGGTTTTCCTCCCCCTAGAGAACTTATAGCCTCGTGTCTTAACTTTCTAATGAGATCAATCTCACTTAAAATAAAGTTTTAGAACTTTAGATATAGTTAAAAATCTTATGAGTGTTCAAACAGTAATAGTTGAAAATTAGATAGTAACAGTTCAATATCTGGATAACAACAGTTGGACAGTAACAGTTCAATGTCTAGACAGCAACAATTGGACACTAATAGTTGAAAATTGGACACTAACAATTGAAAATTGGATAGTAACAATTCAATATCTAGAAATAATGGTTAGACAATAATAATTGAAAATTAGACAGTAATAATTGAAAATTGGACAGTAACATTTCAAAGTTAAATGGTAACAGTAGCCTTTCATGTGAATACTATATATATGAATATAAAAGAATTGAGTCATACAGACACTTGCATATTGAGATGCTAACTCTAAAAATATACATGATATATGTATGTATGTATGTTATTATGAGGAAATGAACATGTATAGAAAGTAACATCTAAGTAATGGATGAATATGGATTCTTTGTAATATCAGCTTGAAGGAATCATAACCAAAACAAAAAACTTCCTCATGATTCAGGAGGAGCAACCAGGATTGGATCTTTTGTTAGGGGAGGTCACGAGACAGGCGAAGTAAGTGCGTGATTTCCTTATATTTGCACTTATACAATTTAAAATTCTTTTGGTGAATGCAATTACAATAAATATCATGTTCAATGTAAATAAAGTCTAGTGTATTTACAAAATCAGCTTCGGCTAATGGCATCCATGATAGGATTGCCAGGAAATGAATTTCAAGATTAAACTTTGTCAGGTCACCCAATTCATGCAAGTAAATAAGAGTATTCAAATTAAAAATATACAAATGAGTGTTGATTGGGTTTAAAAGATTTACAAGGAAAATATAAGTTCTCTGTTAGAATTCTTATGGATTCAATAGAAAATCAATACTTTATTTGTATTCATTACATAAACATATGTATATTCTTTATCAACATAATGATATGTTTATTTATGTAACAGGTCCATCAAATATCTAGGAAGATCATTAGTTTAGGATCCTACCTTATGAAGCTTGGGTAAATATTTAACTTAAACAAAAGAGAATTAACATGTTTATGTAGTATATTTTTGTATAAACCTTGATGTATTTATAAAAGTTCAGCTTAACATGTAGAATTTTAGTTATCTTATAATTAACCCTTTTGAAATATTTAAGAACACTTATTATGTTGTAAATGTTTTCTTTGCATGTTAGTATTCCTTTTCTTTTAAATTTTATGATATGATATTTGGACTATATATTGAACTTACTCGTAGAATATATATATTGTGTGGATTGTATGGGGTGTGAAATTATGAGGTTTGTTATAAGGTTCGGAATTATACAACATTGTGATGATAAGTTGATTAAGTAAATTGATAGTAGTCGATAACTTGGGATGTTCTAAATGCAAACGAAATTCAGCTCATTTTTTGGTAAATAAACTATGATGGGTTGATATGTTAGGATCTCTTAACATTGATCGAGTCGTACAGTCGGATTGTTACAGTAGCTTTCCTCACAAAACATTATAGATTGCTACAGTGTCTTCTCATATTTTTTTATTATGATTTTTTTTCAAAACTATCGTTGTCAAATTTATATTTTTAATATTTAGATGGTTAAGAATTATAATTATAAGCAAGGCTAAATCATGTGAGGAAGTATTGTAGTTTTCCTTACAAAATATTATGGATTGCTACAATGTTACCAACATGTTTTTTTTCTTTTTTATTATAATTTTTTAAAAAATTATCTTTATTGATTTTATTTTTTTAATATTAAGTTGTATGAGAATTTAGCTTTGTATTTTTTCTTTAAAACACTGTGAATTGCTGCAATGTTTTCCCATTTGGTTTTTTTTTAATTATAATTTTTCTAAAATTATCTTTATACAATAAAGTTATATCATGTGGGGAAAGAACTATTGCTTTCCTCGTAAAACACTGTGGATTGTTACAGTATTTTTCTATATAGTTTTTTTTATAATTTTTTTTAAAATTATCATTGTCGATTTTACTAGAAAAAACACTATAGTTTTCCTCACAGAACACTATGAATTGCTACAATGTTTTCTTTTATGGGTTTTTTTAAAATTATATTTGTCAATTATTTTAAATATTGACTTGATAAAGAATTTAGTTTTGTAATTTTTTTTATTAGCAGAAAAGTTAAATCATATAGGGAAATTACTGTATCTTCCTCATAAAATACCGTGGATTATTACAAATTATTTTTTTAGTCTCTAAATTATTTTTATCACCAACACAACTTTTTTTCTGTCATGAAATATTGACTCTATCACACTTTTAATTTTTATTACTTATCTAACACTGATTCACAATTATAATATTATCAAGTATATTTGTTTTATATCTCATGACAATATACAGGCATACCATCTCGTGTATGTGCGTATATATATGCACACACAAATACATGAAACTACATAAAAATAATTATATAAAAAAATTAAATAATTAGAAGATCAAACTTTTGTTTGGATATCTACTTTTTCTTTAAGAAATAAATAAATAACTAATTCTAAGGGTATAATATTCCATTGTTGACCCAAAAGAATTTAATCAAGTATTCTACCAAATCATGGTCACAAAGCATTTAAATTTCTATGTTGGAAATCAAAATCGGCATTATATATATAGTGTGTATGTTTTTCATGACTTGAATGCTAGGCTGAAGTATATGTCATGCTTTCTTTCGATACAAATTATTTTTTATTTTTTGAAATATTTAAAAAATAATTATTATTTACTCTAATTCTAGGGGATCTATTTTTAAATTAGCATTATTGGTTAAAAGTCTTGACAAAATAATATCATTTGAAAAAAGCTTGGCAATATTTCCACCATATTATATTTTTAAAGTATGACATTTAAATACATTAAACTTTTAAAGAGTGATAACTTAATATATTATTTTACTAATAATTTTTTTGTTCAATCAGTGAATTGATTGGTCTAATTGCATGAATCAATCAACTGTTTCATATAAAAATCATAATTTTATAAAAAAATTTAAATATATTTTATGAGTATGAATAATGTAATTAAATTTGTGATAACATATGATTAAGGATAATTGAGTTTAAGTCTATTATATTTAGAAAAAAAAATCTACTTTAAATAGATTGTATAAATAATCTAGTAAATATATTTATGAACTAGTAAAATAGATTTAAAATTAACAAAAAAGTATAGTCATGCTAAATAAAAATAAAAAAAATTATAATTTTTTATTTAATTGTTAAATCATACTCAAATGTTATCATGTAATGGCTATTCCAACTATCGATTTTTAAATATAAAAAATAATTATTTTAGGATGTTGGTTATAACAATGTTATAATAGCACAGCTGTCAACCACCGTCAATTAAGATTTTGATGCAGTTAAACAAATGCAAAATTTAACAAAATATTATAGTTAATAACCGTGATAAAAAAAAATAAAAAAAGTTATTTCACCGGAACGGAACTTCATCCTGAATTCTCCATTTGTGTTGGAATATCCCAATGTTTTCAATTCTTGATGGCTGGCCTGCCAGCGACTATTCTAACCGCTGGTATTTCTGCTCGATGTGACTTCCACCAGTAATTGACGGCTAATTATTTTTTATTGTCTGGAAATAACACGTTCCCGTATCCATGTGAATATTATATCCTCGAGCTAGCTTGATCGGAAATTCAGGTCTATAATATTTACTCTTTATTTATTTTATTAGTCAAATAGGGCTCTGAAAAATGCTCCATCTCTCTCTAAGGTCATAGATTCCTAATCTAATATTTGTTAGCGAAAAGACGTATTGGTGGATATTCTTGACTGCCTGATACCAAATCCTTTGTTTAAAGAAGAAAACCCTATCATATATAAATATAAATGCCACTCCACGTATGAAGAACCAACGATTAAATTGCGTGTTGGGTGTGAATAAGAGGAAAATAACCCAACATTTTCCCAGAATAAAGAAGCACAACTCTTTTAAGTTTCTACATTCAAATAAATGGGGCATGCTTCCTCCTTGCAGATCGGCCTTGTCCACTCAGAAATTACTCAGAGACAGATCATTCATGTTAATGTGAGAGTTGTTAGCTAAACGAGTAGAAACAAAACGCCTCTTGCGGCGTTTACCACTTCAGGCAACCCAAGAGTCTTCGTACCCAGGCGGAGAAAGTCAATACCGTGTTGACGTCAGGGAAGGGGATATGTTGGGCAGGCCATCGGATTATCGTCACCTGACAATAAATGCTTCCACAAAAGGAGTAGCTTGTAGCGTCCTTATCTGAAGAAGTCATTATATCAAATGAAGTAGAGTATGCTGATAAAAAACGATAACTTGACAAAGGCCAGCCAATTAAAGGCCTCCTAATTCAAGTTAGGTGTGCTTGTGACACTCATTGGCCCATCACTCGTCTCAGAAGCGTGTTTTTCCTAAAAAAAAAAATAAAGTTTTTTTTTTAATATAAATTTTTAAATTATTTTAATATGCATATTAAAAATAATTTTAAAAAAATAAAAAAAATTATTTTATTTAAATATATTTATTGAAAAAACCCTCAGCACTACCGATCTACCAACCAGGCTCGCAGCAGTGATTCAGTTGTTTTACCTACCCAGAAGAACAAAATCACTCTTTTACCATTTGGAATTTTGGATATCTAACATAACCATAAATGTATTAAAAAAATATTTTTAAAATTGCTTATTAAATTTAATAATCTAAAAACACTGAAGGAATATAATCTTCAATAAAAAAAATTAAATCTTGCGCATTCGGCTTTTTCTCCGCCGTACGCCCTTACAACAAAGATGAAATGCAGCAGCAACCATATTTCCAAACTTACCAATCCAAGCTTACTTATTTTTCGCATCTACATAGCTACTTGAGCGAGCTAAATATCTATCTATCTATCTATCCATATATATATATATATATATATATAGAAACCCAATTGGTTCCAGCACCGACATCGTTTCCTTGATATTTTTGCCCTTGCTTTGGAACTCAAGGAATCCTTGATTGCCCGAATGGAGAATATTTGATAATCAAACGCTACGAGTATCATCAAGGCTTATCCACCCACTCATTTTCTGCGGCAATCCTTCCTGAGCCACGGCCACCCATTTTTCCATATGTTGCTGATAGGCCCTTGAAGCTGCTGCTTCCCTCATTGAAGTTAAGTGACCTCCTGGACTTTCTCAGCTTTGGTGAACCAACGTCCCCGATATCCTGATCAGCATCATTGCAATCCTTCATCTTAGCAACCACTAGGCGGGCAATGGTGCTACGACAGAATGGGCAAACTGGAGGGGTAAGGCATGCGGTTGTAGGGTTAGGTTTGTTGTGGCAGCAGAGGGCCAGTGTGCATTGTGCACACATCTGATGGCCACAGTCTTCGACTTCAATTGTACAAACCTGCTCAAAGCATATGCAGCACAACTCTGTATCGCTTGCCTGCATTGTATATTTACAAAATAGACTAGTTAGTTCCATAACGTCAAACTGTCTGCTCTCTGCTTCAAAGCAAGCTCAGCCAACGTTGGTCCTAAGAAAGAAATTTGCAAAATATAATGACGATCCTAATAATAATAATAATAAAAAAGGGATTCGCCAGCTAAAACGGGAAACAATATAACAGCCAGAGATTCCAGAGCAAGTTTTAAGCTCAGCAATACGTGTTTAGCTTTCATCTAATATTTGCTTAAGAATCTGAAACTCCAATTTCAGCTGAAGAATCAACTACGAGGATCCTTTTGATATCCACGCTTAAACATCAATTGTATATCATGATCTATGGCAGAAGCTGTCACTTTTATTAATCATTTTTTAGCACATCACTGGTTATCAAATGTTAAAAAAGTAAAAGTAATTTATGGTTCAATGGTTCAGAAACTAAAACACGAGTTCACATGAAAACTTGAGACTTTTGAAGTAAAAGCATTTAAAACTAGTTTTAGTTTTGAAACACTCGCCAAGCTCATCCATTTTCTGCGTAAAGCTTTCCAGCTCTCAACAAATTCGTAACTCTGGCCTCCATTTGTTTACATTTGTTTCCCGTTGTTTTTTTTTTTTTAAAAAAAAAACATGATTCCTTACAGATAAACATGGAAAATCACCTCAGATATATTGTCATCTGTCCCCTCATCAGAATGTGATGGAGATGGAAGAGAATACCCAGTTCCCTTCAAGATGTTCTTTTCCCTCTCCCTGTTGGCCTCCATCAACGCACACTCTAGCAGAGCTTTTGCCTCTTGATTCAGCTCACTGATGAACTTCAACGGTGACGGCCAGACAAGAGGCTCTGCTGACGAAGGATTCAGAAGAGCTGCACATGTTCCATTTCTGTACTTCAAAGCAACTACATAAGGTATTCTCCTGCATTTGGATGACCATGTAAATAAAAAAATATTCAAGCTATAAAGCAACTACTGTTATAACAATTCGGAACCCAATGCTTTCTGCCTATTTTACTTGCAAAACATTTTCCCGAATACATCAAAGAACAAGGAAACTATATGCTTTGTTAGCCAATATCATTTGCATAAAGAAGGTGTTAAAGGTTCTAAATTAATGAAAGATGAAATCAAATAATACCCAGATGCATCTCTTTGCATACGATCTGCACCCCATGCCAGCAATTCACGAATACAATCAAGAGATCCTCCTTTGGCAGCTAAATGAAGAGGAGTGGTCCCCGGGGAGCTGTAGTAGCAATACATCAACAAAAATTAAAAAAAGGAAATCATATCAAAGGTAAATAAGTTAGATGAAATATCACTATACCCGTATCCGCCTGTTGAAGAACAAGCAAGAGCACCGTTGTCTAACAAGATATGTACACATTCAGGCCGTCTTTGACGGGCTGCTAAATGCAATGGTGTTGCTCCTCTACCGTCTCTGATATTGACAAACCGCGCATATCCCCTAGATTACAATTCCCACACAAGTTATTACCATAAAAACTGAAAGTCAAAATCATCATCAAGAAGAGGAAGAAGAAGAAGAACGAAACGGAAACGAAGCCAATCTTCAGAATGAAAGATATAGTTACCAGGAAACAGCAACAGGGCTGGATTGAACAGCAGAAAGAATAGCTTGAAGGCAATCAGAATGGCCATAGTAAGCAGCAAAGTGCAAGCAAGTTCTTCCATTAAGTGAATCAAACTTCAACATCTGAAAAAAATAAAACAACTAACGTCATCAGCATTCTAATTAACAATTAAAATAAGAATTAAGTAAACCTCTAAAATAAAAATATGAATATTATGAAGTCTTGAACAACGACATACATTTGCTCCTGCTTCGATGAGCTTCTTCACACATGAGATTTTGCCATGCATTGCAGCCAACATAAGCGGAGTCTATTACCATTCACAATCAACAAATCAAAATCAACAGAAGGAAAAAGAGCTATACAACAAGATCAAACCAATAGAGAATTCAAATTCAAAGAAGATTACAATGATATTACCTGCTTCTGACGATTCACGATATCAGGATCCACGGATCGCTCCAGAAGCATTGATAAAATCTGCAACAGATGACAAAAACCATTTTCCATCAGCATTCACCAAAACAGAAAGAATCTCACGCCACAAAGAAAGGGTAAGAAGTTAAGACCCCAAAATCAACAAGCCAAAGGAGTAGTTATTAACCAGTACGGAAAAACACCAAAATCAACGCTTTAGAAGAAAAGCAAGAAAAGGGACCTCGATCTCGCCATTGGCAGCAGCAATATGAAGCGGATACTGGCGATCATAAGTAGTTTGATAAAGCAGAGATGGGTCTCTCTCAAGCATAGCATTTACAGTGTCCAAGTCACCGAAATGCACAGCAGAGAAGAACCTATGATCCTGACTCGCTGCACAACTCAGTCCCTGGCCCATGATATATAGATAAAATAAAAATATTGCGAGGACTGGCTCCCTTTCAATATGTAAAACGGCGCGCACTTCACCCTCCGCTCACCGGAGAGGCGCTGCACCACCACCTTCTCCGACGAGAGGAGGCTCTCTCTCTCTCTCTTCCCTAACTCCGCTTTGTTGGATAGTCATTGGTAAACAAAGGTTCGTATCTTTAATAAGTAAAGTCTAGAGAGA
Organism: Populus pruinosa; assembly: GCA_026413675.1. Lineage (NCBI taxonomy): Eukaryota > Viridiplantae > Streptophyta > Magnoliopsida > Malpighiales > Salicaceae > Populus > Populus pruinosa. The sequence continues at coordinate 28,846,533 of CM048592.1, read as the reverse complement.
GAGAGAGAGAGAGAGAGAGAGAGAGGGGTGTTGTGGTACAAATCGTATTATTTTTTTTATAGAGAGAGAAAGCATAGTATTGGAGTTTGGAGCTGCCCAGTAGCTGACCGTGTCGGTAAAAGAGGGGGAGTTAGGGCAGCAGTCAGATATTTGCACGGGCAGATTTAGGTGTAGATTCTGTAAAACTGGGCCTACTCTATCCCCTTTGCAAGAGTCGTCATCTCCTCTTAAAATCTTAGTCTTGGACTCATCTCAGCCATTCAAAATTCGCGGTGGTTTCCTATTGTCCGTTGGATTGTTACCAGCCAGTTTCGGAGTTTTTGGGCAGCAGGGAGTAAAAGTAAGGGTAGTAAAATTGTCAGTAGTTTTACGGTAATAGATAAGCTTCGTCTTATGTTATTCTTTACCAAAGACACTGATAGCAGACCAGTTTTATGGTAATGGTGATTTTTACGAGGGTGACAAATTGACAATGAAGCCCCTCCTTTATCGATTGGCATGGCAAGAAATTATCTTAGACGGGATGATAATAATAATTTTTTACGTGAAGCAATTTTCATTCACATCACATATCGATTAATCTATTGTACCAGCCTGCTTATAAAACTTGGTTTAGCGCAACAAATTTAATCTAGATTCAACTTTTAACTTACACCAAGTTTAAAAAAAAATTAATTTTAAGTTGAATTAGTTTAACTAGATTTATCTTTCAAGTTAATTTACAATCATTTAAAATCCAATTTAACTATTTTTAATTTTTCTTAAAACAACTTTGTTTTAATTTAAATAAAATAAAATAAAATAAATTTATTTTAGATAATTTATTCAAATCTTAAACCAAGTTATGAATAGATTGGATTTGATAATTTTATGTTTAAATAAATATTTTATTTATATAAGTTAATATAATTTGAATTAATAATAATCTTACATAGGTGTATATTATGTGGTATAAGGTTGCTAAAAAAAAGAATTTGGTATCATGTTAGACTAATGTTTTAACTATATATGTATATAAAATCTTATTAATGTGGATATTTTAATTAATTTATGTATATCTAGCTAATTTCACAGTTTAGTATATTCATGAGAAGTCTTCAATTTAGGATCATTAAAAAATAAATTAATTAAATATCCTTTATGATTTCTTTCCAAAGGCAGTCAAAATGTAAGGATTTCTTTTCAAATTGCAATGCATATTGTTTATACGTGATTGTTTGCGCATTTTAATGAAAATAAAACTTCATATATATATATATATAAGATCCTAAAGTGTTGGTATCCTCTTTGATTATATAACTAGCTACTAGGCATTAGGTGATACCCATTTTAATGAATTTTATTCCTCCCCTTTTCACCGAAAGCAAAGGCTAGTTATTTGAGGGGAAATTGTCAACAAAAGGGGGTGTCACAACTTGAATTTTATTGCTGTAACCCGTCAAGAAAGTGCTAATGGAAAGCAGCAGTTCATATGAATCTTGAAAGCAGCTCCCTAAATTGATTTGTACGAGAGCAAATCAGATCCTAGGCGAGATCGCAGTTTACTTCACTGAGACCTTGACTCCATTCAACAAACATTTGGAACCTCCTTTAAAATGAAGAGGTGCTTAAAGCTGTGGTTTCCAGACCAAAGCAAAGTAGAATTTGGAGCAGTGCTGCTCTGCCATTTTTATATAATCTCTGAAGAAGCATTGCACCACTCCTCGTGCTTAAGGAAACTTCGCTTACTAACCTGCAAATCATCTGTTTCTTAAGGTCTTCCATGTAATGCACTGTAGATATATTAGAATGTGAATGTGATATTGGATTCTCAAACATTAGGAAACCCTCTCGCCTAACTTACAGTACTGCGAGCTAGAAAAGCATATTAAACTGAGATGCGTATAATTTAAAATTTGCACGCGATCTTTTATTAAAACAGAAGAAGAGATGGAATGAGTCATTGGTCGTATAAATGAAATGCAAGACAAATGGGGTTTCCAAGCGTTGAGTTTTGGAAATGGCATAGCAAATGGGTTTTCCGAAAAGCATTCAAATAACTTCAAATCCTAGAAAAAAGACCATAAAACCAGGTTTTGCCTTTGATCAATAAACAAAAAGGATTCGACTAGCGACTGCTTTTAGAACACTTGTTAATAGTTGTTCAACGCTTCTAATCAATCTATGTTTTTGTTTTTTGTTTATAATTTATTGTAAGCACTTAAGAACATTACCTTCTCAAATAAAAATTATTTAATGTATGTAATTAATACCATAGGTTGGTTTTTATTTTAATATTTAATTTTTATTATTTTTATAAAAAATCAATAATAAATAAATATTAAATAATTAATTTAACTCAAAAGTTTAAGTTATTAAATAAAATATTAATATATAATTTATATGATTTTCTAATATATTTTTTTAAATAAAAATTTTTTAAACTTGAAATTTACATAAACTTGTATTATTTTATACTTAATATTTATCAAATAAATAAAAATAATAAAACTTCAACTTGTAACTGCTCAGATATTAAGGTTCAGGAACTAGTTCAATCAAAAAAAATTAAAATTATTAAATTAAAATTTAAAATATAATTTATATTATTTTTAAATAATAAATATAATAGATTACACTCAACTCTCTCATTGCTTTTATTTAAAAAAAAAACATAAATAATTGACCATAAAAAGAAGTACCGTCAGTGTGATTTTGCACTGCACTGAAAAGCGAAGAAGATGATACCATGCTTATCGTAAAGCTTCATGTCGTTCTGCTGGTGCATGGTACCCAAGAATAAAAGATCATAGTGTTAATTGTTAATTTTCAGCTATTTTGGAATACAAATTTTATATTAGTCGCTCAAGTTTACTCGGGGCCACTTCATTAGTACTTTTGGATTTACATAAGTTGGAATCAGTACTAGGATTAAAAACACATGATGTATATATGCCGGAAGATGTATATTAATTAAATATACAGTGTTTAAGGTAAGAATTCGTAGGTTGTCTGGAATATGATTTTTTTTATAAAAAAAAACTACAAATCCAATTAACCAATTTTAAGTTATTTAACAGGTTTAAATTATATAAAATTACAGTAATTAAGACTCGAACTTCACTTCATTAAAAGAATTAATTTATCAAAAAATAAAAACCATTAATAAAGTAAGTATACTTAGTATTCAAGCATCGATACTTGCTTATGAAAGAAAGGTACTGACATCAATCAAGATCCTAACGAAAGAGATATGCTAAACTTATATTCTGTATGAGGAGAAGATAAACATGGAACAATGGAAAGCAAGGGTGGGTGTAACTTGCACGCTGTTCTTCATCAGCTTTGGAGATTCTAACATGGATCTCCTCAAGAGTCGACATCCTGCAGCTTCACTGGTTAATAATACGCCACAGCAACAATTTACTGGTAGACTAGAAATATTTATACATGTAAATTAATTTGAATATTCACATATATATGTATGCTTTAGCTTTCGAAGGAACATAAAGTTGTGATGAGACTAATCCAATTTCAAGAATTCAATAAGTAAATTTGTAGAACTCATGGCTTGTACGCCATGCTATATGGACCCATAGAATAATGATTCCTGGAATCTGAGAGAGGCGATAGATTTAATTATTAAATTTAAAGTGACCAATTGCCTGGTTTGTCTAGTTAACTGCGGATTGCTTCTTGCTTATCATCATACTTACTTTAATGAAGAAATCGACAAGATTGGCATATATGCTGATATGATATGCATGGGTCCATTTCCATGATGTGTTCTTTGAGTGATCGATCTTTACTTGAAGGGTTTGCCTTCATCGGGCGAGGATTAAAGCGACCTAATGTGTTCTTTATTATTATTTAAGTGTCCTCTTATATGAATTATATAAGCAAACTAAGAGCTACTTTTTTTCTTTTTCTTCTTTAATCATGAAGAACTACCTAATTTTTACTATTAAGCTGTTAGGAAAAAAACATTTCTTGAAAGAAAAAGGAAAGAGCATGGCATTGAAATAGATAATTAACTAGTGTTGATTTTGTTTATATGAAAAATAATTTTTTTAATTTTTTTATATTTATTTGTTATTAAAAAAAATTGATTAACAAAAAATATTTTCTAATCAATAGAAAATACTTTCCAATTAAAAAAAATAATTTGGTTTCTAGTAGAGTATTTTTTTTTTATTTTGGACTGAAAATACTTTTTTGAAGTTATAAAAGATTAAAAATATCATATTATGTATTGATTATATCAAATTTAGCCCATAATTTTTTTATTATTAATTATTTTATTTGAAATAATTTATAAAATTTTAATTATTATTATTTTAATGTCTTCATATTTTTGTTTTTTTATTTTTTAAATTTTATATTTATTTTTTTTATTTATGATAATTTGTTTTTCAATTTCATTCTCATTCAATTTTTTAATTTGTAAGATTTGTTTCTTATTATTTTAATAAACTTAAAAAAATAAAATATTAATAAGTTATTTTTTAGCTTATTTTTATAATATAAATAAATAATAATAAAATTTAATTTATTTTTTATTACATTACTAAACACTAAAAAATAATTTATTTTTTAAAATATTTTTTAGGCCTAATAAAGTTTTCCAAGATGCAACGGGCCGAGAAAAGTTAGTGTCCCAAGGTTAACGAGGTGCCCATAATTGTTTGGCAGGCCCAAAGTCAAAACCCCTAGCATTATGGGCTCTATTGACTCTGCAGTCGATCTGGCACTTATTAGCAATATTTTTGAAAATTGATCTCGTCATCAAATTAGAAAAGGTTAGGGTATGGAAATGATATATATATATATATATATATATATATATATATATATATATATATATAAAGAAGAAAAAAAGAGGAGATATAATGCTAATATTAGACTGCAATTTTATGAGAAGTTGCCCAATAAAAAAATAATTATATCGTAACATAAAACCAGAAACCTGTAAGCGATGTTATTTTTAGAAATTTAACTCTAAGAATATCCATTTTACATTTTTTATAATTCTATGTAAGAACTTAATACTTGAGGAAGGATATGTAAGAAATTAAGGATTGCATAAAATCAAAACCAGCTTCTGTTTTTTAAAATGTTTAATGCTTTAAATTAATTTTTTTTCAATGTTTTTTTTTATAATTTTGATATATTAATATAAAAAATATTATTTTTAATGATGAACTGACACGCAACCATTTGAACTCTGAAGGATACCCATTTATGGGTCTTGTGGTTCACGGATTAGGGAGAAAAAAGTACGATAAGAAAGTAAACTCCAAACATTATTGCTTTTTTATTTGAGAAATCCATGTTCTCCATAAATCTTTTACTTTCCGAATCCTTCATTTCGTTTCTCTAAATTGATTCCTTAATTTAATTTGAGGAATTAACTTTTCTGAAATTAAAAAATAATATTAATATTTTATTTTTTAATATTTTATTATGTTAATAAAAAACACTTGAAATAAAATAATTGTTTGGTATATCACAATAAACTAATTGTTTGGTATTTGATATATATACAATGAAGTTCCAAAAAATCTACATGAGCAAAATTTATATGTTAGATAATTAATTAAGTTTTTAATTTTAGTAATTTGGTTCAATTTCTCTAATTAAAATGAATAATAAGCAATACTTGATACCTAATAAGTCCAAGTGGTTGTGGTTAAAACTATAAAAAATCTCATTTCATATATTTTGAAACTCTCTTGTGTTTAAGTATATATATATTTTTTAAAGAAAATACAAAGATATTTTTTAAAAATATACTTAAAAGATCATCCTTTTCTTTTGAAGAATCCAACAAGTTTATATAACTCATGATTCTTGTCCTTTGATCAAGGAGAATACTTTAAATTCCTTTTTTTTATTTGTTCAAGCATCAAAACAACTTTTAAGTGTTAAAAAAAAGATATCACTATCTTATTTAATAGGAAAAAAATACCTCTTACTTATTAGAATCTTATTGTTTAATATGAAGCTTAATAAGGTTGTCAGAGCTATATGTAGTTGGGATTGATGCTTGGTTGAATATGAAAATAACGAATTTAGCATCTCACCAGATTTATACATACTTGAACTTAGTACTTGGTACCCGAGAATGCTAATCCTTATATATATATATATATATATATATATATATATATATATTATAGGGTTTAATGTTTGATTGAACCCAAAGATGTAGGATATAATAGTTTGTTAGATCAATATATATTTGAATTTAGTGTTTAGTTGAATATGAGAATGTTGAGTGTGATGGTTTGTGAAACCCATACATGTTTACGCTTAATATTTGACTAAGTTTATGAATATTAAGTTATCACCACCTTATATTTAATTCTTTGCTTTCAATATAAATTTAAAAAAACAAAAATATTTATAAAAGTATGCATTAATACTAAAAATATGTGGTGGATAGTAATTTACATGAATTATTTGATCGTGGAGCTCAAGTTTTATTAACAAAATTAGTATTGTAAATATTTTTATTTATTGATAGTTACAAGTTGTTTTTCATTGTTTTAAGTTTATTTTTCACCTTAAAAATTAGACATCAAACCAAGCATATTAAAATAAAATAAACATAAAAAATGAGAAAATATAACCTAATATTATGATAAATATATTGTAATTGTTAGATGATACACCACTAATTCCACCATTTTTTAATTATAATTTTTTTATGCCTTTTGTACGTTTTTTTTCTTTGAAAATTTTCATTACCATACTTCCTTAGACATTAACAAGAACTAATAAAAACATCTAGATGGAGTGTCAAAAATACTGTAGCAAAGGCATGATTTACTCATTTGTTCTAGACAAAAAAAAAAAGAAAAAAGAAAAAAGAAAAAAAAGAAGCATGAAATGATTCTAAGAGATATAATAGTTTTTTCATGATGTTTATTTATCATTTTATAATTGTTAAGGAGCAACTTGGTATTTTTTTTATTTTTTTGCACAATAAAATCATTTGAATACTCTTTTAAAAAAACATTTAATTATGGTATAAGAGCATTTTTAAATTTTATTCTTTTAAGCATAATATAATAACTCAATTGCTTTTAAATTCAAAATTCTCAAGCCATGACTTTAATTTAATAACTAAAATGGAAAAAAATTAAAAATGTTGCACATGTTAACCACTCTATGAGAGGCATAACTACCTTTTGTTGTGTCATTAAATTTCCCGTGGCACTCTTTTCCTTCGAAACGATGCATAATGGTTGCTTTTAGATGGATTTTTGTTGTTAATGTCTTTTCTTGTTTTCTCTCTCTTTTTTTTTTTTAAATAAAATTTACGATGACTATTTAAAATTTCAAATAGTTCCTTTAGTTATGTATATTTGGGTTCCTTGGTTTTTTTTATAGTTTTTTTAATTTTTTTTAATTTTATTATTGAATTTAAATTTATATTTTTTTTTGTTTTTTCGATTTTGGTCTTGATTATTTTTATTTTTTTATTTTTATTTCTTGTTTCTTTTGTAGACTTTCAATTGTTTTCAATTTAATCCTTTGATAAAAAAAATTTTTAATTTGTTTTTTTAATTTAGTCTTTATTTTTTGTGGTTTTTTTAATTAATTTGTGAAATTAATTTTTTTTTAACTTAACCCTTTAATTTAAAATTATTCATCCTCTAATTTGATTTTTTTTTAAAATTTAATCCTCATTGTTTATTCTACGTGACGAAAGGATTCCTCTCCAGTAATAATATATTTAGATTCCTCAGGGAAGCAACGAACACAAAATGATACTTCTCCAGCAATTCTATTTTACTAAGCGAACAGAATAATTCTAAATTCCTAATAATCTAAATTCTAAATTCCTAATAATCTCTTTTCTGGAAGAAAAAAAATAAAGTATTATACAATCAAAGATCATATGCATTATATCATAAGGCTAGGTAAAAAAGACAAGCAAATATACAAGAAAATTCTATATATGATATCACTTCACTTATATGCAAGTGATAACATCGTATCAAAATAAATTCGAAAGAAAGAAAATTTATATACTCGATAAAAGCTTTGTTTTGGCTGCAAGAAATTTATTTTCTTTTTATATATATACATGTACAACCTTGACCTATTTGTATGCCACTGTAGTTCCAGAAGCTTCTTCGGAAAAGGATGGCTCCACCGAAGGAAGTAGAAGAGTGGAGAAGAAAAGGAAGGTTCCAACGATTATTATTGATATAGATAACAAAATAATATTTATAGCTAATGTGATGATTCAAGGGATGGAGCAACAAAGTGCTAGAATGCTCTTTCTTTTTCTTGATTTTCTAAAGCTAGAAGCCTCTTCCCACCCCTATATATAGCTTGTTTTATTTCGTCGTGAACTAATCGAAGTAAAAATTCTCAGCGGTCATCTGATTTTCCATAAAATTTGTTTGTTTCTATCTAGTTTCTTCCAAACATGGCATCCCTCATTCCTAGCTTCTTCGGCGGCCGAAAGACCAACGTGTTCGATCCATTTTCTCTCGACATCTGGGATCCTTTCGAGGGCCTCTTCTCTTCTACACTGGCCAATGTTCCTGCCTCAACAGGCGAAACATCAGCTTTTGTCAATGCAAGAATCGATTGGAAAGAGACTCCAGAAGCTCACGTTTTCAAAGCTGACCTTCCGGGGCTAAAGAAAGAGGAGGTCAAAGTGGAGGTGGAAGAGGGTAGAATCCTGCAAATCAGTGGAGAGAGGAGCAAAGAACAGGAGGGAAAAAATGATAAGTGGCATCGAATTGAGAGGAGCAGCGGCAAGTTTTTACGCAGGTTCAGGTTGCCTGGGAATGCAAAGATGGATCAAGTGAAAGCCAGCATGGAGAATGGAGTGCTTACTGTGACTATTCCCAAGGCAGAGGAAAAGAAGGCCGAGGTCAAGGCCGTTGAGATTTCAGGCTAAATCATATTTTATAAGATGTCTAAACCCGAGTGTGAGATGCAATAAAAATGGATAAAAAAGGGTGAGAATTTGAGTGTGTTTGTTATGATGTAAAAAGGAAGAAAAACGTGTTATTAATAAAAGATTAATAAGTATTTGGTCTAGAATTCTCATTGATCCATCATTCTTAACTATTATTTAGATCATTACTCCTGTTGCGAGGTGAAATTTTTTTATATAAAAAAATATTCAATGTTATTAATGTGTTTTTTTTTTTAAAACATTTAATTATAAAATGATTTGATTTGATATAAGTAGTTAACTTAGCATATTATACTCAATATAAATCATAATATTTTTTTTAAAATATTTGAACAAAGATATATAAGATTGATTTGGATTAATTCAGTTAACTTGTCCAGTTTATTATATAAATTATGATTTATTATATAAATTATGAGATATTGATAATTCTATAAAAAATAGAAAAAAAAATAGATTCAATTCTCAATTAATCGAATATCAAATGATAAAATTAAAAATAAAATTCAACTGAAAAAGTTAGATTAACTCGGGTTAATCTATTAAACTTGAATCTTGAAATCGAGATAATCTCATGAAAGTAAATTGAAACAAGTTATGAAATTTAATTTTTAATTAACTTAATATTGAAAGATAAAATTACAAAAAAATCTATTAGAAAATAACACAAAAACTAAACCGAGTCAACTAATCAAACTTGTGATCTGAATTATGAGATCAAGATAACTTCATAAAACATAAATCAAAATAAATTATAAAGATTAATTCTCCCAACTAAAAAAAAAACAAAAAAATTCTAGCTAAACAACCTAGTCCACGAGCTAAATTATAAGATTATGATAACCTCATAGAAAGAAAAATAAAATATGAAACTCAATTTTCAATCAACACAATGTTAAAGGATTAAATTATGAAACTTAATTTCCAATCAATCAAATGTTGAAGGATGAAGTTGAAATAAAAAATAACTAAAAAAATAACCAAAAAAATAATTTGAATTAATAAGGTTAACTCATAAAACTCATGATTTGAGTTATAAAATCGAGATAACATTATAGGAATAAAATTAAAATAAATTATAAAATTTAATATCTAACTAAATCTAATGTTGGAAAATAAAATTTAAAAAATAAATTCTAAAAAATTAATATGATTTCACTAGCTAAAAAGGTCATTCTAGGGCTGCCTCAACTTCATCTTGGTATTTTTTTCATGAATATATGGTGCATGTATGGATAAGAACTCTAGTTTGTTAGCGATAATCATTTTCTTTTCTTTTCTTCTTGCTCTTGACTTTGGTCTTTATGGCCTGCAACTTGATTTTTTAAGTCAGCCCCTAAACTTTTATTTTCTTTTTATCAAGTCCATCTTCTTTTAGTTATGATTTTATTTAAATAATTCATTGAATTAATTTTTTTTATTTCATCCTTGTTTAATTTTTTTACTTTATCAAATTTGATTTTCATTCTTTTAATTGCTATTTTTTAAAAATCTAAGATAATTTTTGGAGTTGTATTTATTTTATTCCACCCTTCATAATTTTTTTTCCTCATAAATTTAATCCTTATGCTTTTGATTGTTGTTGTTATCTTTTTTTTTTGTTTTGCTTTGGAAAACTTTCAAAACTAATAACTTTTTTACTTGATTTAATTCTTTAACATTAAATTGGTTTGAATTTGATATTTTTAGTTAAGCCCGTGTTTAAGATTTCATGAGCTACAAGTTTTGGAAATGAACTTAGCTTCATAAGGTTTGTCTAAGATTGCTTTGGTTTTTTTTTTTTTTATCATTTTTATAAATTGATGTTTCTTCAATTTTTTTTATCTTTTTTTGTAAATTGATGTTTTTTCAATTCCATCCTTCAATATTAATTTAATTAAAAATTTAGTTTTGATTTTTTTTTCATGCTCTCTATGACCTTGGTTTTATCATTTTTTATTTATCAGGTTACCTCATGTTTTTTTATTTGTTATTTTTTTGTTAAATTTATTTTTTTACAACACATTTTACTCTTGAATTAAATAGAATTAATTTATTGAATATATGTTACATTTTTTGTTAAATTTATGCTCACTTTATTTTATTTTATTCGATTAACTTTTCTGAAACATTGTTATAGCAACCAATGTGACTTCTTTTTATGTTACTATTTAAAATGTTGCAATCATGTTTGAACCATTTGAACAAGCTCTTTTGTGGTAGGTGATGTTCATAATGGAGTGATGATAGGTGCTTGACCGCTTTTTATGATCGGCTTGTTTTAACTCACAAGTGCACGAGTGTGCGATGTAGCAATTAACTCGGTAAGATCGAGGTCATATCCACAGAGAGCTAGATCTGGAAATTAAGCTAAGTAACAAAAAAAAACTCAAGAGAAATTAAATTAACAATAACTTGGTTGAAAATAATTGATGGATTTGTTTTCAAAGAAAAAAAAAATGTAAATAGATTTTAAATGACAAGAAAAGTAAGTCTTGGTCCAAATCAATTTTAATGGTGATGTATTGGTGATTTCTTCAACATATATAAGATAACTCAACCTAATCTCAACGATGGTGATATTAGATCGGAAGATATTACAATGAAGATTAGAAAGATGAAGATTGATTATTGCTTAAGAATGAACAAGTACTTTCATATTAAGTAAGACATTGAATCAAGCAATCTCTATACCAAAACTAAAGTTTGTGCATAAAAATTCAAGATTATAACATTACCTAAATGATTTCTAAAATTTCTTTACAATAATAAATCATTCATGAAGAAAATAAGAAGATAAACATTAAGATTCATTCATATCCTAAAGAACTCACCTCAATCACCATTATCCTTGATTTGGATCCAAGAAAGAGTTTAGCCAACCATGATTATATATAAGAACACTTCAATAAACATGAAAGAACTTGAATCCAACTGAAAAAATAAGTTTTACAAACTAAAGAACCGAAATCTATAAAGAAGAACACAATACAATTTCAGAAAAAATTCGGACACAAATCTGACTCTAACTTTGGACAGCAATTCGACCCTCTTAGAAGCTTTGTTTGGAGAAGTCTATTAGAGACATATTTATAGGCAATTCTGTCACCTTTCCAGATCATTAAAGAACAGCTCATTTGGACACCTGAGTCAAAAGTTATGGGTAAAACACCGAAAGGTGTTCTGAAAAATCAAATCAAGACAGCTTTACAACTACTTTGGTGCACGTTTTTCTTCCTCATTTATGAGGTGTCTCCTTGTTCTTTTTGACCCAAAATAATGTTAAAATATCCCCTCCAGCTTTCCATCCATGTGCTTGCCTTCTTGGATCAATGGATTACCCAAAATAAATCAATTGTTATTTGTTGTGTGGACATGTAAGATCATGGATTGTGTTTGGGTTGATTTGGGGTTGATTTAGGGCTGATTTGGGGCTGATTTTTGGGCTGAATTTGAGCATCAAATAAGTATACAAATGTACTTATTATTTGGGCCAAGATTGACATTGAAACCTTGAGTGTTTAATGGTTGAAGTTTGCACACAACATAAGGTAAGTTTGGGCTTGAAATAAATCATATGATATTCTTTTCTAGAATTGGAATAGAATTGATTTTTGGGACAAATTTGGAGCACTTATTTGAACCAAGATTTGCTTCAATCTTCAACTAAATGTCTCTTCAATTCTTTGTTCTGAATTCCGACGTTGAATTTTCTGAATTAATTCATTTAAGCTCCAAAAACCTATCGAAACATTAAAACAAACTTCATTACTAAAAAACACATCAATTATTATAAAAACAACCAAATAAAAATAATAAATACATATGTAAAACAAGAGACTTAATGACACTTTTGATGCACAATCACACCCCTCAACTTAGATTTTGCTAGTCCTCAAGCAAAACAAAACATAAAACCCTTAAAATAAAAATAATAATAATAACAACCATAATTAGGCTCGATTCATCACACTTGAAGGACCTATCATGCAAACATTGGTATCTTTAACTTAGTGTACACAATAGCAAATAAAGAAAAATAAGCATACTCACATTCTCTAAATCAAACATCCATACAAAATTTCCAAATTCAGTCATATTTATCGTGCAACCAACATAATTGATTCATACGAAAACTCAACTTGTAATCTTCCATTCTCACCAACACAAACAAGGTAGCAAACTAGAGAAATATATATATATATATTTTCTTTCTTTCTTTTTTCTTTCTTTGTTTTTTTTTTTTTTGAAGATATGATTTATTTTTTGTCTTTAAGTAGTCACTTCCCTTTTGACGCGAATACAAACATTTGTGATGAATGCACCCGGTTACTCACAAAGTCACAAACTTAAAGTGCTTTGCATACTCATATTTTAAGCTGCCGTTTGACGTAAAGATAAACATTTGTGATGAATACCCCTAGTTACTGAGCAACTCAAAACATTGGAGTAGATAGAACTTTGTACACATTTATTTATTTATTCGTGTAATAATTATTACTCTATTTACTTAAACCTTGTTTAGGATTGGATCAAAAGGGATAATCACAAGTAAAGCATCATACTCATCTTTCATGCATAATCACACAACTCACACAACTTTTACAAGGAAAGATGTATTTCAGTAATCTTAAAAAAAAGTATGCTATATCTTGCTTTATAAGATATTATCTATCCCAAATTAAAGTATGCAATGTTCAACATAATAATGAATCCAAAAATGTAATGATGATCCTAAACAAGTCTCATTCACATACGAATGCAAGTTTTTTTTTTTTTTTTTTAACAAGCATGGTTATCTCAAGCATTCAACATAATGAAATATCTAAAATTAAGTTTTACATTATCCTCAATGTAAAAGAGAAAGAGAAGAAAAGTATAAAGATTAGAAAATTGTTACTCCCCTTCTGTTTTCAAGGATGAATGTCTGATTGAATTGGGCATGAGCTGACATCTTGCTTGATTTTTTTTTTTAACCTGCATATCACAACTAAAAGAAAACATTGATTTTTTTTTTTTGAAAATAAAGAACCTCACACCCCCCAACTTAAAATAATGCATTTTCCCGAATGCATGAACACGAAAATATAAGAGATGGAAGAAAGAAGAAAAAATAATAAAAATGAAAAATAAAAATAAAAATAAAATAAAAATAAAAATAAAAACTCATTACTTCTAATACTACAATGGTATTGGATCTTGAAGATCCAATGTCTCAACTTCAGCCACAACATTTTCAAGATAAGGTTTCAATCGATGACCATTTACTTTGAAAATATTTCCATTCTTGGGATTTTCTACCTCAAATGCACCATGCTCAGAGATGGATTTAATCACAAATGGACCAGTCCATTTTGTCCTCAACTTCCCAGGAAAGAGATGTAATCGTGAATTATACAAGAGAACCTTTTGACCAACATGAAAGGATTTTCTAAGAATATGTTTATCATGCAAATTTTTCATCTTATGTTTTGAAATTTTTGCATTTTCAAATGCATCATTTCTCAACTCCTCTAATTCATCCAATTGAAGCTTTCTATTTTTGCCAACCTCGTTTTCATTGTCATTGAATTGCCGAATGGCCCAATATGCACGGTGCTCAATCTCAACAGGGAGATGACAAGGCTTTCCATAAACTAGCCTATAAGGAGACATTCCTAAAGAGGTCTTATAAGCAGTGCGATATGCCCACAAAGCATCAACTAGTCGTAGGGACCAATCTTTACGGTTTGGATTGACTGTTTTCTCTAAAATGTTCTTGATCTCCCTATTTGCCAACTCAGCTTGGCCACTAGTCTGTGGGTGATAGGGGGTACTGACCTTGTGAATTACACCATATTTTCTCATCAAAATCCCAACGGGCTTGTTACAAAAATGTTTTCCCCCATCACTAATCATAGCCCGGGGCATGCCAAAACGAGAGAAAATATTTTCTTTCAAGAATTTGACCACAACACGATGGTCATTGGTTCGAGATGCAATGGCCTCCACCCATTTAGACACATAATCAACAGCAACAAGGATGAATTGGTAACCAAATGAACTTGGAAAAGGTCCCATGAAATCAATCCCCCAACAATCAAATATTTCCAAAACAAGGATGGGGTTAAGGGGCATCATGTTACGCCTAGTGAGGCTACCTAGTCGTTGGCATCGGTCACATGCAACACAGAAGGCATGAACATCTTTAAACATGGTAGGCCAATAAAAACCACACTGCAAGATTTTGGCAATGGTTTTCTTGGAAGAGAAATGCCCACCACAGGCTAATGCATGACAAAAATTAATGACCCTTGGAATTTCATGATCAGGGATGCACCGCCTAATAATTTGGTCAAGACAATATTTAAATAGGTAGGGGTCATCCCAAAAAAAGGTGCACACATTGCGCAAGAATTTTTGTTTGTCAAGTTTAGACCAATGAGAAGGGATCTGACTTGTGGCTAGGTAATTTGCTATGTCAGCATACCATGGAGAACCAATGTAAGAGACAGTACCTGCACAAAATAAATTTTCATCAGCAAAGAGTTCATTTATTGGAGATTCATCAATTATGGTCTTATAACTTGAAAAATGAGATAAATGATCAGCCACTACATTCTCTACTCCCTTTTTATCTCGAATTTCAATGTTAAACTCTTGGAGTAGGAGGATCCATCGAATCAAACGTGGTTTGGCATCTTGTTTTGTGAGCAAATAATTCAATGCTGCATGATCAGTGAAAACAATAACAAGAGATCCAACCAAATAAGACCTAAACTTGTCTAATGCAAAGACCACAGCTAAGAGTTCTTTTTCAGTTGTAGTGTAATTCAATTGAGCATCATTCAAAGTCTTGCTAGCATAATATATGACATGAGGTTTCTTGTCTTTTCTTTGCCCTAAAACAGCCCCAACCGCAAAATCACTAGCATCACACATCAGTTCAAATGGTAAAGACCAATCAGGAGCTTGTATGATTGGTGCAGTTGTCAACAACCCTTTAAGCTTTTCAAAAGCTTCTTGACATTTTGATGTCCAATCAAATGGGACATCTTGTGACAACAAGTTACACAATGGTTTGGCAATGGTACTAAAAGAATGAATGAATCTTCGATAAAAACCAGCATGTCCTAAAAAGGATCTCACATCTTTCACAGTCTTAGGGGTAGTTAATTTTTGAATGACTTCCACTTTTGACTTATCTACCTCTATCCCTTTTGAAGAGACAATGTGACCTAAAACAATGCCATGTGTCACCATAAAATGACACTTCTCCCAATTGAGTACAAGATTGCTCTCTTCACACCTTTCAAGAACTTTTTCTAGATTCATTAGACACAACTCATAAGAATCCCCATAAACTGAAAAATCATCCATGAAAACTTCCAAAAAATTTTCCACCATGTCACTAAAGATACTCATCATACACCTTTGAAAAGTGGCTGGTGCATTACACAAACCAAATGGCATTCTTCTATAAGCATAAGTACCAAAAGGACAAGTGAAAGTGGTTTTTTCTTGGTCTTCTAAAGAAATCTCAATTTGGTTGTAACCTGAGTATCCATCCAGAAAACAATAGAAAGCTCTTCCAGCTACTCTTTCAAGCACTTGGTCTAAAAATGGAAGTGGAAAATGGTCCTTCCTAGTCACCATGTTCAATTTACGATAATCAATGCACATACGCCATCCAGTTTGGATTCTAGTTGGTACCAGCTCATTATTTTCATTCTTCACTACCGTGACTCCAGATTTTTTTGGGACAACTTGGGTTGGACTAACCCATTTTGAGTTTGCAATAGGGTAAATGATACCTGCATCAAGTAGCTTAAGCACTTCACCTCTCACTACTTCCTTCATGTTTGGGTTCAATCGTCTTTGCATTTGCCTCACAGATTTAGCCTCTTCTTCAAGATAGATTTTATGTGTACATAAAAGAGGGCTAATTCCTTTCAAGTCAGTAATTTTCCACCCAATTGCTTTCTTGTGTTTTCTCACCACTCTCAAAAGTTTGTGTTCTTGCTCTATGCTAAGTTTTGATGAGATCACAATAGGATATGATTCATCTTCCCCTAGAAATGCATACTTAAGATCACTCGGTAAAGGCTTCCTTTCTAGTTTATCAGGCTGGACAAGAGATTCCTCAACTTTCACTTGGGGTGAAATCAAAGGCTCAAATGATGGGGTCCATTGACCTATTGACATAATAGGCATTGGATCTAGATAAGTCTCGAGTTCTCTTACTTCCTCATCAACACATTCCAAAGAACAAAATCTTTCATCATGAATTAAAGTTCTCTCTAATGGATCCTTGATCCACACTCTCTCAAAGTGTTCTTGACAAACTGTTTGGATGAAATCTACCTCTCTAATGTCCTCATGTTCCCCGATTTGTTTGGAGACATTGAATATGTTCATCTCCACAGTCATATTCCCAAAAGACAATTTCATCACCCCATTCCTACAGTTAATTAAGGCATTGGATGTAGCTAGGAAAGGTCTTCCTAAGATGACTGGGATGGGGGCATTAGAACCTTGAATTGGTGCGGTGTCTAATACTACAAAATCAACAGGAAAGTAGAATTCATCTACTTGGACCAACACATCCTCAACGATACCCCTGGGAATCTTGATTGACCTATCAGCTAATTGAAGGGTGATTCGAGTAGGCTTGATTTCTCCTAAACCTAATTGTTCGTAAACAGTGTAGGGTATTAAATTCACACTTGCTCCTAAATCCAACAAAGCTTGATCTATCTTATGACTTCCAATAATGCATGAAATGGTAGGACAACCAGGATCTTTGTATTTGGGAGGGGTCTTAAACTGGATGATGGCACTAGCATGTTCAGTTAGAAAGGCTCTTTCTTTCACATTCAATCTCCTTTTGACTGTGCATAAATCCTTAAGAAACTTTGCATAAGATGGAACTTGTTTAATTGCATCAAGGAGTGGAATATTGACTTTCACTTGTTTGAACAATTCATAGATTTCTGAGTTCATAAGATCTTGCTTAGGTTTCCCTAACCTTTGTGGAAATGGTGCTCTAGGAACAAATTCTAAATCACTCATTTTGACTCCAATCTTTCTTGAATCATCTCCTTTCTCACTCATCTCTTTCTCATTTATCTCACCTTCTTTGTCACTCAAACTCTCATTTGTCACTTGTGTTTTGATTCCCTCTTCACTTTCCCTAGATTTCTCCTCCACAATACCTTTAGGAATCCTAAAACCTACACCTTTGTCAACAATCTTTCCACTTCTAAGGGTAGTGATGGCTTGGACTTGTTCATGGTTTGAAGGTTCACTAGGTGAGGATTCACTCATGTGTACCTGACCTCTAGGATTGGGCATTGGTTGAACTGGGATTTTTCCCTTCTCTTGAATGCTTAGTGATTGAGTCAACTTAGTTAGTTGACTTCGAATGTCATCTAAGGTCCTATTGGTCTGGTCTTGGAATTTGTAAACTTGGTTGTTGATTCCTCCTTGCGTTTGCATGAATTGTTGAAGAGTATCCTCTAAGGATCTCTTATGAGGTGGTTGGTATGTGTTATGTGTGGGAGCATGAAATGGTTGGGGTGGAGGTTGAAATGTTTGAGGTACTGAAGAGCCCTCATTTCTCCATCCAAAATTTGGGTGGTTCCTCCATCCAGGATTATAGGTCTCAGAGTAGGGATTGCCTACTTGGTTTGGAAATGGCTTTCTAACATTACTTGAATCAGAAGTTTGGCCATATAGCACTTCCTTGAAGGCTGGAATGGTAGGACATTCAGTTGTCCTATGCCCTTTGCTTTCACAAACAACACAACTTTCCTCTTGTTGTTCACTTATGACATGCACTTTTTTAATCTCAAGAGACTCTACTTTCCTAGCCAATGAGGCTAATCTAGCATTGAGGTCATCAGTCTCTTTCAATTGAAACTTCCCACTTGAATGAGAAATGGTGTTTCTAGACTCAACATGAACTGGGAGAGAAGTCTCCCATTGCTTTGTGTTTTCAGCCAATTGATCAAAAAAATCAAAGGCCTCACTTGGTTCTTTGTCATAAAACTCACCATTACACATGGTTGACACTAGCTTTTTAAAATCTGCGGTAAGAGAGTCATAAAAGAAACTCACTAACCTCCACATCTCAAAACCATGGTGAGGGCATGCATTTAACAAGTCTTTGAACCTTTCCCAAGCTTGGTGAAATGACTCATTTGGACTACAAGAAAAATTCATCATTTGACGTTGTAAGGCTGCTGTCCTATGAGTGGGGAAGTATTTTTTCAAAAATTCAGCTTGTATTTCTCTCCATGTACCTATAGACCTAGGACGCAAGGAGTTTAGCCAAAGCTTGGCTTTATCCTTTAGAGAGAATGGGAACAATTTAAGCCGAATGGTTTCCTCGGTGCATGTTCTATCAATAAAAGTATTACATACCTCTTCAAAGTCTTTAATGTGTATGTATGGATTTTCAGAATCCATACCATGAAATGTGGGAAGAAGTTGAATCATGCCCGGTTTCAAATTGAAAGCTTGTTGGTTAAGAGGTAAGATAATACACGAAGATGTACTTTGTCTAGCCGGGTGAAGATACTCTCTAAGAGTTCGAAAATTAGGTTGATCATTGAATTGTGGAGGTCCATTACCTTGAACACTCCCTTCACCCTCTACATCTTCAACATTAGCCATGATAAAATAATAATAATAATAATAATAATAATATAACAATTATATGAAAATGAAAGGAAAGGAAAGAAAAAAAATGCAAATAAAAGTAATAGCTCAAAAATAAAAATACAACAAATTAAGAAATTCACTCTCCAACTAATAAGCACTATTAACAACAATAAACATTAAAAGATAATTATAACAAGCATGAATAAACAAAAGGCGGTAATACCGGCCAAGCACTTCAAACAATAAATATAAGAAAAATAATCATAACAAAACAACAAAACAAAAAGGAAATAAACAAGAGGCGGTAATACCGACCAAGCACTTTAGACAATAAATATAAGAAAAATAACAATAATAAACATTAAAAGATAATTATAGTAGGCATGAATAATAAAAAGGCGGTAATACCGGCCAAGCACTTCAAACAATAAATATATATATAAAAAATAAGCATAACAAAACAACAAAATAAACTGAAATAAACAAGAGGCGGTAATACCGGCCAAACACTTTAGACAATAAATAAAAACAATATCAACAAAATAAAATGAAATAAACAAGAAAAATATTAGAAACTAATAAGAATAGACAATAAAAGAAAAATGGTTGAACCAACCAAAATCCAACAATTAATAGTCCAGTCCACAGTCCAATATCCGAAATGTTAAGGTCAATTTTTTTTTGAGGCGGTAAAACCAGCCAATTTAATTTAATTTTTTTTTATATGATTTTTTTTTTAGTTTTCCAATAATCAAATCTAAATTTGTTACCTTTGCTTGCTAGCTCCCCGGCAACGGCGCCAAAATTGCTTGACCGCTTTTTATGATCGGCTTGTTTTAACTCACAAGTGCACGAGTGTGCGATGTAGCAATTAACTCGGTAAGATCGAGGTCATATCCACAGAGAGCTAGATCTGGAAATTAAGCTAAGTAACAAAAAAAAACTCAAGAGAAATTAAATTAACAATAACTTGGTTGAAAATAATTGATGGATTTGTTTTCAAAGAAAAAAAAAATGTAAATAGATTTTAAATGACAAGAAAAGTAAGTCTTGGTCCAAATCAATTTTAATGGTGATGTATTGGTGATTTCTTCAACATATATAAGATAACTCAACCTAATCTCAACGATGGTGATATTAGATCGGAAGATATTACAATGAAGATTAGAAAGATGAAGATTGATTATTGCTTAAGAATGAACAAGTACTTTCATATTAAGTAAGACATTGAATCAAGCAATCTCTATACCAAAACTAAAGTTTGTGCATAAAAATTCAAGATTATAACATTACCTAAATGATTTCTAAAATTTCTTTACAATAATAAATCATTCATGAAGAAAATAAGAAGATAAACATTAAGATTCATTCATATCCTAAAGAACTCACCTCAATCACCATTATCCTTGATTTGGATCCAAGAAAGAGTTTAGCCAACCATGATTATATATAAGAACACTTCAATAAACATGAAAGAACTTGAATCCAACTGAAAAAATAAGTTTTACAAACTAAAGAACCGAAATCTATAAAGAAGAACACAATACAATTTCAGAAAAAATTCGGACACAAATCTGACTCTAACTTTGGACAGCAATTCGACCCTCTTAGAAGCTTTGTTTGGAGAAGTCTATTAGAGACATATTTATAGGCAATTCTGTCACCTTTCCAGATCATTAAAGAACAGCTCATTTGGACACCTGAGTCAAAAGTTATGGGTAAAACACCGAAAGGTGTTCTGAAAAATCAAATCAAGACAGCTTTACAACTACTTTGGTGCACGTTTTTCTTCCTCATTTATGAGGTGTCTCCTTGTTCTTTTTGACCCAAAATAATGTTAAAATATCCCCTCCAGCTTTCCATCCATGTGCTTGCCTTCTTGGATCAATGGATTACCCAAAATAAATCAATTGTTATTTGTTGTGTGGACATGTAAGATCATGGATTGTGTTTGGGTTGATTTGGGGTTGATTTAGGGCTGATTTGGGGCTGATTTTTGGGCTGAATTTGAGCATCAAATAAGTATACAAATGTACTTATTATTTGGGCCAAGATTGACATTGAAACCTTGAGTGTTTAATGGTTGAAGTTTGCACACAACATAAGGTAAGTTTGGGCTTGAAATAAATCATATGATATTCTTTTCTAGAATTGGAATAGAATTGATTTTTGGGACAAATTTGGAGCACTTATTTGAACCAAGATTTGCTTCAATCTTCAACTAAATGTCTCTTCAATTCTTTGTTCTGAATTCCGACGTTGAATTTTCTGAATTAATTCATTTAAGCTCCAAAAACCTATCGAAACATTAAAACAAACTTCATTACTAAAAAACACATCAATTATTATAAAAACAACCAAATAAAAATAATAAATACATATGTAAAACAAGAGACTTAATGACACTTTTGATGCACAATCAATAGGTTTTCAATGATCTATTTTTTTCCTCTTTCCTTCAGGGTATAATATTTGTGGCTTGGTTATTTTGGTTGATTTTTGTTAGATATTGTTTTATGATTTACTTGTTAATGTTGTCTACAATTTAAATTAAATTATTAAACTACTTGGTCTTATTAAATCTAGTCAAGTTAATGACTTGAGTATCAAATTTTTCTTACTTTTTAAAAATATTATCATTGTTTAAGTATCTTTTTGCATGTATAAGAAATTTTAACTAACTCGTAATGTAGCATAGATCACTGATCTAAATAGCTTCTATATATTATGTGGTTTGTTAATATGCTAATAAATTTTATAATTGATTTTATATTCATTTACTAACACATTTGTTAAAATAAAAATTTTTTAAACAGACAAAAAAGTTTAAAAATTGCATTGACTCTCCAATATCTTGTTATAAAGATTTTTAATTTAATTAAAACTATAAAGGTATTATGAACTAGACTTGTGTTTTTTTAGTTATTAAAACTTTAACATTATATTATAAAAGGCCAATTATGAGATATAATTACTTTTATGGATTGAGAGATGAATGGTTGTGAGTGGTTCTAAGTAGCTATATTATTTATTAATTTAAAATTTTGATTCAATTATTCTCATTAATATATTTTATATAATCTTATAAGTTTAAAATAAGTTTTAAAAGTTTTTGAGTTTGACATTAATAGAACACCTCAACCATTTTTTTGTTAAAAGTATTTTGTATAAAATAAATATATAAAAAAAATGAAAAATGTTTATCAATAAAAGAGTTTACCCAAAACAAATGCTATCTGAAAGTGGATGTATATAAAGCTCCTAGAAATATAAAGCTTCATAATTAACAACAATCAAGTGGTTTATCAAGTGAATCGACCTTCTTGGCAGCCTTACTTTTTCCTGAATACCAAACCAAGCCATGATCTTACAAAAGCAAGAATGGTTGTTTGAATGGAAAAAGATCGATGTTTGATGATATCTCTTGTATAAATTAGCAGCCATATAACCTTTAATTTCCAAGTCCAGCCTTCCAGTACAATAATAATTTTATTTAGTTGCCTTTCATGATTGCTGGTTGTTTCAAAATATAGTAAAACTTATTTTCCTTGTCTTTTATCACCAATTTAATATAGAAGGAAGACTCATGAAAAAAATATTTATTTATCAACATCATCATATGCATATACATATAGACACTGAGATTTGAAAGTCGGACTGAGTTAGACATGAACCATGCTTATTCAAGTTCATATTTACTAACATTGATGAATTACAATTTTATTGGTATATTTTTATTAAAAAATATTAAATTAAAAAAAATATGAGTGTAAATTTTGTAAAATACAAACATGTTCTAGTGAAGATATGTATGGTTTGGCGCTAGCCAAATAATGCAAGATCTAGCCATAATTGGGTTTTGAAGTGTGTCAAGTCCTAAACACGTTGTGTTTCACACTAGTTACGGTCACAATTAAGTTCGACAGTGCACTAAGATCCAGGCACATTGGATAAGGTCAATGCCAGTCTCAGCCACGATTGAGCTTAGTAGTGTGCCAAGCCCTAGACATAATAGGTTTGGTACTAGCTAGGCTCAACCATAAATGGACTCAATAGTATGCTTAGCCCAAGTGTGCTGGGTTTGGCATTAGCGAGACCTAACCATAAATGAGCTTGATAGTGCATCTAACTCAGACGTGTTGGGTCTGGTGTTAGCCAGACCTAAGTGTTGATTGGTTCTAACACCATCAATTCTATAGATTTTTATATAAAATCATAGAGGAAATATTTTTCAATAAATAAGGTTAATTAAACAAGTCAATATTTTATCAAAATCATTAGATGTATTAAAGTCTTTTATGGCTAGTTATGTCACCATCTTTTTATTGGATAAAATAAGTGGAATATAACTCACAATACAACTTAAAATATCACAAAAATAAAATTACACTCTAATCCCTTCTCTCCACAAAAAGACAGGACTCATGGGCTATAAATACATTATAAGAACTTCAGAACATTGCAATTTTCATTCTCTATTACATATATATTTCTAGATTATTATTATGTTTTTTTTCTTTAAAAAGATATTTATTTAAGTATTGGAAAATCCTCACCTCTTTTAAAGGGGATCTTTTGTAGATATTAGCCACAAGCTACCTTAGTCTACCAAACATCAAATATAAGTTATCAACCACATTAGCTAGGCAAAGGATGAGATTGCTAGAACCAATTGATTAATCGATTATTCAACCTGGAAGCCTTATTCCTAGGTTACTTGGATTTTTAGGATTTTATTAGTAGCATCATTTATGAAAAGGTTGATAAAAAAACCATCAGTTTTTTTTCTTCTAAAACTTGTTTTAAATATTTTTAGGGCATTTCATGGCACACAACCAATGCCCACATGAATTAGAATGTGGGACAAATCAACTTGTGGCCATGAACTCTCCTACCTAGCAAGATCTTCAACAACTCATTAGTTAGGTGCAACTCCTCACCTAGACAATACTGGAAACTCGATGGAAAAACCAGACCTTACCACCTCAACAAGTCTTAACACCTTCAATAATACACAATGCCTTAAAACCACGACCACCGATTGCATAAGGAGCCATTAAGAATGATAATTATAAAAGTCTCTTAAGGGATCGTTGCCACACCC
The DNA here is from genome assembly GCA_026413675.1 of Populus pruinosa. Lineage (NCBI taxonomy): Eukaryota > Viridiplantae > Streptophyta > Magnoliopsida > Malpighiales > Salicaceae > Populus > Populus pruinosa. The sequence goes on along the minus strand of CM048592.1, from coordinate 28,821,883 downwards.
ATGAACATAATAAATACTCCAAATGTACTCCTTCTAGCTATTATAGGATGGATAATGGTTATTATAACTATTGTTTTATGGCAAGTTATCTAGGCTTCTAAGAGCCTAACAAACAAAAAACTAAGAGACGATTTATGCATGAGCATACCTAGATAAATGTTTATAACCCCTATTAGTGGAGAGTTTCTCCCATGTCTAAATGCATATTAAGCACTTGACTTCGTAAATACTATATTTCTATGAAAACAAGTTTGGACAACTATGATGGCTTAGCTGACCCAAGAAAGCATGTAAAACATATGTACAGTAGCTATCAGTGGAAAGTTTCTCCCTTGTCCAAACACATTTTAAGCACTTGACTCCCTAAATACCATTTTTCTATTAAACAAGTATAGACAATTATGATAGCTTAGCTGACCCAAGAAAGCATGTAAAAAATATGTACAGTAGCTATCAGTAAAGAGTTTTTCCCTTATCCAAACACATATTAAACACTTAACTCCATAAATACTATATTTCTATGAAAACGAGTTTAGACAACTATGATGGCTTAACTGACTCAAGAAAGCATGTACAAAATATATACATTAGCTGTTAGTAGAGAATTTCTTCCTTGACAAATACATATTAAGCACTTAACTCTCTAAATACTATATTTCTATGAAAATGAATTTGAACAACTATGATGACTCGGCTGACCTAAGAAAGCATGTAAAAAATATGTATAGTAGCCTAGAATTGATCATTCAAGATTGTGACTTAATATAAAAGATACTCTTTACAACCTTTAGAGGATCTCAATGTGCATAGTATAATAACTTGAAACTACACATTATTGAAAGATTCAATGGCCTATATGTCAAACTAGCAGCATGTTTTAGCATCAGTATACTTGCAAAAAAAAAAAAAAAATTCATGGACCTTTTTTGTGTTGCCCAACAAGAGGAAGGGTTTACACGGGTATATTTAAAGAGATTCAACGAGAAGATGTTTAAGGTAGAAGAATTGATTAAGCCAATTGCCCTAAAAGCTTTAATAAGAGGAGCATGTGAACATGTTTTTTAGAGAAAACTTTACACCTTGCCATATAAAAGCTTGTCTAGAATGAAGCAATTTATGAAAAATCACATACAAATTGAAAAAACCAATTTACTTCTAGATGGACCTCCTTGTTTTTGTAAGGACAACCAACGTGATTGACCTTTCATGTGAAGTAATCTGAGTATTCTAAACAAATATCTTAGTGTCACCTTTGAGACATGTTTCCTTCTAAGAACCTCCTCCATACCTATCACTCAGATCATTTCAGGATGTATAATCCTTGATAAAAATATAAGTTTCTTGAATATGAATGACTTATTCAAAATGACCTTTTATTTTCTCTAGGTGATGACTAAAGGCATTTCAACACTTATCCTAAGAAGGTGTAATTCTCTTAGGAAGGGATAGATATAGTCTCTTTAATGCTATATGCACTAATCTTTAGAGGATGAAAGTGATCTATTTAGTTCTTTATACATCGAAATCTTCCTAGTGCTATATGCACCAATCTTTTGGGGATAGATGTAGTCTTTCCAATGCTATATGTATCAATCTCTAAGGGATAAATGTGATCTTCCTAGTGTTATATACATCAATCTTCAAAGAATGAATGTGATCTTTCTAGTATTATATATGCTAATCTTTAAGGGATAGATATAATCTCCCATAAGATAGATATAATCTCCTATACTATATGCATAAATATCTAAGGGATGACTATGATTTTTCCAATGTTATATGCATTAAGCTTTAAGGGATAGACACGGTCTCTCTATTGTTGTACGCACCAATCTCTAAGAAATAGACGCGGTCTTCCAAATGCTATATGCACCAATCTTTCAGGGATGGATATGATCTCTCTAATGTTAAATGCACCAATTTTCAAGGGATAGACGTTGTCTCCCCAATGCTATATGCACCAATTTTCAAGAGATGTATGTGATCTCTTTAATGCTATATATATTAATCTCCAAGGTATGGACTTGATCTTCTTAATACTATATGTATCACTCTTCAAGGGATGAATTTGGTCTTTTTAGTACAAATAGCAACATTATCTAATCAACACTCTTTAATGAGGGGCTCTCGTTCCTCGTTAAAAAAATTAAAAAAAAAAGATCATGATAACCACTTTTTAGTGGAGAGCTTTTAAGTCTCATAACAATATTGGGAAAGCTACAGGCACTTACTTTCCAAAAAACCTATAGCCACTTAGAAATTTTTTATGTTTATCCTCTCTGTGTTCCACATAATCACTTAGAAATTTATATAGATGATAGGCATGATATATATAATCTCTTATAATTTTTGTAAGTATAGATTCTTGATATTTTACATTTGAAAGAATTTCTTCTAGTCCAGATGTATATTTTCTCATTTTTTTTAGCTTATATCCCTTTTGTGTACCAACAAAACTCATTTCTCTACCCGAACTAGGAAATTAATTAAAGTCTTCGCTTATTATTATATAGCAAAGATTGAGTGGCTAATGATGAACTAATATTTTATCAGTATATCTTTACCAAAAAATATCAAATCAAGAAAAACTTGTGGGTATAAATTTTTCAAAACACAAACACACCCCAGTAAAGGTGAGTTAGGTCTGGCGCTAACCATACCCAACTATATTTGGACTTGATAGTAAGTCAGGATCTTGGTGCATTGGGTATGACCAATGTCAAACTTAACCATAATTAGGCTTGACAATGTGCCTAGCTTACGTGTGTTTGACTCTTGTTTTTTTTGCAACTGGGGGTGGATGACATGTCATGTCATTTGCCCCAAATTATTTTGAAAATAAAAATCAGATGATGAATCATTTGATTTGCCTAGTGATTGGAAAATTAGGACTTAAATTTTTTTACTTAAAAACTAGTTTTCAACCTATTTTAACGTAAAACATCATAAGAATCGTGATAAACTTATCTATGGCCTAAAAAAACCATTCTAAAAACTAAAATCAACTTAAAACCAATTATCAACCCGAACTCATATATTTTTTTCACAAACTTTAAAGGTAAAAAAACATCTAATATAAACTTTTTTAATCAAATGAAAGATATAAATATTGTTTATTTTAGTGGTTTAAATCAACATCAACAATATTTTTCTCTCTCTATTAAAAAAATCCGACAACCCTTCTCTTTGCTCTTTTAATAAGAAACAAAAAAATGATGAAAAAAGTTTCTATATCAAAATTAAATTAAAAAAATATTAAGATATTGAAATTATATAATTTATATGATTTTTAAAATTTAAAAATGTAAATTATATTTTTTATAAAATTTATAGCATATCATTTATATTTGATATCTTTTTAATTTAAATTTAATTTTTTTCTATTTTTTATTTTTTATTTTAAATAAAAATTAATGGGCTTCGATTGAAACTAAATCATCAAAAATAAAAAAGTTTAAAAATCAAATTAGAAAAACTTCATGTACATTATCTTTACAACACAGATATGGATCGCTTAAGATTCTAGTGACCTTGTGCTGGGAGTTTCCCCACCTGCAGCCAGCCCACTCCACCTTGATTCTTTTTTGTCAATCGCATTAAATTACTGCGGAACTGTTTCTGATCTCACCCAGCGTGTGAAACAGCACTCGCTGTCTCTTTTTAACCGAATCAATCAACCGCTACGTTTACCCGGTTAGCTCAATCTAGCCGCGCCACAAGAAAAAGGCCTGGCTTGCTCTCTCTAAAGGTCTCTCGTGTTGACAGAGACAAAGAGACGACTCTGGCAATTGGTCTGCTAGTATTTCACTAATCCGGTTCAGCAAACGAGTATCTGCTAGTGCAGTGATAGATCTGACTGATTGGTTTTGTATTCTTTGGGTTATAGCAATGGAGGAAGAAGAGAAAGGAGGAGGTGAGGTAGTAGAGGTTTTGATTGAGACAGTGAACAAGATTGCTTCGATCTCAGATTACAGATGTACGGTCAAGAAACAGTATTGCAATCTAGCCAGGAGGTTGAAGTTGTTGATACCAATGTTGGAGGAGATTAGAGACAGCAAAGACTCCATCATCCCTCAACAAACTCTCAAAGCTCTTGTTTTGCTCAAACAAGCTTTGGATTCCGCTAAAGATTTGCTTATATTTGGTTGCGAAGGAAGCAAGATTTACTTGGTTTGTGTTTTTTTCTATAATTTTTTTCTCATTTTCTATTTTAGTTCCTTATCTGATTGTAGAGACTCTGTTGACGGGACATTGATTTCTTTTTCGTGGGGTTTCGGATTTTGATCATGCATGTTACTGAATACAACCCAGTGAATGTTCTGGATTGACTTTTTTGGGCGAGTTGTTGTCAAAGCCTTTCTTGTCGAGGTCTTTGGATTGCAATTTTATGTCATGCCACAGCATTTCGCTAATCAGTCACCACTGGTACTTTGATATGGGTTCGTAGGCAAATTGTCATACAGGAAAAATAAAATAATAGAGAAGGGGAGCCAAAAAATTGCCTACCGTGAAAGAAAATGCTGTGGCATTTCAGAATTGGAATATTTTATGCTTTTGTTTGTTTCCTTTTCCTTTAACCACTGCATTGCATACAAATACTGTGCAGAGACTTGTCTAAAGATTTCAGCTGATGCCGATTCATTGATGGAATGGCTTTAAGCATTGGAACATTTTGTTTATCTTTATATCAATGTCAACTTCCTCAATCCTATGTATATAATGTATATTCTATATTGTTTGTAATGTTGCATCGTTTGTATATTTATTGTTAAATATTACCATGCCCTGGTGTTATTAGGCAAGTCCTCCGTTATTCTTATTGCAAGAGAGTGGAGGCAAAATTCATTAATAATTTCAAAATGCTATTTAGGTTACGGTTTGGTCTGTCACGGTTCCTGCAAGCTACCTAGTGTTCTTTGTTCTTTTTTCTTCCAAAATCACCGGGTTTATTTTGCTTTCAGGTCCTAGAGAGGGAACAAATAATGAATAAATACCATGAGGTGACAGCTAAATTGGAGCAAGCTCTAAGTGGAATTTCCTATGAAGGCCTGGACATATCTGATGAAGTTAAGGAACAGGTTGAAAATTATCTGTTTATATACACCTGCTTCTTTATGTTATATATTTGGGGATTTAGATAGCCCAGAACCAACAAGTTAATATTCTGCCCTGTGATATTTGAGATTTTATGTCATATGCATTGCATAATGTTGAGGTGATTTCTTGGGAATCATAACTGTCAAAGGAGCCTAGTGAGACTTCATTGTTTTTCTTCTTGACATTTTCAAAAAATTTATGGTTCAAAGATCCTAAGATGATCCTGTCACATTTCAAAACTACATCTGCTTCTTTTTAACTAGAATATGAGTGGTCCTTACAGCTCCTTGCATCAATTTGTCCGTGTTATTGTATTTGTTATATCATACATCTTTTTTTGTTCCTTTTCTTTTTTAAAAGTAAACTCTGATTTCAGGTTGAGCTTGTCCTTGCTCAATTTAGAAGAGCCAAAGGAAGGGTTGATGCTACCGATGTTGAGCTGTATGAAGATCTCTTGTCCCTTTACAACAAGACCAATGATTCAGCATCAGATCTTGCTGTCCTAAGAAGAATATCTGAAAAATTACAATTAATGGGAATAGCTGACCTTACACAAGAGTCTCTAGCTTTGCATGAGATGGTTGCTGCTACTGGAGGAGATCCTGGGGAGAGAATTGAGAAGATGTCGATGCTTTTGAAGAAAATTAAAGATTTTGTGCAAACAGAAAACCCAAACCTGGATGCACCTCAAAGAGAAAAGAATCTTCCCCCAAGTGGCAGTGGACAAGCTATTGTTGATGGAAGTCACCAGATGCCAGTTATCCCAGATGATTTCCGCTGTCCAATATCCCTGGAATTGATGAAGGATCCTGCTATTGTTTCGACAGGGCAGGTATATGGATCCCGAATCTTCTATCCTATGATTTCCTAAACAATGGTTGAACCTTAATTTCTGTTTTTCATGTGTTTTTGTCTGTGATTTGATGATGTGAAGTTTCAGCCCTTACCTCCATCTTCCATTTTTCAACCACAATTATAGAATGTCTACAGAAAGTGCCATATGCTTAGATAAAACTTGTTATGTGCATTGAAACAGTTAGGTCACAGGGCATCAAGTAATTAAGATCTTCCCTTTGATGAGACCTTTATTTGAGATTTGAGGGTCTAGAGTTGTATCAGAGGAGGATTCTTGCCCTCCAATAATCACTTTGAAGTTGCTTCAAAAAGACGGGAAATTTGCAAAAAAAAATCTGATGGTTTGCTGCTTCTTGGGTAGGAGGGCAACAAACTTCTGGGGTGTTGATGGCTGATTGATCTTTTACTAGATCTCTTGTTTGGTCCTCGCCCTGTATAAACTGAGGGACTTGCTTATACATTTTTCTATGGCTGCCCTTTTTAACATATCTTCTTTGTCGATTATAGACCTATGAACGTTCCTGCATTGAGAAATGGCTGGGAGCAGGACATGACACTTGTCCAAAGACGCAACAGAAACTCACTAGTACTGCTCCGACACCCAACTACGTTCTACGAAGCCTCATAGCGCAGTGGTGTGAAGCCAATGGCATTGAGCCACCAAAAAGGCCCAGCAGTTCTGGGACAAGTAAAACTGTATCTACTTGCTCACCTGCTGAGCGTACAAAGATTGAAATTCTCCTCCACAAGCTTACATCTGGCTGCCTAGAAGACCAGCGGTCTGCTGCCGGGGAGATCCGTCTTCTTGCCAAGCACAACGCTGATAATCGTGTGGCTATTGCTCAAGCTGGTGCAATCCCTCTCCTTGTTGGCCTCCTCTCGACACCTGACCCTCACATCCAAGAGCATGCAATTACAGCACTTCTTAACCTCTCCATATGCGAAGATAACAAAGGAAGCATTGTATCAGCTGGGGCAGTTCCTGGTATTGTGCATGTGCTCAAGAAGGGCAGCATGGAAGCTCGAGAAAATGCTGCAGCCACCCTTTTCAGCCTTTCAGTTGTGGATGAAAACAAGGTTACAATTGGTTTTCTGGGGGCTATCCCACCTCTGGTGACACTTCTAAGTGAAGGTACACAAAGGGGGAAGAAGGATGCAGCGACTGCACTTTTCAACTTGTGCATCTTCCAGGGGAACAAGGGAAAGGCAGTGAGGGCCGGAGTTGTGCCCACATTGATGTGTCTATTAACAGAAACCGGAGGTGGAATGGTGGATGAGGCACTGGCTATACTAGCAATACTGGCTAGCCACCCTGAAGGGAAGGCAACCATTGGAGCTGCAGAGGCAGTGCCAGTTTTGGTGGAAGTTATCAGGAATGGGTCACCCAGGAACAGAGAGAATGCAGCAGCAGTGTTGGTGCATCTTTGTTCTGGAGACCAGAAACATATGGTAGAGGCACAAGAACATGGAGTTATGGGACCGCTGGTGGATTTGGCACAAAATGGCACAGACCGGGGAAAGAGGAAGGCTCAGCAGTTGCTTGAGCGTATAAGCAGATTTGCTGAGCAACAAAATCACTCAGAGGCACAAACTGAGGCTCATATCCAGCAGCCTCAGCCATCCTCCATGGCTAATTTTGGTGATAGCTGACATTTTGGTGTACTGTCTGTTTGTTTGGTTTTTGTTCCTTTCCAAGATTCCAAGAGGCATCCTTGCTTTGGAAGAGGAAGGTGGAAGATGCCTTCCTCATAAGTCATTCATTTGTTTGTGTGGGTTGAGGACTGCTGCTCTGTCAGGGGACGCCTCAAGATCCAACAGGAATAGGAGAATGAAGAGAACTCCAAAATGAATCCTACTTGTACGTGAAATTGTACCATTGTAACATGCAGTCATCCTCGGTTTTTATTGAAGAGATGTCGTCTTTACTCACATCATCAAGTCATATATAAGAATAAGATACGACGGTTCAACTTACGGAAACGATTGGTAAGGTGGGAAAAGGAAAGAATGAAACGATATCAGTCTAGGTAAAATGCTTTTATTAGTTGCTCCCTTGCTACAACGGAACAGCATTTCTAATTTCCTCAAACAAGATGTGCTAACCCAAGGAACATGGCCAACAATTTGTTGTGGTCCAGCCCCTTGGAAGAAGAAACTGGTTCTCAACTTGTGGAGCTTCAGTGGGAATATGCATTTGTTTTTCTAGCGAAACAATTTGGCTCTGCTACGAAGCACTGGTATGGGGACGGAGAGTGCGAGAAAGGCATTTCTTGCAGCACCATATATATATACATATGGTAAAATCTTCCCAACAGACCTTACAATATGGGCATCTGTCCTGTTTCAAAGGCAATTATATAAAATTCCATAAGCTTGAATAAAAAATATTATAATAATTATATAGACTTATAGTTGTTTTCTTAACCTACTTTATAATTAGTATTGAATAAATCTATGATGATTATTAAAAAAAAAATATATCAACCTAGAGATTCAAGGTATTAAAAAAAAAACAATTCGCTTGCTTGCTTGCATGTCTTTCTTCGGCCTAGTAACTTAAGGCCATACTCTTTCAATGCAAGTTACATAAATCTTGGATAAGGTCATAGCCATTTTAGCACGACTGCGAAATAAATGAGACCCGTGGGCTTAGTCCGTGGCCCCCAAAAAAGGGTGAGAACGTCTTATCCACCCCTTTTATCGCCAAGTCGCTCTTGTGAGTCCATAGAAATTAAGGTGTTAGTCGAAGGCTTCAGAGTTCTATAAGCATTAAACGACATGGAAAATCATGCCCCCTTTCTCTCCTTTTCCTTTTAAGATAGATTCCATCATCTGCAAAGTGTGATGATCCCATCTTTACCTTCAATGGAGAATCCTAAAGGAAAACGGAGTCTTTTGATGAAGCGAACACCGGAAATGTATAGTTCTATTGTATTAGCCAACACGAGTCTCTGTGACTAGTCGCGTCTACCACATATCGACAGGAAACCTGATCGCGAACTCCCACTTCCTTGTATGTTTTGTTGTGGAATGGATGAGGAGATTTAACGCATTGCTCTATAAATAGGAATCGAATAAGCTACTGCTTGCCTGGGATTCTTTCCCTTTTGACATGGCACTGCACTGACGAAGAAAGAAGCTAAAGGCAAGGGTTCATGAAGCCAGAATGCCTGGATATATATGATTGTAACAAAAAAATCCAGCCCGCCCAGTAAGCTTCTCGAGCAGCTTTACTAAAGATTTGCGCTATGTTTTGATTCTTTTCAATACCTGGACTGCTCTATGCTACAATGTATCTATCGCTATAAAGCTAGGCGACATGAAAATCGAGAGAGACTTTATATCATGAAATAAGCCAATCCACATCTACATTCTTTATGACTAAAGTGAAGAACAGACACCTAATGGCATATAAAGAAAAACCATGATCCAGTGTCAAGGTTTTGGAAATTGCACACACATATATATATTTGTCATCAAGAGAAAATGACTTCTGATCCCTCATTTTATTTTCTGTAACTCTTTTTATCGTTCTGCTGCCTTTTAAAATCTCTTAATTAATTTATTAACACTCTTTTTACCATATAGGGATTAATTATGTGTGACGTCATAAAGGCAGCATGATACATGCTAATTTATGGTAGGTGCGGATAAAAATAAACAAATGAAACAAAATTGATTAAGAAACGTTGATTCTAAGTTTATTCTTCTTTATTTATTGTCTGAAGATCTTAATTTAAATTAATAGGATCCGATTTCTCTTAACTTTTCCTTAAGTTTTGAGTTTAATCTGGATTTTTGATTTTATAAATTTTAATTTCAATGAGATTTTAGATTCTAAGCGCGATACATGCATGTTTGGACTGTACTATTACGTGATTTATGGAATGCTAATGTGTTCAAGGGTACTCAGCTATCCTACTGATATTTTGTCTTAATGACATTCTTTTAAATTTCTTAATCTAACTTTTGTGTTATTGCTCATCCATGTCGTCACTCCCTTTATCATTATTGAATTTAATAATTGAGTAAGGTCACACTAAGAAACTTAAATCTTGTACTTTGTTGTTATCCTTTTTTACCCCCTCAAATAAACAAAAAAGAAAAAAAATATATAAAAACTTGGGAGGGGAACAACAGCTAGAAATGGCTGCTAATACCCCATAGACCGAGGAGCAAAAGGGAAAATCCATTCGAGCAGGGGCTCATGTTTGATTAGCTAGTTGGTGATTAGCTAGTTGGCGAGGTAATAACTTATCAAGACAATGATCAGCCATACCCTGACTAAGACACGACTAAATTAAAAAAATGATGGAAGAACATAAAAAAATATCAGTGAGAAGAATATACCAAAACATTCAGGAAATTATTGAAAACTGATGAAAAAGATCAAAATATACAAGATTGAAAAATTTGATAGTATATTTTTAACTAATAAAGGCCTCATTGATAAATAAAAACTCAATTTAATGAGGAAAATTCAAAATTAGATGTTTAAAAACTTGATTGGAATTTTTCAAGGTTTAATTGAATTTATTGAGAGCTTAATTGCCAGAAAAAATAATTTTTGAAGTCAATTTAGGTTTTAATTAGAAGAAATTAAAATCTAGGGGTCAAATTATAATTTTCAAGAGTTGATTTAGTCAAATCAGGGGGTTTAATCGCATAAATATTAAAGTTTGATGGACATTTAGGGACTTGATTAAAAAAATCCAAAGCAAAGACTAAACTAAAGAATGCGCAAAAATGTAAGGGTTGAAATAGACCAAATCAAGGGTCAAATTAAAAAAATTAAAAGTTTATTGGTCAATTAAAGGTTAAAATGCACAAATTTAGTACTAAGGTCTAAAATGAAAATAATAGTCCACTTTAAGGTTGACAATTGAATTTGACAAAGGTGAGATTGCATAAAATTACAAGTATAAAAAAATTATGGGTACAATTAAAAACAATTAGAAGAATATGGACTAAATTGAATTTCACCAAATCTCAAATTAAAAACCCTAAATAATATATCATCCAAGGTTAATGAAGAGATGGTAAATGACATATTGTTCGTCAAATTGCATCTCTGTTTTTGACAATTTTGATTGATTGAGTTGGAAAATTAAAACATGTGAAGATTGAGTTGGAAAATTAAAACATGTGAAGATGGAGTTCCATACCTTCAATTTGAGTAAGGTTAGGTCCAAACAAAATGTGTATACCCCCTTTATCAATTTTAGATGGTCTAAGGCGATAATGATATCAGAATTACTTTGACAAAACCTTGAAAATGGGCTATTCAACCAGCATTAACAATGTAACTATTATGCAAAAAACGATTTGGTTATGAATTTATGTGTAAAATAAATTTATGATATTAAATAAAAGGACAATTTAGTTTTTTGTTGGCATTAGAAAAATTATATTTTTAATATGATAAGATAAGAATCTTTTTATTAAGGAAGACTTTTCTTAAATCTTAGACAGATCAATGATTAAAAAACATAATTTTTTCTTAGTTTATATCAAACAAGTAAACAATGCAACTTACCTTATATAAGGTATATTAGAGGTGCTAATATCTTTCTTTACACAGTGAATTCCTTTTTCCCAGACTCTAAGATTAGTTAGAGCTTTCAGTTATTAAAATACTAGCTAGTGACTCTCATTTTTTTTTTTACTAATAAAGAATAAGAATTCTTTGTTCTTTCCATCAAAATCACTCTCAACTATCCTAATTTGGAAGAATGATAACCATGACGCCATATACATGTGACATATTTAATAACTTATTTTAAATTTATATGTTATTTTTTTATTGCTTATTATACTCTATACTAAAAGAGATAAACATTTAGCTTGCGAATACACAACGAAATGTTAATTTTCTTATCTCCACTATTAATAAGTCAGTTTTTGGAATAATAATAATTTTTTTTGTAATTTTTGCTTTGATACTCAAACTTTTATTTTGCATGATGTGTTCCTTTTGAGCTTAAATTAGCTCTTGATTTTATTTTATTTTTAGAAGGAAGGGTCGAGTTGAAAGCTAAGGGACTGAAGTGAAAATCTTGGATAACATGGAGGGTAGGGTAAAAGTTTTGTTAAAAATTCATTACAATCTCATATTTTTTTAGATATTAGGTGACTAGTCTCTTGAATTTTAAGACAATATATTTTGGTACATAATTTTATTTTATTTTTTTGTTGAGAGAAGAGAGAAGAAGTCATTGAAATTCAGCTTAAAGAGACAAAGTAGTCGTTGAGGAAGATTACAACCACTAAAATAATTGTTTTTTTGTCAAAAGTTTCTATATGATAAGGGGGGTTATGTTTAGTTTTTTTTTACCTAAAAACACCAAAAAAAAAAATATTTGAGTTCAAGAATGATTTTTGTTTCAAATAAATTTCATGTTTTAGGACAATTTATTGGGTTTTTGGTGGTTATGGATTGACTTAACAAGGTCTTTATGGTATTTTCTAGATATTTTGGATCAAAAATTGGTTGAAATAGGATTTTTAGATGAAAAAACAAAAGACCCCATTTTTCCGGCCATCATAATAACCAGATTTTAGGTTATACAAACAATGCATCATATTTTTCTTTAGATATATTTGGTGCATGTCATCTACCTCATTAAAAAATAAAGGCTCATGCTTGAATCTAGCCTTGCTGGTTAGCGCGCTGGTTGTTGTTTAATTGGGCCACGCGCTGAGCATGGCTTACTAATGCATCACCACTTGGCCTAATTCTTTTTCTTCTTAATTTTTGGATTTAAAAAAATAATGCATTACTTTTTATGTATTTTTTTTCAAATAAATGTTGGGTTTATGTTTTAATTATATTGTGATTATTTTTAAATAATATTGGGTGTGTTTAATTTTTAAAGATGCATGTATGATTCACTTGTGATTTTTTCATAATTTTATAAAGAAGAAATTTTTTTTAACTATTTTTTTTTATAAATTTTTCATATATACATCCTTGCATTTTTTTAATTCTTATTATAAATTTTATATATTTTTCTATGATATATTTATTTTGATAGAAGAATTCATTCAATATAATAAGGTAAATTACATGCATTATGTTGTTAGATATTTTGATCTTTATTTTTTTCTTGGTTTTCCTAGTCTTAATTTTTTTAATTTTTGATTATTTTTTTCATTTTTTTACACAGTGGTTATTGATTTGTTTATTTAGATGAATGCATAAATTTTTTGATTTACATCTAATAGTTTTTTTAGTGTAAAAAAACATGTTGAATAATTTTGTAATTTTTTTTATTATATTTTGATGTTTAAGATTTGATACTTATTCTTATGATTTTTTTTATTTTTTTTCTTGAATTTCTTTCGAAAGTTTCATTGTTTTAATTTCACCTTTCAATCCAAATTTATAGTGTATTTTTTTTTGTTCTTTTGTTTTTTGTCATTTTGTTAATGTTTTTATTCTTGTCAATTTAACACTCAAATTTAAAATTTTTTGTTGCCTTTTAAGTTTTTTTATTGCAATTTCAACACTCATTATTGTTATTGTATTTTTTTATTTTGAATTTTTTGTGTTGTTTTTTTTAATTTTAACCCTCATAATTTTTTCTTATGTAGTACTTTCGGTCTTATATCTTGAGTCACGGTTTAAAAAATTAACATTAATTGACTTTTTTTATGTTATTTTTTTATATTTATATTTTTTTCTATGCTATTATTGTATTCTTATTTAATTTTTACATTGTTAACAAATGAAATCATTGAGATATTTTGAAAAATTATAAAGATATATTTTCATAATATTGACAAACATTTATCTTTTGGATTGAATTAATTTCTTTTTGCATTACTTGTTATCGATATCATTATTTTCTAATAATATTATTAAATTAACCAAGTTTATTATATTTATTCAAGTTATTTACCTAAATATTATATTTAAAAAAAATTATTTTTTTTTGATAGTTTTATGTTAAAAAATAATTAACTAGGAATATAGCACAAGACAACTAAATAATTTATTTTATATAAGATTGGTTGCTATTAGAATCTCTCTCATTTATAACCTATTTTTCAAGGGTTGTTAAGGGGATTGAGCTCAAAGATCTTTATTATAAAGATCCTTGAATTTTAATGGCTCTGCAACTATAATTTTATTTTAAGAATTAACCCTATGACACAGACTTTATGTATTACCCTTAGATTGTATTATTTATTTATTTCATGTGTGATTGGTGGTTCTGACGATGTTATTTGATAGTCAAGTACTTTAGAATATTCTTTGGAGTGTGTTCTTTTACATTTGGAAAAAAAAAATCATAAAAAAGGAAATAAACACCTTTCTAGGAAAAAGCGTATCAGAATTAGATTAAGAAATATTAAAGGTAAAGGAAACCATACGACAAAATCAACAGTGCACATAACTTTGAGCCATTTAACTCGAAAGATAGCACTCGCACAACATTAGAGAAAATTACTACTAAAACTTGATTAATAAGAGACAACATCTATCAATCATTTATATATATAATAAAATTTCTTAAGACTATGCTTCTCAAAATGAGACTTATTAACAAAAATCCAAGCTTCATATCATTAATTTAATAACATAAGAATATAAATAAATAAAATATTTTAAAAAACTGTCTCCCATCTTTTAAATATGAAAATTCAAAATAATACTATCGATTGATAATATACCAGCCATTATGAATTCTTAAGTTTTTTTTTGTCAATATAATCGAAACTTAAATATTAAATTTAATGGACGTAAATCGACGACGTCTACACAACATTAAAATCGTGGATTTCCGTGCCCGCCTGTGATTGCTCTCCTTGTACTTTAACACTCCACACCTTACCATCACATCAAGGGCAACCACTCCTCTTTTTCTCTCGCTTGCTTTAGCTTTTGTACTCCAGAACCATCCATATCCTCATAGTTTTGGTATCAAAATTTTACTATTTACACTTTCTTACGTCTCATGTCCAATTGACTTATAATTAAGAGAGAGATATAGAGAGAGAGATGGAGGGGTTGTGCGCTTTTTGGCTTGTGTCGATGCAGCTTGTTTGATTGCTTTGCTTTATTCGTTTTAGCAAGACTATTGGCTTTGCTTTATTCGTTTAGCAAGGCAATAGTCTTGGTCCTTGCAAAAGCTAGAAAAAATCCTATCGATTCTGCTCTTTTTATACGAGACCACAGAAACCCAGTTGGATTATAATACAATACACTTCTATATACTATGTAAGCATCAGTGTGGAAGATTTGCGTAGTTATGATGATAACTTTGTTTTTATGTAACGATTGGTTTGGTTTGGAGAGAGAGAGAGAGAGAGGCCAAAGGCTCAAAGGTGTTATGACTTCTTTAATTCTTTTGACCGTGTAGGTTTCAACTTTCGTTGTTGATGGAACTCAAGGACACTCCTCTCACAGTTGGAAATGGAATTGCATGGTTTTGAGTGGGGCTTCTTGGCGTTTTCTTAGACTGTTTGTTGTTATTCACTTCACCACCGCAAAAAGCACAAGAAAAGGAGTCACCACCAAGTTAAAAAAACAAGAATCACGTCCTTTCCACATAATTATGAAATCATTAAAACGGTTATGCGATGATAATCCACTCTCTATCTCTCTTCCCCCATGCACACCATCTCTTAGATGGTATGGAGTATTAATCTAGTAAAAAACAATGTTTCAGGGAAGTGAAGACCGAAAAGAAGTACAAACCTCGCAGATACAATTAATGAAAAAACAGTTTTTAAGGGAAGTGGAGGGTGAAAAGGAGTGCGAACCCGTAGATACATCGCCTAAAAATGTGAGACAGCAAGGAGCTTTCTTGGAAATCAAGTCTTAAAACGTAGCCACGGATATGGAAAGCATTCAAAATGGGAAGCGTCTGTCACAAAGCAGCATAAATTCTGGAGCAGAGAACATCAAGTAGCACATATGGTGCATCAAGCCTTTTGGAACGAATGGACGATTTGAAGCTTTCATAAACGCGAAACATGTCACATATATAGATATAGAGAGAGAGACTTGCGCTGAGCAAAAGACTTACTTGGATGGTTCCAAAAGTTCCTGCAACTTCAATGTTTTTAGCATACTTGTTTGATAGTTTGTGTTAGAGTTAATATAAAATCTTTTTAGAGCTTCATCCAATAGACTAAATTCTTGAAATGAAATGTTCTTCAATAATATATCATAATCTTAATTACTGCTAGGTCACAGGTTTGAATCTAACAGGCTTCATTCTCCTTAATAAATTAAAAACTAATTATAGTATAGCTAATGATGGGACTCTGTATATTAAAGATTATATAAAATCATTTATGAAGTCTCTTTTTTTAACAGTTTAACCATATGGATTGAGGAGATAAATTCTTTAATAAACTATAGATGGTAGTAATTCTACCTTTGCCTATATTTGGAGATGCCACACTCATAAACGAAGTGTCCAGATGATCATATGTACAATAGCTAGTTTTAAGAGTTTTATCATGATCAAGAAGATCAGTTAAACACTAGAAATATAAAAGAGATTCAAGCTTGAATAATATTTATGTTAAGGTAGAACGTTCAAGGCACATCATGAGTTGTGATATAGCCGAGTTACAATGTATCCGAGGAGGGGATTCAGTCCTTGAACCCACATCATTGCCATGTGTAATTACAGTTGGCTCGGAACACCTATCAAACCCATCCAACTCGGTCAGATAACACATGTATATACGAGGGTGTGTGCTCGCCAGACATCACTCGTGTTACTCCACATACTAAACATAGTTTGTTCCGAGCACTAAATGCACATCTATCTTCTTGTTGTTTAGGGCTTACGAGATGATGTTAGAGCTAGGGCGGGCGCTCATGTCAATATGGGCAATGTCTATGACGTTAACTGTAATTCACTAATCATTAGAGGCTATCACCTTAAATAATAAGATTCAAGCGACCTAACATTTTTGCATGTCCTCACACAAGTTGGTGAGCTATGAACCCACAGACAAAGAGTTCCATTCTTTTAGGTCTTGCACTCATCTCCTTCTTCAACCTCTCATCATTTTCTCTATAATATACACGCACTCACAACCTCCTTTAACTTACATATATCCCTCCCGTTTGGACTTAATTAATTAAGCATTGGAGGTTTGCTAAAACCTTCCGAAGAGATTTGATTTGTAGGTGTTCAGCTCCAGCAACATCACTTTCTAGTAAGGTCTTTAGCCATCTCGCCCTTAGTGTGAAGGCTTATTTGTTTTTAAGATTTAGAACCTCATCAAATTTTACAAGTTTGTTTTAATTCTTCTTAATCTTAAGCTTTACCCTAATTAGGAAATTTTGCATAAATCATACAATTATCATTTCGATGATGCTAAATTAATGCATGAAGAACAATAAAAGGAAAACAAGTTATTGTTATAATAACTCAGCATGTCTTATCACAAATTAAACCCCATGACCTCACACGCTTAACTTGTAAACAAGCCATACAATACAGATCCCCAAACAAAGGTAAAACGAAAATTAAAATTTATAACAAATTGTTCTACCAATTCGTGTTTCTCAATCTGACCGCCATAATATTGATCATCAGATAGGTTCTCCATTGGGTAGGAACTTGCAAGTCAAGGCAGTAATTCAGTCGAAGATGCATGCAACTTTGTGTCAATTACTGACTGATGATTTAGATATATGCTTCATGGTGCTGATAATTGTTTCCTTTCAATCAAGAGGTCAACATCTATCTTAAGAGATGGCTCGTGGAAGAAGAATTGAGACCTGATAAATCTGCCCAGGTATTTCCACTCCAATAGTACTGATTATTTTGCGGGACACCCAAATATGGCTTGGATAAATTTAACCCTTGGTTTCCTTCTGTCTTCACTGGAGCTAACTGAGAAACACTAGAGCTCGAAGTCACAGATTGAAGCTGGTTGTCCCCATTAACACTAATCGGAGTTTCAGCACCATCACTTTGAAGTGGATATAAACCTGAGGGTGAAAACTCAAAGAAAGGAAATCGATGCACTCCTCCAGCTGATAAAATAGCACTGCTATTCATTCCTGAGTTGCTTCCTATCTGAAACCCCATGTCAGTCTGTTCACTAGCACCACTTGTTGATCCCAACTGTCCCTGAATTCCACCAAAGTTTAACCCAATGTTTCCCTCGCCGAATTGAGCCAGGTTATGCAGTGAGGTCATGTAGGGTAATTGAGATTGTTGTTGAGGCAAATGACCAATAACCTGTGATGGAAGTGCACTTGTGGAGCTGGAAGTTGAACCCACTTGCCTTTCACTCGAAACTGGAGACTTTGAGCTACTTTGGACCTTTCTTTTCTTGTTTCTACGGCATCCACCACCTACAGGAACACTTCTAAGGGCACCCCCTCTAGTCCAGTATCGCCGACAGGTTTTGCAAAAGTGGCGGGGCTGGGAGAGGTTATAGTTATTGAAGTAACAAAACTTGGTGTTGGTAGATTCACACCTTGGGCACTTTAGAGCTACCTCTGGCTGAGGTATCTTGGCCAACCTAGCTCGATCAGCCATCGAACCAGGTCTAATTGAGCCAGCGGTGCCACTACCACCAACATGAGCTGGTGGAGGAAGAGGTGGAAGCTGGGGACTTTCATTGCTTGCTCCAGGCTGTTGACTTGGTTGCTGCTGCAAGATTGAAAAATTTAGGGGTTGCTAATATTATTAAAGGGAAAGAAATTAAATCTAGTATATTCAATAAAAGATCACAAAGGAATATGAACAATTTTCTTTTTGATATGGTTCTTTTTTCTTTTGGGATGGGAGTGGGGAGTTTTCAAGAAGCTATGTGGATGGAAATTGAAGAAAACATTACCTGCTGCCAGTTGGGAGGATCTAAATAGAATGGAACTGAAGAGAACACCATGGTTTTGATCTTCTTCCTTTTTTTTTCTTTTATAAAGGTTGATGGGTATTTAGGAAGGAAAACAAGGTGGAGAATCACACTAACAGAGTACCAGAGCAAAGAAAGGAAAAGCAAAGAGAATTAAAGGGAAGGTCTGAAGGAAAGATAGATGAGGCTTTTCCTTAATTATTATTTTTTCCTGCTTTATTCTCTCGTTCCATCTTTTTTTGCTTTTCTTTTTTATGATTTTAGGGTTTGAGCTAGTGGAAAAAGTTTCTTCGACTGTAAGCTTTCTTTAAATTTGTGATGCCGTGGACTGGCTTTGTGATTGTAGTGCTCAAAAAGAGGCTGTGACTCATGCATGGAATAGCGAGAGGGAAAGCTGAGCATAACAAAGCAGATTATCAGTGTCTGTCCATTGTGGTGGGATCAGTGCCCCACCACAGAATTAAATTTCTAATTCTGTAGCTGCACATTTACTATGATCCTGCCTGGTGCGTTGGCCCAAGTGATGAAAACTACTATATATTAGCGCACTATTAATGTTCTTATCAGCTAATTAATTTTAAGATTAGTGATTCTCAATGCTTCTCGCAATCTTAATTGTTCATAAAATTAAGCATAGAATATCACTATTTTAATTACTTGGTGGTTTTTTTTTCTAATTGTTTGAGGCTTTGAGCTTCATCAGGTTTAACTAAGAAAAGGATATACATATATCAGTGTATTGCTTAAACATATATGAAGCACTAGTCTTGTGTTCTTTAGGGCTCATTTCTTGATCATCAGCAATGGCACATGGATCGTCGGTCGAGATATATAGGCATATTAACGCTTGCTTTTCCCAAGCTGAGAATCGGCAATATACAAAGCAAACAGTAATTATTAGGCTAATTTGGACAACTTGTACTCACAGTATCAGATTCCTTCATCAAGAAGAAAGACATGCATGCTGAGATAGTATTTACTCTGAATGTATCCTAAGTGGACATGACTACTGAAAAAAAGTGCTAGTAGCAATTATAGAACTCGACGTTGCAGATAAAATTAAAATATATTAAATTAGCAAATTTGTTGATTTATGAACAATAAAAATTTTATTTTTTAATTTATATTTATCAACAACAGACTGTATATTATTGATTTATTAGCAATGCAAAATTGTTGTTGATTTTTGTGATTAGCAACAAGAACATCTACTGCTGAGATTAAAGTTTTTTTTTTAATAAATAAATTAATTAAATGAATCCATTGACTATTCTCATATCTTGAAAGACAAGATCTTTTGAAATTGACTAATACCCTAGCACTAAAACAAGGGATTGATTCAGATTCTATAGAGGCAGACTAACATGCAAAACATTTCCATATGCTTTCCATTTCATCTTTCAGTCTGAAATGAATTATACATTACTTTGACTAGCAATATCCAGGTATCCAAACATAGATTGTGCGGGAAGGCAGTGATATCTAATAAATTATACATGAAAGAAAGCCTAACAGATTCACTACATGTTATACAGAAATGTGTAAGAAGTTGCTGGGAAGAAGAAAAACTATCTACGCTTTGTCACGGGAACGAAATCGAGGCCATCGACCTTTTTCATCCAAGTTGTAGAACAAGCTTTCTTGACATGATCTGCGAAGAGACGATGCTTGCCATCAAGAAAAGCCAATCGGTTAAACCAGTATTCAAATGCCCTTTTGATCTGCCATTGATGTAAGATCCTTATGATTCCATCCATGAATATGTCAAAAGTGTGGCATTTATACATAGTGAGGAGACGAGACGGGTGTTGCCTTCGCGTAGACTGATTGTTTGCGCCATTAATGTGCGTTTGGGTAAGTGAGGCAAAGTTTTTAGGGTTTTCTTTCTGATCCATGTGAAAGAGGAAATTACCTTGAGAAGTAAAGCCTGCAAAGAAAGGAATTCAAAAGTTTTTGGATTTTGAATTGTTGGAGAAGCGGGAAGAGAACAGAGAGAGAAGGAGATAAAATTTATAATTTTGGAAGAAGCGGGAAGAGAAACAAGAAGAGAGAAGGGGGCTTTAACTGCTTGGTCAAGATATAATTGCAGGTGAGAAAATCAAAGCAAAAGATAATAAAATTCAAAATTCAGTTTAGTTTAGTTTGATTCATGAATTTTAAGAGAATCAATACACATAATTTGTAACTTTTGATGCATTTATGAGTTTAAAAAAAGTTGAAATAGAAAGGGAAAAAATAAAGGATTTAATTGTTATTTATTTTTTATTTTTTTCTTAAGAAAGCATATGGTTGGCATAGCTTTTCCAAATTTTTTCCGTGTTTCAGGGGTTGGTTACACTGTAATATATAATGCTTTTTAAAAAAAAAAATTGTTTAAAAATAAATTAAAATATTTTTTTATATTTTTAATTTTTTATAGTAACATATCTTAATATAAAATATATTTTGAAACTTACTTAACAGCTTAAATTTTTGAGTTAAATTGATTATTTGACAAGGTATAAAATCTTAATAACCAAGCCGTCACGAATTCAAATTTTATTATTCCTATTTATTTAATAAAAAATAAATATAAGATAATATGAATTTATATTAGTCTTAAGGTTAAAGAGATTTCACTTGAGAAAGTTTTTTAAAAAATAAAATAAATCATATCTTAAAATCTCATCTAATAACTTAAATTATTGAGTTATTTAAGGGTATAAAAGAAATAGAATTATTTAACTTATATACATAAATTTTAAAGTTGTGTCGAGGGCACTTCTTTTGTTTTTTAATAGTTTCCTTTTCAATAAATGAATTTTTATTTTTTATTTACATGATGTTACATTTAAACATGGTTATAGAAGTGATCAAAAATATGCATTTTAGGTAGATTATATTGTTATATTTGAGTTTTTTTATTATAATATTTAAAATAGTATTTTATTTATTTATTAGAGATTTATGTTAGATTTTGAATGATCCTAGATTAAATATGACTACATAAAAATTTTAGCATATAAATTTGATGCAAACAAAAGCAAGTAGGCAGCGATAATATAAAAAACAAGAAAATTTTAATACATAAAAAGAATTATAAATATAAATCCTAAATTAATAATTATATTATCTAAAAATTAAGTATATGTTGGCTGCCTCATCAAAGAAGTTTCTAACGCCTCTAACTATGCCAAGAAAACTTCCATCTGCTAGTAAACATCCTAAAATTTTAAAACGTTACGGAAATTAAAATAAAATACGAGATAAAAAATATAAAATATAAAATATAAAAAAATAATAAAATTATCCAAACAACAACTATTAAATCTAATCCCGGGAGATTTAACAATTCAATAAACAACACAATACTTTTCCTAGAAAATCTGCTTGTAAAACCATCTTAAAATATTTACATCTAATTTAATAATTAAATATTTTATTATCGTTGTTTAAGATACTAACACAGTTCAACAAAACAAGACATTTTCTTAAATCGAGATCTATTCCACTAGTTTATAAAAGAATATAGTATGTTTACCTATATAATTTATCTTAATTAAATTTTTATTTAATTTTGTCATGTTCTTACCCTTGAATGCTCAAAACTTTAAGTTGAATTTTTAAATGATAAACATGATCATAGCTTAAAAAACAAAATCTAGGTTAATGATCTTATTTTAAAAATCCTTAAAGATAATTTAATTTTAAAAGATATTGTCATTTCATTGTTTAAAGATGCAATTTCATGTGTTGACCAGCTCTATAAAGAAGCCTGATTAATGAGGTCAAGAAGAGCGGCTGAGCGACAACAATTATTCTTTACATATCTTTTTCTACCAAGATTATTTAACAATTGTGTGCAAGCATGTGACTTAATTTTAAATTTAATTTTTTTTTTAACACTTTATTTGTATGAAGCCTTATGTGTGTTATTACACTGTTAACCACACATACTCTATATAGTTAAATTATATTTAAACTAAAAATTGAACTACGATCGTAGTATGTTAATGGTTAAAACTGCACTTCAAAGAGACACCCTTAACAAAAGCTAGCGAGAGTATAAGGTGGTGTTAGGGCATGACTTCTCTCCCTGCCAGGATTCCTTTTCCCCACCAAAAGACATCGCCCTATCACAAATACTTTCCTCATCAAAAACCCTCGCCCAACCATGGTGGAAAGTTCTCAAAATAAAAGCAACGTAAAGAGGGTTCAGGATGGTTGGTGGCTTGAGGAGAAGGTTTATATATATGTGTGTATATAAACCTTCTCCTCAAGCCACCAACCATCCTGAACCCTCTTTACGTTGCTTTTATTTTGAGAACTTTCCACCATGGTATTCGCATAATTTTGGGGGAGCTTGGTCAGGTTTCTGATCCCTTCATCTCGTAAAGACTCTCGAAGGCGGGACGAAGTTTGGTTTTGTCTGTTTGTTTGGATTGAATAACCTGCAAAGTCTTTATAAAGATATTGGTGATATCTGGATTGGAAAGTATAAGGTCCATGCATAATTGGCGAGATTAATTTGAGAGAAGTAACAATGGTCCTAAAAGGAAATCTTCGGATAAATCAATAGAGTTTAAGAAGAAGGGAGTTTCTTTTCTTAATAGTCAGGTGGATGGAAGGACCTTTTCTGATGTGATAAAGGCTAATTCGACGAAGGGTGGGAATTGAAGCCTGAATAGAAATTGTTTGAAAGGGTGATGACGAAGAAGTTGGCCACTAACAAGAATATACGTGAACCGCAATCATTCAATCCCCCAATTTGAACCTTTAGAGGATAATTAATGCAAGCTGGATGGATAAAAAGTGCTGTGGTCTACGCTTACAATTCTGAACTTATTCCGAGGTTTTTTATCACATTGTTGAGGGATACAATATGTGTACCAACGTTAAATTATTGGGTGGTTGCTTGTGACCTATGACTATAGAGAAAGCGTATTGGAGGCTATTGGGTGTTGTGGTCATTGGTTTAGTCAATGTTTTGGTAGTATGAGCTAGGCAATGGAACCTGAATAGATTGCCAAAGAAAGATTTGTCTGGCTTAGGATTGAAGGCATCCCTCTTCAGATTTGGGGTATTGAATTTTTTCGATCCTTTTGTTTGTCATGAGGGAGATATATTACTATGGATCATACTGCTACATCATCAGAAGTTTGATGCTGTCAGGGACCTCATTTCAACTTTACAAAGAAATTATGTTATCAGCATTGTTAAAATTGAAGTTCAAGGGAGTGTTTTCCATATTAAAGTAACTTAAGAAACATGTTTAGAGTAATATAATGTAAGAGTGACAAAGGGAAAGCTTTTAATCAGTGGTGGACTGGTTCAAATTCTTCCATCTCTTCTTTTAATCCAATTCTGACGTGCATGTCCTTCCAAGGATTTTCAGTGTAGCCATGATCCGGTCATTGAATGTTCAGGTCTTGATGATAAATTTTGTTAACTTTCATTATTCAATAACCTCTCAACAATCTGGTTAAAATATACCAAAAATCTCAAAACTATTTACCATTTTATCAGCATCCTTAATTTGTAATTTATTTTATTTTATTTTAATATATGAATTATATATTGAGCATATTTTGGATTGGAATCCCCCGTGTCATTGTTCACTGGCAAAGCTCCACCAGTTTTTTAGTACCAATTCTCCTCAAAAGATAACTAAAACAACACTTTCAATCTCACAAATAATATCCCAATATCAAAATCACTATCAGACTCAAATAAACACAAAAGTTTGGTTTTTAGTTTTTTAGACAAAAGAATTTTCAAGCCTCACTGATATGAATGAACTCGTGATCATAAAATCTTTTGTTTGATGATGATATCGTCAGTGATATTAGTTTGAATCTAACTATCTCATAGTACATTTATGAAATCATGAAAATAAAAAATAAAAAATTAATAGGTGCTATAATGATTTCACTAACAATAGTCTAGACTATGATCTATAATCTACACTACGATCCCCGTACCCATTCATCGTATTTGGTTTGACTTATTTTTTGCTTAAATTTTGGGACTGGTCAGTGAAAGCCAAGAAAATCAGATCACAGAGTTTCATTTCTCTCTGTCACAAGCCTTCACGGGCATGGCATAGCAGGGTTGGAGGTCTATCCATGAAAACAAATTATCAGTAACATTTCAGAGATTAATTTTGAAATTTACATTATCATAAGTTTAGGAAAAATGGGGATGAGATCTGAGAGTAGAAAAAAGCTATCACAAAGTATGTCAGAAGCACGCAGAGACTCTTGATGGGCGGATAGAAAAGAAGTAGATGGTGGTGATACATCATACATGCATATGTACAGCGACAACGAATCAAGAATCATTATCATGATGCTGCTGGTCGGGAATTAAAGACAGCATGTCAGCAGAAGGTAGGTCCTAATACAAGAGCCACTTTCCTAAGCCATGTCCTACGGAATCTACATATGGCCCTGGAAATCTGGACCATGTCCATGGACGCGGTTATAAAGAAAGACTCCACCGCCAATACATTCATGGTAAATTTCAGTTCTCACCACGTGTTTGTCTCGATTTCACTTTTTTTTTTTCAATCATTCTAATAGAATTGTTTATTTTATAGATAAATAAAGAAGACGTTGGTGGAATCACTCTGGTATGTAATTATTGCGGAGTCTTATAGCTAAATCATGTAAAAATATTTATCACTGTTAATTTTTTGTTGTTTTTATTTCTTTAATTAAGCTTTGAAGGGTGTGTTGGATTTGATATTCCAACTAAAACTTATAGCTCTCTTTAAAAATTGCGATAAACAGCAACATTTCACGTGCATGGAAGTTCATAAAACTTTCTAGTTTTGACTTTATAAATTAATTAATTTGCATGCATCGTGAAACCAGCAGTTGATTTAATCTCAACTCTGGAAGATTGCTTTTGATTACAGGCGAAACCTCATAAAGAACGCAGCTAAGTGGTGCGGGAATCTAATTCCTTATCAAAACGATTAACAGGGTACGGCTTTTTTGCTTTCTTTCATGTGAAATGCTATCCCTAACACTTGGAAATTTCTTGCCGTATAGGAAAGTAAAATTGCAGCCTTAACACATTCGCTTGTCTTCTTCCCCTCAGCTCCCTCTCCGTCTCATCGACAGGCTAATTGGCGAAATTTACAGCAGATGATGCATCCTAAAAAAGAACTGTTATTATCATCAGCCAAAAACAAAAAATCAATGGTACCAGTTAACTGTTTGTTAGTCTTGTATGGAATCATGGAACTTGCTCTTATGGAAGTACGAAACTTATTAAGAAGGGGTCAACTGCCATAGAAAACATATGGTTCCCGCATCGCGAAAGAGATCGTCGTGCCATGTTTGGCATGGGCTGTAATAGAAGTGGTGCCTGCGCGTTAATTCTTGGAAGAATCACAAAACAGATAATGTATACAGGAAGCTTTAGTTCATGATTGCACATGCAATCTGACATAAATTAAAAAGCCAGCTTCTGCAACCTTTACATATACAGCCAATAGGTGTCTCAAGAAATCATATGATCTGGGAATGATCAAATTATTTTATTTATTAAAAAATAGTTTTTTAAAAAATAAATTTTACGAAAATAAACTCTGATAAAGTGAATTATTTTTTTATATTTGGTAGTGCAATAAAAAATAAGTTAGAAAACACTTTCCGATATTTGTTTATGTCATGGAACATAAGCTGAAAAAGAACTTATTGATATTTTATTTTTTTCAAGTTTATTAAAATAATAAGGAACAAATCTTACAAATTAAAAAGTTGAATGAGAATGAAATTGAAAAAAAATATAATTTAATAATTTATCTCAAATAAAATAAATAATAATCAAAATAATAGAAATCAAATCTAACAAATAAAAAAATTAAAAGATAAAGAAATTAAAATAACAATAATAACTATTTCATGAATTATTTCAAACAAAATAAGTAACAATCAAAAGAATGAGGATCAAATTTGATACATAAAAAATTTCAATTAAAAAATGATAAAGAAAAAACAAATAACAATTACAAAAATAAGGACCAAAGTTTAATATAAAAATTAAATTTTAAGAGATAAAATTAAAAAATAAATATTCAAAATAAAATATATATAGCAATCAGAAGTTTTGAGGACCAAATTTGATATAATTAGCAAGTAATATGACATTTCTAATTTTTTCACAACTTCTAAAAAGTATTTTTCATTCAAATTTTTTAATAAAACATTTTTTAAAAAACTAAGTCAAATTTTTCTTTGACTGGAAAGTATTTTCTATTAACCAACTTTTCTAATGATAAATAAACACAAAACAATTTAGAAAATAATTTTCATAAAATTACTTTTCTCCAAACAAACACCCCTTTATTAAAGATCTTATACTTTACTTGGATATGTAAATAAATATCCGCTCTTTTTTTTGGATTTTAATCCCACAAAATCTTATTTTTTTAGTTATTAATTAAGTATGAATAATAATTTTTATCTATTGTTTAGAAATTAATATAATATTTTATAGAATAGGTATATATATTATTGTATTAAGAATATAATATTTAATCAAAAGTTTTTAACAAATTTATTCTTTTGTATATAGTTAGGGACAAGCCATGAAAGAATAATGGAGAGATATAGCATCATAAGTTTTACTGTTTCCTTCTTTTTTTTCACTAGTTTTCAAAATTTGCTTCAAGCATAGGAACGTTAGAATAGTGTTTTCTACCCTTCCCGAAAAGCCAATGGGGCCTGAAGTTCACGAAAAGGAAAAACCAACGGGCCTAAAGACTAGTATGGTATCAGTAAGAAACATTTGTATATTAATTATAATTTGCAGTTTGCGGTGTGAGCAAAATGTTGGAACGTGGCAGATAAGAGGGCTGGAGAAGCTGTCTTTTTGTGCCGGGTTTTGAATTTGATAGTGGATGGGGTAGGATTATGGGGCTAGCCGTCGCCGGTGGTGGTTTCGGCCATGGTGTTTCGGTTATTGATTCGGGCCGGAACCGCACTCGGATAGGGCGGACAAGGTGGCCAGGAGCTGATCTGTCCACATCGTTTTTTATTTGAAAACAGGCTCTTAATCTTTCTTTTAAAAGGCCTGTTTGTTGGACTTTTATGGTATAGCCGTAGAGGCTATCTTGAGCATGTTCTGCGTCATTAAGCTACAATATTTCTAGTCGTACAAATTTAAAATTCAAATCTTCAGTAAGACTTTTATGGGACAAGGATATTGGACAGCGTCCACCCAACGATCGAAAAAATTAAGATAGAATAATTTTGTTGATGAATAAGAATTCTAAGTTGATATGATCTACAGATTTTGTGGGAAACTATTCATATCAAGTTTTATCATATAAAAGACTCATTTTTATATTATTTTTTGTTAATTTCATTTCATTTATTTTATTTGAAATATTTCATAAATCTAAGAGAGAGAGAAAATAGAATTTACAAGATTTTCATTACTATTACTATTATTATTATTTAAAATTAATAAAGGAAAATAAAATTATAATGAAAGTTATGGGAGTTGATTGATACGAACCAGACTCTTAAAATAAAATTTACAGGACTCATAAACTCAGGCGGCAAATTAAAAATCACCCATTTATTTTCTGTCGAGATAGAGAGTCCAGTCAAGCCTTGTATGTCAGTTTCTATGTTTCTGCCCTCCCTTCTTTTAGCATCTACTATGTTTATCGCCCCCATCTGTCGCTGTCTAGGTGATTTTTTTCAACTTAAAAAAAATATTAATAAAAATAATTTAAGACTCAAGTTATTAATTTAATTAATAATTTAAATATTACAAATAATAAATAAATAAAAATAATAAAAATTAAAAATATAACAAAAAAAATTCTAAATTAACTTAGATCATAAAACAATTCAGTATTAAAAGATAAAACTAAAAAATATTAAAAAATATAACAAAATACCTATTTAAATCGAATTAACTTTTAAACTTTTAAGCAAAAACATCATTAAAAAAATTCTTGATTTGAACTCACCTGTATCAAGATACAAAATCTTTGACCTAATCACGATATCTTAGAATTCATTTATTAGTATTTTCTAGATAGTTAGAATAAATCTATTGTTTATACCACAATCATCAACGAAATACTTCCGTCAATGATTTACTAATGAGACTACAAATTGAATATATATATATATATATATATATATATATATATATATATATATATATATATATCGGTATATTCTAAAGAATTTAAAAACAATTATTGTATATGCCACTATCACCGATGAAAATATATTGATGAAATATTTCTATCGGTATATTTCTAGTTGGAATTTTTTTTTTATACATGCGTTGTCTGTATATAAAACCATTTTTTTTCCTGACAAAATTAGTGACAGATGATGGAATTACTAATGAATAAAATTCATTAATGAATTAGTCGGTAAAATTTTCACCGACAGAGTATTAATCTCACGCCAATAAAAAAATTATGAAACTCAATTATCGAATAACTTAATGTTAAATAATGAAAATGAAAAAAAAATAATTAAAAAAAATTAAAAGAGATATGAGTTAATTTAGGTTAAACTGCAAATCCCGTAATCATGAAAATTATGAAATCCTTAAATTGAGATTAATTAGAAAACTTAATTCTCAATTAATTTATTTTTTAAGAATGACCTCATGAAAAAAAATATAAATTCAAAATATTTGTCAAAGGAAAAGAGATAACAATAAAAAGAATTTGAATCAAATTTGATAGAAAAAAACTCACCAAGGATAAAATTATAAAAAAAATGATCGGGACAAACAAACAAAAATAAAATAAAATAAAATATAAAGATCAATTTTCAATAGATTAAATATTGAATAATAAAATTGAAACAATTTAATTTTTTTAAAAAAAGTTAATCATTATTAACCTTAAAAATTAGTGATTCTTATCATGAATCTAGAACTAATATGGGCTATTTTGATTAAAAAAATAAAGATTAAATATGAAAGATTAAAAAATATAAAGGAAATGAAAAATGAAATGTTTTTGTAATTTAATGGCTTATTCAAAATTAAAAAAAAATAACAATAAAAAAGACTAACCAATTGTGAAAAGATAAATAAATTGTAAGGGATAATTTGATTTTTTCAAATGTGAAATTTGTGATGGGGAGAGAGAGAAAAAAAACATTTATAAATATTAAAACCAATATATATTAAGGACAAACATTACTTTCTGGGCGAACACCACTTCAAAAAGTAGTATTTACTGGTCAAACAAACTTGCTCTTGTTGCCTAAACAGCAAGGGGGTCGTTGACATGCTGGGGTGAGTATAGTGCGTGTTAGTAACTTTTTTAATTATATTTAATAGATATAATTTACAACAATGTTTTTGGATACCCTTGAAATTTACAATAAAACTAGTATAAAATGATAAAAAAAATTCTTCGATAAGAGTTATATTGGTTTTGTTAAGGATATAAAAGTAATTACATTATTTTTAAAAATAAAAAAATAAAAATATCTTTGAGTAGTAGGCATTATATTATTTCATTATAAAATTAAAATAGTAATTTGACAATAAAAATACAAAATTACCAATCTAACCGCATTTAATTCGTAAAAAAATTTGTGTCATGATAATGATAAAAAGACCATCTTGGCTCCAATTTCTAGCTCAAAGTTTTTCGTATTCAAGGATAATTATGTAATTATACTATCACAGTATTCCAAGTCCGGAGCACACTAATTTAATTTCGTTTCGTGAAGAGATTTAGTTTTTTGTTGAATTAAATATTGATTTATGTTGTGCTGTAAGCCAGCCAAGGTTTTTGGCCTTTTGGGCAAACTCGTATTGTCACCTGCGTGTTTTGCTCGGTCCATCACTTCAGACCTTTGTATAGCTGACCTGATCAATTAACACCTTTTTTTTTTTTGGACTTCGGTTAATTGAATCCGATTTGAACCAGTCTTAAACTGGCCTTAATTAATCCTTAAACTGCGCTGAGGTGGCTTGTTTGGGTTCAAGCTGAGCCGCATATGAAAAAATAAAATAAAAAAACTATTTCATTTTAAGATATATATCAAAATCCGATTTGGTTTTATAGGTTTGGTTTCTATTGTTCCCCCCGCTCCACGTTTCATTTTCCCCTCTTCTTTTAGAAACAACTAATTTTTTCATTTATTTTGAAAAGCGACAATGAGAATTACTTGACTATCTTTGCCCTCTTGAGTGTACCAATGTGCATACGCGTGTGTAATTTTAAGCAACAGCCTTCAGAATATCTGATAAGGCCAAAAATAATCAATGGGGTGTTGAAGAGATGACAAAAGGCTACAACACATCTATATAATAAGACTATTTTCTCAGACAAATAAGATAAGACCAGCAAGTGGGAACTCGCAAAGAGAGAAAATGGAGAGAACAATAATAAAGAAAAGAAGCAGGGAACCATAAGTTATTGATGTTCTTAATAGAACGGGTCCTCAAAGGACCACTAGTGGGTATGGTCATGTTGCAGTCTCTATCTTCATTTGCACAAGTAAAGCTCGACATGCCATTTTTCCAATTTGAATTCTGTACGTTGGAGCTCTCTATCCTCTTGAAGCAATGGGGTCTCTACGAATTCAAATTTTAAAATCTTCTTGCTAAGGATGGAGAAAGGATTTGTCATTTGATGCCTCTTTCTGGAGGCAACTTTTGGTCGAATCGCGTGATAACAATGACATTTCTTGTTGTTTAGGTAAAAGCTCATAGCCCTTCCTTAACTTCCTCACTACTTTGTCACTTTTTGTTGAAGACTTGTCTAAAGGAAAATTTAAATGGCTTCTTTTAAGAGCCTGTCTTGTTTTCTATGCCCTTAAAAAGATTGGTAATTACCTGCAAGACACGCATGATTTTGTTGGCACTATGCCGACTACCACCATCATCATCATCATCATCATCATCATCTCATGTTCTAAAGCATCCTAATGTTTCCTTCGTTAAGTTTTGTGCTTGATTACCCAGCATTTATTATCACGTCTCCTTTTCACTTTCTTGAAACCAAGAACTTGACAGAGGGAGCCTGGAAAGGGAGAGGAAAAAACTAGGAAGAGAGGATAAAAATTCTGAAAGCTTTTCTCCAACGATGAAAAGCATAAAAGAAGTTACAAAGGACATTCCCAATGGCAAAAAAAAAAAGAGGCTGGAAAGAAGAAAAGGTTGATAAACAGTAAGGTTTTTACTCAACTTTCAACCCCTCTTGCCTTCAAAGCCCGAACTTCCAACACAATGTCTAACGGCGATTAGCTGGACAACATTGTGTGTTTTGACGCGTAAGAGTGCGCATTTTAATTTCTTTCATACTAGACAAAATGGAGAAAATGTAGAGCATTTTGTTTGAATTTTTTACGCAAAAGACACCTAAGAACTTGAGCATATTCACATTGATCTTCAGTGCATATTAATCTTTAAAGTCACACGTTCAAGTCACTATGAAAATCAGCAATCCATTTTTCTTTTCATTGGGTAGCTCGGTGGAGGAAAAAGCCCTTCTTTTAACTCTAATTTCCGGCCTAAACAACACTTGCGGGAACTTAAACCAACTTTACCAACTAGGCTAATTCGTAAGCCATGTGCAAAGATTGAAAGTGAGCGTGAAAGGAGTGGTGATTAGAGCACCGTCTTGAAGAAAGAATTACAGTGCCCTTTTAGTAATGAGAATTAGTGGCCTAATCCGCCGTATTAATGATTACTACTTTAATCAGTAAGCTTAGATGACTGGAGACGTAAACATTGACAGAAAACAGATTACCCCACAAGACTGCCACTTGACTTAACCGACCTCTTAACAGAAGTTAGCTGAAGTTGTCAGTTTGTCTTGGAATACTCAAGGTTCCATGCCTAACAAATATGTTGCAGACTGGCAGCGACAAATTGTGGACAATCCAAATGAAATATGAACACAAAAAATATCAGTACACAGATATGCACTTTGAAAAGTAAACTGCCAAGTGAAAAAAATATAACT
This sequence comes from Populus pruinosa, assembly GCA_026413675.1. Classification (NCBI taxonomy): domain Eukaryota; kingdom Viridiplantae; phylum Streptophyta; class Magnoliopsida; order Malpighiales; family Salicaceae; genus Populus; species Populus pruinosa. The sequence goes on along the minus strand of CM048592.1, from coordinate 28,789,134 downwards.
AAGCCTCATTTCATGTCAATTTAAAGAAATTAAATTAATGCATAATGGGCATCTTCTCTAGGGTTCTGAATGTTGTAGGGGAAGAAGCCAGTGGGAGTACCTGAGAAGAGCTTGAATGATTCTGTGGTAGATGATATGGAAGTTCACTTTCTTTGTTCTTGTCAACATTAAAGCCTAAAAAAGACCCTTCTCTCTCTTCTGTTATCATGGTTGAATCGCGTCCTTTAATCTCTGATAAATCTTGAACAGGAACACAATTCTTAGATGCCCTTCTTTCAGCCTCTTCTATTAACCTTCTATACAGTTTTTCTTCTGCATCCCTCAAGAACTTCAATTTTGGAGGCGGGGAAGATCTCAACCTGCTAAGCTCTGCTTCCATTGATGATTCAAAGAGTGGATTGAATCCATGGTGATGATAAGAATCAAAAACATTGAAAGGAGGGGATTTTAAACGTGGAGAAGCCAAAGGAGTATGGAATGATGGGGTGTCAATAGTCAACATAATATCACTCAAGCTTCTTGTCCTTGATCCTTCTCTGCTCCTACCACCTCTAGTCTTCCCATCATCTGACTCCAAATCCTCCTTTGTTTCCTCTTTTATGGTGAAGAGAAATCTCGGTGGACCACAGAGATTGTGCAGCCTCATGATCTCAGCTTCTACACTTTCTTCACCGAGTGTTTTTATAAGCAAATCTTTGCTTGTGCCTAGTTCCAGGTCTGGTTCTTGGCGAGGGCCTTCTGGCTCTCTCACACCACCGTGAGTAATTTTGCTTCTGAAAGAGGAGGCTTTCTTCCAGCAAATAAGATGAAAGAACTCCTTAGCATAGCTGCTGCTATAATCATCCTCTTCTTCGACTTTTCTGTTGGTGCCTCTTTTCTTCCACCATAGCAAGTAGAATAGCTCTGCAACAAGTGCTAAAAGAAAGCAACCGAACACCAGGCTTAAACCAAGACCTAACCCACTGAAAGATATCATCTTGGTCTGCGAATTCATATATCCAGAACAGCTGATCTTTGTTGAATTTTTCTCAAGTTTTTCTCAGCTGATAATTCAATGTAAAATATTAGAACATGAAATAAATGTAAATCCTTTCCTATTCTATCAGCAGTGCTACTTTGTGATTAAGGAATTCACAAAGAACCAAAACCAAGATGGAGCAAATAAAACAAAGGAAAAATCCACAACTACATTTGTTGGAAAACACCCCAAAAAAAGTACTCGAAAGTAAAAGAAAATTCCCGGAAACCACCAAATTAGTGAAATAAAATCTTCTTTGATGAACTGTTACGTTCTCAAATCAGAAGCCAAGGCCTGAGAGTTCCTACTCATGGACTAAAACAAGAACTACAGGTATCTTCTCTAAAATACATTCTACAAAGGAATCCTGTGTGTCAATTGTGGAAATTCAGGGCAGTGAAAGACTTACCTTGCAAGTACAGTAACTAATAACAAACCCAAAACTAAGGATACGAGAAAACATTAGGAGGATTGATGGTATGGGCAAATGTTGTAAAATATGTGTGGGATTTATTTGGAGAGGCAAACAACCAGGGTTGCGAAAGCTTGTCCCATTTATTCAGGCATAAGATAAAGTGCAGCCATCAAACATAGACAGCAGTCAGGTAAGGGAGATGGAACGAGGAAAGTGAAAAAAAAGATCAGAGTATATATAATTCTTAAGTTCCTATAATCTGAAACTATTTGTAACTCGTACTTCTTGTATGCTTGTTGCGTATAAAACCTTTAATATACAACTCATAAACTAGTATATATCTACCAGAACATTTGTTATTTTTTTTTCTCTAAATCCCATATAAATTATTATAAAATTTAAGCTCCAGAACAATTGTTAGTTTTTTTCTCTAAATCCCATATAAATTATTATAAAATTTAAGCTCTTGTGTAAAAATCAAGAAGGTGGGGGTTTAGATAACAATTCCAAATATTTTTACAACATAGCGATCAACAAGAGCCATGGGAAGGGATTAAGTGATAGAATTTTTTTTTTAAAAAAAAAACAGGGAGAGTCCAGGATCATGTTATAGATATTTAAGGAATTAGTCCGGGTTATAATAACTTTAAAAAATAAAAGATTAAAGAATAATTTACTCAGAAAATAGTAATGGAGCCGTAGGGGATTATATTAATAGTTATTTTTTAAAATATTTTTTATTTTAAAATATTTTAAAATAATATTTTTTTATTTTTTTATTAATTTTTAATATCATCATTAATCAAAACATACAAAAATAATTTAAAATAAAATAATAAAAAATATTTTTTTTTTGAAAAATGGCTAAGATGCTCTCAGTCAACCAACCAAGAAGATACACGTACCCTAACTGGATTGGAAGACGCTGCCAAAGAAAACACTCGTCGACCATGTACTTCTTAGCTGGGTGTCACTTAATTAAGGTAGTAATCAAAGCTTAATCCAGCTTTTAGACAAAGTTTATTGGACATACGTCCAATAAACAAATGGGAGAAACACCTCTACAGTATCACAATCGAGCCCGTGAACTTTAATCTCTATTAGATAAGTATTGTCAAACTTAAAAAAAATATAATAAATGAAGTACATGTCTTTTGTCTGTGTTATTGCAAATTCAATCTCAGCCCTTTAACTTATCATGGATTATCTATGTTATGTCTCGTATAAAAGTCGGTAACAGAGTATACAGTCAACTGTCAGCGAGTGCATTAATGGCCAGCACGTTGAAATCCTCATTCCGTCAATAATTCCGTTAAAAACAATGAAACCATTAATTGATATCAACTTAGGAACACGGATGCTGATAGATTATGTTTTTTTTTTATTAAAAAAAACTGTAAATTCACTTATTTAAAATAAAAAAACCTCAATAAAATTTAAATTTAAATTTAAATATTAATAAATTAAATATTATGAAGGTTAAATTTATTATAAAAGATTAAATTTTGTTGAGATTGAAAAAAAATGACTCTTTATAACTGAAAAATATACTAGAAAGAAATAAAAATAAAATAGTGTTGGATATTAAATCTTACATTAAATATTATCAATGGATTAATCGAAGAAATTATTCTAATAATAACTTTATTTACAATTTTATTAATAAAAATATCATATCATTATATAATTTATCTTTTTAAATCTCATTATAATACTTTTCATAATATTATTAGTATATAACAATGAAATTTTTTTAATAATATATTCACATATAAATATTACTAATGAATTAATTTCATTGATAACATCATTGTAAAACTTACTCACCATTGAATTATTTTACCTTTTTTATTCTTTCTTTTCACATGGCAATTCTCTTGATATGTACTATAAGAATATTTTTGTTAATGTTTATCAATATATTTAGTCATAAAAAATTCAATTAGTAAATATCATTGTAATATATTGATAGAAAAATTTTATTAATTTTTTTATTTATATTTATTAATTTTCTAATATTGATATTAATAATTAATAAAACATATAACTAATTAAACTCTAAGCATACATCATGGTGTCTATGAAGAACAAGAATTCTTGGTTCAGATAGCAAGATTAGTAGCATTCCAAGATGGAAAAGAGACGAATAAGAACTCAAACTTCGGTGATCATAGATGGAAAAACTTTCAGGCAAATTGAAAGAAAACTTGGATTGTTTTAAAAGTATTTTTAAAAAAATTTATATTTTTTTATTTTAAATATTTTTAAATAATTTTGATGTGCTAATATCAAAAATAATTTTTTAAAAATAAAAAAATATATTATTGACATGTATTTTTATACAAAAATTATTTAAAAAACAACTACGATTATATTTTTAAAAAAGCTAACAATAATGGAGAAATTAAAATTAAAAAACTGAGAGGAAAAAAAAATCTTATCGTTGCTAAAATCAGAGCTTGAGAAATCATGTTGCAAGCATAAGTTAAAGAACATGAAAACTCAGCGTAGAAGGATGCTTATTTGAAATTGAAAGTCAAGGAAAAACTTCATCTAATTATAGTTACGATGAAGAAGAAATGACAATATTAAATGAAGATGAAATGAGGACAGCAAAGGTTAAATTCAAGGTAATTTGAAAAAATAATTCACTTTTAAATTAATTATTTAAATTAAATGATAAAAATAAAATAATAAAGATTCGAGTTATTCCTATTTTCATAATAGATGACATCCATTCAATTTAGATTTAACATATGATTATTAGATTTAACGAATATATATATATATATATATATATATATATATATATATATATATATATAATCAAAATCCATTTACTATAATTAATCAACTCCTGGCATGGATCTCATACTAGGTCTCATGAATTTGTAGATATTCAAGAACACATCTATGGCTTAATTTACTCCAATGAGCAGAATGTGGATGGTGTAATTTGGAAACTCAACTCAGAATAGCAATTTACTTTCATCAACGCTCAGGAAGTGATGGGGAAGGTTTTTTGGGAAGAAAATTGTTTTTTGCAGTAGTTTATAATTTTTTAATTTTTCTAACTTTTTTCTAGAATAATTTTTCTATTTTATTTTTTATGTTTAGTCTTAGTAGTATTTTCTATATATTTTTTTGTAGATAAAGGGTGCTAATAGTTTTTTTGACAAGTGAGATTTGAATAAATAAAAATTAAATATTTTGAGTTTCTTCTTACAGCTATTGTATTGATATTCTTGGTAATTGAAGGTTTTAATTCGTTAAAAACCCCATCATTCTTCACTCTCATCTGCATCAGTTTATATAGAGCTTGAAAATTTCTGATAGTTATTTGTTATGTATTATTTAATCACCATAATTAGGGGTTGTACATGATATGTATCAAAACCTAATTAATTCTTGATGGTTAGTTATTATTTGTTTTTTTTTGGATTTTTCAGTGGTAAAACTCACGTTAGGACAACTCATAAAAAATATTACAAAACCTAGATTATGTTAATCCATTTATAAAAAGATATTCGTCATAGTTTCTAACTGAGATTTAAACTCAAAAACATATTTTTTTCCAACCTAGAAGCTACTAGGATCAAAAGAAACATGAATGTAAAGGGTTTATTTATTAGGATAAAAAGAAACATGAATTTAAAGGGTTTATTTGTTAATAGTAATAATGAGATAGTTATAATAACAAAAAAAAAATAATAGTAATGAGATGATCATCATAATAATAAAAAATAAAATAAAATAATGATGGAATATGATTATGATAGAGAAAGTGGTGAGCCATTGTGATGGTGAAAAAATAGTGATAGAGAATGAGAAAATGATCTTAAAATAATTTGATAATATTATAAATAAATTGTTATTTGTAAAGTAGTTTATAAAATTTTATGAGTTAAAATATTTTTTAATAAATGAATTAAATTTGAATATTGACTATAAAATATTTTATTATTAACTAGTTTTTCAGTAAAATATTTTATAAAATTTTTTTTTAAAAAATATATTCTGAAATAAATATAAAAATATTTTTATTCATGTAAAAGAAACAAAACCTTAAAAAGCACAAAATATCTGTCAACGGGGGCAAATTTTTAAACTGGGAATAAAAAGGAGAGGGGCCATCAGTGCAATTTTACTTGGAGAGGTATGAAAAGATTAAAATACATGTAAAAGGACTGCAGCGGGAAGTTCAAAGACGTTGAATGGGTCAATCGCACCCTTCTCCTGTTCTCCATGACAGAGCTTCGCCCTTCAATATAGTTGATAGGTCCACAAGCCAATGAAGCTCCTTTTCGTTCCCAAATACAGGTTTACCGCCTGACGTCATTCTAAAGAAGCTGTCCTTCAAAGACAGACAAATTAGCAGAGGAACAATCATTGTTCCTTATCGTCTTCTTTGTAAGCAAGCCAACGAAAGTAGAAATCACACTTTCTTTGATTGCCATTTTGTCAAGGAAAAATGGATTGAGGTGTTATCTACAAGCACGTTGGAGGATGTGATCAAGAATTTCGGTGGGCTTGACAAAAGCGACTGGATAGTTCTTTCATTTCAGGTGGTGTGCCCTGCCTTTATTTCTCTTGGATTGAACAAAATTGCTATACTGTATAATAATAATAATCAGTGGCGTTCTCCAAGTAGTATTGTCTTGTCCGTCAGAAATAAATTTTATTATTTTCCTTTGCGCAAGGCTGCTACTAGACAGCTTATTCTGCTCTAGATTGGCTATCATGAGGGTCTATTTTGATTCAAGATTGCATTGAATCTTGTGTTTCAGTTATGTAGCTGGGATTAGCTCCTGTTTTTTTTTTTTCCCTGAATAAACTCATCTATGGAAAAAACAAATCCTGATCATCTAGTAAGCTTAATAAGTGATAGAAAACTTGCTTATAGATTGTTTGAATTTTTTCGATGAAAATGGATCCATTGACATTCATAAAGCACTCCCATCCTCTTTATCTCATCACAAGTTTCTGAATGAATTCTCTAAGAACCCAATTTAACCAAGTGACATCTAATTTCTCGAGAAAAAGAAATGGTTGAAAGGGTTTTATACTTTGAATTTCTTTTTTACTATGAGGATATGTACTGCAATTTCACAGCAACTTGATGAGGACAGAAACCGCAACAGCAGCAGATGAAATTGGGCAACCATTTTCTACCTTGTTACTCTATATTTTTCCTATACCAAACTTTCAATATATAGTTGCTGTATATGGTATGGACTCGGGTTGAAGGATGAATTTGATTAATCTGGTAAGCGCATCAGGGAACAATTTGGATGAGTTACCCACTCTGCAAAAAAAATGCTTCTGGCATTTTCCATGGCAGCAGAAAGGGCAACTCCCTCCTTGCGGAAACCATAACAAACACTTTCAAGAATGATTTTCCCAAGTGGAGGCTCTATACCCAATTTAACTAGGTAGTGCCCATTGCCAATTAGTCCAAAAGCATCATGTTTGCAGACAAGGTTCCTGATGTTGTTGATGGCGTCTGCACTGGGAGCATCAATAAAATGAAACCCTAGCACATTCTTAATACCTGAGGCAGGGATCCTCAAAACTGCAATGCCAAGGTGAATAATCTGAATCCGAGTACACCTGGTAACACTTCCCAGGTGTTGTTCTACCACCATGGCCAGCTCGTTGTTTAGAGTATAACTTTGGCTGACCTTGGAAACTGTGAGTGCTTTCATACCTTATGAAGATTCAAACCTGTCATGTTTAACCAACTCAGAATCAACCACATACTTGACACCTGGAATTGTTAAGGATGTTTCTGCTAGATTTGTAGCAAAAACAAGTTCTCTTTCCTGGGTAGTTTTGGAAAACACGGCTTTGCTCTTCATGGGAAAGCTTGCCGTGTAATGGGAGCGCCATTGCAGAGGTAGACTGAAACTTTTCACACGCCACTCTAATTCTGCCTGCGAATTCAAAAATTAAGCAAGTACTGCCCCATCCTCCTCTACCGCATGAATTTCCATTCCCATCTCAATAACATCAGAAACATATGGAGCTGCAATACTGGAGCTTGGCAAGGAGTCAAGGGACTCTCCGGATGCAGCGGGAACACATTTGATTTCAATAGGAAAGCTCCTCCCCGACACTTGAAATGTTCCACAACCAAAGAAATACGTAGATGATTTGCTCGCATCAACTGTTGCAGACCATGAGTCAGGCCTTTACTGGGGAATTATTTTAGCAAGCCCAATAGAAGATCAGTATTCAAGCTTCTTTCATGAGCCTCATCTACAATAATGCATGAAACTCCAAACAATTTTTTTTTTATCTTTCATTAGGTTTTACAGTAGACAGTGATCAATCATTTATATTACCTTCGAACCACACTCCTGGGTAAATGAATAAGATGGACACCAGACAATTGAACTATCTTTATAGCATCCATTGCATTCCTCGCTTACCCTTTTCCCCAGGGATATCGAATCGATTTTACGGGGTTGAGTGCACAAAATTGAACCGCTCGATGCAACTCCCGAATCAACAATAAATTGTGTCACTGCTTTCTCTTTCCTGAACCTGCCTCTTAAATCAAGACCATCACTGGATTCTTTTTCTAGAGTTGGAAAGCTAATAGCCCGATAAACAGTCCAGATGAGTAAATTATTGAGTGGGTTCCCAGGCAAACTATGAGATTCCCTGAACATCAAACTGCTGGTGGCTGCAAGGCCCCTCTCCACTACTTTTTCAGAAGATACAACCAAAGAGGATATCTCCATGAGTAATAGATTCCAACTCCTCGGGTCCACAGGAGTTCTCCTTCACTGCATTTTCTTCAAAAGTACTTGCGCCGTCATCAACTGCCAGAGCTAACTCAGATTCTACCCCTCCATGGGGTTTCTTCAGAATTGCTAGTGCTGGAAAATTGTTTTGCAACCTGAAGTTCCTATAAGTCCTCGCCTAGCTGCTGTTTTTGCTTATTCCTTCGCCTTGTTCCACTCTGTTTTATACTATAAAAATTTATGAGAAATAAACAAACAAACATTATATTATAAGAGAAAATTAGAAGATAATGGTTATTATCACATATAGAAGAAATAATGTGCACACATGAAGCAGGTGTAACAACCTAACAGGCGTAAGAAGCCATGCAATTTATAAGATACCAACAACTCTTGTAAACAAGAGATTCTGAAAAGAGCCCTAAAAGATATGAGATTATCCATACTTGACATCCAGTTAATAGAATCATCATACAACTAACCATATAAGGGAAATTGTAAGGAAAATTAAGAACATCATTAATCAATAACAACTCAAACTCATATCATTGTGTTATTGTTTTATCAAATTTTTTAAAACCCTTCAAATCTGAAATTAGCAGGTGATAATTTATAGGCAATAGTCAAATAGGCTTGTAATTTCCTTTATAATTAATAACCCTACATTTCAATTTTATAATCAAAATTACCAAAAAAATGTTCCATCATTCTAGAGTTTTAATTTGTGGATATAATCAGTGTATAAATCACTTCATAAATGTAAGTATTTTTTTTAACTTGTTGAGTTTACTTTATATTCAAGTTGTTTTAATTATTTGATTAATTTTTTAATTAAATTATTTTTTGTGTAAAAATTAATTTAATCATATTAACTCTATAATATAAATTTGAAATTGCATGAGTAGATCTATGAATTAATTCAAAGTTCAAACCAATTAACTTAAAACTTTAATATTAAGTTACAGAGTCCTTTTAATGGAAGTAGACATAAAAAACTTACATAAAATAATAAGTGACAACAATAAAAATATCAATTTAATACTTAAAATATAAGATACCAAAAAAATCAAAATTATTAGGAAGTTTATAAAATAAACACAAGTTAGTTGATGTTTTTGTTGGAATAAATAATGAAGTACTAGCTTTCAAGAAATAGAGTTAGAAAAGAAACAGGAAAGAGACTATATATATATAGAAGAGAGATATGGACATCTTGGTGAAGATTAGAGGAAACTGATAGATTCATTGATGAAAAATATTAATGTCTTACTAAACAAATAAAGAGAAAACATATGACAAAAATAAAAAAATTATGATGATTATTATAATGGGATTGCACAATGAAGTATAGGTCAACTCATGTTGTGCTAGAGTCTAATGTTAGAGGAAGATAAACTTGTGAAAAGATTTTAGAAAGAAGTTTTAAAAGGTTTAAAAGGAACTTAGTAGGAAGTTTTGAAAAACTATGTAACTTTAATAAAGTTTTTTGCTAAAAAGTTGTTAAATCAATGAAAGACATTAATCTTAAGATATGTGCTAAAATAAGAAGTGAAAATAATGAAATAATATCTAGCTTTAACCATATGATGATAAAAACAATTAATAATATATTTAAATAGGAGACAATTAAAGTAAAAAATTAGATAATTGAAAAGGAAGCTAAAAAACTAAATTTTAATATCCTAAACTAATTGGCAAAAAACTAGTTTAGCCAAAACAGTTCAACTGAATTTATAGCTTCTTACCATAATCTAGAGTAAGTTTAGGAAAATTTATAGTCATGGAAGAAACTGGAAGCAATTACAAAAAAAAAAGATATAAATTATAAAGATATGTGGAATGGTTGAATAAGCTTATAGTTTAAGGGTTCAACAAGTTCATAGGTCAACCTATAGAAGACCATATCCATGCTATATAGATATAATGTACCCTTATTCAACCAATATTAAATTTCTAAATTTAAATTTTTCAATGATTAAGGGTTAATATGTGCTTTGAAACAAATAGTTGGATTTATTTGCTAATATAGAGAAGCTGTTAATTATGAATTTCTAAACTTAAGGTTGTTTCCAAATTTATTAATAAGAAATACATTCATTTGGAATATAAATTTACTACAAACTCTTTTTAAAGTTGGAACGATATGCAAATTATATTTTAAGCACACTTTTCTAGGACAAAACTAGAGTTTGTGTTGGAAAACTTAGTAAAATTGAAACAATATCCTATAAACACTATGAAATAGTATTTAGATAGATTTATAGAGGCTAAAGGAAAGTGCTGGTATAGAATTCTTGAAAAAAAAATTGTAATAATTACACAATAAGATTTTGAATGAAAATTAAGAAAGAAGTTTGAAGAAATGGAGTTTAATGATATATATGAGTTAGGAGCAAGAGCTTCTAGGTACAAGATTTTATTCAGAAATGAAATAGAAAAAAAAGTTGCAGTTTATGGAACTTATCATAAAAAAAATAGTAGATATAGATGTTGCTAAGTTCATAAGTGACGATCTAATAGTTTATGATGTATTAACAAAGAAGAATGTTAAATCTTTAAGATCCCTAAAGTCAAATGAAGAAAGCCATTATTCATTTCATATAAATCAAATAGATATTATTTTTTATTGATTTTTAACAAACTAAAGGAATAAAATTAAAGGGAAATATAAACAAATAACTAATGAAAAATTGAAAGGGAAAAATTATTGTAAGTGATATGAGGTGATCGGCTATTCTACAAAAAATTATATAATATTTAAAAATATAATTTAGGATTTGATAAAGTATGTGATGTTTCCTGACAAAAATAAAATAATAAGAATTGATGAGAACTATTTTTCTTTCATTTAATACATTATCAATTAATATGATAATCATTTTTAATGATATTTTATTATCCCAGGGTGTCACCTTTATGATTATTACAATATATGAGTTATTTGATACCCTAATAGCAAATCAAATGCTTAGATTCACAGCAATAAACAAATCATAAGACATTGAATATTTGTGTAGAAGTCATATAACTATAAGTCATACTACTGATAAATGTGTAAACTTGAGGAGATTTGACAGTGAAAAAAGAAATAAGTCTTGATGAGAAATAGATCTAGATTCTAAAGTTAACAAACTTGAGTGGACTCTTAAGATCTATAATAATGCAAGGAAAACAACCAATACTAGTGAAAAGTTGAGTATGGATGATTTGATTTATCTAAAAGAAAATTTAGCAAGCAATATGGTTACACAGTTGCTAGAAGTAAAGGTGTTATTCAAAAACATGCAATTCATTGCAAAACCCAAGTTTAATGATTGTAATGCAACCATGAAATAAGAATTGACATCTTAGTATATAGATATTAAAAAAGACCTACAAAGAGGCATGTTTAGTTCACACATACAACTCAACAATGCATTTTGTTTTCAATGACAGGGTTGAAGATTCTTTAACATGTGTTGAGAGCTTGAATTAGTAGTTTTATTACTTTTTGAAATGACAATAATGATCATGTTCTTCCTAGTTGTCATTAAGAAGTTATTGGAAATTGTTTCTTAAATAAAAGACATGAGAGGTCGAGATGTTCTTAGTTAAGTCGCTATAAGTTTATAAATATGATTTTTAATACTTGAAGATTAAACAAGCATACTTATGTAAATATTTGCTTTTATTAATACAATATCTATTTAAAATATTCTTACAAAAGAATAAATTATCATCTTATTCTTTTCTTAAATTTGATTTATGATAACTTGATTTATTTATAAAATTAAATCAAGATTTGTACTTTATAAGAATAAGAATTTAGAAGTGTATTGGTGATTTGATAATTTGAAGTGTACCTGATTTATCTTCAAAGTATTGTTGAAGAACTTTTTTAAGGCATTTAAGCTTTATCCAAACAAGCTTTATTGCTTGTAGACTTCAAACGTAGATGAAAGAGGCTTAAGAGCTTTCTTATTTGAATAACTTGTCTTGAGAAAGATTTTTTTTATTGAAGAACTCTTGTAAAACATTTAAGTTTAACCCAACATGGTTTTTGTTCCTTTTAGAATCCAAACATAGATAAATGATGCTTAAGAGCTTTTAAAATATTTTCTTACTTGAAGAGTTTGTCTTGAATCAAATTTTATAGCTCTAAAAATTTTCCTCCCCTATATCTAATGTGAGACCCTCTGTTTATAAGGATTTGTAGGGGCACTCATGTCTTTTGCTAATGCTATATTATATTATTTTATTGGTTGATTTTTATTTATTTGATTTTGTAATTATAATAAAATATCTTAAATATCTCATCTCATGTATCAATCTTCTATTGACTAAGAAATATATAAAGGTAATTTATTTTTTATGTCATTTATTTTTATTTTATTTTATTTTTTATGTCAAATAAAATAAAAATGACACATAGTAAAATTTGATTGGTAATTTTTCTATTTCATTAGTTACATGAGTTTTGAAAGCGTGTTCATACAATGCATGGTTTCAAAAAATTCAAGCTTAAATGGATCAAGTTGATTTATATATACATTATACATTGTTTTTCAAGGATTTGTTTGCTATCTATAGAAAGGAGTGGTCAACAGTACTAGTTAGTAGGGGTGAACAAAAAAAAAAAATATCAAAAAATCAATTAAACTAAGAAAATCAGAAAAAAATAACTGAAAAAACTAAACCACGAAAAATTACAATTAAACTGATTAGAATGTTTTTAAAAACCAATTGGTTCAATTTGATTTTATAAGCCTAAAACTAAAAAAAAATGAAACCAAACAAAAAAAAAATGGAGCCAAACTAAAAAAAGAAAGCCAAACAAGAAAAAATTGAGTTAAATTAAAACCAAACCTGTTAGAAATTATAAAAATAACCCTAAAAAACAATATCATTTTTGGTTTTTAATATAAAATAAATTAACTAAAACTGATTGGTTTGAACTAGTTTTTGTTCTAAAATAACTGAACCAAAATTGGTTGATTGAACCGGTTTTGGTTCAGTTTTGATTTAAAATAATTTTTTACTTTTTTTTATGAAAACCAAATCGAACTGAAAACGATCACCCATACTAACTTGTTCCTTATATATAGCATAATACAGTTAAATTTGTCATGTTTTGTAAGCGTTAACCATTACCCCCCTCTTATTTGGATATTTATTGTAACAAAAACACATAATTGTTACTCATAAAAAAATTACCAAATGAAATTTAAAAGAAAGAAACTTGATTTTTTAAAAAAAGAATAACACTATAATCTAAATATTTTGATAGAGTAACACCATTTGAAATTTTTTTTAGCAAAATAATACACTTTCACTTTGTTGCCTTTTATAGCATAACATTTACTAAATATCATTATTCTCAAATCTGATAAGATGGTATTCGTATCTTAGAAGAGTGATAATTAAACATGTTACTTTATAGAAGTGTGACATATCATGAAATTTAAACCCCTTTTGAATTGAAAAACATAGTAAACGCAATAACTCTCTCTCTCAAAACTGACATTCTCTCCTTTTATCTCTCTAAGAATTCCATCAACCACTTGTTTTCTTTACCCCTAAAACACCCAAAAATCAAACTCATATTAGTCTCGAAGTATCTTAGAATGTTTTTCTTTTCAAAATTTCTCATTTTTATCATTGTCGTTGCCACTAGGATGCAGGTATTGTAATGTCATTTTGCAATTAGATGCATTTATATTGTCTATTTTTAACTTTAAAAATAAAATGAAACTAACTTATTTGTAATGCTAAATGGTGTGCTAATAGAGTATTTGATAATAATCGAACACATGTATTGTTATTTTATTAGAGCGAGCTACATAGACAACAACCTATTCATTTATTTTTTGAATCATTTGTTAAAGAAAAAACTTAACTTCATCGATTAGTGTTATTTAATATTTAATATTTAATATATTTATCTTCTACAAGTCATGTGGATACCTTATGAGGATAAAAGATTGGCAATTGCTCCAGCTATTTCGACTAACAGGTATACATATAGATATCAATGGTCCCATTTATATTTTTTGAAATGGTAGGGCTATATTGCCCAGATAGAATAATATGATGCATTTATATTGTCTATTTGTAACTTTAAAAATAAAATGAAACTAACTTATTTATAATGCTAAATGGTATGCTAGTAGAGTATTTGATAATAATTGAACACATGTATTGTCATTTTATTAGAGAGAGGTACATAGACAACAATCTATCCATTTATTTTTTGAATTGTTTATTAAAGAAAAAACTTAACTTCATTGAATAATGTTATTTAATATTTAATATACTTATCTTCTACAAGTCATATGGATATCTTATGATGATGAAAGACTGGCAATTACACCAGCTATTTGGACTAATAGGTATACATATAGATATCAATAGTTCCATTTATATTTTTTTTAAAATAGTAGGGCTACATTACCCAGATCGAATAATGTAACATTTCACTATAAATAACACATTCTAGTCGATATTGACATGAGGGATGTGTTACAAGACATAAATCATTAATGATTACGATTGGTGAAGTTATCATGGAGCTTATATATGATAATGAGATTCATGAAGAAATGAAATATTTATATAGATATATCTTGTGATTACAGAGAAATATATGATTTGATATATGTGTATTACACACTAGGTCATTACATCTTATTCAAAATATCGCAAGTAATCAAGTTTTTTACAATTAATATATGTTAAATGTTGTGTTTTATTTATTAATCTTTTAAATATATTATTAATGTTTGGTTGGCTTATTGTTGCTAGAAGGTCGAGAGGTCGTATCTGTGCTTTGTAATATTTACAAAGAAAATGAAGGATACACCCATGCATCTCGGTGGTTCAATATCTATTACAATGACCTTGATGCTTTTAGAAAGAGGTCATTTCTTGATGATGACATGACAGATAATGAGATCACTCAAGTAAGAGTAGGAGTATAATATAGTATTTAGCTATTAAAAAACTCGTATTATTCAATAGACGATGTAGATATGAATTGATAAATAAATTACGTTGATATATTTTAAGATTTTAATTCCAAGAATGTTGTTATATTTAAGTATTTTAGATACCCTTTGCATGTATATACGTTTATTTTCTAGCATTTTTTAATTTATTTGTGATTATAAAATATAATAATTTGTTATGTTTAGTTATTGGGGTTGTTTGTATATATTTTTTTTTAAAATAAAATTTAAATTATAGTTTCTAAATAGAAGAAATTATCTACTTCAACTTCCCAAAATTATTAGCTAAATTAAATGTAAAATTAACAAATTAAATAATACATTTTATAAGAACTATTTTTTATTAGATTTAGATGGAAAGAGAATTTATTATTAGAATTTTTATAGAATGACTTAATAAAATTTAATTGATGATCAGATTATCATGACATTAATTAAATTAATATCATAATTTTAAAGTATATTTTTTAGCCAATTTTTTTTTCTATATTAATTCACCATTTCATTTTAAATTTTAATTTCTATGCTAATTGTCGAATTCATCGGAGAAACTTTAGCCATGAAAATCTGCAAGACAAGAACCATCACAATCATAAACATCAATGCATCCCTGATGACAGCAATGTCAAGGGTTCTCTCTCCCGGTGGCTACAATAAAGATGAGCCGCCTATGAAGCTCCACACAACCCCTCACCCACCAGCTTTAATTTAATTACCAACACAAGACCACAAACAAAAGTGACCTCCACGACGCCTCCACAGATAGACGTTTCAACTTCATCCCTGCAAATCCACCAGGCTCTTACTTCAATTACCGAAGCCTAGGCCTTCCCTACAACCCTACCGGCTGTCCTTTTGTTCTCAATGACATTTATATCCTTCCTTTCCTTCAATGCGTAAACCTATATATGTAGCTGGCCTTCCCAGTCAGTCTCTGTCATTCCCGAGATGTGAACCACTAGGCACAAATCAAGTCCACCACCATTTCATAGAACAGAGAAAAAGGATTGCTGGGATTACTGTCTTCCCGTTTTATCCTGATTTTTGAACGAATTGCCTCAGCCGCTATACGCCATGTTTTCATAGTTTTTAGCAATACGCGTCTCAAACACCTTCTCTTTCTTATCTTTAATTCTATTTATTTTAAAAATATTTTTTTTGATATTTTTAAATTATTTTAATATATTTTTAAATAATTATTTTTCAAAAATAATTATTATCATGTTCCCCAACATACACCAACCATTTAATAACTTTGTATATATAAGAAGAGTGCAAAGCCCATGCATCTCGACCCATATTGCATCTCCCCCCCTCCCTCAACTCCTGTCTGTCGTTAAGGGCTGGTCTTTGATAAACCCTAATTCTTTCCTTTTTTGGATCAAAGAATTATACAAGCTCTAAGTAAATTCTTAGAAAGGAAGAATTGGAGAATGATAATATGGACGTGTCTAGTTCTGGTGGAGCTTCGGTGAATTCAAGATGGAGCCCAACAAGGGAGCAGATTAGCATGCTTGAGAGCTTCTACAGCCAAGGTATACGGACCCCGAGCACTGAAATGATAGAACAAATAGCAAGCAGGCTCAAAGCATATGGTCACATAGAAGGGAAAAATGTATTTTACTGGTTTCAAAATCACAAGGCAAGGCAAAGACAGAAGCAGAAACAAGAGAACATGGCTTATATCAACAAGTATCTTCACAAGGCTCATCAACCTGTGTTTGCACCTCCTTGCAGAAATGGTTTGTTAATAAATAGCTACCAATATTATTATATTATGGCTCTGAGCTATTGTTTTTTTTTTTTCTATTGATTCTAGCTCGGAATTCAGGGATAGGTTCTAAAATGGTGGGACTTTTTATTTGTTTTTTGAATTCGTTGTTTGTGTTTTCTTTCTGTCTCGCGTGTATTAATTTATTCTATTTTTAGTTTCATTCCAAACTCTCTCTTCATGCAGATAAACTCGATATCAGTGCAAACAAAGCAAATAAAAACATTAAGAAAGAATTCTCTGAAGAGAGTTTGTTCTCCCGGAGATCCTGAAATAAAATATACACATTTCCATTTGTAACTTTAATTTCTGATTAGATTTGTTCTCTTGCTCACTGCACTTCTTATGATTGCTTAAAGCTTCATTCATTCAATGCGAAGTGCATGCATATTAATATCTTAATTATATGCTTCCATCTCCTGTCGATTTGCTGACTTTGTTTAACTTTCCCCCCTTTTTAGTTCCTTTCTCTTAATTCCACATGACTGAGGTAAATATTCTTCAAAGTACTCTCTCCCAGTACTTTCTTCCTTTTCCTTTCCCCTTTCTCTTTCGTGAACGTAGAATGTTCGTAGTCATAAACTTATGAACGTAGATGTGCGTTTATTCACTGTGATATCTTTTGAAATGTAACTGACTTTCCTTTTTCAGGTGTAAACAGCCCATGCTACCTGCCAAAGAGCGATATAATGGGGTTGTGTCAGCAACATCAGAACATGCTACTCCCAGGTAATTTCAAGATGAGGTCTAGATCTGAAACCATAAGCTATGCTTTTAAGGGATATGATCAAGAAGCCGTCCTCCGTGAGTACCACAATCATATCACGAAGGACAAGTTTGAGAGGAGTCCGGTAACCATTGACAAGAGCAGCAGTGATCAGGAGACTTTGCCTCTCTTTCCGTTGCACCCAACAGGGATTCTAGAAGGAGCAAGTACTATTTATTCTCACGGTTCAACTTCTGCTGAGAATTCCATTAACACTCCAATCTCCTCTGAGATTACTCATGGCATTGGAGAGCATTCTGCTGCTGATCAAAAACCTTTCTTTGATTTCTTCTCTGAGAAAGATCCTTTCGAGAGTTCTCGTAATTGATGTGATCTAACTAACGTTGAAGTTTATAGTTAATAACAAGCGTCTTAGAAAAGGGTTTTGACTATGATTCTAACTATCGCCCAGAACTAAGCGAGAGGAGTACTGCACTAATGGCTACAACTCATTGAAAATTTTCACTAATATTTTGGTTAATGAGTGTTCAATTGCATATTAATAGTATGCTGGTTGGTATTTGATATGCTATATTGATTTACCAAGTGCCATTCTTGTTTTTTTTTTTTAAAAAAAAAATCAAATATTAACTTATCCATCCTGATCGTGATCAGATAGCTTGAATTTTCATACATATACTAAATGATTGTTCTTCTGCTTTTTCAAACATGGAGTGGATTTTCAAAGCATATAATAAGGTGACTTTTATGCAAAATTAACAGTTAAAACTATATATCTAGAACACAACAAACAAGTAGGTGGATTTAATTTTTTAGTGAATTAATGCGATAAAAAAATAACACAAATAAAGAATTGTTATGGAAAAAAAAATAATCACAACAATTCTAATTCTTATTTTATTACTCATGAATAGCATATTTTATCTAATTTAATATTTTTTAAAAGTTTTATAACTCCTTCAAAATTTCAAAAACAAACCTTTATAAGGTAGAGTTAAATATAAAAAATAACATAAAATTCACAATTAAGCTAAAAATCTTTTAAAAAAAAAGCTAAAAGTTTATAATCAAGCACTTTCATCGGTATTCTATGAGTATATCTTATTTTGTAATGTGTTCTTTGACCTTAACTTGATTTTGGTAAACCAATTTTCACTTTATCTCAATCAAATACATAAATTTATCTCTTTCTCATTTAGTTACTTACGCTAAATTTTTTAATGATATGAAAATCAAATATTTGTCATTTTTTTATTTTTTAATGTGAGTATTTTACAAGTAAAACACCCTTCTAATTAAAAAGATATTTTATTTAATAAATAAAAATATTTCAGATCAAAATAAATTCTTTTAAAAACAAAACTCTTTAAATAATGGTAAACTATCTACATCAAGATTAAAAACTATATGTGTATTATTTTAGCAAAGTTAACAAATATCATGCGATAGCAAAATAAATGAATAAGATTAATTATTATTTTTATAAAAGTATTTAATTAGTACAATAAAACGAAGTTCGTATACCAAAGGAAAAAATAATTAAATTTCGTATATTCGATTGGTAAAATTCTAAGTTACGGTCAGTGAGAAAATAAAGTAAGATGAAAGTACTAAAATTATAAAAAACACAAACTGATTTATTTAAGAAAAATAAATAAAACAGTGTTATTTTAATTGATAATTAACACACCCAACTAGTATTCTAAGCATTTAGCTGACTAAACTAAATTTAATTAAAACACTTTAGCTTCTCGAATAGTAATTTAGTAAAATTAACTAATCCTCGAGTAAACAGTAGATTTGATTAAATGCTTTTTAGCATTTACTATCATTAATAAAAAATATTATCTTTTATAAAAAAACATTTATTTTTTATATATTTAAATAATATAATAAAAAATTAACTTATTTTTCTTTAAAATATTTTATCAGGAAATTTTTTTCAGTAAATCAAGCATTTCTTGAAAATTATGTTTTATCATGATATGGTATTGATGCTAGTAATATATAAATAGATAGTCATAAACAAAACATATAGGCTTCATAATTGATTTCACTATATTACAAGTCAAATTAATAAAAAATTTTAAATGATGTAAGTTTTAATCTAATATAATTTAATAAATTTAAAAACAATTTGAATAACATAAAAAAGTAATTTGATTCAAGATATTTTTTTAATATTAAAATAAAAATTTATTAGATTGAAATAGGTTAACTTAAATTAACATGTCAAATCTATGATCTGAATTGTAAAAATAAAATAATTCTATAAAAAATAAATTATAAAATTTATTTTTTAATTAATCTAATATTAAAATTTTAATTTTTTTTTAAAAAAGGCACCTTAAATCAAAATAAATTAGTATCACAAGCCTTCAACTTAGAATATGTGATCAAAATAAATAAATAGAAAGTAAGTACAGAGAGTTTATAAAACTCATTTTATATTCAAATGAAGATAAAAGGATAAAATTATAAAAAATTTAAACCACTAAAATTACTTCTTTAATAAGATGAAAATAATTTTATAAAAAATAAATTATAAAATTTAATTTTTAATTAATTAAATATTAAATACTGAAAATAAGAAAAAAATTAAAAAAAAAATTTGAATTTACCTCTTAATTATAAAAAAAATAAAAAAAAACCTTTAAAAAAATAATCTACAAGGAGCATTAGTTTGTGTCCATAAGAAATAATTTCCTTCGTAGAGTCACAAAACCTTCTCCCCTTATGAACGTGGAACTTTTCCACTCGCTAATACTATTCAACAAAGAAAACCCGCCTTCATTCCCACTGTGCCAAATACAATAAAAATACGGATAATTCAAAGAAGAATAAAAAAAATTCTCGCCTCTCCACGTCCAAGCTCCACCACTCCTTCAACTCTCATGAGAACCTGACCCCCACCCCCTACAACGACACTTCTCTCCCCTTCCATGGCGAGAACTCTCCTTTCATCCCCACCGTTCATCGGCACACCTCTGCCCTCTCATTCTCGGCACGCTATAACTACCAACCGTCGATTCATATCCACCAGAATCAAGTTAAGCTTACACGATAACATTCCCCCAATTCATCATCACTTGCACTCTTCAGTTGATTTTAATACAATTATTAGCAGAGCAGAAGGATTTTTCTACACGCTCGCCGATGCCGCCGTTGCTGTCGATTCCGCTGCTTCCACTACTTCATCTGATACCGCTGATGCTGCTCAAAAGAATGGCGGTTGGTTCGGTTTTATCTCTGATGGTATGGAATTCGTTCTTAAGGTGTTGAAAGATGGGCTTTCAGCTGTACACGTGCCGTATGCTTATGGTTTTGCCATTATTTTGCTTACTATTGCTGTTAAAGTTGCTACTTTGCCTTTAACCAAGAAACAGGTGATTTTCTTTTTCTCAATCAATTTTAGTTAAAAAATAATTCTATTATTATTAAAATGTAAGTTTTTTGTTTTCGTTGTAATTAATTTGTTTAGGTTGAATCTACACTGGCTATGCAAAACCTGCAACCTAAGATAAAAGCTATTCAACAAAGATATGCAGGAAATCAGGTGAGGCTGCGTGTTGCATTCAATTTATTGTATTTTCAGCTTGATTTTAAGCGCACGAGGTAAGCTTTTTTTCTTCTTTAATTACTAGGAAAGAATACAGCTTGAGACGTCGCGTCTATATCGGCAGGCTGGAGTTAATCCGTTAGCAGGTACTGCTTTAAAGCATGGCGTCTGTTTTCATATTCAATACTGGTATGGCTTATGGTGCTAATGCTGAAGAACTTCTCATCTTAGGTTGTTTTCCTACTTTGGCTACAATACCCGTATGGATAGGCCTGTATCAAGCGCTTTCAAACGTTGCAAATGAGGTATTTACTAGGTTGATACCATGTTATCTTTGTGCATTGTTATGTGTGCTCAGCATGCCAGTTCATGTGTGTGTGCAGAACAAATTGACCATTGCTGATAACTGTAAAAATTTTCTTAAAGGGACTGTTGACGGAAGGTTTCTTTTGGATCCCCTCTTTGGGCGGGCCAACTACAATTGCAGCTCGACAAAGTGGATCCGGCATTTCCTGGCTTTTTCCTTTTGTGGTAATGAGACTTTACTTTCATCATAATCATGAATCTAACAATTATTTTTTTCTACTCCTATCATCGATGTCAAACGTTTTCATTTCTCCCTACTTGTGAAAAACTTGTGACATTGATCTTTATTGATGTAACTTTACCACTTTCGTTAGAAGCACTTGTCTGGAAAATTGAAGAGCCAGATTGGAATATCGCTTTTCATTTGCGGGTTATTATCCATAGAGTTTTGTTTTCCAAATGAACTTGATTAGCTCAGTGGATTTTAGCTCTCTTGAGTTTCTTTAATTAATTTTTGAGTAGTTGTATTCAGCATAGATGAGATATTGGAGTAATTTGTTACAACATCATATACTGAGGTATACTTTATTCAGATAAATTTTGGTCAGGGCATGAGGTTGTGATTGCACGAATGCTAGAGTAATAGTTATATCTCCTTCCCAGGGTTATGTTGCGTGACATTGCTTCATTAGCTCTTAGATTGCAGGTTTGATGATGAGATAATTTCACTGTCAGGCACGGAAAGATGATGCTAGGCAGCCTTGGGTCCCTATCTGAGGATCTGTTTCTTTCTCTAGCAGGGCAATATGTCAGACATCTTTTATACATTTCTTATTATTCTGTCAAGAGATCTAAATTTTTCTTATATTTGTTCAGATTCATCTTTAGAATCCGAAGCTCCTGTTTCTTGTCCCAAAACTCTCAATCTTGATGTGGACCTAGTGGTAATTATAGAGCTTAAACAGTGAGATCCAGTGCAGTTTAGTAAGATATAAAGTTTTATCTGTTTCTTAAGTATTAGAAGTGGATTTTCAAACACAATTTGAACAAATGACTATATTCTGTTTCAAAATTTTCTCTTCAACGTGTAACTTACAAGCGTACGCGTGCGCACAGAGATGCACACATGTATTTATAAAATTGGATTCTCATTATTTGGATGGAATAAATCAATTTGGATCTGTCCATTTGTAACTGATTCTGATTAATTATTGGATCTGTAAACCAGTTTTGGATTTAAAATACCGGGAAAGGAATTCAAGGCAGAATTGGAGTTTGACCCAACCTGCTTACTGCCCTCAGCGATCCTCATGTAATTCCATCATTCAAGCCTTTATTAGAGTTCTTGGAACAACAACAACAACAAAGCCTTAGTCCCAAACTAGTTGGGGTAGGCTATAAGGATCTTTTAGCCACATTTCACATGATCACATACCAAACCACCTCGATATCAAGCTCTTAATTCCTTTGACACTCCTTCCATCCATTTTAACTTGGGTCTCCCTCTTCCCCTCTTTTCCGCTTTCTCTTAACAACTTGTTAATTCTCTGAACCAGGTCTCTTGTGGCCTACATTCGACATGGCCAATCAACTTATCACTTCCCCTTTTTTGGTTGAGTGGGATTTATAAGAGCAAATCTAAACATGAAATATAGGTCAGCAGGGACCATGAGTGCCTTTTGCTGCTCTTAAATCTCTATGGAATTTTAGGAAATGCAGTTGATGGCAGATGCATTTTTGTGTTTCTATGAGTGGTTGATGTTATGCTGTCCATCAGGAAAAAAAAATGTTGTGTTCTTCACTTCTTCGCATAAGCTTTGACTTTCCCTTGGAGCTTCTTTAATATATGTTGAAAAAATGCTCGCCATTGATCCTTGCTTGTGCTTGAACTGGATCTTTCAGTTGCAGTGTGTCGTGGTATAACATGCAGCATATTATATTATCTGTTAACTATTGTAATGTCTTAATTCCTCGGAGCTGTTGTAGGTATCCACCTCCATTATACTAGAACTAGATTTATTTATTTTTAATGTACTGATAAACTTAATTCTTATTATTTTCTTCTTCAAAAGTATCCTTTCTCAAATACCCTAGCCTTGATTTTGAAAGAGGTGAGGTAAGTGGTTTGAGAGAGGAGAGGAAAGTTTAGTTTTCAGTTTTGCCTGTTTGCTTATTTCATGTCTTCTGGATTACTTCCATTGTGATGCTACGGATAGATTAATGCACACCAGTGACACCATGGGTATTTGAATGTTGAAGAGATGACTAATTTATACTCCAACATGCAAATTACATGTAACTGCATTAGCTGTTGTTTTGCTATGCTATTATTAGTGAGGGGATGTGAAGTTGTATTTCTTCCCTCAGACTGTGCAGCAGATTTGGATAATCTAATTCTGTCATGCAGGATGGTCATCCACCATTAGGCTGGCATGACACCGCAGCATACCTGGTTTTGCCTGTCCTCCTCATTGTTTCTCAGTATGTATCAATGGAGATCATGAAGCCTCCCCAGGTAGAGAAATGGATCTCTTTTTCTGTATTTCATTGTTATTCATCCAGTGATTCTTTAACCCGGAATTATTCTGGTTTCACAGACAGATGATCCGACTCAAAAGAATACACTTCTTGTTTTCAAGTTTCTACCCATCATGATTGGTTACTTCTCTTTGTCTGTTCCATCGGGATTATCTATCTACTGGTTTGTTTCTTTCTGGCAATGTCACTCACAACTGAATGTATGCATTTTTTGTATTCATGTATTTAGTTTCATTAATTGACTTTGAGGAAGCAAGAAGTCCATCAATTTATGATTTTTTGCCATCAATAAAAACATCTCACATCATATTGTCACTGTGGAATATCATTAGCAGGAATAGCACATCTGTTATTTTTATGTCATGCATTTGTGCTTGTTCTGTTCATATTTATACCTTCCCTCACATGGAAGAGTTATGGAGGCATTTTAACTGAACACTGTTCATTATGTGTCATAGAGGCTTTTTAACTGGTGCATTGACATCAGTTTCTCTTTAGGGTAAGGAAGTTGGCATTTATTGGAACTCAATCATTTTGCCAATAGTTGAACTTCATTCCCACATAAACTAGTAGTCTGTACATTTGCATGTGGTTTCAGAAGTTTCTCTTGCTGTTAATTCCTCTGGCTTCTGGAACACCTCCACATTTGCTTAAAGAAGTGAAATTTGCAGTTGTCCTTTAGTTAAACACAGGCATGAGTTTTAGTGTTCATATGTACTTCACCCTTGTTAAGCTGTGTAATGGTTCTTAGTGTGTGTGTGCGTGTGCGCGCGCGCGCGCGCGTGCAATGTGGTTTATCATTCTATAAAGTATATCTTGTGTTTTACAGGTTCACAAACAACGTCCTCAGCACAGCCCAACAGGTATGGTTACGCAAATTAGGTGGTGCAAAGCCTGTGGTTAATGAGAATGCAAGTGGAATCATCACTGCAGGACGTGCAAAAAGATCAGCTTCACAACCAGGGCAGCCTGGTGATAGGTCAGTGTTCTTTGAAGTACCATTTATCATTCCAGCAGCTAGAAAAGGGTCTGATAAACAAAGATGGAAATCGACAGGTTTAAGCAGTTAAAGGAACAAGACAAGAGCAAAAAATTGCGCAAGGCATTGCCAACAGAAGGTGTTCAAGCTCTGGATTCTGCATCTGGTTCTGATGAGGATTCAGATGAAGAGACCAATGACAAGGTAAATCCTA
This sequence comes from Populus pruinosa, assembly GCA_026413675.1. Taxonomy (NCBI): domain Eukaryota; kingdom Viridiplantae; phylum Streptophyta; class Magnoliopsida; order Malpighiales; family Salicaceae; genus Populus; species Populus pruinosa. The sequence goes on along the minus strand of CM048592.1, from coordinate 28,763,875 downwards.
AATTTCAGCTATTATGAGTTGTTTAATTGATACAAACAAAAACCATCTTGAATACTATCTGAAATTTAAATTTCTTAATTTTTTTAATCATGGTGATTTTTAGTGGGTCAGGAAAGGGAAGTTATCTGTATTTATATGGTGGCGATACTCATGCAATGCAAGGAAACCCACCAACCTCATGTTAGATTTATGAAGCCTCATATCATGATTATCATCATACAAGCAATAAGATTTCTTAAACTCATCACTTGTCTGAGTCTTGTGAAAGGGGGGAGGTGATATCCACACCCCTTTAAGGCTCAAACATTATAACCACACTCCACTTAATTCATTTTCATATAAGCTGACAATTATACTCCTCGTTAAAAGTCATCCTCACTCTACATTTTTCTGCTCGGCTCTGTTTTTTTAAAGCCTACATCACCTGTAACTTCTCAGTTCCCAAACTATCCTGAGTGCAATTTTTGAGATTTGCAACTTGTCGAATGAATTTTGATCATTCCCCCTCTATTTATTAATGTACCATGATTGGCTGGTATTTTTTCCTTTCTGCACTTATTTTGTGATTTTTATGATTAAATACATATAGAAGTCTTTGATATACCCTGCTCCCATGCTGAGGGTATTCTCGCATCAAATAAACAGACAACAACCAGATCTGCCAATAGTGCAGAGATGTCAAAACGTGAAAACCCATTTGTAGTTTGGGCAAAGTAGACAGTACATACAGCTTAAGGGTATAATGAAATATGCCCTTAATATAAGGTAGAACTAATCTCAAGTGGCCAGCACAGATGATTCCAGTTGGGTCAAGAAAGCATTGGTTCGTTGGATCAAGGCATCGATAGTAGCTGATTGAGTTGCATTTGGCATGGTGGTGATTGGCAACAGTGGAGGTGAAATGACTGTATTAGTGAGATAAACAGTGATATCAGTCAAAAGAAATAGAGATCAAGCACAGATGAAAAGGAAATGGAAACAAGTTTTTGATTTGGTGGTGGTAGACTGGTAGTTATGGTGCTACAGATTTTAGGAAGAGAGAGATGAGATAGACAGGTAGACTGATAAGATGACTTTCTTGAGTGTAATTGTCTGTTTCGAAGAAAACAAACTAGTGGGAGTGTGGATATCACCTCCCTTGTGAAACATGGCACTAGTTACATCTTTAGGCTCGTTGTAGTCCATTTTGGTTGATAAGAGCTTGTTGCGGGACAATGGATTGGAGGGTTAAAACCTTGTTAGGATGTTCATCATTGCCATAAAGGCATATTAACTCCTCCTATGCATATGCATCAAATATGCATCAATGTTCTGAGGGTCTTAATACAGCGTACAAGAAAATAGTGAGGCTTGAAAACTGGTGAACTTTGACACAGTTATGAGTTCTGCCCAATGTGATAGTCATTTCACTGTCTTGATGTTTTTGGTAGCAGCTGGCGGTTCGCTGCTCCATTGTGAGTGATTGCCCCTTGAAGTGAATTCAAATAGCCCATAGTTGTGGGAGTAAGGGGTGTTGTACGGGCCTGCATCGAGCATATGCAATTGTGGAAATGGAACTTTGTTCACATGTAAACTCTCTTTACTGCCATAAAGTGAAGCCCACAGATCCCTATCAGCACTGGCGTTTCTTAGCAAAGAAAGAATGTTCTATTGTCAAAAAGGGACTCTAATAAAAAACATTAAAATTTCTTTTGCTACCATCACGTGTAAATAACTTAGCAAGCGATGTGGGCTGGTCGAACACAGTTGAAAATTCCTGCAATAATGGATTGAAGAAACAATGCAATTCTAAACAAATTTCATTACTTCAAGGAATTTGAGGCACTAGTCTACCTTATATAAAAATACCAACACTGTCAATAACCACACCTTTTTTCCTTCACTAGCAATGATAAATCAGACAGCTCATAATACTATTAATGTTTGCTTGTGTCTGTAGCTAATCTCAATTCTTCAACAGGGGGAGGAGGTTCTGGAAGAAGCATATGCTTCTAGTGCAAACAAAAGGGTCCCTGATATTTCACGGCCAAAGAGAAGCAAGCGGTCAAAGAGAAAGCGAACTGTATAAAAATCTTTATACCGACAAGATGATTGTAGTCCTGTATATCCAGCAAGGTATTTTGTAGAGATATATAGTGCCATTTTTATGGTGGCTCATTCCAAGATGAGTTGCTAATGATGCAAATCTGCCGATTCTGGACTGTTATTATGCCTGATTTATTAAGCATTGTCGTGTTGTCATACCATTGGGGTATGGCACACCCAAAGAGAGACATGAATCCGACATGGAAAGAAAGCTGCTTAAAGTCTCGAGTGCAATTTTTATAACAGGGTTAAAAAACTTGATCAAGACAACCCGGCAAATTTCTTAGAGCTGGAAAATTCATATTAGTGTTCACCTGGTTCCCACAAGCACCATTTCTCAGTTCTTGAGGCGTCTGCATGGAAATGTTGTGTTGCACACTTGAGCTGATGTCTATTGTTTCTACAAAAATGCTTGGTTCGATTCTCGGAAATCAGGGGAGAAGGCAAACTACACCGCCCTGGAAAGCTAGGTTACGCCGTTCGCATTTTTTTTAGGATAATCTGGAGCTGAAATTTCTATCTAGCATGATTGACGAATGCTTGTTTCTGCTAACATAATATAATCTGATGAAGACACGGGAACCCCTGTTGGGATGTGTTTTCTCTACAGAAACAACTCATGACACAAGGCTTTACTAGAGACAAGAAACGTGCATTTTCTTCATCGAAAATTGATCTAAGATGATGAATCTAAGCTAATTTCATCTTTTATACAAGCATAAAAACCCAGGGATCAGGTTTTTTCCAACCTAAATGAATACCAGCTGATCTTCTCCTACCTTAATGGAATCCTGTGGACCTCCATCTACTGGTTGTGCTAACAGGCGCGCATGTCGATTCATTGCCTAGATGGTGGGTTGTGATTGCCTACAGGGTTGGGTCCTGATGGACTTTTATGAATCCTCTTCTCTGCAACCTGTTTGTGTCGTAGCATAAATGAAAGGACCGAGAGAGTAAAGGCACTGATCATTTGCATTAAGATTGGTAAAAGTAAATGCTTGTAGACTGAATTCCTTACCCAAACTGGTAGGACGTTTCCCTTGTGTGATTTTGAGGTAAGTTGAGCAGGGTTCAGATTGAAATGAACTGTAACAGGAAAGGCATGATAATGTCAACCATTACAAATTTCTAGCACGTGAGTGGTACGAGGAGGATTTACGCCTTGTACTCCCTGATAAATCACTAGAGGATACTGGCAATAATAATATTGAAAAAGAAAGGAGAAGTTGCTTGCCTTCCTCAACAGCTTGGACCTTGGTATTGGAGGAGAAACGCTGTTGAGAAGCTACAAGCAGTAGCCACGCCAGGAGAAGATGGATGAAAGTCAGCCTGCTCATCCTGGTCTTGAAATGTTGCATGCTGCGACTGAATGATGATAGTGTTTTGGACAAGCAAGAAGCAATTTTTATCCACTTCACTTTCAGTAATCATAACAAAACTTGAATAAAATGGCGAGAATGTTTTTTAAAGGTTGCTTTGGGAATCCTATGCCATTACATGCTGAATTGATAAGATTATGAATCTGGATTCTCCCCATAATATCATGGGTTGACTTCTTCTCTGTTATCATTACTCAGTAATCATTGCATCCATGATAAATATACAAGTACCTTGCTATATCATTTGTTTTTGAGTGCTTGCCGTTGGCGTTAGTGTAGGCACCCCATAGAACACAGAGCACATTGCAATGATGTTTTTAAACTCAGTTTGAGTGGATGAGTTAATTAGGATTAATCAAAATGAAGCGGTTTCAAATTCTTTTTAAATAAAACAATGTAATTCAACTTAAAAAAAAAATTAAAACTAGGTTTTAAAGGGATTATAAATATGAAAGGATTAAGTCAAATTAGATCAATTTCAAATTAATCTTTTAAAATTTAACCCTAACAAGGTACCAAGTTGAATTATTAAACCGGGCTGATTTAATAATTATGCATTGCATGACTTGACTAAATCGCGTGCTGTCTGTGATATGTGCACAGTTTGGCTATGGAAATATGCTTTGTTTTGTTCTTTAATTGAACTCTTTTACAAGAACTTTTAGAAGTTGACCTGAGCGAGAGCACTAGCTAATCTTTTCCAGTTTGGTACTAGTGCTCGGTCCAACACTTGCAGACGAAATTGTTAGTGGATGGATGGATGGATGGATGTCTTTAGGATCCTTCCATGGTGCTTTCTGAAAAAAATTAAAAGCACCGCTTCTGACACGATTAGGATTAATCATGACTTTAGCAGCAACTACCAAATCCAATCATGAAGTTGGAAATTTTAAGTGTTTTTGGTATTCCAGTTTGTTTATTCAAAACTTGAATTTTAAATAAAAAAAATTAATATTTTTAGATTGTTTTAATATGTTAATATTAAAAATAAATTTTGAAATATAAAAAATATTATTTTAATACATTTATAAATAAAAAATACTTTAAATACAATCTTGCTACACTTTTAAACACATGCACATTAATTTATTTATGAATGTAATTTCTTTTTTTTATATATAGAAATTGTAGGGATGATTGTATATTCATTAATCTAGAAAGCCATTTCGTTGAATTTATTTAAAATTATTTACAAAATTAGGAGGGATTTTGAAACAAAAAATTAAACCCCGGAGGTTCGCCCCCTAAAATATTTCCTAGAAATACTATGTTAAAAGTTATATTTCTCATTTTCATATAAAAATGAAACTCATTATAATTTTCTTTATAAAGTCTCAACCTTTACATGAAAGAGGAGGGTAAAACAACTCCTAGTAACTAATATTTCTTTTCAAAATTATTTTGAGATTTTCCATTTACTAATTTGGTGTTTATGATTTTAATTAGTCATTAAGTTTCATATGATGTCTTAACTTTGAGGATTTCATTTTCTTTGATCACTTTAGCATAATTTTGCATGTTTCCATAGATTTATTCATGTTAACTTCCATTGTCATGTTGACATATACATTCCGTCATCTGGAGTCAGAAATTACTTTAATCTTCTGAACCTTTTTGTTTACAGGAATAGCTCAACATAAAAGCAACCAAGTCTTATATTTTATGTTTTATATTTGAGTATTTTTTTAAATATATTTAATTTAAAAAATTATTAAATTAATATTTTTTTATAGTGTTGTAGGCTAATATAAGAAATGAGACAAAATAAAAAAAAATTATTCTAATATATTTTCAAGTAAAATATATTTTAAAAAAACAACACAATAGCAATAGAATGGAAAAAACACTTGATTATTAATATGATTAAATTAATTTTTTAAATTTTTTTAGATAAATCCCATAATCTTTTAACGGAAGGTATGAATACAACATTTTTTTTTATTAAAGTATAAATATAACTTCAAATAAAAATTATCAAAATATTAAATAATCATGACATCAAATTTCATACGACTTTTAAATTTATTTTGTTTTGTTTAATTTATATTCAATATCCTCACATCTTCAATTTTAAATAATTATAAATAGGTATAGTTTTATCATTCCACAAAATTTATCTAATGGAGACAATATTTGAAAGAAGCGAGAGAATAATGTCACTCTGACTGAGATTTATATGCCCTCTCCTCTGTTTTTTTTAGATTAACATGGATGTCCGGGTCAGCTTACTCGTACCACGATTAATTTCATGGGCCCTGAAGTTAACAACCATGTAAGCCTCTAGTGGTCATCATATGAACAACCAAGAACTCGAACCTAAGACAACAGAGAGAGCAAACCTCTTGATCCCAAGTTCTTACCACTTGACCACCATCTAGATGGTTCCCTCTCCTCTTTTCTTTTTTATAGGAGTGGGAGTAAACTAAAAAAGTTATTTGAAGAAAAACAAGTTGGCGGATATCCGAGGTGACAACTGGCCAACGCGAAACCTGCAAAAATAAAATTAGATCCATTATTTTTCACCCAGAATAATCATCTTTAAACCTTCACCCAAAGGATTAACTTTCTTTGACTTCCATGCTTGAAACAAGATAGATCTTGATCACAGATAAATCTTGATCATGCACGAGTTAAGAGGGTTGAGAGAATTATGAAAACAAAAGAATGGTTTTTAAATATTAATGCTGCAAGGAAATAAATCTGATTTCTTTCAAAATAGGAAATCACGGCGTTCTCTTTTAACTGAACCTTTTGATTAATTTTGAACGAGAAATTTATCTCTATAAACTATTCATTACTCACTCTTTCAAAGATAATAGCCGTGATGAGTTCTCTTTGTGTGGGCTTTAGCTTTATTATGATATGTACATATTATATTAGATTCAAAAAATAAGAATTTCTCTTTATTTATATGTATAAAGGATGATATTTTAAAATTTAATATGCTTATAAATAAAAAATTTTGGGTGTTTGGATAATGATTAATTATATATTCATATCAATATTTCATTCTCTAAAGCTTAAGAATTGGATAATTAGTGGTTGAAGATCTAACACCCGCAAAACAATCTATTTTAATGGGGTTCAGAGAATCTTGAATGATAAAGTTAGTAATTTAAAAAAAAATTATTACAATAAATAAAATAATAAATATTAATTTCGAGAATAAGAGTACTTATTTTTTATTTTAGCATGATAAATGCTCTAAGATTTAAAAACATTAATGTCTAGAAAAATATAAATTATGAACCTTTTATCTAAATAGTTCAAAGCAGTATTTATAGCTTCTAGACCTTATTACTTTGCTGAATTAAAGGGACTGACGAGTCATTTCCTCCTAATAGTACTAACAAGAGATAAATATCACTTACACAATATTAATAAGATGAAAATATAATAGGTTATTGAGAGATTTTTTATACACCTATAGGTGTAGGGAGACAAATATCTCTGAAATTAACATTCTATGTTAAAAGTTATAAGGATAAACAAATAAAGCTTTATTACCCAACATATACTAACCTTTAGCCATTTATGATAGGCACACTGCCAGGCCCCTGATCAATAGGTTTGGTAGTATGTCATACTTATGTCCGATTAGGATTGGCACACAGGTCGATGGGTTGAGAAAGTTTATAGACTGATGCTTAATTAGCCTTAGCATGTAGCCCAATTTAAGAATAATGAGTCCAACAACTCGCTAGATCCATGCCTAAATGAGCTCAACACATAGCCAAGTTTAAGGGCGTTAGGTCTAGTAGTTAACCAGATTCATACCCTCTTAGGCTCAATGCAATGCCAAGCCCGAAATGGTGAGTCCAGTAATTCACTAGACCCATGTTCTTTTGGACCCAGCACCTAGTCAAGTCCAAGGATATTCAATCTCACAATATGATAGACTCATACCTTATTACTCAGAATGATGCCAGGCCCAAGAAAGGTAGGCCTAATAGCTTCCAAAACTCATAGATGTTTGGGCTCGCCATGTAAAGTTCAAGAGCATTGGATCTTATAACACGTCAAACTCATGTCTAATTTGGCTTGGCATGGTGACAAGCCAAGGACAATGGATCTGTCAGCTTGCCAAACTCATATCCATTTATGCTTAGCAAATAGTTAAGTCTATGATTATTGGGTTTGACAACACAACCAACTCATGCCCAATTTTACTTGACACGTAACCAAGCTTAAGGTTAATGGGGTCACCAAATCCATTTCCAATTAGGCTTGGCGCACAGCCATGCCCAATAAAAAAGAGGTGGATCTATTAGTTCGTTAGACCTTTGCCTAATTGGAACAAGCTAGATCTATATCATCTAGTCTTGACATTCTGTCATGCTTGGGGATGTTGGGTATGAACGCAAGTCGTTCCTATTTATTGATAAGTTATCACCTTACTTTTCTACCTTTTAAACAAGGATTTAGTCTTAAAATTCATTTTTTATTATGCTAAAAAATATTGATCCATCAATATGATATATATATATATATATATATATATATATATATATGTGTGTGTGTGTGTGTGTGTGTGTGTGTGTGTGTGTGTGTGTGTGAGGGTTTAGATTAATTTTTTAATATTCATATTCTATCTATTATCTTTCATGTGAGGTAACTATTTAAAAAAAAATCCACTTGTTTGGATTAGTATTTTCCATGTTTGGATTAAATTAGCATCCCTCGTCCAATGAGAGCGATGCTTGAAATGAAAATCCATTAAAAAAAACATTGATATTTAGCTTAATAGAGTTGATATGGTTATTATAGATAATCTAATACCTGTTTGAAAGAAACTACAAGTTATACCATATTATACTAAATGATTTTTGGCTTAATTCCTCTTATGATGATCGATTTAATTTTTAATAAAAAGATATACTTTGGTTATATTTTAATATTTGCTTGAAATTAGAAGAATAATTCCCTACTATATGTAGAATTTATACTTGTGAATGCATGATATTTATTTGAGTAATACTAAATATTAAGAACATTTAATGAGAAAAACTCTAATAATACACAAACTTTTGAACAAATTTATCTTTATAATAATAATAAACTTATAATAAAAAATCTCTTACATCATGATTGAGTATTATGGAGGCAACTGACATAGCTTTGAATAAGAATAATAAAGTTTGTTATAAGTCAAGACTTCATAGACCAAGAGTAATATAAGCACAAAGAGATACCCATAATATGTTTTACTCTTCTTAATTTTACTTGTCAAAAACTATTATTACTTATACATAGAAAAAACTAGAAGACTTTAGTAATACTGGATATAAAAAATAAAATAAAAATTATTTTTGTCAAATAGAAAAAACTAGAAATGCATAATAATATTGAATAAAAAATTAAAACTTTTAAACTTAAAAAACTGAAAATAATGAAGGAAACTCTTTATTTTTCTTTATAAAAATCTTGCATTAGACCTTTTGATGGAATTCTAACAATGAGAAATAGAAGGTGTACTAGTTTTGTTTGCCCATGCTACGACACTAGTCAAATTATTATTATTTTCAACCTAAAAAAACATAAAAATATTAGAAAGTTAAAAATTTAATTCATTTTAGTTAAAACACTTTTCAAATACTTAAATGGTGATATATTGCATGATATGATATATTTTTTTAAAAAAAATTAAGACAATGGCATACTAAATTGACTCAAAACAACTATAGTTGCCAAGCAAAACCTGTAATGTGGGTATAAGATTATAAAATCATGGAACTCATAATAAAACAAATAGAAAGCTCAATTTTAACAAACTAAATAGTAAAGTTTGAAAGTAGATCAAATTAAATTAAAAAAATAACTAAAAAATTGATTTGAGTAAACTTATATCAGTGGTCGACACAACACCCTGGGTTGGGATAAATTTTTCTAGATATAAGAAGAAAAAAATTAAGGCAACACTAGGATTGTCAATTAAGTAAAAGAAATATGAGACTCGAGTCATTAGGTTGATTGTATTTAATAAGTTTGGTTAATTTATTAAGATATATATAAAAAAAACCCCAATTTAATAATATAAAATACTAAAATAAACTCATGAGAATTCTTTAAACTAGGTTTAATCTTGCGAAATCATAACACACGAAATCTTAGACTTTGGCTTAAGTAAGAAATTCAATTCCCAAATAAATTTAATTTTGAATGATAAAATTAAAAAAAAATAGTAATAAATGAATAAGGATCAAATATGAGGAGAAAAAAGAACGAGGATGAAATTGAAAGAAATAAATAAAATTTATAAATCATTTCAAACAAAGAAACTAAAAGAATATGAACCCAATTTGAGGGATGAGAAACTAAAGGAGAAAAAAATTGAAAACTAAATTTCAATTTAAAGTAATTTCTCAAATAAAACAATTACAATTCAATGAATAAAGACTAAATCTGAAGGGAAAATAAATTGAAAGGCTACATTAATTTCTTTCATGGACAGTTTTCAAAGTGAGATAAAAGAGAAAGAAATGATAAGGAAAAAGAAAGGCAAATTGATGTCAAACCAGAAAGAATCATTATACCCACACTATCCATGTAGAAATATAATGTCAAAACGCATTAAATAACATGACATTACAAGATTTTTCACCACTAAAGTTAATTGTACACACTAGTTATTTTTTATATATATGTATCAAGAGACAACATTACCATAGGATCAAATAATTATTATAAAATAAATATTATGAAATGACAAATTAGCCCTTGTCAATATATTTTGAGAATCTTGATTTTAAAAATGATAGAATCAATTAGATTGTGCTTAAAAATGTGAAAAATTAAGAATCATCTCAGTCATAATTAAGTGATACTTTGCTTTTAAGAGTATTAAAATATATTCATTGTATAAAAAATTTAGGAAAGGACAAGGAAGCCCCTGAACAATTTTTCAATAGATTTTTTTAAAAGAAAAAATGTATAAATTCACTATTGTAGTACACCCTAATATATGCCTATTACAGACTACTTTGGCACGGGACTTAGGTTATGTTAATTGTTAAAGTTGGGATAGGCTCACGAAAGCGTACATGGAAGGTTTAATGGAATTGCGAGATGCTAAGAAGCTCAAGCTTGCTTTGCAAGCTTGGTGCATCGTTTGCAGAGATCAAGATCTTTAGGTGAGAACATTAAAAAGTATCTACTTCCCCTATTCAGATTTCGTGGCCGTTGAAAAAGGATGGGCTTGGGCTAGGATCTTAGACGGTAGAGATTTTCTGTAGATGGGATTAAGGAGAAAAGTTTCCCGGGGTGGAAATTTTGGAAGGATACCTAGATTCATGACCTCCCTTATTTATAGATCATATCCATTAAGCCTTCCATTTATAAATGGGAAAAGGTACTAAGAGAATCAAAGGGACTGGGATGATGCAAGATCTAGGATCATCTTGTCAAGAGACGAAATCGAAGATGCCCAGAAAACTCCAGTGGTTAGCAACCAATAATAAGCTGATATGGCATTATAATCACAATGGCACCTACTTTGTCACGTCAGGATATTGGCTGCTCTGTCAGGTAAGAGGAGAGAACAGCAGCTTCAAGCACGTCAAGATCTAAAGCTCATGCTTCAAGATGGAATTCGATTTTGAGATTCCGAGTTGCAGTAAAAGTGACGAATTTATTTATTGAGCGATGAGGGATGCTCTCCCTTGCCAAGAAAACTTGTTTAAAAGATACGTTGTTCCCTCTAGTTCATGTCAAATGTGCGAAGAAAAGAAAGAAATCAATGAACGTGCATTGTTCTTCTGACATCATGAAAGGGAAGCCTGGTTCGCATACAAATTGGGCTACACCCCGGATTTTCAACTCCTAAATCAATTCAGATATTCAACACATCTAGAGATGTAAATGAGGGGAATATGCTGTCACTCGTGCAGCCCACATGTGTTGAGAGATTTGGAAAGCAAGGAATAAATGGGTCATGGAAGGTAAGCAAATCGGCCCCAAGATTAATTGTCGAGTTCTTCAGGCCTAGTACCACGTCTGTCTACATATCATATAATGTTTCGCTAAACATAGTCTCCTTCCTCCTTGCAACGGAAAGATTTAAGGCAAATTGTGATGCTTCCTACATGGAGGGTTAAAGTCAAACAAGTATCAATATGGTGTTTAGAAATGGAAAAGGTATATTTGTTGATGGTTGAATTTCATAGAAGATTTGCAGATCCGCACTCCAGAGGAAGCTCTAGCTCTTAAAGAAGCAATGATAGCTGCTCAACGATATTAAAATAAGGTCCTATTCGAATCTCATTCCTAGATTGCTACAAAAGAAATCATGAATGATCGGATCTAACTCTTATTAGGAATTTTAACATCACGAGTCTTAAAATTCAAAATGTTTAATAATAACACTAATATATTAAATAATTAATTAATTTTTTAATTCAAATATTATAATTCATTTTTTAAATATATAATGCCTCGACTCATATATATTGGGCTACGCATGCTGCTAAGCATATGTGCACATGGCGGATGTCTAGTTTATTATATGGTGTCCATGTTCTTGATGAGTGGTTTTGGGCTCCTTACCCGAGCCCATACTCTTTATAAGCTAGGCTCGGGCTTTTATGTCGGAGCCTATGTTTCTTAGGTTTTTTTAGTTTTTTTCTCTTTTAAAAATTTTTTTATATTTATTTTATTTAGGTTCATCACTAGCCTCCCTAAATCTTTTTGGTATTAATTCATAAAAACTTGTAAAAATATCTGGTTATTGTGACAATTCATTAAATTTCCTTTATATTAAAAGAAGGGTTTAAACCTTAGGTAATAAATTAGAGAGTTTGTATGTAAAGATATGCACCATGTTTGAAAAAATTTCTAAGTATGTAAAGGGGAATCGTGGTGGAACCTATACTTAGAAAATTTTTTATAAAGGTCAGGTGAAATATAAAAAACTTCATGAGATCATGGGAAATTTATGGAGAAAAATCTCGTACTTAGAAAAATTACTAAGTAGCTAGTGCAAATCCATGAAGGATGAGCCTATACTTATAGAATATTTTAAAAGGTTGAAAGGAACCTAATAAGGGTGACCCTTAGTGATACATGTCATAACCTAATTTTTGACAGAATAAAAAAAAATGATGAATGAACAAAAATAAAATGAACAAAAAATAGGATTTGGATCAAGACAGCACAAAATGGAAAGTTTTGAGGGGTTAATCACATGGGATTTATGACTTTGAGAGTTAATTTTGAAAGAAATCAAAAGAAATAACTAGTATGGGGTTTTAATTAAACACTAATTGGGTTTAATTAATAATATCAGGAATTTGATTGAAGAATGGATAAGTTTGAGAATTTAATCAAGCTTAGAATTAGCTTAATTAATGAAATTAGGGGTATAATTGAATAAGTACTAAATTTATGACTTAATTAAAGGCAAAATTACAAGTGATTAAGGTCTAAGAATCATTTTGTAAAAAGCATTGAAATTCTACCCAGGGGCCCAATTAAAAATGTCAAAACTTGGAGGATTAAATTGAAAGATTGTCATTTCTAGTAAAAAACAACTTCCATTCTTCATTTTCTTCCCTCTGAAAATAGAGGAGGTTTCATATGACAAAGCAACAATGTAGAACTCCACTAGCCATATTGTGATGCACACAACATTCACCATCAGCTGCTCAGTCAATTTTCGTGTCCTTCACTGCCACGACATGCCAACAGTGTGAAGAAAACCACTATAGACAGTCCAAAAATGACAGGACTGTTGTCATCCTAATCCCATCCAAACACAGGAACAATCCTTTATAATAATCACAAATCCACAATGATAAGGACTGGACTTTACGTTCGAGTCCCATAAGAAATTGACTCCCTCAAACCATGCTCATTAGAAAGAAAGATGTCAAGTGGAGGGAGAGGAAGATTGGTTCCTATAAATACCCCAGCATTTGATAGAAGAAAGGAGAGGTAAAGGAGAGGCCACAAATACAAAGGATTTAAAAATAAAGGAACAAGCAAAAAACCCAACGAAAAAGAGAACCCATACAAGCAAAAAAGCACAAGAGAAAAAAAGAAGAAGAACATTCTCCAAAACAACCATCACTTTTTTCTCCATTTTTGCCAATCATTTCTTCATCACCAGGTAAGGCCTTCCTTCTCTCTTTTTTTTTTCTTCCTGCATATTTCATTACAGAAAAAAGGAAACAGGGAAAGGTAATTTAATTACCTTTGCCCTGTGCAGCGTATAAGTGGTTTAAACCATGTATGTTTGCTAACCAGCCTAGTCACTAGCATGGGCCAGTAACCACGCTGGGTTGGCTGAGTCTAACCTAACCCATGAGATCTGGGCTAGACTCAACCCCCTAAAAAAAAAGTGAGTCGGGTCTAGGCTATAAAGTATATTTATTAATGCCTTGACCATAATTTTATACCCATACTAATTTAATATTTCGTCAAATGAGCCCCCCTTTTATATCAAAAAATTTTAAAAACATTTAGGGATCTTTGTTGATTTAATTGTGGGCCCCGTACACTCTGATTTATTTTTTTCTTTACAGTTTTGTATTTTTTTAGTTAAGTGCTCAATTTATAGCCTATTATTATTAAATGCAAATATGTCATGTAATGTGTTTTATTTACATTTGAAAAGGGTCAATAAAAATAAAGGATAAACAAGAAAAATGGCATGGAAAATTTCTTCTTCAAATTTATTTTTTTGCAAAAATATTCATTGACACCAGAGTCAAGAGCATGGAAGGAAGGATAAAAAAGGAAAAACAAAAACAAATTCTTAGCAATTTTAGATAAAATCAGCAACGCAGCCCGCCTCAGGTGGGACACTTAGGGGGTATTAATATCTTTCCTTTTGCGCAACCAATCGTGCACCATAAAATCTATATTAACTAGTTAAGATTTTTAATGACCATAATACTAGATGGCGACTCCTTTTCTCATAAAAGAACAAGGTGTCAAATATTTGTTCTTTTTCTATATCGAGATATTTTTTTATGAGTCGGTGTAATGTTTAAGTGTGACAATACCCATACCTAGAAAAAATTCTAAAGGGTGGAGGGGATAGATCCATAAAGGATTATTTTATTGCACCAAGAAAATCAAGTTCGTCCATTGAAAAATGGTTACACTAAAATATAAAAGGTGACCTCGCTAGATAGCATGATGCATGAAAGCCCTTGATTGAAGAAAAATCTCACCAAAAAATAAAAGGTTTGTAGCCTTTTTAATGATGGTGTGGGGGTTTAAGAACTCCTAGAAAGTTTGTAACCTCTATTATAATGGTGTAGAGGTTATGAACCATAAACATTAAGAATTATCAATAATTATTCTCAATGATTAGTGCCACATATCCTTTTAAGATAAAAATATAAGGATAGAGTAATCAGAATTATCATTAAGGAGACAGACTCTAAAAATATATATATAGTAAAAATATTAGGAGTGAAAAGATTATGAACCTTTAACATAAAGAATTTATTCTGTATTTATAACTCATGAATCATATGAGTATTATATTTTGAATATAAAGAGGAGAGATTAAAGTGTAATTTTATTTTTGTGATATTTGAGTTGTATTTCACTTAAAATAATATATATTGAACTGGTATAAAATGTTGATGGACCTATGTGGAGTTCGAGAAAAATTCCCTAATGGGTTGAAGGTGAAAGTGAATTCGAACGCGCTATATGGACTCAAATACTCTAGACTAGGGCATGACAAACTGAGCCCACGTAGGTGTTAAGGTGCATTCATGTAGGTGTTAGGGTGCATTCTTAGCACCTCCAGTACTAGGCGTATACCCATGAGGATTCACTAGATATAAACCTAGTGCATTGCATGGGCATGCACTCATGCACTTGCAAACATGAATTAGACAGACGCCTAGTGCACTGCATAGTGCCCATGCACTAGGTGCCCACAAAGAGCACGGGTTTGGGTTACTTGTCCGAGCCTATATTCCTTAAGTGTCTTTTTTTTCTTTTTTAAAGGATTTTTATAAGTTTATTTTAAGGGATTTTTTTAATTTATTTTATTTGGATGCATCAGAAGATATCGTGACTTGAATAAAAAACATTCTTATTGATAATCCTTGGTTTTAAATTCAATATATAACAATAGACAATAAAACTCAATAACTAGTTGGTTAGCAAAATGAATTAGGTTAAATAGATGTCCCTTTGATTAGGTTGCTAGATCTTCTATTGATTTGATGAAGCTTATTGTATCAGTCATGCATAATGTTTATTTAATAAAGCTTTATATGTTATTTTTTTTTTAAAAAATAGAATTTCATGTTAAAGTAAATCTAACAAGAAAAAGTAAATCAAGGCTAAGCAAAGTTAATTTTGTTCGTAAATGTATAAGATATAGTTAAAGTTCCACCATATTCCAAGTATGGATGTTTTATTGTATCCTAATAAATAACTAATAAATAATAAAATGTGTCTTCAATAATAAAATTATATTTATGCCTTTTGGTACAAGAAAATTAAGCCTTCTAGGTAGGGGTGTTGATGTCTCTTTAATTGTTTTTCCAAAATAAAAATATTGTTTTACCTCTAAAGTCAATAGTCAATAAAATATAGAATTGTTAACCAGGGTTTTTCTGATTTCGTATAAACTTTTTAATAGTAAATGCATATATTTGCCCCCAAAATCAAAAAATTATTATGCTATTAGATAAGGGTATTTTAGGGTTTTTGAATTTTATTGTATAATACAATTATATTTTTAATCTTAAAAGAAACAAAACATAACCTTAGCATTTGAAGGTATTTGTTTTTTTTCATATAGATATTTTGTGTAACTGTTAGGGTTATAGTGAGTATTTTGGTATTTTTCATAATTTTTAGGGTTATAGTGAGTATTTTGGTATTTTTTCTATTTTATCTAAACGTTTTAATGATTAAAGATATTATAGCATGCTTAACATGCTCCAATGCATGAGTTTCATCCGTGTAATTTAGACGATATATGTTATGTTACTTAGTAAACATAATTGGCTTTCTGTTATCTCTATATATATTGGCATGTCCTCTTTTATTTGGAGTAGCATATGGCAATTAACAGTAGTCAAATCATAATCGGTTGTTATTTGATTTATTTTATTTTCTTTCTTTCACGACATGTAAGGTACACCATTGTCTTTTTTTATTTTTTTACTTTTCAATTCTAGTCTCCGTTCTATTAATTTCTTATTTCATTCCTTTTCTATTTATAGAATTTTTTATTATATTCAATTTAGTCATTTAATTGTATTTTCTTATTTGTTTGGTTTTTCATTTCGCTGCTGATTTTTCTAAGTTTCTAATTTTATCCTTAGCATTTTTGTTAAAGTTTTTATTTTCTTTCAATTCCATCGTTCAAATAAAATTTTTATTGGTTTAATATTTCTTTAGTTTGACACTCATTATTTTTTTATTAAAATTATTTTTCAATTCAATTAAACCCTCCAATTAATTTTTTTTTATCCCTCTAATTAATGTTTTTTTCTCACCCTTACTTTTTTTTATCTTTTTGTGAAACTAATTTTTTTTTTCTAGTTTCAACTTTCAACATTTAATTTTTTAGAAATTTAGCTTCACACAGTCTTATTATTCTACATTAATTTATAATTTTTTTCGAGTTTTTTCTATATGTTTATTATGGTCTTATGACTTAGATTATAATTTTTACATATTTTTTTTCAATACAAGTTTTTTTTAGTTTTTATTTTATTTTATTTTTCAAGGTATTATTTTAATTTATCTATAATATTTTGTACAAATGATGTTTATTTTTAAAATAAAAATATTTATTTTTAAATTATATTTTTCATGTATTCAAACTGGCATAATATTTTTTATATCATAAGTTTATTTAGTTAGTTTTATTTATAGTTATCTTTTAAATTATGAATTTTTCTGATGTAAATTTATTTTTTATTTAAATAAATAAGTTCAGTAAATATAATCACATGCAAGAATATAATATATATATATATATATATATATATATATATAATAAATTATAACTCATGCCACAACTGGGTTTAAATGAATAGTTATTAACGTATATCTCGTACTCTATGCTCCATTGCATATAGAATAAAACAAAAAAAAGTTAAGTTTTTATATAAAAGAGTGTAAAGTATTGTGCAGGTGTTTTTTTAAGTTTAAAAGGAATTTTCATTATGAACAAAACAATTGTTCATGTGTTTAATTAAGTAAATGTATCAAACTAACAAATAAAATTCAATCCATGGGTTGGATCACATCACTCTAATTTTAATTTACAAACACAAAAAATGGTCTTTTTTCTACAAAAATAAAAGCTTGTTTACTTGCCTAATTTTGAGTCAATAAATAAAATCCATGGGTAGGATTACATCACTCTAATTTTTAATTTATATTTATATTATTTTTAAAGATTAAATTATACTTAAAGTTCGATCCTTGATATTTAAAATGATTTTAAATATAAAAATTTTAAATTCAATTAAATGACGAGGTATTCAAATATGCGTGCTGTTAGTACAGGTGGTAATAATCTTAATTTGTCGATTTGCTAAATAACAGAGGGCACAAGAGACAGAATTTGTCCGTCCCAAAATCAACTAAGGGCCATTAACCAATAGCAAATCTCTTATTTCGCATTCAAACATGATTCTCGTAGGGAAAAGAAAGGTAAGAAAATGATTACTGCTACGATATTTCCTACTTTTCTTTGTAATTGACTAAACTGCCCCCTTTATGTCGACGGTATGGGTAGATAGTGATAGCCATTTCAAACTTGTTTGTTCACTGGCTAAATGACCCCAGAGCCGGGAGGAGAATCCCCGTCCCATCTGCCTTTGGCACATTCCATTTCCCGCCTCGCAGAATTACAATTCAGTCCTTCAAACCCACGTTCAAGTCGGTAACAAAGCTCCTCGCTTTTTCTAAAATTTACTGTTGGAAAAGGTGCATGACCTATTTTTTAAAATACATAAATATTATTTTTTAAAGTAATTTTTATTTAAAATTATATTTATTTTTTATATTTATATATAAAAATAATTAAAAAATTAAATACACTTTTGAATAGCAATACCAAATAAACCATAATAAATTCTGGGAGTTTCTTGTAATTTAAAAAATACATCACTTTTAAAAATATTTAAAACAAATGAAAAGGCAAAGGAGTGCTGAGTAATATTTTTATTTTTTAAAATGTTTTAGAAAGCAATTAGTTTGGATAGTAAATATGATTGTGTTGTGATATGCTTCTTAAAATATTTTTTTATTTAAAATTATATTAAAATAATTTTTAAAATTTTTATTTTACTGTTAATATTAACCCATCAAAATCATCATAATAATACTAAAAATTATTAATTTAATATTTTAAAAAAATAAAAATATTTTAAAAAATACCTAAAAACAAAAATTGACCAAAACCCTCTAAATTTATTTTTTTATGCTTTATGATAATTTTAATATAATAATTTTAAAAATAAAAAAATCTTAGAAAAGATTGATACATTAAAAAATATATATATTTTAAAAACACTTTCCTACACAATCCCAATCATGTATAAAACACTGCTCACCCACCTGGAAAAAATGAAAACATCTTTCTTTCTTTCTTTTTTCATTTCGATGAAAGTTAAATAGAAAAGCTCGAAGCCCATGCATTCTCTCGAACCCTTAATGCTTATAAGACGTCCACCCCGGTCACATTAATCTCTCATACCAAAAGGAAAAATGGCCACCGCCACGCAACTCTTCACTTGTGCTCTCCTTTTCTCGTGCACCCTATTCCATGTTGCTCGCCCAGAGCTCATCATAACACTGGTCAATAACTGCCCCTTTACGATCTACCCAGCAATCCAGCCCAACGCTGGTCACCCCGTCCTCGAGAAGGGAGGCTTCCCTCTCCAAACTCTAACCCACCGCTCCTTCCGTGCACCAGACCAGCTCTGGTCAGGCCGGATCTGGGGCCGCACTGGCTGTGCCCACTCCAACGGAAAGTTCCATTGCGTTACAGGTGATTGCAACAACAGAATCGAATGCAACGGACTCGGTGGAGCCACCCCTGCCACGCTGGCTCAGATCACGATCCACCACGGCCACAAGGACTTTTCCTCTTATGGAGTGTCCCTTGTTGACGGTTTTAACCTCCCCATGACAGTGACCCCGCACGAAGGAAAAGGGGTGTGCCCTGTGGTGGGTTGCAGAGCCAATCTGCTAGCCACGTGCCCAGAGAAGCTCCAGTTCAGGTCACTGGGCCGTCACGGTCATGTTGTGGGTTGCAAGAGTGGGTGTGAGGCACTTGGAACGGATGAGCTGTGTTGCAGGAACCATTACAATAGTCCACGGACGTGTAGGGCTTCGACTTTCTCTGAGTTCTTTAAGCATGCTTGTCCTGCCACTTTTACCTATGCTCATGATAATCCATCGCTCATGCATGAATGTTCTTCGCCACGTGAACTCAAAGTTATCTTCTGTCACTAGAGAGTCAAGAGTAGCAGAGACCAAGAATGAATAATATGTCCATCTTTCGCTTCTTTGTATCTGTCCTCATTGTCTCCCCGCTCGTCATCTTAGAAGATCAGCAGGATTAATTAATAATTGGTCTTAATGTTATGTTGGGATAGGATACCATGTTTGGGGTTCTGAATCCAATCTTATTTTTAGATACTCCCACTCTTGCTGCGAGTTTCCTTTCAAAGTTTTTGAATTATTTTTTAAAAACATTTTAAATTAATATTTTTATCTATTGAACGCTGGGAAAAAAAAAAAAAAAAAACAGGTTATGTCCAGTGGACTGAGTTGCTAATTTATAAAAAGGATCACAATTGAAAAAAAAATTAAATAGAAGGATAACTCAAAAATCTGGTTTAACCATGAATTTCAAGGAGAAAAGAAAAGATTACAAGACAAAAATCATGATGAAAATATTAAAACAGCATGACTCCTCTCTCTTCTTCTTTTTTACTTGAAGGGCACAGAAATAGTTTTTTTTTATAAAAAAATAGAAAATGATGAAAAAGCTTTTTCATCCTTTATTTTTCTCTTAACTTCCCATGGGTATTTATTTTATTTAATTGTGTAAAAAAACTAATAAACTAATATTATACCCCAAATAATTTTATATTATCAAGTGAATCCTTAGAAAAAACAATCTTACCTAAAAGAAAGCCTTTTGTTTGTTAATAAAGGGAAAAAAAAAAGTCATTGCCTTATAGCATCACAGTGCAATATGTTTTTCTCTGTGTAAAAAATTAATGGGATTTAGTTGTTTTTTTAATATATATATATATATGTATGTATATGTATATGTATTATGTAATTCTTAATTAACCTGCAGTCCCGAAGCCAAAATCAAGCGGTGCCGATCCTTTCGAATACCAGACAGCACGGAAAGGTTATGTTTCATCTTTATTTGAATACCACAGTCCTATCCTTTCTTATCTTCCTTTCTCGAAAGTTTCCCCCGGTGGCCCATTCTACCCCCCAAATAACATCATTTACAGAGCCTATCACGTGAAAGCTTACATATTGTACGTTCCCCCAGTCGCTGCTCTCTTTTGGAGCACAGTTGCAGCTTTTCTTGGCGCTGCATGAAGAAATATGAGAAACTTCGTCTCAGTGCATTTACCTTTTATTTTTACATTTCAAAAATATTTAAAAATAATAATTTTTTTTATTTTTCATTTTAAATTAATATTTTTAAATCATTTTAATACATAAAAAATATTTTAAAAAAAATAAAAAAAATATTATTTTAATATATTTTTAAATAAAAATATTTTAAAAAAACAACCCCAACAATGAAACAATAACTCTAAAAAAAAATAATTACCCTAAGAGGGATTCTCCAGCACAACAAGCGCTTATTGAAAGAAAACCAGCAATTCAAAAAAATATATGTACGCAAGAACTCAAACAAAAATCTAATTGAATAGTGAGGACGGAACATCCAGGGTTCTCTGAATACAATGACACGTGTAAGAAAACACTTCCACTAATCCGTAATTTCTTAAGTGCGTGAATGTTTTTTTTTTTTAAATATATTAAAATAATATTTTTTTAAAATTTTATTTCAATACTAATATATCAAAACAACATGAAAATACTTCAAAAAAATAATTTGAAATAAATAAATAAATTTTTTTTAAAAATAAAACATAAAAACATTCGGACACAGAAGAAGAAGGCGTTGTTGTGTTGCCCAGAAAAAAAAATCCCAAAAGTTCGATCGAGTTTGGGTTCAACTTCTTTATTAATTGTCATTGGAGCTTTGTGCCTTTATTTGCTCCAAAAGTGCTAGCTCCATAAGTGGTTTCAATTCAAAAGGAATAGGGTACTCTCCCGCTGCAGGATAATACAAAAAAAAATAATCTAAAAATGTGAATTCAAAAAAACATTTGAGACGGTGATCTAATTACAGGGATTGAAAGTTGAATAGAGAAAATGAGAGGATCAAAATGAATTTTTGAATTAAAATTTAGATTTGTAATAATTTAGTTTTTACTAGAAAATAAAAGGGGAACTAAAAACTTTGAGGAACAGAATACTTAAAAACACACCTGTATAATGGAAAAGGAAAAGGAGGCTTTATTTTTTGTTTCAATTTAAAATTTGATCCTAGAGTTGTAATTGTTTTTACTATATGTTATAGCTAGTTTTCTGACTCACACTACATTGAAGGATGAATCAAAATTTTATTGAACCTAAAAAAAATATTTATATTGTGGCGAATTTTGTGATATTGTTATTTAACCTAGATTTATTTTATAAACTCTCAGTTTAACTTCTTGTATCACTTATATTTGAAATTAAATTATGTGAGGATTACCTTAATATAATTCAGTTGATTTGATGAATCTGAATATAATTTGAATTATTTTTAAAAAACATGGTTTAATTTTTTTAAAAATTTATTATGATATATTTTTTTAATATTAAAACAAATACGTATTAGAATGATCCGGACTTCATGACTTAACCCGCTAAACTAGTGATATGGATCATAGGCTCTATTAGATTTAATATTTCTTTTGAACTAGTTTTTCCTTGATAATATAGTAACAAAAATAGACGTTTGTAAAATTAAAGATCAATCAAATATTAGGGTGTTTGTTTAAAACTGTGATAACTTTATAGGAAACAAATCAAGATAAATTATAAATATCAATACAAAACAACTAAATTTTAAAGGATAAAATTGATAAAAAATAAAATAATTGAACAAGACTTAATTGAAAGATAAAATTGGAATATGAATTTTTTTAAAAAAACCCTATTTTACATTGTTTTTAAATTCAACCTAATTACTCATCTTTAAAACTTTTTAACCCCATTCTAGTATGAGTTTTAAATCAACTCGTATAGGAGTTGGCTCGAGGTACTCAATTGATTTGACATTTTAAAAAATAACATAAATCATAAATAAAAACATAGTTTGATTTTAAATTTTCTTCAAAATAATGTTTTTTTAATATCAAGACATCAACATATTATATTAATCTGGGCTTCATATTTTAATTTGCAAAACTTGTGACTCGAATAATATATTAAATTAAGTTTTTTTTAAATTATTTTTTATTGAATGATATTATAATAAAAATAAATGTTTGCAAAAATTTGATACTTATTAAATATTAAAATATTTGTTTAATATTAAGATAATTTTATAAAAAGTAAATTAAAATAATTAATTTAAAATCAGTAAGATGTTTGAGATAAAATTTAAAAGAAAAATGAAAGATATAATATTATAAAAAAAAAGTTTGAAAGAAAAAACAACATGTGACATTGAATGACATTCAATTTTGTTTTTTAGTTTTTATAAACGTGTAGGTATATAAAAACTGTGCAAAATGCTACCTTAAAACACAGTAAAAATGAGTTAATATGGTTATGGTAGAAAAATCCAATTGCTTAAAATTTATGTAATGGAATAAACACTCTGCCGTTCACAAATTGCTGTATAAATCATTAAAAAAGTAATAAGAAAAACCATTAACGCACGCTCTATGAACATTTACCCCTGTTGAGAATTTAATCATAATTCGTAAAAATAATCAAACCAGGATAGTTCCAGAAGTTTCTCGAGTTAACTATTTGTCTCGTGTTGCTCTCCCTCCCTGCCGGCAACAGTACCTTCTTTATTATCCTGTGTCGGCTCAAACAAACGAATTTGGCATTGTGTTTTGAAAGTAATTTTAAGAGAGGTGCTAGTCATCCACATAATCCCTGTATTATAGCGTAAGTGTCTCCACTACAGAACCTGTTTACAATCAAGGCCATTATTCTTTGATGGTGTTATCTGCAACACTTCTTGTCACACTGAATTGATAATACCTTTCCTGCTGATTGAAATGAATGACTCTGCATAGGTCTTTAGTTTGCAAGAGGGGAAAAGAGATAAAAAGGTATTATGTTTCGCATAAACCCCATCATTAAAATAATTAAGAAAAAAATTGATTAAGCTTTGACATATTCTTTAATATTCACAAATTTGAGTCTCATTATAACCATTAAAAATTTATATATACTGTATATAATCCTGCATCATACAATAATAGCATCACCACATTAATTAGTAAAAAATAACCAACTATTTCTTTAAATTAATATATAATCTACCATGCCACTATAGAATATAGAGAATGTAAAACAGGATTGTAAAAGAGTAAAAATAGAGAAAAAAAACACGAGAATAAAAAATATCATAAAACATTCCGTCTTTTTTTTATTTATTTTTAGTTTATTTACCGTTAAATCGTTCTAAACATGTTATTTTTCATTCTGAATAGTTGAATTTTAATAAAAAAACAAAGTTATCAGTGTTTTAAGCTTTTCTTAAATATTTTTTTCCTTTAATTTTATTATATTTCAAGAATAAGTTATTTTTAATAATATATATGTTGTAGTCCTTAATTAAATAGAAAGAAAAATAATTTAAACTTATTATTTATTGATAATGGAAGTTTTTAGAAAGATTATGATTATATATTTTTTTTTCACATTTTAATGTTAATTTATATGATTGTTGTATTATATTTATTGATTATTTAATCCTAATTTTAATTACATAAAAAGGTAAATGAATTAAAACTTGTGAATTAATCCGACTATATTGATGTCTAATTATTTATTTTTAGTTTTTCTAACAACATGAATATTAATTTTAAAATTAGTAAAAATAGATATAAGTTAACATTTATACACAAAAGAACAGAAAAGAAATGATGTTTATCTAAGAAATGGAAGCAATAATTTTGAAACAACCTGTGTTTTTCATACGAAATGGGAATGCTTAAATGCTTACGGAACAAGGGATGGAAATTATAGACATGACTGCATCCATTGGAAGGTCAATCAATTCGAGAAGCTTTCCATCAAATGATATGCATTTGATCAAAGAACACAAATTTTATCCTTATCAATTATAATTAAAAAATTTCTCAGAGCATAAACACAAAAACTACAGCAATACCAAAATCTCTCAGTCTTGCTTTGCAGGCTTCACAACACGGCTCCCCATTCTCACTACTATTCCATCAATATCACGCACGTACCCGACCCTCTGTCCCCATTCTTTGTCCTCTGGTTTGCTCACCGGGATTGCACCGTTTTCCACTGCCCTCTGTCATCCATCGTCGTGAATAAATTATATATAAAAAACCGAAGCCATAAATTCGGCCCGATGCCCTAAAAAAAATGATATCGAGATAAAACTTTTATTTTATATTAAAAAAAGTTATTTTTAAAATCAAAGAAAGAAAGAGAGAAATGAGAGATGAAAACGCACGATACCGAAGGAGAAATCTACCTTGTAGGCAGCATCGACGTCCGTATAAGAAAAACAAACCTCCATGGGTGGTCTCTCCCGGTCAGAATGGGGAGTCTGCACTGCACCGCTTCGGTCATCAGTCTCGCGTTGGTGAATCGAAGTGAAGGCTATCGTGGTCGGCCCGCTGTCCAGCTCTCCCCATCTATTTTCGAAACAAAATAGTAGTTCTAGTTAGCATTGAATAAACAAATAATCAATTGAATTAATCTTAACTTCATATTGAAATAAAATTAGAACCTGTTAGACTCGTCTAAGCGACGAACATGGTAGCCAAATGCTTTAGCATAGAAAGCAACGGACTTGGCTACGTCCTTCGCGTAGACTATCGTATAGGCATATTCTGGGCTCAGATTTGATGCCATTGCCGTTGTACTCGCTCTCTCGCTCTCCTTTGCCAGAGGGTTATTGTGCTGTGCAAGCCTTCTCCTTTTCTTTTTGATAAATACTGCGCCAGCTAGCTAGGGAGAGAGAGAGGCTTCGTTACTGAACCCGCGATGGATTAGACACGTAGTCAACGAATTAGTCACACGTGGGCTTCGTGCATGTCTAAATAAATCGCACGCTTTCAGCTTGGAGCACCTGGCATCGTGGATCCACTTGGCAGAGAAATTGTTATCAGTGGAAATTCGTAATGCCATGGAAGTGCACGTGATTTTGAACTGCTGTCTTATTATTTCAATATACATGTACTGTTTTTAAAATCAATGTTGTACTGTATTTAAATTTAATTAATAAATAAATTGAGTTTATATATGTAAAAGATATAAGATTTAAATCATTTTGTTTTTTATAATCTCTTTGTTTTTCTCTTATTCCTTTCAAGTATCTCTAAAATAAATAAATAAGTACGTGTATTTTTGAAGAAGTTAATTAGTTTTGATATTACTTTATTTTTAGTGTAATAAATCAGAAAAATTGATATCTAATTTACTTTTATACCATTTTAAAAAATAAAATTCTATTTAAAATTTAATTTTGGAAATTTAAAATAGTTTCATTTTCATTCCTAAATGTTGAATGTTTAGACTAGTGAATGCCAGCGCCGTTAACATTAACGGAAAACTCAATAAAATTTTAGACTCGGGTACTTGTTTCGAGCTCCGTCAACTACACGATTTAATTACGGATGAAATCAGCACGGTGGTGGTTTCCTCCACTGTTCAATTGTGGATCAATTCAACAAGATTTCTTTTCCTACACATAACTATACTTCACACAAAGGGATTAAGGCCCGTTTGTTTGCAGGAAAGTTGTTTTTTTTTGGAAAGTGAATTCCAGGAAAAGTGAATTCCGGGAAAGTGAATTCCGGGGAAAATGAATTCCTGAAAAGTAAAGTATTTTCCGATGTTTGGTAGTGTTATGGAAAATGAACTGGAAAACACTTTCCAGTGTTTGGTTATGTCATGGAAAATAAACTGAAAAATAATTTATTAATATTTTATTTTTCTCAAGTTTATTAAAATAATAAGGAATAAATCTTACAAATTAAAAAGTTGAATAATAATGAAATTGAAAAAAAAATCATAAATTATCTCAAATAAAATAAATAATAATCAAAATAATAAAGATCAAATCTAAAAAAAAAGATGAAGAAATTAAAATAATAATAATTAACATTTCATAAAGTATTTCAAATAAAATAAATAACAATCAAAAGAAGAAGGACCAAATTTGATAGAAAAAAATTTCAATAAAAAACTAATAGGAGAAAAGCAAATAACAATTATAAAAATGAGAACAAAGTAAATATAAAAATTAAATTTTAAGAAATAAAATTGAAAAATAAATATTCAAAACAAAATATATATAGCAATCAAAAGTTTGAGGATCAAATTTGATATAATCAGCAAATAATTACATTTCTAAACTTTTCACAACTTCCGGAAAGTGTTTTCCTCCCAAATTTTTCAGGAAAACACTTTCCTGAAAATCAAGCCAAATTTTCCTTTAACTGGAAAGTGTTTTCCTTTTATCAACTTTCCTAACAGCAAACAAACACGAGAAAGTTTGGAAAGTAATTTTTCAAAAATCACTTCCTGCAAAACAAACACAAGAAAGTTTGGAAAGTGTTTTCCCGGAAACCACTTTCCGGAAAACAAACACAGCAAAAAGAAAAACACTTTCCTGAAAATTAAGCAAATTTTTTTTTAACTAAAAAATATTTTCGTTGACCAGAAAGTGTTTTTCGTTGACTGGAAAGTGTTTTCCGTTAACTGAAAAGTGTTTTTTGTTGACCGGAAAATGTTTTCCGTTGACCAACTTTCCTAATGACAAACAAACACAGGAAAGTTTGAAAAATAGTTTTCCAGAAACTATTTTCCGGGAAACAAACATAGCCTAATATTATATTAATAACAAGTGGTTATTTATTATTTTTATTTTTGTAATATCATATTACCAGCATTATTAAAATCACAACACCAGAACTATCATCCTGTCATTAATATCTTTCCAGCATTATAATCATCGTCATTATATCCTCATGATTAATGAAAATAATCTAAAAGATATGAAAAAAGTATTATACATATATATATATATATTATTTACTTTTTCATATTTTTCAAAATTTTGTTATATTTTTTCAATCTTAACCTATAACTTTTTTTTGCACAATTAATCATTTTTAGACCTAATTCAAGTATAATTTGATTACGAGAACAAAATTAAAAAATAATAGTTCAAAGTAAAAAAGATGTTATAAATAAAAAAAATTAATAGTTTTAAAATTCAAGTAAAAAATTTAATTTAATTTTCAAATTTTATAAATTATATATATTTGATCCCTCATTATTTTTTTAATTTAATTTTAATATAAAAATATATCTTTTTAAATTTTTTGATTTATAGTATGAAAGATAAGAAAGAGATATTATCAAATTTTATTGATGAAAATATAAAAATACTATGGACATAAATTTAGACCATTAAAATACTTGGAACAATGCTTCTATTCTTTTTTGAATTTAAAAGCAATTACGTAACTTAATTATTTATAAAAAAAAAAGAAAAAGAAAAAATGTCTTCTTATGCAGGTTTTATTGTTATTGTTTTTAAAGGTATTAATATAATTTTATTATCCAGATAATATTTAAAAAACAAAAAAATCCCTTGAACCAAAGGCATGTATATTTGTTTTGCTTTTTTGGGTAACAAAATAATTTTATTATTAAAAAATATATTTAGACACTCTCATGGTTAGAAAAAAAAATATTTTTTTCAAGTTTATTAAAATAATATAAATTAAAACTAATAAATAAAAAGAATAATTAAAATATGATAAAATTAAAAAAAATCCACCTTCACACATTATCTTAAATAATAAAAATAAAAATAAAAATAATAAGGACTAAATATAACATATAGAATTTTTAAGGATGATACAATTGAAAAAAATATACTTTTATAAATTATTTTAAATAAATAAATAAAAATAAAGATTAAATTTTACATATAAAAAATAAAAAGGTATAAAATTATAAAAATATATATTATAATTTCATAAATTATTTATAATAAAATGAATAGCAATAAAAAAAATAGAAATCACATATCACATATGAAACAAATTACTAAAAAAGAATTAGAGAAAAATAATAATAACCAAAATAATAAAAACTTAAATTTATATAAAAAATAAATTATATTAAATTTCAAGGGATAAAATAAATAAATAAATAAAATATATAATAATTAAAATATTAATAATTAATTTTGGTACAATCAACTAATAATGTAATATTTTTGAGTTTTTTTATAATTTATAGGAAAACTTTTGAAAAACTAAAAAATAATTATTATAAAAATGAAGTTAAATTTTTTTTATTAAAATTTTATTTTTTATTAATTAACTTTCCAAGTAATAAATAAAGACGAGAAAAGTTAGAAAGTGATATCTGGGAATTTCTTCCATGCACGGACCACACGTGCTCAGTTTAATAATTTCACGACGACACTATTTTTGTTCGTATACGTGTCATCAAGGGAGCTGTCAATGGCTCCCACAGTCCACAATCTGGGTCCTCCGCTTTCTCTAACTCTTTCAGTTAGTTGGATTGCAGGGAATAAACTATACTTCTACCCTTACGATTTATCAATATTTTCATTTCTACTCTTATAGGTTGAAATTGATCAATCTTACCCCTACACCTTTAGAAAGTTTTAAATTTTACCAGTGAAAAAGGGTTAACTTTTGTAAATTTTTTTTTTATTTTTTTCTTATTTTACCCCTCAAATAAACACACACACAATAAGTATTCTAACATCTTACCTACACACTTGAAAACCTCAAAAAAAGGAAAGAGAGAAAACTCCAAAACCAAATTCGAAAGGCCGGCTATTTAATAAATGGGTCACATTGAAAACTAGATAGTCGGTTATTTAATAGTTGGGTGGATTGGAAAGTTGAAGGGTAATTCTGAAAAGTCTCAAACTATAGGAGTAAAAGCTCACCACTGATAAATAAATAGGTTATAAATGAACTATTAGAAGACAAACGAAATGGCAACCAAACACAGTACAAATTGAGAAAGGTTCTCTCTGCTCCTGTCTCCTCCCTTTCTCCATAATAAAAGATCGAACCAAAAAGCTGTGTTAACTACTCTGTTTCTCCTTCGAATCATCTTGTCATCGTTTGAACAGATCTTCATGAAGATTTTCCTGTGAGTGCTTTCTTTTCCCTATGCTTTATTAGGCAGGATTTAATGATGCTGGGATTGAATTTAGGAATAGTTTGATTTGATGTCAGTATTTAGCTATCATAGCCACATATACTGTGATGATCAGGGCCATGCTATTTTCAGATTGAAGTTTGCTCAACAACCCTTTGATGAAATGCCACCAGTTTAAATAAGTGAAATAAATTGGGTGAACCCGCTTCCATGGGAGATCCTACTCGTAAGTCTGTCAGAGATCAGGGGCAAGGGCAAGGGCAGACTGTTGTTTATAAGGGAAAAACAGTTGCCTCTGATCATAAATCATTTCCTCGGAGTGCTTGCAAGCTTATAGTTTATTCAAGACATGGTACTGGCCCAGTTGGTCAGTTAGCAATATTTTTACTCAAAGTTGCTACGTTAGAGACAGTACGAAGGGTTTCGAGGTCTAAATGTCCCCAGGTGTGGAATGGTCTTCAGGCTTTGCAACTCCTTTGCTATCCACCTTTTAAGTGGATTCAAAGATGGGCTCCCTTCAAGGGTTTGGTTAAAGGTGTACAGGTTGTTTCTTGCTTCGTACTTATTTTCTGTCATCGCAATCAAATAACATTGCTACTCGTTTATCAATTGTTTCACACATCCACTAGCTATTTACTTTCTTCACAATAACTGAAGGCAGACATTTTTACACTTATACTGAGGATTTTTATATTATTTTTAGTTTCAAGTAAGTTGGTGTAGCTTAAATGATGGAAGTGGGAAAGCATTTACAAAATATAGTAGCTATGTGCTAAAGACACATTTCCTTCTATAAATGCATGGTTCTTCTAATGAATTGCTTATAAAAAAAATATAATATGAGAAGAGGCACTCTTGTATATAAGTAATGGTATGGAGAAAGAGAGGGTATGAGAGAGTAGAATCAGACAATGCTCTGGGGGTTTAAAGTTGCATCAGGTGAAAATGCCATGGGATCCTGGGATAGGATGAAGAATTGAGCGAGCAGGTGTAATTGTAGAGTGATGATTGGTTAGGATTAGAAGGAGTTTTTGTGGATGATGTAATTGTGAGATTTGAGAGTATGAAGCCTTAGTGAGAGAAATCAGAGAGGGTACCATGTGTTTAGAATGAGCCAAGGGTCCATAAATGAGCAAGTACTTACATCAAAGACAGGTTTCTTCCACAAATAATGAAGCTTTGAATTTGATCAGTTAAAGGGAGACAAATGGTAAGAGAGTTCCGGTTTAGCTCACTTGTTGTCTGCAGCAGCCAAGTCAGTTGTGTCTTCATAAATAAGAAGCAATTATTGAACAAGATCAGCACATATCTGTCACATGTGCTAAGAACCAATTCTATCACTGCTTGGTGTCAGCATTTGCTACATCATTTTTGATAGTTGGTTCTCATCATAAGTGACAAATATAATCAACTGGAATCATGTGCTGCAAAGAATCTGGGGACAGTTATATCCTTCAGCTTTTTTTGCATGAAGCGGCTGTTGTCTAGTTTTTACATGCACCTTTGTGGTTGCAAGTCCAATACTAGAAGCGACATGCCCAGCAGCGACTTGTAATTGAAAGTTTTGCTTAGTTCATAATAATATTTAATTTAAGGGGCTCGTTCTGCCATCAGCTATTTCTAGAACTTCAGTTTCTTAACCCGTATTTTTTTTTTCTTTTGGCATGTTGTCTGCATTTTCCTGTTATGGTTGAGGTCATAGTGAATAATTGTCTATTCTCTTCTTGTGATGATATATGCTGTTTATAACTAAGTATGATTTCCTAGAAATAATTTTATTTATGATTTCCTGGAAATAATTTTATTTACTTTCCTGACTTATAGATGTTTTCGAGGCCATTATTAGTCCTTTCAGTTGCAACTGCTATATCCGATCAATCAAACTGCAGTGGTGAAAACTCAAATGGCTCCAATAATTCTCATGAATCTGATTCAGAAACAAGTTCCGAGTCACTCTCTGCACTTTCCTCTTTCGAAACAAGGTAAATAGATGTTTTCAATATGTTAAATAGGGTAAATTACAATAACCTTCATGAGGGAAAATTAATATTAAAACTATCCAAAAGTTTGAAGATTTGACATTAACCTGTTTACATGTCAAAAATGCGCTTAATTGATATTTAGAAAAATAGATAAATTTGAGAAAGAATATAAAAAAATCAAACATAATTGATCGAAATTAAATAATGCAATTAATATTGTTCATCTACTAAATAAAATAATCATGTCCCATTTTTATGTATTCTTTCTGAAACTTCTGAAGTTCTTTAATTTAATTATCTTTTCTTAATAATAATTATGGGTGTTTTGGGTACAGAGGAGAGTTTATGTAATATTTTTGTAAATGTAAAGTTTTCTTTTTACATATCTTGAAACTTTTGGATGATCTCTGAAATTCTATGATATTGTAATTTACCTTTTTGAATGTTATTGTTGTGGAGGTCTTATAACTTTTTTTTTGGACTGCATAGGTTTAGTTCTTTTGATACTTTATTAATGGAAAACAATAGTTATTTTTCTCCATTTTTTTGTGAAACCTTTACCTTTTAACATCTGCTTTCTTGATGAACTGGAATCACAAAAGCGAATCTACTATTTCTTATAAAAATAGTTTAAACAAGCAATTTAATCAATTTTAAAACTTGTAATGCATGTTGTTGATGTTTGGTTTATTATTACATGAGAGATATGTTGTAAGTTCTTGACTAACTGATGAAGGTTTGAAATCAAGGACTAGTGATTTTAGGATTGTAATTTGAATTTTGATGTTCAGTCTTGGGTTATGGGGTGTCAAATATAAACAAACAGGCTATTTGTGCCAACTGGAATTGGAAATTGCAGATGAAAGTTGGTTCTGTTGTGATCGGGTACTTCCTAACTTTGATTAAGAGCTTTTGCTGAGCTGTCAATTAACAAAGGCCAATTAAAACACATAATCAATAAATTCATTACAGATTTTAATTTTCTATTTGTTTTCTTCTCCACATCTACATCTGGTTTTTTTTTCATCCTTCAACTGGTCCATGAACGAATTGGTTGACTTTGGAATTATATGTGGGCCTGGCACCTTGATTCCTGAATCCTAGTTCTGACAAAAACACTAGTTTACTGTCTGAAACAATGCAACACAGTTTCCAGTTTATTGGGTAAATGATATTTGGAAAAAAACTGTTTGGAAGATGCTGGGTTTGTATCCCGGATGACATAGAGCTGGATTTGGTCAGTTGATGTCTTGGGGCTATATTATAGTGGCTCAGTAAGTCCACGAGGAACTTGTTTTAGTGCCTGACATGACATGGGTTTTTGTTTTGGATGCGTCTTTGTTATGCTTGTTAGCTAGATATCTACCTGGCTCTCTTTTATTGATGTCTTTTCTTGGTCATTCATTGTTCAATAAGATTTAAGCTTGTGGTTTTTTTTTTCTTGATTATTTTCTGGTGGATGTATTGGTTTTATTTATTTTATATATGTTTTTGGTTATGATATTTTACTAAAGAAATTTGTTTGGGAACTTTGGTGTCCTGGAACTACTTCCGGGGATCTAGTTACAAGTTTATTATGGCTTTCATCTGATCTGCAGGACTTCTGATGTGGCCTCTCAAAGTGTAGCATCTGAAATTTGGTTGATGCAACTGTACAGGGAGCTAGAAAATCAAGGAATTGCATTACCTGAAAGGTGGTTTTTCTCACTTATAATGTATCGGGAATGTGAAAAAGATGTGCTGTTTCTGAGCTCATCATAAATTTGTCATGCAAAAACATACGTGTTGTAAGAAAGTTCAGGTCCTTAACTGCTTTCTGGATTTCAGCCTTATGTCAATGTCTAAGATAATTCTCCTCGTCCTCCAGTGACCCGGAATGAACTTCTAGCGCTACTCTTGTTCCTCTGCTGTATTAGGTCTCCGAAAAGTCTCATATACATCACTCAGCTGTCCATTTGGTTAATTTTCTCAAAGACATAACTTTTCCGCACTGGTTTGGAAACTCATTTCATAGTCTTAAATTCTTTGAACCTCTTGGCTTTTCTTGTTGCAGCTGACCATGACATGGATGTTTATGCAGAATTAATGAGGATGAGCTCCGTAGATTTTACACTGCTGCAAATGGGGACTTTTCATGCTTTTTATTGTCAATAAAGAAGACAATCCGTTGGAGGGAGACTTACAGAATTCTTTCACAACAAGAGCTTGAAAACTGGTCAAATATGGTCTTCTGGCATGGTCTTGATGTGCTGAACCGACCTTGCCTCATTGTGCGGCTTGGTCTAGCTTGCGCCAACTTTCCATCTCATGAGAGAGCTCGATTCGCTCAAGCCATTAGTAAGTTCCTATTCTTTGACCATATATCATTTCACTTCTTGCCATATAGGCCATTGGATGCTGGCATCCGAATAAAAAGGTTTCCTCACCAAAGATAACAAAGTATAATTGCTGTTCCATCTAAGCAGCACCTCAATTTTAGATTCTTCATTGGAGGCAAAACGATCTTGTTTCTCACCTTCTAATGTCTGGTATGCTGGTTGTTTGCTAAAACTGCCCAAACCGTACTTATAAACTGGTCCTTATGGATGAGTTGGAGAGCATTGGTTGAATAATGTGCAATGTTGACCATTGATGCCCTTATTTATTTTCTGTACTAAAAGCACCATCCTGCAAGGTCAACAATGTAGCTGGCTACTTGCCTGCTAAAAAAATGATTAGTTTTGTGATGATAGAAGGAATGGATTTGAACCAATGGAAGAACTCCTTTTCAATTGCTTTAGTTTGAATTTTAAAATAAGCTGTCAACGTTTTAGTGTGTTTGTTCCATTTGTTTATCTATTTTGACATTTTCTATGTTCTATTTCAATATTAATGAAATGGATATGCACCAGTATCTCAGGTAGAGCATGGAATCCTGCATTTAGTTGATGAAGATAGTCCTCAGATTACTGTTCTCGTGGATTGTGATGGGCTATCACCATTGAAAATACCTATGCAAATGATGAGATCCTGCTCTTCACTTCTGCAGGATAACTTCCCCAACCGCCTTGGTCATTTGGTTGTTATACGGCTTCCTCCAGTAGTTCGAGTTATTGCTCAAACCTTTATCCAAGTAAGCATACTTTCTCATAAGGATCTGAATGATTGGTCTTCCTGTGTTACAGTTTTCTTTTTTTGTCATTTTGGGTTGTAGAAACGAAGGGGGTATTACTTTTTATGAAGTTCTTGTTATCATTTCAAGTAAAATCTGTGCCTTTATTCTCACCCTTTATATGTCAAAACATGGATCTTTCATTCTGTTCAGGTTCTAAAACCTGTCACAAGGAAGAAGCTGAGAATTGAAGGGAAAATGTACCACAGGGTTCTCTTGGAGTGCTTTAAGACACTCCCATCATGTCTTGGAGGTAATTGCAGTTGTGAGATATGTTCAGACGTTTGCATTATGCAGCAGCCACAATCTACAAATGAGATCAACACAGCCAGTCCATTTTTTAGTGATGGTGGGGAAGATCTTCCTTCACCACATCTGACCCAGGCTGCTGTTCATGTTAATGATAACTGGAACCACCTTTTCAGAACTCTTGTAATTGGCATTCTTATGGTGTGGGTTCTTATAGCTATCCTTGCTGGAATATATGATCCCAAAAGCCGTCTCTTTCAGTTTCCTCAAGGAAAAGAGTGAAGCAGACCTGATTTCTCTTGCTGCTTTCATAATTTTCAGGCTAGCTTTTATTGTATACACCATAAAAATGTCAAGATATTGTTTTTTTTTTTTGAAAAATTGTTGTTTCTGCTTGTTGAATATCCGTTATTCTTGTATTCATAGTTGAGAATGTATATTATTGTTTTATTCATGGTCTTACTAGCATTGTATTTTTGTCTATAGCTTAATGTAATCTTCTAAGGAAGCAATTCTCTTTTACTCAGTGTCACTTTGTTGCGGCATAATATAGCTGGTTAGTTTGCCTCTTTTCTGTACGAAGGATGGATGAATTTGTCAGAGTATGCAACCACAAGCAGCAGTTTGTGTTGCCTTTTTGGCAAGGGACTAGCAAACAAACATAGCTGCTTATTGAAGAAATAGACAAGACTATAATCTTGTTAGACAGTAAGAGGACACCCTTAACTGGTGATAAGGTCTGGCTAACCGGCCCTAGGACTCAACATTATCAGCTTTACATATAGTATCTTGTGGTATTTAGGTGGTGTTTGAGATTGTAATTCAATATTATTTTTTTATTTTTTTATTTTATTGTTTTAATATGCAGATGTTAAAAATAAATTAAAAAAACTATTTAAATTAATTTTCAAGCAAAAAAAACATTTTGAAAATAAACTCTTGGATAATTCCAACTAAACAATTCTTGAACTGAATATCTCAAATTTATCGTTTTTCTATCAATTCATGAGAAGAAATGCTAATTACTGACTGTTATCTAACGGTCAATTTACCATGTTACGAAGTGGGTCAACATTCATGATCATGCACTATCCATAACGTACAAAACTTTCGCCAAAATCAAATTACACGAAAAGTCTAGACGAATACAATTTGAAGAGAACCCAGATGAATTGTGGAAAATCCCATCACAATTTTATCTGGGATAAAATTCAGAATTTTACAGTGTCAGAGTAGCTAATTAAATGTTATTAGTTATTTTTTGATTCACTTTTTTTTTT
This sequence comes from Populus pruinosa, assembly GCA_026413675.1. NCBI lineage: Eukaryota > Viridiplantae > Streptophyta > Magnoliopsida > Malpighiales > Salicaceae > Populus > Populus pruinosa. The sequence continues at coordinate 28,727,280 of CM048592.1, read as the reverse complement.
TAAATAGAGACAGTAGGAGAAAAATATTAGAAAAACATATATATATATATATATATATATATATATATATTTATGAGTCACGAGTTTATTTTATCTCTTGTCGTGTGTCTGCCTCTTATTTTAAAGTAGACTAAGGAAATGACTAATAAAATGTCTCCTGGACACCATAAAATAATTTTCAAACATACAAGTGAATGTGTAGTTATTTCATACCATGAACAAATTCTGCTCTTCATTTCAATTTAATGGTTGCACTCTATGAACACAACTCACTTCTTAAAATCTAAGTGGATCGCAGTGTTTATATTTTAAAAAACATGATCAGCATCAATATTTTTAATAACGTGAAATAATCCAAATCCAGCTATTTTCTACATTATATATATTTGCATATATGAAGAGCTAGAAGGGGGCACGAGAGTTTAATTTGTTTATGTTAGCTAAACAAGACTTCGTGAACCGTGGGATTTTTTTTTCTTTTGCCCCTCTGGCCACGAATGCCTGTGTCTTCAATTCGCTCAATTATTAGTCAAGTATAAACCTTGAAGACGTGGGGTTTTGCTGTAGCCATTTTTACTATGTTCTATTATTGTAATAGTTGATTTTTACAAAAAAATTAATATGGTTCTTAATATTTTTTTTTGTACAATTGAGCCTTTGTTAGCCAAAATTTACAGCCAATTGTATATTTTTTTAGGGGAAGGGTTGGATTGAAAGTTAAAGGATCAAAATGAAAATAACAGGTAACATAGATAGTTGACACGACTAAAAGATTGATGTCTTCTCTCAAATGCAGGAGTGTTGAAGTAATAAATAACCCGACAAGACCGAGGTCGAATCACATGGAGGTTAATTGTACAAATTATAAACAATAATTATAAACAACAATAATAGTAATAACAACAACAACAATAATAATAATAGCAGCAGCAGCAACAACAACAACAACAACAACAACAACAACAATAATAATAAAGAAAGAGAAGAAGAAGAAAAAGATGAGAACTTGAAGATAAAATATTAGTGTAAAGATTAAACAATGATACTAATAAATGTTAAGGTTAAAGGTTCCACTAATGGTATGTCAAACAAGTATAGTATAAACTCTTATTATTTAATTGGAAACCACACACAAAGGAGTTTCTAATCTAATTATAGATTGTTAACATGATTACATTAGTCATCTTATTCGATTAATGCTAATACTTGTAAATCTCGTCAAGCATTCATGATTATAACTTATGTTAACAACAAATCAAGTTCCTTTCATAGTTCAGGTGTCGGTTATACCATACAGTATGGGCTATGAAAGTACCAAGCATTTGTTGTATCAAGTGTTATACAACATAAATCAAGATTAGTCATTTAACAAGCAAAGTATTAAAGAGTGAACAAGATAACAAATATAAAACATGTTAGTATCAAACATTAAAGTCCATATTAAGTTTACACTATACTTATTCTTACACCATTAGTGCAACCTTTTCACCTTGACATAATAAACTTAGCTAGACATAATGAAAGAAAGAAAAATAAATAAACAAAATAAGAACAAGAATAAGATTAAATTTAGCTAAATAAATGAAAGGAAATGAAAGGTATAAATTTAATATTAATGAAAGCAAAGCATAAACATTACAAAAAATACAAAGAGAGAAAGGAAGAGCATGATCTTGATCTGGAGACCAAGATATCTAAATGCATGCAAATGCCTCCTTTTATAGGCCAAAATTGAGAACTATTGATTTGATGACTAATTGATGAGTGGGTGACCAACTCTTGACTTGGTGACAATCCTTATCTTCTCTTCTCTGCCCAAAACGTCATTGATAACGTCAAAATTGGAGCCACTCAAAAACATGAAAGTTGTATGCAATTGTCTCAGTTGTCTTGTGTAAAAACTTCAGGTCATTTGGACTTTTAAAACTCCAAATATGGCCAGAATACTGAATAGTGCTTGGGCTAGAGGACAAATTCAGGCTTCTTTGTTGTTGCTATAATTTGGACTTAAAAATGACCTTTTTAGATCTTGGACTCCATATGAAAGTTATAGGCCTATGTATTAACTTTCCATCCATATAAAGTAGACCTAAATCTGAGATCTATAGCTCCAGATATGACCCAATTACCGAACAGTATTCCGGTTTGGATTGCACTGACATCTCTTTTCTAATTTTGGTCATCTCTTTGCCCTTACAATTTAAGTTCTTAAAGTCATCGATCAATCCTTTCATTTATGTGATAGACCTGCATTTAAAATGAACATTTACCATAAATTAAAGATATCTTATATTATTAGATATATTATTATAAAACATGCTTTAGTTAAGGAGTTATTCATACTTCAAATGCAAAATGATGATATAAAACCTTGATAAAAATGCACTTTTAAGTACTAATCAATGGTGGTCTTGAATTTCACATAAAAAGTTTACTTTAGTCCCCTATCTTTTTTAGTTTATAGGTGATTGGTCCCTTAAGTTTTCAGAAATTTAATTTTGATACTAAAATTCATTTCCCTTATGTTTCAATTCTTTTCTGTTAAAGAAAAGAGAGAAGCTCACCATATTTCAGCTTAGAGAAAGAAAGTCGTCTTTATATCTATTTTGACCATCAAAATAGTTGAAATTGATATGAATAAATTATATTTAGTGAGGGGAGTTTTATAAAGGTTGTTTTAAGCCTCAATTTCCCCTAAAAAAAGAGATCTAAGTAAAGAAAGAGAAAATTTATTAGGTTTGATTTTGTGATTTGAACAATTTTTTTGGGTTGTCAAATTGGTTTCCACATGTTCTAGGACTAGTTTTTTTATAAATAGGTTGAAAAATGAGTTTAGTGGGTTAAAAACTCATATCCCTGATTTTCCAACCCTCATAATGGTGGCTAGAATCTAGGTTAGGAGATGAAGTGTTATTTTTGTATTTTAAAAGAAATAAATAAAACAAGACGGATAACAAGCTATTCCCCCTTGAAATGAGAAAAAAATTAGACCCACGAGTGCCAGTCTAGACTTAAAGACCCCCACACCTGGGCTATTCCTTCCAAAGGCCCAGCGTGTTGGGCTAATGGCAAGCGTTGCTGGGATTTTTTTGGTTTTTTTTTAGATATAGTAAAAAATTTAGCCTAATTAGTTACATGATCTGGATTATAAATTTGACAGGTTATACTGTAACATCTAACCTATTTTTTTGTTTAATACACTTTTAGTACTTCGATTTAAAAAAAAATATAATTTTACCATTTATTATTGATGATATTTTTTAATAAACTTAAAATTAAAAAAAAATATTATTTCACCCTTTGTTATTAATAATTCGGATTTGCTATATCAGTCCCATGCATTTGTCATGTTCTTTTTCTTTTTAAAAAATATTTCATTTGCTTTATTGTCATGTAAATCTATTTAATAAAAAATAATCTATAGAATAAAAAATTAATTGAATCCAATAACGTGTATGATTTGCATTGAGAGTTTGGTAGTTGACTTAAGTTCATTTGTTTTATTTTTTAGATTGGATTTTTTCACTAATTTTATTTTTCAACATTAAATTAATTTGAGATTTAGGTTTCTAGTTTGTTTTTTTTTCAAGATTATATCCCTCACCTTTGCTTGTCAACCCGAAATGACTTAAATTGATCCAATGTGTTTTCATCTCAAAGTTAAATAAAAATATTATCTAATATGCACCTAATTTTAAATTAATGGATAAAATATTTTCATTTCTTTAAAAGACACATTATCAATACCTAGATTTGTTTTTGTCTCGTCTTTTTTTTTTCTTAACATGAACCAATGGGCTTGTCTAGGTGTTATTTTGGTTTCAATAGGTCCCATTTTATAAGAGTTGTTTAACCTAGGTTTTTTTTCCCTTCTCCTTGCTTGAGGAAGCAGACTTGACCACGAGATTTTGGTTTTGAATTGATTTTGGTTTTGAAGATGTTTTTTGGGTTTTTAATGATCATATATAGGTTAATTAAAGTGTTTGCAATGTTTTCTAGGTATTTTAAATCAAGAATGAGTTTTAAATTAAAAAAACCACAATCCCAATAAATTGCATAAAGTAGGAAACACATTGTCCATTGCTTTTTTTTAATAAAAAATAGCCCATCCTTTAAGAAATTAGAAAACAAAATAAGATAGGCTCAAATTTGCTAGGTTATTTTTTTAATGCTAAAGCCCACATGATTAGGCTTCTTTTTTTTTCTTATTTTATATTTGGTTTAAAAAGTTTAATAAAACAAATTATTGAAACCCAATTGAGTTTATTATTTGGGTAGCCATTTGACAGGTTGATTTTCAGCATCTGATGTATAATTCATTTTTCTATAATGCGTTTTATGTCCTTTAATTAACAAAAATATAGTTTCACCTTTTGTTATCGATGATATATATAAGATAGGCTCAAAGGCAACTATAGAAAACAAAATGTAAAAAATATCCGATAATAATTAAGTACAAAAACAAGACATCAATATCATACATGTAAGGAGAATAAAGAAAATATCGTTGGAAAACTATCATCACTTCACCATATATATCACTCATGACCAAAACAGTTTGTTAATACGATTCAAACCTCAATACAAAAAGGTTCAAGCATCCAAAGAAATCACATGGGTAGCTAGAGCAATGCTTTAAAAAAGCAAACCAAATAAAATATAATGAAATGAGCATCCATTTGTATTCAATTAATTCTATTTAATTCAAGTATAAAATCTATTTTGAAAAAAATATTAAAAAAACAAAAAATAAATAACAAAAAACTTGGATAACCCAACCAAATAAAAAAAAAGTGGAAAGCATACAAAAAAAGAGAGCCTAATCTACAATAAAATAAATATCAAAGGATAAAATAAAAAATAAAATTAACTTAAAAACTAAAAAAATGGCAAATAAAAAAATAAAAAAAAATCTAATAGGATAAAAAAAATGATGGAGGGTGGAATCTTTCAAAAAATTATAAAAATCATTTCAGATGACATAAATAACAATTAAAATAATATAAACCAAATCTGACAAATAAAAAACATCAAATAAGCATGAAATTGAAATAAATTTTGATTTTCATAAATTATTTCAAATAAAAAATTAACCAAAATATCAAGGACAAAATAAAAAATAAAAAGAAGTTGAGGGACTGATTAGAAATATTGCTGGGAAGGGTTACCATTACATGGTGAAGATATCGAGACGAATCTAAACACTCTAAAATGACTTTTTGGTTATCAAAATCACTACATGCCCCAACAATTTTTTTTAAATATCTTTAATTTATTAAAAGACAATAACACCTCTCACTTTATCCAATAACAACAAAAATACCAATAATGCAATGAAAAAAAATGCAATGATATAATAAATTGAAGCCCAGGAGTAAGGAGATATTTTTATTGTGCAAATAAAAAGGATAAAACCAAAACACCACCCTTCAGCGGTCAAAATATTTTTGTATATAAAAAAATATGTTATTTTACCATGAACTTTATAATTAAAAATATAAATCTACCCCTTAATGGAAAAAAACAATGTAATGATATTTGTGTTATTTTACTATGTAATTTAAAAAAAAATACCATTCTTGCTCCCGACTAATATGAAAATTCCAAAATGTCTAATTGCAAAGAAAACCCTTCAACCATTAGCCTACAGGATTTTTTAGGGCAAGATCATAAATTTACTATTCTCACCCACAATGAAATTTGTCTAATGAAAAGTGAATTCATCACCCATTTTTGTTTTTTTTTTAATTTATAAATTATTAAATACATCATAGAGTCTTCTACTTTCATGATCCATCTAAGAATGTTCAAGTGATTGACCTGGCCTATTAGTAGACTTATGCATTTTTTATAAGTGTTTAAGAGTGGTAATTTTTATTTTTGAATGCTTTTTAAAAATGTGTTTCATTTAAAAATAACATCAAATAAATGAAATTTAATGTTTTTTTATGATTTTAATGTATTGGTGTAAAAACTAAAAAATAATATGAAAAAATATTTTGATGTATTTTTCAAGCAAAAAGTACCCTACATCACAGTACCAAAACATTTTTAAGTGGTGCAGTAAAAGTCATGAATTAGAATCATGATTTTTTTAAATTTCATAGTTGCAAAGTGTGATATCTCAAACAAATTGTTAAAATGAGACGTTACAAATTTCAAGGAGAAAGAAAAATAAGGAAAAAAACACAATAAGACTCCAAAAACACATCGATGCTCCATTGATGATACCTCAGATATTATTAGAAAGATCTTAATTAGAAAAATTCAATAATACCAATTGTCGCTACACGACGTCGGACGACGACTTCACTCTTTTTTGTTTGTTTTAACAAAAAGAATAATTAGTTTTTTTTCTTGATTAAGGGAAATAAAGATTTTATTGGAGTCGTCATCTAGTAATTTGAGGGAACCAGAAATTAAACATTGGTCCCAGAGATTCAGGTACTGGGTTAATTATGATTAAGGGAAGGTAGACATCACCCTTAAAACATCCTTTCAGAGAAAAGTTACCCTTACTTGTGTGTTTTTCATTTGATTTAAATACTATTATATTTTGAGATTATTTGCAAAAATTTTAAAATGGTTAACGTCAGACTCTAAAAATAGAAGACAAGTTACAAATGACACTAGTCCCTAAAATTAGGAGATTTTGTCTAAAATGTTGACGTTTGTTCCTAAAAAGGAGAGCTACGTCTGCTTTACCAAAAGAAATAATAATGTACATAATCCATATTTGGTATTTAAATTTTTGACATCGGTCCTTTTTTGTAAATAAAAGAGACGTGTTGACAAATAATATTTATTTTATAAAATAAAAATTATTTTGGTATCATTGAGAAATGGGTATATCCATTCTTGAGAATCGGGTTTTGACCCATGAACAGTGATATGATAAAATGGATGTTGGACCCGCGTCTTTATTTATTTTAATTTTTTTTTGTTTTTTTACATGTAAAAAATATGAAAAATACCATAAAAAATCATTAAAAATTACCTGAGTGCCCCTGTATAGGTAAAAGACTGAAATACCCTTAGCTTTCTCTGAAATTTATGAAAATACCACTGGCGGCGTGTGTCGCTCACGCACGGCTACTGTTGATGACAGTGAAATTTTTTGGTGAGATTTCGACCAACAGATGGTTGATTCTGGTAGATCTGAGGATGAGAATTTTGATGGTAGTGGTCTTGACGACCGTTGATGGCTAATGAGGGAGAATCAACGACTTGAAGCTTGGTTGGTCGATGACTGTCACAGCCTTTTTCCTGCCAAAATCACCGGTGAAAACATGTAAAATGACTGGGGTAAAATGGAAGATCGGAGGAGAGAGAGAGAATCACCGGCGAGAAGAAAGAGGGGCTCTGAGTTTTGATACGGTGTGGATGAGCGTATGGTACACTAATGCATCTGAAGCCTGTGAATCATTGGATCGCAGATGAACAGATCGTGCGGCTGTGATTGGCTTAATTTGCAAGTTGATCGGATGGTCAGGATGGACTGAGCTATGATCTGGTGTGTCGCGGTGTACAGAGTGTTTGGTACACCTGACGACGAGGCGCAACAGGATCAAAGGGCAGATTATTTTAAAGGTTGAGATGGATTTGAGTTTTAATCTGATGTGATAAAGTTTATTGTATCTTAAGAAATCAAAAGTTCATATTAGAGCTAATAGTTGGGATATTTTTAGTATTTTTTAAATTGTTTTAAAAAAAATCAATATCTTACTAGGGTGAAGAAAAAGCAGAAAAATAAATGAATAGTATCAAATAGTAACCCAAATAGTTTGATTTCGAATTCAGAATTCTCTTGATTTCTATTTCTTATCCCTGTTGGCTTGGTTTCATTGGCTATAAAGGGACAGTGAATCACAGATTGCGCAAGTAATCACGGGATTGTCCAAAATTTTTAATGTACCGCTCCACCGTCTACCATCGACAGAAATCCTTTGCTAACTGTGACAAAATTGAATTATTATTTTTGTTTTATTATATATAATAATAATATTTATTTATAGGGATAAAATTAAAAATTCAAATCAGTATTATAAAAAGCTTTTCAACCGCTAAAAATCAATTTTAATTACAAAAAAAATCTTTATACGGATATCAACTCGATGGACCGGGTTTTTTTAGAACAAAAAATATTAGTTTTGACTAAAAATAGTTTGAAACTCATTTTTCATCACGGTCGACATGGTGGGACCCGTATTGACCCGGTGGATTCGGTTTTGACCCGAAATAGCTCGAAACTCATTTTTTATTGTGGTCGACATGGTGGGACCCGTATTGACCTGGTGGACTCGGTTTTGATTGAAAATGACAGTTTTGACCCCAAACGACCTGAAACTCATTTTTCATCACGGTCGACATTGTGGGACCCATATTAACCCGATGGACTCGGTTTTGATCGAAAATAACGGTTTTGACCCGAAACGGCTTGAAACTAATTTTTCATTGCGGTTGATATGGTGGAACCCGTATTAACCCGGTGGACTCGGTTTTGACCGAAAATGACGGTTTTAACCTGAAATGGCCTAAAACTCATTTTTCATTGCGCTGACATGGTGGGACCCATATTGACCTGGTGGACTCGATTTTGACCGAAAATGACAGTTTTGACCCGAAACTCATTTTTCATCTCGATCAACGTGGTTTAACCTGTATTGACCTGGTAAACTCGATTTTGATCGAAAGATGCGGTTGACTCGAGAAAATATATTTTAAACTCTTTTTTTTTCTTTTTTTTTATTATATTTTTTTGTGGATAATAAAATAAAATAACATTCGAGAAAATTTTAGTGAATCCAAAATTGAGTTACAACACTAATAAACGATGACAAACAATACCCATAGACAATTGAGCTACCTACTACCTTTAGACAGCTCAAATGACATGATGTAGTTAATGTTAAGATTTTTTCTTATTGTTATTGTTGAGAGATAAATATTGTTGATGATGTCATTACAAGTTATGGTTTGTTGTGGTTGTTGTTGTTGTTGTTGTTGTTGTTGTTGTTGTTGTTGTTACTACTGTTTTGATTGTTATTGATGTCATTACTAGTTGTTATTGTTATCGTTGTTGTTGCCTCATATTTTGGACTCCTCAAGTTTAGTATTTATGAAAATAGATGTATCTAATGTTAAGATTGACCCTTGTTTACGTAAAAAATTGACAGAATCAATGATGCATGTAACTTTTTTGATATTTATATGTCAATAAACCAATATTGCTATTGAAAACATATTATCAGTTAAAAAAATATAAAATTAAATTAAAAAATCACTTGTTATATCTATTTTTTCATACAAGTTGAAGGTGATAAAACATCTAATCAGAATTTCCTTTGTTGTTTGCTAATGAGTTTTTCTTTCATCTCTCAAGTTTAGGAATTGAAAATAAATAAAATAAATTTAAGGATTAAAATAAAAATTATAAAAACTTTAAGATTGACTTTGTATTTTTTCTATATTTTACATAATAGTACTTTTTTTAATTTTATTTTTTTATTAAAATTTAAAATTTTATGTCGTGAGATTATATCATATAAGGATTAAATTCAAAAAAAAAATATTGATGAAATTAAAAAAAAAAAGAATGAAAAAAAAAACTTTACTTTCTGGTGCTAATTAAACCAGAAACTTCCATCTGCATCTCAATTTGCTATATCATTTTGCTCCATCTACAACCATTCATAAATTCCTATGATGCATTATACAGATGTAGAGTTTGTATTTTTAAGATTATTAAAAAAAATAATTTTAATTAATATGTAATTAATTGATACGAGAATAAACCATATTGATATAAAAAAATATCTTAAAATCATTAAAAAAAACCCATAAATTTGATTAAAAAATACAATTTTTAAATAAAAAAAATTTATAGTCTAAATATGTTTGGTAATATAATAGTGATTGTTTTTCAAATAACTTTTCATACTAAAATAGATATTAACAATATTTTTTTATTTAAAAAAAATTATTTTTAACATTAACACATCAAAACAATTTAAAATATACAAAACATATTAAATTTTAATAAAAATAAAAAATAAAAAAAATTAAATTTTTTAAAAACATAAATACAACCTCGTTCCAAAACAACCCTCCCTAACTGGTTAGTTTCTCCTCTGATCATAGCTAAAATGTGAGCATAAGGCGCTCTCGGGATGGAATGGATGGTACTGTCGTTTCTTGATAAAGGATGAGGAGGCAAACATTAATTTATTGTTAGGCCATAAGGTGGTGGATAGTGTAAACAGCAGTAATAATAAAAAAATGAAAGGAAGCATCTGCAGAGTTTTAGTGTCTTTAGCTGGAAACGCCTTTTTGTAGTAACTTGTCTTGAAATGACCCTTTCTTTCATGATCTGAAATATGATCGTAGCAGATAAATGAAGGAGTTCTGTTGAGTAACTGGTTCTTTGTCTTTTTTCATGATCTGAAGGAGTTTCTGTTGAATAACTGGTTATTTGTCTCGAGCAAATCAATTACGGACGAGACCAGAGAAGGGCTTATTAGGATGGTGACTGCGCGCTGATCATCGATCATCAATGCACTGAGAACTTAGGTCAATTATATGACGACAAGATCCTATCACTGTCTGCTCATAAGATCCCACCACATACGGACGGTCCCAGGACTGCTACTAATTAAATTTCCTTCCTAAACCTTCTGATTTATATTTTTCTGATGTCATTTTACACTAAGTGAGTGCACGGGACGTGGATGCCTGGTAGTGCCTATGTCTCCATGCTGCTTCTTATCACAAGACTCATGGGTTATGGCATAAGCATGCGAGCTCCAAGGGGAATTTACCTAATAAGAAAACAAGGGCATTTGAATTTAGAAAAACGAGGGAGAGTAACCATGGATACACGATTTATAAATAAACTTGGACTAGGGATATACTATGCAAGCAGCAGCAACTCTGCTCTATCTAATTCGATGCAACGATATATATGTATATGATAAAAGCATCAATGTGAGCCACTTGACCCTGCATTCTCCTCAAAGAACAGAAATCAGTACAAGATGGCCGATCGAGGACGGGATAAGTGGACATCGACAGAAAACCCACTTTAAAGTACTGAAACTGGTTGGATGTGTTCTCTATTTAATGTCCATGTTAGATTGTTAATGTTTCGTGGAACTGTAATGAAGTTAGTTTCCCACCTTCGATCCTTTCATTCAAGAAATGCTGGCTCTGAATGTTTCATGTGTTGGCTTGTCGATTCTGGCTAAAGTCCTGGCCACCATATATTGGAAACTCTATTCAGATTTCCATTAAGCAAACATTCTTTCCATTGTTTATACACGATAATATTTCTTTTTGGAGGAGTTCTTTTCATGGGTAGGAGTTAAATCTTGTAAGAATTCAAACATCACGCGTGTCCTGAAAAGTTTAGTTAATATAATTAATTATATTTGTGTATAAACACTATAACCTATCTAAAAGTATTTGAAATTAAAGGTGATTGTCCTCTTAATGACAAATAGAGAACTGGGAAATTATTGTTTTTTTGTTTTTTTAACTAAATGCATTGATTTGTATTAGAATATTAACACAACAAATACTAGAATTAATCTCTTTCTTAATTAATGTACATAATTGCAAAACTCATTCGAGGAAAGTTAATATCACAAATGCATTAGTGCGTTTAAGTTTCCCATTCATTTCTTAATTTTTATAACTAATCGAGACAATCTAACTGGATAGATAATGGAACCAATTAAATCTCAATTCGCATTATAGAAACAATCCAAGTATATTTTCCTTCAAATCGTAAACACTTTAGCCATTTTTCCATTTACAAGTTAATCGGCTGTTATGCAATTAAAATTACTTAAGCTTATGAACCATGGCTGATGGGACATTTTAGCTTTAGCATGACTTCAAATTTTTTATCCAAAAAACGCATGACTTCAGTTTAATTTATAGTAATTCATTTTTTAAAAATTATTTTTCTAATTTTTTTATGTTTCATAAACATAAAAAAAAGTTGATTAAAAAAATTATATTTCAATAAAATAAAAATCATATTTTATAACATGAAAGTGTTTTGTAAACATTTTTTTTTAACAAAAAAATATGATGAATATTGTCTAAAATAAAAATCTCAAACTCTCTCTCTCTCTTTCAAATATCTTGTAGAACAATTGAAGCATCTCTCAGCTCTTTTTTTAATTGATTTTTTTCCTCAAATATCTTATGTTTTCATCCTTTATATTTTTAATTTGTAGTTATAATAATAGCATAAATCTCATGATATAATTTATTATGTTTTTTTCATGGTTTATCTTGTTTAATTTGCTACAATCCATGCTTTGTATTTTTTCCATAAACCAAACAAAACAAAGCAAATCATTCAATCACAACAAACTCAAACCCCTGTATTTTTTTTAGAAACTAAACACAACAAACTCATACACAAATACAACAAACTAGCAAACTCAGAGAATCATTTAAGCCAAAAGCGCCCTTCGTTTCACCAACAAATAAGTTATTTTTAACGAGATTTTCCATTCTTTCCCTACCAAGCCACCTCTCTTCACCATTTGATATACTACCTTTGCCTTCCTTTTCTATAACATACACAGGCAACCCATGCATAGCAAAACCAAACCCCTATATTTTTTCTAGAAACCAAACACAACAAACCTATACACAAACATAGCATACCTATACACAGTAAACCCAAACCTATTCTTTCCATGCTGTGTTTTGTGAAAAAAACACAGCAAATCTGGTTTTTGTGAAAAAAACACAGTAAACCCATGTTTTCTTTTTTTTTTTGTTTAATCAGAAAGATATGCGTTCAATTATACTCTATCTTTCTATCTTTCTCTTCTTTTCTTCAATTATTTCTCTTTTAGTAGAACTCAACCCACCTAATGGAAAAACACCCTTATTTCTAGAAGATAATCCCAAATCTGTCCCCCTCCCAAATCTGTTACCTTTGACTCTCCTTCTCCTTCTCTTATGCTTTTCTTATATGTTAATGAGTTGATGATATGTGTTTCCTATGCTTTTTGTGTGTGACATACGTTGATGTTATGTGCGTTGATGATGATGATGATACATAGTAATGAAAAACTGAAATGGTTTTGGTAAAAAACTTAAAACCGTGAAATATTTATATACATAATTCATTAATAAATTATTATATTGTTTGTTTTGGGATACAAAATTCATTATATAATTATATACTTTAAGGCATTGTTTGTTTTGGGAATTAGCTTCTTCAAGTATAATTTTTTGTATTAATTATGTAAGTATTTTATATTTCTTTAATGTTTATTTTCCTAAATTTTTAGGTTTTGTTAGCAGAAAACTTCACTTTCTTGTTATAAATGGTAAGATTATTCATGCAGCGTGTATAAGAGCAACTGTAACTGTGATAACTATAGGGGTAGCTATTATTGAACAAGAAATAGAAATTATATACCAAAAGAACCATATATAAATGTAATTACTCAACGAGAATTCTATATTGATAACATTTTGAATCAAGGTGATAGACATTGCATTGAATAAATTCGTATGAAACCAATTGTCTTATATGATTTGTGTGATGTTCTTACAAGTCATAACCTATTACAATCAACTTAAAATGTGTCTATTAGGGAGCAAGTAATTGTGTCCTTACAAATTATTAGCCAAAATCAAAGATTTTATTTTATTAGTGGTATATATTATATATCTGCTGAAACTATCCATCATTACTTTAAAAGTATTTTAAAAACAGTTCTTAAATTATACAAACACTTTATTAAAGATCTAAAGATACAGTTCTCATAGAGATAATGAATAAACAAAGATTCTATCCTTATTTTAAGATATGAGAACAATACTAATGTTTTAATACATTAATTAATTACATTTAGAAGAAAAGGTTATAAATTATTTTTTCATTTTTATATAGGATTGTGTGAGAGCAATTGATGGTACTCATGTTCTTGCAAATATTCCTGTTGAGATTCAAGAAAAGTTTCGAGGTCGAAAAAAAGGAATAACACAAAATATTTTAGTAGCCATAACTTTTGATTTGAAGTTTATATATGTTTAAGCTGGCTGGAAAGAAAGTGCATATGATTCACGAGTTTTAGGTGATGCATTATTAAGACCTAGTGGTATAAAAATTCTAAAAGGTATATAATAAAGTATTTATTATATGAAATAAACATATAAAATGTTTAATTAGATAAAGATAGTACTGAGTTTTTTTTTCTAACTTGTAGGGAAATATTATCTTGGTGATGTTGGTTACGGTATTCAAAAATGAATTATTTCTTATTTTCATGAAGTTCGATATCACTGAATAAGTTTATAGAACATTCACTAGAAAATAAAAGGGAGTTATTTAATCTTCGATACTCTTGTTGAGAATTGCTATTGAGCAAGAGTTTGGTATTTTGACGAGTCATTTTAGATCAATTGATGGAAAGTCTTTTTGGTCTTATAAAACACAAGTAGATATTGTGCTTGCATGTTGTATTATTCACTATCATATTATGAGAGTTGATCCTTATAACTTTCTTATGAAAGAAATATATTCAGAAAGTGAACTAATTAGATGAATAATCCACTTAAGTCAACGCGAGAAGAGGAAAGAGAACAAGGAGTTCATAAAAAGAGAAATAATTGCATCAATCATGGAGAATGATTATAACACTTAAAAAAACTAATAATTGAGTGTTAATTATATATATTTGTTTTTATTATATCTTGCTTGATTTTGTATTATCTTTTTTATATATTTGGATTGTTTATTGACTTTATTATAATTTTTTTATGTATTTTATGTATTCGTTTTTAAATATTAATTGTAGTTTTTATATTAAATTTATTTTATCTAAATATTTTATGATTATATTTTTTATAAATTTGTAATTTTTTTATAAAAATGAGCACCACAAAGAATGAAAAATACAAGGGCAAGCACTTCACATGATCTAAGCCTATATTTTCATATGCCACTTAAGATATTAGATGAGGAGGCATTTAAAGGAAATACACCTTCTTCCATCTTTAAAGCTGAATCTTTTGTTAAGGTGGCTACATAAATTAGTCAAAAGTTCAATGTGCAATGTGAGCTTAAACATGTGGACAATCATCTTAAAATTATGAAAAAAGAATAGGAAATAATAACCAAACTTACAGATAGAAGTGACTTTGGTTGGGATGATTGTATAAAGATGATTATAGTTTTAAAAGATATATATGATGAATATTATACTCTTTGTAATTTTTATTTTTATTTTGGTTTCTAAAATGTTATACAAAGAACTAAAAAATTGCATATTCTAAACTTTATAAATAGCACATCCTGATGATGACAAGTATATCAATAAAAAACTTTATATGTACAAGGCAATGACAATTGTTGTTGAAAAGGACATGATAACAAAAAATTATACTAAATTATATGTTAATATTAACTTGAAAGAGAACATTAAAGAGAAATCAATTTCAATTAAAAATGAAGGGGAATATGAAGAAACTTCAAAAAAAAAAAAGACATCTTTCTCTAGTGCACAAAAGAGGCAACAAAGAAAGAGAAATTGCATGTATGAAGATGATAGTGTTGAAAAGTTGTCTAAAAAGATTAGAGATGTAGCATTTGCAATCCAAAGTCTCAGCGAAAATCAACTTGACGTTAATGAGCTATATACAGAAGTGATGAAAATTGAAGGTTTTGATGAGATCACGCTTGGGGATGCATTTGATCACTTGGCTCAATATAAAATGTTGGCAAAAGCATTTTTAGCAATAAAATATTAATTTGAGAAAAATTTTGGTTTAGAATGTTGTGAACCAACACTGCTACTGACCTGATTGCTAAGATGATTTTACTATGATAAAAAAGTTTATGTTTGTTATTTGATAAGTATGTTTACTTGTTTAATTTGGTTTAGCATGTTTATGTTTGTTAATTTGAACTAATATGTACAAGTATTACATCAAAACTTAATATTTATACATGACTATGTTTGATGTAAGATATTTATATTTATTGCTTAATGCTTATTTGATATATATTAAAAGGATAATTGCCTATACCTGTAAAATGAAAAAAAATCTTTATCCAAAAAACCCATGAAAATATTTTTGTATTTATTCATCTTTAAAAAAAAATCTTCATACCAAAAAAACTTAAATATCTAACTCTTACTTAATACCATAAACTAATTTGGCTTTCTTCGCATGAAAAAAAAACATATTTTAAGCTTTTAAAATTAAAAAATATATATTAATAAGTTTTATTTATAAAAAATTTCACAAGGTTATATCTCTATAATATTATATGACATATATAGTTATATTTTATAAAATAAGCTATATATAAATATAAGATATAATAAAAAAAACTCACCATTATAGTTTTTAGATTTTATTTTTTTATTGTAAATGATTAAACATTTATATTTAATATTTTTTATATATTAGATAAATTTAAGAAAATAATTCATTAATAAATTATTTTTCAATTCATTTTCAATAATATAATCAAATACTAAAAAATATGTTTCAATTTATTTTTTATAATATTAACAAACATAAAAAAAATAACTCATTTTATAAAATTCACTTTAAAAAAAACAACTTTCCATGCAAAAATTACTTTAAACGGCCACCATGCAATTCTAATTTCTAGCGACTCCCACATCAAGTGCGGTAAGTACTTTCAGCGCGGCGAATTCTTACATCACCACAAATTGGGACACTCGCACCTTATTTGGTCCTAAATGTTCGCTTTATAATCTGTTGTCTTATATAATCTCGGCTCTTATCTGCGCAAACCCACAGCACCAGGCATTGCTCTTAGCAACGATAGGCGTCGACCACGCATTCTCGACTATAACACATGCCATTTCTTTCTTCTCGATCCAATCCCTGTAATAGTGTAATTATGCTAGCCACAACAGACCGTGCCCGAGCAGTGTGGCTCCGTTGCCTGGCCTCGGCGTTCAGGACTGCTCTGGCGTGTACTATAGTGGGTTGCACCACCCTTTATGGTCCAGCTGCTGTCCAACACCATATAGCCTTCCCTGCTTTCTCTTATGTGACTGTGATACTCATAGTCACTGATGCAACTTTAGGTGACGCTCTTCATGGTTGCTGGCTAGCACTCTATGCGACGATCCAGAGCGTGGGGCCGGCTCTACCGAGCCTTTGGCTGATTGGTCCAGGTCGGTTTACAAATGGCACCATATCCTTAGCAGTGGCCCTGGGAGCATTTGTGGTGGCATTTCCTGAGGGGACTCATTTGATAGCAAAGCGAATTGCACTGGGTCAGATTGTTATCGTGTACGTTATAGCTTTTATCAATGGTGTGGATACTGAGGCAATTGTGCATCCTTTGAATGTAGCCGCTAGTACCGCTATCGGAGTCTTAGCCTGTGTTCTTGCCCTGCTCTTACCATATCCAAGACTGGCTTGTTGGGAGGTGTTTAATATAATATCATTATATATGCATTATAGCTAATTAATTAGCATGAATAGTTTGAAAATATTTTCGATAGTGGAAGATAAATATTAATCCTATAAAAATTACATTGCAGCTGAAACAAAATTGTGGAAGGCTAGCTGAAAACTTTTCCGAGAGGCTGAACCTCTATGTGAAAGCTTTCTGTGCAGAAGACAATGCATTAGCATTGACATCTATCTCCCAAGCCAAGCCATTGACTATTGCTGGTGCCAAACTTCTCCAGAGTATCAAACGATACCAAGTAAGAAATTTTGTATCATTTTATAACACTATTTATTTATTCTATTTGGCGCCGTCCACTACCAATGCAAGACTAGATTTCAATTGCAATTAGCTGAGTTGCTTATAATTAACTTGCATGCATGCACCATTTCTTTTCTGGATTGTGTACAGGAAAGCGTGAAATGGGAGAGGCTTCTATTGAAGTTTCTGAGAAACTCTTACTTGAATCAGGGAGAGAGATTACAAGAGCTAGAGATACCATTGAGAGGGATGGAAATAGCCTTGACCAGTACCTGTTCATTTCCTATGAGAATGCTCGAGGCAGAGACCAAACAAGGTCTAGTTCAACTAGAGGAGCATGTTAGCCTGACCCTAAAACAGATCAAGAATTGTTTTCCTGGAGATTCTTTAACTGTTCCAGAATCAAATACAGACAAAATAATCGAGTTCCTTCAAATACTTCAAGCAACGATCCCAACAAACCACGAAGATTTGCCCTCCTTTTTCTTCTTATTTTGCATGAAACTCCTCCAAAGCAAATCACTGGCGAAACCAATCACCTCCACACAACAAAAAGAATCAAGCGCTCCATGTCAGAAGAATGGGTTCTTCAAGAGCATGTGGATGAGCAACTGGTCCACAAGTGTAAACTGCAAAAGGCTTATGCCAGCATTCAAATGCTCTCTCTCCTTGGGCCTTGCTGTCCTGTTTGGTTTGATATATAGCAAGAAATATAGTTATTGGTCAGGCCTCCCTGTAGCCATTAGCATAGCTGCTCCAAGGGAGGCGACGTTCAAAGTTGCTAATGTTAAAGCACAAGGGACAGTCTTAGGGACTGTATATGGAGTATTTGGTTGCTTTGTGTTTGAAAGATACTTTCCAATAAGGTTTATCTCTCTCCTTCCTTGGTTCGTCGTTACCAGTTTTCTGAGGCACAGCCAGATGTATGGTCAGGCAGGTGGTATTTCTGCAGTGATTGGAGCTCTAATCATATTAGGCAGGAAAGATTTTGGCCCCCCAAGCGAATTTGCTATAGCAAGAATTGTGGAAACTTTTATTGGATTATCTTGTTCAATCATGGTAGACCTTCTCTTGCAACCCGCCAGATCTTGTACTCTAGCTAAAGTTCAACTTTCTAAATGTTTCGGGACATTGTCTGCTTGCGTTGGCTCAATGAACCTTGCAGCCAACAGCAAAACCAACTTGCTAGAGAAACAAAGGAGACTAAAATTGGATGTTAGCGAACTAGGGAAGGTCATTGGAGAAGCTGAGGTGGAGCCCAACTTCTGGTTTTTGCCTTTTCATAGTGCTTGCTATTGTAAGCTCTTGGCGTCTTTGTCGAAGTTGGGGGATCTCTTGCTTTTTAGTGCTGATGCAGTGGGACTCCTTGAACAAGAATCACAAAAACTTGGAGCTTCCTGGAAGGAGTCTGTAAATAAACTACATGGTGACGTTGAACTTTTCAAGGAAATGGCTAGTTCCTTGGGTAAATGTTTTGAGGATGTCACATTGTTGAAATCGCTAACATTTCTTGAAAAGAAACTTGAAAACAAGAACATCTCTTACGATCTTGAATTGGGAAAATCTTCAAACTGGAACATTTTTACAGCTTCCAGTTTAAAAGACGATAAGATAGATGGCATCATCAGCTCTTACCTCCAACATTCAAAAGAAGTCGTCGAGAAGTTTCACGCACCTGATCATGAAGGGGAAAGGGAACTGAAGAGCCAGGTGGTCTTGTGCTTGAGTGCTCTAGGTTTCTGCATGAGCAACTTAATAAAAGAGACAAGAGAGATTGAGAAGGGAATCATTGAACTTCTTCAATGGGAAAACCCTTCAAAAAACATAAATTTGTACGAGATTTCATGTAAAATCCACGCTCTAAACAATTGAACAATATTGTTACCAATTGTATAAATTTAATGCAAGAAGCCAATGCTTCGTACGTCTGTAATAACTTTGAAAAACAGAATTCAAGAATTTAACAACTTGCCAAGGGAAAGTTGTGCAGCTCACTACCAATGTTAATCTTATGGCATTTTTTTTTTTAAGGAAATAAAAAAAGTTATTGCATTCGAACCTTTTATTTATACACTGCTTAATAGATAAAGTATTAAAAAAGAAAGCTATCTTTTATTGTATCTGGTTGGTGCAGCGTTTCATTATTGTTATCGAGGAGTTATCATTGATCGATGTCTGGTAGCCCATTTAACTTTTCGTAAAGTTTAAGGCATTTAAATATTTCTGTTCTTTTTATTGGCGGGTGGGAGGAAGGCGACGTGAATCTGAAGGTTCTAATTATTTTATTTGTTTGCGATTCAATATTTGGTGGAAGAAGTTTCGACGTTATAGAATATTATTATTACTGTAATGGTATTATAAATATCAGCCTATGATTTCTCTGCTTTCGTCAATCACACAGCTGAGAGAGAGAGAGAGAGAGAGAGAGAGAGAGTAAATTCGGGCTTCTGGGTTGGGTTATATTCCTCTCATCTTACCTCCGGTACTCCATTTGATTTGATTTGTTCTGTAATCATTATTTGATCACAGTTTGATGTGTATGTATATTTGATTGATGCTTAAATTTGATAGGATTGCGTATAGGTATTGAAGGGAGATCTGATCAAATGGCATCAAACGGAGACCATCAAACAACTTTGAAGCCACCTCCAAGTCCATCTCCATTGCGAAATTCCAAGTTTTCTCAGGTGATTTTCGATTTCTCTTTCTTTTTTCCTTTTTTTTAATGCCCATCTGGGTAGATAGTCACAATTCTTTAAAAATTGCAATGCAGATATAATGCATTGCATGTATTGCAATACATACTCTTAGTGGATTTTTTGACTGTATGATAACGACTTCCTTATAGAGAGAGAGAGGTATGAGTGGTCCTACTTTTAAAAACATGCGGTGCAAGATCAAGAAAACTTAATCTTAATGGTGGTAATAGCTACTTGTTCTTTTCATGGATCTTTCTTTGTACTGCCTTCAATAATGGTGTAGCTAATTTCTTGAACTGGTTACACGTAGTTAGATTCTTGGCGTATATAAATAATAAATCATGCTAACTGCCGGAAACCAGTTTATGAAATTGGGTTTTTGAGATGATTTTCAATTTCCATTTCCACCACCAAATAAGCGTATCGTAGGTGGAAAACAGTGATCAGTGATGTTGCCTAGAGGGCTACGACGGCTATAAATTCTCTATACTAAATGAATTTGCAACTGTTGATCTTTGAGGTCATTGAGATCTGACAATACTACTGTTTTCTAGTTTTAGGTAGTGATTTAACTTCTTGCTCTCTAGCTTTGATAGAGCAGTCCTTTCCCGTTCTTAATATGGTTTTCAAATAGCAACTCTTAATTTTTCTGCTGCTTGGAAAAAAAAAAAGCTGTATTTTGTTGCTCGACTAAATTTCGTACCTGCACAGTAATGCCTGCCCTCATTGCTCTCATTTTTTTCTCGTGATTATTAATATACTCTTGTGAATGAATTGCATTTGCAATTCAATGCCCTGTATTTAGTCTTATTTCATTGCATTATTGATGGCAGTCCAATATGAGAATTTTGGTTACTGGAGGAGCTGGATTCATTGGATCTCACTTGGTCGACAAACTAATGGAAAATGAGAAAAATGAGGTCAGCATGTTCCCTTACTAATTCAGCTTCAGTGTAAGGTTTTTGACAAATAATGATTTATTGTCCAATTTGATTGATGCGTCAAGTACATCATACACAGGTTATTGTTGCTGATAACTACTTTACTGGATCTAAAGACAATCTTAGGAAATGGATTGGTCGGCCGAGGTTTGAGCTTATTCGTCATGGTATGCTCTTGTCTTCCAGTTTTTAGTTTTAAAAATTGACATCAAGTTTTTCCTTCCTTGTATAAGATACAATGCAGGTGTGTGCACTATTAGGTCCAGTTATTTATAGCTCTTGTGAATTAAGTTATGGTTTCACTTGGGTCCATAACTTGGTAAAGACCTCTACGAGATAGTGTCATGGTATCATCCTAGTTAGAAACTGAACATGAGAAGCTTCATGTCAAGGTCGACTTTCGAATTAGATTTGAATATTTTGTCATTCATCTTGTTTTTGATGGTAGGGCTTGATGCCAAGTGCATTTTAAACTAAAGGCCAGGAAGCAGGTTCCTGGGATCTGGACTCTTGAAATTGCCCTACCTTTATGTTTTTGCCCAAAGTGGTTGTTCTTATATGCCAAACTTAGTAGCTCTTTTTACAAGTGCATTACTTTCTACCATGCAGTAGATAATGGCACTCACTGCACTCTGAAAGAATAAGTGAGACAAAAGAAAATAATGGTAAACCACAAGTTAGACAAAGAATCTTCCATATGTTGCATCAAGGCTATTGAGATTTGGCGATTCAGCATTGATAAGAGTTTCTGAGGAGTTTGAAATACTATTATCAATGTATTTTCTGTTGCCTTTTATTTTTATGATATCAGAATGTTAATTCAGATAACTTGTTTCTTTTTGTTCTTCCTAGATGTCACGGAGCCATTGTTGGTTGAGGTCGATCAGATTTATCATCTTGCATGCCCTGCTTCTCCCATTTTTTATAAATACAATCCTGTAAAGGTGTGTATATGTGCTATGTTGTTGCTAATTTACCATATTTTTTCAATGTATCTTTTATAAATACTAGTTCTCTCTGCTAATAGCACATCAAGTCTCTTGTGCCTCAACATGATAACTTGATTTTCTACTCCAGTCCTTGTCCACCATTTCCTTTCTTCTCTTTTGTTTTTCATTTTTTTAGAGGGTATCCACCATCCTTTCTCTGGCATTTGTAAATATTTTAATTTTCGGAAACCATGGTCCATCAATTAGTACTTGTTTACACCCTCTTAATTTTGCAACCAACAACCCAGCACCGTGATCAAGCAATGGTAAATAACCATCCATTAACGACCAGTTAGGTTGGAGTCATTTGACTATCAGAAGTTTGGAATAATCTATTTTGAATCTTTGTGTTACCTATTTGTGTTGCCGGCCTTTGTCTTGTTTTAATCTTTCTCGGAAAATGAGTTTCTTAGTGAGCCTTGACACCTGATTTCACTAGATTAGTCCCATTTTCAGCCTCAGGAGGTAGAATAGGGAACAGTATTAGCCATGGTTGTTCTTCACAGAACTCATACGTCACCAATTTAGTTTAATTGTTAAAATGCTCTTATACATAGGAATATGCATTGAACCTTGGGACATTTTAACTTGGAAGCGTGTGATATCTTGCAGACAATAAAAACAAATGTGATTGGCACGCTGAACATGCTGGGTCTTGCCAAGCGAGTTGGAGCAAGGTTAAGGGATCATATCTTGTATTATTATTTTTAAAACTATCAATGAATGTGTTGACTCATTTATGATATTGGGAGCAGAATCTTGCTTACATCTACTTCAGAGGTATATGGTGATCCACTTGTACACCCTCAACCTGAGAGCTACTGGGGCAATGTTAATCCAATTGGTATGTTCAGTCATTGACCAAGCCAATTTTTCTTGCATTTTCACTGTTCAATTAAGATAGGAGTTTCTTTGAACTAGCTCTTGTTGATGGGCTTGCTCTTGTAGCAAGCTTTGCTTTCATTTGATGCATGGATCGTGTATATATCTCACCATCTGGTCCAATGCACTGTTTTTTAAGTTCTCTGCAACTCTGCATTATAAATTTTGTAAGAATGTTCATTGCGTTGTAGCATTGTTTTAACATCAAGTTCATCCTCTTTTGTGCAATAGGGGTTCGGAGCTGCTATGATGAGGGGAAGCGTGTGGCTGAGACATTGATGTTTGACTATCATAGGCAACATGGGATAGGTAAATGTGTTAACTTTCTCCATATGGAACCGAGTTTTCCTTGGTAATAATTTTTCTGACATAGTTTCTTTAATGTTGATAGAAATTCGCATTGCTAGAATTTTCAACACATATGGACCGCGCATGAATATTGATGATGGGCGTGTTGTGAGCAACTTCATTGCTCAAGCACTTCGGTAAGTCCTTGTTCTGTCATTGGGTATCAGTGTGTTCGTAGCTTTATTTGTTAGCTTTAGTTGACAAGACAAGAAGTCTAGGTCCATGCTTTTGTTTCACCATCCTTGTGGTTTCTAATGAAAATCCCTGATGCTTTGTTTTATAAAAAGTTCTTTACATATTGGGTAAAAAATTTTGCATATGTCCGATAGCTTTTAATTTACTCTACTATCTTTTGAATTTGTGTAGTGGTGAACCATTGACAGTTCAAAAGCCTGGAACTCAAACTCGCAGTTTCTGCTACGTCTCTGACATGGTATGCAGAACACACACACACATGTATATATGCATGTGTATCAACTTCAATCTCGCATGATATGCAATGGGTTTCCTAGAGTCTCAAATGCTCGCTTAAAATGTATCAGGTTGATGGCCTTATTCGCCTCATGGAAGGAGAACACACTGGACCAATCAACATTGGAAACCCAGGTATGTTTGTGCTTACGTGGAACAGGTAGGACTTGTCATTATATCCCAGTATCATGTATATATTTCTTGCCACTTACCTCGTTGTTCTTCCTGTACATTTCCAGGGGAATTTACCATGACCGAGCTTGCTGAGACAGTGAAGGAGGTTAGTTTCCAATGGTGCCTCCCCCCTCCCTTTCTGAGCCAAATATTCAGTGTGCACACTTCACAGTTCGACAACATGTGTTGAAGCAGTATGGTCGTAGTTTTGTTTTTGACAAACGTTAACCTCTTTTTTCCCAGCTTATTAATCCTGGTGTGGAGATAAACATGGTGGAGAATACTCCTGATGATCCACGACAGAGGAAACCTGACATTACAAAGGCAAAGGCATTGTTGGGATGGGAACCAAAAGTTAAGTTGCGGGATGGCCTTCCCCTCATGGAGGAGGACTTCCGGCTGAGGCTTGGAGTCACCAAAAAGAAGTGAAAAACTATCACTGATACTGAAGATGAGCAGTGCTCTACATTGATGTTTCTTTCTCCTTGAGTATACCATTGCATCTGCCCTAGTTCAGTGTCATGTTTTAGGAAATAAGCGGTGATGATGCATGGCCTTTACCCTGATCTTATAGTTAATGCAATTATCACCATTATCATGCTTTCACAATCTTATCTTTCAGTTCGATTCATTCATTGTTGTTGCAACTTGTTGCCCTGGGTTTTGATGAAATAATGACTGGTAAATTTTTAAAGTTTTTGAAATTATTATTTTTAAAAAACTAATGAGCAATATCATAAGAACTATTTGATATACTTGCTGCTTTACATCTGGACACCAATTCTCTTTACATGAGACCTTCGAGATGTCTTTATTGTCTAACGAAAGCACACTTACGGTTGTTATCCCCGAGGATTCATCTGTGCTATGTTACTACTCTCTATGATCCATATTTATCACTCATTTACTGCTCTCGAAATTATGCAACAAACATGTTACAATAACATACGATGTTGCACATGTTTTTTGGGCATGGTTTAGTATAATGTAATATTATATATTATCCATCTTCGCATTCCTCAATAAATCCAGAATTTAATATAAAAATAATTTTAATTTATTATTAAATCATGAATTTAAATTTAAAAATATATTATTAAATCATGGGTTTAAATTAAAAAATATCTTGATATTTATCTATATTTAGATTTCATAAGATTAATACAACCTGACTTAATTAGGTTTTAAATCAATTTAAAATCAAAAAGGAAGGGAAACTACCATCCCTTCGTACATCATCATTATGCACCAAATATATTACAATAATATATGGATAATATAAGTTGCGCATGTCTTTTTAGCATGGTTTATTATAATTCAATATCATATATTATATATTATTGTATCTATCATTCTGAGATATTTATGATAATTAACAAAATAAAATATAGTTATTTAAACTTTGAAGATGTAGTTTAATTAATTAATCCTAAATTTACATTTTAAAAATCACACCCACGAATTTTAAAACCATTAAAATCTTATGTAATCGTTAATTTTAATATTTCAATAAATTAATGGAAATTGCGTCAACCGGCCGGGATAGTCATCTTAGTTATATATATACATATATATATGTATGTATGTATGTATGTATGTATAGCCACCTGTCAATAGCATACTTGTTCTCCGAATGCTAACGTGGATCTCCTTCTCTCTCTTGTCCCTGTTATCACAATAGCTGTAACTGAAATAGTAAAAAGGAACAGCCTCCCCCTCCCCCTCCCCCTCCCCCTCCATCTTTCTTTCCCCTTATTATCCTTTCCAGTTTCTAGATTTTACTAGAAAGTCAAGCCCTTCAAAAGAAAACGCAATCTGATTTTGACCGGGGTTTGCCGGAGGAGATGGAAGTGCCAAGCGACGACACTGTTTTGATCGAGAAAGGAAAGAAGGCAGGAGATCCTCACGTGATCACCGTTAATTGTCCCGACAAGACCGGCCTTGCCTGCGATATTCTTCATGTAATTCTTGACTATGGACTTTACATTACCAAAGGAGGTAGTTATTCTTACTACTATTATTTGGTTTTGTTTTTATTAATTAATTATTACAATTATTGAAGTGATATTTATGGAGCAGATGTTTCAACTGATGGGAGATGGTGCTACATGGTATTCTGGGTGGTTCCACACTCACGGTCCATTATAAGATGGACTCATTTGAAGAACAGACTTTTATCTGTATGCCCTTCATGTTCGGTCTCCTTTGACTGGAACCAGCAGCAATCCAAGTCTTGTCCGGTTTACTTGTTGAAGTTCTTTAGTCTCGACAGGAAAGGATTGCTGCATGGTAATTAATAGAGTACATTTTTATCTTTATGTTAATCTTTGCTTTCGTCGCTGCTTACTGCTTCCTTGGGTTAGTCTGATTATGATAATTCTATCTGTGATGCAATTGGAAAATGTTTTTCTTGTTAGATGTAACTCAGGTTTTGTGTGAGCTGGAGCTAACAATCCACAGGGTCAAAGTTACTACAACCCCAGATGGTAGAGTCTTGGACCTCTTTTTCGTTACTGATAAACTGTAAGATTTTTTCTTTCTTTCTTTCTCTTTTGGAATTTATTCGAATTCCTGTCTTCGGTGGGGTCAATCTTGATTTTTTCTACTGCATAAGGAGAATTCTGTCCTGCCTTTTAATTCAAGTCAATGGAAAAATTGTCTAAACCACTCACTGCATATCTTAGGCCTTGAGTTACTGAGGGCTGAGGTCACGTAAGCTAGTACTTCCTTGGTTTTTTGTTATTGAGTCTGAGTGAATAGAGAGGGCAGCTACTTTGTTATCCTTGGAACCTATCATTTGCCTGTTTATGGCATGGTTCTTCCCAAGTTTTTGCTGACCTACCAATCTTTTTCCTGAACCATTGACAATGACATGATAAGAATGATGATCTATACTTCGTAGTGAAGTGAATGGTTGTTCGTGGAAGTCAAAGATATGGCTAGATTCTGTCTGATGTCCATCAGGTCATTGAACATTTCTCTGAATAGATCATGAGATCAATTGTAATTAAAAACCCAGGAGTCTGGGTTGGATTTTGTGGGTGTATTAATCTCCATTCTATTCCACAATTTTGTTACAGGGAGCTATTACACACAAAGCAACGACAAGATGAGACATGTGAACAATTGCATGCTGTACTAGGTGAATCATGTATCAGTTGTGAACTTCGATTGGCAGGGCCCGAGTATGAATGTCTTCAGGGCATGTCTTCTCTTTCTCCTGTTATTGCAGATGAATTATTTCATTGTGAGATATCAGATAAAGAAATCCATTCACAAGCTCTTAGCCCAGATATGATGAAATTGAAAAGGACAGATGTAGTGATAGACAACTCACTGAGCCCTGCTCATACTCTGCTTCAAGTGCGATGTGTTGATCACAAGGGTCTTCTTTATGATGTGATGAGAACTTTAAAAGACTGCAATATACAGGTATGGATTTGCGTCTTCCACCAAATTTATCCAATATATATTTTTAGGATTAATTAGATTCTGTCCATTGTTAGTATTTTAAGTTTATCACTACGGTGAACTTAGAATGGACCCTTAATCATTTCATGCTCTGAATGTTTCTGTGCCGGCATTGACAAGACAAAACCAGTTACCTAAACTTGTTAGGTTTCTATATTGGCCCAGCTGTAACAAACTTGATAATTAGGTTAATAGTAATAGTAATTTTTTTGAGTTAAAAAAATGATTACAAAAATGTAATTGAAAAAAAAAGATAAAAGATAGTTTTTGAGTACATTTGAGGTTGCTGGGTTCTTCATGCGGCATATTTGAGATTGTTTCCTCTCATGACTTAGTAGAAAGTCCCAGTGAGTTTTTTCATCCTCTTTTTTCCATAGCATATAATTTTATTTAAATAGAAGATAAATTCAAACATATTAAATTTTAAATTTTAAAGATTCTAATCTGATAACTTTAAATTTTAATGGAAGTAAATCAAGGCTATGACTGTCACAATTCTACCCCCATTAAAAACCTTGCCCTCAAGATTCGAGAGGTTCCTTTAGCTAACTTGTTTTGAAGTTGTCGCACTGGTTCTCTCAAAATTCTTTGTTGAGTTTGTTGGTGTAGTTGTTGCTCCTCCAGTTGTTTCATGCAGGCAACTGCTTTAATAAGTTATGATATCCTTGTTACCATGGATCTACTGTTCTGATACCAATTGTAACAAATTTGATCATTCAAGATGATAACAAGAGCACTTTTATTGAATTAAAAGAGATTAACTACAAATACCTAATTAATAAAAGATAAAGATAGTTTCTGAGCATATTTGAGGTTGTCCGGTTCTCTATAAAAGCATATTCAAAGTTGTCCAATTCTCTTATGATTTAATAGAAAGCCCATAAGTTTTTCCATCCTCTATTTTTGGTAGCCTAGAATTCTATTTAAATAGAAAAGAAATTCAAACAAATTCAAATTTAAAATATCTTAATATGATTACTTTAAATTTAAATAGGAGTAAATCAAAGATAGGATTGTTACACCAGCCTACCCCTTCCCCTAATTAAAGGGCTCAGCAGCAAAATTTAGAACTAGATGTGAAAAGATGCATATCATTGAAATGCAATAGCTTCCAAACAGACGGGTTTATTATAAAAGAAGGATTACATGGAAGGCTGAGCCAAATTCGTTATGATCAGATTATTCCATCTTCTACCTTCTTGAAATTGTGTTAGCACTTAGTGCATTGATGCAGAGAATATTGTCATTTTTTTCACCCATATTGTTTGCTATTTTTCTGATACAGATAGCTTATGGTCGATTCTCACTGGTGACCAATGGTCATCGTGATTTGGACCTATTTATTCAGCAAAAGGATGGAAAAAAGATAGTGGATCCTGAGAAGCAAAGTGCCTTGTGTTTCCGGTTGAAGGTTGAAATGCTTCATCCATTACGTGTGATTATAGCAAACCGAGGACCTGATACTGAACTTCTAGTTGCTAATCCAGTCGAGCTCTCTGGAAAGGGAAGACCCAGAGTATTCTATGATATTACACTTGCTCTAAAAGCACTTGGGATCTGCATATTTTCGGTAAGAAGTCGTTGCTTTAGATAGAAAAACTCAAAGATGCATCTGCACATTGCATCTTCATTCAACTTGCCTTGGAGTTTTTGAATGGGAAATTATGCAATGCATCGGACAATTCCAATGTGGCTTGGAATTAGGGCACTGGAATGCTTTATAAGCAATTTACTGATCCTATTTCCTTCTATCTCCGATGCAACTGTTATTATTAATATAATAAAACAACATTATAATGAAGAGGCTGATAACTTCATGTCAGTCGCCAAGTGCAGATGGAAATCTGAATTCGGTTCTAAAGTTTCCCATAAACAGTGAAATATTTCTAACACTTTGCAATTTTGGTTCTCAGGCTGAAAAAGGAAGTTATTCAACCTCTGATCGTGAATGGGAGATATACAGATTTCTTCTAGAGGAGAACTGCAAATTTCAGTTATCAAATATGATGGCTAGAAATCAGATTGCGGATACAGTTAGAAGAACACTGATGGGTTGGTGAGTTTATTCATTTTGTGTGTACTTTGGTTCTATTAGCTGTCGCCATCCTAAGATTTTCTGCTTGGCTCTGCATTTTATGGTATGCAGACCATTTGTACAGTGTGTACATTCCAATTTTTGTTATGTAAAGACGGCTTGTACTCTCAAATCACCTTACACTTACTGGTCGAGTGGTTATACAGTGGTCTTATTTCCTCTTGATTGTGAAACCTTCGCTGCATTGCAGTGTAAATTGGAAGATTTTTATTCCTGATATATTATCCTCAGATGCAAACGAAGTTTCTCAAAAATCAGTCTGTACTATGGTCACGTGACTGCAGCAGAATTATCGGTGAAGACCATGAATCCTTGACGTTCTTGAATGCCATCTAAATTGTTCTAATTGCTAAAATTGAATTCCGGTGCTTCTGGGGTTTGTAAGAAGCTAGGCGTATTTCTGTCGGATTAATTTGGTGTGTTAGTTATGTTGATATGCATTGCACCTCTCCGTTGCTCAGTGTTTCATAGCAGAAGGAACATGTGAGTGCTGTTTGGGTAGTTGGTGCATCGATTACCTTTCTTTGCCTAAAAGGAAAATAAGCAGCTGGTGGAGGTATCTTCCATTGATCAGGGCTCGAAGTCGTAAAGTCCCCATGTGAATTCGAGGCAATATGAACCCCAAGGTAAAGAAACTATTGCTTCTCTGGGGGACAAGAAACTATTGCTTCTCCGTAAGCTTTGCTTTGCGAGCACACAAAGAAAAACCTTTAAAGCCCCTTTTTTCTCAATCACTAGTGCTCAATTATGTTCGTGTTATTCAAATCCGTCATTCTCAATATCTTTGTACATTTATCATTTTGTTTTTTTCTTAAAAAGAAAAAAGAAAAACAGATCTTTGTGGGGTTTTCTATAAACTTGATCAAAACCCTATATTTCTAAATTAATCCACAGCTCCGTGCTTTCATCAATTATGTTCTTATTCAATTTATTTTATTTTATTTTTTTTTTGAAAAAGAGGCAGATGAAGATGGAGTAGATAAGGTGATAAGATTCTATCAGGAAAAGAGGTGTATTTGGACAAAAAGAAAAATACTTATCGGGAATGGATGATGATAATCAACATGTCGAGTGACTACTTAAGGATTTATTACACCGCAAGGACTAATTCATTAGTTTTGATTAACTACGGGGCTAAGTTATAATTAACTCCTAATTTATCCTCCTAACATAATCCAAAGCGACCACCGTTACCTTTGACGAGCGGTATAATCATTATTGTAACTACCGTGCCCGGTCTCGTCAAGACCAAACAGTGACACCTCCCATAATCCTAAAAATTAAAAAAGAAGCTGTGTTCTAGATTATCGAATTGAATGCCGGAGGGAGAGAAGCTTCTCGTTTAGTTTCGCAAGAGACGAGAATTTGATTGTTTTCTTGGGTCGGAATTTATTTATCAGGCTAGGGAGGGAGATTTTGGAATCCAATGGTTGAGGATTGTTGTTAAGATAGTAAGTTAGATAAAGAAATGAAAATGGAAGAGACAAGTTTAACGACGCCAGGAACTGGAAGTTCATCTTATCTGAAGGCTCTCACCGTTGAAATCGAGAAAAAGCTGCAAAGGGTTCCTTCCTTCTCTTGCACTCTATTTTCCATTTCTTTGTTTTGGATCCTTTTGTTTACCATCGTCATCATGTAGTCAAGCGGATTAAGGAAAGTTTTTTATACTCAGATTTAAATCAAGATTTGATAATTTTTTGTCCTAATAGAGAATTTGCTTAGCTAGAGAGCTATAGGGTGGGTGGGTTTTTTTTTTTCATTTCTTGCTTGAGAATCAATCCAATGTTTGTTTTACAGAGTAAGATTGAGTGTCCTTATTCCATTAAAAAAAATTACGTGATGTTTTAGTAACCAATTGCAGGCACTAGCTTCTGCATCTCAGAGACGGAACTTGTTACAAGAATTGTTTGCTGACATTGCTTTGGAAGTTGATGATCGTGCTCGAGGTCAGTTAAAACTAGATGTTTTTATCAATTTGTGTTAATGGGCTGTTGTTGTTTCTCATTTTTGCCTATTGTATTATGCACGTTTTTTATTGTTCCATAACCACTGGATTTTTTCTTGCGTTGACATCGAACACAGGTATAATTTTCAGCAGGGAAGAAGATGAAATTTCTCCTGCTGAAGATGCTGCTGATGGCCACTTGTGCTTTTACGATGTGCTTGCTGATTATTATGTTTGGGTGCCTGAGAGTGGAAAACAAATTCTTCATTTGATTGTCCAACTCTGGAGCCAGTCATTTGCATCACATATTTTCTCTCTTTTGTTCCATAAATGGGTATGCAATCTTGGCTGAGTTCCAGTAATGTTTGTTCTCTTTTCCATCCACAAAGAATCACAACACAACAAGTCTTTTGAGAGCTTGATGTAAACCCATATTTTCCACCCCTGGTTGGTTGTTGAATGTCAAGCAAGAAAGCCTCTCAAGATTTCTTCTTTGCTGCTGTCTGTATTCGTTGCATATGTAGGTCGTCAAGTTGATCTATTGTTTGCTGTTCCTTGGCTGCAATGCAATTTATTTGAACTTCCCAATGACAAAACAGTGTAGGCTCTGGTAGGTTGTAATTTTGACTTTTCCAAACTTGATGAAATATAATATAGAATTGCTTGCAATGGAAAACGTGGAAATGAAAAGGGGTCGAAATTTCTCTTTTAGTTGTGAAGGAAAAAGAAAAAAATGTTTGTTTCTCAATCTATGCTAGATTTCTTTACATTTCAAATTCTTTCCTTAAGGTGCACGACTGCTATTATTAACCACTATTCACATAAATTGTGGATTTAAGAGATATCAATAGTGTCTTGTATCCCAGGGTAGACGCTATTTTCACATTTGACATGTCTTGGATCTTTGGCAGAGATTCCTAACATGTAAACCATGTTTTGTGGCTTCTATGGTTAGATTAGGCCTTGTTTAATCATTTTAGACATTGTTTCATCATTTATGTGTTTTTTTTCAAAATTAGAAGTTATTATATTCAAGTTTGGGCTTAAATGACATACATTTTGGGTTTTCACTTGATTTGGGAAGGTGATGCTATTTAAAAAAAAATAAGTGGTTTGAAACTTGAGCAATAATTTAGTTAAGTTTATTTCCTGAATCTGTGTTTTTGTTGAATTCAGTTGTGTGTGTAGTTGAAGGTTATCATATGGGTTGCATGAATGCAATTCGAAAGTTTATGTTTCTTTTTTTATGTTGACCATCCAGATTTATTTGAAACATTAAAATCTAATGGGAAATTATACTTCTATATTCCATCAGTGGTGACCATATAACATCGAGTTGCACTCATGTTTTCTGCAGCTTTTTGAAGCTCAGCTGGATAATACTGAAGTACTTGTTCGTTTCTCATCTGCTCTAGTTCAAGGTGCTACAAATGTTTTGTGGTAAGAATATCAGCAAGCTTTGAATGGTAGTCATTTAGTGGCTACTAGGAATCAAAGGATTTTGAAGTTGAATTGAGCTGCTAATTACTAATGAATGTTGGGAACTCTGTCTATCATGTTGATCAATACATGAAATATTAAAGGAATTGAGTTTTATTCTCCATGTGTCTTTTCTTTTTCCTGAATATAGATGGGGAAATATTGTTAATTTTGAAGGTGACACTCTCCGAGATTCAGAATTCTATTTACTTAATATGTTTTTTTCTTTTTCTTCTTCTTTCCAGATGGGTTTGGGTTGTAATATGAAATCAATTTAGTTTAGGGAAATTGGTGCTTTGACTATTGGATCACAACTGATTAAAATTCTAACTGCTTAGAGCAAGCGGTATATGCCATTCAGTGAAGGGGATTATATTTTTACAAAAGAAAAGAGGTTAAAGTGCCCTACCATTCATTGGAGAAATGGTTCAGGAAAAAAGAAATGAAGAAAGGCAAAGGAATTTTGCTATTCATTTAGCTTCTGGTATTTCGATCAACCTCTTAAGTTGTTTGATTGTGCTAACTTTAATTCCTGATATCTTGCTGTTATTGAAACCGTTGCTCCTTGGCAATTTAACCTATTTCTAAGTGGCTTAACATTACATTAGCTGAGTCCATCCTTGCCTTTTCTTTTCCTTTTATCTTGAACCAAATTTCTGGATCTCTCACATCCAAAATTTGGTACCACCACTGAAAATCCATTTTTTCAGAGGTAGACATGGCAAACCAAAGTAGTGGAGTGCCTTAATAGCATAAGTTTCTAGAAGTTTCTAGTAAAGTTTCACATATTATTGAGTGCTGTTGATAAAAGTTGCATGTCCAGTTAATTACTGTACAAACAAGCCATCATTAGAATCGTACACTTGGATTTGACAAACAACGTATTTACCCTTTCCATGTTGTTGGGTTGAAGATATATCGCTGCATATTCTATTCTCACATTCCAAGCATGGAACAATGACTTGAACCTGGTAAAACTTTGCAGGATTGACATCCAAACAAACAAAAGGCATTTCCAGTCCCTATTTCAGGCAAGTGTCCTTCCAACAATGTAATGTAATCCCTCCTACTGGATATACATGGTAGAATTACAGTCTCTGTGTAATTATTTCATCTTCCTCCTTAACCTTTGTCCTTGTTAATTTCAGTATCTCCTTGAGGAAGTTGCCTTGGAGCCTATGCGGTTGAACAGAATTCCAGTGCAGGTCAGGCATTGATGTTTCACTCGTACATGGCTTTTTTTTTCTGCATGCTTGCCTTTGATTGCACGCCTAGAAATATTATGGCGTGGACTTTGAAATTATCATTTAGTTGGCATATGTAGTGAAAATTTCCTTGAACAGCGTTTGCATTGCAAAATAATGTCAGTCTTCCATTAATCAGGCCCAGAGGGAACTGTTTCTTTTACTCTCAAGGTTCATACTCTTTTACAACTCAGGTAAGCTGTATAAATTGTATAGATTCAATCTTCAACAACAAATGGGTTGTCATTTTCTTATATGATCTATGCAGTTGACAAGATCGACAGCTTCTTAAAACAATTTCCTATTTTTCCAAATGCTTTCTTGGTTGGTGGTCCCGCAGACTTCTTTGTTATTGAACTTGCAGATCAGGTATATTCTATATTCAGTCCTTAGGGCATTTGTTTTTGATGAGTGGGTTTACTTTCTTGCCTGTAGAGAATACATTCGCGTGTTCATATGGTCTCCAAATTCTTTTGCTTGTCAGCTTCAAAAGTTAAAGGTGG
Organism: Populus pruinosa; assembly: GCA_026413675.1. Taxonomy (NCBI): domain Eukaryota; kingdom Viridiplantae; phylum Streptophyta; class Magnoliopsida; order Malpighiales; family Salicaceae; genus Populus; species Populus pruinosa. The sequence goes on along the minus strand of CM048592.1, from coordinate 28,692,305 downwards.
AGCCAGTTCTATTGCATTACCTTTCACAAATTAAAGTTCTCCAAGGTGGTAGTATTCATCTCTTCCCAAAAAATAGTGTCTAACACTGAACTGACCTGATATAATTGCACGTTATTCTGAGTAGGGTAGTGTAATTAATTTCTGCAGGCATGGAATTGAGAATGACCACAAGTACAAGATTAAAGGCATGTTTGTATAGCTTTACTTCTCCTGGCGGTCCAATGTATCCCACTAGAGCTGTCCGTCATGCTGCCTGGGATGCTTTGGATTTGCTTTTCCCCGTGAGTGTTTTTTTCCCTGGTTGCTAGTGGCGTCTACCCAGTTACCTGGCAAATTTCATTAATGAATTGTCATGAAAGTGCATATATAATCAACAAGTCATTTTTTATGCAATGTGGTATTTGTATCAAATGATACGATCCTTGAGATGATGAGGTGCATTTACAGCTTTTTTTATCATGCCTGAAAAATTATTGACTTGGAAAAGAAACTTGAGTTGATGCATGATTCCACATTCCTAGTGCATACCTGTCATGTCTTTGGCAATGATATTAATTGTCCGCCACAGGTTGGACGGTATCCTCGGCATTTCATAAGCCTGTTTTTTCGACTGCTATATCCATGGTACTGGCCGTCATCATGTTGGAACTTCATAATATCTTGCATCAAGGCCGTATTCTATTCTCTGCTGAGGGTGTTGTTTTCTAGATGGGATAAGCTGAGAGAGCCAAAGAACTGCTAGACCTGATGCCAAAATCAGCTCCCCTAAGGCTTACACTTGCACTTTCAGCTTGACTACGTGTAGCATTTCATGTTATTTTGCGTTGTACAAGTGCTTTCCCTTTGCTCGAGTTACCCTCTCATTTTAGTCTTTTGAGGGTAATTTCCATATACATGTTAGTTTTCTAACATGTAAATTATAATTGGATGCATAACTAAATTGTATTCTTAACATTATTCCTATTGGTCAAGTTTATTTGAAGTAACGGTGTTTGAATGGAATGCTTCCAGAAAAGCATATGCATGCTATTTTCAAAGCTGTACTGAACTTAAAAGTACGGTTAAATTTTAACTCCGAAAAAGATGTAACGGTGTTTGAATGGACATGGAACTGCGGTGGCAAGATCCGCAAGGAATATGGGAAGAAAAACTGTGGAAAAGCAGCCTGATTCCAGAAAAATTGGTGAAGAATAACCTGACGTTAACCAATTTCTGTTCAGGAGCAGCGTGTGAGCTTGACGGAGCGGGAGCTATAGCCTCTCTTTTTTTTCTTTTTTGAAGCGGACATGTAAAACACCTTTGGTATAAAAGACAAGCTCCGGCACAAAAATCCAAGAAAGGAGAGAGTAGCAATGACAAGAGGCTTCATTGCTGGATGCAACTTAAGCTTTCAAAATGCAATTCAAGAGCTGTCAAGACTTACCCTCTGGTCCAAGATGATTTGCAGCAAACATAACGGACTCTTAAGGGTGTACCGGTTGAATTCAGAAATAAAGGCAGGCTAGGTATCAGGAGATTCAGGGCATCCACGTAAAACTATCTCTCACTCCCAGGCTTCTCCTACGTAATTCACTTATACACAATAGCAGTCATAAGCTGCCGGAATGACTGCAGCCAGAATTTCTGTTAGCTGTAATACTGCATTCCAAACGGAGCAATAGATGAACCAGAAAACAGCTTGAAACCCGCTACTAAGCAGAATCAAATAGCTTGTACAGCCCAAAAGAAATGGCAAAGCAGAGTTCTCACATGTCAGTGTAGCTTAACCAGCACCCACTGCCATTCAAACTGCAAACCATATTCCAACTTCTATATCCACCTATGTTTTCAACATCAGCAGGTTGAATGAAGCAGAGATGCCAGTTCACACTACAATAAGCTACATCAGCAGGTCATGAAACAATCAAGGAACGGATATTTCACTGCACAGAATAGATGAACTTGAACAAGAACCTAGCCATTAAGAACGTTAACAAGGGGTCTGCGCTAACAGTTAAAGACAATCCATTTCAACGGAAGAAATATGAAGAAATCTACCTCCATTCTTATCCCCCTGATTTTACGATGACGATGCAACCAGTAGACATTAGAGCATCAGGCAGTTCCTGTCAAAGTTCGGATCTCCACTCCTTGCAGACAGCATTTTCTTCGTCTAAGAAAAAACAAGAAAATAGCTCTACTCCCTACCCCAACTTATAAAATCACAAAAGCTAACCAAACAAAAAGCAACAGTACATTACATACAGATAGCTCTCCATTAACCGAACATTACATGATAACAGCCCCAAAATTCCACAATAAAGATTACGATAGTTCTCTCTAAGAAGTATTTGTGAAATCACTAAGAGGACTTGGCTGAGACATAGAGGATAGTTCCATTGCTGCATGATCGAGCACACAAAAGCAATGAAAGAAAGATGTTGGACCAACCAACAAGACACCAGGAATGACTTCAATTTATCTGCATAGCTTCTGAATGATACTTCTCCAAATCTGCATCAAGATCTTCAGCAGATACCTTTTCACCACGGCCCCTTCCACGTCCACGTCCCCTTCCAAATCCACGCCCGCCGCCGCCGACACCACCAACACCACCGCCACGCAGTCTTCCCAGTGCACCACCCCTACCTCGTCCACTGCAGAATAACCATGTGAACCCATGAATGAACAAGTAAGAACAATCACAATTCTTATACAGTTCTCTGAGCAAGGACACATACCAACATGCATCAGTCTAGTATACAATAATAGTTCAATTAATAATAAGTTTAGGTCATTTTTCCCTTTGTTAAAAAGAAACATATGATCGGATGATCAATGGAATTGTATTTCACTCACATATCAACATAGAATTAAGAATCTTCCAATTCATTGTACAAATCTCAAGAATCAACTATCAACTCTAAATCACACACAAAACTGGATGAATGGCTTGATGAGCCAGATATGAATACATGTTTTGTAATTCAGGTACATCTTGAATCATTGAAGCACATGACTCAACCAAATTAAAAGATAAAAATAAATAATTTCACAAAGAGGTGATTATAAGAGGATCTACATGATTCAGGGCATAATTTATTTTGTCCTACAAGTGTTTTGTGGTAGGTTAGAGTCCGGAAAATTGGATATTTTAGGGTTGAGATCAAAGAAGAAAAGGATTTGATATTTTAAAACTGAAATATGGATAAATGTGTGAGGCTGCTAGCATCACACAGTAGGATTTCTAGGACTCACGCCTATAGTAAAGAAAACCTAAGCATCACCCGAGAGATTGCGGAATCACTCCTTGAATGATAACCAAACAGTTGCACTTTCATTCATAATCTCTGCAACAAAATGACTACATGCAAATTAATAAGCTTGAAATATTCCTATCTTACTTTGATTTTAACAGAAGACTAATGCGTGTTCTAACTAGCTTCTGTTATTGTTAGTCCTAGGATAATGCTATGAATCATTCACAATTGTTTTGTTTAAATCTTTCTTAGCTGTATATATCAATTGCAATCTCTAGAATCTGTAACAAACCTTCTTAACTTCTGTATTTATACATTGATGAATTAATGAAAGAGGTGTGTGAAAATCATTCATCAATAATTCTGTCATGATATCAAAGCTTATCTAAGTGATAGCCAATTTTTCTCTTTCTTTCTTAGCTTTCTCTCACTCATGGCCATCAACTCTTCTCACACCATCATTCACAACGACAATGAAACTCATAATACCCTTGTCACCATTAAAACTACAATCCAGCAAATAAATCTCCTGGAAATTGCAGTTTCAAACCTCATTCATTAGGTATGACCTTCTAGGCTATATTGATGGATCGAAATCATGTCCACCCGCCAACCTCCCTCACAATAACACCACTATCCCTAATCCAGAACATATTCTCTGGATCAGAAAAGACCAGCTCCAGCTCATTCTCAATGCCATCATTGGCTCCCTCTCCCTGACCATTATTCCATTCATTGCTCAATCCAAAGCTTCACGTGAAGCATGGACTATCTTGGCCAACACTTACACCAAGCCCTCTCTTGGACACATTAAACATATTAAGACTCGACTTTAGAACCTTACAAAAGGTTCTAAAAGCGTGTCTGAATTTTTACAAACCATAAAAGCATGATTTGATGAACTGGCTCTTCTTGGAGTCTCACTTGATACATAGGATCTCATAGTGGAAGTCCTAGATGGTCTTGGAGTTAATTACAAGGAACTGGTTCATGTTGTTCAAGACAGAGATTCCTCAATTAACTTTGAACTTCATGAAAAAATGCTCAACTTTGAAGCCTCCTTACAAACAAGGAGGCCAGAACCATCTCCCTTCCCAGCTACTACAAGTCCCACCAGCCGAAACACAACATCGTGGCGACCTCATCCGAGCTCCAGCTCTCATAGTTCTTGGTGTCCATCCAACAATAATACCAATCGGTATTCCACACCATCAAATGGTGGACCATCTTCATCTCCTAGCAATCGTCCCTTTAGTCCATACTTAGGATATTTCCAAATCTGCAGACTACAAGGCCACACAGCCAAAAGGTGCCCCTACTTTCAACTGGTTCCAATTAACTCACGCCCAACAACTCCCCAACTTCATCCACTCATCCAACCTCACCATAGCAACCACGTGCACATTATGTTGCTGGTTACTGAACCAACCTAGCTCTTAGACAGTGGAGCTTTGCACCATGTTACCTCTGACTCTAGCAACCCTTCCCTGCATACTCCATGCACTGGCTCAAATGACATTATGATTAGAGATGGCTCAGGTATCCCAATTACCTAAACTAGTTCTACCTCTCTCCCAAAACACTCACACAACTCCTTTCAATTAAACAATGTTCTTTGTATTCATGCAATGAAAAAGAATCTCATTTCCATTTCTCTCAATTTTTTCATACAAACAATGTTTCTATTGAATTCTTATCATCGTTTTTTATTGTGAAGGATCTTTGCACCAGGGCCACACTAAAGATGGTGTGTATGAGTGGCTAGTCTCCTCCCTGATTCTTGCATTTTCTAGCATACAGACTTCCTGCTCTACATGGCACCATAGACTCGAACATCCAGCTCTTTTAATTTTAAAACTTAATATTTCCAATAATAAACTAGGCTCTTCCTCCTCTTTTTTCCTCTAATTCTTTTTGTAATTCTTGTTTATGTAATAAAAGCCATAAATTGTCATTCTCCAAATCCTCTCATCTCATCCTTTAGAGACTATTTTTTCTCATGTTTGGACCTCACCAATAATCTCTATTGATGGGTTTAAATGCTATGTCATCAGTAGTTTAAATACTATGTCATCTTTCTTGGTCACTTCACCAAATATGTATGGTTTTACCCTCTAAAACAAAAATCAGATGTCAAACCAATTTTTATTTGATTTAAAACCATTGTTGAAAAGTACTTCAACAGAACCATCAAGACTTTATATTTTGATAATGGTGGTGAATACATCTGAACACAATGGTTTTTCTAAAAGACGTCATCTCCATATTGTGGAAACTAGTTTAGCCTTACTCATGCCTCTCTTCCTCTACCTTAGTGGTCATATGCATTTGCCACATCTGTTTATTTAATCAATTGAATGCCTACTCCAACCCTCCATCTCTCCTCCCCATATGAAACAATTTTTGGAACAGCTCCTAATTACTCCAAATTACATATCTTTGGCTGTCTTTGTTACCCCTGGCTTCCTCCTTAAACCACTCATAAACTAGATTCATGTTCCAAACCATGTGTGTTCATTGGCTATTCCTTAACTCAAAGTGCATATTACTGTCTTGATCCCTCCACTTCTAAAATCTATGTCTCTAGGCATGTTAAGTTTGTTGAGTCCCCGTTTCCATTTGTCCTCAACCCAACTTTGTTGCCACTTGGTTCCCAAAAAACCCCTTACAGTATCCTCCACAACTCTGTTCTCGCCACTCCATCATGCTCGTAAACAACTCTCTTGTGAAGCTCCAGTGATATCTCTCATGCCTATCACCTCCGACACCATAAACTCATGCGACATTGCGTCCCATATGTTCAAACCCCCCCAACCAAACTTCCAACTTGCACCTACCTGAAACTCACACTCAAACCACTCACAGCATGACCACTAGACCAAGAACATCTACAAACCTCTACAAAAGATGAACCTTCACAATCAACTCTCCAAAGCCCATGACCTTGAACCCAACACAGTGACCCAAGCTCCAAAAAATCCTAAATGATGTCGGGCAATGTCGGACAAGTATGATGCTTTGGTTCAAAATGGCACATGGCACTTAGTTCCCCCAAAGACACCAAGTTCTAGCTGGCTGTAAGTGGATTTTTCAAACTAAATGTAACTTTGATGATACTATTGACAGGTTCAAAGCTTGTCTTGTAGCCAAAGGCTTTTACCAACATCCTAAAATTGATTTTCATGGCACATTCCGCCTTGTGGTCAAACCAACATCCATTTGTGTTGTACTTAGTATTGCTATCAGCCGTGGCTGGTATTTAAGACAGCTTGATGTCAACAATGCTTTCCTTTAAGGCAACCTTTTTGAAACTGTATACATGTCTCAACCACTAGGATTTATTGATAAAGACCACTCAACACACGTATGCAGGAAAGCAATTTATGGCCTAGAACAAGCACCTCGAGCTTGGTATCAAAGACTGCACAATTTTCTTCTTGCTTCAGGATTTACAATTTCACATGTTGATTCTTCTCTATTTGTCTACAATGTCGTTGTTCATATCATATATCTTCTTGTGGATGTTGATGACATTATCCTTACAGGTAACACTACTGCCATTGTCAATCAATTTGTCACAACTCTAGCTCATCGTTTTTCACTTAAGGATCTTGGCCTCTTTAACTTATTGTTTAGGTGTCAAGGTTGTCTCCAACAAAAATAGTGTTACTTTCTCAACAGCGATATATTAAGGACCTTTTAACTCATACTCGTATGTCTAATGCCAAGTCTAAGCTCACTCCAATCCCAACAAGTCACCCTCTCATGTTAAATTCAAGCACTCCTCTATGTGATCCATCTAAGTATCGTCAAGTGGTAGGCAGCCTTCAGTATCTACTCATCATCAGGCCAGATAATGCCTTAGCTGTCAACAAACTCTCCCAGTATATGCATTGCCCAACAACTGAGCATTGATCCACAACTCTTATGCTATTTGTGTGGTACTATTGATGATGGTTTACAACTTTGTCATAACTTGTCCATTAATTTACATGTTTTTTTTACTCCTCTCTCAGTTTGCACGCCTTCTCTGATGTTGACTGGGCTGGTGACCAAAACATGTTCTGCTCCACAAGGGCCTATGTTGTTTATCTTGGTGAAATTCTTATTTCCTGGAGCTTTAAAAAGCAACAGACCATGGCCAGATCATCCACAGAGGCAGAATATTGCTTTGTTGCCAATATTGTTGTTGAACTAAATTGGCTTTGCTCACTTTTAACTAATCTTGGTATTCAGCTTCCCTGTTGTCCGGTCATTTATTGTGAAAATGTTGGGTTACCCAACTTTGTTCCAACCCGGTTTTTCACTCAAGAATGAAGCATGTTGCTATTGATTTCCATTTTATTCATGATCAAGTCCAAAGTGGTGTTCTCCGTGTTGTCATGATTACTCTGAAGATCAACATGTTGATACTCTTACCAAGCCTCTTCCTAGACAACAATTCATTCATTTCAAATCCAAGATTGGTGTTCTCACCCGTACTCCATCTTGGCGGGGCATAACAGAAGACTAATGTGTGTTCTAACTAACTTATGTTATTGTTAGTCCTAGGATAATGCTATAACTCATTCAAAATTGATTTGTTTAAATCTTTCTTAGTTCTATATATCAATTGCAATCTCTAGAATCTGTAACAAACCTTCTTAACTTCTTCTGTATTTATATGTTGATGAATTACTGAAAGAGGTGTGTGAAAATCATTTATCAATAATTCTTTCAAATTTGGACTCGAAAATAAGAGACATAAATGTTCCAATTTCAGCAAGGAAAGAGAAAAGGAAAAATAAATAAACCTTAGCAAACATAATCCTCATTTGCAAGAAATTTAATGAAACTATAAATTTCCCTTGCTTAAATATTCCCCTCCAAAGTCACAGTTAAATAATGAGATTGCAAGATTGTGCTTGTCACAAATCCATTTTCATGTTTTAACTCCACAATGTAGTGGGTGACAACAACATGCAAACTTGATTTTTGGATAAGTTTTTTGAGTGAAATCAATTAGAAATTAAATCTAAAAAGGAAACATAAAAGAGAGCTCTGAGGTTTTATTTTAAATTGAAAAATTGAATTCAATGAAGGCATGAAATGATAGACTCAATGCAAAGACACCATTATGATATTTTGACATGCCTGACAAAATCCATATCTCAAAGGAAGAAAAAGCATCTACCATACACAAATGTCAGTCAGACTAACTTTTGCGTTCTAACAAACCAATGCACAAAAAGCCCGCTACTACCAAAAGCATGCACACCAATACAATATATCAAGATCATATGTTTAAAGGGAAGAGAGCCTTTAACGTGAGAAATATATATAAGTAAAAACTTCATTGACCAGCAGATAATCATACTATATAAAATTATGAAACAACGCACATAATGTACTGTGATTGGCCAGCAAGTTTCAAAATGAGACCACATTTTCCCATAACAAGAGAAATAAATGTCGAACAAAATTCTAAAAGCAATTCAGCAGCAACAAGGCATAATCGCACAACATTAGCAACCAATGACAATATCAAAATCACAAGTTTCCAACATGTTTTTTCAGCAGATGACACATTCACCGAGATCACAGTAACAATGAACAACACAGTTGACAACAGGCTACCAAGAAAAAGAAAATCTCAGAAGTTTGCTCTTTTATAAACCATAATTAGGATTTTACAGTAGACAAGCGACAAAGACCAGAGTAGGAGGGGAGATATTACCGTCCAGAAACTCCATTAGAATTTCCAAAAGCAGCATTAGCAGCCGGAGGCGCAGGAGGAGCAACAAAATTTGTTCCCACAATCTCTATCTTCATCGGTTTCCCATCAAGCTGAACATTGTTGTATCTCTTAACAGCAGCGACAGCTTCAGCTTGTCGTGCGAAGACAACTTCTGCCGTTCCCTAAAAAAAAGAGGTTTCTAAACCAAAACAGGACACAAAGAATACATCAAAAGTACGTAGGTTATGCCAAGCTTGAGTTAGATACCTTCGATCTGCCACTCCGATCGTAATGGATCGAATACCTCTTCAGTTCACCCACTTCCAAAAACAATTCCTGTACATAGTTAATCTATCTATCATTACTAAAACAATACACTAAATTTAAACATGATTAACCTTCAATTTACTTACATCATTATAGTAATTAGAGGGAAATTTGAAATTGATAGAGCAATCCAGATCCATAACGCAAAAAATTGAAAATTACCTTGATGTCCTCGTTAGAGACTCCATAATCTAAATTGGAAATATAGAGCTTTGCTCCTTCTAAAGAGGAGGTCCGACCTGATTGATCCCTGAACATGTCGTGTTGCCACGTGCTTTCCGGAGCCTGAGAACAACAAAGAAAAAAATTATTAAGAAAACAAAATATTGAAACTCATTGTAGCTGATTTTCAAGAGAGAAAGTGTGTACACCTTAGCGGCGGTATAAGGAGCTGAACGATTGGCGGCGCGGTTAGGGAAGCGGCGAGCAGGACCGGCTCCTGAAGGGTGGCCTCGACCACGGCCCCGGAAGTTACCGGATCCGGGCTTTTTGCTATTTTTGATGATATCGTCGAGAGACATATCCAAAGCGCTTGACATGTTGCTTTTTTCTTTGTTTTAACTTAGAATAAGAAAAATAAGCTGAAGAAAGCAAGAGAGGAAGAGAGGAAGAGTTTGATTTACTGGGAGGAGGAGGAGGAGGGCAGGTTTCCTCGAAGGATGAGAGCCGTGATTCAGAGATGCTCAAGGTGTATTAACTCTGAAGAGGTGGTGGAGAAGGCAATTTCCTTTACGCCCTCTTTATATCTTCAAACTATTTGCTTGTTATATATTATTTATATCATGATTTAACTCGAGCAACCAAGAAGGTGTCGTGGTGTAGTTGGTTATCACGTCAGTCTAACACACTGAAGGTCTCCGGTTCGAGTCCGGGCGACGCCATCCCTAGCTCTTGGGTTTTTTGCTGTTGCTTCATTACACGTCTTGAATTTCTTTTTGTGTTTTTGTCTTTTTCAAGTGGAGAGGGTCATGGATCGAATATTGAACTTGTCTGGAACAAAAAATTTTAACGAGGGGACTAAAGTGTTCCTTAAATAAATAAATAGAAAGCACAAAAAAAAAAAAGAATTCCAGGCTAGACAATAATAATTCCAAGAATCATTTTGACTTTTTTCTTGAAAAAAGATGCACAAAAATTAAAAGAGATTTTTTCTCTAGCGCGTCATTAAATGTAATATAATTTATTGAAGTAATTTTTTTATCTTGTTTTTTTTGTATTTTAAATTTTTTTATAATTTATTATAATTTTAATGTGATTATTTTAGTTTCTTGACCTGTCTTATAAATTTAACGAGTTAATTTAATTTTTTTATTTTTTTTATTAATTTTTTTATTTTATCTTTCAACATCTCAAATATTAGGTTAATTATGAATAAGACTCTGTCATTTGTTTTGGTTTGTGTTTTATAAAATTATACTGATATTATAACTCGGGTCACAAGTTTTATGAGTTCACTTGAATAAACTCAAATCATTTTATTATGTTTCTTTTTAGATTGAACTTGTTTCAAAATTCATAATTCAGTAATGATTTTATTGGAAATTTGACTTCAAATTTTATTTTATTTGTTTTTTACAGGGTTATCTCGATTTTGCTATCTAAGTCGCGAGCTTGAGATATTACTTAAGCTAACTTGATTTGTTATTTTATGTACTTTTTATGAAGCTATCCTAATTTTATAATTCGAGTCACGGATTTGAGATAAATTGATTTTTTTTAGTATTTTTGTATTTTATTATTTAATATTAAATTAATTAAGAATTATAGTCATGCTTTTTTTATTTACTTTCCATAAAGTTAGTTTGGTCTCATGATTTGGATCATGAATTTTACAAGTTAACTTATATTGACTTGAATTTTTTTAATTATTTTTTTTAAATTTAGTTATTTAATATTGAGTTGATTGAAAATTAAATTTTTTAATTTTTTTATAAAATTATCATAATTTCATAATCCAAATTATAAATTCAAAACATTAAAATAAATATACTCATATCAATCCAATTTTATTAAAAACATCAAGGTTGTGAGTTGGAAATTGAACTTAGATCATCTCAATATTTGACTCAAAAGTAAAAATAAAGCAATATCTTTTTATATTTTAAATATACTCATCCAGCTCGAGGCAAATATTTTATAGGGATAACCACCTTGTTTTTCCTCTGAGTTAACAAGTTAAAAGGTTAATTTATTGGATCTAATTTTATAAATATGTTTAAAATGATATTTATATATATATATATATATATATATATATATATTAATTTTATTAAAAGTAAACAAAAAATATGTTGTGAATGGAATATTTCGCGTCTGAAATTTTAAATGTTTTGTTGAAATAAAAGATTCATGCTTGGTCGAAATTAAATGAAAAATGCGTAACATGTTTTCCTTGAGTTTAATTATTTATAATTGACAAGTAAAAAAAGAAATTACACGAGCAAGTTTAATGTTTTATTCTTGAAAATTAAACATGTAACTTGACCTCAAGCTTGTCTTATTTCACTATCACATCAAAATAATCAAAATATACATCAAGTGTTTAAATGTATTTTACTGTAAACACATGTAAACTTGCATCCAAAGTCTTTGTGTCATTTTCAATTAAAAATAATGATATTCTTGTCAATTTAATGTAAATTATGTAAAAAGAAAAAAAAAAGAAATTTCTTCACATCTAAAATTCCTCCCGTTTTAAAAAGAATGTGAATTCCCAATTTTTATAATAATCTAATGATCTTGAGTATTTGAAATTTCATTTGACTGCAAAAATACTCTAGCATCTCGAATATTTTCTAAAAATAATCATATATTCGAATGGCGTCGAGACCACGGTCCTTAAAAAGCGTTGACCATGGAAGAGGGGTAGATTAATAGATAGCGTGGGCTCAGGGCTTGGGTATTTGGAGATTAGACCGGGCTTAGGTTGATGCAGTGGATGAAGCACATAAGAAAAGTGACCCGACCCATCCTGTAAGATGGGCTCCACTGAGCCCAAAATGCTCACACTGTTTCATGCCATCTACTTGCTCTCCTTTACATTTTCACTTCGCTACATGACTCACAGAGCTGAACTCCATTTTTCGTTGGAGAAGTGGAAGAAATCTCTGTCTTCCATCTTGTATATTCAATTCCTTAAAAAGAATGAAATTCCATCGCTGTCACCCTCATAGATTGGTCTTAAACCCCATCCCCATCTTCCAAACAAAGCCCAAACACTTGTACTGCACCTCTGCTATTCAAGACAATGACGTCAAGGACTCGCAATTCATAGCGACCCTCAGGAACATCGTTCGAGGAAAGGAAAGCTGGAAAATCGCTTTTAACGATCCTTTCATTTCAACTAAATTAAAGCCTTACCATGTTGAGAAGGTCTTGTTGCTTACTCTAGATGATACCAGGTTAGCTTTGAGGTTTTTTAACTTCTTGGGTTTGCACAAAAACTTTAACCACTCTACCATGTCCTTCTGTATTCTAATTCATGCCCTTGTTAATGCTAATTTATTCTGGCCTGCTTCTTCGCTTTTGCAAACGCTGCTTCTTCGTGGGGGTTTGGATCCAAGAGAGGTTTTTGAGGCTCTCTTTGACTGTTTCGAGAAATGTGACTTCATTTCTAGTTTGGGTTTTGATTTGTTGATTCAGAGTTATGTGCAGGAGAAGAGAATGTTTGATAGTGTTTTGATATTCAGGTTGATGAGGCAGCGTGAATTGATGCCTCAAGTTAGGACCTTGGGTGAAGTTTTAAATGGGCTTGTCAAGATCAGGCGAGTCGATATGGTTTTAGTGTTGTTTGGTGAGATTTTGAGTACGGGTATCAGGCCTGACATTTATATTTATGTGGCAGTAATTCGAAGTTTCTGTGAGATGAAGAATTTTGCCAAGGCCAAGGAAATGATTCAGCGAATGGAGTCAAGCTATTTGAATGTAGTGGTGTATAATGTGTTAATTCATGGGCTATGCAAGAACAAGAGAGTTTGGGAGGCTGTTGAGGTCAAGAATGGTCTTATTCAAAAGGGATTGACAGCTAGCGAGGTTACATATTGTACATTAGTTCTTGGATTATGTAAAGTGCAAGAGTTTGAGGTTGGTGCAGGGGTAATGGATGAAATGATTGAGTTGGGGTTGGTTCCAACTGAAGCAGCTTTGTCAAGTCTTGTTGAAGGGTTGAGGAGGAAGGGGAAGGTAGTCGATGCTTTTGATTTGGTTAACAGGGTGAAGAAAGTTGGGGCGATGCCTAGTTTATTTGTCTACAATGCATTAATCAATTCTTTATGTAAAGATGGTAAATTTGATGAAGCAGAGTTGCTTTTCCAGGAAATGGGAGAGAAGGGCTTATGTGCAAATGATGCCACGTATTCTATTTTGATCGATTCATTTTGTAGAAGGGGAAAACTGGATACTGCAATTCATTTTCTTGCTAAAATGATCATGGCAGGGATAAAAATTACAGTCTATCCCTACAATTCCTTGATAAATGGTCACTGCAAGTTGGGGAATTTGAGTGCAGCGGTGTCTTTTTTTGATGAGATGATTGATAAAGGATTGAAACCTACTGTGGTATCCTACACATCATTAATAAGTGGATACTGCAACAAAGGCAAGTTGCATGAGGCATTCAGGCTGTATCACGAGATGACTGGGAAGGGCATTGCACCAAACACGTACACATTTACCACACTAATATCTGCTCTTTTTCGAGCAAATAGGATGACTGATGCTATTAGATTGTTTGACGAAATGTTAGAGCAGAACATGATGCCAAATGAGGTGACTTATAATGTTATGATAGAAGGACACTGTAAGGAAGGAAACACGGTAAAAGCCTTTGAATTGCTTAATCAAATGGTACAAAAGGGTCTTGTTCCAGATACATATACTTATAGGCCTATAATAAGCAGTCTTTGTTCTACTGGTAGAGTATGTGAGGCAAAAAAGTTTATTGATGACCTTCACAGAGAGCATTTTAAGTTAAATGAGATGTGTTACAGCGCTCTTCTACATGGTTACTGCAAAGAAGGCAGATTGAGAGATGCATTGGGTGTTTGTCGCGAGATGGTAAAGAGAGGAGTAGACATGGATCTTGTGTGTTATGCTGTACTCATAGATGGAACTATAAAAGAACAAGATACAAGTGCAGTATTTGGTCTTTTGAAGAATATGCATGACCAGAGATTGAGGCCTGATAAAGTAATATACACAAGCATGATTGATGGGTACAGCAAAGCTGGGAGTGTTAAGAAGGCATTTGGAATTTGGGATATAATGATTGATGAAGGATGTACTCCAAATATTGTGACCTACACTACCCTGATAAATGAATTATGCAAAGCAGGACTCATGGATAAGGCTGAGCTTCTTTGGAAGGAAATGCTAGTTAGCAATTCAACTCCAAATCACGTTACTTATTGTTGTTTCCTTGATCACCTCGCCAGGGAAGGGAGCATGGAGAAAGCTGTTCAGCTGCATAATGATATGCTTAAAGGGCTTTTAGCAAACACTGTTTCCTATAATATACTTGTCCGTGGCTTTTGCAAATTGGGCAGGGTTGAGGAGGCAACCAAGCTCCTGGATGAAATGATAGACAACGCTATTTTTCCAGATTGCATTACTTATTCTACAATTATATATCAGTGCTGTAGAAGGGGTAATTTAGTTGGAGCTATTGAATTGTGGGACACGATGCTAAATAAGGGTCTGAAGCCTGATACACTAGCGTACAATTTTTTGATATATGGTTGCTGCATTGCAGGAGAACTGGGAAAGGCTTTTGAGTTGCGAGATGACATGATAAGAAGGGGCGTGAAGCCAAATCAGGCTACACACAATGCTTTTAGTCATGGAGCTTCAAGGAAGTTTTCTATTTCTACCCACCCAGTCATGCCTGAAAATTAGTGGAACGGTGTATTGTCTAGTGAAAACCTGGTAGAGATCCTATGCGAGTGAGATGGTCTTAAAGATGGAACGTTGTTCCTGGAGCTTAGGCGCTAATTATTATATTGCCAAACAGATATAGACATTTTTTTCACGTAGTTTGTATTATAGGATAACCGGTATGAAGCTGAAAGAAGCTTTGCCATTTTATTCATCAGAATCTGCTAGTAAATTTTGGCAGCCTGCTGTTCAGGCCTATCATAACTTGCAATGATTCTTTGTGGAAGCTGTTATTTTCATACAATAACTTAGCTCCAATCATTTCTGTCTCTGCGATCAATTTATGTGCCACTTAAAATAGCTTCTTTTTCAAACTTCTCACAGCAATATTGATATTCAGAGCTGAGAAATGGGTTGGCAACATCTTAAAAGATTTTTAGAAGCCTAATTTTCCATTTTTAAACGACCGTTTCTCATGGCATACTGGTCTATAAATTTCGATCGATCACATTGATTACTACGTGCAACTTTTCATTTGTTGTTGTGTAAAACGAAGGCGTAGAAATTTGAAATTTTGGGAAGACCTCGTCAACGAGTGGAGAAAATAAGACGGTGAACCCAAACTTCTGTCGTTTGATTTAGGACTCGGGAGAGAAACGAAGCGAACATGGTGAAGACAAGCAACAAGGGCAGCATGATTTACTACTGCCCAAATTGAAGAGATTGTGAGGGGAAGAATGCGGGAGACTGATGCGCTTGTCAATAGGAAGACAGCAGAAAACTTTTGTTTCTAATGGAAGCACTCATTTTTTCTCGCCACCTCTTTGGAAGGTAAGAAATATACGAGCCTAGGAAGACACTAAACAAGATAGGATTTGGAAACCTGTGTTTTCATCACAAATAACAACAGCAATGACGGAACATTTTCTTGTTAAACCTGGCAGGATGCACGTACGTAACATGTACTCTACATCAGCATTGACATGTTCTTTTCGGAGAAAACATCCACCAACGGTGCCAAAGAACCAGGGCTCCAACAACTAATTCTTGTCAGAAATATTTACAGGAATATCAGCAAGCACTTTTCCAGCTACTTTTCATTGCCATAGAAACAATTAGTTGCAAGTATCCGGGGAAGGAAATTATTATAGAAGAAAAGCAGACTATTTTTGGTTAGTACCACATCCATGTATAAAATGAACCATCAATACCAACACTTCAATGACAAATGCCAGGACTCTGAATTAAACAGTCGTGAAAAAAAAATCTGAAAAAGAGTGAAACATCCATTTGCAAGTTGTAGAAACAAACCCCGGTTTCTCTACCATCAGAAGACGGTGTACCGAAGATTGTGAACATAGCTATAAGGAAACACACATCCCTTTAGATCATTACATGACGGATCATAAATATAGAACCAAAATCACCGGATTGGTTCCAGAAGAGGATTGTAGGGTAAAACTCAAGCAAACAAACCAATCTCATAATTCAGTCAGGTTCACTGCCACAAGCTATAAACATTTCGCTCAAATGTAGAGGGCATCAAACTCTCCACTGCGAAATTAGGAGACATGCATTTAGCTGGCACGGCTCTTGATGACATCAAGACCCATTTCAGTTGGATCAGTTGCCTGCAATTCTACCTGAATGCCATCTAGTTCTCTCTTGAACCTGTCCTTGGAACTAGCATAAATCATCTTGCTTCTCACCCGTGATGTGTCAGGAGACCTTTGTAAACCACAGAGAAAATGATGAGCAAAACTTACAAGTGAATTCCCTAAAATAATAAACGGTTATGTGATCGCGTGCACATACAATCGATGTTCAATGTCATTACCATGCAATGAAGAAAATTCTGCTCTTCTGGACATTCTCTTCAGTCACAAAATCAAAATCATAAACAGCATAGCGACACTCATCAGCAGGGAGGCTTGCAGTAAAATCTTCATAGCTTTGGGCAGGCTCGCCAAGCTTTTCCACAATAACCTGCTTTTGCTTTTCCTCAATCTTATAAACTATGAACCGGTAAGTTCTTTTTGCCTTCAGCTCCAAGAACTTCAGCTTGCAGTCATCATGCACAGCCATACCAGATGCTGCGTTGGCCTGCACACACACGGAGTTAAATAACACACGGTGAGACAGAAAAGCAAAGAAAACAAAACGCACTCAGGCAACAGCTTCCTCAAGGCTCCTGACAGCAGAAACCCTCCCTCTATTATTATTTCCTCAATTCCTTCTTATTGACGAGATAGGCCTTGGTAGAGAGGAGATCACATAAGCAGGTGCAGTTTATAAACCATGGATCACATATCCGAACAAATAACATTCGAATTTATGACACTAGTCCATCGAAGCTTTCAAAAACTCGAACAGATCAGGATGATAAAGGGATCACGTTGAAGAATTTTTTTAAATTTTTTTTTTTTGGAGTTTTGGTCTATTAAATCACATTTCAAGATTATTTGGTTATAACCATAAATCCTGACATCTAGCAAATAAAAAAAGAATCAGAGATTATACAAGTAACCTGCAATAATTTACAAAACAAGATGACTAGATCGGACAAAAAGCCGCACTATCTATAAATTCAAAGAAACACAGCACTGAGTTTGACTACTGTTCGGATAGGACCATTATGAAAAAATAAATACACGAAATGGAGCATCGGACACATGAATGATTAAAATTAAAAGTATCAACTAGTGGCGTCAGATCTAGCGGAATAGTGGTGCAAGCACAGGGACAAAAGGCGACGCCGTTTGAATCTGCCACTGCCGTCAAATTAGAGATCAAGTCTCAGATCTAGAGCATCGACGGTCATCTCAGTCGTCACTTAAAAACAGATAGCAGTGCTAGAGATTGAAACAAGTAAAGGGCTACTCACCATGATTGTGCTTCTTCTTATAGGGATCGGTCGAGGCAAAAATAACAAAGGCAATACAAGGGTAGAACAAGATTTTAGAGAGACAGAGATTGTTGGGTCTTGCTTTCTTCTATTCAACGCAGGCTTTTACTCTTTGAGAGAAAATGGAGGACTGCTGCTCCTCTGTGTTTTGCGTCTCTCTCTCTCTCTCTACTCTTTTTTCTCCCTCGGTTGCTCAAATCAGAATTTAAAGTCGGGTAAATTATAATTTAGTTCTTGTATTCTCAAGACATAAATAATTTAGTTGCTAAATTTTAAAAAAATAATTAACTAATCCCTATATATTCTTTTTCTGATATGAACAAATCCCTATTCAATCCCTATTCAGTTTTTTAATTGAAAAACTAATCCTCGTAAAATCAAATTATCCTTTTTTTTTCTTGAATTAAATTTTGGATTTTTTACTAATCTAAAATATTTTTAGTTTTTTTTGTTTAGTATAATTGCTCAAAACATGTGTCTTACACAACTAATTATTTGTTTTCTTTATCTTGAATTAAATTTTGATTTTTTTACTTTTCTAAAATAGTTTAGTTATCATTTTAATAGAAAACCAAGACATATATGCTGATATGTTTTTTTATATAATAATATAATATTGATATAAATATACATGTGCCTAGCTGGCTTAAGAAGCCCGGCAAAGCTTAAATAAGCCCAATTAAATTATGCATATTTCTCATGTTTTTTTGAATTACGTTTCTTCTTTTTTTAAAGAGAAATAATTTCTCGCTCGTCAACAAATTAACACGTGTACATTCATCATCTCAACCACCAGCCTCAAGCAACCATCATTATTCAAGCACCTTCTAGTTATCACTTTAATGCATGTTTAAGCATTGTATAATAACCTTTGTGGTTATGATTTAAAAAATTAAATTTAAGAAAAACTATTTTTGACATGAAATTTTAAAATAAAATTTTTAATAAAATTTATGTAAAACTACTATATATTTTAATTTTTAAAATTTTAAGCTAAAAATATGATATAAATTATGTTAATGGATATGTTATGAATATCAATGCAGGTACAAAAAAAATTATATCTCTTTTATTTATTTATTATCTTGTTATTGAGTTGATATTTTAACTTGTGCTCTTTTTTTTATGAATTTAGTTTTTAAATAAAATAAATTTTCATCGTGGTTTATAAATTCATTATGTGACTTTGATGTTTAAAATCCTTATATATTTGATGTTATTTCATAATAATTTAAGTTTGATAAATTAATATGTTTTATTTTTACCTTGATCTATTTAAAAAAATTAGAACTGAAATGATAATCCAGTATTTTTTAGGCCAGCTAAAAATTAAATCTATACATATACAAATATTATAGATTGCTGAACTTGTTATTCTAAGTCTTATTTTAGTGATGAGCCCGGATATAAATGCCTTTAATATTCTTATCAGGTTTAGCTTTATATTAGAGCATGAGATTTTAAAGAATCATAAAGATATTTTTCATCTAATAAGTTTAGGAAGATTTTTTATTTGACAAGTCAAAGGTATTTATCTTTAATAAGTTAGGAGTATTCTTCTTTTTGATATATAAAAGGTGTTTTAATGCTACAATAGAAAGATGATGTTTTAATTATTTCCTTCACCAAATGATAAGGAGATGAGATATAAAGACTTGTTAGATTTTTAAATAAACTAAGGTTTTAATTTTTATTTTTAACTATATATTTATTTTTAAAATCTTTTTAAAAAATATCATTATTTTTTCTCTCTATTTAATATTATAAAGTTTCTAAATTTGTTAGTGGGGATCTTTTATAAGTATTAATTAGACACCAATCACCCGCCTCCTCAATTAAAAAAAATAAGCATACTATTAAAATAAAAATATTAATCAATTATCTAACATATAAATTTCTTTTTAAAACTACTTTAATTTCATGGGATATCATTATAATTTTTTATCTTTATGAAAGATGATAAAAATTACCAATAACCATATCATTCATACAAAAAAGGTTGCATTCTATTTTTTAAAAGCGATAAAAAAATTGCACCACAATTTGGTTGAGAGAATGTTTTTCACCTAAAAAACTAAAATGAATTTATTGAAGCTGAATTTGAATAACTTAATACTCGCCTTATGTTGACATCGAGTTTTCTATTATTATCCCTGACATGACAATCAAATATGGTGAATTAATTAAAAAATTACATGTATTGAATTATTTGTTTGAGAAATATACAAGGGTAAGGTCATGACTCACTCATTTAATTTTTATTCATAACTTTAGGAGTTATTATAACTTAATAACTATAGTTTATTAAAACTAGTTAATTGATCTCTATAGTAGTATAAATAATTAAATAATCTCATTATCAACATTTACCAAATTAGTTCATTTCTTTCCCCTTCAGGAATATGTAATTTTTTAATAAAATTTCCCATCTTTTCCGCTTCTCCCTCTCTCACTCTATATCTTGTAAGGAAAAAAAGGGTATAAATGGAAGTAGCAAGTTTAAATATATTAAAGAAAACATGAGAATTAAATGTATAATGTCTAAAAGTACGAGGAGTAATTGATTAGTTTTTATAAACTACAAGGACTGAGCTATAATTAATCAATAAATTTGACATGTCTCTGGTGGCTCCAATAATATTCCTCAGATGCAAATAAATATCAATGAGGTGCTCCAGCTCGACAACAGGGATAAAGTACGTGTATCCAACGACAATTAGACGCTTGTTGTCCTTTTTAAAAATGCCAGCTCATGCTTCTTTAGTTGCGTTGCTTTCTTGTAAAAAGAGAAAAAAAAAAAACCTTTTAAAAAAGAAGACCACAATCATTGTTTAGGAGAAATTATAAAATATTTTAAATTTATGACACGGACGTATAAAGTAAATTTTTTATATATTAATATTTAAAATAATTTATTTAAAATAAAAATATATATTATTTTAATATATTTATAAATAAATAATATTTTAAATCACCCCATTCTCAATTTAAGATATAATAAACTAATATAGTTTTTAAATACGACTCTTTTAGATAGATTAATCTAAAATTTTAAAAATTTAAAATTAAAATTAAATTAAGTTAAAAAATAAAAATCAAGTATAATACAATGAATTAATTTAGTAAAACTTAATTAAAAATATAGTTGTAATTAGCTAACATTTTTTATTAAAATAATATTATTTTAATTTTTTTAAATGATTTTGATAATCTAATAACCTAATCAAAACTAAAAATCTAGATTTTTTATTAGAACAAGTCTAAAAACTATGCAAGTTGACCCAAATTTCTTAATTTTTTTTCCTTTTTTTTCATTGCACTTAATAAATTAAATTTTTTTTATTTCATAATAATAAATATCTACGTTTACATAATTAATTTT
Organism: Populus pruinosa; assembly: GCA_026413675.1. NCBI lineage: Eukaryota > Viridiplantae > Streptophyta > Magnoliopsida > Malpighiales > Salicaceae > Populus > Populus pruinosa. Next base: position 28,670,865 of record CM048592.1, on the reverse strand, counting down.
CAAGTTCACTAATGGTTCGATGACTTAGCTTCGGTTATTTTCAAAAAAAAAAAAATACCTTCACTTAAAAGTGAAGTAAATTTTTATTCACTATAAATTAAGAAAAACCACCAAAATTTTTGAATGGCTTTTTATTATTTCCTAACTATTTGAACCAATTTTTAATTTAAGAAATAAATAAATTGGAGACATGACCCCCTCCCTTGATTTGCTTCGGACACTAGTGATACCCTAGCATCCACATACCGCGCTACAATTTCCCTGTAATTATTATTAAACTCGATTTGAAAGCTAATCAAGCTAGAGAGCCTGATTCTGGATTTTACGGATGAATTCTGGTGAATTTAAGTTAATTTTAAAATAAAATTTTTAATATTTTATAAAAAAATCCATGTGTAGATTATATATATATATTATAAATAATAAAATGTAAAAAAATTTATTTGATATTAAAATAATATTATGTTGAACTTTTAATTTTTTTCTTAGAAACATTGAGTATATGTAGTAATATATTTTAAATTTTACATTGAAAAAATATAATTTTTTTAATGAAATATATAGTATATATACAAAAGAATTTCAAATACCACATTAAAAACATATCATGTTTTCCTTTTAAATTAAATTATTTTTAAAAAAATTTATCTCACATTTAAAAAACATGATTTTTTTTTCAAAAAATAGAGTATATATACTAATGGGTTTTAAATTTTACATTGAAAAAATATAATTTTTTTTTTCATAAGAACATAGAATATATATACGAAAGGACTTCAAATCCTATATTATCCTTTTAATTGAAGTATTTTAAAACAAAATATTTTATATCTCACATTAAAAAAAATATTTTTTTTCTTGAAAACATATAACATATATGTTAATGGGTTTCAAATCTCATATTAAAAAAACATAATTTTTTTCATACGAACATGGATTATATACACAAAAGACCTTCAAACCCCACATTAAAAAAACATAACTTTTTTATTAAGAATATAGAATATATATACTAATAAATTTTATATTTAAAATAAAAAAAATCTCATCCAAGTTATAGATCGACTTGTTGGGCTATCAAGGTCATAGGTCAACCTGCCAAATCTCCTAGATTTAGCAAAATTGTTATTCTAGCCGGTCTTTTATTAAACTCGAATCAATACACTAACTAGATCAACTAAATTCCCATTTGACCTGCTAAGTCCAGGGTCATAGGTCAACCCACCAAGTTTTCAAATTTAGCTAAATTATTATTCCAACTAGTTTTTTATTGAGCGTGCTTGGGAGTGTGGTTGCTATTGCTTTTCAAAATGCTTTTCAAAATGCTTTTCATTTAAAAAAGTATGTCAATAATATTTTTTTATTTTTTAAAAATTATTTTTAAAATTAGCATATCAAAATAATTTGAAAATATTAAAAACATATTAATTTAAAGTAAAAAAAATTACAAATTTTTCCAAAAATATTTTTAAAATGCAATATCAAACAGTATCTAAAGCCAAGTTAATACAGTCACCAAATCTACCAAATTCCCTGTTGACCTGCTAACCTCTAGGATCATAGATCAACCCATCAAGTTTTTCAAATTTAACTAAATTATTATTCCAACCAATTTTTTATTAAACCCAAACCCAGATCAATAAAACCCAAACCCGAATCAATGCAGTCACCAGATCAACCAAATTCCCAGCTACCCGCTACGACTGTCCAGATTTGATAACAATGAATTTCCCTAACTGGAATCACAAAACTATCTATATAAATTACCAAAAATGGAATGAAAATTCCAAGAATGCCCATTGCTGTTGAATCACAATCTTAAACTCGTTTATAAATCCAACCAATCCAGTAACTCCTGAAGTTTTTTATTGCTATGTTTTATTAATGTTTAGGACAGGCCTTCTAATGCAAATATGAGAAATTGTCGGGACATCCATTTTCAGAATTGTTAAAAACAAGTACTGGTACAACAAAGATTGTGAGTATGGCTATAAAGAAACACACATCGCATAGGTTCATTACATGATGGATCATAAAAAAATACAATCAAAATCACTGGATTGATTCCAGAAGAGGGCCATCGGATAAAACTCAAACAAACAAACCGATTTCATAATTCAGTCAGGTTCAACGCCACAAGCTATAAACAGTTAACTAGCACGGCTTCTAATGACATCAAGACCCATTTCAGTTGGATCAGTTGCCTGCAACTCTATCTGAATACCATCCAATTCTCTCTTAAACCTGTCCTTAGAGCTGGCATAAATCATCTTGCTTCTCACCCTTGATGTGTCAGGGGACCTTGTAAACCACAAAAAATGATGAGAAAAAAATTCAAAGCCCAAAAAATAATAAATGCAGTTGGGGTGAGGGGATCATTACCATGCAATGAAGAAAATCCTGCTCTTTTGAACATTCTCTGCAGTCATGAAATCAAAATCATAAACAGCATAGCGACACTCATCAGCAGGGAGGCTTGCAGTAAAATCTTCATAGCTTTGGGCAGGCTCGCCAAGCTTTTCCACAATAACCTGCTTTTGCTTTTCCTCAATCTTATAAACTATGAAGCGGTAAGTTCTTTTTGCCTTCAGCTCCAAGAACTTCAGCTTGCAGTCATCATGCACAGCCATACCAGATGCTGCGTTGGCCTGCACACACACGGAGTTAAATAACACACGGTGAGACAGAAAAGCAAAGAAAACAAAACGATGGATCAGTAAGTTCTTTTAGCCTTCAGCTCCAAGAACTTCAGCTTGCAGTCATCATGCACAGCCATACCAGATGCTGCGTTGGCCTAGACACAGGGGGGGTGATATATGGTAAGATGGAGAAGCAATGTTTTAACAAGACATCTCTCATCACTTGTTTGATTCATTCTTTATTAGGATGCCCTTAGGGGAGGACCACATAAACAAATCTACGTGTTTATTACTGTATAATGGATCACCTCTTGGACGACATAATATCCAAAGTCATGACATTAGTCCATCAAAGTTTCAAAACAATAGCATAGAAAGAAAGAAAGAAAGAAGTTGCAAGACTTCAAACAGTCGAGAAGATTGAAAGACAGGAACCACATTGACCAAGATTTTTTGGATTTTTAAGCTTCCAAACTCATTGACATGACCTATATTTTATAACCTACATCTTCTCCGTCTCAACACATTAGGGATTCAGTAAGGACCATACATCTTCTCACAGTCATTCCATTTTACATAATTAACTGAACATAACACCCTGTCGTATAAAGCAAAGCGCCAGACCTCTAAGACATTAGGTTTCTAACTTCTAAGAAAGCTGAACACTCAAACTCTGTTTGTCATTAAATCAAATGATCAATAACAACCAGAAAGGTAGTTGAAAAAATAAAGAAATAGAACAAAGAAAAGAAGTGGCAGCACAGAGGATTTTGTTGCAATTCCTAATCCTAACCTACTTGTCGAGGTTTGACAAAACCAAGTAAAAAACAACGACGCTTTGTTAAAAACAGAAACATAACCCAGGTGTTTGACAATGGGCAAAAGCGAATTCCCCTTTCTTTCTTTTTTGAATAGCAAAATGAGCCAGATATAGATAATCGAAGCTATAACATTATTAGTTAACTGCTGGTAATTAACGAAGATTAACCGCAGCCATTTTAGACGAGTCAGCATTATGACCGCATGCATTCTAGTGCTGAGGAATCCAAGATCCATGGCAACCAGGAACTGAACCTTTGTGTGCGAGAAATGATGCACTTGGCCATGAGAAAAAGCTTACCTTAATGCATCTAAATCACTTGATAAAGTTGCAGTGCATAAATGTGGAACTGAACAGAAAACAGTCCCAGATAAAAACATGGTATCATGTCCGAATCCTCATCTTGTAAACTACTTTTCTGTACTCAGCAAAAGCAAACACAAAATAGAGCAACAGCAACAAAATGGAATTTCATATAAGCCGGAAATAGAACACGACATACATAGATCAAGTTAACAAATCGGATCAGACAAAAAATTATGTATTAAATCACCAAATCAGAAGATATTAAGTCTCGCAAGATCCGAGCATCAAATTAAAAAGAAATGCCAAGTCAGATCTATAAAAAATAACTTAATCGCCTGTTGCTTACAAATCATAGATCAAAAGAGAGACTTTTTAGAGTAAGAAAGTAAAGTTAAAGAGTAAGAAAGAAGAGACTGACCATGGTTGTCGATTAGGAGGTCTATGGATGAATTACTTAGATAAATATCACACAAAAAAATACAGGGAGATTTATAGAGGGAGGGAGAGGGGTAGGGCTGTTGGGGTTTGCTTTCTTCAAACGCCGACTTTTTGAGAGAGGGAGAATTCTCCTCTCTGGTGGAAGAATACTACTTTTTTTTATTGGTCGATAAGAATTCAAAAATAAATATCATGATGAGGGTGCTCATGCGTGACAACAGGGACAGAGTACTTACGGGTCCCAGTTATAATTAGACACGTTGTCCCTCGTGAAAATTCTATTTTTGCCACCTTTTTTTAAATCATCAGCCCTGCAGCATTGTTATAAAACCGATCGGCAGGCATTCCAGGCTTCCTTTGTAGGAAATTTTTTTTTAAATAATTTTTTAAAAAAATAAATTTAAAGAAAAGTAAATTTTTGAAAAATAAATTATTTTTTAATATTTAATAGTGTTATAAAAAATAAATTAAAAAATACTTTTCAGTGTTTAGTTATATTTTAAAAAATAAACTGAAAAATAATTTTAATATTTTATTTTTCTCAAATTTATTAAAATAATGAGGAACAAATTTTATAAATTAAAAAATTAAATAATAATGAAATTAAAAAAAATAATTTCATAAATTATCTCAAATAAAATAAATAATAATCAAAATAATAAAGATCAAATCTAAAAAACAAGATGAAAAAATTAAAATAATAATAATTAACATTTCATAAAGTATTTCAAATAAAATAAGTAACAATTAAAAGAATGAAGATCAATTTGATAGATGAAAAATAATAGAAAAAAAGAAAATAATAATTATAAAAATGAGGATCAAAATTAATATAAAAATTAATTTTAAGAAATAAATATTCAAAATAAAATATATATAGCAATAAAAAATTTGAGGATCAAATTTAATATAATCAGCAAATAATGACATTTTTAAATTTTTCACAACTTCTGGAAAGTGTTTTCTTCTCAAATTTTTCAGGAAAATATTTTTCTGAAAATCAAGTCAAATTTTCCTCTGACTGGAAAGTGTTTTTTGTTTACTAGCTTTTTTAATAGTAAATAAACAGAAAAAAATTTGGAAAGTGATTTTCCTGAAATCACTTTCTGAAAAACAAGCATGAGAAAGTTTGAAAAGTGTTTTCTCGAAAATCACTTTCCGGAAAACAAACATAGCTAAAAAGAAAAATATTTTTCTGAAAACCAAGTCAAATTTTTATTTGACTGAAAAATATTTTTCGTTAACCAGAAAATATTTCCCGTTGACCAAAAAGTATTTTTCATTGACTGGAAAATATTTTTCATTAATGAAAAAATATTTTTCATTAACCAACTTTTCTAATGGCAAATAAACATAAGAAAATTTAGAAAGTAATTTTCTGAAAACTATTTTTCAGGAAACAAATATGGTCATAGCATGCGTTTGTTTTCATATTTTAAAAATACTTTTAAAAATTTTATTTTTTATTTTAAATTAATGTTTTTCTTATATTTTTAATATGCTAATATTAAAAATATTTTTTAAACAATTAAAATAATTTTAAAATATTTTAAAAAATAACCACAATTACACTTTCAAACATGCTCTTAGTCAAGTGGTGTCAGTTTGTTTTTTTAAATGTTTTTATTTAAAAAATTATTAAAATAATATATTTTTTAATTTTAAAAAATTATTTTTTATATCAATATATTAAAAAAAAAATTAAAAAAAAAATTAAGAAAGATGAGTCATACCGTTACTGCAAAGAACTTTTAATCCAAAATTTTTTATCTGAAAATGTGGTTCAAACTTTATTCTATCAAAATTTAAAATTTAAAATTTATTTTTTATTTAAAATTATTTTTTTATATATATTTTTAGATTATTTTAATATATGGATGTCAAAAATAATTATTTTTTAAAAAATATTTTAATATATTTTAAAATAAAAAATATTTTAAATCACAATTGCTATCATACTCGTACTTCTAGATACATGCTAGTTTTATAAAAAACAATAAAAAAATTGATTTGGTGTAATTATATATATATATTACCTGTGAACCTAGTTAAAATTTATCAGCTTTTTTTAAAGAAGAAATTATTTTTAATATCCTATATATGCATATAAATTAAATATTGTTATCCCATGTTAAAAAAAATATAAAATAATTTATGTGAAATTAAAATATATAAAAAATAAAAAATATAATATAGTTATCACATATTAAAAAATTTAAAAATAATTTATGTGGATGTAGTTGTATATAGCTATCCTATATCAACAATTTTAAAAACAATACATATAAATATAAATGTAGGTAAAAATAAAATGTAGTGTTGTTATTACATATTGAAAAGTCAATAAAGAATTTATATGAGTATAGGCTATGTATAATTATTTATAATTATTTCATATTAAAAAAAAAACAATTTACGTGGAATGTAATGTATTAAAAAAAACATATAAGATTAAATATGTATAAATTAATTTTATATTTTTTAAATTTATTAAAAAAATTAATCCTACTCGGGTTACACTAGATTTAAACAAATAAATTATAAGTCAAGGGTTTTATGATTTAAAATCAATTAAGATTTTTATGATTTAAAATCAATTAAGACTTCAAGTCAACTTACTCATTAGATCAAATTTTATAAATATAATAGGTTATTAGTTTAAATCTCATAAATTTTAGAATTATTAAAAATTTATATAATTATTAATTTTAAAATTTATAAAATCAATTAAGATACAAATAAATCAATTTAAATATCAATTTTAATTAGAAAAATTCACATACATGGTGTTAAGCATCCCTCCAGTAAGAAAGGACGATGCCATTGTTATATATGCAAGGAAAAGTTGAATTCATATAGTACTTTGGAAAAAAGAATAATTAGTTTTTAATATTGTCTACCATTCCAAATATCTTTTCACCTCTTCTTAATAAATAAATTACTTCTATTAATTTCAAGAATTTATGTATTTTTTTCTTATTTCTATTTATAATAAATCATATACGCGGAGATTTCCATGCTTTATTTATGATAATAAATGATAATTTGTCAATTTGATGGACCTGCATTACGAAGCTGGACAATAGATCAATAAGTATCATCGTATATTGTAAAAAGATTAATGTATATTAAAATCATATAAATTAATCAATATAATAATAAAATTAAAAGTAAAAAGAATTCCCATAAATTCTACTCAAATAAGTTGAGTTGACGTGAGTTAATTAAATTTTTTAAAAATATTTCATGTAAATCTTTTTTTTAATTTATTTTTTTATTAAAAATTATTATATATATATATATATTTTAAATTGTTTTGATATATTAATTTTAAAATAAATTTTTAAAAATAAAAAATATAATTTTAATATATTACAACATAAAAATATTTTAAAAAATAATTACAATTACACTAAAAAACCCAATTGCTTGTTCATTTTTTTTCTTTGGTAACTTTGTACTTGTTAGGATATATTTTAAAAATATATTTATAGTAAATTCTTTTTATTTTTATATTTTAAAATATATTTAACTTAAAGAAAATATAAAATTAATATTTTTAAAATAAATTCAGTAATTTTTATGTATTGATATAAAAAATAAAATCTAAAAAAATTATTTTAATATATTTTTAAATAAAAAAATATTTTTAAATACCAAAAACATAAACAGTATGTACTATGTAGTTTTCAATAATAAATTCAGAGAGCCAGAGTATTCTTGACTTGCTCTCTCTCTCCCCCTTCTCTTTTTAAAAACGTCGTGGCCAATTTCTCGAACATCTTGCGGGCAAAGAAAACATGGGTTCCATTTAGTTTGGACCTAAGAAGAAGCAAAAGCATCAAGACGTTTCCATCAGTGATCAGTCTCTAGTTTCATCTCTCACTAATTTCTGACTCAAAGAATCGGACCCATTTCAATCTATTTTCAGGGAAGCGTAGGATAACAGGGGATGCAGTGTCTGAATCGAAGTGTCAGTCTGCCCTTAGCCAGACAGTTATTGGCCCGCCACTTATCCACCAAATTATTTGTTGGAGGTCTACAATTTTCTTTCTCCTTCTTCATTTCTGCATGCGTTTTTCTATGCTACCAATATCCATCAATTCAATCCGCGGTGATGGATGCAGGGCTTTCTTATGACACCAATGAAACTGTTTTAAAGGATGCTTTTGGAAAATATGGTGAAATAATTGAAGGTAACGTATTGGCCAGGAGCCCTTGTGGTTTTCCTTATTCTTATGAAGATTTTATAGCCTTGTCTATTTTTAGCAGTGAAAGTGATATGTCACCGAGTGTATGGTGAATCCAAAGGCTACGGCTTTGTGCAGTTCTCTTCTGAAGCTGCAGCCAGCACAGCTTTGAAAGAAATGGATGGCCAGGCATGTTTTCATTAATTATCATGCTCGATAGCTATTATCCTCTTTAGCTTGTTTGTTACATGAATCCTGCTTTGAGTGTTGATATTGAGATAATGTGTCATCTATTAATGTTATGTTCTATTCTCTATCCCAGTTGCTGGATGACCGAAATATCCGTGTGCATTATGCTCATAAGTGGTCATGAGGAGGAGCTTTTGTCTTGTCTGATCCATTACACAGGGTATGCGAATTTCACGTTCGTAGTCAGAGCAGTGATAATATTTGTTGAAAATTATTGGGTTTGTTCCGTCAGCATTTCTACTCATCACGAGTTCTTAAAACTTGGAGTGATTTACTATATGTTCAGATTATAAGTACTTGTTCTTGATCATCTTCCAGAACTAAACAGGACAATTTTTTTGATTTCCTGACAACACTTGGCTCTATTACAGGTTAGATGCTGCTTATTGAGTAAGGTTTTCCTACTGTGCAATGGTTCACCAAACATGCCAAAAGTAAAAATAGAAACTTCTATATCTCTTCTTTCTTTCTAACCCGATTGGTTTCTTAGAGTAGAAAATAGGTCAGGTTTTATTGGGAGGGGGGTTCAGATGGGGCAAGAGACAAGAATATGGAAGCATATCCTTTTATCCTACTGGAAACTAGCCTGCAGTTTCGTAGTTTTTGTACTTGAAGAGTGCGTGTTGCAAGTCTATGCCTGTATTCAGTTTCTGTTGTGTTCAAAACCCAGTAGTTGTAAGTTAAAACCTACCTTTTCTTACAGCCAAGTTAGTGCACCATGTCTGCCTTACATCTCAGGCGCAAGTAATGGATTAAAAAGACCTAGATCACCATCAAGCATCAGCGTCCCGTTGGATGTCAATTCTCCTGCTAAATTGCATGTTGAACTAGTCGCGGGTAAAAGAATGAATGAGATTTGAAACAGTATATAATTGTTGAACCGTGTATATATTCCTTTACCTCAAACATGATATGGTGGGTTATCACAGATGGATGGGCTCAGACTTGAAATGCCAGCAGCATGTCCTAGAATGAGCAGAACCCTCAATGATTTGCCTTGCAAGGATTGGGCTGGGTGTTACATATAAAAAGAGTAAAATAAATTATGTATCTGATGAATCAAACGCCATGGTCTAAGAATATTCACGAATTGGATACCCTCATCCATTATTCGCCTCCATTCTTCAGGTCTGCATAATTTTCCATATCTCAAGCCAAAAGAGAGTTTAAATCTTGTGATCTGCTGAGGAAGTTAAAATCTAGCAAAGTGTTTATCTTATAATGTAATCCATTAGACAGCATGAGGTAGCCTTATCACAGTTCACAGCCTCTGCCCGCTAAAATAAATAGCCCTCTTCATCTGTTAAACCATCGACGAAGGAGCTCAACTTTGAGATTCTGTTAACTGGAATCCACTCAATTTTGCTATTTTGGTAGTATTGGGATAAAACTCGATCACAAGATCACCCCCAAGCACCCAAGGAAACTCTACAATGATGCAACTTCTCCTTTTTACAATAATGAAGTCAAGTTGCTCGTCCGGGCAAAAGCATGAGCACAATCGAGTGCTTAGCAAAGTATTGAAAGCAAATGCATTGCTTTTCCCCTTCCACAAATCACACTTTCTACACAAATCATAAATTGTCTTACAATATGCTTTTACCAACACTTGGACGTCCATGCCCTCTTGGTTTCCCTAATTACCCAACAGAATTGGGGAAATAAAAGAGGACCGTGCACAATCCCTTCATCTAATATCTGCTGAGAGCTACATCATCGCTCGGTATCCTTTGCAACTTCAACAAAGATCAGCCTTCCATTAACAATCTGCATGCCACAACAGAAATGTGGTAGGCGTGAAAAATCAGATATCAAAGTGCTCTAAATGCTTCAAGTCACATTATTTAACATAAGCAATGATCGCTTCAACTTAACTATGCATAAAAAGCAGTGATATAATGAGTTTTGACAGAATAAGGTTGGAGCTGATGTTTCAATTTTTTGTATGCAAACAAAAGAATAAAAAGGATTTAAATCCAAGAGCTGAAAGAAGACCGACAGAGTTAAACAAAACACTTAAGCTTCTCCTTATTTCAGTTTCCACAAATAAACAAGAAGAAGCTACCACGACACAGGAGAAAAGAATAACAAAAATATCCAAGTACATGAAAGAGGAAAAGGGCAACAAGTCTATTTGACAGCCATTACGAAACAAGATTTTCCTCATAACTAAGCAGGAATGAGATTGATGTCAAATTGAGAAGAAATGAAGTGGAAAAAAACCGAGTCATACTGAAAAAACTCGAAAAAAAAATATTGGACCGTGCTTCCTTCGAATCCCACTAACCATTGAAAGTGTAAGCACGCTGCCAACAACAACCACTCCTGATCCATTCAGTGGTGCATAATAAGAAAAGGTAGCTCTCCAAGCAGATTATTATTATTGTAATAAAAAATAAAAAAAACTTCTATGCAAAAATTTAAAAATAGTTTTCTTGTGGCATGTGAAAGATCCTGGATTGAACCAATCTATTAAATCTAAACAGCAAAAACTCCTAAGCATGTTCTTGCTACAAGTTAAAATCAATTTTGCAAAGGAAGAAATGAGCCGAGGATTACCACATCTGATCAGAAATCTATTTCAGGATGTTTAAACAAGAGAGCAATATGCCAGAGCCAGACCAAAGATTGATCATTGCCCAGAAAACGGAAGAAAATCCTAACATTACAATGGTGAAGATTCAAACCATGGTTAGATCTTGATGTATACTTTGCTGCTAAATTATCAACAGTGATAGCGTCCATGCCACTTAATCAGTTCCCCAAACATGATGGTCTCTTACCCTCTTCTACATGTATGCATGCATATACATATTACAGCCTTCACAAGAAACGTCATCTACAATGGTTAAACAATGCTATACTTGCTTTATAAATAACACCTAGAGTGTCTAAAATAAACCCTTTTTTAGAGGACCAAGACCCATCCCAGCTACACAAGGCCTGCTACCTCACCCACCGTAAATAAGCAGAAAAGGAGCCAACATTGGAGGGTTTTGGTTTCAATTATTGCAGGCAACCTAGGGAAAATAAGGTGAATTCAAGAGAGAAGAAAAGGACCACTTCCCCTGCTCTTAACCCCTTCTACAAAGTTTGAGCAAGAAATCCGTGAAGGATAACTGAATTTACAAACACGAGAAAGAGGGAAAATGTTCGACAAGATAATTTAGTGGCCATTAGGAAAACATTAAGAAAAAATACAGAGAAGAAAGTAGGAAAATACCCTGCCATTCATTGCCTTCAATGCCTTGTGTGCATCAGCCTCTGACTCGAAAGTAACAAAACCAAACCCTTTCGGCCTGAGTGTTTTTGATTCAACAACTAGTCTAGCTACACAGGCAACATAAATTAGAAAATATTTGTTTAAAACAAGACAGATAAAGAATGAAAGGTAATTGAAAGCAAGTGAAATCTTCTTTTACCTTCCGAAACAGCACCGAAGGGAGAAAACAACCTTTTGAGCTCATGATTTGTAGTGTATGATGATAATCTGCTGACAAAGAGCTGTAAGCCCATTCTTTGTGCCATTTTCTTCTTCTTCACTGTCGAGACAAACTGGTGTGGTGCGTGTTTGCAACTAGATAACGGCGTTCGTTCATTGACATTTTTAAATGCACTGCCCTGGTACTGTGTCGTCCCTTTGCTCATACGACAATTCAATCGTTCCCAAAAGGTATGGCCACTCATTGTACAGACGATTGTACAGTAGACGACGAGTAGCCTGGATGAAGAAGGCCCTGCCAATAAAAGGGACCAACTCATAAAAGCCCATTCTTCTTCTTCATCGTCATCTTCTTCTTCTTTATTAGATATTAGTTAGGGACAGTTTTTTATCTTAAAGGTCGAGTTCGGGTTTACCTAAAGCATTGTTTATTTTTGCTTATGAAATTATGATTGAATGCGTTTTAAAAGTGTGTTCGGTCTAAAAAAATTTAATTGATATATTTTAGTGTTTTGATATACTAATTTAAAAAAATAAAAAATATCTTAATATATTTAAAAAAAATACTATATACCACAACTATACACGTAATTAGATTAGAGAGGTAAGTAAGATAGTCCCTCCCACGAATGACGTGGTTTAATTTACCCAAAACATACAAGATATGAGAAGTTTATTGTAGCTCTAGAAAGAGTTTATTATGAATTGCAATGGTACATTGATGATTCTGTTTATCATCAAATCAATCAAAAAGATTAAGCTTAAGGGTAAAATGACTTTTTTTCTTTATAATTCATTTGTTATTTTTGTTTGATTGGAGGTGTGTATGTTTTTTATTTAGAATAAGGAAATACCTTTACTATCCTTAAAACAAAAAAAAATTGACTTCTAGGGACTTTTTTGAACATTGATGTTTTATTGCACAATAAATTTATTAAATTGAGCTCACTTTCAAAATTAATAAAGTTTTTTTTGGGGGGTATTATTGTATTTCTATTTTTTTATAATTGGATGGGTGAAATGGTAAATTGGTCTTTATAGTAATTAAAAATATTAAAAATTAAAATTCAGAGCACATTAAAATTTATCGAATTGCCCTCGGTTTCATAATTAATTTAGGCCTTTGGGGTTTCTTTAAATTTTTACAAGGTTTTTTTTTTTGGTTAAAATAGAATGGATAAAGAAGTAAATTGCTCTTTACAATTATTAAAAGGTTATTAAAAACTCAAATTTGTCTGGCACATGGCACATATACAGAGGCGTGTAAAGGTTTAGTGGAGTCTTAGTAGGGTGTGTTTGGAATGCAGTGTAAATTGTGTTTTTAAAAATTTTAATTTTTTTAAATAATATTTTTTAAATATTTTTAAATTAATTTAATATTAATAATTATTTTAAAAACAATAAAAAAAACTTTATTTTAAGTAAAATATATTTTAAATTATCATCAATATCACAATCCAAAGAGGCCCGTAGCATGCGAAGCATAATTTGGCGGTTGAAAACTTTCTTCCACTATGTCAGTTGATTGCCCGTAATGTCATCTTCCTCTATATACAACTCATGTTGGACCATGATTGGTGATGGATTGTCACCAAAACTATTTTTTTTTCTCTTTTCTCTCGCCCGGATTTGAACCTTACATTGAAATTTTCAGGCTAGTATTCTTCGTTAGGAATATTTGAATATCAATTTTTATTTTTTTTAATTTATCTTTTTTATTTTTTTTTAATTGCATCATTTAATCTAATTTTTTTATTTTCTTCATTTTTTCTTGTGATTTTTTTTTATTTTCAATTTTATCTTTTAATCCAAATTTTAAATTTATTGATTTTTTTAGATCCAATCTTTATTTTCTTGATTTATTTTCTTAATTTTTTTAAATTTTAATTTTTCAATACAAAATGATCCATCATCTAATTTGATTTTTTTTTTCAAATCTAATCCTATTCTTTTAATCACTGTTTTTTTTTTGAATCTTTTATTTATGATTTTTTTAATTTTAGTATTTGATATTTGAGTTATTAAAATTTAAAATTTTTGGTTTTTTATGTTTAGTATTTTCAATCAAATAACCTAAGTCGAAGATTTATATTTTTTTTATTTATATTATTTTTTGATCTTGTTGTTCATTGTTGATTCTTTTTAAAAATATAGGTTTCATGATTTATTTTTTTTAAATTTTTATATAGTTATTTTAATTATATTCTGAATTGTGAGTTTAATAAATTAATATAAGTAAACTTATATTTTTTTTAATTATTTTTTTGAATGATAATTTTTTATTTTATTTTTTGATATTTAATATACTATAGCATGAGATAATGTTAAATTTTTAGTATTTAATATTTATTTAACCTTTCTTGCATCAACTAACATGATATTGTTTTTCTTGAAAAATTAATTACGTTGACTCGTTGAGGAGTACAAGTTCTATAATAGCTATTACTATCATAAAATAATGACGCAAATTTGTTTTGGTCAAAGAGAGCATGGGGTTGGTATTAGAAATGATAAAGGCGAAGTTATGCGAACACATACACGATACACCACTATTTGGAGAAGGTTGTTGATTTTCTATAAGAAGATTCAAAGTCCAAGAAGAGTAACAGAAAATCTAAATTCAAAATCTTCCAAATCATAATCACCATTAAAATTTAGATACATAATTTATTGCAATTATTCTTGGCGGCGAAAACCTAGTTGGCGGCAAAGTTGGTGAAGAAGAAGAGCAAAATCTATGTTACAAGGTAACTTTAGACATTACGTGTATCTAATTTAATATGTAAATTGCTATTAATTATATAAATAATAGGATGCAAATTGTAATTTTAAAAAAAATGAAAGGAAAGTGTTACCAAACCCCAACCTCTGGACGGTCAAGGTAAAATTTTCTTATTTTAATTAAAAATCAAGACAGATACATTCTCATCATATCAATGTTATTTTTTAATTAGTGTTGATTGGGTATGTAAAATTTATTCTGCTCCTACTTTACCAGACACCTAATATCACTACCCGACACTGCAACAACATTGATTTTATATATATATATATATATATATATATATATATATATATCTGACATCTTATTTTTTAAAATATTTTATTTAAAAAATTACCATTTAATATTATAATTTTTAAAACTTTAACTTATTAGCAGAATTTTTATAATATAAAAATGATTATATAAAATAAAAAATAATATTACCTCTGGAACATTCTATCTAAAGTGAACTATGCTATTGTTTTTATCTTAAATTATTATGAATATGTGAAATATTATTACTAGACTATTTATAATATTCTTGATTTTAAGGTGATTTTAAGGTAATAGTGTAAATATTAAATGAAAAAAATTTCTAAATCTAGTGTCATGGAAAAGATATGAAATTCTTGATTTTAACGTTCATTACTAAATATCAAACTAAGAAATTTTTTAATTTCAATGTTAATAAATATTAATATATTAACTCCAGTGTTACTGAAGGCTAGTGGAAGTCGGATTGCTTTGAAGGCAGACTTGTGGACTTCCAGCAATCAAGGAAAGGGAATCATGGCGGTTACTTCTCATCTCATTGATGAGAATTGGATGCTGCATATCCGAATCATGAGGCATTGATTTCATCTTACCGATTATAGATGCTATGGTTATCATTAGTCATTAAATACTGATTATTTTGCACTAATACGACATGAAAAGTGGAGCTTCTCCACCCAATCCAGGAGTTCACTCTCACGAATTCTTTCCGTGCCCTTTCCAATGATAGCCACGCCATCTTGAACAATTAGAGACATTTGTGCAAAACAATGCAATTAGTCTCTCATGTTTTTATATCATTTTAGTCTCACTTTTTTTTTAATTAATTTTTTTATTTTAATAATTTAATCTCAAAAATATTTTTTTAAAAATAAAAAATAATATTTTAATATATTTATAAATAAAAAACATTTTAAACCATAACCACCACTATAATTGCTAGCAGACGCCTTATTTATCACAACAGCTGTGACAATATTTTATTACAAGATCTTGGATTCGGACATTAAGGAAAAAAGAGTTTACAAAATTATAATTAAAGAAAAATTTAGGATTATTATAACTTAGCATTCAGACATTAGGAAAAAAGAAAATAAAGTGATTTTTTTTCTTCGACATAACCACCATATAGACAGTAACATGCTTGAATCATAAGCATCTCATTCCAGATGCACGACCAAAGGAGCTCAGCTGATGATGAATCTTAGATAGCATTGGATTTTTCACCCTATGTCTCGATGTCTGCTATCATCACCTTCTCTACCGTTACAGATGGCCATCATTTGTGTAAAAGTGTTTTTATTTTTAAATTAATTTATTTTTACGTTTTAAATTTATTTTAATATGTTAATGTTAAAAAATAAAAAATTATTTTAATATATTTAAAAATAAAAAACATTTTAAAAACGATTTATAGCATAGATGAAGATGAATTTCACACCTTGCTAATGTTTGTCATAATCAGATTTTTTCTTGCAGCTGACATGTAAATTATGAGATAATACAATTTTTTTATTTTAAAAATGAATCATTATTCATATCGACTTTGATATATTATATGTAAGGTCTAATTTTTTTTTATAGAATATTATTTGTTTTAGCCAAGTTCAATCCAGTTTTCACGTTTTATGATTTTATTTTTGATAATTTATAGATTTTAAAATACATTTTATAAGGTTAGGTATCTTATAGACTCTAATTCTGAAAACCCTTCTTTCAACGTGTAATTTTACATAAATGTAGGTCATGAAAAGCTCGGCTTTGCCGGGGGAGGGATTGTCTTTACTTTTAAGTTTAGATATGTTTTTTTATGATTAATGATGAGAAGCATGCGATGTCTCTAAAGTAGGAATCTTTGCAATTTACACTCCTGACAGTGACTGCGCCATCTCGTTTTAATTTGGACCGTGGGGTCTTTCCATTCCTACGCATGGGTACTTCTGACCGCTTATTATCTTTTATTATTTATACCCTACTTTTATTATTTTATTTAAAACAAAACAATTAAAAATACCAAAAAAGTGTTCAGTAAAGATTCTAAAAATCAGTTATTCATTTGAACTGTAATGATTTTTTTAAATATTTTTATATTTACAAATATATTAAAATAATATTTTTATCATTTTTAAAAAAATTATTTTTAATATTATAACATTAAATAATCTAAAAATATAAAAATTAATTTAAAATAAAAAATAAAAATAAAAAATTATTTTTTCAAAAAAATTTTTAAATAAAAAAATAAACAAGCCTCTATGTGAAAGTAATATTTTTTAGAGAAAAAAACTTCTTTTATTTTTTTTAAAAACCTTTGAACACATTTAAAAATACAAAAATATATCTATTAAAGTTTACTAATACACACAAATAACTTATGTATTTTATCTTTCTTCTATCATTGTTTTTATATTTTCTTATATATAAATCTTAATTTTATATTAAAACTACCATTTCCTTTGAATCAAAATAATGCTAGAGGCGCTTATTTTTCAACAGGATTTCTTTACCAGATGATTTCTTAACGTAAAAGTGATTTTAAATTATTCAACACTAATCAGTACAGATTAGCGATACTTGGTGATATAATTATATATTCTAGAATCATATTTAATATTAATGTTTCAAATGACGCTTGCTAAAATAAGATTATTAGACACTCCATATGCTGCCTAGCTTATTAAAATGTGATTTCGCAAGGTACTTCATGTTTTTTAAAGAATTTTACTTATTTTAATGAAAAATAAAATTATAAGAACTAACGCACTCTGTAGATGAAGAAGTTTACAATTATATTTATAAAATTCAACCCCTGATCACGGTTGATTTGTTTTTTTAAAAAAGAACTAAACTTGATTTACAATTCAATAATTTTTCAAAATAAAAAATATTTTAAAAATATAATGTTTATTAAAAAATAATATAAATTTTAAAATTTTACTTGAGAGTATAAATTTTTGAATTAAATTGATTTTTTAATATGATATTAAAATATTGATAACTAAATAATTATGAATTTAAATTTTTTTATTATTTTTATTTATTTAATAAAAAATTAATTATATAATAATAATAATTATTTAAAAAATATATTAAAAAATAATATAAATAATATATTAAATTTTAATTAAAAAATTAAACTCCAACTTAAACTGTTGAAATTTGCGAATTTCCAGAAGTCTTGAAGGCTGGCGGTCACATACGATGACACTATGGGACTGGAGCTGAGTTTAAATTTTAATTGCTTTGTAATTTTCCACCACGACTTTGACCGGAGATGACTATGACTTTGCAGGCGCATCTCACCCGCAAGACAGCTCTTATCCGCTTTGCATTACGAGATTGTCTTGTTCTGTTTTCTTGCTGGTGGAATCTGAAACTGTCGCTCGTTTTCAAATGTTTTCTGCCGTCAAATGATCCAGTTCATATGAGACTTTGCAGTTTGTGTCTTAAATGCCACTAATTAGCAGTACCACCTGGTTTAGGGGATCACAATTAATATACATACAGTAGTCGAAGCATGGGAGCCTCTATTTAATTTATTACTGGCTGTGCGTGCTGTCTTTTAACGTCAGTCCCTGATCTTTTGATTGTTTCATTGCAGTCCCTCATGCTATTAATTGTTAGGCCTCTATTTATTACTGGCTTTGCATGCTGTCCTTTTAACTGCAGCAATAAATAAATTATTAAACCGGCCCCGCTCCATAAGTTGACTTATAGGCCGTTAATATAAAATGATGAATATAAATCAAATTTCATTTCACATTCATTTGGATGTTTATCCGATTAACCTATTCTAACTTTGCCGAGTCAACTTTATTTTTTTATTTTTTTACTAAGAAATCATTCTATTAATTAAATCAAAATAACATTCTTTTTCAATCGATCCAACTGGAGTCCGGGTCAAACCACGGGTCGGTCAAGTATGATTAATATGTTTGTAGGAAGCAAACCCATGCCATCGGAGTCGGAGCGGAGCTGAGCTCTCAATTTGAAAATTGGAATGGCGATTTCACAAATAATAATAATAACAAAGAGCATAAAATAGGCTGTCTTCTCTCCCCAGTATTTGCTAGAAAAAGAGAGGAAAGTTCCATCTCCCACCTTGTCTCCTAGGGGTATGCTTGTAGAAATCCCCATGGCCTCTAACATCTGATCTCTTGGAGACCTGCCTGCCTATCTCCGCCGTCTCTCTCTCTCAATTCTATTGTTTTTTTAAGAATCCTGATCTCTAAGGTTCCTTCCTCCCTCTCTCTTTCTTCAAATGCTTAGATCTAGTCTCATTCCTTTTTGTTTATTGATTTGTTACCTACTGATTCTTCTTTTTTCTTTTTCTTTTTGTTGTGCAGAGAGGGCTTGTATTTTTTCGGATTTCTTCCGTTTTCAATGGCTGCTCCTCCCGCTAGAGCTCGAGCCGATTATGATTATCTCATTAAGCTTCTCTTGATCGGCGATAGCGGTATGGCTCTTTTATCTTCTTGTTTTCTTTTCTAAGGATCTTATGGTTTCAATCCCTGCAACCCATTTCTCTTAGTTTTCTTTTCTGTTTTTTTTTTCCTTTCCAATTTCCTAATGTATGCTTTCACTTGATGCAAAGTTGACCTGTTGTGTGGCAGATTTTTTAGTTTTTCCCATTTAAATTGGAATCCCTGATAGAGGAGAGACAGCAACATTCAATCTGACATGAATTTGCTGATTTTTAGATTTTTTAGTTTTTTAGTTTTTTGTCACTGTGATGTTGTATCTGTCAGGATTCGGTACTATGTAGTAGGAGGGAGAGAACATGCTTGCTGCCTAAATAGATTGTCGGCAGTTAAGCTCTTTGTCTACCTCCCCTTCCCATAAACATCCGAAGAAAGGATATAGATCTAAAAATGTTGCCTGCTTTATCCCATGTTTCTTTCTTCTTGTGTTTTAATTGATGTCATTATGCTTGTCTTTTTTCTTTTCTATTTTTTTTTGGGTGGGTGGGTGGGAAATGTTACATCCTTCACTAGATTTGCATAACTGCTAAAGTTTAAATTTATTCTGCAACTAATATTGTGCTTGAGATTTGATTTTTTTGTTGTTGTTTGCCGTCGCAGGTGTGGGCAAGAGTTGCCTTCTTTTGCGTTTCTCTGATGGTTCCTTCACTACTAGTTTTATCACCACCATTGGGTGTGTATTCCTTGCGTTTTGGACTTCAACTGCATTATCTGGTTTCTCTATCTTGAAGAAATTCTCTGACTTCCCCAAGTTTATTCTCCATCATGCAGTATTGACTTTAAGATAAGAACCATTGAGCTTGATGGCAAAAGGATTAAGCTTCAAATTTGGGATACAGCTGGTCAGGAGCGGTTTCGAACAATCACAACTGGTATGTTTTATTTATTTATTTTAGATACTGATATTTCAGTGATGGAAAGGGAGACAGTATTTGTGAAGTCTGGAAACATATTCCATTTTAGCTTACTATCGCGGAGCTATGGGTATTTTGCTGGTGTATGATGTCACTGATGAATCATCTTTCAACAGTAAGTTTTTTATGTTCTCAATTGATCAAATCTTCAGATTGCTAGCTCACTTAGTAGATTTTATGTGGAACAAATCTTGCTTCTCTGAATGTGTTGTTTAGATTTCCCTACATCTCTACTAGCACCTTCTCACACGTGTTGGCTATTTTTTTGGTGACACTGTATTAGTAGGGAGGCTGCTTTGATTTTTTATTTTACCAAACTGTTTCCTTTCATATTTCACCTTTTCCGTTTTCAACTGTGTTCTCATTAACCAGGCTTTATCACAATTTTCAGACATTAGGAATTGGATTCGCAACATCGAGCAACATGCTTCTGATAATGTTAACAAGATATTGGTAGGGAACAAGGCTGACATGGATGAAAGCAAACGGGTATGTTAGGCAGTTCCTTAATCAACTAATACCATTTGTGAAATTGCTTTTGATTGCCATTTCACAAGTCCTGCTTGCTTGATTATATCTTAGTTCCACTAGCAGGGCTGTTTATTGATCCATAGATTTTAGCACAATGAGAATTTTTTCTTTTCACTGGGCATATCCATGACAGGAAAAAAATTAAATTGCCGTGGTTTATACTTCATAGTTCTAGCAATTCATCTTTCTGTTTCCCTCACTTGGGCATGGATGCTCTTCAAAATGTGAGTCACTTTGTGATTCATAATCCTTATTATTTCTTTTCTTTTAGGCTGTGCCAACATCCAAGGGCCAAGCACTTGCTGATGAATATGGGATCAAATTCTTTGAAACTGTAAGTAAAACTTGCAGAACTTAAAGCTAATTGAACTAGTGTTGGTATTTATTGAAAAATATGTGTATTACAGAGTGCAAAGACAAATCTAAACGTGGAGCAAGTTTTCTTTTCAATAGCAAGGGATATAAAGCAAAGGCTTGCTGACACCGACACAAGGGCTGAGGTATTTGAATTTTATGAACTACTATTTTGAAGTTGAAAAGAGTGAGGAACGTCTTTGTGAGAACGCTCTTTAAGTGTTTGAGCATTTTGCTTGGGTTGTGTATTGCAGCCTACTACGTTGAAGATCACTCCAACAGACCAGGCAGGCGGAGGTGATCAAGCTGCCCAGAAATCTTCTTGCTGTGGTTCTTAAACTCAAGTGATTTCCTAGTGGGAGCATGAATTACGGTGACACTTCTGTTGAAAAAGAAAATTGAAAGAGAAGGACGAGGGCTAATTCTGATGACGGAGAAGGGGGGGCTTGTCATTCATCTTATGGCCATTCTTTTTAATCTTGTTTTAGCGTATGATATTGCAGTTTATCATTATAGAATATTATTTGTGGTTCTGGTGTGGCAATGCTTTTCTTCTTCGTTTTTCTCACCTTTTTCTCTTCCCCGCATCAAATTTGTAGTCGCTTTGGTTAGTTTGTTAATGATGTAAAAATACAATTGCGAATGGATTCCAGCATGTGCGTTCAAGATGGATCTGGTGCCCGTTTGGGTTTCTTGCGTTGTCATCAGACCCAGAAGGGTGAAGGCTCCAGAAACTTAATTCTAGATAATAATAATAATAATAATAATAATACCATCAACAACAGAAGACCCGGGATTAACGTCATCTTGATTGCTTGAAAAAGAAACGCTCGGGATAATTCTTATCTGAGAATTGTAGAAATTGGAGTCCAGCACCGTGGTAAACTTGATCAGCTAATGGCAACAGCAAGGAAACGCAGCGCGAGTTGTCGGCTGTTGGAAAAGCTTCAAGGTGCTTCAGAGTTTTTTAAAATTGAATTTTTTTTTTCAATTTCATCCTTCTGCAGCATTTTTTATTTGTCAGTTTCAGTCCCATTCTTTATATATATACATGTCCAGCCTAGTTTTTCAATTTATTTTTTATGATATTGTTAAATATTATAAAAAAAAATTCACTTTATAGGAATACACTAGAAAAAAAAACTATTTTCCTGAATAAATGAGAACTAATTATATTAAAACATGTCTCACCTGCATTTGGTTTCTCAATCACTGTACACGAGCACCTCGTCTCACTGATTCATAACCATAATACCAAGTTTTATATGAATTAGCTCTCCATCATATTAACAGAAAGCATCGCTTGAACTTTCTCTGCAAGGCATTCTTTTCTGCATAATTCTCTACAGCCATGGTAGTTTCAGTGCAAAGAAAAAGGCTGTTCTATTTTACACTTCAAGCAAAATAATGCTTTACAGATTTAGCTCTTCCTTCCCATAGATACGCTGAAGCTCACGAGTTGCAGCTTGGAACGATTCTGAGGAAAAGCAGGAGAGGTGAAAATAGAAGGGAGTTAGAATGCAAGTGTTGGCAAAATTATTGAATGCAAAATGCCTCAAAGTTTTTTACTCTCCAGCCTTCTATTTCTAAGAAAACAGAGTAAGAACTAAAATTCCACAAGCAAAAGTGTGGTTGCACTTTGCACCACGGGTCCTCGTTCTCAACCACAGCAATGCTAGAAGCTTTGCACTTGCAATCAAGAGATAGATTGAGAAAGTTATTTCATGCAAATATCAAGTAGGGGATGACTGCCTCAAAAGTTCCTCAGAAACACCATAAATAAATGGATAATCATATTTTACAAGCGTGCTTGTATGCACAATAAGTAAGAGTGTTCAAGTCTTTAAAGAATTCTAAACATGTAAAAGGCAAAGAGTCAAACAAATATACCCCATACCTTTCCAGATACGGAAGGATTTCTGATTAATAGGTGCGCCAAAAACAGTTTGAATCACGTCAAATAACATGCTCTCAGGAGTGCTCCTTAATTCTTGTACTATCTGATAGATAGTTTTTCCATTTTCAAAATATATATGATTGTTCGGGTGTTTTGTCTTGCAACCAGCATGACGTTCAAACTCATAAGCATTGAGCACCTTACACCCAAATTATAAAGCAGATCAGCGGTGTTTGAATAAATTCATCCAGGCAAAGACTATAGCCAATAAGAAGCTTACCTTGGAATAATCACATGATTGGCACCCACAAAGATAGCCAGAACCTTTTATAATGCCACGAAGCTCCTTGTTCAATGCAGAGTACAACAAGGTCACCAGATTGAAAATACAACAGAAAGAAATGAAGCAGTTTCTTTATCAGGAAAAGGGGCCAAATTTAAAAAAGATTTACCTCACGTGACAAGGAAACATACTTTACAGGGACCCCATCAAGCATACCAGTTGATATCAAACTTCTGACATTTGAAGGAAAGCTGTTTGGGGCTTCTTTTCTGGTAGTTTTCAACTCTAGTCTGTTCTTGGAAACAGGTTCAGTTTTGGATTTAGTCGCCTGCGTATTGCTTGCAACTGCCTTGGCAGTTGTAGCCCTCAGCTCCTTTCCATCAACTGCTTCTCGTGTTTGAACAGAAGATTGATCATAAGTGTGGTCATAGCTGCTGAGTGGCCTATCAACAGGTATAATATCATGTGCATCATCAAATCCCCCAAAAGATAATAAATTGGTGTCTTCCTTGCTATATGCATCGCTTATTGGAATAGCACTATCATCAACTTTGATGTAAGTGGAACTTGTTGGACCAACATGGACATCTTCTCCATTGTAGGTGTGACCCATCATTGTGACACTGCTATCTTCTTTATCAAATGCATGTCCCGTTGATATAAAGCTACTTTGGCTTTCCCTATGGAAGGCCTGACCTCTAGAATTGTTAATGCCACTTTCAATTGTGAAACCATGTCCCTTTGGAGCATGCACGCCACTGTCAAAGTCCTTAACCTGATTTATTTTGACTTTTCTAATACCACCGTAGTTAAGGCAGGCTTCAGATGCATTTGATTCAACTGTTCCAGCAGGATATAAGTTCCTTTCAGCAAAATTGACAGATCTTTCAGTTTCAGCCCCAAATAAACGATGAATGAATTGGTTTGGGACAGACTGAAAACCAGAGGTGTTATGCCAAGAAGGAGAATTTGCACTGGGAATTCCAGAAGTTGTGGTGCTGTTTGGAGTTTGCACTGCTTGCTTCTTGTTAGGGAACAACTCAGGCTCAGTATCATCTATAAACCACTGATGAGATCGTTTCGATTCAAGCCTGGGAGGATTCTCAAATGCTGGATCTCCATCTGTACCCTTTGACATCCAAAATCCCTTGTTCTGGTAAACCCACAATGGGACAATTATTCTAAGAGGAAAAGAAATTCATACAGCACCAAAATATTATACCAACATATCTTTACAACTCTCAAGGGTATCCATATCATTGTCTTTGACTAACAACCATAAAACTTCACACACAATTCGGGAATTTTGTCCCTTGAAAAAATTTACAAATAAATAAATAAATAAAATTTAATCCTGAGAAACATGAAATCATCAACAATTTAATTTTTTTTCACAAAGTGGAAGACGGGGTGACAGCAATGACAACAAATAACTCTAGGGGAAGAGCAAATTTAGCAACTCATTTGCTTCTATTTGGAGCATCATCAAGCAAGCAATTGATCTGATAAAGCAACACAAGTATGCAAACCTCTATACTCTAAACTTGATAAAATTGCAGTAGATAAAAAACACAAAATCTTTACACAGATAAGCACTACTACTAGCATTGCATGCATGCTAACAATTCATCTACAAATACAGGGAAACTATTCAGTAGTTCCACTTTCATGTTCCTCTACTCGAAGCATCACGATGAAAACTACTAAAGGGCCCCATTTTTATGCGAGTGGGGAGTTATACACCAGAATTACTATACATACCATTTTCCTGTGCCTCTCCGAATTTTTACTCTTCTTTCCTCAACCGATCATCCTCAACCTTTTAGCATAAAATAAAATATAAATGACAAAAAAGTCGCTTCAAGTTCTCAGTCACAGATATGAAAACCCCAATTAAATAAGATAACCAAACCCTAAAAAAAGCGAGATTGAAGTTTTTGACAACCTTAAAATTTTACGATGGTCGGCAATCTGACCGGAACGTTGACTTGCGGTCCGCTGAATTAATCGGCGATGAAAATTGAAAAAAATAATAATCGTAGTGGTAAAATTTATTTATCTAGTGGAGGGGGAGGGGAGTTTTTGGTGTTTGTGTCTGAGTAGCACTCGATTTTTTCCCGTGAAAGGGAATTAGAAATGGGCTACATCTGCAATCACGGTTAAATTTATCTCAGCCGTACGCGTGTGCTTCAATTTCGTAAAACAGTTTTGCCAAGCGGCTTTTTGGTCTTTTCACTTCAGAGGAGAAAAGGGAAGGAGGAGGCACAAACTTCATGTCAGCCACTGATCCACCGCCACCACCCGAGTTTTAAATTTACAATATCACCCTTGCAGTAAAGTTTTAATTTAAATATTAGCTGGTAAGAGCGCTAGTTTGGAAATGCTTGCGCCGCTGTTGCCGTTTAAGATAGTTGAAGGTTTGAGATTGAGGTCATGATTATTTTTTAAAAGTATTTTATATATTAAAATAATTAATTTTTAATATTATCGTATTAAAATTATTTAAAAACGTTAAAATAATATTAATTTAAATAAATAAAAATTAATTCTTTTCAAAAATATTTTTGAAATATAAAAATAAATATTCTATTAAGCTTAACATACCTCGTCCTTGCTCGTGGTTTCTTTTTTCCCGTATGCTCATGATCATAACCTTGTCAGAAGTAAATTAGGACACCTTGATCAGAGCTAGAGATCAGGAAACTAGAATCCTTCCTAAGCCAACAATCATAAATCCCATCAGAAACAAAAAACTTATACGTTTGATGAAGAACAAAAATCCAAGACACAGCAGCAATATTGGCAAACTTGCAATATCAACTGCAGGAGAGTAAAAACTCATGCGGCTAACTTTTAATCCGAATAACAACAGCAATTGCAGCCATTACCCGTATTGACACATCAATTAGTTTATGCTAACTAGGTGACCCGAGTTACGACGATGGTTAATTTTTAATTTTAATATAAAAGCTGGTGCTGATGCCAGGAGGACTCAAAGTTATTAAATCCTGCACATGCAAGATGCAAGTTTATTTTGTATCCTGTTTAGCAAATAACTTAAGATTATTTTGGATTCTTTCAACAGGACTCAAGGATACTTTGTCTCGGTACAGTTCAAGCATTATATGTGTGCTAAGGATATGCCCTGTATCAAGACAGGAGTCCAAGTACTTGATCTGCTAGTATACAAGTAGGCAGCTTAAGCGCTGTATATGCGTTGGTTTTTCTCAGCACACAAGTATTAGCTCAAATATTATATATTTAATTTTTTTTATGATAATAATTGTTTTTTAAAATTTATTAATGATGACAATAATAATAATAATAATAGTACTTTTTAATTTTATTTTTCAAATCAAATATGTAGTTATTTTTTAATATTAATTTTTTTCTAATTTAGTAATTATTTTATTAATAAAATTAATTATTATAAAAATAATAATATTTATAATACAAAAGATAATATTTTAAATATTAATACTTTTGATTATAGTAAAAATAATAATATTCATAACACAAATAATATAATTTTTAATTTTAAAAATATTTAGAACACAAATAATAATATTTTTATATTAAAATTTTGAATTATTATAAAAAGAATAATATCACAATACAAATAATAATATCTTTTGTATGAATATGTTGAATTATAAAAAAAATAACAATCATAATTATAACACAAATAATAATATTTTGATATAAATACTTTGAATTATATATATATATATATATATATATATATAAATTTAGAACACAAATAATAATATTTTTTATATGAACACTTTGTATTATAAGAAAAATAATAATATGTGCAATGCTCATTATAATATTTTTTATATTAATACTTATAATTGTTGAATATTTTTAACAAATATTTCGTTGCGGGTTGAATTTTTATTTTCATAAAAAAATATAAAAAATAATATGTTTTCAATATTAGTAATAATATTTTCTCTTAAATTTATTAATTATTTTATTAATCAAATTAATTATATTAATAATAATATTTTTAAAATAAATAATAATATTTAGAATCCTAAAACTCAAGAATCTTAAATCCAGTGGCATGACTTAAAATGTGGCACGGGCATGACTCACTTATAGCACAACCCAATTATCACGTGTGTGCTGGGGTGCCTAACTCTCAGGCAGGGAGTTTAAGTGCCACTTGTTCACAATAGTTTACCAAGCATTAAGGCAAAAGATCAAGTGTCGTGTGTGTGCTAGGGATACTCGATCCTAAGGTAATGAACCCAAGCATCACATGTATGCCGTTGTGTGCTGATACTAAAACAAGAGCCCAAACCCCCTATATATGTTCGAGGTGCGTAGCCCCTAAGTAGAGAGTCCAAGCACAATATGTGCACAATGATATGCCAAGCATAGAGACAGGAGCCCAAGCGCTAGATGTGTACTGGTGTCTGCGCATCACATAGGCAGTAGTCTAAGCATCACATATACTCTTTAAAATTTATTAATAATGATGGTGATAAGAATAATAATAATAATTTTTAATTTTATATTTCAAATCAAATATATAGTTTTTTTAATATTAACAACAATTTTTTTTCTAATTTAGTAATTATTTTATTAATAATATAAATTATTATAAAAATAATAATATTCATAACACAAAAGATAATATTTTTAATATTAATAATTTTGATTATAGTAAAAATAATAATATTCATAACACAAATAATACTATTTTTTATTCCAAGAATATTTTGAACACAATATTTTTTTATATTAATTCTTATAAAAATAATGATATTATAACACAAATAATAATATCTTTGATATGAATACATTCAATTATAAGAAAAATAATAATAATTAGAACACAAATAATAATATTTTGATATGAATACTTTGAATTATAAGAAAAATAATAATATTTAGAACATAAATAACAATATTTTTTATATGAATACTTTGTATTATAAAAAAATAATAATATTTACAATGCAAATTATAATATTTTTTATATTAATACCTAAAATTATTGAATATTTTTAATAATATTGTGCCATGGACTCACCTTTTATTTTTATAAAAATATATCATAAAAATTGATAGTATAAATAATAATGTGTTTTTAATATTAATAATAATATTTTTCTTTCAAATTTATTAATTATTTTATTAATAATATTAATTATACTAAAAATAAGAATTTTTTTATAATAAATAATAATATTTAGAATTCTTGGACCCAAAAACCATATGTTCAAAGCAAAACCTGAGCTCCAGGTGTCTCCAGGCGCAACCCAAATGTCACGTGTGTGTTGAGGGTGTCTAGCCACCAGGTAACTTAGTGATGTGCCAAGCAATGAATCAGGAGTCCAAGGACCATGTGTGTGCTTGGTCTACCAACACACAGGTAGGCAGGTGAAGTGCGTTAAGGGTTGCCCAACAACGTTGAATCCAGCTACCGAGCAAAACCTAATAGCTCTTGGAAAGGATGCAATATACCCAATCATAATTGTTAACTCAAAACACAGCAGAGCACCCCCCTCCCACCCGCACATTTGGTTCTCTACTAGCATCCTTTGAATATCTGTTGGGCGTACAACGTTTGAGTTTAACTGTCAAGCTAGATCCAATAACTCTTGACAAAGAATACAGTACCTCCAGTTGTAATTGTTGACTCAAAATACAACAGAGCAAACCCCTCCTCGCCACGCAATTGGTTGGTCCTGACATCCTGCCTTGCAAACAAGTGCTAAACATCTGCTTTCATGGTCGTGCAGCCGCACCAAAATCTCAACTGATTATTTTTTTCTCATCCAAAAAGACAACCCTATTGTCTATGGTTTTTACAATTTTCTGTGGCAAGGGCAATCCAATTATTACGTCTCTGCAACCCACAATGCTTTTAGCAAAGAAAAAACTCAAACAATACAGTACACAATAAAAGCTCTCACATGCTACAGTACTCGTGTGACAATGAAGAATACATGGCAAAATAATTATGCTAATCCATAATAAATTGTGTCTTGATTTACTGTATACATGTTCAATAAATCCACAATAAATTGTATCTGCAATGAAGTGTATCTTGGTCCGTAATTATAATAAAAAATCCACACATTTTAGAGTTCTCTTAATATACATATTAGTGCATTAATTAAAAAAAAAAGTCATCACTAGTGTATTTTAGAGTAGTAAGAAGATTTTGTAATTATAATTTTATAAAACTAATGGAGAATTAAAGATGATCATCAACGTTAAAAAAATTTGTTGAAAACAACTAAAAATAAAACCAAGAATTTTAAAAATAAATATTAATTAATATATTTAATCTTGTATCACAGTAAATTCTTTAAAAAATATTTTTATTTAATTACATGAAAATTAATGTTTTTTTGCAAGAAGAGCAATAATTAAAATTTCATTGAAACAAAATAGTTTTATAATATAACCTTTTATTTTCTAATTATTTTTTTTGCAAAGAAATATAATTTTTTTGTTATATGTGTTCATTCAATAAAAATAAAAAAGTCGGCAACAAATAAAAAACATGTGGACGATTTGAAAGAGGGGCAAAAAAAGCTTCTTTTAATCGAAACTCTTTTATTTTATTTTATCAGTGCACTCGTTTTTTGCTTTGATTTTTTTTTCCTTAGAAAACCAACTAATTCTACCTGGATAGATTAAAAAATATATAAGAACACCATTATTCCTCTATCAAGTTGCCATGGCTGACTTTCTGACTGTTTTACCAAACCCAAAGCTAATTTAGAGATCTCTCGGCTTGGTTTTTGCCTGGCTAAAATTTTAAATTGAAGTGTATAGGAGTTTGCTAAACTTCTACATGTAACTAGGAAAAAAACCAATTTAATATTATTTTTTTTGTTTCAAGATGATATTTTTTTATTTTTTTATATATATTAAGATAATAATATTTTTTTACCAATTCAAGTAATTTCTAAACTTCTAAATTGAATTACGAAGCAGCAGGATGAGTTTAATAACTTATTGTTTTAGATTTTGTTTTTTTATCTACCTATACTATAATAAAATTTGAAGTTCATAGGATAGCCACCATATAAAATGTAAGAAAAGAAAACCATTATGAAGGGTTGTATAATACAAAACATTAATATAATACAAAACATTAATTAATATTAAAAAAAAATAATGCCATAAACTTTCTAAAAAATAAACAAAAAAACAAAAAGATATTTAATCATACAATACCCAAAAACCTTTTCAATCAAAGAATTTTTTTCAAAATAAAAATTATAATAAGTTGTTACAAAAAAATCATCAATATAATAACAACAACCATGTTCTAATAAGATAAAATAATGGTATCAAATTAAATATAAATCAAATTAATTTTGAACTAATCTTTTTAAATGAATTAAAATGTAAAATGGAGGATATTTAAAAAAAATAAAAACAAAACATAACAAATGAGTTGCACGTCATCCTATAAAGAGATTTGACTTGTGAGCTAAACCTCTTTTATCATTTATAACAACAAAATATATGTTGTCCCTTGACGGAGAATATAATAATTGGAGGGTCATCAAAAAATTAGGGTGAGAGTATTTTTAGATTCAAAAGATTATTTTTCAATTTATTTTTGAGTTAAAATACCTAAAGAAATACCATAAAAATCTAAATAAATATATTTATGACTTGAAATTACCTAGAAATTGGTTAAAGAAACAAAAATTCAATCCAAATTTAAAAAAAAATTCCGAATTTCAAATCTATTTTCCTATTTAAGATAAAATTCAAAGTACACTCCAATAAAATTTCTTTCATTAAATAAAACTTATTAACATCATTATTGATTTTTTTTCATGACTAGAATCCAACATCTAATGACTTTTTTTTTTTATTTTTCTGTGACTTTTCCTTTTCTCTCTTAAACTCAAATACTAAAAAATAAAGTTTTTAACCAAAACTAAATTTTAAAAAATTGTAAGGATTGAAAATGAATTCATAAAAAATAGGTAGACCAAAAAAAACCTTCCCACACTAATTTACAAGTCAATTTCCCTATGTTTTGTTTTTATTTTGATCATTTATCTTTGAATTATGTTTTTTTAATAAATTAAAAGCAATTTACCATTAATTTAACAATAAAATAATCAAATTAAAGAGAAAAGGTTTCAATGAACAAAATGAGAGAAAAAAATGTCACTACTCCTATCTATAATAAAATGTGAGGGTGTAGAGAGGAAAAGAGCTACAGTGATAACATAACAATTTTTTTTGTTAATTGTGAATGTTAATTTGACGAATCAGTCAATAATACTAGACCAGGATTATATCATTGATTACTTTTATAGTTGTTGTCATAATAATACTAATAATAATATAACAACATTTTAAAAATATTTTTTTATTTTTTTAGAATATTTTAATAAACTAATAACAAAAATATTTTTTAAAATAAATAAAATATTATTTTAATATAATTATAATTAAAACTACTTTAAAAAACAATGAGTATAGCATTCTCAAACACTCAACAACAACCACAACAAAGATCGCAACAGCCACCTCAACACAAAAGTCTACAAGAGTAGCAAAAGTGGTACCGTGAATCATGACCACTCCCTCACACCTTCTTACTAGATTGTGAAAACACATTTCAAACGCCATGAGGTTAGAACCCACAAGCTCCGAATACCAGTGAAAAATAGCGCATGGATTTTGAAGATGTTGTTTAGTGGTTGAATTATAAGTTAATCACGTGTTTGAGTAAATTATTTTATTTTTCATGGTTAATAAAACTTGTAACTTGTTAATCACAAGCTTATAACATGTAAAATAATAACCTTTAAATAAATAATTATAATAAGTAAGAGAATAAGTATTTATTTCTAAGAATAAAAATATTTGTTTTCATAAATTCTCTAAAATTAGAAAGGTATTTTTAAGTAATAAAAGAAATTATAACCACTTTACTTAAACAATTCACGAAATATTTATAACATCTCAACCAAAATTGATAGAATGATTCATAGGTTGAACTTACAATTCAGTAACCTGAATTTTATATTGAATTAGACTTCGGACTGGTTAACAACCAGTGTTTAAAACGTTTGCAATAGATTTGTAGCACGCGCAACGTGTTTCACATCCCTTTGCAGCAGCTAATGCGACCACGAATGAGCTAAAATCAACCCCAATTGGTCGGGCCACGTAAGTGATTCTCAGGTTGGATTTGGAATTTTGTGCTTAAAAATTCTGTTATAAATCAAGTAATTAAGCTGTTTAAGTGTAAGAAAATGTTTGGATAGTATTCATTTTTTAAAGTATTTTTTATTGAAAAAATATTAAAATAAATAGTTTTATTTTTTAAAATTTATTTTATACATAAGTACAATAAAAAATATTAAAACAAAAAATATTCAAATTTTTATATAAAATTTAAAACTCAAATCTCAAATTTGAGCACATATTTATTTTTATATTTTAAAAATATTTAATTAAAAAAAACTAATATATTTTTAGTGTTTTAAATAATATTAAAAATAAAAAAATATTATTAACATATATTTTAATATAAAAAAACATACGCAATTCCACTGCCAAATCAGCTGTCACCAACTCCTCCGAACAACCAGAACGCTACCGTATTTATATCTACGCCTATTAATTTTAAATATCAACCGGAACACCAAACTCAAGAAAATAACAGCCACCAGAACCGAATCAAAATCAAACTTCAACTCCACAACTATTCTTAAGCCTTAATCCAACATCACCACAAGAATATTGCACCGCCACTAGATCTGTCCATCATCAATATCGTGATCTTCTCCGGCCCACTTCAACACCCTAGCCACAACTAACTTCACCACTCAAACCATCAAGTTCACGCACATCCACTAATCAAGTCATCAATAATAAGGTTTCAGTTTATAAAAAAAACATACTTTATTTATCTAAAATATTTTTTTGTTTCTCTCTCTTCAAAATGCTGTCCTTTTCTCTAATTTTTAGAGGACGCATTCGTTCATGTTTACTTTCTTCAAGACAAAAAAAATAGATGCAAGGAACAATTAATTAATTATTTCAATTAACCAATTAATTACATGCCGTAATCCCACTTAAAGTTATTTGATTAGCCATCGTAAATAAGGTCGCAAATCTTGAGAAATTGGTCACGAATAAAAAAAAAGTTAAAAAAATAAAAATATTAGACTGACTATATTTTTGATTGATCAATTTTTAGTAGTGTCGGTGTTAATCAATATTCTCCGTAACTGCGTGTCCATCGAGCGTCGTGGTTGCGTCTTAATTGCTCTCCCTTAATCGTGTCCCGACTTGATCTCTAGAGCATGGAGAGACTAGCCCTATTCAATAACGCGAAATAATTGTTACTTTCTTTTTTCGTTTTTCTTTTCTAATAAAAAAAATTAAAACAGGTTTATTTTAAAAAAATTCATAACATTTTTCCAACCAAGAAATTTTACAGTGACCCAACTTTTCATCAATTTAAAAATAAAAATAAAAAATATTTTAAATAATAAAAAATATTAATTATTTACTTAGATTATTGAGGTATATTTAAACCCTTTAAACCTTTTTTTTTTTTTGAAAAGAGTGGAGATCTTTTTTCTTTCAAGAGTATTAATAAAAAAAAAATATTTTTTATATAGTATCAATATTGATAAAAATGATATTAACATAATATTAGTATTGATAAAAATATCTCCTATAAAATATTAATATTAATAGAAATATAATAAACTCATAAAAGACTTTTTTATACATTACTTTATTAATATTAATATTGATAAAAATATAAAAAATTTCTATAAATCTTTTATATATCTAAGGGTGTATAAAGATGAATATTAATGGCTTTAAAATTTTATGTTAAGAGTTATAAACAAATATGACCCAATTTGAGGCTTTAAAAGATTATTAACTTTATGTTTTTGGATATAAAATGATTTTAAATTTAAAAATCTTGGATTTGATATCTTCTCGGATATATATGCATTTGGACTTAACATATAATTTAATTTAAAAATATTAGAAATAACATCTTGCCAAATCTATATATATTTAGGTTCAACGTGTAACTAAATCTAATAATATAGTTGAATTTAGGATATTGAATTTAACATTTTATAAAATTTATATGTAGTTTAACTCAATACATAACTGAAACATAAATTATTAAGTTTAAAATCAATTCAAACCTGTACATGGCATTTAAACTTGATATTATATCAAATCTGGCCTCCAACCCTTTCACTTATAAACTTTTAACCAAACTTATAATATAAAATATAATTTTTTGTTATTATATAATTTGCAAAAGTGTACACAGATAGGTTTCTAAATTTATCCAAATTTTTTAGTAAACTAAAATAATATTACTTAATTTAATTAAAATAATCTTGAACTTGGAATAATATTACTAATTGAATAGTTAATCTAAAATTTTAATCAAAGTGATAACATCATAGCTAAATTTATTATCTTAATTAACAATTGCAACAAATTAAAAAAAAAATAGAGCACAAAACCCACAAAGAAGGCTGCAAAAATTAAAAAGAACCAAAAACCTAAAGAAAGGTGCCATACACATCGATGCGAAATTTAGCAAACGTGAGAGCACAAGCGATGACGATAAGTAACAGCATAGCCTTTTGCAAACCACCATCCAAGAAAAAACCCTTTAGTGATTAATATTTATAAGAGAACATTTATACCCGCATCGTAAAAGTTACTGTAAAAACATATAGCCAAAGTTGTTTTCTTTTCTTCTGTTCTGAACATAAATATATATCTGCTAATAAATGTTTCTTAATACAAAATATATATAATTCTAGTAGGCTAGAAAGAACAATTATTTTATACAGAGTCCACTCCGCTAATATAAATCCAAGATACCAGAATTTTACAGGAAAAAAATAAATAGAAATACAACAAAAGAAATAAATGAATGTGATTCGTACAAAATCTCAACTACATAGTAGCAGAAGTTGGTAATAAGGAAAGCAAAAAGTATGTCCAAACTCCAAATTAAGGTTAGATAAAACATTTCAACATGGGACGAGCGACCTTCTCTAACTGCAACTCCGAGTCATTCTGATACATAGGCAGGGCCAAGCTCAAATCCAAGCACAGAACTCTCTTGCTGCTATTGGATCTCTTCAAAACTGGGACAGCGGGTAAGAAAGGCGGTTGAGTCACAGCCAATTCATGATCTTTACTACTAGTACTGGTGGTATCAACGTTATTAGGCGCCCGGTGTCTCCTCATGTGACCTCCTAGTGCTTGCCCGAGAGGAAATTCAAGGCCGCAAATGGAGCACTGGTGAGTTTTTGGCTTTGAAGGCGAATTAGGCAGCTTCAACAAGTTCCCAGTTGATTCCATGAGTTTTGGCTTCTTGTGACTTGCACGGTGGCCTCCTAATGCTTGAAATGAAGGGAAATTCTTGTTGCATGTTTTGCATGAAAATGAGCGACCGGCCCCAGCCTCTGCCGTTGCTGCTGCTGATCTATAATTAGTTAGTATCTCGTGATCAGCTTTGCCAACTTTAGAAAGGAGCATCAAGCATTTGGCCAAGTCTAGCTCTGCCTCTTCTCTATCTCTCTTCATGGTAATTAAGCTTATAGATTAGATATATAGTATGATTTGTGTTTATACGATGAGCAAGAACAAGTATAAAGCTTCGAAAGAAGAAGGTGGTTGAAAATTTGATAGCTGGATGGAAGTAAGGCACTATAAGTACGCATATATATATCGTTGGACGGAGCTGTTACTGCCGAGTAAGCACTGACGTCTTTGCTTGAGGGGCAATTATGCCCTCAACACTTGTAGGCTAAGGAAATTTAGAGCGTGTGGTAGACATGTAATAAGAGTAGAATAGAAGGTGAGCGTTTAGCGATCGTCATGATGCGTTCGCGTGACCGCGTAGAGCAAACTTGGGGAGCGGCATCCCATCCGGTCATTGATGGTGAGCCACTACGACCCTTCCTTCCCAAAGTTGACAATTCCTTATATTTTATGTTGAATGCAAGTCCGACCGCACTTAGAAGCGCGTGCATCATACCCAACTTAGATTTGTTCGTGGAGAAACCCCTATTAATTAAATATTAACTGGAAATGACATGAGGAGTATTTATCAAATTTGGGGAGGGAGAAGAACTTATTCTCCATTGAATTAATGGAACAACTTTAGGGGCTCCTCATTAACAAATATAAATAGTTTTTGCTATATCATTCATTACATTGCACTAAATATTAAGCCTATGTAATTTCACTATATAGTTAAATTTAAAAAATAAATAAATAATTAAAAGTGATATACGATCCATATTTATTCTATTGAAAAAAAACTCCATGTATTCTACTCAATCATGTTTAATGAGCTAATGTCGCATGTCATGAGTCTGCGACGTTTCCAAAACGCGTGAACAAATGATTCACTTCGGTGTAGAAGCAACTGAGAAAGGCAGGCAGGCAGTTGAAGGTAGAGAAGAATGACGGAAAACGGTGGTGCCAGATCGCGACTTTTCGCGGTGAAATCGACGCGGTTAACAAGTTCGGCTCTCAAGTCTCTGTCAACTTTCTTCCTTCCACACCGTTCTGCCCTGATCTCTACCAAGTAAATTCTAAAAGGAGGCGTGCTTGCGTTTCCGGTTCACACCTTAGACCTTTCCTGATTTCAACACCGTGACACGGTCCTTCGATTACTACCATTTAACTTAACTTGATGTGATGTTAATTTATTAATAGTTTCAAATAATTTATTTTTTAAAATTTATTTTTAATATTATCATATTAAAATAATTTAAAATAAAATAATTAATTTTTTATAAAAATATTTTCTTGTAGAAAAAACAAATGTTGGTTATTAAATTTGAATAAGTTAGGAAGAGATGAAGAAGTGTCGGACTCAGAGGAGGTGTGCTACTTGTCCCTATTTTTTGTTATATATATATATATATATATAGCGAGAGAGAGAGAGAGGAATGGGTTAGTGGATATATTTTTACATTGAGAAATTGCATAATAAAAGTTATTTCCATGGTAAATCTTTGTGAAAATGCACCGCAATACACAGCCAAGCTTCATTATACGTGTACCAAGCTTAATGACTATCTATAACCAAGGATGGGTTGTAGACAGTCATTAAATGTATATATTTTTAAATATATCACCACACCAACACTGATCAATTGTGATATATATATATATATATATATATATATATATATAATAAATTTGATGGCTACTCGATCCGTGCTAAATTTGAAATTAAATCAATCAAATAGCTAATTTTATCAGATTTAAAAATAATAAGTAGGTTTATCTAAGACAGTAATTCGATGGGGTGCATCAAAATGTTTTGATGAGAGAATAAAAAGTTTTAATTTTTTTTCATATATATATATATATAATTATGAGTTGAATGTACATAAAATATGGTGTTGTTCTCAATAGTACAATCTTCATAATTATTTTTAGGTTGTGCTATTCCCCTCAATAAGTTACATAGATTATGTTGTTTTCGACAGCTCAACTTGTATATTTCTTTTAGGCTATTTTGAGGTTTTTTTCTTTTAAGTTCTACATACAAAAAATTATGTTATAAGTAGTTTGATCACGACATACAATCTTGACTTTGACTAATCTATGTTGAATGTAATTTTGGTCAACAAACTTGTACGAGGCTGTACTATGTGTACCTAGCCAGCAGCGCAGCCCCGCGAGAAACTTCGACTACTCGAAGAAACAAAGTAATTGCCCACTTTCGAGTTTAATGTCCCAGTAGGTTATTATCGTAAAACTTGACTCAAAGTTCGTTTGAGTTTGATAAATACTGAACCCAACAAATAAATAAATAAATTTTCTTAAGTAAGAAACAAATACAGATTGTGGTATAAGAACACAACTTTGTTATTCAACCAGCCTCGATTCAGCAGGTCAGATTTGATTGATTCATTCCTAACTTGAGTCAAGTATAAAAATAAAATAATTTAAAATTAAATAGGTTTAATTTGATAGTTAATCTATAATTAAATTAATTTGATTAAAATTGAAATTGATTTAATAAAAAAACTTAAATAATATCTTTTTATTCTTTTTTAAAAATAATCTTAATTAACTCATCTGAATATCACCAATCAC
This sequence comes from Populus pruinosa, assembly GCA_026413675.1. Classification (NCBI taxonomy): domain Eukaryota; kingdom Viridiplantae; phylum Streptophyta; class Magnoliopsida; order Malpighiales; family Salicaceae; genus Populus; species Populus pruinosa. The sequence goes on along the minus strand of CM048592.1, from coordinate 28,632,158 downwards.
CTGCAATAAATTAAATTAACGTAAGTTAGGTTAATAACCATGCTTTCCCGCCGGCCATCTAACCCCGGTTTCTCTCAAGTCTAAGAGAATCTTCTTTAAACTTTATATTTGTTATTATTTTTTGGCACTTGTATTTCAATTTTGGAGCCATGAGGAACGGCATGCACGTCATCTATATTCAATTTTGGAGGCATGAGGAATGACATGCACATTATATATAGTGTTTATTAGATTTCAAAGAAGCAAAAATAAAATAAATCTAAGAATTTGGTTATTAACTCTAATTGGTTAAATAAAAAATCAAATGAACTAAAAAAAATAAAATAATCAACTTAAAAAATAAATTATTGACAATATTATATAAATATATTATTTCAATATTTGATAACAAAGAAAAAATCAAATGAAAATATGATAACCCTCACAGAAATGAAGCAAGAAAACCCAAAGCTCAATTTCTATAAAATTAAATAAAAAATAGTAGAATTAAAAAAATATAAAAATACAAAAAAATTTAAAAAAATCAAAATAAACTCAATTTAATCTTCAAAGCTCATAATTTGAGTCACAAGACCGATAATAATCTCATAATACTCAAACATGAAAAAATTACGAAGTAAAATCTCCAATCAATTAAATAATGAACGACAAAATTGAAAATAAAATTCAATTAAATAAATATTTAAAATTAAATAAATAAAAATAAAAATAATAAGAATTAAATTTAAAATAATAAAAAATATTGATGGATGAGATTGAAAAAAATAAAAAAATAACAATTAAAATCATAACAATCAAATCTGATATAAAAATTAAATAAAATCAAATACTAGATAAAATTTAAAAAAAAATCAATAAAAAACACAAAACAAAAAAAATATAACAATAAAAAAAATCAAATATAATACAAAAAACAAATAAATGTCACCTTTATATTTTTACAGGCTAGCCTTATTATCAGGAAAAGAAAAGAGAAAAGAGGGAAGTGAGAAAAAAAGCATGTCGGAGCCCAATAGTGTATCATCCATTGACATGTGCTAGAAGGCTAAGAAGACCAAGGCTTGCCGCTTAAAGAAGATAATAGCCACCAACCCGCTAAGCGCCTAGGTTGCATGTGCCAACCAATCTTCCCTTCCCATTAAATCCAGTCTCTATACTTATATTAGTTTCGATTTTGGTCCTTCAACACTTAATAAATAAGTCGAACTTTGTTTTATTTTGCAAAAAACGAGTATCAATCAAGCACCGAAAATTTTTCTTAATATTACAAGATCCTCATATCAAGGCAGCCAAAATAAAATACTAGGTCAAATCCCAAATAAAACTAATAAAAAAAATTAAATTAAAAAAACAAAGGTTGAGAAATCAAAATCAAAGTAAAAATAAGGACATGAACTCCCCCCTTGATGATGCAAATTAATCTTTAAATTGGCAAAACAAAAAAGGCTTAATAAATTGAATTTTATTTTGCATAATCAAGAATTAAGCAAGTGGCAAAACATTTTCACGACACCTCAATATTCCTTTACGCATGCATAGAAAAATAAATTACTGAGAACACATGCAAATCAAAGCCATGTCATAGGACCAAGTACGAAGAAAAATAAATTAAGGGACCAAAGCGTAAACAATCCTCAGTAAAAAAAGAAGAGAAAAACACTATTGCCTGATTTCTTGTATTAGGCAGACACATCAATGATAGCCAGGAATGTCAACTTCTAATTACATTTCTAAACTCTTTTTTTATTTTTCAATTCAACCCTAAACTATGACATCTACAGGAGGAGATTTCGTCTTGATCTTATCTAGATGGGAGAAAACTGATTTTCAGTGAAAAATAAACATAAGAGATATACAAGTTGCTGTAGAACAATGTTCACAATGGAAGCTATGAGAGAGTGATGTTCACATGGAGCATCATTGATAAAAAAAAGAAACACGTAAGCGATGACATCAAAATATAAATGATCTACTTACTTATCACTGCATCATTGATGAGCTCGTTTAGAAATGAAATATAATTTGATTATTTTTTTTTAATAGTAATTTTTTTAAATATCAAAATAATAGTATATTAGGTTGATTTGTATCAACTCGAGTTAACATTTTAAATTTATGATATAGCTTATGAGATGATAATAATCTCATAAAAAGCAAATCAAAATAAATTATGAAGTTTAATTTAGAATCAATCAAACATGAAAGAATAAAATTAAAAAAAAATCAATTAAAAAATTACTTATAAAAATAATCTAAGTTAATTTGTTAGACACGCGACCCGACTCATAAGACTAATATAACCATATAGAAAGTAAATCGAAATAAATTATAATCTTCAATCAGCTCATTGTTGAAGAATGAGATTAAAAAAAATTGATTTAAAAAAGAACATAAAAAAATAACTTGAGTTAATTCGCCAAACTTATCAGTCGGATAATCAAACCGAGATAATCTCATAGAAAAAAATAGAAAATGACTTGATTTAACCCGAAATAACATGCCAAATTCACAATTTTGATCATGAGTATGAGATAACTTCATAAATAGCAAATTAAAACAAATTATAAAAATTAATTTTTAATTATTTTTATCAGATCCAATGTTAAACAATGAAATTTATAAAAATTCTAATTAAAAAATGACATAAAAAGTAAGTTAAGTCAACCCGAGTTGATCTGTTAAGCACTATTGCCAAGTCATGAGGTTGGAATAACCTAGTAAAAAGCAAAACAAAATAAATCATGAAACTTAATTTCTAATTAAATATAATATTAAATGATAAAATTAAAAAAAAATTAAAATAACCGAGAGTAATGAGTTAATCTATCAAATTCATTTCAAATGAATAGAGCTTTCTAAGGAGGATTGCATTGAAAAACCTTTTTCTTTTAGTCCATAGTTAATAAATAGATTTAGATACAATTCTTTTTTTGTATTTGAAACTGTTTTTTAGTGTATTTTAAAAACATGTTTATCTTGAAAAAATATTAAATTGAGATTTTTTAGTGTTTCTGATAATTTTAATATGGCGATGTTAAAAACAAAAATAAAAATATTGAAAAAAAAATCATATTAATACATTTTCAAGTAAAACAAAATTGCATCACAGTAATAAAACAAACTTAATCTTTAATAAAAAAATAAACAATAAAAAACTAATCTCATTGAAGAAAAAAAATTATAGAATAGCTTGTTACGATAGTGTTTAGAGAAGCGGTCAAAACCACATTTCCTAAAAAAATGATATTTTCTTGTTTAAAAAGAATTTTTTAAATATTTTTAAATTATTTTGATGTTTTGATGTTAAAAATTATATTTCAAAAATAAAAAAAATATTAGTTTTATATATTTCAAAAAAACTTCAACCATAACCACCAATACAAACACAAACACCCCTTGGATCTCATATTTTGACACCAATAAGTGTGTTTGATATTGTAATAGCTTTTGTGTTTGTGATTTGAAAAAAAAATTTAAAATATTTTTAAATTGAGGTTAGTTTGAAAATATATATGTTTGGTTAAAATTGTGGTTGAAATTGAAGTTAAACAAAAAATAATTTAATGTGTTTGGTTAAGAATACTTTTCAAATTGAGGTTATAAAATAATTAAAAAGGACATATATTAATATGGATGGTTTTTAATTGAAATATTGTATATTTAACTACTGCTATTACATCATAAAATAAACAATACTTTATATAAATTATTATTTTTATTTTTTTATTAAACTATTTATAATTATTTCACGTACAAAATATATTCGATAAGGAGTACAGTTTTTGTGGTTACCCAAGCGTGCAACAACATTAGGTAAGATATAATTTCATTAAGTAAAATATCATCAGGAAGAAAATTCAAATTAAAATTATGATTAAATTCTGCAAATGCTAAGTTATCATGCGATCTCCTTCTGGTATAATTATGTAGTATCATTAAATAATATTAAACACTAATTTTTTTAAATAAAACACAATATTTGAGAAATTGTTTTGGATTTTTTTTTATTTTACTAAATCGTACTCAAATACTTGGCATTTAGATTTGGATCAGACTCGATCCGGCCATGACCAGTGAAGAGCAACCTAAACTAAAAGAAAAAGAAAAGGAAGGGAAAAGGAAAGAACAGCGGAATGGTGATTGATTGAGGAACGGTGAAAACACCGAAGGTTGGTCACTATCTACTGTTCAAATGCAACGTGAACAGTGAAAATACAGAAGATGAAGAAGAAGGAAAAACGAAGAGAGATAAAATAGTGATTGGTAGTAGAAATGATGGAGGCCGGTGATAAGTTAAAGGAGCTGCTTTGTTCTTGTTTTTGTTCTTTGAAAAAATGAAAAATACAGAAGATGAATGAGAAGGAGAAAAATAAAAAGAAAAGAAAGAGTATGGTTGGTAATGACAACAACAAAGACCGATTGTAAGTTAAGAGAGCTGCTCTTCATTGTGTTCTATTTATGCTTTTCTTGTTCTTGCCTCATGTTAATAGAATAGAAACTTGGCATCATGAAAAGTATGTAGCAATAGCTTCTATAAAATCGAGTTTTGAACGCTTTTAATTATGTGCTTCATGCATGAAAATTGTATTATATTTTGAAATCAAACAAAATAAAATTATAGTTAAATAAAAATAATACTGCATACACTGAGTCAAACGGGCACTAAAACTGTTGTCCGAAACATAATAAAAATGACTTTGTATTGTAATATACGTAATAAAATAGTACAAGCAAACATTCAGTTAACAATAAAATAAAAAATAAAAAGTCAAATAATATGTTATCGAAATGGTATTACACTGACTTCAAGCCGTTGCATAATAATTAAATATTTATATTTTTTTTACCTTCACTTTCTCGGTTTAAATTTTTGAACCAAGAAACTTTGTTGATGTTTTGTAGTAATCAAGCTGCAGAACTTCAATGTCTTCTCAATAAAGTAAAAAATGAGCATTGCAAGAAACTTGGAAGAAGTTCCTGAAATTGCTTGTATGCTTTTTTGGCAAGATGAATATCAAAATATTATGATGATGAACAGTTATTCTCATTGCTTCTATGAGTGCCATATTGCTAGCCTTTTAATTTTGTTATTTGAATTAATACGGAGTGAGAAGCTGATTCATGTTGTAACAATGGGTATGCTGCTGAACACAACAGAGCGATTTCTTCTCTCTACATTCCCAGTCTATCATAGTCCCAGTTTCCCAAAATTTCTCATCTTGGTTTATTTGATTGCTCGTCCCGAGCCTCTGGACCTTATTACTGATTATAGATGCATGTAGTAAGAATATCAACCGAGGTGTTAAATAATTTTCAAGTGCACGTATATGCTTTACTCCATGATTCAATATGTTCTTCTCTGTCTTATTATTACACCACTCTCTGTTAAAGATTGAACGTTGGCTGAAGATGTCAGTTTAATTTGTTAGCTAAGATCCTGTGTACCGGTGGGTTCTTCAATGGATAGAGTTTTGCATCTGGAAGTTCTTCGCCCGAGTTCCATGTGGAAGTTAGAATCATGAAGATGCTATTTCGTGGTGCAGCGCTTCATGAGCCAGAAACTGGAAAACTGTTCTGTTCCCTTTTAAAATCTGTTGAGAACTGCCTTACAATGACAGAGGGGAAAGAGCATACAGCTACTGTGGAAGCAGTAAAAGCAGGAGACCATTTTATTGTGAGTAAAGAATGACTTATTTGGCAGGTGATATTAAATGGTTACCTCACTGATAGTTAGAGATTCTTTAAGATATTTTCATGCTGTGCTTGTCTAGCACAATCCTGGTCCTGAGGATAATAAATTTACTGTTGATAGCCATCGTATCATGCTCAAGACATTGGAATCAGCCATCCATTTAGTGTAGAGCTTATTATTTAGAACCTCAACTCATGATACAAGTAATGGTTGTTCATACATCATTTGCAGCCTTCAAGGATCTCTGGTTTTCAGAAGGAACAAGTTTCTTGCAAGAAGGATGAAACGTCAATGCTAGGTTCTTCCAGCACTCCAGCCAAAATAAAATGGGTCCTGAATGGTCCTGGGGATTGTACGGAATCCTGTCATGGATGATTCTTTGGTCCCGGAATATACAAACCAAAAATGGTCCGAAACATTTGTGTTCTCCCTCAATGACAGACTCTAATGTCCCGAGGTTCCAGGTAAGTTCTTTCTACAGAAGATGGTTCTGTGCAGTATCTACGCCATGGCTTTTGATACAGGTTAATCAAAGATGTGCTGCTGGACAAATGACAGTGGAACAGATTGGCAGTTCGCAGTCTGAACGGAAGAGTGTTAACCCAGTAAGAGTGTTGATTAGCCATGGTGCTCATAATGATTGCTTAGTTATTGTAGTTCTATGAGAGTCAGTCACTTCTTCTCGTGTGAGGCAGGGAATTGATGATATTTCAATGTTTCCATTCAATAATTCTCTTTCCCAATAGTTTCCATTTTCAATATAATCAAATATTTTGCATCAGTGCTTGTATAGGTAGGATAGATTCGTGTAGCGTAAAACCATGGCAACATGCCCACCACCAGTGCTTTTCTTATTAGCAGATCAATTTGCTGCAAGATTTTGTATCGGCAAAGAATGTTTTCGTACCATTTTCTTTATGTTTCATAACGTGTCGTTACCATTGAAGCACCTGGAATTGTGCAATACTGGGTTTTTCCATCTCCAGAATATTCTACGAGTTCATGTACGGGCAAACAACAGAACAGTTAAAGCAAGAAAAGAAGTGAACACGCCTTTTAAGAACACATAATGTAATTTGCAGACAAGTTGGGTTTCAATTACAAGGGTCTTGTACCCTAGTTCAAAGAAAATTACACCAGCACGGTGAGTGATGCACCGCCTCTTATAACCTGTGTGGCAACGCGATGATATTTGTTAAAATAATTGATTTTTTTTAAATGTTTTTGAATATTTTTAAACATTTTGAAAAAAATATCATCTAAACCATGGTATAAAGATGAAGATTCATGGTGTCCTGTTGCTAACAGTCCCACGATGACTCCTGCACAACTTTCTATCAATGGGCCATATGATTTTGCAAATTGGATGCAGTGGAGACTCCATGACATGTGGACAGGCTACACTCCACTTGCTAAATGGCAGCATTGAAAAAACAAGATTGCTCGATAGCTCACGCAAGTGCTTTCAGAAACAATCAAGATCAAGCCATGGTTAACGATAACACCTAGGACAAAATTTTGTGTCCCATGTTTCAAAGTCAAAAATCACGAGCACAAAATAGTTAAACAATCTTTAATTTAGTACAGGCTAAATAAAAAGATTATGCATTCAACTTCCACAAATACCTATGTACGGAATATTGACCCTTTTCTCCAGCTCACATTTCTAAACTCAGATGAAATATTAATACACAATCTTCCATGAAATTAGCTACTTTTACGGGGAACCTCCCCCTCTCTCACATCAAGTCCCAACTCTTACTTTTACCCTCAATGTGCGTGCTCGCCGTGCCGTTGCAGCTATGCATCACTTTCTTGAACGCCATTAATTCCTTGTTTTCTTTTACCTATGTTCTTAGTTTTCTCTTTTCAGTACCATGCTACAGAGTAAATTTACAAAAAGCTATGTGCTACAGCATCAGGTTTCACAGTCTCATCATCGAGCCACATCTTCGACTTGTTGGACCTCGAGTCTTCTGCTCCCAGCTTGACTGCCGTTATTATTATTATTATTATTATTGTGACCAACAACAACATTAACGTTGCTTTCTTTTCTGGTTGCCATTGCTCTTGACTTCCTTGGTATGCATTTGGTGCGCGCCCCCTCGATGTCCTTTTCTGCCAAGTGCAGCTGCGAGCTCCTGAGATTAGCCCATTAAGCAATTAGATTAGTCATTACGGAAAAACAAAGGGAAAAGAAGAAAAAAGAATCACAAAAATGCTGAAAAAAGAGTGAACTCCTATTGTATGGAATAGGACAGTCCTGACACTTCAAATAAGCATGAAGATTTCAAAATTCGAGACTTGGAGAATTAGTAGTTTATCACACTGCTACCCATAGGTGCAGCGCGGAACGTACTTGCAGATTAGTACAGCTAACAGATTCCCCTGGATTTCTTGAGTTGAATTCTCTACTGCAAGAATTAAATTCAAGAACCCCACATGGTGATGATAAAGTTTTAGAGGACCACTATCAATTAGGGAGGTGTCAGCACTTGTAAAACCACCAATTAACTGGAAGGAAAGGTGACCGTTAAAAACAACTCTAGTTCATTATTCTGGGCAGGAAAGTGAAACTAGATGCTTGGCTCCTTGGAAAAAAACCAAAAACCCGTACGAATCTTGCATTCAAATCAATCCAAAAGGCTAACAGAGAATCAGAGACCTGACAAAGAATCCCCATAGAGAGAGAGAGGGAGAGGGAGAAACCAAACTTTTACATACTCCTGAAAAAGTTGAAACATGCAGAAGCCCTTTTGCAAGTGAAACTTCAAATCAACCTTTACTCCATACAAGTACAGTACGACGCAGCAATGATAGTGCAAGAAAAGGTCATCAGATGTAAAATAGTAACAAAAATTGACAGAAAGACCCAATTAGTAAAATGTTCGAAACACCTGAGGCCCTTTTAATAAAATATTTTGTTTTAATCAGGGATTAAATTGAAGTTTCTCAACAAATATAAATGTTCATGTTCCTGATAAAATCAAATGAGCCTCCAAATTTATGACACTAATTCACGCCATGCTCTCGTCATAAAAATAAGGTCATATTCCCCAAATCTCTGAAACGGTCCACCCGCTGCCCTCTTATTTCCCAACTGCCACAAGGCATGTAATTAGAGGATCGATTTATAGAAATTAGGAAGAATAAGTTACCTATCGGCATTATAGGAATTGGACCTCTTCAAATTCAAAGCATGCACCTCCACTTTCTTTGTCTCGATCAAGCTCCCGCTAAAATACTCCTTATCTTCCAATTTTACCCTGTTCGAAATTTCCCTCGGTGTTCCCTCGCGGTTCCCTCCACGTGGCAATCTCCCCTTATATTGTCCAGTAAACAACGACAATCCTTGATCCTTCACTGCCGTAGCCCCACAGTCTCTGAACGAGATCGAACCGCACGATATCAACTGCATCAGAACCGTAGACGCTTTCATCCTCCCACAGGTCCCCACCGTTTGACTCAAATTCAAGCCACTCCCTTCACCATTAGCGCCCAAAATCACCCGTCCATCAGCCTTCATCAAAGACTCCAAAGTTTCTGGGCTGGAATCTGACGGCGGGGGTGAAATCTCAATAATCTCTTCTCCGCTCACCTCCAGTTCCTGACTATTTTTCTTCTCTTCCTGCAATCCTTCGACTACAGGTTTGGCCTGCCTCCTCCTCCTCCTGCTATCATCAGTCTGAGTCCACGCGTCAGCAGCGAGTTTCCTATTCGACTCGGAGGGCGACTCAGCCTTGTAAACTTTGTACTCATTAAGATCGATTGAGCCCCAGGACTGGTTCCTACGCCTCGAGGTAACTGGAAAATCCGAGTCTTGACTGTTAGATGATGATTGGAGAGTTTCTTGAGGTTTCGTTTCGAGGAGTAGCTGTTTGTTAGAATGGTCGAGAAGCTCTGATCCTTTGAGAACGTACTCGTGACCGTGAGCTGGGTGAATGAAATCGTTATCGGCTAAGTCGTGCCAAACGAAGCCGTTTTTGTAGCTCCTGGAGTAAAAAAGATTTGAGACTCATTGGATCAGAGAAGGAAAGCAATTAAATCACATCGGACGGTTAGGGATAAATGCCTTTTTTTTCAACTTACCGTTTAGAGGACCAGGAGTAGAGGCCAGCCATACCTTTTCCTCGAAGGAGGTCTAACCGGTTGATTACATCTGATAAATATATACTTGGATAATTAATGCAAGAAGGTAAATAAGGCAGCAGAAAGAAGTACTCCTACTGCTACTAACAAAAGCTTTTCTTAACATTTGAAAATTTGAGCGGTTTCTTTTTACCTCTTAGGTAGAGGCCGTCATTAGAAGAGAGAGGGACCTCCATGAAATGGGGATGCTCAAGCTGACCATTTCTGGACAGATAGTAAACTACAGGGACTTTTCTGGACAACTTATTGGATTCGCTCCATGCTACTCTGCATCTCTCAGGACTGGTTTCTCTGTTCCTCGGAATCTGGACTCCTTCAGAGTTTCTTCCACCTCTTGAACTCACAGTGGCCATTACTTTCACTATCTGCAGGAAAAAATAAAAAAAAACAACAACAACAAATCCAATGCGGATGACAGAAACGTGTTAGTGGTAATAAAGAAGAGTCGGTGGTGGGAGATCAATAAGAAGACAAAGCTAGCTGGGAGAAAGCGAATTCACTACCTGGATGATCAGGCGAGAAAGCGAAAGGGGAGGAATGTTAGGTGTTTTGGAATTTTTATGGGCGAGTCAGTTGATGCATTGAGAAAGAGGGCGAGGGAGACGGAGGGAAGGCTTGTATAAATTGCTGTGCAAATAATGCAAGTGTGAAAGGGGGAAGAGACATTCAAATTGGGGATGCGGCAGACAACAGCTACCCAACAAAAGAGGCTCGTTTGGATTTCAGTACCTGCCGTCTGTCAGTAACCTACAGAATGTTAGTAGGGGCCTAGCATATAGTAACTTCCTGTTTTAAACGGTGTCGTTCTCTTCCTATGGGAACTCGGCCTTTTCCCTTTTTGTAAATGTAATTGTAGGCGTTTTTTACCACATATTTTTGGGGTAAGAAAAAACCCACCATTGCATTTATTAAGGTTGTAAAATATTTAATTCGGTCGATAAATTTCCTATTTGAGCATCGTTAGCCCCTGCGTATAGATCTATTAGATTTTTCCATTAATTCCTAATCCTGTGAATATATATATATATATATATATATATATATATATATAATTAAATTTAAGAGTATTTAAAAATAATGTTTCGTTGTTTTTAATATATTTTTTGTTAAAAATATATTAAAATAATATTTTTTATTTTTTAAAAATTATTTTTAATATCAATGTATTAAAATTATTTGAAAATCCTAAAAAAATATTAATTTAAAAAAATATAAAAAATTTAATTCTTTTAAATTCTTTTAAAATATAAAAACAAATAAGGTTTAATCATTTAAAATATAAAAATAAATTATTTAGAAATGTAATTTCTGTGTTTTTTAATATTTTTTTATAAATTAAAATAATATTTTTTATTTTTAAAAGTTATTTTTAATATCAATACATTAAAATTATCTAAAAACTTCAAAAAATATAAATTAAAGTAAAGAAAAATATAAGAATTTTAATTTTATTTTAAAATAAAAAACAAGGTTTAATCATTTAATAAACTTAACTTTGATTATATAAAAGAAAATATAAGTTGAGACCTGTCATCAAGTGAACAAGAAAATTCTCATCGCCACGAAACTTCAGTGCCAAGTACCAAGCGCCAAGTCCTTTTCAAATTGCATTAGGAGTTGAATTTAAGAGTGCATTAGGTAAATAAGGTCAACACTTGGGAATTGTCCAAGAGAAAGACACTGTTTACTAGGAAAGTAACTTTCTCAACCAGCTTCAGACCAGTTTCCAAAGAGAAATCAAGTTTAAATAGAGATTGAGTTGACAATCCATGCACGCCTATTCTATTATTTGGTTACGGTCCACACCTACCTTACATTGACTGCACGTAGCCGCGATGATCACGGTTTCTGCAAATCCACAAATGTTATGATATTGAAATGGGTCCCATCTCCACGTGGAACTTATCAAGCTGACTGCCTTAACAATCGATCCGTCAGAGGCTCCGATGACATGAATGGAAAATGGGACAATCTGTGTGAAATTATAACTACCAGAACTGATCAGACCACTTGGACGGTTCGGGACCCCGTATGATCTCCTCTTTATGTAGGTAGCTGCCTTGTATAGCTTGTTCATCTTGTGATCTCCTAATATTCATTTAAGCGGTCATGATTCGTCCTATTTGAGAACCAATGAATATATAGTTTTTTGTTTTTTTTTAAAAAATCTTTTTAGTGAACATAGGTTTGAAGAAGAAGCACTATATTTTCGTCCAAATGATTTGACAGTAGACTTGGAATTTTAATTAAGTCTGCTTACATGCTATTCTTTGTCTAGACTTTATAAATTTTAGGTAGTGTAGGGTAGTGTAATAATAGTTGCTTTTTTTTAAATTATTTAAAAATATATAAAAATAATATTTTTTATAATTTTTGATACTAGTATATCAAAAAAAATATAGAAATATAAAAAAAATTTACTTTTAAACAAAAAAAATTAAAAAATCATGAAATATGATTTCAATTACAAAAACAAACAACCCTTTAGTATATAATATTTATTTTCTCGTCAAATAGTCCATGAACAATTGATTTGTTTTTCACATTAAAAGTTAATAAGCAATTAAAAAAATTATAACGACTTTATTTATATCTATATCATTAATTTTCTTAGGATGATTAGAATTTTTAAAATTTGATTTTTTCTCATGAATTTTCAAATTTTGAATTTTTCTCATGGTTCAAAACCCTTTAGTTTTTGTGTCCCTTGTTTCTTGATATGATTTTAATTTCAGATCCCACTCAAATTCTTTTGTTTCTGATCATTGACTTGAATTTAGTGTTTTTTCTTCAAACTTTGGATATTTTTTTTTAGGGTCTAGACAATCCAATAAATTAATAACATCTGAATAATAATTTCAACTGTTATTTTTTTAGAGTTTTATTTTTTATTTGTATATTTTTTGAAAGAGACTTTTCTTTTCCTTTCATGCTTATTGGTAATAAAGACCTTCTTATTATATCACAAATTGCATAATTAATTTCTTCATAAAAAAATCTATAACTTTTTTCAAGTATTTTATTGGTTTTTTCTCCATTTGTTTAAAGAGTATATATCTCACTTCTACACTCATATATTTATTTTTTCTTTTTTATTTTCTACTATTACCCCTAGAAAGATAGATTCTCTATTTTCTTATTTGATGGGGCATTAGACACCCATTCTTTTATGTTTTTTATATAAATTTTCTAGTAATTCTAATATTTTTAGTGCCATATTTTTAAAAAATAAACATGACACTTCCACTGTTGTGCTCATTTATCTTGGGTTCTTTTAGGCCAACCTTAATTAAAAGGACTTTGAGTTAATAATGGAGTTGTTTTGTTATGGAAAAACATATTAATAATAAGAAAATATTTTTATATTTTTGTGTTTTTTTAATAATGAGAATTGCAAGTTTATTCGTATAAGTATATGTGAGCTTGGAAGGTAAAATTATAAATAAATATTTTTTTTATAAATAATTGTGAAGAATATGCAATTATTCAAGTCTATCAACAACAACAGCAATTTTCAGGAATGACAAGAATGAAGTTCTGAAGGAAACTTTTTGTGACAATATCAAGCCGATTGTCAAGAGAAGGAAATAAAGACTATTCCAAGAATGTTCAGCTTCTATGCATTATCACCTTCAGATGAAAAGATTTTAACCTCGTCCGGGAGCATACATAAAGTGAAAAAAAAAAAAAAAACCAAAGTAAAAGGCCTGTTAAAGTACAACATGGTATGAGAAACAACCATTAACACACTCCCGACCCAAACGCCCCTTTAATTTTAATTAACACATAAATTGGTCTAAATATACATATAATTATCGGGGAAAAAACATTCAATGCATGTCCTGTATTAGATGCTGTACTATAGTCACGTTTTTATATGTTTACCCGTGATACCCATAAAGGTAATTTAGGGAGGAAAATATTTAATTTAACATTCAAACACGCTGTATTGGATTAGATTAGCAGCTGGGCCTATGGGCCCGAGTAGTGAGAATGTGGAACTTGGAAAGAACGAAGAGGAGAGAGAAAATTACATGACAGCTGTACTGGGGGCGTATTTATCACTTGTCCGAACAAAATCGCGGAGTCGGTAGTCAAAGCTACTCTTTTCACATTGACTCTAATGCAAAACATCTTTGTTTTATATCCGAACCATGCTTTGACTACTAACCACCGACTGCACGCCCACGTAAGAATTCTGCTGCCTCCAGCGGCACTCCAGTTTTTAAACATTCCAACATGATTCTGCTTCCACTTTAATATATTTCATGAAAATTTTTTCTAGATGCTTCTCTCTCTCTCTCTCTCTCTATATATATATATAGAGAGAGAGAGAGAGCGAGAGAAAGAGACAGAGGGATGTGAGCAAAGCTAAAGTAATGAATTTTTACTATACTGAGCTATTAAATGAATATATAATTTTTTTAAAGTAAATTATTAATTTATGTACATAAATTAATAAAGTTAATAATAAATTTTTAATTTAAATATATTATTTCAAATATTAAAAAATAAATATAAAAGTTTATAAAATAAAATAAAAATAAAAATAAACATTCTATTAAAATTATATTTTTTAATGTTTTCAAGAATATAATTCATTTATAATTAAATATGAATCAATCTTGTAACAACTTCTCAACTAAGATAAATTAACAATTTAATATTAACTAAAAAATAAAATAATAATTTTTTTTTCTCTTTCAATTTTTTTTCCACTAGATTTTTCATTAGATTAATATTTTATAAGTTAAATTTTATAAGTTTATAAGGTTATTCTTTTATTTTTTTATTTTTTTTTCTTTGATTTTTTTCCTTACTTTTCTTTCTTTCTCTCTTGTCTATTTTTTTCCTATTATATTTTTACTCAGTTGGCAATATATAAAAGAAAGGAAGAACTAATTTGTTTTATTTTTTAATAGTAAATAATTATTTTACTTTTAATGAGTCGTTTTGTTTTTATTTAATTTTTTTTGTTCGTACTACCAAACTCTATTCATTCTAAAATTTTAACAAGATTTTATTTAATATATTTTAAGATCCCTCATAAAATTTTAACTTAATCTGATTGTCGGATTGAAAATTGCACCAAATAATATAAACTAGTTAAATTGTGATTTTTTATCAAATTTTTAAATTTTAATCTAAATTAAATTATTATATTAGAGTCTCCACATAATTTTAATTCTTTTTGATATTTCAATTAAAAATTACAAATTTTATTTACATAAAACTAATTAAAATATATTAATAAAATCATCATCTGAGCTAGACTATACTCGAGTCCAAGCATGCCTCCGCCCTTGGGGACGAGGGAAGTTGTTGATTTTGTGTTTTCCATTCAGTATAAAATACCTGGAAACAAGAGAAACAACGTGCAACGCGTTTTGATAATCTTTCAGTAAGATCGATTTGGTACATCATTTTCAAAGGGCTTAATCACCGGCAAATATATAACACAAAATGCCTCAAGAATTTCTCTTAATCCGCGGGGAGATCAGGGCGGGGATTGCCTCCTCATTGTATGCTGGTCTCCAAGTAGGGTACCATGGAACCAACCCTTTTAAGAACTTCTCTTGCAATACAGCTCAAGAACTGCAAAATGCTAATTACTGTCTCATTAACGCGACCTCTACGGTGCAGCTCAATCCTTGTTTACGGAAACAACCACCAAATTGAGCTCCGTAAAGTAATTCTGCTTTTTTGTTTTGTTTTTATTGATGTGATTAGCGATAATTTGTGAGGGCAGTAGTTCTATTTTTTTTAAATGTGTTTGTTTTGAAAGAAATCATATTAATATAAAAATACTTAGAAAAACTATTTTAATACATTTTCAAATAAAATATATTTTTAAAAAGCAAAATACACCACCTCTGCAATTGCTCTGTTGAGACTTGATGGAGAGAGTTCAATCCACTCGTTTATATTTGAATGGGCCTGCTATAGATCTAAGCTGACCATGTTTGACCTTTAATCTAGAACCTAACGCCTTCTATCCAAGACTGCGCGGCGGGCTCCTCTGTTCCTGACAACCCAATTTATAAATGGCGGGGTTGGGTTTAAGATGTATCTCTAGTTTATACTTTATATTAAAAATATAGTTATTTAAGAACCCAAATGTTGTTTGGCTTCGGCTGATTTTTTTTTTAAAACTGTTTGTTCATTGACTAGTCAAAATTGATGACTCAAAAGAATATATTTATATTCTTAACACATTTCAATATATCTATATTCCTATATATTTATTGCACATTATTTAATGGTTTTAGTACAAAACTAGCCTTAGTACTTGCTAATTAGGGTTGAACTGTTTTTTATGTGGAAAAATGATGTTTAGGTGTCCAATCGGGGTAAAAAAAACATAGAAAACCGGTCATTATAAATTTTAACTATGCTAATTAGGATAGAGCCAATATGAAATATCCCACTAAAAGCAACTTATATCACATGATTGAAATAAATGATAAAAAAAATAAAAAGAATTTTAATTTTTTTAAAAAAACCTTATATTAAATTTTAAAATTTATAATCTGAGTTATTAGATCAAAAACTCCTAATATATATAATATAAAGTTTAATTTTCAATCAATAAAATATTAAAAAATAAAATTATAAAAAAAAATTAATTTAATAATATAAAGAAAAAATAAAAAAAAATGAAGATCAATATTGACATTAAAAATAAAAACAATGTTATAATTAAAATGAGAAATTAAAAAAAAAAATAATTCTTTTATTATTATAATAATATTTTTTCTCAGTTTAAATTATAATAATAAAAAATATTATGAAAATATGTTTTTAGACTCCTTTATTTCATGTTTTTTTTTCTACTTTCAAGAGTATTTTAATTATTTTATTATTAATTTAATATAAAAACCTTATTTATTTTTAATTAATTTAAAATTAACAAATAAAACATATGAAAACTTCATTAACTTTTGAAGCCGGTGTTAAAAATATGTTTAGAAGTGTGGTTGCGATTGCTTTTTAAAGTATTTTTTTGAAAAAAATATTAAAATGTTTTTTTAATTATTTTTTATATTAAAATATCAAAATGATTGAAAAATACCAAAATATATTAGTTTAAAATAAATAATTTTTTAAAAAATATTTTTAAAATTCAAAAATAAACGTGATATTAAATTTTGAAGGTGCACAATCAAAAGAAAAGTTACATTGTTTCCGAATATCATTTAGCTCTTTTTAATTTAATTTTAAAAGAGAGTGAATTCCACGTTGATAGCACGTTTTCTTCATACTAACAAGCATGGCAACACTTGCATTCCACCACTTTTTCATTGAAAACATCTCGCCTAGTAACTCGTCCCCGGCGATGGATTGCTGCAAGTTTTAATTTCCCCCCCCTCTCTTTCTTTATTTTAAAATCGAGGAGTTCCCTTATTTTGCCCTCCTTGGGCATGTTTGTGCCCTTTGGACCCGAACATATATGTAACATAGAAAACTTATATCTCAAATTCAATTATTTAGAAAAATAAATATATGGTTGCTGATCGTTACAAATAAATACCAATCAATTTACAGAAAAATTCAACAATTATAGCCGGATGGAATATTCAAATTTATTTAAGGTTGAAGATTTATTACAAAACTTGCAAAAAACATTTCTTTGCAAATAACAATACTCTGTAAGGATAATATAATTCTATAAAACAATCTTGGTTTCTTACTACCCAAATCATGTGATTGTTCTGATTTATATACAGTTGCAGAGGAAGTCTAAAATGCAAAATACATGGTAATAAGATTCAAATACATTCAAAACAGATAATAGTTATTGTTTATTTATAGAATTTAATTGCAACAGTAGATAAGATAAGGAAGAATCCATCTTGTGCTTCTCATCCCCTCGCAAGCTAATTGGGAGAATTATCACCATCAACTTGTTATGAAACTGACAAAACCTTGCTGAACTGATGAGGATTTTTGTAAAGACATCAACAAATTCATCATAAGAACCTATAAGTTGATAAGAAATATCTCGATTAGTATTTTTTTTTTGTGGATGAAATAAAAATCAATTTTAACATGTTTAATCCTAGCATGGAACAGATGATTAGAAGCAAGAACAACAAGAGCTCCACTATTATCACAAAAGATAGTAAGAGCTGTAGAAAAAGAAATGTGGAGTTCCTTAAGGAGCATATCATGAATCCAATAAAGCTCCACAGTAGTAATAGCTAAGTGACTCAAACAATCATAAAAGGCATGAAGGGTTTGCTCCACCTAACATTGGACATGTTGTGTCAATCAAGCTAAGTGACTTAAACAATGTCATACAATCATCCTAGATTGTGCTAGTGTTAAAAAGTCTGACTTTACATGCTTCGTTGATTGTTCTAATCTGTGTCCATCATATAGTCCCCTGAAAATTGGTTATGACTAGGTGTATGTTAATCGCTGTAGTACCATGTAAAGATAATGTAATCCTTAAAATGATTTTGGTTTTTGAATACTAAAATCATGTGATTGTTCTGATTTATATATAATTACAGAGGGCATTTAAAATATAAAATGCATAATAATATGATTTAAATACATATATAAAATAAATATATTTTATGTTTATCATAATCTTCATGGTAGAACTCAAAACTCAAAATCATTCGAGGATCCTTTGCTTATTTTCAACAATTTCTAGATAGTTTTATATGCCAATAGATAATTTTGTTGTTAGAAATTAAGATCTCAACATTATTTCTTAACTACTAATTAAAACAGTATAAAATTACATACCTGACCCATAACAAATAAATTAAAGAACCTATTCAAGAAATAACCTTTGATATTAGTTCCCTTCCGACACTAACAAGTTAAATATCAACCAATTTTAATTTGAATAAAAACTTACCTTCAAATTATAAGAAAAGGTTGTTGAGTGATTTGAACGAATGACTATGAAAGAGTGAAGGAAAATTCCACAAACTTTGAGAAAGGGAGAGTGGATCCGGGGCCAAGAACCTTCGTGCAAAATGCCAAATTGACTCAACCTAAAAAAAATCACATAATATATTTTATTTTTTCTTCTAATTCCAATAAATTCAACAAGTCATAAAAAGATTTATTATAAATCTATGAACAATAATGTGTAAATTCATAATAAATCATTAATAAAATATGGTTAGTTATACACTTAACATGCATAAAACTCGTTTCAATGAATCCAAACATTTAATTTGAAATACACATGCATGGTTATTGATCTAACCCATAATTATAAATTCCAAATCGTAATTCAAGCAAATAGTTTAATTTACATCAGATTTATATACTCTTCCTATTGTTTTTGAACTTTAAAATCATTCAAATGAATCCTTATAATATATTACCTACTCTCTAACTGGGCCATTTACAGTGAATATGTCACTTATATAATTTTAATTTCATGTTGAAACCTGTAATTTTTTTTTTAAATTCATAAATAGAAAACTTGGAGGAAAAAACTTATAACATATAAAGAAAACCAATTCAATTAAATGGCTTAAGTTGTAAGATGAGATTTCCGTATATAATTTATAATATTTTTTAACACATTCTTTCAAGTTAAAGTCTTTTAGCCTTGAAACTTGTACATACTCATTTTATTTTATATTTAATTTTTATCAAATAAATATGGATAGTAAATTTCAAACTCGTGATTGCTTGATCATCAAAGTTTTAATATCATGTCAAAAAATTAATTCAACCCAATAATTTAAACTATTAAGTGATATTTCAAAATATAATTTATATTATTCTATAACTACATAAGTTTTTTGACATCACCATTTTTCATTTATTTGTTATATTTTTTCATTCTTATTCTTTTTATGGCTATTTAACAACCAAAAAAAGGTATTTTAAAGTTTCTTTTGTTTCCTTTTATTTCGGTTTGTCAAGCTTTCTTTTTCCTCCTGATTTTTCAAAATTAAATTGTCTTGTTCTCTTTTATGAACATTTTCATCATAAAATTAAGATGATCAAAGTACCTCTTTTGGAGAATAAACAACTAGATATAAAAAATTTAATTGAATTGGAGATTATATATATATATATATATATATATATATATATATATATAAAGATGCAATTATATAATTAATAATTTAATATATCATCATGGATAAACATGTTGTCAAGAAATCCACTAAACAAAATGCCAATTTTATCATACAAAAGTTAAGAAGTTGATGACGATGACGGTGATGATTTGGACTCTTCACATACATGTATGTTGTTAACTTGTGTGCAGTGTGCGCACGTCACCAAGAAACAAAAATAGTGCACGATAGATTTCTTCAGAGTGCATGTTTAGAGAGTTTTCCCTGCAAGTTGCCATGCAATGCACGAATTTTTCTTCAACCTTCTCTATTTTCAATTTCGCCTAGCAATATCATAATCACAGAACGTGGAAACATCTCCTGGCAGAAGCTGATGTAAGGCTTATCTTGAAAATTCGTAGCTCTCGTCTTGTGCGATTAGACGTGTTCCATTCCTCAGCCACATAACTGGGAACGATCTTAATGCTTCATGGAAGACTGATCACTTGAAAGACTCTGGTGGGTGGGATTCACTGTTTGGCTCTTTATCGTACATAACAAAACCAAAGTAGAGCATCCAGCATGTCTCTATTGAAGTTAATTTGCAGAGGCATGGTATGCTTTTCATTTCAGATTGAAAACAACTGACAAATCAAGCCATCGACGACCACTTTCTAAGGTAGAGGGAATGGAAATATCATGCATATAGGCCACTCACCTTATCATGAAAAGACAGTGATGATAACTAGAGGCACGAGGCATCATTCCTAGAGAGCCACTAGCCATTTCTGGCTTGGGAAATTAAGGAGTCCCGGTTTCACTATTTTACAAGTGTTGCAGCAATGGATCAATCCCTCTTTTCTATTGTCAAACGCCCCAACAGTACTATGGCTAATGTTGCTTTTCACCGAACGCCATGATATCGAAGGAAAAGGAGAAGGGGATTTCTGCTTTGGATTCTATCATCTCAAACAAGGCCCCGAAAAGTTTGGCCGACCACCAAGACTTAAATAATATTTCACCTTAATTGGGGAGGTGCTAACATGCTGTCATGAAGAGCCATCATCGAAAAACGAGCATTTCCTTTCTATAATTAGAAATCACAACCTAGTTAAAGCTATAAAGGTAAGTAATTAAGGATGATCAACAACAAGCAGCAATCCGTCTCTCACTTCCGAAGCAGATGGGACCTTTCACTTTATTTAAGGAGAGGGAGGTCCCTCCTAATATGTTATAAATTAATTTATCACCATGTCCTTTCCCCTTGTTAATCCTTGCCTCATAGTGTATGAGAAATGGAGATTAACAAAATATATCATCTTATCATGACATCTAATCTACATTATCATCCCGGTTAGTATATTGGAGGAGGCGTTAGATATCATGTCAGCAGTGATGTAAGGTGTTGCCACGTGGCGCTGTCCCTTTTGAGTTGCACTTTTGTGAACTTTTCTTTATGGAACAAAGATCCTCATTTCTCCCGCATGCATGCATCTGCGGAGCATCCATGTCACGACTTCATTAATTAGAGTGTATTAGGGATAACATACACAATATCATAATAAATAAATAAATAATAATAATTATTTAATACAGTGATTTTATATGAATTTTATTATAATTGAAATCAATATAAACCTTGAAAGACTTTTAAACTCAAATCTCATGAAATATATCAAATCCTCGCATCACAGTACTATAAATTTCTATTGTTAACTATGTTTTTACAACACTAGAATATATCTTTGTCTTAACGAATATAGTATTAGTAAAATATATTTCCGCAATAAATAATCTTTTTCTAGACCAAAGAGTTTTAATTAAATATATGAGGTTTTTCATTCTAGAAAAATAATTAAATATATACTTAACATGAAACTCTTATAAAAAAATAATAAAAAATCACACCCATCTCAACATATGTTTAATTAGACTCAATTTTAAAAATCAAGTGAGTGAAGTTGAGAAAAAAGATGTAGAAATCAAGCAAAGACCAGCAATATCG